>OY992531.1:81118175-82568897 GCA_963921185.1 Dasysyrphus tricinctus
TGTCTATGTGAACGATAAATTGATGATAATAAATATTGTTTTTGTTTATTGTTCTCAGATGATGGCCAAAAGATTATATTCGCGTTATCTGCACAAAAGCTAAAAATATAGAAAGCAGAAGTCATTACTTCTAAATTTATTTCATTGTTGACCACAAAGTCAAGGCAGAGTTTAAAAATAATGGAATAATCCATTCATAGGAGTACATAAGCCCCGATGCATTACATATTTTTTAAATGCGCATTTTCCTTGTCTGATAATAAACCAAGCAATATGCAACGCAATTTTCGAGCAATCTAAACAAAAATTGGTTATCCCAGGTTTGACACAAAGAACTTGCTTGGTCGGTGCAAGGCTCTATAGGATTATAGAGGAGGTTAACATGCGTCTGTATGTCTGATTGTTTACTGAATAGGGCGACTTAAATTTGGCCACCAAACGTTGAATAGTTGACTGGAAAGGACGACTAGGTTATCTGTTAAATAAGTATCCATCGTTGCCACAAGAGGGCACCCATTTTGATAGTAAAATTTTATCATTTGCACGTG
Organism: Dasysyrphus tricinctus; assembly: GCA_963921185.1. Lineage (NCBI taxonomy): Eukaryota > Metazoa > Arthropoda > Insecta > Diptera > Syrphidae > Dasysyrphus > Dasysyrphus tricinctus. The sequence goes on from OY992531.1 coordinate 81,118,724, forward strand.
TTGCTCAATCGTTTAGCTCGCGCTATGCTGCCTTTTCATCAGTGACTGAATAGTAATAAAATATTTTACAAAGACGCCACCAAAACAACATGGCCACCACAGACTACAGATTAACCTGTCACCTTTTTGAAAACTCTTTATATAGTCCAGTCATATTAGCCGAAAATCATCAAAATTATGGAAAAAATGGTGGAATGCATTCCCATGGCATTCTTAGGAGACTGTATAAAGTCCCCATCGATACGAGTGCCACTAACAATTTTACGGGGGGTCAAAGGCCCCCCAAATGGTTTTTAAGGAATATCTTTCGAACGGTAACTCTTACAGAAAAATGTTGTAACTTAGAAAATTTCCTACAGAAATTGTTAAGTAACTTTTTTTCATAAGATTCACCGTTTTCGAGATAATTAAATCGGTAGAGTTACGGATTTTATGTTTCTATATAAAATGTACTTTCTTACACCACCTTTGAGGTTGAGTACAAGGTGAGTTTTTCTTGCGTGGTATCCCCCAGGAAAATTAGAAAACAGTACTAAAAAATACAGTAGACGCTCGATATAGTAAAGTAATAAAAACCAGGCCTGTTCACTGTTTCGAAATTGTTCACTTTTTCGAGCGGGAGTTTTCTTAGGCTTTTTAGAGGCAAATTTGATCCTAACTGCACATTTCGTTCGATGTGAATGTTTTTGATTTTAATTAAGCATTAAACCACGCTTTCACTCAGGTTTAAACAAAGAACAGAAACAATTGTTCAGAGCTCTCAAACTATGTAAAGTGCTTGCGTGAAATTTGTATACAAAATACGTTTTTATATAAAATTTTGTGCGTTCACTATTGTGGATAGTTCACTATTTCGAGATTCACTAAATCGAGCGTCTACTGTATATACAAGGATTTATTTAAAGGTTTTGAGAAAGTGCGCCATCGGTTCAAGCTCCATTGCATACGGGGTCGAATGTCATGAAACATGGTATTTTGTTTATGCAGGGTGATTCGCACTAAATGTTACAAAAAACTGGCGGGTGAAGAGTGGTTTGAGCAAAGAAAAATACTACATAAGAGGGTGGTTCTATTATCCCCTCTTTAGCCGGGAGGGACAAAAAAAGATTTTGTTTTTTAAACAACGGTAACACTTACAATGCCATGCTATACCTTTTTGTAAAGCCAAGAGTCTCTTCTGTTATTTAACTTTAAATTAAGTTGTTTGAGTTAACAGTTTTTGAAAAATAAATTTTCAAACTTAAAATTTTGAAGAAAAGAAAGTTTTAAAATAATTAAAACTAACTTTTTTTTTCAAAATTGTATGTAATTAAGTAATCTGTTTGCTTTCAAAATTAATGGTTTTCTGTATTCGACTATAAATTAATAAGACCATTGAATTTTGAAAACAAAAATAGTACTTAATTACGCAAAAATAAGTTTGAAATTTTCTTTCAAATTTTTGTCTTCAAAATTTTTAACCCTTAAAAAAGGTATAGAATAGCATTGTAAGTGTTACCGTTGTTTTTCAATAATTTTTTTTTCTTTTTTTGTCCCTCCCGGCTAAACGGGGGAATAGTAGAGCCCCCTCCCATATATATTTTTTTCTTTTCTGAACACGCTCTAGTTTTTTGCAACATTTTTTGCGAATCACCCTGTATAAATGAAACACCATGTTTCCTGACCTTCGACCTCGTATAATTAATGTAGTACACAGTACACAAATCCCGAATCGATGGGGAACTTTTCCAAGGCCTTTCAATTAATCCCTGTATATATTTCTGAGTAGTTTTTTAATTTTGTTGGGGGATACCACGCAAGAAAAACTCACCTTGTACTCAACCTTAAAGGTGATGTTAGAGAGTAAAAAAAAAAAACCGTAACTTAAACAATTGAATTAACTCGAAAACAGTTCCTGTTATGAATAAAGTTACTTAACATTTTTTGTAGGAATTTTTTTAAGCTACACATTTTGTTCTTGACATTTTTTCTGTAAGAGTTACCGTTCGGGAGCTTTTCCTTATAAACCATTTGGGAGGGCCTTTGATGCCCCGTGAAATTGTTAGCGTTGCTCATATCGATGAGGACTTTTTACAGTTTCCTTAAAATTCAAAGAGGAGGCTATATGGGTGATTCTCTGCCAACTGTGATTCTGTTTTTAAAAAAATTCAAAAATTAAAACTTATTGGAAACAATTTTTGTTTCGTTTTTCTGGCTTCATTTAGTCAGAGTATCAAATCTGTTAAAGGAATTTGCTACAACATCTAAAGAACAAAAAATATGGCAAATGTACTAAAACTGGAATAGACGATAATGAAGCTCTTTTACTTTTTTTATTTGTATTTTGTTTTCTCTCTTTTTGAACATATTTTTGTTGAGATTCTAGAATAACTGTTATGTATGTTTAGACCTCTTGACATTTCTACATCCTTTATTTTCTTTAAATATGTATAACTTTTTCGTTTTTGTAGTCTATTCTTCTGAATGGCAACCCTTTTCATTGTGCTGGGCTATTACTTAGTTGTTACTGCACGGAATAATTTTTGTTTGGTTCTTTCGAGGTATTGCTACCCTTTAAATAAAGAAAATTGGCAGAAAGTAAGCATTATTGCAAGAAATAATTAAATTAAGTTTCACGGTGCCACGATATTGACATCCACGGTACTGACATTTAGACAGTTTTTGTGACCTAACACATCTATGCTAATGAGAAAAATAATTTCCAGGACAATTTTAACATATATGTCGTCAAAAGGAATACAAAATTCTGATAATCAACCAAAAACATGTTATAACATGCTTAAAAAATACTACCACGGTACTGACAAATTAATTTGTGAAACACTTTCTTCTAGTGCAGTTATTATGATTTGATTTTATGGAATAGAATTTTATATAAAGATGACAGCATACAGCAAAATTATTGATGATTTTTTAAGGAGAACAAAATATTAAAGTAGGCACGAGTGCAGATATAATCTGCGTTACAGATTTTTGAATTTCAAAAGTCTGTGAATGGGAAGAAAATCTGCAAAATGCAGATAAATCTGCGCTAATGGCAATACTGCTTGTTTTATTTTAAGGACCACAAATAATGGTATCTGCCGCATAAAATTTTGTTTCTCAAAAACTACAGTTTTTGTAAAGAAAAATAGTTTATTTTTCACGAAAAAATGGCAACTCTCATACAACTAGAGTTTAACAAAAATTTAAAATATTTTTCTGATAATTCAATATTTCACAAAATGTAAGGACACTTATTTTTTAGTTTGAATTTTAATATACACGTTTATTAAATTTAACAAAGCAAATTTTTTCCTTAGAATGTTTTAAAAACGCTTTTGCTCTCATTTAAACAGCTCATAGCAAAACAGAAAACAAACATTTTTCTTATCTATCTAGCTAACCCCTGCAACTTGAGGCGCTTTTAATTAAAAAATGTTATAGTCTAAGAGCCGGAAGCAAATTTTGGGAGTGGAGGTATAACCAAAATTAATTAACATGCATGTGTAGATATACGCAATACTATTCCAAATCCAACCGTCTGGCAGGTTTTTTTTTCAGCCAGGGGTGGGGGAGGGCGTTTGAAAACGCTAATTTTTCCACTTTTTGTGTTGATGGTATAACCACTTCAATTTATATATAAAATACAGAGAATTGTGTCCTTATTCCGAATACATAGGTCCCAGACGATTCACTTTCAGCTTTCCCCTTGCCAGACGCCCCCCAAAGTGGGCGAAAAATCAACTTTTGGAGTTTAAGGTATAACCAAATGAATGATACATCAAAAAATCAGAAAAATTCTTCTGATTGCAAATCAGAGCCTTGGCCCTGCCAGACGGCTCTCAAGTATCCAAAAAATGCAAGAAAAATAACTTTTTCTATTTGAGGTATAACCAAATGATTGATACACCAAAAAATCAGAAAAAATCTCCTGATTACGAAAATATAGGTCTCAGACGTTTTGTTTTCAGCCATGACCCTGCCAGACGTCATTTCAGTATCCTCAAAATGCATTTTTTTAATGAAACCCTCAAAAACTGTTTTCTTTTCATATATAACCATAAGCTGGTCACATCAAAATATTCTGCCATTCTCCCTCATTACGAGCATATAGGTCCCGGACGTTTTAGTTTCAGCCTTGAGCGTGCCAGACGACATTTCAATATACTCAAAATGTATTTTTCTAATGTAATTCTCAATAACTTTTTTCTTTCCATATATAACCATTAGCTGGTCACAGTAAAATATTCTGCCATTCTCCCACATTACGAGCATATATGTCCCAGACGTTTTGTTTTCAGCCATGACCCTGCCAGACGACATTTTAATATCCTCAAAATGCACATCTCTAATGTATACCTCAATAACTTTTTTCTTTCCATATATAACCATTAGCTGGTCACACTTAAATATTCTGCCATTCTCCCACATTACGAGCATATAGGTCCCAGACGCTTTGTTTTCAGCCTTGAGCCTGCCAGACGACATTTTAATATCCTCAAAATGCATTTCTCTAATGTATACCTCAATAACTTTTTTCTTTCCATATATAACCATTAGCTGGTCACACTAAAGTATTCTTGCATTTTCCCTCAAAACGAGCATATAGGTCCCTGACGTTTTGTTTTCAGCCTTGAGTCTGCCAGACGACATAATGAGGCTTACATTAGAAAAATGCATTTTGAGTATAATGAAATGTCGTCTGGCAGGGTCATGGCTGAAAACAAAACGTCTGGGACATATATGTTCGTAATGTGGGAGAATGGCAGAATATTTTAATGTGACCAGCTAATGGTTATATATGGAAAGAAAAAAGTTATTGAGAATTACATTAGAAAAATACATTTTGAGTATATTGAAATGTCGTCTGGCACGCTCAAGGCTGAAACTAAAACGTCCGGGACCTATATGCTCGTAATGAGGGAGAATGGCAGAATATTTTGATGTGACCAGCTTATGGTTATATATGAAAAGAAAACAGTTTTTGAGGGTTTCATTAAAAAAATGCATTTTGAGGATACTGAAATGACGTCTGGCAGGGTCATGGCTGAAAACAAAACGTCTGAGACTTATATTTTCGTAATCAGGAGATTTTTTCTGATTTTTTGGTGTATCAATCATTTGGTTATACCTCAAATAGAAAAAGTTATTTTTCTTGCATTTTTTGGATACTTGAGAGCCGTCTGGCAGGGCCAAGGCTGAAACCAAAACGTCTGGGACCTATTTATTTGCAATCAGAAGAATTTTTCTGATTTTTTGATGTATCATTCATTTGGTTATACCCTAAACTCCAAAAGTTGATTTTTCGCCCACTTTGGTGGGCGTCTGGCAAGGGGAAAGCTGAAAGTGAATCGTCTGGGACCTATGTGTTCGGAATAAGGACACAATTCTCTGTCGTTTATATATAAATTGAAGTGGTTATACCATCAACACAAAAAGTGGAAAAATTAGCGTTTTCTAACGCCCACCCCCGGCTGAAAAAAAAACCTGCCAGACGGTTGGATTTGGTATAGTATTGCGTATATCTACACATGCATGTTAATTAATTTTGGTTATACCTCCACTCCCAAAATTTGCTGCCGGCTCTCGGTCTATTAGCAAAATATCCAATTAGATTTATTGCAATGGACTTATCAAAATTAAAAATAGAATTGTTCTATTTAAGCCTGGTAATTACTGAAACGAAAAACTACCTATAGTGCTGAAAACAAATGATTTCGTTATGTTCTGCGAAAGTAATGGATTGTTTATCTAAGCGCGTGTTTAGTGATTGGTAATTGTTATTGGTGAGGCCCAATATAAATTTCATGATTTTGAATATAATGTATGTACTTTTGTCTATATATTCTGTTATAAATATCATTATTTTTATGTACCTATACAATTTTTAAAACTGTTACCCTCTTGGACATGTGATTAAATACGTGCCATCCAGTAGTCCATTTTATTTTTTAGGACCAGTAATAACGATAGGTACTTGGCATACAACGGTTTTTTTTATCCTTTCCTAATTTAATATAATTTTTGAATGAAAGCCATTAATCATATCGCATAGATTTGAATACTTACATTTTTTGTTCTCGGATTTAAAAATCACAATTTTTTCTTTTTTAATTTAATATTTTAAAAAAGGTTTGATATTTTTTTTTATTCTGATTTTTAATTTAAAAAATAAATATTAATATCATATTTCTGCCTGCCTGTGTCTGTCTGTTTGGCTACAGCCTAAACGTCTGGATTAGTTTTCTTAAAACTTGGTATATACTGGTTTTTGGTGATTATCCACACACTTTTTTAACACGCTTTTATTAGTTTCGGGTGTATGTATGTTTGTGTGTATGTATGTATGTATGTATGTATGTAACGGAATCTTTGGACGTGATTTTGACCCTCTTCAAACGTTCAGATTTGATTCAAACTTTGCACACTTGTCGAAGCCCCATAACAGTACAATAATTCGATCAAAATATCCGATTATCCTGATTAGACTTGCAAGGAATCATACATTTCTTTCGGGATCCTTTGCATGGGAGTAAGAGAGGTTACGCATACGTGCAGCTCCAGACTTACTCTTTGGTTCGGGCACTTGGCTTAGCAAAATGGAGTAAAGACTTTCTAAATCGAGATACCACTGTTAACACATCTGTGCATATTAAAGACTGTTGCTTTATGGCAATTCGAACTTAAAAGTGAAAAATAAATTTTAGTTAAAAAAAAAAAAACTAAAAACACGCTTTTAGAGTTAATCAAAATGTCAACAAAGGCACCCCACGCTTTTAGAACAGCGACATTAATTTTCTTGTCAGTAACTTTATCCTCATACCAAGAATTATTTTTTACATTTTAGTTTGATTAACTCTAAAAGCGTGTTTTTAGTTTTTTAAACTATAATTTTTTAAATTTTTTCTTAAAACCTAAAATAACGGTACTTGCCATAAAATTTTTCTTAGCAGTTTTACAGAATCGTATTTTTCTTCGAATTTTCTTAGAAAAAATTAAATAAATTACTTTAAGTAAATGCTATCTTTGAATGGGAAACCATTTTTAAAGAAATGGTTATTAATGGTACATCCCAAAGAACCATTTTTGATGTTCTTCAAAGCGGTATGACTGACTGGTTTCGATAATGTTTTTTATACAGAAACTTCTAAAAAATATAAATAGTATTGTGTACCAATATTTAAAAATATATTTTGGATTTTTAAAAAATGTTTCTATTTTTGTTTTTGAAAAACAAATGTTTTGGAAAAGATTTGATCGATTTTTTTTTAACTTGGTATTTACTTAAAAAGAGCTTGTTTTAACACTCTCTAAAATATTTTAAGAAAAAATTACTTTTATGAAAAAATAACGGTACCTGCCATACAAATGTTAAAAAAAACCGTTAAGGAAAATATTTTTTTTTTCTCAAAAACGGCTCCTTAGATTTTTATGAAACTTTTTCTATAGCTTTAATTTGTGCGATCTACTACTAAAAAATATAAAAATTTACACCTAGCAACTACTAATAGTACCTCCCATGGAACGTTTTTTTTTTTTGTTTTGAATTTTCTCATGTTTTCTCATAATCGGCTGAACGGATTTAAATTAATTTTGTATATACAAATTTCGAATGAGTTAAAATAATATTGCAAATCAAAATAGCTTTTTATGGCCTTTAGTCCTACAAATTGGCGTTTCGTCCGGCTTACTCACTTGGGCTCATCAGTGACATAGTGAGGGCCTTGTCATACGCAATTTGTATTAAGTTCAGTTCAACTTACATGAATTTTTCAACGAAAATTCCTAATCATTAAGCTGGAAGTTTTTTTTTGCCCGGGGCCAGTAAGTTGAACTGAACTTAATACAAATTGCGTATGACAAAGCCCTCACTATGTGACCGATGAGTCCAAGTGAGTAAGCTGGATGAAACGCCAATTTGTAAGACTAAAAGCCATAAAAAGCTTTTTTGAATCAATAATTCAACAAGTCCAATCTTTAATGCTAAGTCTTCTACTTGGCTGATTTATTTCAGTAGTATATAGAATTTGTATTATAAAACCTTAAATATTGCATATCAATATTTTCAAAAAAGAATTTTTGGAATTTAGAAAAAAAGTTTCCAATTATTATTTTGAAAATTCTATGTCTCAAAACGGGATTGAAAATTTTTCTTGAAATTTTATTTTCAATTGCACATAAATAAATACTTAGGATTTGTATAAATTTGGACTTAAAAATGTTTTTTAGAATTTGATGTTTAACAAACTTTATTTTATTTAAAACCGCTCTAATGGTTTCCTCAGCCCTCAGCGTATTGAACAGAAGAGCAAGTACGTGCGACCCAATCGTGCATTTTATTTTATTTGGAAATGAAGTATTAAACAAAAAATAAAGGAATTACCAAACTTGGGTAAAGCGTGAACCCCACGGTTTTTATGCACTTCTAATTATTGTTTATTATTTACTGAATGATGCATTGTTATTCATTCATTTGACAGCTGAAGTGGTTTTGCCAAAATTTAATAAGAATTGTTGATGATAAAAGATGCCACATTTATCCAAGATCAGAAGACAGGAAGAGCAAAATCACATTATTTGTGATGTTTGTGAAAAAAAAATGTTTCTTTGCTACCAAAACGGAATTACCATCGATTCCCAGAATGATTTTTGGTTTCTTTATTACTCATCACTTTTATTTTGTAAATTATAATCTATTGAAATTTTTATTCAAATAAAATTTTGGTTAAAATATTTGTATACAATTTTAGACCTGGGGTTTGCACGAGCCCCAAGTTTGGTTAGTGATGGAAAAAAGGCAAAAAACGTAAAAAAAACATACGCTTGGGTTTGCGTGAACTCCAATCGCTAAACTAGGATAAAAAAAATACTAACACTTACAAAATTATGATATACTAGCAGTTACCCGCCCGCTTCGCGCTGGGCCCCCGGTTAAATTCAAAATAATCGACAGCCGAATGTATGTAATAGATATTGTTTTTCAATCAAATTTTTGAAACAACATTTCAAACTTGATTGATTTGTTTAAAAATTACTTAATTTATTTTTTTTCTTGTGTAAAACTAAGTTGTTCTGGTACCAACATTTTTTTTTTGTTTCGTATCATTAAAAAAATTATCCTATGTTTAGCTTCTTCCAATACATAATAGCCATCTCCTCAAAGTTTCAATCAAATCTGTTCGGCCTCGACTTGGAAGACACTGCAAAAGTCCGGAAGTCTGAAGGAGCTAGCTAGTCCCAGAGTTTCCGAGAAAATTCCTGCACACACTCAGTGTCCATCTTCGAACCATCAGTGAAGACAGTTATCGTAGATGCATTACTGAAAGCGAAAGGTTGGTTGTTTTCCCACTCCTCTCTATTAGGAAAAGAGGTAGTGAAGGGTCTGTTGAAGTTTAAATGGGGTGTTGTGTAGTCTGTGCAAACATTATTTCCCACATATCTCTGCAGAATCTGAGTATGGCCCAATGTGCTTTGCTTCCAGCACAGTTAGTCTGGCTTAGACGCAGGGCACTGTATGCTGCAGATTCTTGCACGAATAGATTTAGGGGTCTCAAGTTGAGTATCGCCTTTCGTATAGGCATGCTGCATTGGAGAAATCACCTCCGGGTTCAGTGAGCTGCGAATATAGATGTCCAACAATCTCTCGAAAGTTTTAAGAGTAAACGACGTGAGACTGATTGGTCTATAGTCTTTAGCTTCCGTGTGGCTGGGTTTACCAGCCTTCGGGATAAATACAACCTTGTCTTCCGTTACAATGTCCCACGGTGTTCTGTGCTCTGTAAATATCTCAGTTTCCCGGTTATAGCTTGGGTTAGAGCTACACCCGGGAAAGTGAGCATTAACTAAGAGTTTTAGAGTTTCACTGCATGATTCTGTCCAGCTACCACTTGGTTCTTTTAAGGAACCTAAGGTACATGGCTCTTTGGAGAGAATTTTCCTTAGTCTAGCTGATTCATTGGTGCCTTCTATTTCATCGCAGAAGGTTCTCCACGAGCTGCGTTTCGCTCGCTGTGTTTCAGCTTTGAATTTTCTTTGACTGGATTTGTAGATCTCCCAGTCGATGTCTGATCTGGTGCGCTTGGCGACACTGAAAAGTCGCCTCGTTTCTTTCCTAATGTCGCCCAGTTCTATTGTCCACCAAGGTGGTTCTTTGTTGCCTTTTTTACCTGGTTTTTATGGACATCCTTTGACAAAAGCATTGCTGAGTATTTCTGTGAGTTTCTCGGCAGCTTTGTCTAAGTTCTCAGGATTATCAATTGCATTGGTATTAAGCAATTTGATTTCATTCTCTACTTCCCCATTAAAAATATCCCAGTTATTTTTCCTGAAGTTTCTAAAAGGTTTTCGAGAGTTTGTTGTATTAAGTATAAGAATTCAATTAACCTGTGATCGGAAAAAGTTTCTTCCTTAAGTACCTTCCGTTGTTCTATTGAGACAATATTCGAGTTGCTCACAATAGTGATGTCGAGTACTTTCTCGCGGTTCTTAGTAACAAATGTTGGTTCATTACCTCTATTCGCTACTAGTATGTTATTTTCTATAATAAATTCAAAAAGAGACTCACCCCGATCGTTGATATCAGTGCTTCCCCATTGAGTATGATGTGAATTAGAATCACATCCTGTCAAGTTGGCACGTGACATTTGCAGGAGGTCCCTCCGTCCCATCGTACGGCATATAGCATGATGCCAAGATAATCGGTGGAAGCCCATCGCGCTCCAACTTTATCGCAGTTAGATCTAGGTTACTGTATGTGGATGGAAGAAAGAGATTAATCTGTTTTCTAGCTACAATACATGTTCTATAATTACTGTTAGTACCTGTGTTAGAGGATTTAAACAGTGTAAGTCCTTTTGAGTGGAGCCCCCTAATTTTGCCACCTGATATCCAGGGTTCTTGAACTAAAGCAATGTCTATTTGTCTACTCTCCATGTGGTAGACCAGGTTGGCGCTGGCAGCTTTACTATGATGAAGATTTATTTGTAAAAATTTCATGATAACTTTTTAACTACCACCCCCTTATTTACCTGTTTTTTCTTATTGGCTATGAACCTAAGCTTGCATCGGTTTGTACCAACGCGCACTTTGTAGCCAATTTTCCGCAGAAGTGGCATTGATTTGTGGCTTAGACTCAATCACTTCGGTGCAATCTTTGGCTGGTTCGTTAACCTGAACAACCTCCCAATTCTGGCTGAGTTGTTCGGTGTTCAGGGACTTGAGGTTCCGCTCTATCCGGTCTCTTGCTATCACGGGTCCCTTAAGTGTCAGCACTGCCTTTGGCCTGCTGAGTTCGCTGATTTCCTTCTTACTGATTAGTCGAAGGTCAGCGTTTGGCCAAGGAGCTTCGGTCTTCTCGATGAACTCTCGGAGCCATGTGAGAGTGTTACCGTCTTCACATGTCATCACCTTGAATCCGTGGACAGTGCTGAGGCTACCGAAGAGTGGCGGAGGCCTGTTCTTGACGATAGCCTTGTTTACCCCGTCCAGAATTCTAAGTTCAATCAATTGCCATTGATCATCCGTCAGTTTCCTTGAAGGGTTGCAAAAGTCTGCAATAGCAGTCTGTTGGACCTCCATGGTCACCCGGGAGAACTTGGGTTTCTTCTTCTTGTTCCCCGGTGAGGGAACAGCTGGTGACGTAGTGTCGTCGTGCCTAGCTCTTTTGGAACCACTCGCAGTTGGGCGAGAGATAGACGGAGGCAAGAGGCCGTCCTTTCCTACCTTCACCTTTCCTTGAGCAGTCCTCAAGTTCGGCTCGTCCTGAGTTAGTCTGTCCGTACATGTATTATCCGTCCGTGATGGATTGTCGTCTAGCCTAGCTTGGTTGGACGTACTCGCAGTTGGGTGAGAGCCAGGCGGAGGCAAGAGGCCTTCCTTTCCCTTCTTCACCGCCCCTTGAGCAGTCTTCAAGTTCGGCTTGTCCTTGGTTCGTCTGTCCGTACCCGTGCTTAATGTCGTGGTCGATAGTCTCTGAGTCTCTATCCAGGGCTAGCTTTTCCTTGGCCGTTAAGGATTCAGGATTCCTCTTACCTAGCCGCCGGATGATCCTCTCAGCGTTCCGATTTTGCCTGCGGAGTACTTGCGTATCGTCCAGGAGGCCTTTCACCTTGCGCTTGCGACGCTCAGCTCGGGCCTCCAAAACAGTCTTCACGGAGTCCATTGTTGATTCGGTCGGTTTGTAATCCCCTGACTGAGAAGAGGTGGACGCATCCGTACTGCAATCAGGGTTCTGAACCCGAACGCAATCTGAGTGCGACTCCTCTAACTCATCCACTCCCGTGGTTACCTCCCCACCTTCCAGGCCCGTTGGAACAATATGCACCGCGCAACGGCTGGTTGATGGTTTGGATGGACCAGGAGCTGGTTCATGCAACCTCGGTACCTAAGGGGTTTTTAACACTTTTTAGGATATTAGAAAAAAAATATTTACTTTCATGGAAAAATAACGGTACCTTCCATACAAAAATGTTGAGGAATCTTTAAAGAAAATACATATTTTTTTTTGTTCTCTCTAAAACAGCTCCAAAGGTTCTGATGAGACTTTTTTGTTTTCTAAATTAGTGTGATATTTTTACAAAAATTCTACAAAATTATCTTTAGCAACTACGTATTAATAGTAGGGGAGAGCGGTTCTAACAGAAACACTTTTTACTTAAGCCGATGGTCCTCCGACGACTTTTAAGATAAGTCAGCCAAACCTTTTTTTAAATTTAAAAGCCATGTTTCAGCAACAAAATCCACCCCTTAAAAGACTAGAAGGGCTTGCTCAGAAAATTTCAAGATATACATACCATTAAAAAAAAAATTGTTTTGTCTCAACTTTCCCTGCTTAAAGGACTAGGAGGACATTTACCCCTCCTAGCACAAGAAATTACAACACCACCAACATATTTTTAATTTCTTACCATTTGTTTTGACAAACAATTTTCTTTTTTCATTCATAAATTCATGATTTATTGGAGGATTTGTGTTTTCGATACTTTTTTGCACAATTCGTTTGGAAAAAATTAACGGAGTTAGTTGAGACATGTTATACAAACTACCCTCCAAAAATGTTACAAATAGCCCCATTATGCACAAATAACATATTTTAAGAAATAAACTCTTTTAAGTCGGTTCTTGATTTTCAAGGGCACCCTAATTTTTTGGACTATAACTTCTTACCCCTGTTACTTCTAGCCCCGCTCTCCCCTACATCTCATAAAACTTTATTTTATTTTGAATTTTCTCATTTTTGGCTGATTAGAATTAGATCAACTTTCTATACGGGTATACAAATTTCAAATAAGTTTTAAAAATATTGCTTGCCAAAATTTTCAAAAAAAAATCTGAATTAAAAAAAAAATTCAATTTTGTTTGCATTTTCATCTTCACCTAAAAAAAGTAGGTTGTTAAATACAACAAAAATTTGCTGTAACTCCATATTGTTATTCTATTTAATATGCTCCTTTAGTGCAAGCGAAATCGAAGCTAAGAATGCACTAAAAATAGAGTTATTGTCTCTCTACAAGAATTTATTACTATTATTGCTGCGGCGGGCGTCGCGTCGCACAGTGCGGCCAAGCCTGTGATTTAGGGGAAAATCCTCTAAGAGGTTAAAATTTGTATGTATATTTTCATCCGCTGAATCTAATGGCACTATTCGTTTTATGACCAGATTTTTGACGGAGAAAAGTAGAACTTTCAAATTCTGTTACGAGTTTTGTGGAAAAAGTGGCGCAGGGACATAGGGCCCAGGGACATAACGCACAATTTTTTATTTTGGGGCTTATGTCGCACTCGAATGGGTCAAAAGGCCGAAATTGAATTTGGGTCTTAATTCCCACCAAAGTGAGACTCAAGCCCAAAGTAAAAATGTTGGGGGTAATGTCCCACTAAATAAGAATCAACTTAATGGAAAGAAGACCCATTCAATAAAATTGATAGGTATATAGGAAAAATTCAAAATTTCTTTAAATCCAGATTCTTAAAATGCAAAATAAACTTTGCATACACCTAACCTCGCACCAACCCCAAATCATATAGCAGGGGGGTTGCATATACATATACCTTACTGTTTATTCGCCGTAATGCTAGGTGGAAGTACTGTATTTATGTAAGGCAAGGCAATTGTAAATAAGATCAGTGCTAGCACCAAGCATTACGCGAATAAACACTGAGGTATGTATGGGGGGGGGGGGGGGGGGGGCAGCAAGGTTGCAAGGTTGGGTGTATGTAAAGTTTCTATTGCATTTAAATAATCTGGATTTAAAGAATTTTTGAAAAACGCAAAAATTATCGAAAACTCTCTATATTTTTCTGTGGCTATCAAAAAATTTGGGGCTTGGGTCTCACTTGGGTGGATCTTAAGCTTTATGACCCATTCAAGTAGGACATAAGCCCCAGAAATAAAAATTGGGCCTTATGTTTCCTGTGCCGTAAAGTCTACCAAAAAATTCAGAGCATATAGGTAGAAAGTAGACAAGAAACAGATCTTACCGGAGGGGGGTAATATCTACCCCCGATTGGACGGGAGGGAAATTTAATAAAATAATCGTATAAAATAGAAACAAATTAATTAAAAACAAAGGCAGCACTTGCAGTAATACTTTGAAGCCAGAAGTCAATTCTTACGACTTGTTTTGAAACTAAGTTTATTTGATGAACATTTTTGGCAAGAAATGGTTTCAAACTCAACATTTTTAGGAAAAAAATATTTTTTTTTCAAAATTTTAAGTTTTAAAACAGTTTATGCTAAAATTGTTTATTCTTCATTGAAAATAAACTATAAAAATGGACTTCTGGCTTTCCAAAAAGCTACAAAGCATTTCTGTAAGTGTTGCCGTTGTTTTTTAAATTAATTTTTTTTCTACTTAAGCAATTATTTTATTTTATTACCCTTTCCGTCTAAAGCGGGGGGAGATATCACCCCCCTCCCATAGAATTTTTTTCTTGTCTACTTCCCACCTACATGCTCTGCTCTGAGTACTTTGGCAGATTTAACGCGAATTTCCTAGTATGCAGAAAAAAAAGGAAATTTTATTTACTCCTATTGCGAGTATGGGGGATGAAAATAAAAATCTGAAAAAATTAGGGAATTTTTCGTTCTTCATTTAGAGGCGATTTAGGCCCATCCAAATATATAAACTCAAAAAAAAAAACCATATAACGACCACCCTAATATATGTACATACCACCCTAAATAGTCCATGTAAACAACATGATGATTTTGCGTGTAAAAGTTAAGTATTATTTTTCAAGGCTTGATTTCTGAAATAAATTCTAATTATAAATCTTTTTTTGGTCATTAATTTACTGAAGAAATCAATCCCAATAAATTATATTTTTTGTTGACACTTTTTGACACAAATTTTTTGTGAATATTTGTTTAAGAAAAAGCAAATGATAATTGATTTATTGGGAATTTCAATCTGATTAATTCTTGGAGCAATTTTAAAATTATGAAAAATTTAAAAAAAAAAAAAAATCTGATAGAAAAATAACTGTCATCCACACCTCCATCTATCTTAATCCATTCCATATATATGAATGACAACAACTGTCAAAATAAATTATCAATATTATCTCTTTAAAAAAAAAAAATAACTTACTTAACTTACATATAATACACCATCCTTGAAACTAAACACCCTTTAAAATACACAAAAATAATTATCATTTCCACTTAGTTTTTATACCTCCGTAAAGAGTCGGTGTGCTTGCATTTAATTTTTTCTGTGCTCAAGGAGACTTCTACCATAAGTACTCAAACTCAAACTATCGCCAATCGATAGATCCACAACACTCATTTTAAGTGCGCCTCACTAATATTGTAAATGTAATTGCATTTGTTTTTGTTTTTTTTTTGTTTCTCTTTCAATTAGTTGCATGCGAGTTTGCCCGTTTACATTGCAAATTGACAAACAGCTTTCAATTATTTTATTTCAGTAGTTAAGTGCGGACACTTGAAAGTTTTTATAAATACCTACACCTGATTACCTGTAATAAAAATAAATAAAAACAAACCTCAGTTGCTATCTTTTAAATTGCATGATACCATATCGTCGGAAGTATGGAAGTCTTTGATAACGGGTACTTCTCTATTGAGTGCAGATTACAAAAAAGATTAAATGCTCTTAAGGTTTCCCTCTTGAAGCAAGAAAATACTAGAAAAGACTTGCAATCTTCTTCTCTAAGTCTTCTAGAGGATTACTTGGGATATATTTTGACGCCATTGTGTCGACAACTTTGTCAAGTGTTCCACTGTCTATTTCATGTTCAAATAAAAATGGCTACAATTGCAGCATAGATGTGCGGCTCCAAAAGTCTAATTCCATGAACGCTTTATATGATAAAAAAATAAAAGTATCTAAGATACCTCTATCTGTTTATCTATCTTTAACTCTAAGAGAAAAAAAAAGTATCTTAAGACCGCGAAAAAAAAAACATTCTCTCTGTCCATCTGAAGCCCGTTTGTGTATATTTATCAGTAGTCAGCAGCAGCAGCAACACACGAGAATATACGAGTTTCTTTGGTTTATTCTTGACTTTGCGCTCTGCGCAACATTTTCATAAAATGGCCTTTGGCAATGGCCTACACGAGATAGTGCCTTCATTCGCGTAACCACCTTTATAGCGTTAAGATATCGCTATACGCGCGCTCTAAATATAAGGTGAGATACACAATTCGCAGGCATTTCTTTTAACTGCTGCCAGAGATACAATGGCCAGATACAAATACGCGTCAAAAACTTCTATAAGATTACTGTCAGTGAAAAAATTATAACAACAACAACAAAAAATTACAAAATTCAGATAAAGTATCTTTGTATCTTAAGAAAAATAACAAAAAAAGAAAAACAAAAATAAGAAAGTGCGTGCAACGCAATCTAATCTATGCTACTGACTGCCCCTGCCCGGTTGTGTTTTTTTTTTTTAATTTGTCAAAAGTGCACGCGCACATTGTGCCCCACTGTCCAAAATACTTGTTGTGTCTTAGTTTAACACACTTGTTGTCTATAAAGTTCATGGTTTTGTCTTTTGTTTTTGTTTTGTTTTTCTATGAAAGAAAAAGATATAAAATTCTTCTTTCACTGCATCCAGTGTTTTTTTTTTTTTTAATTTTATAATTAAAGAGTAACTGTACTCGAATAAATGGCTTTTTGATTTGAAGAGGACTATTTATTATAATTATGTTTGTCAATAATAGTTGATAATAATGATGGATGGGTGTAGTTTCATCAAGTGAAGAAGATACATAAAGTGTGAAGACATTTAAACTGATATATTCAGTATCAATCAGTTGGCGCCTGTCGCCAGTACAAAAATATCATAAGATTGAAAACAATTTTAAAGTATCTATTTATTTATTTATTTATTTATTTATTAAATTGCAGTTCTAACTGTAATAAAGTGCAATTATTTTAATTAATTTTTTTATTTATTAAAAACAAGTGGATTTTCGTCGAGTAAACTCGTTCGTTTTTGTGATATTAGTTTTTTTGTTCGTGTTTTTTGTATTTATTTATTTATTCCTTTTTTTAAATTATTAAATATTAAGAATGAAACTGTCAAAAAGTTTTGATGAGTTAATATTAAGTGCATCGAGATTAAGTCTTAACAGCCTGAGATCACCTGGCAAAGGAAAAACGAAAAAAGTTAGTAAATTTTGTAGTTTTAATTTTTTAATACTTTAATAAAGAAATATAGAAATATACCTTCAACATAAAGAAATAAAATGTAACTATATTGGTGCCGGGTAAAAGTGCTTCGGGGTCTTGATTTCTAAAAAAAAAAAAAAAAAAAAAACGAGAAAAATCAGTAGCTACGCATGAGCTTCCTTTTTTTATGCACAAATGATTTATTTTCTTTCTGTTTTGAATATTGACCTTCATTAGTGAAATAATGAAATAAGTAAGGCTGAATCCTTTTCAAAAAATTTAATTCCAAAAATTCAGTGTTATGCTGCGGAAATATGAGAGATGCAACGTCACATCTGAACCGGTGTTTTTCCACCGGAAGGTAAACTTCAAACGCTCACATAGTTTAGTTTTATTAAATCGCGCTCATTGCTTCACAAAATTCATACTTTCTATGCAAAAAATGTGTCATGATAGGTTTCGCACGAATCTATGGTTATCACAAGTTTACGTACTGGTTTAGGTCTCCGCTATACGGAGGGCACAGTGGTTCATGTTGTTTATGGAAAAGCGGGGTTAATTCTTAAAAATATGAAGCAGTTAATTGATATTTATGAAATTTTTAAATAAATAATTTAAAGAATGGTAAAAGATATCATCACAGCGAATTTCCCCCTCAATTTTTAATTTAGATTTTAATTTTCAAATTATTATCACATAAATAAATTTAATTTTAATTTTAACGACTAGCGACCTGTTTCGAAGTGTACCTCCATTTATATTTAAAGTTATGGTAATAATTTGAAAATTAAAATCTAAATTGATAATTGAAAAAAAAACTTAGAAATCGTGCGTGTTTTCTTTTTATTTATTTGTTTTTGAATGAATGAAAGAATTAATTGTGTACCCTGTAGGTCGGTCAGAAAACCGAATTATTTTAAAAAATGGCGCCCAACCTGTACTCCGGACATGAAACACAAATTGGCGCCCAATGTAGGCCAAATAGTAAAATAAAGAGAAATTCGTAAATTACATGGAAAATCTCCATAGCCAAAATAACGGTTGATTTGAAAAAGATAGGTGTTGAGTAGACACAACTTCGGGTAAAATATCAGTGTTGTCACTTTTCAAGACATACTTTTTTTATGTCGATGTTCCGCCCATTTCCTCTACTTTTTTGGTACTTTTCAATATTTTTAACATGAAAGAAGTTGTGGAAATGCCTCCCGACGCCAAAGGCGTGTTGGGAAGATAACGAGATATGTCTTAAAAGATACGCGTTGAGTAGTCCACCTTCGGGTAAAACCTTATTGTTACCAGCTTTCGGGAAAATTTTTTTTTGTGTGTCAAAAGGGTGAAGTGGAATCTCAATTATTTGTATGTTGCCGAAAAGTGGCAATACTGACATTTTTACCGAAGGTGCTTCTACTCAACACCTATTAAACGATAGAAGTTATTTTCCTAATACGCGTTTGGCATCTAGAGGTGTTTCCACAACTTCTTTCATGTTAAAAATATTAAAAACTACGAGTACCAAAAATGGAAGTCCAAACCTTTGACATACATAAAGGATATTCCCGAAAAGTGGCAAAACTGAACTTTCACCCATATCGGTGCGTCTACTTAAAACTTATCTTTTAAGACTTCAACCATTATTTTTCAATACACGTTTGTCGTACAGAAGTGTATCCGCAACTTTTTTTTACGTTAGAAACAACCAAAAAAGGAAAATCCCCACATTTTGACATAGAAAAAAAGTATGTTCCTGAAAAGTGGCAACATTGAAATTTTAACAGAAGGTGCATTTACTCAACTCCTATTTTTCAAAATATCGATTTTTATTTCCCAACACGCGTTTGGCATCTAGAGGCGTTTCCGCAACGTTTTTTTCACCAGTTGACATTAAAAAAGTATGTTGCTGAAAAAATGGCAGCACTGATATTTTACCCGAAGGTACGTCTACTCAACACCTATAGTTTAAGACATTAATCATTTTTTCGCCATGGAAATTTTCCAAGTAATTTACGAGTTTCTCTTTTTACCACTTGGCCCAGATTGGGCGCCAATTTTCGAAATGGCGTCTAAACCACAGGATTAAAAAAAAATGATTCCCAAGGTTAATTTCATCCTTGGTTTATCCAAAATAAATTTAAAATGTAAAAATAAGTTCCCCTCTCCCCACAAAAAGTGACAGGATTTGGGTTTCCTGACCGGAGTATAGGTTGGGCGCCATTTTTCAAATTGGTGGCCAAGCGACAGGATTACAAAAATGACTTCCGGGCTAGATTTTATCCTTATCAACTCAAAGTATAAACAAAGGTCCCCGCAAAAAAAACTACTGAATGAGACAACTCATTCTATAACTCTCCCTCCAATTTGGTTCCTTCTAGTCCTCAAGCATGTCGGATATTTTCAGAGAGGGAAGTTCTCTCTCGTCTGTCTTGTCCTGTCCCAAATATCTGTGTCCTCAATGCACGAGTATGAAGAAGAAAAAAACAAACAATAAGAGAATTATTGTTTTTGATTTTATTTTTGGGGACTTTATTGAAGAAGGTTAACGACAGCATCTAACCGATGAGCCCAACTGTCTTGCCTGGGCGAAACTCATTTTGACTAAAGGTCTTTATATTTAAAAGTGACTTAATGCACGAGTGCATCACATTTTCCTAAAATGTGGTCCCGTGTTTTCGCGTAGATATTGTAGAATCTGCAAATTGCACTACTCGCTAAACCGAGAAGACTGAGATGTCTTTATGGCTTACAGTGCCCTGGGAGGATGCATGTTATTATTAGCCGTTTTCCTTTGGAGGTGGCGAAGTACTTGCGAGTAGATGAAAACCCTAATCTAGTACTACCAACTGCACATGCTCTCATGCGCGAGTAGATACATTTTACATGGGAAAGCAGTTTGATGTGTTCCATTGAAAAAAGCTGGCAAAGTACTTGCAAGTACTTCGCCACCTCCAAAGGAAAACGCCTATTCTTAGGTTGTTCCTACTAAAATGTATGCAGGATATGCAACGAAGTTGGTAATAGTTCCCAAGCAATAGTTAGGCCTGTCTCAGTCTTGGGAGTTCTTTCCAGATTTGTTTATTTTTTGGCCTCCTCTCCGATGTGATTGTGTATTTGATTACGTTTTCACCTACACCGCAATAGGGCTCAGGCCTCATAAAGAGGTCTGTTGCTCCTTTTTTGACTGGGGTGTCTGCCTTCTCGATACCATGAATACCAACGTGTCCTAGTACCCATAATAGAGTGTGACAGTGTTATTTTTTTCCAAGTTTATTCAGCCTTCCAAAGCTCTCCCAAACTAGTGCTTTAAGTGCAGCTTGGCTGTCTGTCATGATGGCGATGTTTTGATAATCTTATTTCCTTTCCAGGTTCTTTTCTGCGCATTTCCCCTTCAGAGGTTCTCGAAGCGTGTGGGTGTACCATTTGATGGCACTTTCTTTGAGAATATAGTTTGTTGCTTCTCCTAACCACTTTTCAATTGCTACTTATCTCTGTTTTGAAATTTTTCAAGAAGTTATATTTTTCGATCATGCCATCTCTTGGAATGTTCAAGGAGGTTTTTTTACTGTGGATCGAGTAATGTATTCTCTTTCTCTGTTGACTATTTAATTTCCTGTCCCAGTTCCCTCCTTGGCAAATGTCATGATAGGTCCCTGAGC
The DNA here is from genome assembly GCA_963921185.1 of Dasysyrphus tricinctus. NCBI lineage: Eukaryota > Metazoa > Arthropoda > Insecta > Diptera > Syrphidae > Dasysyrphus > Dasysyrphus tricinctus. Next base: position 81,139,995 of record OY992531.1, read on the forward strand.
AACACTTTCAATGACCACGTGTAGTGGAGAGAGGTGGAGTATGACCTCTATTGCTACAAGAGGGGCAAATTCTCATTGCTCTACTAATGCTTATGCATGCAAGCCTTTGAATTTTGTCTAGAGCTTTCCTCATCAAAATCGTGTCCTGTAACCCCGGTCGGCGACAAAAAATCGTCTCCAACCTTCACGTTCTACAGCAAGGTATTTTAACTGTGGCCTAGTCTTTCTCTGGAATTCTGCTTCTGCTAAGACAGTTGATTTCCATGTTGTTCTTGGTCTTCCAACCCGCCGTGCACCCTGAGAGTTCCCATTCAAGGGACTGCTTTGCAATTTCATCGTTTTATTTTCTCAGAATGTTACCAATCCATTGCCATTTACGGTTTCTTATGTCGACGTCCAGCCACTCTTGACTTGTCCTGCGCCACAATTCGTCGTTTGTTATAATTTGTGTTCAGAGAATCTTTAGAATGTGGCGTGGACAGCAATTCACAAAAGACTGCAATTTCCTCGAAATGGTAGGCGTGACTTTCCAGGTTTCGCAAGCATATCTATAACAGAACGGATTTGGTATTGGATTCGAAGAATCTCAACTTAGTGCGTTAGGAGATTTTACTGGATTTCCAAATTGGAGATAGAGTACCGAAGGCAGCACGAGCCTTATTTATTCTACTTTTAAAGTCCAGATCCGTACCACCGTTTGCAGAAACAATACTGCCAACGTATAGTTAAACTGTTTCTCTGACTGACTTCTTCCACTGGCGTCACCTGTAGAATAACACGCTGCTGTGTGGAGCGGCCTGTGAGCTTTATTTTTGTCTTTTTGCTGTTTATTCTTAGGCCACTCGACTCTCCCTTTTTTTGTAGTGTTTGGCACATATCGTTAAGCCCACTGATGTTATTTGCCAAAAGACATACATAAGTATGTCATCGGCATAGTCTTAATGACTGAGCCTTTCAAACGGTCTCCATTGCCCTGTCGCTCAGCTGTTCCAACACTGGCCGTCAATTGACCATCCGGATGCACCCAGGTGATTTTGTTGCAAGTCTTGTGCTTAAACACAGTCCCACCCAATACAAGGCGATTAGCGTTACAAAAGTCGACAAGCAAATCGCCATTTTCATCCCGTGACCCTAAGCCATTTTTCCCCACCACGCGTTCCTTATTGTAACTGCCTGATTCGACTTGGCTATTGAGATCTCCCATGACGACTATGGTATAGGCTCTGGGAACACTCATAAACCGAGCAAATATTAGCGTAGAACGTGGTTTTGTGTTCCTCGGTCGCTCCATTTATGGGGGCGTAGCACTGACTAATTTGCAATGTTATGAAGAACGAAGCTTGGCTGTTATTAATCTCGCAGAAATGGGCGCTCAGAGAATAACACTACGCCTCGCTTCTTCGTTCAATATAATTCCGACACCATGCAGTCTTTAGCCACCCTATCTTTCATCCTCCCCCGAATACAGCATTCTCGATTGTCCAATGTCAGATTTGTATTCAGCTCTTCTTCTCCACTTAGTTTCGCTTATGCCCAGGATTACTGATCTTAAGGCGAAGTATTTCCTTGTGTCTCGGAAAAAACATTTTTTGTTCTTAGGTGACAGCGGCTGGAATTGAAACAAAACCTTCGCCATGATAGTTCAACGCACTATGTACATGAAAGATGCCACACTCCCAAGCCCCATGTGTGGTTAACTGCAGGTGCAGCCAAAGCTGTTGGAGGATTCTCCATGAAATGGTTACCTCTTGGGGACTCATTACCATCTCTTCCACCATGGTGTTTTCCGAGATACGATTAATAACATACATAAGCTCGAATTCGACAGGCAGACCCGCCCTCTGTATGGTCGAACACATAACTGATTGGAGGCCGCCCTCTTTGTAAAAAAAGACGCCCTTTGTAGCCGTCCAATATGGGTTATAGACGCTACTTGCTGATGTCGTTGGCATCACACGACAGGCTCTTCCTCCATAAGACTTTCATGTCGTTTACTGCCACTTGCAGTTCTTCCCCTTCTGGGGGCTTTCAACTATCCCAAGAACAAGTTTGTGCCCCCTGCACATTAGCGTTACCCTCTCTCTACCACGGGGAGATGTGCATATAGATTTTCCTTTCACTGAGTCTGAGCCAAGGTGACGTCCTAGCACTCTCCAGTACTTAAGAGAGCAAAAGAGACATGAATAAATGTATGATTAACAAAAAGGTGCATTTGATTAGTTTTTTGCACGAACTGTCAATTATTAATCGCGTTTAATTACATGTTTATTAAAAAAATAAAGTTAGCACGATACTAATTTTAAAATATTTTAAATCTAACAAAAGTTAGGTAATTGTTATAAATTTAGCGAATTGCTAAGTAGTTTCATAATGACACTTATTTGATCGTTCAAAATTTGTCGTCATATTGTTTTCAAAGTTTTAATATGTAATATCATTTTTTTATTTTAAAGAAACTTCAACATAAATATTTTGATTCAAATTGGTAGAGAAAGTCAAACGTAATAAAAGAAAAAACACGGTTATTACATTACTTAAAGTTTTTAATAAAAGTTCTTCGTACAATTTCTTCGTACAATTTCTTTTTACAAAATTGAATTTCTTGTTCACCGAAATGCGGAGAAAGTTGCAGTTTTACATTGCTTACAGCTATCATTTTTTTATATTTGCCAGCATATACATTTGTTCTAAATTCGTAAATCAATAAAATAGCCTTACATGCTTTACACACGCGTCATAATCTTGATTATAAATTAATTGAAATCCCAACAAATTTACATCGTAATTGCCTGCTTGATTTTGGTGGTTCATTGCCAACCATCAGTCACCATAAGGGGATTCCCGTTATCTTATTGAAACACTCCAATCCGAATTGATATAATTGGACCTAAAAAAAATCATAACTTCGGTTCTATGTATTAGTCACATCTTTAAGGTTAAGTTCTTTAGATAGATAGATAGATTTTTATTTTCCGTACATAGATTTACATTTGGTAAGCTACCGCACAGTTTACACACAGAGATTTGATACTAATATAATATCTTTCTACTGAATAAGTACATTAATTTATATTGATTTTAAGTGATGATTGATAAAGATAAAAATTTTTTGAAGGAAAATACAAACAAAACCTTCAATTCAAAAATGAAAGGGCAGGTACATTTTGACTCGAGATAAAAATAAAACTCAGAACTTTAGTTATGATGTTTATGTTAGTAAGATTTGGGTTAGTGAGTAATAATAAATAAATATATTTTATTAAATTAGTAAGGGGTTAGTAAAAATAAATAAACAATTATGTTAATAAATAAATAAATATAAATAAATAATTTAACAAATAAATAAATAGATAAATAAATTACCAAAAACAAAAAAGTAAATAACGATTAATTAAAATAACAGATCAATAAATAAATTAATATACAATTAATTAATACAAAAAAAAAACAAATAAATAAATAAGTAATCAAATAAATAAATAAATAAATAAATAAATAAATAAATAAATAAATAAATAAATAAATAAATAAATAAATAAATAAATAAATAAATAAATAAATAAATAAATAAATAAATAAATAAGTCAATTAATGAATTAATTAATAAATAGATATTTATATAGGTACATGGTGAATCAATAATCAACAAATAACAAGAGTAATACTTTAAGTTAACAAATATTGAATAACTTGACAAACAAAAAATTACATCAAACATCAGAAATATGATTAAGGGATCAGTTGGTTGATTAACGGATTGTCAGAGGCTTCACAAGTTAATAAAAAGTTATTATTAAGCTTATAGATTCTTTGGAAATCATTTCAACATTTGCCTTTTCATGTAAATCTGAGGTGGAGTGGTATCGAGATAGGTTAAGCATCATTTTCAGTAATTTGTTCTGGGATATTTGCAATTTTGAAAGATGGCACTTTGCACAATTTCCCCATACTTGGCACCCATACAAAAGGATTGCTTGAAATATTACTTTGTGAATAATCATTTTATTCGAGTTGCTTAAGAATGACTTTCTATTTATAAATGGGTAGAGGATATTGATTGCTATGCTTACTTTTTAAGAGTTTTAGAATATGTTCCTTAAACGTTAGTTTTTGGTCTAGATAAATTCCTAGATATTTCACACTTGATTCCCACCTAACATTTATGCCATTAACATTGAGTTGACTGCTGGGGAGATAACAAGACTTTCTTTTTCTACTGAAAAAGATAGCTTGTAATTTGTCAGCATTTAGTTTAATTTTCCATTTTTTGTAATATTGAGTCATCAATTCGACTGCATGGCGTAAATTAGTCTCAATATTGAGACTAAATTCATGCGATGAATAGATGCCTGTATCATCAGCGAATATAGATATTTCACATTTTGGTAACCTAGGAATATCAGATGTGTAGACGTTGTACAAGAAAGGACCCAGCACCGATCCTTGTGGGACACCTTGGTTAACTTCATGACAATTTGAACGGGTATTATTAACAAAAACACTAAAACATCGGTTAGAGAGAAAACTTTGGGTTATTTTAACAAGATACATGGGAAATCCGAAACATACCATTTTGTGCACAATTCCATCATGCCAAACTGTGTCAAACGCCTTTTCTATATCGAGTAGGATAAGACCTGTCGATTACCAAGAGAACGATTTTTCCTTACATGTTCACAGACTCTTAAAACTTGATGAGAAGTGCTGTGGTGCATTCGGAATCCAAATTGTTCATTTGGAAAAATATTTAAGTTATCAACGATTTGTAGTACTTTACCTTTAAGAACTTTTTCAAGTAATTTACTCAGACAACTAAGTAAACTTATTGGTCGATAGCTTGTAGGGAGTTTTGCGGGTTTTCCAGGTTTTGGAATGGGTATTACCTTCGCATTTTTCCAGATCGTTGGAAAGTACTGAGTCTTGAGACATGCATTAATTAAAAACACAAGAAATTGAAGCCCTGCCTTTGGTAGTTTTTTGATATATATATTTTTAATCTTGTCAAGTCCGTCCGATTTTTTTGATTTTAGGTTAGATACGATAAATTTCAAATCCTGTATAGATATAAACTGATTACGAGGAGTTTCTATGTTCTGTGAGTTTACTATGGTAAGCGTGTTACTCACAAGGCTTTCAGTAGTGTTATCACTTAGGTGCTGTAACACAGTGTGATTGTTCAAAAACGTGGATGCAAAAATATTTGCTTTAATGGAGTCTTGATAGACCACTTCATCACCATTTTCGAGATTTGGTATTTGTCTATTTTTGTTCTTAATAACTTTGGCAATATTCCAGAATGGTTTTGCATTTTTTTCCAATTTGCTAAGCTTATCGTTCCAATTGCTATTTCTATGCCTACTAATTTCCTCTTTAATCTTTTTGTTATACAATTTAACTTGAATGCGGTATTCCGGTAAGTTCTTTAATTAAAGCTAAAATAATTGTATAGGGCAAAAAATTTCATACTAAAAAGGTGATCGAGTCACACTCATCAATTTGATTCTCGGCATTGTAAATTTAAAAGTTACCAAGTTAGCGTTTATTTGAATATATCATTATGTTTTTGAAGATGTCTTCAATTGAAATTCTGCGCAATTGATCCTTTATTGACAAACTTCTATAGCGTTTATATATATTTTGAAAACGCATGAGTATCAAGTAAGCAAAGCAACTTTGACGGATCAAAAAATCAATTGGTGAATAATTTGCCGTTAATGAGTCGTTAACTAGTGATAGTTTAGAATTTGTCGTTCAATGTTTTCTATGTTTTTTGAGTAACTTGATATCAAGTTAGCAAAACACCCTGTCGAAAATCAATAAAAACTTCTCTTAGTTTTTTGAATTAATTGCAACAAATTCAATTTGATCGCGTGCAATGTTTTCTATGTTTTCTTGGGTGCTTTGCTTACGTGATATCAAGTATAAGTAAAGCAACTCTCACGGAATGAAAATGGTTTAAGTGCATAGTTTTTTGCTAATTAGTCGTTAATTAGTTGTGACAATTTCGAATTTGGTGTTCTATGTTTTGTATGCTTTTTTCGAAAAGTGGTAAAAACTTCTAAGATTTAATGTTGTATTTTATTGCTTTCGTCAATTAGGTGTGACAAATTCATTTTTGTCTTGCGATGTTTTCTATGTTTTTTTGGGATCTGTTTTCTATGAGTGTCAAGTTAGTGTTAGTTAAGCTGAAAAATGGGTAGATGGATAATTTACTGTTAATTAGTGATTAATTAGCTGTGACAGTTTCAAATTCGTCGTTCATATTTTTTTTTTTTTCAATATTTTAGGTTTTCAATATACATACATATGTAATAGGTTTTAACAATTTTTCGGGAGTTCTTTGCCTGCCAATTTTGGACTCCAAGCAGTCGGAGGTCTCCCTATACCTGGTCGCTCCATCGAAGATGGGTTCTACCTGGCCTTCATTGCGTTAAAGATTTGGAGGACTCAATGTCGTCAGAAAACCTAAGTAATTGCGTTGGTTTTTTAAATAACTGCCTAATGTACTAGGATGGGAGTTACGTATTACTCGAGCACAATGTTGCTGTTTGCTTCTGACCATTTAATCCCTAGCGTGTTTTAAAAGCTCTGCTTGTAGTCCATCGGCTCTAGTTGCTACTTTGAACACATTTTGGTCGAGTTGATGTAACTCTTGGTTACAAATAAAAGGATGCCATTGATGAAGTTCAGAAGTCTTCCCAAAAAGTAAAAATAACTTCCCAGGGCTATAAAATCCGAATCGAAGCCTGATGCAAGGACGATCATCGAACATCGTGGTAGAATTGCAGTTGGTGCTGAGGATATGGGAAAGTCATTTCTGCCAATTGTATAGGGGCGATGACGAACCAAGTTCCGCTGCCATGCAGATTGCTCCATTCAACCTAGATGAGGAAGGCCAACAATTCCGTCCACCCGACCTCGATGAAGTGAAGATAGCTATAACTTAAGTCCAATAAAACTGCTGGAAAATATGTTCAGAGGGAAGCATGCCCAATGAATGGAATCTCAGCATTGCACCAACTACAGAGGAGTCAGTCTCTTTAACATCGCATCTAAGATCTTTTCTGCCATACATTGTGAATGCCTGAAGCCATTCGTCAACAACCTAATAGGTTCATATCAGTGTGGCTTTATGCTAGGAAGGTCCAGCATCAACCAAATATTCTTACAACGGCAGATCTTGGAAAAAAAAACAGCAGTTTCAAATCGATACCCACCACCTTTTCATCGATTAAAAGGCCGCATCTACAGAGACGAGCTATAAAGAGCAATGTCTTGTTTTGGCATCCCTCCCAAACTGATCCGTTTGTGCAGGATGACGATGGAGAACGCATTCTGCTTCATCAAGGTCGGAAAAGACCTCACCGACACCTTTGATGTCAAAAAAGGTTTTAGGCAAGGCGACGCTCTGTCATGCGACTTCTTCAACATCGTTCTTGAAAGAATAGTGCAATTTCAATTTCAATTTCGCTGACGACATTGACATAATCGGACGAACAAAGCGTGATGTCAGTGGTACTTTCGTGAGCATTGAGAAGGAAGCCAAGAAGATGGGTTGAATGGTGAATGAAGGCCAACACCAACAAGAAATGACACCCAACACCGACGCACGTTTCAGAAATAACGTCGCTATAGACAGCTATAATTTTGAGGTGGCCAGAGTCTTTGTCTACCTAGGCTCCGCTATCAACTCAGCGAACGATACGAAGAATTACTCTTACCAATCGCTATTCCTTTGGGCCAATAAGGCAATTGAGAAGCAAAGCCCTCTCTCGAGCAACTTAATTGTCCCTGCATAAGGCGCTTATCATCCCGGTCCTGATGTATGGTGCAGTAGAGGATAGATAGTGTAACAGGTGGCGCACGCAAGTGGAAAAGCACCTCAACCTGGTGTGCGAAACTGGAGACAGCTAGCAGGAAACCGAGCGGACTCAACTTGTTGGTTGAAGCCCTGGTCCCCCCGGACTGTAGCGCCACCTTCAGTAACTAAGTAAGTAACTCTTGGTTGCCCTTTAGATTGACTGGTACAAGTCGATTGGCGGGATTTTGGCTGTCATCATCGTTCAACAACTGGTCAAACGGCTATCATGCGGTTCTATTTCTATTCCAAATTTTCCATATTCGAAAGAAATGGAACAGTTTCAAAACAAGCTTTGTTCCATTCTTCAACGTTTCTCGACCAATTTAATCAAACGGAGAGTTATACAGAACATAGGCACTGATTTCAAACAGTGTTGGCATTAATCAATTAATTTTTTAATCAATTAATTAATTTGATTAATTTTAATCAGATTAAATTAATTATGATTAAAATAATCATGATTAAAAAATTAATCTTAATCATGATTAATTATTTTAATCATTAATCATTAATTGATTAACTTGATTAAATTTCCAATTATGATCTCAATGAGCCACTGACTCGTATGAAACATGAGGCGAATAAAAACCATAATGTTTTTGACTCCAGTGACTCTAAGCTTACACTAAGTTTTATGAGCGTTCTTAACAGTTTGGTTTTACCACTCACCTAATTTATTTATGTTTTCTTTCTGTACTAAAAATCTTAATTCAACGTTTAATGCTTTTTTTGTAATTGTATATATTAGACCGAGAGCCCACAACAATTTTTGGGTGTAAGTGATAGCAAAAAAAAAAGTGTATAGGCGTCGAAAGCTTGAGTAAAGATTACTCAAAGTGCTACCTTTTAATCGATGCACCCCATTAGATGAAAAAAACGACTTTTATCTTTAAATGTGATTTGCGGCTGAACTAAACGTCCTAGAGGCATCAAAGTTGACACCTTTAAACTTGATTTGCGGCTTAACTAAGCTTCCTACCGACTTAGAAAATGCATATTCGTGATCTAGGAAGTGCCAGTTCTAGAAAAACGAAAAAAAAAGTTTGTAAAAAAGTTTGTTTCACAACTTTCAAAAAAATATTTTCAGATTTTCGGGTAAACTTTCTCAACTTTTTTTTTTTCAATTTTTCTTCGAAATATGAATGATGGATAAAGCAATTTTTTTTAATTTGTAAAAAAATTGACGAAAAAAATAGATTTTGATTAATGACATGAAATTTTCAAACAAAATTTTCTAAAAGTTTTATTTTCAATAAATTTTTCAAAAAAAAAACAATTATCCCTTGTCCCAGTTCCAGACCCACCTCCAAAACATTTGTCCCAGACCCACCTCCATTAGACCAAGTCCCGCCATACCTACCATCGTCGTCGTCGAAGGCGACATCGGCATCGTCGTCTGTTCAGATCCAAACAAGTCATCCGTCCACACCCAGGCCATAGCCGTCCGTCCAGGGGTTGGGTACGCTCAGTACTTCACACTTTTTTTAATTTGGTACTCTCTGTTTTGGTCCCTTGAAAGAATGAGAATCATCGGGAACGAAGCACTACCCATAGGTCGTCCCGAAAAAGTATATAAGGAGGTGCGATTCCGAATTAAATTTCAGTAATTTCGGTAGAGGCTAGTTCTCAAGGCATTTAAGAAGATAAAAATTGATTTTTCAATTTTGGGTCGACACACGTTGGTCTGTCTTGATCTGGACCGACGATTATGGTATGGATTTGGACGGGCGACTATGGTTTGAATCTGCATCTGGCCGGACGGCTATGGTCTGGATCTGGACGGACAACGATGTCGCCTCTGAATACGTCGATGTCGATGGTGGTATGATGAGATTGGGTCACTGTGACGGAGGTGGGACATTTTTTCTTTTCGAAAAATTTATTGAAAAAAAAACAACTTTTTAAATTTTTTTTTGTTTTAATTTTCATTAAAAAAAAACAACTTATTTTGTAATTTTTTTTACAAATTAAAAAAAAATTGCTTTTGTGCCAAATAATTGTTTAATTTAAAATAAAGAAAAAAAACTTTATTTAATTGTTTACCAACTTTTTTATTTTTTGGAACTGGCACTTCCTAGATCACGAATATGCATTTTATAAGTCGCAAGGAAGCTTAGTTTAGCCGCAAATCAAGTTTATAAAGTGTCAATTTTGATGCCTCTTGGACGTTTAGTTTAGCCGCAAATCGCGTTTAAAGATAAAAGTCGATTTTTCATATAATGAGATGAATCAACTGAAAAGTGGCACTTCCTAGATTATGAATATGACGCTTTAGTGAGTTTCATTGCCAATGGTTCTCAGGATTTAAACCCCCCTTTATGGGTCCTCTGTCCCGCTCACGAAACTTCGTTGCTCCGCTTCGGGTATTTAAGTCGCCTGGCAGGCGCCAATGTCAGGTTTCTTGAGCAACATATCATTCAGTTTAGAAAAGTTTAAATTTTGATTGAAATTTTCTTCAAAAAAAAAAATTTTGGAAAAAGTTATCTATTCTAAATTTTTCAAAAAAAAAGTTGAAAAAGTTTGTATTTTTATATATTTTTTCCAAAAAAAGTTGCCACCTCTGATCTGAATCCAGACCCATCTCTGTCAAGATTTAGACTGTGCTAAAACCTAACGCATACTACCTCAGCCCCCAACCCAATAGTGTTCAAAAAACAAAAGCAGATAGAGTTGCCTAACTGTACATTTTTCTAAGACTTAGTTACTATTTAATCAAATAATCAAATTAACGATTAATGATTTTGATTGATTAATCTTAATCATATTTTTTGATTATGATTAATTAATCTTTATAATCAAATTTTTTGATTATGATTTTAAATCATTAATCAGATTAACTTTGGGCCAACACTGATTTCAAATATATGTACACATTTTAGGAAAAAAGTGGTAAATCATCTGAATAGGTTTATTTGTAGATTTGCTTTATATTTTGCGATATATTTATGAGTATTTTTTCGTGACGTCATTGATCGCAAATATTTGTGACCATCGCAAATTTTCTACTCGTGGCAGTTATGAATATATTCAAAATTAGGTAGACTTTATGTTCTATATTTATATTATCTTTTTTTTCAACTATCTTAATGAACATAACTATCATCATTTGCGTTTTGTTTAAATATTCATCATATTCAACGACAAATACGACTTTCAAAAATTTAATTTGCAAACAAATTACTACTCTTATTTTCCATATCAGATCAGAAAAAGTTTTATAAATAGTAAGATGTTCTTTTTTGAATAAAATAATCATAAATCGCTTAAGAAGTTAGGGAGCAGGTGGCAAATATATAAGTTTTGTCATTTAATTGCTGATAAAATAGAATATAGATTGCAGATCAGTCCACTCGCTGCTGGTACAATATCAAAAAGAAGGGTGTACAGTATTGACTTAGCTGATTGTTTACTGTCAATTTTTTGATTATCTTCTTGACGATAGCTGTCTCTATCATATCTATAGGGTAAAATTGTAGAGCCGTGTAAATGAGGTCAAGGCTAATCGTTTTTTTTTTTTTTTTTTTTAATTCATAAGCTTGAAACCCTGAGTTCGTATATCCCGCAAGACTATGAGGCGATCAATCGATTATTATAAAATTATAAACGATTGTCGTTTGAATCATTTAATAGAGTGATCGCTTTAGTCTTTCGTTATACGAGCCCAGGGTTTCGAGTTTATGAATTCAAAAGAAAAAGCTTAGCCATGAGATCATTTTGGCTTTTGAATTGAAAAGGATTTTATTCAAATTCTCTTATGGGCTTACTAACTGAAGGAGATTCAATTTATAAGCTCTTTTTGAAGACCTATCGTCAAAACACCTCAAATCTTGTCAAATGTCAAATTAACCAACGCATTTGGGCGATTAGATTTTTTTTTGTATTTTGATCAATTTTGTGTGTTATATTTTTTGAGCTGATGCGAGTTAATAAGGTTCTATACACTTTTGTGTAAAATAAAGCTTATCATCGCAGGAATTGCATAATTTCAAAATCACCTCAGTTCTAATTTAAATGCTTATGAAATTGTTTTTATTACAGTTTATAACAGTTTTACGATAAAGTAAACAAACAGAACTTTAAAAACTATGAACAAATATTTGCTGTCAGTTTGTTAAAATGATAAAGTGAGTGTTAAAAGCAGATTTAAGATGTTCTTGTCATAAACTACTAGATTGCGAAATTTGAAAATGTATGCAAGAAATCTTTTTGATTATGATGAGATGTTGGGCTTCTTTCCCAAAATCTTCATTTTGATTCTGTGTGAAAAGACTATGAAGATGATTAGGTACATCAACCGTTCTTTTTCTTTAGTTTATATAAACACTGAGATTCTTTTGAAATGTCAAAGAAATCTAGTTGTGTGTGTAACCGATTCAAGTAGATTTTGTAATTTTGTTGCCAAATTAGAGGTTGTAATTCGGGGAGAAAAGCCTATAAGCTTCTTTCTCGAAATCTGGGTTTATATCCGTTTAACAATTTGTACTCGAAATCAAATCGCCTGCTTTTATTGGTTTTGATCTACCGAACGTTTAGCGCTAGCAAACCTTACTTTTTCCAAACCTAGTTACACTGAGTTGAAATTAAATTTCGTGGTTAGACAGATAGGGATAATATGTCTATGTTTTGACGGAAAAAGTGTACATATTTCGATCCAAATGTCACCCAGTTGCCCTTAAGTCATATTTCCGGAGAAATAAAAACCGTTTAGACTCGGATAAAGCAGGTCCCCTCCATTTCTACCAACAACATGCACACAGGAATGGTTGAGAGTTGTAAGCCACTAGGTTCTGGTTCCCCTCGAGGTGTTGCGTTGCGTATGTTTTGACGAAAAAAGTGTACATATTCCAATCCAAATGTCACAAAGCTACCCTAAAACTCACATTTCCGGAGAAAACATAAAAAACCTTTATTTGACACTTCGTTGCTTGACAGATGTGGAAGAACTATTGTCCTTTTCGATTGACAATCCAGAAGTGTTCGGAATGCGTGTAAACCCTTCTGAAAGTGTTCTGTTGGCATTCAGAATGACAGTTCTTCTCCTGAAGAGAACAGAAAACAATTCTGGATTTCATTTCAGAATCGAAACCAGAACTACTCACATTCAAACACATAGTTGTCAAAGTGTTTTTAGCTAAAAATAAGTAAATTTCACACATTTTACTGTTTCTAAGAATAATTATTTTCCGTTTAGAATATTATTTCCCCATTTTCTTTATTGAAAATTATCATACTCGTTCATATTTGTGTCTGCCAAGTTTTCAAATGTGAAGAACTATTTCGGCATCCGCATGTGAAGTTGCACAAATACAGGGATACGAAAACTTCAGAATCAAACTGCATGTGTCTGTTTGTTTTATTGGCGTTCCGGATCAGAGAGTTCTTCCGAATTGCCAATCGAAAAGTCCATATATTTTGACGAAGAAAGTGTCGTTCAATCCAAATGTCATCTAATCATCTACTTTCAAACTGTATTTTTAATCTTTCAATGAAATTTGACAGTTGATGGCTTGACAGCTTGGGAACAAACTATGCTTTGAAGGAAAAGTGTTTTTTGATCCAAATGTCACCCAATTTCAAATCAAAATTTCTGATTTTAAGAGTTTTTTTTTTTAAATTCATTAACATTGCATTTGTTTAGGAATCTTATGTTTATTAAGAATAAGTTTGACTCTTGTAGTTCCCTGAACAGAGAAAACTAAAATATTGGAAGGCTTAAGTATTGAATTAGAACAATTTATTTTACTTGTTATCATTTCCATATTACGATTTACGTAAGATCATTCGATAATTCCAATTCCATTATTCCATCACGCCAGCATTAGTATACGTACTAAATAAAATGTTCCCCATTAAGCGCAGGTGATAGGGTGGATACATTTTGGTTAAGATTTTTGATCTAATTTCAATGCTCAGTTAAGGTTGAATGTTACAAAATAAACAGTACGTTCAGCCGGAGTCGATGTGAAACCTAGTGGATATACATACATATCGAAACCGAACCGAAACCATTCAGAGACTGTTCAAATTGAACTGAAAAACTGTATTTTTTTCGACACTTAAGTATTCGCATTGACAGCTATTCTAATTTATGTGTTAATCCGTAAACAATGCTTCTATTTGTTATTTGGATAGGTTAATTAATAATACAAATAATATGCAGTCTGAAACTACCTGACGTATTTATAACCTTTTTCTAACTTCAAAAAGTTATAGCTAAATATTTGTCATTGTTGTTCAAAAGTTGTTTAACCTAAACAAATGATTTGATTGTCTAAGTAAGACTTGAGTAAGCCGACATATTATTTTATTAAATAAATAATTTTTTTCAATTTCAACGTTTCCACCCACTAATTAAATCTAGATTTAATTTGTTTATCATCAATCTTCTTCAAATCTTGAAATTCTACCATTGATTTTTGTTTTTAAATTGTTAAAAACAACTGATTATATAAATTGAATCACCTCATCATATCGCGCTGAACGCATTCATTCTAGAATCAATTTTTTTCTCAGCGTTTGACACTTAACAAAAAATGTTCTGTCAAATTAAACTTTCTTTCTCCTTAATTCTTTATGAAACAAAATTAAACATCATTTTCGCTTTGAAAAATGCGAGTGAAACCAAGCTCACAACAAACTACTGAACCTTCATTATGCCTCAAGATTTGTGACTTATGTATGTCATTCATATCATTCATTCTTGTATGATAGTTACTTTTCAAACACTCAAAAATGTCTTGGAAATTTTGTTAATCGGAATAATAATCCATCATTAGAAGTTTTTCTATTTTAAGCTCTGAATAGAGCATTGAGTAGGGTAGGTACATGATCCAAAGTTATCCGACTTATTTAGATATATGCGTTTTTCTTATTTAGGTCTCAGCATAATATGGAGCAGAGCTCGAGCGATCGGAGTTAGCTCTGAGCAGAGTATGATCAGAGTTTTCCGATTTTATATTGTAACACATCTAATGCTAGGTTTCCACTTGACATTTACGAACTTATGAAAGACGCGTTTTAGCGTCATTTCCAAAAACGAAAATTAAAATTTGTTTGGAAATGGCAAACACTGTATGTCAATGAATGACAACAAATTTGAAAGACAATTGAAAATAGCTCGATTGACAAACGAAATGTCACTTTGTCTTTAACTGACAAAGAACATTTTTTGGTAACGTGTTTTAATTTTTTTTCAATGAAAGACATTAATTTGACAGCTGATTCAGTGCAATTTGAATGTCATTTTGATAATTTGGCCGATTTTGTTATCAAAAGTGAAGAAAAAGAAAGAAAGAAAAAAACAACAGGACTGTGAAATGAGTAACCACAACACATAAACTATGCTCTGTTTGCGTATTGACAATGAGTGTCAGTTCATAAAAGACGCAGCAAATGGAAATAGATGTCAGTAAACTGACAAATGCGCTCGTTAAAATTTCTTTGTATTTGAAAAGACCAACGATTTTTTGTCAATTAAAGAAAATGAATTGGCAGTTTTGTTATTCAAAGGCCAAATTTTGATCTGTCAAAGTGTTTCAATTCAAAGACAAGTGGAAACCTAGCATAAGCACTGAACTGTCATACGCATTCACAATTCAATATAAATCGCTGCGTTCAAGACACCGAAATTTTGTAGTAACTGATTTTTTTTTTTTTGCCAAAAACTTGGAAAACTAAAAAATCTGAACTGAAATTTGATGTGTTGAAAGTGCCGATTTAAAATATTGCATATGCCAAATCGAAAAAAGAAGTGAATTTGGCTGCGTCTTTTTATTCTGAGCTTATGGGGCGTACTTCGAGCTAAAAAAAAGGTTGTATGCTCTGAGCTAAAAAAGAAACGGATACGAACGGTATAAGCTGGTCTTCCTCAGCTTTTTCTCCATCTGGGGCCTATTTCTCCGTTACTACACAAGCTACATCAACTACATCTTACAGCACTCTTCTACAACTACATCAATTACATTTTTCTGTTTCATTACTACAACTGGAAGTGTTGTATGATGTAGCTCGTTGATGTAGTGGATGTGCAGCTCGTTGTAGGATGTAGCTCGCTGATCAAATGGATGTTGTTTTTGTGAAATTTATATTATTTGTTGTTTTGGAAGTGAGTTAGTTTCAATTTTTGAAGAGACACAAATAAATAATTTAAAATAAATTAAGAATAAATGGATTTTGACATAAATATTTTCGCCAATAATTTTGAATTCAACATATAATCAAGGGATCAAGGGTACTCATGCAAGTCGTAGTTAGTATTGTAAAGTTTTAAACATCGTAATTCTGTCACAATTTGTATGGAAAATTTGACAAATGAATACCCTTATTGAAAGAAGACCCAAAATATATTTATAACGCATCAATTTAAATATGGAAGACCCTTATTTCGTTGAAAGATTCCAAAAATGTGTACTCAATTGTTGGTTGAACGCTTGCATTCATTGCACATCCAATCAATTGTAACCAAAATATTTACATTCGTATATTTTCTTTTATATCTAGCCATTTCCCATCCTGCTACATTAATCACAGCAAATATTTTTACTGTGAGAATGTAACAAGAATTTACAGCAAGTTGTACTACAACAATGTAGTAGCAAAAGCTGTGAAATAAAATCATACATTTTTCCAATACTTCCAATCGATTCTCCAAAGCTACATTGATGTACTACACCTGAAAAACCAATGTATGTTTGAAACAGAAATGATCTAATACAACTGTTATACTACTACATTGTAGCTGATGTAGTAGCGCAGAAATAAGCCCCTGCTCTGTCATTGCATTCTGAGCTCATAAAGCTCAATTTGAGCTAAAAAAGAAACATCTTTTTTCTGACAGCTCAGTTCACTACTCTGAGTTAAAAAAGAAAAAACGCCTATTAGCCTATTGAATAGACCTTTTAAAAAGGAACAATTACGTGCAAGGGTTTTTATTATTGAATATGTTTGTTTGGTCCATAGGCATGCTTAAAACCGAAAATGCTACTAAATTCACCCATGCGCTTCTGAGAGAATGGTCACACTGGCCACTTTTCGGTATTTTTGGTATAACTCGAAAACTAAGCGGAATTTGACAATTTTACATATAATACTTTTTGTTCAAAAATAAATTTTCTATTGGATTGGATAGTTCAAAAAATTTTACGAAAAAATTTAAGCAGGAAAAGTAAACAAAAACCAACTTAAAAAAAAATCGAAAAATCAAAGATTTTAAATTTTTTTTCTAAATTGCGCATTACTTTTTTCGGAGCAAAGATACGCTCAAGACATTCATGAACAAAGTAAACTGTAGTCTTACGGCTTTAATATCACATGTTAAAAAAGCCATATTATTTAAAAATTGACAGAGATATAGCCATTCAAACTTTACCATTTCTTATCATTTTCCGCAGTTTTTGCCCGAAAACCTATTTTTTGGTAGTTTATGACAAATTTAACGTTCCTAGCACCTAATACCAAATTGTATGTTAATCGGACCAGCCGTTCGGTCTGTAGGTCTGAACGCATTTAAAAACAGCCGAAAAACGAAATTGCGAACTTACATCCTTTTTATAAATTCTCTATAGTTCTAATGTCATATTATATCAAAATTTTGATTTCGAACATTTTTACGAAAGTAAAATTTGCCATATTGTACCGAAAAAGGGACTTTCGGGCCAAAACTGAGAAAAATTATAAGAAATGATAAGGTTTTAATGGGAATATCTCTGTCAATTTTGAACAAATATTAATTTTTGAACATGCCATATTAAGGCCTTTAGTCTCTACTTTGTTTTGTCTGTGAATGTCTTCACCCTATCTTTGCTTCAAAAAAAGTTATGCATAATTTATTAAAAAATTTAGATATCCTTGATTTTTTGATTTTTTTTAAGTTGGTTTTTGATAACTTTTCCTGCTTAAATTTTTTCGTAAAATTTTTTGAACTATCCAATCCAATAGAAAATTTAATTTTGAACAAAAAGTATTATATGGGTCAATATTTCAAAACATTAATATTTTTCACTCCAAAGTGGACCCTCGCTCAAAAGAACCTATTTTGGTAGACGAACAATTATGTCTCTTAATAACTCTATAATAACCACTTTAAAACAAGGAGTCATAACATTTGATCAAATCTAACGGTTTTGTAAGTCAGGGAAATGATACTTGTATGAGGGGAATGACAAAAATTTATATTTACTCCGTTGATTAGATGGATATTTAATTTTGCGAATGGTTTCAGGAGTGTAAAGAAAAAAGAGAACAAATACTAACATGAAAAATAGCATCCACGACTATGTTGCACGAACTTGCTCTCATGATTCAAAAAGTTTGCGAGACTAAACATTTTATAGTAATAATCGTATTTTTTATGATATTTTGACCGAGAAAATGTGAAAAAATTCAAAACTACTAAAAATACTGTAAATATGTTCAAATGTAATATTATTGATTCTTCTAGAGTTACCAAAACGCAATCAATCATTATAATGAAAACTTGAAAGTCAGGGGAATGACACAAAAAATGATGTTAGGGGAATGACTCCGAAGGGTGTTTTATGAGAATTAAATGGAGGCTATTAGAAAATTAGATGTTTTATACTATTTTTCACGTAGGCCCTTGTAAAAGACACAGACGAGTAAAACTTTTTAATTTTTATACCACATGGTTTAGTAAAAAACACGCGTTAGAGGAATGACAATTTCGCTTGACGAAAAACAAATTCATTGCCTTAACTTGAAATGAAAAAGACAACAAAGTTTTTTTGAAACCCTTATTTCAATTTTCATAAAGAGCAATTCTGTACCGTTAAACAACAAAAAAATCAGTTTTCTATTTTGAGCCTATATACAGGGTGTCCCGGACCTGAGTGGAAGTATTTCAGGGAGTGATTCTTTGGGTTATTCTAAGAAAAAAATTGTATGGGGGGAAAGTTGTATCTCCCCTCCCTGAGGCAGGGAGGGGCAGTTTCTGAAACATTGACTTCAAGTGCAAAAAAAAAACATTAAAAATCAACAGAAACACATTTAATAATTTGCTATAATTTTTTTGAAAGTTAATACTCCATTCTTGTATTTGGTTTTTAAATCAAGTTGTTTAAGCGAATAGTTTTTGAGAAATTAAATTTCAAAGTCAAAATTTAAAAAAAAAATTGTAATTTTTTTTTTCTTAAGTCGATATTTTTCAAAATTTTACGTAATTAAGGGCATTTTTTGTGTTCAATATTCAATGCTCTCATTATTTTTTAGTCCATTACCGAAAACCAAATGTAAAAATCTTTCTTAGTTTTTGAGAAATTAAGAAAAAACAAAAGATACTTTTACCACAAAAGCCCGAAAAAGGGTTAAATTATGGATAATTCATGAATAAATTAATTTTTCAGGCTTATTCGGGAAAAGTACCTTTTGTTTTTTCTTAATTTCTCAAAAACTAAGAAAGGTTTTTACATTTGGTTTTCGGTAATGGACTAACAAATAATGAGGGCATTGAATATTGAACTCAAAAAATGCCCTTAATTACGTAAAATTCTGAAAAATATCGACTTAAGAAAAAAAAATCACAATTTTTTTTTTAAATTTTGACTTTGAAATTTAATTTCTCAAAAGCTATTCGCTTAAATAACTTGATTTAAAAACCAAATACAAGAGTGGAGTATTAGCTTTCAAAAAAATTATAGCACATAATTAAATGTGTTTCCGTTGATTTTTAATATTTTTTTTTGCATTTGAAGTCAATGTTTCAGAAACTGCCCCTCCCTGCCTCAGGGAGGGGAGATACAACTTTCCCCCCATACAATTTTTTTCTTAGAATAACCCAAAGAATCACCCCCTGAAATACTTCCACTCAGGTCCGGGACACCCTGTATATTTTTTTTTTATTTCCATTGGTGGGATAGAAATGATCAATTTATGGGGGACACTTACTTAATAGCTCCTATTTAAAAAAAATAAAGCAACTAAAAATCATTTAACTATTTTTTAGTAAGGATGCATATATTATTGAAAAGACTGCATCATTAGATTTTTTGTATCGTTTTAGTTTCGTTTCTAAAATTCAGACAGTGTGGTAAGAAGGCCTGGGGACACGTCAGGGGAATGATATTTTGGGTGTTTAAATGGAGATAGCGGGTATGATATTTTTTTAACTTTATTTTTTCTAGAGCGAATATTAGAACACGTTTGTTTCAAGCCATCCAACTAACAAACTTATAATAAAATTTTGTACTTCGGTTCAAAAATGAAGGAGACTGAAATATTAATATTTCGAAATATCGACCCATATGTAAAATTATCAAATTCCGCTTAGTTTTCGAGTTATACCAAAAATACTGAAAAGTGGCCAGTGTAACCATTCTCTCAGAAACGCATGGGTGAATTTAGTAGCATTTTTGGTTTTAAGCATGCTTATGGGCCAAACAAACATATTCAATAATAAAAACCCTTGCACGTAATTGTTCCTTTATACCTCTCATTTTCCGGTCTATTCAATAGGCTATATTATCTTGTTTTGTGTTTGTCTAATAATAATAATAATTTTTTTTAATGAAATTTCAAACAAAAATCATTTAAATGAGTAAATGTTGTAAGTCCATCTCCAGACAATCGAACTTGGTACTACAAACCACGTAGGGCAAGGCCGTTGAACACTGACAAAAAATATATGTTTTCATTTGATTTAAGTGAGATCACATTTGTGGTTAAGTGACTCCAAAAATTTGTACTCGAACAATCCTGCAAAGAAGAAAAATCAATTCAGTCATAGTACTCAAACTAAGTTGAACATGGTTCGAGTTTAGTTCGAGGGTTCACAGATATGTTATAAACAAAATTTTTGAAAAGACAGAATTTAATTAATATTCAACCTCGAACACTTTTCCGCACAGGTAAAACCAAATTATAAAAATAAGTGTCATCAGCTCCTAATGCTTATCTAATGCAGTCGTAGTCTATTAGGTTAAATAACATTCGTATATGTATGTATATTACTAACGCACGTTAGCTGAGTAGAAAATCCCCCTAAGACATTCACCTTGAATGGTCTGTTTGATCTAAATCTTCTCAAGAAAATAAATAATTCTGAGTCATCTGAATATTAGTATTTAAACCAAATTTATGCTTAAAAAATACCATTTTTGTTGTTGGTATAAATATTTATTTGTAGAATTGTTTATCTTAGATAAAAATCCAGATTTAAAAATTCCTACCAAAATTTTAGCAAATTATAATGTTAGCAGTTAAATTATTCTTTGTTTTTACAAAACTTTACGTTAGTGTGGTGTTTTAAATTGTTTTTACCTTCTTAAATAAATTATTATAATTTTAAATAACAAAATTCGTGCGTATGTTCAATTTATTAAACTCAACTTTAATCCTGACGTCATACTTTTACAGTAAGATATTAATATTATATTTGTTTACAGTTTACTATATACATACATACCTACAGACTTAATTAACATAGTCTATCGCTTAAATAGTTATATTTAAGGTGCTTTAAATGTTAATCGAAGCAGGCGCATGTTTTGAAACATCTATTCATAACATCCATTTACCATATCCGATGCGGGAAAACCTATAAATTTTAATTAGGTTTTTTTTTGTTTATTTATATTTTTGTTTGTTATATTATTATCTCTACATATCTATTTATGAAACCAACTTTTCTACAAATTATCTAAGATTTAATGTTTTATGTATTCAATTACAAATTTAACGATGTGAAATTTCATTAAAAATTAATATATACCACGTGACCAAGTGTCTTTGTCGCTATGGAATTAAAGAACTTACTATTGTGCAAAGGTACATACCTATACTCATTTTTATTTATGTAAACATTGATATGGCACAATTAAACAATTAATATCGCCATATTTGACTTTTAAAAGAATAATTGTCTCGTGTAAACAAGATTGAATAACATTTGTGTTAATTTGGCCGGGTGCGCTCGGTGCTTAATTGTTTGCAACGTGACAACAAATTGAATGTGTAAACATTGCGCACAAAACGTCTATGTTTACCCCGTTTTTTTTTTCTAATCTTAAGTCCGCGTGCTTTGTTAATTTTATTAGTTCAGTCTATTTCGGGCAAAATTCTGTCCAAAATAAATGTGTTTGCAGTGTTTGCTTTATTGCTTGTGCTAAGTAAAGACTCGTGTTTCTAGAGAATTGCATTTAAAAGAAGTTCTTAATACAGGGTGTTTAATTTTTAATACAAACAATGGGGTGAAAGTTATCGTTTAGACGTTCCAAGTTGAATGGTGACTTTATGTTGTTTTCGATTGGACGTTCGAAGTACTCCTTTTGCACTTCATTTTATTACCTACTACCTGAAAATCCCTCAATTAGCTGTTCCGAGTAATGTTTTTGGAGTCTTTTTTGAGTAGATTTTTAACACACACATACATATACATACAGTTTTCCGTCGAACTACTTGTGAAAAGTGATAAATGCTTGAAAAAGCCGTTTTATAAGATGGCGTCATTCAGAGTGTGTAAAATGGCGTCATTCAGTGTGTGTGTAAATTTGACAATTCGATATTTTTATAATCGATTGGAATCAAAAAGGAGTCGAACAATCAGAAATTCCAATTGAAAAAGACATTAGTGTCGCGCCGTTAAGAAGTTTTCAAAAAGTAGTTCCTCCATATTCTCACTATAATTCCTTCTTCATCTCTATAGGTTTCCATTCGAGCTTTGTTTCTGTGACAAGGGGCTCAATTCTCGATCTGTGAAACTGTGATTTGCCTTGACGCCAAAGGTATTTCTTGAAGTGTGAAAAAATGAAAACAAATGTCAAAATGTTTTCATATGATGATTCTTTTATCACAATCAATTAATTCTGTGAAAAGAGAAAAGATAAACGGAAACAAGGTATGCTCATTAGATACACGCAAGTCACCATCTTGGTGTTTCTGTGACGTCATAATCTTCTTTTACTAGAATGAGCAACGGCATTTTCCTTTTAAGTACTTTATAGTTCTCACCTTGACTGCTGTTTTTCATGGGTTAGGTACGAGAAACGAGATCCTGGAAATTAAAATTTCGCATTATGAAATCTCGCAAATACAAAATCTCGTTTGAACCACTCTCGCAATTACGAAATACTGCAAATTAAAATCTCGCGAAACTCAATTAAAATCTCGAAAATTCAAATCTCGCGTGAGATTTGAGATTTTGATGTGCAAGATTTTGAATTGCGAGATTTTAGTTGATATTTGCGATAGTTTTCAGTGCGAGATGTGAATGCGAGATTTTGTAATTGCGAGATTATGAAAAGCAGGATTATTTACTTGCGAAATTTTGATTTTTGAGATTTGAAAAAATTTCCAATATTTCGTTATGCGAGATATTGGTTTGCGGGATTTCGTATCACCTCCGTTTTTCATATCAAGTTCAGGAACTTCTTTGCACGTATTTGTGAAGTGATAAACGGACAAAACTCTTTGAAAACTGAAATAATATTTTTTTTCACTTCACGCTTTCACAGATCGAAGATTGACCCCGTGGTCAATCAAGTACCATGTACCAAGTTCTCTCTTGGTAAAACTTGTTAGAATATTATTCGTGCAGTAGCTGCATTTTGTATTCTCATTCTTTTTCTGTTGAAAGAAGCTTGTGTTCCTCCTGTCTCTTTTGCTCGTAAAGCATAAAACAGATTGAACCAGCACCAGCCAGCAGTGGGCGTTGTTGTCAAAGCAATATATGTATCTCAATCGTTCAATACAAATTACACCAGCACCAGTAACGTCAACAGCGTCGTTAGAGCAAAGTCTTAAATTTTCTGTTGCATTGCTGACAACTTTCCCACAACAATTTTCAGGGGAACCGCACTCCAAAAATTAAAATATATTGGACATGTGACTTTTTTTTATTTTCGTTTCTACGTGAAATGTCAAACGGTGCTGGTGGCAATGTGTTTGAAAAATATCTTCTATTCAGCGTGCTGTTGACGGTGCTTGTGCTGGTTTAATTTGTTTCGTGCATAAAGCAAATCCCGTCTTTCCATAAAACGCCACTTTGTATGTCCCCTATTATACGATAACTCTTTGCGTCTGATTTATTTTTAAAATACAATGCATGCGAGGTGAAAACAGATCTTTTTCCTCTTTCATACTCATGAAAATTCGAGAAGAGTGAGACACAAAGAGAATTGGACTTCACATCTTGTCTCGCTGTCAAACCAAAGATTTTCCGATCGTGGTTCGTGGGTAGAAACAATAACATCAGTTGCGATGTAATCAAGAAAGTATTAAAATAATATTTTCTAATAACGATCATTTAAAAGATATTATTTCATTATTATTCAAAATTCAAAACTCAAAAATACCGGTTTTTGCTTTTTTCTTCTTAACGACTAAGTTGTCAAAATACAATTTATGCTTATTGTACCTACGAGTAATAGTATTCTCAAGTAGAAGTTTGATGATACCTTTTTCCATACGAGTACTCAGTTCCAAGATATTTCGACTTTAAAAATGGTTAAATAAAAAATACTGGTTTTGAAAAACCGGTATTTTCGAAATTTGATCATTTTCAAAGAAAAAAATGGAAAAATTGTTATCGAATTTCTTCTACATAATATTACTACCTATACAAAAAGCATATATTATAATTTGACAACTTTGCCGGAAAAAACCGGTATTTTTGAATTTTGCCCAATTTTAGAAGATATAATCTATTTCAAATGGTCATTTTCAAAATATATGTATGTTAATGCTTTCTTTGAGAAGGTCACATGGCCTACAAATTGCATAGAAAAGTTTTCGGCAAAATATCGTTCGAGTGTTGTTAACGAAAAACCTCTATTTTTACTACTTCAACTTTTTTCATTTCATTTTTTGTATGAAATAGGTTTTAAATGAAATATTTTTCAATAGTGTTTACCGTTTACAGTTATATGTAAAAACCATTTTTTTTTACATTTGACCTTGCATAACTTTAATGTGTCCATGTTAAAAAAAAGAAGATAATTGCTTTTAAAAACATGGATTTATTCCGGAGCTTGACTTTAATTTAATTGATTAACAAATTTTATAATAAAAAGCGGCTAATATCCTTTTATTTTCTATTTCTGCTTTTAAAAAGAATAATTTTCTCAGTAAATTAGAACACCCTTTGTTTATCATTTTTAAGATATTAACAGATGTTTAACGAGTATAGGTAAACATAGTATAAAATAAGGAAATAATTTTATTTACTTGAATGTTACACACGCAATAATTGGAAATGTAAACATGTTTACGCTAAGAGTTGAAATTTCAATTTTGAATAATTGATCCGAATTAACGAAGTTAAATCGATTCAAAAAAAGTAAATTGTTGTCTTATAATGTTGTGTGCGGAAGGCAAGTTCATTAATAGTATATTTTCTTTTTTTTTTTCAAAAATGTATGCACATAGAGATAGTTAAGTGCCTTTTCTATTTTTGCTTTCGTATAATATTCAATACTATCAATTAATTCTTAATTGAGTGTTGAGAACCAAAATGGTGTATGGAGTACGTGTGTACTTTGATCGCATAGGTTAGTATGCAGATTTTTCACTTATTAAATCCCTAATTGGACGGTTGTCATAAAATGACAGATGACTTCTACTTACATACGTTTAAGTGTCAGTTGTAGTTATAGCTGTCATTGGAAACCACCTTTGAAAATTTTGTTCTGTGATTTTGAGAAAGCTATAAAACATTTTGGTACCTAAATGAAGAATTAGCTCAGTTTTTTTTTTTGATGAAAGAATATATTATTTGCGTATATGCTTCTCTGGAATCCTTTGAATATTGGATGAATTGATAACTTTATTCATTTTGGTCAGAATTGTTACAACAACAGCATATTGAAGGACAACATTTAGGTTAGAAATTCAATAATTGATAAAAAACACTCATACGCCCGAGTATACCATTGTTTTACTGAGTCACCTTCTTGTTAGAAATATGTTTAGCTTCCTATTTTATTTGAAATTATTGCAATTGGTCGGATTTATTAAATCGAAAATATTAACATATCTCTACGTTTCGAGCTCCCTTGAATCGGAATCTATCACTTTAAGAGACTTATTCATTCCCTTTAATTTTTTTTGTTCTCCATGTCTCAAGAACGAATGTAGATATCGACTTTGGATGAATTAAAATGCCATTAAGTGCAGAAAGTGCATTGAATTTTTGTTGTTTTTTTTTTTTGTTCAAGCCTAGTTTGTAGTTCCCGTTTGCAAAAAAAATCTATGCAAATATTATCGCATGTCATAAATAATTGAGGCGAAATGTAAAATTAATTGTTTGCTTGATTGGCTTACAGTTTCTTGCAAAAAACAAATCAATGCTGTCATGGAATATCATGAAAAACAATGGACCGGCAATTGATTTGCATGCGAAAAAAAGTGTGGTGAATAAAATATATTTTTTTTTTTATAAAAAGAAAAAAAGTGTGGTGAATAAAATATATTTTTTTTTTATAAAAAAAAAAATATATTCACTTCAAGGCATTATTTGCATGCAAATTTTTTTCGCATCCAAAAATTATTATTGTCCATTTTTAGGCCTATAGATTATTAATTAATGGTAAATTAATGACTCAAGGCAAGCGTTTTCGCCTTGAATGGTTTTCAACTTGGTGCTGCACATGCATTATGGAAAATCGTTTTGAAAATTTTGATTTTTTTTCGCATAGAAACTGTAAACTATGCTTTGAACAGCAATGTAAACAAAAAAGTTGTAAAATGTCATTTCATTAGTCTCGAATAACTCGAAAACAAAAAATGCTATTGACTTCGGCTTAATTTTACTCTACTCACTCCACTTAAGCAGAAGAATTTCCTTTTAAATTTTCTTCATATTCAATTAGTATATATTTATGTGTATATAAGAACAAAATTTGAAAAAAAAATTGTCAACCCATTTTTGAGATATAGAATTTTCAAAAAAAAACAAATTTGAAACTTTTTAGAAATCCAAAAACTTTTTTTTTGAAAATTTTGATATATAAATTATATAAATTGGGTGGCGCAACAGCTCGTGGAGAACCAGGGCCTAGTGACTTACAACTCACAACCATTCCTGTGTGCGTGTTTGTTGGCAGGAATGGAGGGGACCTACAGTTTTTCGCCGAGTCCGAACGGCTAAATGAGAAGCACTTTTTCATGACAAGTATACTCTTGGAGGATTTGTCAGTTCCTCGCAAGAGGCAGTACCTCGAATAAAACATTTCTGTTTTTAGGTGGCACGGCTGGGAATCGAACCCACATCTTCGGCATGACAGTTTGATATGCAATATTATTTTATCTTATCTGAAATTTGTATATAAAAAAATTCATCTAAATCCGTTTAGCCGATAACGAGAAAATTCAAAATAAAAAAATACGTTCTATGACAGGTACTATTAATAGTTGCTTAGTGTAAAATTTTATAATTTTTGGTAGGAGATCGTACTAATTTTAGTATATATGAAAAAAGTTTAATCAAAATCGTAGGAGTCGTTTTTGAGAAAAAAAATATTTTCCTTTGCTTTTAACTTTTGTATGAAAGGTACCGTTATTTTTTCATAAATGTTAAATTTTTTCAACAAATATTTTAGAGAGTACTTAAAAACTCTTAAGTATCGAGTTTCAAAAAAATCGATAGTGTCGTTTTTGAAATATTTGATTTTACAAAAACAAATATGAAACATTTTTTTAAAAATCCAAAAAATATTTTTTCAAAAATTTTGGTACACAAAACTATTTATATTTTTTGGAAGCTTCTGTATAAAAAAATAATTGAAATCGGTTGTAGCATTTTGAAAAAAATCAAAAATTAAAAAATGGTTCTTTGGGAGGAACCATTAATAATCATTTTTGAAAAATGGTTTTCCACCCAAAGGAAGCCTTTACAAAAACAAATTTATTGAATTTTTTTTAAGAAAAGTTTTCGAGCCGTTTTTGAGAAAAAAGTGATTATGTAAAATTGATAAAAAAAATTGTATGGTAGGTACCGTTATTTTTGGTTCTAAAAAAAAAATGAAAAAAAACGTGTCGGCAGAATCACCAAAAACCACTATGTACAAAGTTTGAAGAAAATCGATCGAGTCGTTTAGGCTGTAGACGAACAGACAGACAGACAGACAGAATTGTGCCACCCACTTTTTTGGTGTTCTCTATCATCGTAATGATCATGGTTGATTGTTATCTCAAATTTTTTTTTTTGCACGAATCCAAAACTTGACCTATAGTATCTATATATCGTAAGTAAAAATTGCTTAGAATGTTTGAAAAAAGTTTTGCTTCTCGAATATCTTGAGAACAAGCAATGAGTTCAATTCCGAGCTAATTTATTTAACAAAATGCGGTAATTAATAATTGATATTATGACAAAAAATCTACAAACAATAATTGTGAACAGTGTTTTTGTCTCGAATATCTGGAAAGCAAATAACCCAAAGCTTGATGGGTCTCCATTCAATTGTATATTGAACACCTGTAGTCGAAGTGCCAGAGCAAAAAAAGTAGGTTCATAATGCAATTTATAACTGAACTGATTTTCTTGATGGAATTTGTTCAGGGGTGTCCCCCTAAGTTGGGGCGGGACGGGAACGCAAGGTTTAGCTGCCATATTGGAAAACACGTTTTATCAAATATCTCATGAACCGTGTATTGTACCACAAAAATAGTTATTATAATTTCTGATTTGTAACCAATTCTCTTAGATTCAATTTCTTTTCTTTTTAATATTTAGGCTATTTTGGTCAATTTAAATGAAAACAAATACATAAATTTTATCTTCAGGGGCGTTTTATTTATCTACATACAGTGGCTCCAGCGTTTAATCGGACAGTACTTTCATTTATATAAAATGGGCTGTAACTTTAGAAAAAAACCGCTATTGTATATTTTTTCGCTCTTATTTAAAGTAGTACATTTACTTATCCAAATAACAACAAAAAAAATAAACATTTTCAAATGTTAACGGTTAATTCAAAGAGAAATACTAAATAAATCCAGTTTTTAAAGTTCAACAAATAATCGGACAAAGCAAAGAGAGTAAATGAAAAATACAGTTACTTTCAAATTTTCACTCCAACGCAGTTTTTTTTTTTGTTCTCATCAATCTTTCAATGAATGTTCAGCCAAGTAGTGCAAAAATGGCTCCAAGTGGAAAACAAACAAGTGTCGAACTAAGACAATTAATTATAAAATTAAATTTTGAAGGCAAAACGGTAAGAGAAATTGCAGAATTGGTTGGACGAGGTAAATCTACAGTACAAGATGTCATAAAAAGGTACAGAGATGAGTTTAGAGTGGCCAACAAAAGCCGAGAAGGTCAAGCCAAACTTTTAAGTGAAAGAGAAGAGCGGTCAATATTAAAGGAAATAAAACAAAATCCATTCAAAACTGCAAAAGATCTTCAAATTTCCCTAAAAAATCGTGTTGGAAAGGATGTTTGCCTCAACACTGTCCGCAACACTCTCCATAGATACGAATACTATGGAAGAGTTGCCAGAAAAAAACCATTTATTAGCCTCAAAAACAAAAACAAAAGGTTAAAATATGCGAGAGAATATTTATTAAAACAAGAAGATTTTTGGAATACGGTAATGTGACCATATTTCTTAAAAAAATATATTTTCATTTGCAGTTTTCAATGCTTCAAGGTTTTGTTCACTGATGAGAGCAAATTTAATTTGCATGGCTCGGATGGGAAGATGTATGTTTGGCGTAAGCCAAATGCTGAGTTCCAGCAACAAAATACCAAAGCCACAATAAAACATGGAGGGGGCTCTGTCATGGTTTGGGGCTGCATGTCAAGTGCTGGGGTAGGCAATTTGCATTTTATAGATGGTAAAATGGACAAATTTGCCTACCTCAACATTTTGAAACAAAATGTGAAGCAGAGTGCGGAAAAACTGGGAATCGCAAATAATTTTGCATTCTATCAGGACAATGATCCCAAGCACACATCAGGTGTTGCAAAGATGTGGTTGATCCATAATTGCCCCAACTCATTGATACACCAGCACAGAGCCCAGACCTCAATGTGATCGAACATCTGTGGGAGGAATTGGCAAGGAGAGTGTACAAACACAAATATAACAACCTAAATCAGCTTAAGGAGGCTTTAATTGAAGCTTGGAACTCTATTGAGCCTGAGGTGTGCCAAAATTTGGTTAAATCCATCCCAAATCGCCTTCAAGCCGTTCTTGATGGTAAAGGCTTTGCAACCAAATACTAGCTGATGGATTTGTGCTGTTTTGAAGAAGATATTTTACTTTGTCCGATTATTCGGTGGACTTAAAACCTTGTTTTTTTTTGTTTTTTTTTTTTGAATTAAAAGTTATCATTTTAAAATTCTTAATTTTTTGTTGTTATATAGATAAATAAGTGTACAAATTTAAATAAAAGCGAAAAAAATATACATATAGCGGTTTTTTTTATAAGTTTATAGCACATTTTATACAAATGAAACTACTGTCCGATTATGCGTTGGAGCCACTGTATGTATATATATATGAACAATTTTTCTTGATTTGTTTTTAAAAAATAGGATATTAATTATTTAAACTTACGTTATTTCTATTGCATTTTTTTATATTAAAAATTGCATCGTCCCAACATTGAACATCAAAAAACAAAAGCAATGACAAAATTTTAAATTAATAAATAAATAAATAACAATGAAAATTAGTTTTACAAACGAATTTAACACTTTAACACAAAACATAAATATCACAGAATGGCAATATTGTATATAGAGTTAGTATTGTCGATTAAAATTGACCAAAATAGCCCAAATATTAAAAAGAAAAAAATAGTAATTATTTTTTTCAATAAGATTTTTTAGTGAAAATTTTTTGAAAAAAAAATAGATTTTAAAGCCCATATTTTTGAAAAAAAAAAAAATGAGAATTTTTTTTCAAGTTGATTTTTTAAAGAAATATATATTGAATTCCAATTTTTCCAATTTCTTTTATTGAACATAATATATACAATCTGGCTTATAACTAACATGATACTATGATAAATTTACATTTGTTGGCACATAGGGGGCCTAACGTTACACAATGTCTTAAGTTTAACAAATTATAGATATATAAATTACATGTCAAAAAATTTAAATTAAAAGTCGGCTGACTTAATCGTCCTCAGGGTGTTCATTCCCGGTTGTCAATGGTGTTTTTGGTGTAGGTTGGGGGAAGTTTTGGCGTTTAGCCACGGTAGAAGGCTGACCCAATGTCAGCGTAGAACGAGACTGCTTCCTCGTTGTCCATGATTATGTTGTCATCAAGTGTTTCCATTATACTGAGGTACCTTGGCTCCGGATGTCGTTGTTCAGTGGTCATCCTTCTCATTAGCTGATTCGGGTGGTCGATGATGTTCCCTACTAGTCTCTTCGCTGAAAGGACTAGGTATTTGTCCAGCGGGATTATGTTGGCTTCGGAGTAGAGATATTCGTTCCTGTAGTGTTTCCGCCGCTGCCGGTCGAAGTACAGTCCGGTGCAAATTCTGAGAATCTTCCTTTCGAATACTTGAAGCTCCTTCATGGCTGTCTTGGAGATTGAAAACCAGACTGGGAAGGAGTAGCTGATGATAGGTCGTAAGAGCTGCTTGTAGATCAGTAACTTCGTTGGTTGGCTTAGTCCTTTTCTTTTCTTCATCAATGGATGTAGACGGTGAAAGGCCCAGCTGGCTTTTTTGAGTACATTTCTTGAATGCGGGTTGAACCTTAGCAACTCATTGAACTGGACTCCCAGGTACTTCACATTCTTTTTGGCAGCTATGATGGATCCGTCAGGGAGTCTCAAGACCAGATTTCTGCAGTTGGCTGCGGTGCGAAGACCTCTACCAGTTGAAGGCCTCCTGAAGCAGACAAGTTCCGACTTGGAAGTGTTGATTCGGATGCCCCATTTCGTGTAGAAATTGAAGAGTCTGTTGATGTGGGCCTCTAATTGTCGGACGGCGATAAACGGTGACATTGATGATGCATAGGTGAGCGAGTCGTCGGCATATAGCAGGTTCTCGCATCCAATTGGGGCAGGTTGGTCGGATGTCATCAGGCTGTAGAGGAAGGGGCCAAGTTTTGAACCTTGGGCGACTCCGGCTCTGATATTCTTCATGTTTGACTTACAATTGTCTAGTTGTACGAAAAATTTCCTGAAAGAAAGAAAAGAAAAAAGAATTTTTGTTAGTGGCAGTGGTACCTGTAATAGATGAAGTTTATGTATTAGGGCTTCTATCCAAACGCTATCAAATGCTTTCTCGACATCCAGAAAGCATCCGACGGTGACACGATGACTGTTGAGGGAGGTGGTGATATCGTGTTGGAACTTCAGCAGCGGATGCAGCGTTGAGTGCTTTTCTCGAAAGCCAAACTGCATGTCAGGGATGATTGAGTTTTCATTGCAGAATTTCTTCAGCCTCCGGAGGATTACTTCTTCCAGTAATTTGCTGATATTGTTGAGAAGTGATATTGGCCTGTAGTTGGATATTAGGTTGGAAGCACCTTTCTTCGGGATAGCCACAATTTTCGCTGTTTTCCACGTCTGGGGGAAGTAGCAGTTGTTGATGCAGTTGTTAAGGATGATTGTGAGGAAAATCATTACTGCTTGTGGAAACCTTTTCAGGATGTAATTGGAAACACCATCTGGTCCAGAAGATTTTTTTGGCTTTGAATTGCCGATGATCTCTGCTACCTCCTCTAGATTGCATAGATGTGGACTATCGGTGGGATCACTTGCTGGATTGGTGTCATCGAAACTGATTATATCCGGATTTGGCTGTAGGGTCTGCTGAATTGATGCTTCTACTTCTTGTAGGAAGGTCGGGTCAGTAGGTGGGTTCGGTGTGAAGTTTCCTTCGAAGTAGTTGGCGAACGCTTCCACCTTGTCCTGGGTTGAGGTTGCTTCAATGTTGTTGCTGATAATGGCTTCTGGCATCTGTGGTTGTTTTCCAATGATCCTATTGATGTTTTTGAAGGCATCAGGTCCTGGCTTAATTGCTTGCAATCTTCTCTGGTACTGGATATTGTTATGGTGTTGAATGGAGTTCCGGAACATGATGTTGACTTGCTGTAGCTCATTCCAAACTGTCTGGTAGTTGATGTTTGTCGTATTTAGCTCGCTTCGATGGATCCGCTGGAGTCGTTTTCTTAGCCGTTGTCTGTGTGCATACAAATTCTGGACGTAATCAGGAAGGTGTTGGTACCTGTCCTTTGACGTCCTAGGCCGCTTTTGCTTCTCCAGGGCTTCAGATACGGCATGTTCGAGGATGTCAATAGCTGCATCGATTTCGGTATCCAGCAGATTCCTGTTTGAAGGTGGAAGAGTTATGTTGTCTTCGATGTCCCTGTGAAGTCTTTCAATATCCAGCCGCCTGAAGTTGATGAAGTTCTCCGGAGCTTCTGTTGATAGGAGTATTGGTTGGTTCAGGTTGATAGACAGTTGAACAGCTTCGTGGTCCGAGTCGCTTTGTACGATTGTACAGATATAATTCCGGATTTCCGGAAGAATGTGTACAAGGTTCGAGGAGGCCAGGAAGAAGTCTAGCGTTGATGGCGTTCTAGGAAAGGTGGGCTTCGGCTGGGATATAACCACCAGAGAATGTTCATTGCTGTTCAGTTCCATCCAATCTACAATTGCTTTGCCTTCGTTGCTGATTTTGGAGTCCAACCATAGGTGATGTCTCGCATTGAAATCACCTCCAATGATGCCATAGGTGCTTTGCTTCAGGATGCTGTTGAGGATGAGCAGGTCACTATGTATGTTCCTTGCAGAGGATGCGCACTTGAAGTATGTACAGATGACTGTAAGGGTCTCACCTCTTCCTAGGGTCATCGTGATGGCGGTGGCTTCACTAGTCTTTAGTCGTGGGATAATGACTTCTTTTGTATTGGGGGAGAATTTGTCTTTTATGAAGACTGCTGTTCCAACGCGGTCCTCGTTTTTGTCCTGTCGGTATGTTTTAAATCCTTTGATGTTGATGTTGTTTTGTTTGGTCACTTTCGTCTCGCTGATGAGGGCAATATCAGGGGTATTGTTCTTCATGAATAGGTTGAATGACGTCCTCTTATCTAGGCTGTATAATGAATTAACATTATACGTCAGGATGCGGAGTTTCTTCAATGGCATATTTCGAAGACGAAGGCGGCCAAGACCGCGGACTTGTCTTTATCACTAAGTTGATTGTAGTTGGATGGGACGGCATTCCGGGCTTTATCCATGATGGAGATGAGGTTGGACCCGAGGAGCCGCTGGACTTCATTGTTGAGGTTCATGGATGGGGAAGTTGCTGAAGTTCTGGTCGGTTTGACAGGGGCTGTCTTCACAGGGATGGTTTTGGCTGGAATCCTTGGCTGCTGTTGATGCTGCGTTTTCGTTGTTGATAGTCTGGGTGTTGAATTCTGTTTGGCCATTGCTGCGTAGCTGACTGAAGGACGGGTTACCACACAAGCTGATTTAGCGACGAACTCTTTGTGCGCCTTCTTCTCTGCAATCACCTTGTTCCTCTCTGTTAGGCGGGCCTTTAGAGTGGGGCAGCCCTTGAAGCTTGCAGGATGTCCTTCTTTCTGACAGTTGGCACACCATACGTCCAGTCCTGTGTTCTCCTTTCGCTTGCATTGTCCGGGCTCGTGGTCTTCTTTGCACTTGACGCACACGTATTGGCGGCCACAGTTGGTGGCTACGTGTCCGAAACGCTGGCAGTTCCGGCACTGGACGATGTCATTGGACTTCATTCGCTCCCAATGAACCCTCTGGTTCATTATTAAGGTCTTGGAGCACACCTCGTTGATGTCACACGTCTTTGATACTTCAACGACAAAGTTGTTGTAGTGCTTTGTCTTTGCCTTCTTGGATTTGAAGTGCGTCACTGATATTATTGGGAGTCCCTCGATGCGGAGCTCATCTTCGACTTCTATGGCTGAACAGGTAAAATGTATACCTTTCAGTAGAAGGAGGTTCTTCCTGTCTTCCCTTGGCGTGAATGAGTTGTACTGTATCTTCATGGTTTTGAGGTACTTCTTGATGGCTTCAAATGATGTTCTATCCTGGGCGTTGATGATGGTGGTCTTCGTGCTCCTGTTTTTGAATGTCACTGATATGTTGCTCGCCTTGCAGTGTCTCCTTATCTCGGCGACACTTCCGGAGAAGCAAAATATCGGAGGCATTCCAGGACCTTTGCTTGGGTTGACGGCAGCTTTGTCATTGGTTGTCCTCGGGGTCTGAGCAGGAGCAGGATTAGAGGCTGCTACTGCTTTGATGGCGGCTGATGATGTTGATGCTGTTGCGGCTTCTTCAGGTTTGGCTGGCGTTTGTTTCTTTGCCTGGATTGGAGGGGACTTCGGTGACTCTACGTCCAATTGGGGGCGTTTGGTTGTGTCCTTTGATGCAGATTTTCCCGTTTTACGTGGTCTCTTCTGACCAGGTAAAGGTGAATCGCTGAAATCGTCCTCTGAACTTACTTCCGATGTCTGGCTGGATGAGAGCACTTCACAAATCACCTGTTCTTCCTTAGCGTTCACTTCCGAGCGCTCTTCAGCATCATCGTCATTGGATAAATCATAGTTAGAAGAATCTTCAACCTCCATACTGTCAGCTTCTTTGCTTTCTTCTTCGTTCCTTTTTGTTGGGGTGACAAATTTACTAAATGTCTCGTTAAGCCTCGGTCCATAATCGGGTAGGTGAGTGACTATCCTGGTCAGCAATGCATCGAGCGAAGCAAATGCTGCCTCCGGATTAAATGGTTCGCCCATTTCCGGCTTAACTTCAATTTCACTTTTATTATTTTATAACACTGATTAAAACGCACAACACTTATTTTTAAAAAAAAACCTTTATTCCGCGAATTAATCAGGATTAGCACTTGTTAACCGCAGGTAGCCCGCAGGTATACCTGAGTTCTGTTTTATTTATTTCGGGGTGGATTTTTTTTTTTTCAATCTTCCGCTTACGATGCGCACGCTCTGAACGATGTACACTGAATGAAATATATATTGACTTTAAAATTGAATTTCACTGAAATAACTTGATTTAAAAAAAAAAATAAAAGAATGGAATATGTACGTATAAGCTTTCAAAAAATTCACGGCTCACGAGATATTTGATAAAACGTGTTTTCAAAGATGGCAGCTGACGCTCACAACCACTCCGCAAACTGTGGCTCAGGAGCGAACTGATAAATATTTAGATTTTTGATAAAATGATTTTGAAGCAAAAAATTAGCATAATTCAAAGACGATTATTTTTAGTTATATGATTGTTTGGACTTTTTTTTTGTTAATTTTCCTCTATTGGGTTTATAACAAAAAATTTAAAACTAGCAAAAAAGAATTATGAAAGTTGATACATTTTTTTTGCGCTAATTTTTAAAATAAGTACCTCCTTTTTAATTAAAATTCAAATAAGGAAAGATAATGTTCCCTACTCTTCCCCGGTCGGACTTATAGTATATATTTTACACTGAGCCATCGGATACAGAAAGAATTAGCTAGTAATACCTGAGAACCTTCAAAAGAGCCGAGTTTGTGTTAAGACTCCCGAAAATAAAAATGAATGAATGAATTACGTTTTTTATGGGATTTCAAATCCTTGCCATAAAAAATGTAATTTGTGACTTCTTTAATGCCCTAGACCAGTGCTTCCCAACCTTTTTTGTATTATGCTTCACCAAGACTTTTCCAAAATTAATATATCTCCCCAACATTATATTTTTACAATTTTTAAAAACATGAATGATTAAAAATTAGGAAGAAATCAACAGTCAGAAAATTGTTCGAAGATAAACAATCAAATCTAAAGGGGTATCAGTCACTTCATATTAACGGAGCCAATGAAACCTGTCAAAATTTGAGTTGTTAATATATATCATCTGATATTTTTTTTCGAAAATGTTGACTTAATAACTCACAAATGCCTTACCATCGACTGATTACAGTTTTTTAATTTCCTGTTTATTGCTTAGGAGAATCAAAGAGTTCAAAAATTAATTTCAAACAGTCTCAAGAGCCATCTTACTTCAGTGTAAGGTATAAATCCCTCACGGTCTCATTTTTTTCTTTACAAAACAGCTGGAAAAAACGTTCACAATTTGGCATAAGCAGAACTTTGAACAAGCCAAGTTTGAGTTCGGACTCTTTTCGAAAATAAGTCATTGCAAAGTGAGATCTTTTTTACCTTCTCACAGATTTAATTTTGAAATCGCCATTTGGCGTGGGCCCCACGTTGGGAAACACTGCCCTAGACTATTGTTTACGAAATATAGTTTTTAATTTTTTAGTTTAAGTAGGTATTACTTTTCCCCAATTTCCCTCTTAAAAGTTGGCGTGGTAAAAAACTTTTTAGACATTTTGTTCTAGATATCTTTTTTCATATATTTGTAAAAAAAGAAATTAAAAAAGAAGAAATTTTGTCAAAAACGCCTCCAAGAGTGGTCGGCGGAGACATTTTGCATAATTTTTTTTTTCTTAACCTGCTATTATGGCAATTCTTTCGTTTTTCATACAAATTAATCAAAAAACAAAATTTTGTGTCAAAAACACCCCCGAAATTGGGCGTGAAAAAAGATTTGGATGAAAGAGTTATTACAACTTTTCAAAAGAACACACCCTCATTTACGTAAACTTTCGCCAATAAAATGACCTACTTCAAAAAGTAGGCGTGCCAACTTGGATTTAGACATCAAGAAAATTTTTCAGTAATAAATTGCAGAAAAAACGTCCCCGGCTCTTGGCCTACCGAATTATGTGTTCGAAGATCTTAAATTGGTGATTTGCCTAAAACAAAATAAAGTTAAAACTGCACTCGACGGAACTGCACTCCAACGGAACTGCACCGCAAATGAACTTCAAAATATTTTTTGCGGCAACGG
This sequence comes from Dasysyrphus tricinctus, assembly GCA_963921185.1. Classification (NCBI taxonomy): domain Eukaryota; kingdom Metazoa; phylum Arthropoda; class Insecta; order Diptera; family Syrphidae; genus Dasysyrphus; species Dasysyrphus tricinctus. Next base: position 81,177,661 of record OY992531.1, read on the forward strand.
AACTGAACGGAACTTCAGGCCGCGGCAAAGATTGTCAGATTATCAACTTTTCTGCATGGTGCCGCGCGCACCGTGAAGTTCAGTTGTCGCTTACTGCGATATATGTAGCTCATTCAAATGTTTACAAGCAGGATCGAGAGCATGAGTTGAAATAGGGTCGAATATTCAACCCAGGTTTTCCGTTACTTGAGTTGAGTTGAAATTGTATTGAAATTCCAGAAAAATGAATGGCATTAATTTATTTACTTCAATGCAAAACAAATATAATTGAATAAGCACGAGTACTTTACTACACGTATCTCTTAAAACAAAACTTATTTGTAGACAAAACTCGACTCAGATGCCCGAGCGGAGTCGAGTCGAATCAAGCTCATTTCATCTCGATCCAGGTATACAAAGAATTGAAGCGAGCTTCAAGCTTCATTATTGAATGAATGGCGAAAACATGGGTGATTGGGAATAACTTAATAGGAGCTATTTCGTACAGAAGGCAAGTCATCGAGGAATTCAATTAGTACCTTTGTATGTGGAAAATATTGGTCAGTAAATTTTAATCCACTTTATATCTTTTAATTTCACTATAAAAAGTATTTCAATTTTATCTTTGTATTTAAAAACTATTAAACTTATAATGTAATATTTATTGTTTAAAATAGACAGAAAATACAGATACAAAAAATTGTTAAAAAATTGTTTATAGTAATTTTATTAAAATTTTATTCTACAAAATGCTATTTTACGGTTTCTTTTGGATAAAGGATAAACTCTAACGAATTGATTCCTTTTTAGTTGCGTCAGGGTAAAAAATCGTACTTGAGCTAGATGTCTTATTTCCGTGAAGATTAGCCAAAATCAGGGCGGTAGAACGTTCAGATTAAAAAATATCGAATTGATTCCTTTAAAAAATCGAAAAAAAGTACTCATACTCCTGAGTGTACCATTTTTTTACCAAGTCGACTTCTAAATAAAATATTTTTATCATTTTGATTGAGGCTATTTATATGTTATATATTTCTACAGGTTTTGACTCTTATCATAACGTCACTTCATCTAAATGATCTTCTAATAGAGACGGAGATATATGTTAAAATTGAGTAAACAAATTTTGTGTGAGATATCAACGATTTTTTTGTTTTAACGGGTGATTTTTTAAGAGGTTTAGAACTTTAAAAAAAAAAAAACACAAAAAATTCGAAAAAATGAATGAAATATTTATTTGAATCGATAGTTTGAACCTTGCAATTTAATGTTTAAAGATAATTTCATGCAAATGTTGACCGCGGCTGCGTCTCAGGTAGCCCATCCGCTGAGTCCAATTTTGGCATACTCTTTCACACATATCGGCCGGTATCTCACGAATGAATGCATGGATGTTGGCTTCCAGTGCGTCAATCGAAGCGGGCTTGTCCCTATAGACATTAGCCTTGACATACCCCCACAAAAAATAATCTAATGGTGTCAAATCGCACGATCTAGGCGGCCAATTGACCGGCCCGAAACGTGAAATTAACTGTTCACCAAACTCGCCTCGCAATTGCGCCATTGTTTCGCGTGCTGTGTGGCATGTGGCACCGTCTTGTTGAAACCACATATCATGCAAGTCAAGAACTTCCATTTCGGGCAAAAAAAAAGTTTGTTATCATCGCTCGGTAGCATTCACCATTGACAGTAACGCTGCGATTCACATCATCTTTGAAGAAATATGGCCCAATAATGCCGCCGGCCCATAAACCGCACCAAACAGTGGCTTTTTCGGGATGCATTGGTAGCTGTTGCAATGCTTCTGGCTGATCTTCACTCCAAATGTGGCAATTATGCTTATTTACGTACCCATTCAACCAAAAATGAGCCTCATCGCTGAACACAATTTTTCGATAAAAACATTTCGAACCGAGCACGAATTTTGATAGTAAAATTCAATAATTTGCAAGCGTTGTTCATTTGTAAGACGATCCATGGTTAAATTGCAATTCAAACTGAAGCTGTTTGACAGTGACACAAGGTACTAAACACACGTCAGCTGTCAACACCAGTGTTGCCAAAACCAAACCAGCTAAAAAATCACCCGTTATTTGAAAAGCCTATCAAGGAAATCATGTGTGAAATATGATATCGTTGTATCCAAGAGATATAATTTTTGATGACTTTTACTCATAGATTAAACACTGGTTATATTAACTTAGAAGGTACCGGTCGCTTGGGACTTATTGGGCATAAACCTGAAACTTAAAAACACCTGACAAGAAAGGTTTAAATTGCATATATCTGTGGCAAGTTGCGCGTGAGATACCCATTCCGTCAAATCGTTCGTGCATAATTATGGTATTCACATGTTCATATCCAACTGTTATCCACATTATGTAATTACAGCTACATCTGTCTATTCGTGAGAAACTTTTTAACTAATATTGTAGTTATACCAACTATGAATGCATTTAGCCATGTTTCAAATATTTTTCAGGGAATCTAAAGGTTCAGAAGTATGCAAATCAAGTTTAACTAGATCATTGATGCCGAAATCTCAAAAACGATAATTTGCGAATTAGGTCACTTCGTGGAAAGAGGGACGATACGTATATTGAAAAATGGTGTGCCTATCTTTTGGTCGAAAACTAATATTTCGAATAATTACAGACAGCACTTTTTCTATACGCCACTAGCTTAAACTTGCGCTATTTAATGAAATAAAAACCAATATAATTTTAGTCTTCTGTGCGATAGAGAAACTTCTTTCGTTAAATGCAAATCAAGTCGCAAGAAAAATCCCTCTTAGCTTCTTCATAAAAACGCAATTGAATTTAGGTATGTTTATATCTTAAAAAAATGATGTATCGATATCTTATCTGTGTGTTTTTTTAAATTTTCTTTTATCAAAAACAGGTATTTTTAAGTACCTATCGTCTTTATGTTTTTCTTGACATTTACATATTAGGTGATTTGTAATTTAAAAAAAAAGAGTAATATATTATAAAAAGTCTGTTGTTTCTGATGAAGATTGACATCAAATATCCAAGTTGACTGCTTAAAACATTGTTGTACTTATATCCACGTGTCGCAAAAAATTTAATTTTCTTGAAATGTACCTGTCAAAATTAAGCTTTGTTAAAGAAATGATAAGGTCCCGTATATCCATCAAGTATATTCGATAATATGGTATAGACGCGGTGGAAAATCTGCTGTCATTTCGATAAGCTCATGAAACAAAAATTTATTATGCCAGTCAAGCGATATAGAGGTACCTAGGAAATACACACTGCATTTGGATTGCCCTGAAATATTTACTCCCGTCTTACCTGGTGCATTTTTTCCTACGTTATTTAGCTAATGAAAGTTTAAGGTAAGATCCAAGCCCAAACTGTTAATAGTCCAGTCAATTTGTGCTCAAAAAGGCTCTTCCCGAGCAAATTGTGGTGAAATATCAGTCAATGAATGCAATCTTTCAATTGAATTCAAAAAGTGATTGTTGAAGATTGCATTCACAAAAAATTGCATTCTTTTTCAATACTTATCTGTACCACTCACGCTTAAAAAAAAACATAATATTTTGGTTTAGTTAAGTCCAAGCTCAAAAACTCGGACTTTATTGCATTGGACTTTATTTCATGGCACCACTTTTGTATTTTTGGAAAAACAAATGCGGCAACCCTTCTAGTAAAAATAACTTTTTGAGTATATAGGTGATTCCGTGCCAACTGTGATTCTTTATGTCCAGTGCTTATTTTGTTATTTAATGTAAAATTTTTGTATATATGTTTCTGGTTTGAATATCATGACTTATTTTGCTACTTATTCCACATGACTTGGAAAAGTGCAGTCAAAATGTCAGTACCATGGCATGTCCGTTCCTTGTTTTTCCAATTAAATCTACTACTTTCTAATGAAATACTTCATTGAATAGAAATGTTGTCCTTAGAAAAGTTTGAGTGCAATCCTTACTTGACAAAATTTTGCAAAAATTAACACAAAATACTTATTGCTGAATAAAGTAATCATAAATGAATGATGTCCGAGGATTTTGTTTTATTTTTGAATTCAAAAGATTTCCCGCTGCGCCGCCATTTTGTTTTAGTTTTAAGATGTCTGTATAATTGTTTTCTAAAAGAGACACTATTTATGTATAGTTCACTACCGTCACTTTATTTGTTGTACGTTGTCTTACATTAAGAGTGATATGTTTTCATTCGAAGAAAGTGTGTCAAAAATTTATCTGTCAGTACAGTGATAGTATTTTTTCATCAGAATTTTGTATTCCTTTTAACGGTATAAGTTAAAATTTTCCTGGAAACTAGTTTTTCTCATGAGCATAGAGAAGTGAGGTTACATAAACTGTTTAAATGTCAGTACCGTGGAAGTCAGTACCGTGGCATTTAAATCCTTATTGAACTTTAATTAAATAAAGTTAAATAATTTCTTGCAATAATAATACCACTTATCTTTATAAGTAAGTTAGCAATATCTCGGACGAGCCAAACAAAAACTATTCCCTGTAATAAAAACTAAGTGATAACCCAGCACAATGAATTTGCCATTCAAAAGAACAGACTACAACAACGAAAAAGAGATAATTTTTCAAAGAAAAAAAAAGGGAAGAAGAATTGTCAAAAGGTCAAAATATAACAGGCAATCAAGAATCTCAACGAAAATATAGTCAACAAGACACAAGAGAGGGAAGAAATTACAAATAAACAAAAAGGAAAAGAGTGTCATTATCTTTTCACCATATCTTTTTGTATTTTTGAAGTTGTAGCAAAATGCTTTTACGGATTTGATTCTATGACTAAATGAAGCCACAAAAATAAAACAAAAATTGTTTCCAATAAGTTTTAATTTTTGAAATTAAAAAAAATCACAGTTGGCAGAGAATCACTCATAAATGCTTTTTTTTTAATTAGAATTAAAGCTTAGGTTTATAGAAAAATGATACAAAACAAGTTACTTTTAATTGATGCTGAGACTCTTGTCTATCTATAGAAAAATATTGCAATCAACCTGGCAGCCCCCAATTTATGCAATAATATAGTGAAAACACTAGATCTAAGACTGAAATGTACACTATTTTCAAGACTTTAACCTCAAATCATACACCAAATTAAGGCTTAAAATGCCTTTTCTGTCCCAAAAAGAAATATTAGTTGCCTGGTGCTCTAAACAACATGTATGCATTGCAAATATCGACCAAAATGTATACATATACATTAGGGTGGTCGTTATAATGGTTTTTTTTTTTTAGTTTTATCATTTGGATGGGCCTAAATCAGCTCTAAATGAAGAAAAAAAATTACCTAATTTTTTCAGATTGTTATTTTCATCCCCTATAGTCGCTGTAGGGGTAAATTAAATTTCCCATTTTTTTGGAAATTCGCGTAAAATCACCCGAAAAATTCAGAGCAGGAGACAAGAAAAAAATCCTACTGGAGGGGGTCATATCTCCCACCGCTCGGAAGGGAATGGCACTTTAATAAAATAATTGCATAAAATAGAAAAAAATAATTAAAAAACAACGGCAACACTTGCAGCAATGTTTTGTAGCTTTTTGGAAAGCCAGAAGTCAATTTTAATAGTTGATTATTAAATAAAGTTCTTTGAATAAACAATTTCAGCAAAATCTGTTTTCAAACCTATAATTTAAAAAAAAAAATGTCTTCAAAATGTTGAGTTTGAAACAATTTTTTGCCAAAACTGTTCATCAAAAAAACTTAATTTAAAAACAAGCCGTAAGAATAGACTTCTGGCTTTCCAAAAAGTTACAAAACATTACTGTAATGTTTTTTTAATTTTTTCTTGTCTACTTCCCCCCTACATGCTCTGAATTTTGTTGGCAGATCTTATGAGAATTTTCTAGTATGCAAAAAAAAGGGGAAATTTAATTTACCCCTTCAGCGACTATAGGGGATGAAAATAAAAATCTGAAAAAATTAGGGATTTTTTTTTCTTCATTTAGAGTCGATTTGGGCCCGGCCTATCCGGGATGGCCTTTTTTTAACGACCTCCCTAATATACATATTATACTATTTTTAATAGAACTATTACATTAAGCATCCCTTATGTCATATTATGCCATTGAACATGTTTTTTTTTTCAAAATTCTACATTAATCTCTTCGTTATATTGATGTCATTTTATGCAGTCATCACCTTTATTTATTATTTACCCACTAGAGTGTGCCAACAATACTGAATGCGTAAATATTATAAAACAAAATGCAAACAAAGTGCAAACTTATAAGAATAACGTATCATAAATTCCACAATATCACATTGCATCATTTGAGTAGTATACTCGTATGTTCCTCCTGTAAGTTTATCATTATTGTGCAGATAGATTAATCACACAATTTTGACACCCACTTTACTCTTAACCTTTAAAATTAATTTTATCTATCAATTAGCAATTAAACGATGGTTGTTATGTAGGTTTATAAAATCAATCATAATTGCATGACATAATACAATCTTCATTATGACAGTTTCCTGAATGATGGTGATAATATGGTAAAGGGCTTATGCCAATTCAATGTCAGTATAGTAGAACTGGATTTACACGACTGACAAATTGCTGGTATACTGCCAAAAAGAATGAATATATATGTACATTCGTTTGACAATTTTTTGACATATAACTGCCAGTTTGACAGTGGTGTGAATCCAGCATTTAAAATAGTTTTAATAAAATGAACACATTCAGTGTGATTTTTCATTTAGACTTAAATTTTGTGGCCATTTTTGAAATCTGATTGATATACTTAGGTGGGTTCGAAACTGACAAATAGAACGATTCGGAAAATATAATAATTCGGACAAAACACTCCTAATTTTTGATCAATTGACAGAAGATGACTTTTTATCAAACTTGAAATTATACGCCTGGTGATGGGTAGTGCTGTGACGAATACGTGTAGCTTAAAACTTGTTTGTAGTTTTCTTTTGAAATAAATGCCGAGTTCAGTCAAACTGCACACAAGTCTAGTATTATATGCGTCTTTGATGGATGCTTCGTGTGCAAAATGCCTTTCCTTTAATTTTATCTATTTAAATGGTAGATTTATTTATTCTCAAAGTAAACATAAACATCAAAAGACGTCATTGTATAATCACCACCCCAAAATGTACCTCCCTAGTAGATGCCATTGAAATCACGTTATTAAACATAACAAACTATTTGGAGAATGCCAGACGTAGGCAAGACGTATTATAGGCAGTGTCACTGACTCAACTATTACTGTAGATACCAGGTTTGATATTCCGCAAACGTCTCTGATGATGAATGTTTTTATTGTTGTTTGTTTTTTTTTTTGCCTACCTACCTATAGTACATTTTTTTCGTTTGTTTTTGATTATTCAACTTTCTGTTTTAATAAACATTTTCCGCAACAAAAATAGTAAGTATCTGCAGTTTTTTTTTGTATTTGTTTGTCGCCTACCCATGCACCACCCCTTTTCTTGCCAAATTCTTGACTAAACTTGGAACGGTTTTCGCTAGAATTTTTGATGATATTCTTTTTGTTTGAATCTTGTTTAACAAACTTGTTGTGAATCCTGTGTTATCCAATATTAATGTAAAAAAAAAAAAAATAACACACTTTAATGTTCAGAGTGTCATTAGCTAAACTTAACCTTGTTTCACTTTAACCTTTCTTTGTGAATATAAACTAATTATGATTTTTTTATTTTCCATCTTCTTATAGAACCTTAATCGATACGGTGATTCTATGGGTTCATTAGGACACAGAGCACTACTGCAGTATATTGACTCAAATGATCTGTCAGGACTTAAATCGGTTTTAGATAACCGTCATCTGGCCATTGATGATCGAGACGAGGTATGTAATTGTATTTGACCTTATGATTGAATAAAATGATAATTACATACAGAATGGTTGGTTATTTATTTTTAGAATGGAACCACTGTACTTATGGTTGTAGCTGGACGTGGTCTTGCTCCGTTTGTTCGAGAGTTCATTGCTCGTGGAGCTGATGTACAAGCGGAGGATGCTGATAATTGGACAGCACTTTTATGTGCTGCAAAGAGTGGTCATTTAGATATTGTACAAATATTATTGGATAATGGAGCCGATATTGAACACAGGGATATGGTGAGTTAAAGTCATATAATGTATGTATGTACACTTAAATAAAAGCAATTTTTCAAAAAGCGTCGTAAAAGTAAGCAACGAAATTTGGTTAATTTGAATAAAGTCAGCTGTGAAATTACTTGCATTCGTCAATATTTCTTGAGAAAACTAGTGCAAAATTATAGTTCAGTAAAGTTAACCGTGAGATAGACAATTTTTGATTAAAAATGGGAAGAGCAAAAGTTTTAAATACAGCCGCCAAGCCAAAAATAGAAGTTTACCACGCGAAAGGTTATTCAAACCGCCGAATTACAAAAAAAAAATGAGCTTAGTGCAACTTGTGTTGACAATTATTTAAATGATACTCTTTCTATGGAAAACAATACAAAGAAGGACATCTACTGTGATCTCACCATCTGACAGACGTAAAATCATTCGATTGCAGCTATTCCATCTCAAAAATCAAATTCGAAGCAGGGGTAAATGCAAACAAATCGACTGTTCGGCATGTTATTCTTGGTGGTGGACATCTGAAGAGGTGGCAAAAAAAAAAACCTGAATACCGTGCATAAGGAGATTCGACTTAAGTTAGCGAAACATCATATGGCTTGAACTTGAACTACAGGCCAGAGCCTAATAATTGGCGAATGGTTGTCTTTACAGATAAAAGGAAGTTTTATTTAGATGGACCGGATGGCAACGACTTTTAATTTCATGATTTGCGCAAAGAGGAACGATTTTTAACACGCCAACATAGCCGGGAGGTTGTAGTAAGGGTCTGCGGTGCGATCACGTATTATGGAGCACTGGACATTAATGTTCAAAGCACAAAAATGACGGGAATAACCTACAAGGAAGTATTGGAATCAGATTTTCCTAAATTGAAGGACTTTTTTGGACCTTTGCCATGGATCTTGCAACAACACAACGCACCAATCCATACTGCTCGTATTGTAAAGTCGTATATTGCAAGCCAACAAGTTGAAGTGATGAATTGGCCGCCCTAATCACCTGACCTTAACATTATCGAAAATGTCTGGGGGTGGCCTAAACGCAAGCTATACAAAGGAGGGGGGGGGGGGGGCAGTGCGAAAATAAAGAAGGACTTATCCATGGCATTAAGTCTGCTTGGGCCGAAATATCGCTGAATTATATAAAATCTTTGTAGGACTCAGTTCCAGATCGGATTTTTTAATTAATTTCAAAAACTGTGGTCATTCCCACTACTTAATTATTTGTTTTATTATTGTATATAATAATTACCAAAAAAAAAAAGAATCAATTAAATCAAAATGTGAAACTTTTAAACAATTTTTGGTCTTGCCTTTATTCAAGTGAACCGATTTTACAGCTTAATTTTTTGAGTATTGTCACTTACTTTGAAAAATGTCCGTTACTTTAAAAAAGGAAATAATTTTTGTAAGTGTATTCCATGGAGAGATTAAAACCCTTTGCTTATCGTCAACACATATGTTTGTTATGGCCATTAAAGGTGGCCATAACACACCGTTTAGTGTAATTTTATTTTTGCCTTTATTCAAGTGAACTACAGTGTATTTATGCAACTAAAATGATAACGAGCTTATAAACTGATATCTTAAAATCTCAGTTTACAAACTCAACGTTATATTTTAATTGCGAATACTTTGCCGTGTTAAACATCAAAATCAGAAAATCTTTCAATTAAAAAATAGACATTAGTTACAAAATAAGTCGAAATTAATCTAAAGATCCCGAGCGCACTTCATTTTAGTGAAACTGACATTTGCTAAACTAGGAATAAAAAAAGAAATATTAGATGCCTAATGTCGTTTTCGATTGGACGTTCGGAGTACACCTTATGTACTCCATTTTCACTCCTACTACTCCAAAAGCCTTCGATTGGATGCTCCGAGTAATTTTTTTTTGGGAGTCTTTTTCTGTTCCCAATTTCAAGAAGGAGTAGACTTGGAACACACGCATACATACTCAGTTTTACGTCGGATTACTTGTCAAAAGTGATAAAAGCTTGAAGAAGCTGTTTTTGTAAAATGACGTCATTGAGTAAGGTGTGTATAAATTTGACAACACTATGTTTTCATATTCGATTGTAATCAAAAAGGAATACATAACAGTCAACCTTACTTCTGATATTAATGTCGGAGGTGAATAGACTTTTTTCTTTTGACGATATAGCCCAATAACTATATACATTAGACCTTGCGTCAGGTCCGGTAGTTCTGATTTTTTGCTGAGTTGCTTATGATGTTGGCCTAGTAATAAATCCGATTTTTCGACCTCGAGCGCCAAACGAAACATTGGTAAAAATCCAAAAAACCACGAATTTTTCGCGGTTTTTTCACTTATTGGCCATTTTAACCATTACGCCTTAGTTTTCGAATAAAACATTGCTCTACGATTTCAACCTTTTCTTTTTAAATAAAGTTTTTTTAGTTGATAGTTTTTGAAAAATTTACTTTCAAACTCAAAATTTTGAGAAAAAGACGATTTTTTTTTTTTTTGTATGGTATTAAGTACTAGGTATTTTTGATTTTGATTTTCAATGCCTTTATTAATTTTTAGTTAAAAACTGAAAACCAAATGCTAAAATGACTTCTAGTTTTTGAGAAAACTGAAATTAACATGATCAACTTCACTGTTTTCAGTCTAGTATCCTTTTTCTTCGGGGTGGAAGGGCTCTGCCTCAGATCCGGTAGTTCTGATTTTTAGATGAGTTGTTTATGGTGTTGGCCTTACCATTAATCCAAGTTTTCGACCTCGAGCGCCGAACGCAACTTTGAAAGATATGCATAAAACCGAGAAATTTTCGCGGTTTTTTCAGTTATTGGCTTTTTTAACATTTAAGGCCTGGTTTGCGATTATAACTTTGCTCTACCATTTCATAATAATTAAATGGGCTTCAATTTGAGCTAAAAATCAATTCAAATTGTGAAATTTTTCATCAAATTTTGAATTTAGAATGCTGCAAATCGAATTGAAGGGGGGCTTATTCACCCCTTGTGTGAAATCGTTTGCCCCTTTTCAATGATTTTTTTATACTGTGTAGCGTGTCATTTTGGCTTTATTTTAAGATCTTAATCATGAAGATCGGATGAGTAGAAACGGAGTTATGATTTTTTAAAGTCAACCATATAAAACTCGGACTAAAACATTCGCTTCAGATGACTCACTGGTGGGTACTGATCGGCAATCCAATACATTTTTTCTCGCATTTTTCTACCTCCCACCCCGAAGAAAAAAGATACTAGACTGAAAACAGTGAAGTTGATCAAACTGTTGATCAAACTGAAGTTGATATACTGTACTAGTTGATATACTGTACTTGTTATTTTAATTTTTTTAATGCTATATTTTCAAAAGCCATCCCTTGGAAACTGTTATGTCTACAGAACCGGCTTTGGACTCAAATGGAAGAAAATTTAGTAAGGTTGAAATCGCAGAGCAATGTTTTATTCGGAAACTAAGGCGTAATGGTTAAAATGGCGAATAAGTGAAAAAAACGCGAAAAATTCGCGGTTTTTTGGATTTTTACCAATGTTGCGTTCGGCGCTCGAGGTCGAAAAATCGGATTTATTACTAGGCCAACATCATAAACAAAAAATCAGAACTACCGGACCTGACGCAAGGTCTCAGTCCTATAAAACTACAAGGTTACTGGACCTATATTATTAAATAAAATCGCAACAAACTTAAGAACTTTATATGTCGGAAGGACACTGAAGCCTATGTAGGTATGTCATAAACCAATGAAAAGTAGCTTTGCGTATCGACAAAAGGGGAACACACCTAATTTAAAATCTTCTGCTTATATATTGTTTGTATTCCTATTTCATCAAATGTGAATTCAGTTCAGTGAGGTGCGCTCCCGAACTATAATTGTCGGAGAGGCACTGAAGTGGTTAAAAGAAAACAATTGAATGTACGGAAATCAAATGACGTTGTTTTAATAAGGCTCTTAAACAAACAGCAATGTACCTCTGTCTTGATAATTTCCAAACGTCAAACTCGGGCCTTTGGCCTAATGACATTTAAGTGACAGCCATTTGCTTTTTTTTACTGTGGAGGAAAATAAATATTATAGGAAATTGCTGTTTAAATTATTTTAAATATAATTTAAAAATCAAAATTAAGCACAATCTTCTTAATCAGACCGCACTTTTTGCTTTGCAATTTCATCTGTCAGTGTGCCAAAGTCTTAGCTGTCACTTTGAAACGGATAATGTGGTGGACGGACATTCTTATTGCAGAGTGGGGAGTTTTGTTTTGTTTCGTTAATTTTTGTTTTCGGAAGTGACGTATGCTTTCGAACAAACTACATTGAAGTGAAACTGACCTTATATAAAGTATAGCAATACAAAAACAAAAAAGATGATTAAGTACAGTATGGATATGTAAGTGTTCACCTTTTGATGGTACGGAAAGCTACTTATCGTTGGTTTATGCTTCAGTGCCCCTTCTACCATGATAATTTTACCTTTTAGCATAGAAATAAACCTCCTATTCTTGAGACATACATATGTAAGTAAACTTTACGCTGTTTAAATGAAAATCGAAGACGAGAAATGTTCGAGGACAAAGGATGTCAATGAAATCTATTTTATTTCATTAAAATGTTTGAGTACAATTTGTTTTCAGAGACCAGCTGTTTTCTGTTATATATTCTCCACCGAAATCTTATCTCATGATTTAAGCTGGTGTTTGTAGAGAAATGTGAGAGTGAAAATTAAGCGCGATCTGCGTACTAATTGTATAAAAAAATACTTATTTAATGCTTACCAAGCTAGTCAAACATTTTTGTTTGTAGGTTTAAAGCTAGTTTAGATTGGGTAAAACTGCGTTTAAATTTATGAGGAGACAGCTAGATGAATCGAATATTAATTTGAAAAGTGTAATCATACTGTTAACTGTCCGTCTGGTGTAGGTGTAACAATTTGCCGAAAGAAGTGTTGTTCCCTCGAGAAGGGTTGCCAGGTCTAGAAGTACATGTGTAGCCCAATTTCAAAAATTTTGTAACCCAAAATCGCTACCCTTATTGTAGACCATCCTCATTTCAAAAATTCTTAATTTTCTTATATATTTTTGTTTTTTGTTATAATTTCTAAGGACATATCCTTAAAATCTACTCGAATTTAAACATACAATTGGACTTAGATAACAAATTTTTCTAATAATTTTATAATAATAAATAAATAAAATAATAATTAACAGTAAGAAAAAGTATCAACTTGGGCTACCTATTTAAGATTCTCGTCCAGCCCAATTTGCTATAAATAGCTCAATCTGACAACCTTGGTCTCGAGCTTAAGACACGGTATAATATTTTGATCCTTTATCCTTAAAGATTTCATTTTTTTTTTCATTGCTAAATTTTATTCCCTGATTGTTTGTTTGATTGAAAATAGTAAATTCGATGTCCTATTCCGCAGACCTCTCTCTACAGAAAATGTTAGACTTGTGTGCATAAACCTCCCAAGAACTGAAAATACTGTTCGTTATTTTACTTTATCTTATTTAAAAGCTTTAACAAAAATAAATAAATATTTCTTTTTTTGTAGGGTGGCTGGACAGCCCTTATGTGGGCGGCTTATCGTGGTCACACGGATATTGCACAACTTCTACTTGAGAAAAATGCCGATGTCAATGCTCACGGCAATTATCACCTTGGGCCATTGCTATGGGCAGCTGGACGTGGACACAAAGAAATTGTCGAAATGCTTGTACAACGCGGGGCAAAAGTTAATGTCGGTGATAAATATGGAACGACAGCTTTAGTTTGGGCTTGTCGCAAGGGAAATGCTGAAGTTGTAGAAATCCTGCTTAAAGCTGGTGCCAATGTTGATACAGCTGGCATGTACTCATGGACGCCGCTTCTCGTTGCTACCTCAGCTGGTCACACGGATTGTGTTTCAGCACTGCTTGAAAAGAAACCCAATGTAAATGCCCTGGACAAAGATGGTATGACGGCGCTTGCAATAGCGAGTAGAGAAGGCCTGCAAGATATAGTGAGTTCCCTGATTGGAACTGGGGCGTATATTAATATTCAAGATCGTGTGGGAGATACACCGCTTATACATGCAGTAAAAGGAGGCCATCGAGGAGTCGTTGAGGCTTTGCTGAAAAAGCATGCTGATGTAGACATTCAAGGAAAAGACCGAAAGACTGCTTTATACACAGCTGTGGAGAAGGGACATACACAAATCGTGAAAATCCTTCTCTCTTCTAATGGTGATTTGGAATTGGCCACAAAAGATGGTGATACAGCTCTGCTAAGAGCTGTTCGTAATCGCAACTTAGATATGGTACAAATGTTACTCGATCGGAAGGCAAAAGTAACAGCAAGTGATAAGCGAGGAGACACCTGTCTTCACATAGCAATGCGAGCTCGTTCCAAGGCAATTGTCGAAGCTCTCCTGCGTAATCCAAAGAATAGTCAACTTCTGTACAGAGCAAATAAAGCTGGTGAAACCCCCTATGCTATTGACACGCTTCATCAAAAGACCATTCTTGGTCAGGTATTTGGAGCTCGTCGTCTGAACACAAACGAAGATTCCGAAGGAATGCTCGGCTATGAATTGTACTCATCGGCCTTGGCTGATGTTCTCAGTGAACCTACCCTTACCACTCCAATTACAGTTGGTCTCTATGCCAAATGGGGAAGTGGTAAGAGCTTCTTGCTAAATAAACTTCGAGAAGAAATGAATAACTTTGCCCATCAATGGGCGGAACCTCCAGTAAGTGCAAGTGGTCTTCTGTTCCTAGTTTGCTTGCATCTTGCTATAGTGTTAGGCACTGCGGTCGGCTTATCCACCTGGTCTGCTATTTGGGGAGCAGGAGCGGGGACGCTGTTTCTGGTTGTAGTGTACCTGATTGTAGCTGGTATAAGGTATGCGAATTATAGAATGGACATGTATTGGGCGTATTCCATACACCACGGAATTATCAAAAGAATCGGGAGGCTAAGGTTAATACTTCAAGTAGCATTCTGCCATCCCCCTGGAGAACAGAGCGATGCCCAAGCGAAACCCGTGAGGTTTCACTTTTCTGAAGCAAGTAGTGCATCGCCGACAGGAGAAGGCGCTGTAGCTCAGATGCTGTCGAATCTTTTCGATGCCATCGAAATACACTATGGATGGCCGGCAACACGTCTATATCGTGCCTTTCAGCCTAGAGCATTAAAAGCTTCTTCCGGATGGCGGTGGCGCCGAATGTGTTGTGTTCCAATCGTACTGGTCTTTGAGTTGGGCCTTTTGACTTTCATTGCCGGAATATGTTTGGTGATTTCATACTTCACCAACCATCCCGAGGTAGAACGTGATAGCGTTCGAATGTCAATTTTCGTACTAGCTGCCATTTTGGTTACCGTTCTTTCTACAAATTTGCATGTTCTTGCCAAAGCATTTGGCTCGCTATTCATCTCACAGGGAAGACATTTGAGAAAATCAGTGCGACACAATGAAGGAGCACCATTGTCAGCACTTGGAGCAGAGGTAGCCCTTATGACTGAAATGGTTAAGGTAAGCTCATTTTCGGGTTGTTCGTTGTTTTCAAAAATAAATTTTATGAATTTTCTACTTTCAGTGCCTTGATGCCTTTAAAAACCAACAAAGCCGACTTGTGGGCGTTATAGACGCTCTAGACTCATGTGATACCGAACGCATTCTTTCAGTATTGAATGCCGTTCAAACTCTACTTTCTGCCCCAAATCGTCCATTTGTACTTCTAATTGCAGTAGATCCTCATGTTATTGCCAAAGCTGCTGAGGCTAATAGTCGTCGTCTCTTCACCGAGGGTGGGATTGGTGGCCATGATTTCCTCAGAAATCTCGTCCATCTTCCTGTTTATCTACAAAATTCCGGACTACGGAAGGTTCAGCGAGCACAAATGACTGCTTTGCTTTTCAAACGGAACTATGCTGATTTCCAATCCGATGAACCTACTCTGGGACACTCGGTATCTGCTCGCCGTTTGTCAAATGCATCGGAAATAATGTCGAGCCAGGAGAAACTTCGAGCTCCTCTGAATCCCAATCGAGGTGGTAACAAGAAACTACGTCTATCAGAGTCGGTAGCAAGTTCCATTGGTTCAAATCTACATCGTATAGGGCAGAATCCACAGGGTGTCCTGGATATGTCAAAAATTATGCTAACAGATGATTACTTTAGTGATGTGAATCCCAGAAGTATGCGACGATTGATGAATGTGATCTATATAACAGGTACAACAAAAAAATAACAAAATAAATAGAACTTTGGTTAACAGTCTTCTTTTATTTCAGTTCGACTTTTGAAAGCATTCCAAATAGATTTTAGTTGGTATCGTTTAAGTTCATGGATTAATCTAACCGAACAATGGCCTCTGCGTGCGAGTATGATTGTTCTTCAGCATGATTATGCAATGGATTCTTTAGATGACTCTGTTTCATTGCAAAGTGTATACGAAAAGTAATTTTAACCCTAAGAAATTAATGAAGAATTGAATTAATTTGAAAATGTATCCTAGGGTTCGTCCAAAATTAGGATGTCTTCGGGAAGCAGCACCGCTACTTGAACTAGATCGTGACGAGCGTAAGCTCGATGCCTTTTTGCAGCTACACAAATCCGATTTGTTGGTTGCTGACCTTAGAATATTTCTTCCATTTACAATTAATCTAGATCCGTATTTAAGAA
This sequence comes from Dasysyrphus tricinctus, assembly GCA_963921185.1. Taxonomy (NCBI): domain Eukaryota; kingdom Metazoa; phylum Arthropoda; class Insecta; order Diptera; family Syrphidae; genus Dasysyrphus; species Dasysyrphus tricinctus. The sequence goes on from OY992531.1 coordinate 81,194,398, forward strand.
AAGTATTGAAAGGTTAGTTAAAGCTTCCCAATCCAATCGAATTGTTTTTTTTTATTAATTTAATCAACAGAGGATCAACAAGCCATTGAAGATGAAGGAGCTATTGTCATCCAGTCAAAACCAAATATGCCACCGCCAATTCGCATACCACAGTCAACGTACATGGCACCGCCTTATGCACCCTATCAAGTATTCCAAAATGAAGCGATGTACAGTCCAAATGTGATGCATCCCCAGTCTGGAGTTATTGCCGATATTCGAACTCCTATTACTCCTACCATCTTTACCCCAATTGATTCGTTCCCAGTAAGTTGAGAAATAACATTGCATTGCTTATTCCTTTAAATTAATGTTTCTCCTTTTTTGCATTACTTAGGAGGACATTTTACAAATAAATCTGTCAGAACTGTCTGTGGACGGCGTTGTTGGTCTATTGGAACGTATTGAAGATTTAAAACCTGCCTTGCAAAAGCTAGCTCCAGTTTTAAAAGAGAATTCTATATCAGGAAGAGTTCTAAAGCACTGTGATATAAATGATTTAAAATCGGTATAATGTCCATTATTATATGCAAGCAAATAGCAGCTTATAACTGTCATTTTAATTATAATAGGTATTAGGACTTTCATTTGGTCATTGGGAACTATTTCGATTGTTAATCACAACATTGCGTGACTGTGAAAAAATGCAGAGGAAACCCAAGTTAACACCAGCAATAACCGCCGATAATATTAAGGAAGCCCCAGAAATACACACCCTTACCCCAAGTGCGCCGCATTCCCGCAAGAATTCCAGTTCCAGCCACATGGAGAAGCAGGTATGTTTAAATTTATTTAAAACAAATCAAAAGCTCTCCCAAATGAACAAAATAAAATCAATACAGCTTTGTTGCTGCATTGTTTTTTGTAAAATTTAGAAATTTCACTCAGTGAATTTGGGAGAGCCTGGTCACTATTAAAAAACCACGTCTGATTGATTAGAATGTCATTGAAATATGTAATTAAAACATCCATATTGTTCGATTTCCAATGTCTTGCAACATTTCTTTATGTTTTCACATCATAATTAAAAACAATATTATTTTTGTTTTTCTTAAAAAAAATAATCACAAAACGCAGCTTAAAGTTCATGATTACGAATATATACAGGTAAAACCAATGAAATATTCAGTCCAATAAAATAATTATTCTTCATTAACTTAACTATATTGTTGAAAGATATAATTTGTAACTCTGGTCGTTTGATGTATTTTATTTGTATTAAAATATTTTTCTATTTTCTTATTGATGTTGTATATTTAAAATTTTACTTTTATACAAAAATTTATTATTGGATTAGTTTCTTATAAATATGTATAATGTATGTAGGTCGAGTTCATAATTGTAAAAGTCCAGCAGCACTTCGAAATTCGTGTTCCATTTCTACTGCAAATACTGTCGAAAAGAAAGTTTAGTGTACTTTTTTTAGAAGCGTTTGTATTTGTTCTAAATAATGAATGCAAATATATTAAAAATTTACACATATAAAGGGTTTTCCAATAGAGATGGCTTGATGTTGACAGTCTGTGGTGACCATATTGCTTTGGTGGTGTCTGTCATATCTGTTGTTTATTATTCAGTCACTGATCCATAATCTCCATGGCAAATTTCACGATTGAAAAACACGTGCAAATGATAAAAAAAAAACTATCGAAATGGGTGTCATCGATGTGCACCCATTCGACGGATTACATGGTCGGCCTCATCAGTAGATTATTAATCGTTTAGTGTCCAAATTCAAGCTAACAGCTCAGTAAACAATCTCCAACACTCGTACATGAACGAAATTCAGGATCTTACGAAAACATCGCTGCTTATGTGAGTGTGCAGGAGAGGTAACATCTGTGAACTTAGCAGGTCTAGGCAAATGGGACCTTGAAAGGAACTTGCAATTTTTTTTTACCAAATAAGGGTGCAATCGAATGACCTACTAACTTCACAGTGAAGTTAGCACTTCACATCGTAATCTCAAATAGGCTAGGTCCAAATTTTGAAGTTTTTAATAAAAAAAAAAAAATTCATACTGATCTGCTAACTTTACAGTGATGTTAGCAGGTCACATCCTGTATCTCAGGAACCGAGCATGCTAGGAAATTGCAGTAAGGCTCCTAATTTGCTTATTTTTTCATTTCAAGAATTGGCTAGGTCCAAATTTTGAAGTTTTTAATATAAAAACTTTCACAAAATTGACTTCACTATGAAGTTAGCAGGTCCGTTAGAGGTTATTCGACTGTACCATTATTTGGTACACTGCAAAATCAATGGAAAAGAACTGCAATTTCCTGTCAAGGTGCCATTTGGCTAGGTGAAAGTTGGCTTACTAACTTCACGGACGTCCCGAAGTGGTTAATTCCATCAATTCAGTCAACGGAGGTCTCTTCCGATTGATGATAAACAATTTATTTTGGTCCAAGTTGGATGATATGGATGTGAACTACATGTGGTTCCAACAACACAGCACTACGTGTCATAAAGCTGATGCCTGAAAGGACATCCTGCATGATAATTTGAAGGTAGGACTATCTCTCGCAAAGGTAACGTGAATTGGTCACCAAAATAGCTCGGTTTGACCCCGTTAGACTTTTTTTGTGGATTTTTCTGAAGTCGCAAGTCTTTGCCAATATGCTTCAATCGATCGATGCCCGATAATCGATAACTATCTGATGATATCAATTTTGACCTGTAGAGGTATATCTGGGTAATTCTGAACTTTATGATAAGTTTATTCCGGTTCATTTCTGAGCTAACTCAGGACTGCAAAACTGGTCGCTAGTCATCAAAATGAATGCCTTTTTTTTTAAATATATGAAAAATGTTTGTCCTGAAACCTAGAACGCAACGAATCATACAAAAATATTTCGTTCTGCATTACGCTGTTCGTAGAGCTAAATTGATAATATTTGTTGCTGATTATACTGGTCAGCACAATTTTTTGCCTTAAAATCAGAGTTAATTTTTCCGATGGGCTTTTGATGTCCTAAACTCGAACCCGACCTCAGAAGTGATCTTTCACGTTTTTTGATATTATACTAACCTATAAATATTAAGAAAAAAGTTTTCTTCAGTACGTTTGAGGATTTTGTTTTGAGTTCAAGAACATGACTATTTTCTTACCAAAAACCATGATATCTGAAAGTATTTATCTCTCCCTTCAAAATCATGTCTAACCTCTACAATCCTTTCTTTCCCTTTCGAATAATTTTACATATTTACTTATAAGACTTCTCAGGGTCCAATGACACTATTCTTTGAAGAACACATACATTTGAACCAAAGATTTCTCCGAAATGACTATGGACAAACAATCTTAATGTTTGAAATTGATTTTGAAGGAGGAAAATTGTCATAGGACTTTCGTGTTTATTTTTTTTTTTTTCATTGATGGAACACTTATGTAACTTCGAATATAATTTCTTATTTTGGGAAATCTTTACTCTGTTTGCAAAAATGAAAAATGGACTTTATTCATTCGTCTTTGTTGTTTGGGTGACTTGTTTGCGTTATTTTTTGTTGATATAAATCTCCATAAATATTTTTCTACATTTTGCTATAAATTATTGAAAAAAAAGTGGACAATAGTTCCAATAACAGTTGCAGCTGATAATAATTATTTATAATAAGTGTAGCATACTCGTAGGCTGAAAAAAGGCAGACAAAAGTAGTATTTGCAGTCGTATTTGTAGTTTCAATTGCACTCATACTCAATGAAGATTTTAAATCGAGTTCCTATGAGTACTTGTTTTAGGTGTAAAATTCAATTTTAATAAATAAAAGTATGTATCTTAATATTGTAAGTGTAACTACATGTATGTATATGTATATTTCACAACCTCGCTTCGATAGAACCATTCATTGTTTTATCATTTTCTTCAATTGCAATGTTATGTCCATATACATTTTTTTTTAATTTCAAGAATGTAGTAGATTTGAAATATTTTTGAACGATTACCATTTCATTTCCTCAAAACTTTAAAATTAGTACACATCATACATAATCTTTATATAAGAATAAAATAAATTTAATAAAATAATTTAAATATTATATTTCAGGTAACACTTGAAGAACAAATGATATGTGGTGCCTTGCAAACCCTTAACGAAGAAGCCTTCGAAGATGTCGCTAGTAGTGAAAGACCGAGTCCCACCGGAATACCAACAGGTGAGATGTTAGCTCAACTGCAATTAGCACCAATTCGAGAGTCATCTGAATTCGGTTCACCGTGTGATGATGGCCAATTTCTAAATCACAATAATATGAATCATCATTCCCATCACATCCATCCGCACTCGCCTCTAATTAATGATTTTAATAATTATTCTTTGCATTTTAATAATAATCATGGTGGTAGTACATTGTCCCTAGCTAATGTGGGTGGTCACATTAATAATGGGCAGTTTAAAGAAATCGATATGTATCAAGTGCGTCATAGTTTGGTTGGTGATTCAAGTACGACTGCATCTGTGCAGCTTTTAGCAGCTGCACAGAGAGCCGCTAATTATGATGAAGAGCAAAGAAGAAATTCTACAGTTCCAACTGTTGTTGTTATACCAAATATTGATGCTAATGGAGTTGATGACACAAAATTGTAGAATAATTATAACAAAATAATATACAATATACATTCATTCATAATTGTTTGTAAATAGTAGTGTTTAGTAGAGACTAATTTGGTGGAAGAACAATGTATTTATGGGTTTGTTTCTATTTGGTGTTTCAATGTGTTTTTGTAGAAAAGTATCGTTTGATTTTATAAAGTTATTTTATTTTATATTAGAAAGAAAAAAATTAACCAGAATTAATTTGTCATCTTCCGTAAAAAAGTGAAATTAAAAATTATTAAATAAAATGCACCATCGCGTGAAGCAAACTTGATCTATTACGATAAACAGTAAACAATAGTTAATTGTGTAGACAATATTAAGACTAAACATTTTGAAAAATTTATTTCAATGTAGTTTTCTACAATTGCATTGTTTTTTTAGCACATGAATGTTACTCTCTTTTTTCTTTAACCACTAGTTCGTTAAATATATACCGATTTACTGGTTGAACAAAATAGTGTAGTTGTAGCACTGTCAAAGAAGAAAGGTACACAAATAGAATATGGTATAGGTCAGCGGTTCCCAAACTTTTTAAGCTGTGGAACCCTAAACAATGCCCAAATATATTTTGGAACCCCATCCTGACAATAGCAAAAAATGAAAAACAACACATTTTAAAATCAATTTTTTATTTAGTGTGAAGAATGAATCTGTTTCATTGTTTGATTTATAATTGTTTTTAAACTAACTTCTATGTCCGAAAGTTGAATTAGTAAATCTGGGGCAGCGTCTAGCCTCGATCTGTGTTTAGTTTTTGTGTAAGTATACGCTGAAAAGCCTTCACAGCGGTACGTTGTTACAAAAGGTAGCAAATTTAATAAAGCTTTCTTTGCAAGCTCAGGGAATTCATTCTTAATACCAATCCAAAATTCGTTTAATGATACAGAATCAAATACAAATTTTGACGAAGAGGAGCTCTGCAGATCTATCAGGGATTCGTATTCCTGTATACTCAGGGTCATAGGCTTGATGGTTTTCATTAGAAATGGATTTTGTACCCATCGAGTGGATTTGTATCTGGAAAGTACTCAGCATGGATCTTTCGAGACTAACCAAATGGAGAGCAATAACATTGCTAATATCTGCTCTGAGTTCAAGCATGATTTCTTGCAAGAATTCATGTAAAAATAGAAAACACTCAAAACTATTTTTTGTACACATGAGATAGTACAGTCATATTGTATTTTTACCATGCAAATTGTGGGGTAGCTTTGATTTGTTCGCTCCTTTATGTTTTCGAGGGTGCTGAATCTGAATCTGAGGTTTGCCTACAAAATTTCGTGACGCAACATGGAAAAAAATGCAAAAAATGATGTAAAAATGCATTTTCTGGGAGTTTTTCACCAATGGGTCGAAAACTACTAACTATTCGAAAATTACATCAAGCTACCATTGAAAGCATATACAATTTCCAATAAATCCCTATTTAAGGTTTTTTTCTGCGACAACCCATTTGGACTCAAGCGCTAGTCGAAGATTGATGTATTTTTACTGTTTTCGAAAATCCACTCGACAGCTCTAAGAAATTATTTTGTGTGACAAAATTTGAATTTTTGTCTGTAATATGGACCAAGATATACTTTTCTGATGGTCTTTGATGCGCTGAGCTCGAATCTGGCATTAGAATGGCTCTATCACGTCACGTTTTTAAGATATTCAAATCCATCCATCCATCAAATCCATTTTGTTGGTAAACCTCAGATTCGGTTCAGCACCCCGAAAACATATAGGAAGGAAAAAATCAAAACTACGTCACAATTTGCTTGCAAAAGCCTTTAGCACAAATTAACTGGACTAAGAGCCAGAAATTAATTTTTCTTTTCAAGGCTGCCAGTTTGTCTCTCGAAAAAAATACTGTAATTGATTTTTCCTGCAGAACTGTAGCAGTTTCGTTGATCTTCTCGAAAATGTCTGCAAGATAAGCTGATTTCGTAATCCATTGCTCATCATGCAATACATCAAAGAGGTTTGCAGTTGAAGACATATTTTTTTCCAGTTTGAGCACATTCAACTCATCACGAAGTTGAAATAACCTGGATAAAGCTTTCCCTCTGAAAAGCTATCGGATTTAAGTATGAAAAAGGAGCGATTCGTACTGACTGCCCATATCTTTACACACTAATTTAAACAATCTCGATTGGAGAGGACGACTCTTTACAAAATTAACTATTTTCACAGCTTCACCGAGAACTTTTTTTTAAATCAGTTCATAACAAGTGCATAACGATGGAAAATACAATGACTGCTGGTACTTCTAGGAGCAAAGTTTTTAATATTTGAAACAACCCCTTTAACCTTTCCCACCATTGCTGCGGCTCCGCCCTTGCATATATCAATACATTTTCCCCAATTAGTGATGTGTTTACTCATGAACCAGTTTATGACCTTGAAGTTCACACTTCGATTAAAAAATATAAAGTTCAAACAAAAAAAAAAATGTTAAAAATTTGAAAAAAAAAAATTTTGTGCAAATTTTTACATAATTATTTTTATTATTTTTTATTGTTTGTATTTTACTGTTTATACCTTAAGAAATTTGTGGAACCCTGAAAACTCTCCCGCGGAACCCCAGGGTTCCGCGGAACACACTTTGGGAACCGCTGGTATAGGTGACCATTCGTCGCCAAAGAACTTTCATAATATATGTATAGCTCATGAACAAGAGCTACATACATCATTCTCCATTATTGAACGGCATGTAGCAAATATAAGTTTAACTAAAAAGAGCTGGCCGTGGCATAATGGTAAGTGCGTTGGACTGTCATGCCAAAGGTATGTGTTCGATTCCCAGCCGCTGCCACCTAAAAACTGAAATGTTTTTCCCGAGGTACTGCCTCTTAAGAACTGACAAATCCTCCATGAGGATTTTACTTGTCATGAATAAGTGCTTCTCATACAGCCGTTAGAATTCGAAAAAAAATTGTAGGTCCCCTCCATTTCTGTCAACAACACGCACACAGGAATGGTTGAGAGTTCTAAGTCACTAGGCCCTGATTCTCCATGAGGAGCAGTTGCGCCACCAACTTTATTTTTGTATTCTGTCTGTCTGTCTGTCTGTCTGTCTGTCTGTCCGTACCTCAACCTACAGCCTAAACCACTGAAGCGATTTTCTTCAAATTTTGAACTTAAGGTTTTTTTGTAACTCTCCAGAGGGGAAATTGAAATTTTTTTTTTAGCTCAAAAAATAACGGTACTTGCCATACAACCGTTAAGGAAAAGCTTATTTATCTCAAAAACGGCTCCAACGATTTTGATAAAAAAAAATCAGTGTATTATTGTAGATATGATATACCTTTTAATAAGAAAAAAAATCACCAAAAACATTTATTAACGGTACCTGCCATATAACGGTTTTTTTGATTTTTGGTTTTCTCATTAACCGCTCATCCGATTTCAATAAAAATTTTTGCACAAAAGCTTTGTTAGAATATAAATAATACTGCATACCAAAATTTTTGAAAACATATATTTTGGATTTTTAAAAAAAGATTCAAAATTCTTTTTTGAAAATTCAATATTTCAAAAACGGGTTGATGAATTGTTTTGAAATTTCAGTTTTAAATGTATATTAATATATACTCAAAATTGGCACACCAAATTTTTTTTTGAAAAATGTTACAAAAATTTTATATATAAAAAATTAATTTTTAAGAAAACGGCTCCAACGATTTTAAATTTTTTTTTTGCATATATTGATATTTTTTTAAGTAATCAAATGGCATACTTTTTTTGCGCTCTAAGTTATTTATCAGGCTGTTTAAACAATTAAAAGAACGATTTAAGTGCTTTTTTATACTTTTTCTTTAATTACTTGAATATTTTTTAAAGTTCTTCAGTTCCACACAACTTGAACATAAGAGCAAGTACGTGCGATCCAGTCGTGCATTTTATTTTTTTCTGTGTACAAATTCTCATTGAAACCTCAATAAAATGAAACTAAAACAAAAAGGAAAACAATAGTATACAGCGCTACAATGTGAAACTTCAACTTTTTCTCCAAGCTACAATTACATTTATTGTGCTCAAAGGGTTATAATAAGTATGTAATGCGTAATCCAGAGCCCTCTCGATCTGTGGTTTGGATTGGTGCTATCAGCTGTGATGTTTGTACAACTCCTTTCATGCAATCTAACTAAACACTCTATAGTTCTTGTTGTTTCATTTAACCTTTCAATTTCATTCAAATTCTTTAAATGTTCGCGAAAACTAAAACCAAATGTTTCTTTTTCTTTCTTTAGGACAATCATCATTTGTATAAATATAGAAAGGTCAAGTAGAAAGGAAACATTTGATATGTATAATGTTTCTCAGGTAGGGGTTCTCCTTTTTTGATGAAAGGTATAGATTTAATTTTAATTTTTTTTGAAGTTAAGAACAAAGCCATAAACCCATTAAACTTTGTAAAGTTTTAGGTTTGTATGGATAATAAGTACTCGTTGTACGGCATTTCACTTTTGTGGATTTGGTGGAACCTATTTTAAGCCATAAAGCGAGGTATGTTATGTGTACTGTGTACGTGTAAAATCTCATTTCACTGCTGATTGTTAAAAAAAATCGTTACTTTTTCAATTGGAAAATGTAATCTATCTTCATAGTAGGATTCCAGGATGTGATAAATACATAACTGTTCCGGAAATATTTGTTTTATTTTAAGCTCTATTCTATTTATTTATCCTTAGAAGAAGTTGTAATATGGGCTTAAACAAATTAAGTTCCCTCTTAGAACGTCTCATTGCATTGATTATTTTTCAAAGTGAATCAATATTGTTGAGTGGTTATTCGTGAAACAAAACTGAAGAAGCCATTTTTCTTTTATAAATCGGAAGCAGCTTGGGAGAAAAATATGTCTATAAGGTTTCTTTGCATTCGCAGATTTTTTCCGTTTCAAAGCCACTACACTCAGAAAACATATTGTTATTTTACCCGTATTTTCACGTGTTATTCAACAATATATATAGGTGAAATCGTGACTTCTACTTTTTATTGTTACAAATACAATAAATTGTATTGGTTATATGCTTTAACTTTATTGGTATATTTTTGGATTGTATTGGTATAATTATCAATTCCATTCCATTCCATTCCATTCAATTTCTAGTTCATTTACTAAAAGTAAAGGTGAAATTACTATCTGTTTTTTGATATTACCTATATTTTATGGAGACCTTAACAATACTTAATGGTTTATCAAAAATTTATTACAGTGGTATTCAATAAACCGAATGAAACTTTAACTATATTTATTGTTGGAATACCCGAATATTATTTATTTTAAGATATTGTGGAAGTAATCTAACAAAACATAAAGGAACAACTGCAATAATTACAGTTTCATTTACATTCTAATATGGATTTCTCACTATAATTATAGATGTTTTACCTGTTTTTTTTTTAAGTTTCCACTTTTCGTAAGGATTCCAACTATATAAAAGGATAAGGCTCCAATACATATAGCTATTTTAACTGTCTAGGATGACATTTTAACAAAAACTATTGTTGAAATACCTTTCTTTATTGTGGCATTACTTATAATTTATGAGAATGTAAAAAAATTAAATGGGAAATTTCCAATAATTATAGCTCCATTAACATTTCAGAATGCCTTTTTAACAAAGACTATTGTTGGAATACCTATCTTTATTGTGACATTACCTATATTTTTTGAGATTGCAACTAAATTATATGGAAAAATTCCAATAATTATAGCTTCATTTACATTCCAGAATGCCTTTTTAACAAAGACTATTGTTGGAATACCTTTCTTTATTGTGACATTACCTATATTCTATGAGATTGCAACTAAATTAAATGGGAAATTTCCAATAATTATAGCTCCATTTACATTCCAGAATGCCTTTTTAACAAAGACTATTGTAGGAATACCTTTCTTTATTGTGACATTACCTATATTCTATGAGATTGCAACTAAATTAAATGGGAAATTTCCAATAATTATAGCTCCATTTACATTCCAGAATGCCTTTTTAACAAAGACTATTGTTGGAATACCTTTCTTTATTGTGACATTACCTATATTTTTTGAGATTCCAACTAAATATTATGGAAAAATTCCAATAATTATAGCTCCATTTACATTCCAGAATGCCTTTTTAACAAAGACTTTTGTTGGAATACCTTTCTTTACTGTGACATTACCTATATTTTTTGAGATTGCAACTAAATTAAATGGGAAATTTCCAATAACTATAGCTCCATTTACATTCCAGAATGCCTTTTTAACAAAGACTATTGTTGGAATACCTTTCTTTATTGTGACATTACCTATATTCTATGAGATTGCAACTAAATTAAATGGGAAATTTCCAATAACTATAGCTCCATTTACATTCCAGAATGCCTTTTTAACAAAGACTATTGTTGGAATACCTTTCTTTATTGTGACATTACCTATATTCTATGAGATTGCAACTAAATTAAATGGGAAATTTCCAATAATTATAGCTCCATTTACATTCCAGAATGCCTTTTTAACAAAGACTATTGTTGGAATACCTTTCTTTATTGTGACATTACCTATATTCTATGAGATTGCAACTTCATTAAATGGGAAATTTCCTATAATTATAGCTCCATTTACATTCCAGAATGCCTTTTTAACAAAGACTATTGTTGGAATACCTTTCTTGATTGTGACATTACCTATATTTTTTGAGATTGCAACTAAATATTATGGAAAAATTCCAATAATTATAGCTCCATTTACATTCCAGAATGCCTTTTTAACAAAGACTTTTGTTGGAATACCTTTCTTTACTGTGACATTACCTATATTCTATAAGATTGCAACTAAATTAAATGGGAAATTTCCAATAATTATAGCTCTATTTACATTCCAGAATGCCTTTTTAACAAAGACTATTGTTGCAATACCTTTTTTTATTGTGACATTACCTATATTTTTTGAGATTGCAACTAAATTCTATGGAAAAATTCCAATAATTATAGCTTCATTTACATTCCAGAATGCCTTTTTAACAAAGACTATTGTTGGAATACCTTTCTTTATTGTGACATTACCTATATTTTTTGAGATTCCAACTAAATATTATGGAAAAATTCCAATAATTATAGCTCCATTTACATTCCAGAATGCCTTTTTAACAAAGACTTTTGTTGGAATACCTTTCTTTACTGTGACATTACCTATATTTTTTGAGATTGCAACTAAATTAAATGGGAAATTTCCAATAATTATAGCTCCATTTACATTCCAGAATGCCTTTTTAACAAAGACTATTGTTGGAATACCTTTCTTTATTGTGACATTACCTATATTCTATGAGATTGCAACTAAATTAAATGGGAAATTTCCTATAATTATAGCTCCATTTACATTCCAGAATGCCTTTTTAACAAAGACTATAGTTGGAATACCTTTCTTTATTGTGACATTACCTATAATTTTTGAGATTCCAACTAAATATTATGGAAAAATTCCAATAATTATAGCTCCATTTACATTCCAGAATGCCTTCTTAACAAAGACTTTTGTTGGAATACCTTTCTTTACTGTGACATTACCAATATTCTATGTGATTGCAACTAAATTAAATGGGAAATTTCCAATAATTATAGCTCCATTTACATTCCAGAATGCCTTTTTAACAAAGACTATTGTTGCAATACCTTTTTTTATTGTGACATTACCTATATTTTTTGAGATTGCAGCTAAATTAAATGGGAAATTTCCAATAACTATAGCTCCATTTACATTCCAGAATGCCTTTTTAACAAAGACTATTGTTGGAATATCTATCTTAATTGTGATATTACCTTTAATTTATGAGATTGCAACTAAATTATATGGAAAATTTCCAATAATTATAGCTCCATTTACATTCCAGAATGCCTTTTTAACAAAGACTATTGTTGCAATACCTTTTTTTATTGCGACATTACCTATATTTTATGAGATTGCAACTAAATTATATGGAAAATTTCCAATAATTATAGCTCCATTTACATTCCAGAATGCCTTTTTAACAAAGACTTTTGTTGGAATGCCTTTCTTTAATGTGACATTACCTATAATTTATGAGATTGCAACTATATTAAATGGGATATTTCAAATAATTATAGCTTCATTTGCTATCCATAATGGCTTTTTCGGTATGCCTTTTGTTGAAATACCTATAATTTGTCTTTAAAATCTCCTTTTAAATATGCGAATTCAACTAAATTTAATGGGAAAATTTCAATAAATTATAGCTAAAGCTGAATTGAACTTTGTGATTAACTTTTTTATACTTACTTTAATTTTAATGTCATACTTACTTTCATTTTTTTGTGGTAACCCAAACGGAATTGATTGGTTCTTATTTAAACAGTGCGGCATCCATTAACGTCAAGATGAAGCTCAATATAGTATTTTAATTAGCTGAAAACCCAGAAAATCTTCACAACAAAGGACCAATCCGAAGTGGAATACAAAATTCTATGTAGAATCCAAACTTTTAAGATGAAATTTTTTGAAACCAAATTATTATTTGTAGTCCAGTCATACCTATCAGCCTTAAAATCAACTAAACACTACGGAATAAATGGTGGAAAGCTGAGTTTTAGTATATAGTCTCCTAAGGCATTCTAAGGAAACTGTAAAAAGTCCCCATCGATATGTCCAACGCTAACAATTTGGCCCCATCAAACGGTTTTTAAGGAATATCATCTGAATGGTAAATCTTACAGAAAAAATGTTATACACTAAATTGTAGCTTAGAAAATTTCCTACAAAAGATGTTAGGTTCCTTTTTTTCATAAGAGTACCCGTTTTCGAGATAATTCAATCAGTAGAGTTACGGATTTTATGTGTCTGTATAATATGCACTCTTTTACACCGCCTTTGAGGTTGAGTACCAGGTGAGTTTTCCTTGCGTGGTATCCCCTAAAAAATTAGAAAACAGTTCAAAAAAATGTACAGAGGTTTATGATTTGGGAAAGTTCCCCATCGATTCGGGCTCCACTACATTAATCATACGGGGTCGAGGCTCACGAAACATGGTATTTCGCGTATACATGTATACATGTACATGGCATTGTAGGTGTTACCATCGTTTTTTAATATTTTTTTTCCTATTTTTAATCAATTTCTGAGAAAATTGCCCCTCCTGACTTAACGGGGCTGAATAAAACCCCCCCTCCCATACCGTTGTTTTCTTTATCAACTACCCTACACGCTCTATAGTTTTTTCTCACATTTTATACCAATCACCCTGTGCAAACGAAATACCATGTATCAAGACCCTCGACCCGTTTATAATGTAGTGGAGCCCGAATAGCTGGGGAGCTTTCCCAAAAACCTTTAAATAATTCCCTGTATATATTTTTTTTCTAACTGTTTTCTTAATTTCCTGAGGGGGGATACCACACGAGAAAAAACACACTTAGTACTAAACCTCAAAGGTTGTGTAAGGAGTAAATTGTATATAGAAACATACAAATTGGAACTGTACGGATTGAGTTATCTCGAAAACGGTTAATCTTATGAAAAAAGGTACTTAACATTTATTATAAGACATTATCTAAGCTACAACTTAGTGTTTGATATTTTTTTGTAAGAGTAACCATTCGGGAACTATTCTTTAAAAACCATTTGGAGGGCATTTGACCCCCCGTAAAATTGTTTAAAGCTCTCATATCGATGGGGACTTTTTACAGTTTCCTTAGGACGCTATGAGGAGGCTATAAACCTAAATTTAGCTTTCCGCGATTTTTTCCGAAACAAAGAGCTTAAATGACTGGACTATTGGTTTCTACTAAGCTTTATCTATTTCATAATATTAAGTTTTTTAAAAGTGAAATATTCTTAAACTCATCTTCCAAAAAAAATCATAAGAAACTTTGATTTTGCATTTTTATGACAATTTATTTCATTTATTTTTATTAATTAAACAGTAACTAAAAGTAATCAGTACAAAATCATAAGGATGATTAAATAATTTGATAATTTTAAACATAAATCAATCCAATCTTTTTTTTCATTTTGCAAATTATGAACCCTGTAATGAACCGAAACATGAATAGGATGTAGCTAAATTCCATAAACATAAAAAGAAAAACTCGTCTATAAAAAGCTAAGAATACTGTAACAGCATGAATCGCCTATTTGTTACACTAAAACTTACTTTTGAAGTAGATACATAAGGCACATTTGAAAAGAGCAAAACATGGATAGTTGTTCCATTGTATTTGAAAGCATGATAATAATATTGAATATGCACCATTAACTTTGCTTAAATTCACTTGTTTGTTATTTATAAGTAACTTTGCTATTGTTTTTAGTTTAATTTTAATTATTTTTTTTTTTCTTTTTTTTAAATACAAACGAATAAGATTCAAATTATTGGAGCTAAATATTTCAATTTCGAATATTACTGATTTTAATATATTCCTCAACATTAGTGGCCCTTCGAACTAGATCTTTAATCTGCGATTGGATTAAAGTCCACAAAATTTAAAACAAAAATATCATAACGGGGATAATGTACTTCATTAAAAAACATAAATATGGCGAACTCTGAAAACTTCTGGAAAAATCATCCTGATGTGTTGGAACACATTGAAGATATAACATCAGGAGAATTAAGAGATTTGTATTTTATAATGTTCCAAACTTCTCTCAAGGCTAACTTATTTAAGAGGAGTATCCGAAAATTTAATGGATTTTCCAGTGACGAAGCACAATATCTCAGCATTAAATTCGCTAAATAACTTAAAAGTCTCCAAGGACTAAAAGGAGTGTGTGGAATTCTCAATATCGAACTAGAGGGAAGTTATTGAGTTTGCCAAAAGCAGACACTAATTTCAACGATAGAGTAGCGTCAAATCAAGCATCCTAACTCAAAAATCAGAGCCTGTCTTCAAGTCGACCAGAAAATCCATTCAAACAAATAGAAGACATTGATAAACGAAATTTCGAACTTATAAAGAAAATTATAGAAGAAGAAACAATCGATTGCATCAAAAACAAACTTCAGAACTCAAATATCAGTCAAGAGGAAACAGGTAACCTTGAACAACAAAAATCAAAAAGAGCATTAAAACTCTTCCAAGCTCAATCAGATTGCTAAGCAAGTAAAAAAATGCATTCAAAGCTGCAAATAAATCACTATCTTCCAAGAATAGCACTAATTCAGGACCAACAACGAGCAGAGCTATGTTCACGAGTAACTGGGTGTCAAATTTGCAACATCTAAACGAACCACAACCAATAGAAGAAATAAGTCACTAATGTCATCCACAACAACCGGATATTACGCATCTGCAGACAACAGTTGCTCAAATGTTAGATTATGATGGATCTTCACCTTTATCATGGCAACATTTCATAACCCAGTGTAACATAACAACTAAGAAATGTAATATATCACCAAAGGAGAATGTATTGAGACTGGATAAACACCTAGGTACATGGCAATGCAAGAGGAAAAGTCGAGATAATACTTATCACTGCCAAGGATCCAACCAAAAGTATAGACACATGTATATCCTTCAAAGACAGTATGGTCGACCAGAGCAAATAATTCAAGAACTAATCTTCAAAGTTGCAGATGTACGAGAAGTTGACTCACTGGAAAGTCTGATAGATTTCAGAGAGAAGTTACGTTACAAGATTTCGCTGAATGGACTGAGAAAATATCTTCAATGGCTTCAGATATAACCTTTTATTCGAACATAAAAAAAAATGGATAACGGTGAAAACATCACTGCAACGATAACCGTCGAAAAATTAGAGAAGAAAAATGAATGTAAGTACTGTCACAAGGAACCGCATCATTTGTTTAAATGCCAATTATTCCAAACTGCTGATGTAAAGAAACGTTGGGATATGGAGAAGAGTTGTAACATTTGCTTTATTTGTCTGCTTCTAGTTTGCATTAAAGACGCAAACATTGCAAAAAGGCTTGGAATCCAAGGCGAAACTAAGCCACTTTGTTGCAAAAGGACTGGAGACATTTTAAGATATGAACCACTTTCGCAAACCGTTAAACTTCGAACCGCTTCAACCCAAAGTCAAACATTTTTTGAAATCGAAGAAGTTAGGACAGTTTCAAAGCTAGATCTCCGTTCCCAAGATTTTGACTACAACAATAAAGTAGAATACTTCCCATACGTCGAGCAAGTCAGACTTCACGAAACCAGGAACCACAAACCAATGATTTTGATAGGACAACGTCATGCTAATTTAATTTCAACCCGGGAGGTTATCCAAACTAGCGATGATGGACCAATCCTTTCCAAATCCAAACTGGTATGGGCACTTCATGGACCTATAAAAATCAAACAGACATCTGAAAGTCAAAATGACTTTGCTTGCTGCCAATCTTCAGACGATGTCTTTGAAAACATTGTGAAAGAGCAGTTCAGTCTTGATAGCTTCGGAGCCTGCGTTTCAAAAATTGATAAAACCAAATCTTCGGAAGACAGAAGAGCAATCATGATAGCAGAGACAACGATAACTAATATTGAACAACGATTTGAAATTGCATTGCGCCGTGGAGAGCCAAGCCATGGCTGTACAAAGACTTAAATGTCTTGAGAACATGTTAAGAAAAAATACACAACTAGCAGAAGCATATTCGAATGAATTACAAAAACTTTTGAAAAAGGATATGCAAGTTTATTGATCACAATAAACCACTCAAACCCAGGATTGTATTCGATGCCGCTGCTAAAAGTAAAGAATTTCACTCAACAGCCAACTCATAACTGGCCCTGATTGGTTAATGTCAATTGTAGGAGTACTTATGCGACTCAGACAATATCCTATTGCATTTGCTGGCGATATACGAGAAATGTTTAACCGAGTCAAAATATAGCTGAAAACGATACCTTTTATCAATGCTTTTTGTGGCGAAATTTGGACCCAACACAAGAACCTAAAGTTTGCCAAATGTGTGCTATGCTGTTCGGAACAAACTCTTTACCATTTCTCGTGCAATTTTTCAAAAATTTCAACGCTGGCCTTTACAAAGAACAGTTTCCTGAAGCATTCACAGCCATCACCGAAAATCACTATTGGGACGATTACCTACAATCCTATAAGCAAAAAACAGAAGCCATCCAACTAATTAAAGATGTAATCGAGGTTCATAGTCAAGGAAGTTTTGAAATTCGAAATTTCGTTTCAAATAGTGTCAATGTTCTAAAAAATATTCCTTGACATGTGGTAGCGGAAGAAGCAATTGCCATTGTTGATGAAAAAAAGCTCACTAACATCTACTAGAGTACTTGGAATTGCAGTGGCCTTGATTTAACATTTATATACATTAACTTATGTATGTTTAATTTTTAAATGTCAAACACAAGATAGTTTTAATGTTTTGCTGAAAAATAGAACATTTAAATCAATCCATGTCAAAAACAGAAAAGGAAAAGAGTTAAAACTTGATGAAAACTAGAGTTTCTATGTAGTTATATAAAATTCTTCATTCGAAAAGATCAAAGAATGAATAGTTGTTACATTTAATTTAAATTCAATAAGCTTTGCAATATCAGTTTTCTCCACAGCATACCCATAACTATGTCTATCAAAATAAAGAGTTTTAAGTAGTTTGCAGATACAAAAAATGCTTGAATTTGAAGTTACACTTATCAATTCTATGACCCCGAAACATGGAAAATTATCAATATTTTCAAATTCCAATACCATTCCAGTTTTAACTTTAACATCACAAATTGTTGCCCATCTGCAAAACTTTACATAAAAATCAACATTTTTTAGTTGAGCAACATGAAGAGAAAATTCTTTAAAAGCGTTCATGTTCTTAATCTCTTTCCCAGAAAATATTTTATTCTCAAAATCATTTTGAAATTTATTTTGGAAAAATGATAATTGAATCCTTTCAGCAATTGTATGGCAAATATTTATTCGAGATCTTGTTGAACTCGCAATTTGTTTTAATTCTTTATGCTTTGCTTCATGTCGCATAACCCAAAACTGTTTCAATGGTCCAAATTTTCGCATTAAGAAAGGATAATGTGTGAGAAAATGATGCTTTGGTTTTAGGGGCATTTGAAAATGGGTTAAATATAAAGTATGATGATGTTCTATTAAGTATTCTAAATGAATAATAATGCTATCGTCAATACTTTCTAAAAAGAGTAACTCTATTATTTCTTTCAAAGTTAAAAAAACCTCCCAAAGAATGTCAGTTTCAGGTACCAGATCTGAAATAATAAGAGGAAGATATCTTATAAGCCATATTAGTTCTGAAGCCGAATATCTTAGCCTATTATTTTTTAAACTATCCATACTGAGCTCTTGAGGTTTATTTAAACCTTCAAACCGGCCATAAAAGAAGCCTAAAATTCTATTGTTTAATGTTTGTAACGAAAACAATTTATTTACAATAAACGAATGCAATATGAAAGATACTTCGAAACCACAAATTCCTTCATAAAGATCATGAAGAAGGTCAACACTAAAATTTCGGCAAACATGAAAGCTACTTAACTCATTAAAAATACAGGGTGATAAAATGCCAGTTTTTTTCACATCATCTTTTTTCAAATCAACTGCGTAATTGTATGGATTTCTAATTAGGAAAGGGTCTTGCGTGGTGGCAGTTTGTGCAACGTTTTTGTGCATTTTACATATTCTGCAAAAAAAATTGCAAGAAAAACTCTCAGTGAACCCTAGCATGGAATTGAGCCCCAAGTTATCACCTATACACGTAACAAGAACAAAGTAAACCTGTTTATCAAATATGTTTAAAGGATTACTTTCAAGTTGTTTCAATTCATCAACTAAGGGCCGAAACACGCTATTTCCATATGTTTTTTTATCTAATGAATGAAATAACAATGTAACAAAAATGTTTTCTAATTTAGACCTGTAAAGTGGTGAAAGAAATGGAAATGATATATAAACGCCACCTAATTTTTGGTAGCCCGTTCTTGACCCCAAGGGATTATTAACCTCGAAGTCATCAAAGTACACAAGCAAGGGTAAAATAATACCTTGAGGAGGGTATTTAGAGCATATATCCTTCCAAAATAAGGTTTGCATGATATTACTAATGGAACTTGTTTCAAGCTCAAGTGTGTTCATATAGTTTAATACATGATCGAAAACTGAACTATTTTCTAAAAACACAATAAGACTAAATTTAAGGGATATATATTTTTCCTTAACTGTTATATTTTGAAGTATTGTACGATTTTCAAGGTTAATATAGTCCAAGCGGTTACCAATAGTGCTTGAGGAAGAAGGAAAGTACAAAGAATTTTCTGTTAATATTTTAATTCTTTTATATTGTGTCGAGATATCTTTAAAAGGGTCATTCATAATCTGCACGTATTCCTCATCAATATTTTTCAGTATTGTGCTAAAAAAATCACTTTTAAAGTATGAGTTAAAGGCTGTTATAATATACTGCACATCTTTTTTACAAATACTATTTTTTTTGTAAAGCTCAGAAACAAGTTGTAAATTGGCATCATTCCTAAGCGAATTAATATCCAATTTAAAATCATCTTTATACGTATTTTCAATTTGTTGTGTGTTTGTTTCATTAAAAGAGAATTTTTTAGAATCTACGTCAATATTTCTAATACATGTTTGTTTGGCATATCCACTTAAAGGGTTCATAAAATGCTTGCTGATGTGTTTCTTGAAACTATTAAAAAAACAGAAGGTCCTTTCTTCTGAACACGTTGTACATTTATATACATTAACATATTTGTGTTTAATTTTTAAATGGTGAACATATGTTTTAATGTTTTCCTGAAACATGTTACATTTAAAACAATCCATGTCAAAAATATAAAGGGAGTTCAAGAGTCAAAACTTATAAAATATATAATTTATTAAATATTTAAAATATATAATAAATACTTATATATATTAATGCTTTAAACTTACATAAGATCGCTTATTAAAGCATTTACTGTTGTATAATTTTTGTCGTATTCGGTGTTGATTTCATATATATGTTTTTGGATCAGCATCCAAATATGATGTGAGGACTCCGGAAATTTAGCGTTCAACGCCGAGTAGCTTTTGAAGCATACATCCACAGCTTCAATAGGACCTTCGCATTTATAAATAGTATCATCTATAGCTAGGTAGGCATCCGTAATATCAGCTTTACTTTCCCCAACAAGAAGGACGGTCGGTTGCAATGTTTGTTTGTAAACTTGAAGTTGTTTTCTTAACTCTCCCAATTTCTCCTTGATTTGACTTGAACTCTGAAAGAGATAATTTATTTTTTAGCTAGTTAATAAAAACAATCGTTTAGTGATTAACAGTAAGGCCAGTTTAGGAGAAACTTGCTTCTCTGAAACACTTTTTTCATCCCCGAGTATTTGTTAACCAACGAAAGCGAAAGTTGCTTAATAAATACGGAAAAACCCAAAAACCGGAAACATATTTTCTGTTAAATTTTACATTTTTCATTAAAAAAAACAGGATTAAGTGAAAAAGCAAACATTCAATTGAACAGAAAAATAGAAATTACTTGCCGCAAATGGCATTTGAATGTCTGATATGTGAATGTCTGTTCGTATTGTAAACCGATAACTTTTTGATTTTGCTCTAAAAAATGTCCACTAAATGCAATTTTTAAATCCGTTTAAGTGAAATTTTAGTTCCAAGTAAAAAATTTCACCTAAGCGAGGTCCAGATAAGTATCCGGGTTCCACTTAAGTTAAATTTTTGTTCACTTAACCAGGGTTCGTTTGAGTCAAAAACCCGCTTAGTAAAAGAAAGACTAAAATTTTTGCAATTTCTCTTAAGCGGGTGTTACTGTGATATGTTTTTGCATTTACTAAAGCAAGAATTCACAACTGCTTTATTAAGGATGAAGATTTTTTAGATACCTTTATACTTAAATGAACAAGTTGGCAAAAACTCGTTGGACTTTAAGTTTGTTAAGCTGAAGAAAAAACAATAATTGTGGTCTGCATACTGAATAGTGCAAACCAAGAGAAACTAAGTATCTTTCTTGTGGCGTAATATCATTTTTATACAAATTAAAATAGACTTACCGAAACATAAATGATAAACGAATTAGCGCTTTCAAGCTTGGTGTTGCGTTTGGTCTGTGAAAGTTTTCTTTTCCCTAAAACTGGTGTAGATAGGAGGTGTGGAAGAAGGAAGAATCCAATGATGTTACTTTTTTGTGTTAAAAGTTCTCTTATTTCAGGTTTATTTTTCCTTTCAGCAATTTTTATTAGTTTAGTGTTTGTTTCGGCCCACTTATGTAATAAGTTATTGCATTTGTCTCTGTAGTGATGTTCAAAGTCTATATTATAGAGCTTGTAACCCTCAGCACTTTTTAAGTAAGGAAACTTTTCCACATACAAACTTATTGTAAGATTTGGATCCTGTTTAAAAAGCTCAGCTCTTGCTTCTACAGTATCTTTCCAGAACTCTAAAATCTTATCATATGGTTCTAAGTAATTAAAGAGGAACTGTAATTTGTCATTTATTTTTTCAGTGTCAATATTTGTAGTTTTAACAGTAGTTGTACTAGTAATGTGTACTGGTGTTTTAGATCGTCTTAATGTTCTTTTAAAAGTTTGCAATCTTTCCCAAAGCTTTCCAGATGCCTTTCGTTTTGTTTCTCTTATGTAGGGGTTAAAATAAGTCGATGATGATTCAGTGGGAAAAGCATCAATGATTTCTTGAGTTAGAGTTGTGAATCTATCTGTTGATATTCTAAAGTCATTGATATTTGAAAAACTTCCAGATTCAAACTCCTTAGCAATGATTATAGAAACTAAACGGTTTCTATGAAAGTCGTCTAGTCTTCCATGCGTTTTGAAAAATGTTATGAGAACTTTTCCTTCACCATGCGACAAGTATTCCTGAACTGTTCCTTTTTGCTTTGATTGATCTTCAAGAACCTTTTTGTCATTTTTAAAGAAGATGAAGGAATGAAATAATACTTTTATTTGTAGTAAGAGAAATGTTTTAAAAAAAGTGTTAAAAATGCGTTATTTTTACGAAATATTTTCTATTATTGTATATAAACAAAAAAAATGATATTATGCTATGGTCAAAGCAGGGTTTAACTGAGCGGAACTGTTAAAACTTAAAAATTTACTTACAAATTGAATAGTTTTTTCAAATTCCTCGTCTAACGATAGCGATGTTGAAGTCCAAGGGGAAGATGGTTGAGTTATGTCGGATACTGTACTTCTGGTTGACAAATTATCAATCTAGTAAATTATTAATGAAACGCATTTTAGATCTTTTTAAAACAAATTTGTATATATTTTTATTCAAATATATACATATGAATAGTATATACTATCTAAGAATTAAAAGATTTAAAAAAACTAGATCAAAATAATTTTTTTTTTTTTCAAATATAACTTTAAATTGATCGTTTGTTCAAGGTAGAATAAACACCTAATATCGTATCGGCTTAACGTATTAAACTTCGGTTAGTCAAAATCACGCATATTTTTTTTATACGTCTGAGAAAATAGTTAACAATGTAATTTTTATTTAAAATTTACTATGAAGATTAATTCAAATTAAAGTCCAAAACTATCAATCGCTTTGAAATAAATTACAGAACTCTCGACTTTATGAAATTTGTTTTAAATTATCGTAATAGCTTTCTATAATTTTTTTTGTCAACATTTATGCTCATCAGAGAAATATATTTTTTGTTAAAAAGAAATATATTGACGGTTCCTTTTTGAAATTAAATTTATGCAGTTTTAACAATTATAAGAACATGTTTTATTAATCTTACGTTTTCGTTCTTCTTATACTCAGCTGCATATTTATTCCAAAACTTAATTCTTGGGCCTGTTTTCTTAATAATTTCACAAACGTTTATATATTCTAATTGAATAAAAGCTTCATCGTCGATTTCTTCACCTAGCAGTAGAAGTGAAACCATAAATATAATGAAATTTTGCAGATTAATTAATGAGGTCAACTAATCGAAAAAATAATAAAAATAGACAAAAAAAGGATATAATGTTGGAAAAAATGTTATTAATTACTGTTAATTTCTAATGTAAAATTGTATTCAGGTGCACTAAAAATTAAGCTTTCATAAATTTAACTGCTGCATTGAGTTTGCTCAGCAAAGAAACAAAAATAATTAAAATGGTTCATTTGCTCTGTTTGAACTCATAAATTAACTTGACCCTCTTTTTTTACCATGTGAATAATATCTGTGTAAGTTTTTTTATTGTAATAATTTTTTCAGAAACTTTGTTCATAAATCAGATCAATATTTCCTATTAAAATTCAATTACATTTTTTGCTTACAATCTATTAGGTACACGTAAAAAAATCTAAATGTTTGACAAATGTTTAGGTATATTCTTAACTCCAATACTTGGGCCACGATTTGCGTTAATGATAAGCCTTAAACATAAGAAAGGTTGGTGTTTTAAAAAAATAAATATTTACAAACATAACTAAGAAAGTTTTGCAAGTGTCAATAAAGAAGGTATATGTAGTAGTATTGAAATGAATCACGTTAAAAATACAATACTCACTTTTGAAAACATCAAATAAGTGCTCCATATTCCAGCATTTTAATTTGTCTTTGACCAGCTCCATTATATTTTATTTCAACAAATCCTGCAAAATCCTTTTGAAATGAAATATGTACAAGCAATTTTAGTTAACTAATTTTAAGATTTTTTTTTTATTGGTACAACTTAATATTCGGTAATTTCAAAAGGATTTTTTTGAATTGCATGATTTAAACGATAATGAGTCTTTATTTAAGTATTCTTACTAGTTGTGAAAAGAATTTTCAATTTAAATTAATATTAAGAACAAAATTCATACAAGAACCCCTCGTCAGTTCCATTAAAATTGATCATAAACCTGACGAGGGATTTAGATTGAGATTTATTAATGACTTAAAATTTTATCCACCATTAAAATATAATTTTTGTAGAGAGCACAGTTTGAAAAATGGAACTTGTATGGTTTTTTTTTTAATATTAATTTAAATTGAAAATTTTTTTCACACCTAGTAAGAAGTCTTAAATTTAGACTTATTAACGTTTAAATAATGCAATTCAAAAAACAGTTTTGAGATACAAGCAATTTTAGTTTACCTACTAATTTAAAGATTTTTTTTTATTGGTACAACTTAATATTCGGTAATTTCAAAAGGATTTTTTTGAATTGCATGATTTAAACGATAATGAGTCTTTATTTAAGTATTCTTACTAGTTGTGAAAAGAATTTTCAATTTAAATTAATATTAAGAACAAAATTCATACAAGAACCCCTCGTCAGGTCCATTAAAATTGATCATAAACCTCACGAGGGGTTCTTGTATGATTTTTTTTTAAACATTAATTTAAATTGAAAATTCTTTTCACAACTAGTAAGAATACTTAAATTAAGACTCAGTAACCTTTACATCATGCAAATTATCACAGTACTTATGAAATGACAGAAAATTAGTAAAGCCCGCATGACACTATATTTTTTCTTCATTTTTAGCCCGTTAAAAATGATACTAGTGAAGTACACTATGTACAAGTTTGTCCTAATTATTCCCATATGAGTGAGAACGTACAAACTAATTTAATATATGTGAAAACTTCAAATGAGAATTCAAATAAAAGTTTGAAACTGTTAGAAAGAAATTAACAAATACAAACAAAGTATTAAAAAGTAAGAAATTTCTGAAACCCTAAATTTTTTTCAATTCCAGAACAAAATCTGAAAGATTTAATGGGAGAAAATATTTCTGTGTTCAAAGAAAAAAAAACAAAACTAGTTTTACAAAATTATCTACATTAAAAAAGTTTCAGCTTACTACCGTTTGATTATTATGTTATAAATTAAAAAAATAATAAAAAATATTGCTTTTAACCTATGGTGATAAACTGAATATTAATTAACTTGTTTTTCCTCGTAATTTTAGTTTTTGCACTACAATTATTTTGAAACGACATATGAAAAATCAACAAAAAAATTACAAAAATATGTTTAAATGTTAAACTGTGTAGAAATTTAGCAGCAGATGAAAAAAATCTATAGGGCGACAAATTACGTAAAAAATACTCTGTGCATAGTGTATTACAGTTTTCTTTTAATGGATACTAAAATTTGTCTGTGGACAAAGTGTACCTCAAAATTTATTACAAAATGAAAGCTTTTACTTACATGTAGGTAACTCAAAGGCGTGAGATTAATTAAATTCTGTCAGTAAATCAAACCGGTCAGGTTCTCCAACACATTCCTCAATCCGAATAGTTGTGGATGTGGTGTAAGTGCCTTCCAGGATAGAAGCAATATCCTCCTGGGATAGGAAAAGTGGTTGTTCCTCCTAGGTATTGACGTAATTATAAAAAAAAAATCAGAACTGATTATTTATTGAAATATTTTTACTATACGAATAGAAAATAGTTAAATAAAACCAAAATAGGTACTTACCGATACTGACAAACAAAAACAATTTCAAATAATGTGTCTGGATAAATATACAAATTTTCTGTATCGCACGAATTGATTGCGATGGAGCGCTGTTTTTTTTTTAATGTTCTTTTCTTTTTGCACTTCTAAGCAATATCGATCCTTGATGCACGTAGCAAGTTAGAGACAAATTTAACTTATGTGTTTATCAGAGTAAAAAAATTTTCATCGATTTGTGGAAAAAAGAAAAAAGTGGACAAATTAAATTTATTGAAACATAAGACGACGAAACGATCTGACCACGGCAAAAGACAAAATATGAATAAGCATCAAGCAAGGGTTAATATACAAAGCAGTGATGTGTGTGTGGATTATGCTGACGCGCATCTATTTTTCACAGCAAAAGAGTTCACACATACATAGTTCAATGCAAAAATAATATTTTTGTAGCGTTTTTTGTGCATATACCAATGTAAAATGAGAAAACATTTTGGACTGGTATATGTACCAGCATATGCACCCTTCTGATATTCGCGTGTAAACATAGCCGTATTTTAATATTAATTCAACATATTGAGCAATATAAATGGAGCATTGGTTTGCACAGATACACACATACATTTACATTGTTTTTTTTTTTAATATGGGAAATAATTTTGGTTTCTCTGAACAATTTTCTATAAAAAAAAATTGTTTTATGTGCGCATATCTATGCAATATGAAAATATTATTAAGACTTTGATAATTTTTCAGAAACCAAAATTATTTCAAATTAATTTACTGACTCAAACATAAAATTATAGTATATTTACCGACTTGAAATTAAATGGAACACAATTTTTGCACACCCATGAATGATAATAGTAGAACAACGAAGACATTAAGATGCACGTGGACTGACGACGAAAACGAACTGAAGATATCGACTGCGACGAAGGCAAAACAGAGGCAGACTCCGGCTGCGCTGAGGGTTAAAATTTCAAAGCTGTGAACTGTGGTGATGTGTGTGAGTGCGATATGCAGTGTTGCCGAAATACTCCGATAGGAGTTTTGTACGACTTTGAAGTTTTCATAGACCGAATCATGGAATCGATTATGAAGACGAAATCTACAACATTGTATAAAGTATATTTAGCAGAAAATACAACTTCAATTTTTTGTTTTTTTTTTCAGATTTTATCAATTAAAATGATTTTCAAAAACTTGATTTGAATGCGTCAGAATCAATAATAATGGCGCAAAATCTTTAATGATTAAGTAAAATATTTTATCCATTTTAGGAAGTAACTAAGTTAAAGAGATGATTTTGCTAATTTTAAATGATTTTAAAAAACTTACTATCTCTTAAAATTTTATACTGAAGTTAAAATCACAAAATGGCTAATTTAACTTTTAGTACTTTGCTTACTCCAAACGTGATTTTGGCGTTTATAAACGTCAAAAAAATGGATGTTTGTTAACGAACTGTCAATGAGCTAGGCGAGTTTGGGTTGATTTTCTTAAGAAATTTGTGTAGATAAGCATTTGACAATTCAGAAAATGTTTGAAATTACGAAAATTTTAGTAGTGTTTAGAAATTAGCAAATTACTAACTAGTCACATGCTAAAACCACAATAAGCTGTTTCAAATTTTGCGCCAATATCTTTCAATGGAATAATTTTTAAAATTATAGTCTTAAAAATTATTTGTCGGCATAAATTCTTATTGGAAAGCGTCAAAATATCTGTACTACAAGTTATTTTTTCAAAATACTCTACCTTTTTGGCTACTATACTACCGTGTAGAAACTCTCTCCGGAAACACTGTGAATATGGATTATGTCATCAAGTAGGTACCTAAATAATGTCTTTTTCTCCTTAAAAAGGAAACAGATAAAAATTATTGGAATTTTCACATTTAATATAGTTGAAATCTCATAAACTGTAGGTAATTTCACAATAAAAAAAGCTTTTCCAACAATAGTCTCCATTCTGGATAGTAAATGAAGCCATAATTATTGGAATTTTCGCATTTTATTTCATTGAAATCTCATAAATTATAGGTGATTTCACAATAAAGATATAGGTATTCAAACAATATTCCTTTTAAAAAAGCCATTCTGGATAGTAAATGAAACCATAATTATTGGAATTTTCCCATTTCATTTTGCTCTAATAACTTTAAATTATGTATACAAAATTTCAAAGTATTTCTATGCAGATAGAGTTTTAACCTATAATTTGTAGGCAAAATTTTAATGTCTGAAATAAAGAATCACATTATTTAATGGAAATTTCACAATACAGCTAAGTCATTCCAGCCATAGTCTTAGTTCAAATGCCATTTTGAATAGTAAATGATGCTATAATTATTAGAATTAATTTTTGTAAGAGTGCAAGTGCATACATTTGTATACCAATCTCTATCTGTAGGTATATACAATATACAATACATGCCCACGAAAATGAAACTGTAACATGTATCAATGTAGTGGCGATATTTTCTATCTGCCCGCCAATTTTCAGTTCCTGCACAGTGGCAAATATGGAAATAATTGCTAAGAGGAAAATGTTTGTTCGATTTTTTTTTTTACTTATGACGAATATGTAGGTAGATTTGTTATGCGTTTTTATAATTTTTTTTAAGAAAATTAATTTTTCCAAAGTCGCAATTTTGTTGATATTAAAACTTATAACATTTCTTGCAAGTTATTGTCGCGTCAAATAGAATTTCAGTTATTGATCGAATATACAAATTTATAGAAGCAATTTCTTTTAAATATTTATTTGTTTAAAGTCTTTAAGTATTTGTTAAATTAATGGACAAAATAATATATCTTAACTAGATCAGAGAAGAGTGTAAATAATGGATTTAAATCTGAATTTAAACCAGAACCCAGTACAACCAAAATACCCGAGTGGGAAAAACTTTAATCCACACATGTTTTGTAAATAGGTAGCACCATTATTTAAGTGTAACTACCTGCAGCCGAAATAATACAAATTTACTGAAACACATTTAAGAAGTTAATAAGATAAGGGAAAAGTATTTAGAATTTTTAAGATTTTTCAGGGGAGCCAAAAAACTCTCCGAAGCATGCCGAAAATACAGATATTATGTATAGGTCTTTAGAATGGCGTTATGATTCAACTTAAAATATTTTATGTTATCAGTCGAGAATTTTACAGTCCATAAGATTTTATTGTTTCATTTTGTCATAAAAATAAAATGAACTTCCATACAAATATTCAAATTTTAGCTCAAACAACTTCTATGCAATGTTGTATGAGTTTTCATTTTTAATGTAGAGAAAACATAGCGCATGTGTTCTCTATCGTACGTTTATAAATAAGACTGCTAGAATATAACCGAGAAACTGTCGGATTAAAAATCATGGCTAAAAATATTATTTTAATATCCAGTAGTTCAGTATTTTCGGATTCATTCACTTCACTACACATAGGAAGTATTTTTCTACAAAACTCGGCCAAAAGTCAATTTTTCAAATGTCAAAATTGAAAAGGGAACTTTTTCCAGACAATAGACAAGATCTCATCGAACAATAGGCTAGAAAAATTTTTTTATTGATCAACATTATTTTAGCTATGATATTAGTTCAAAGTCATCGATTAAGAACTTGTCACTTCTTTTTGTAATCAACATTAAGAAATTGTAACAGTTTATTAAATTATTTCTTAAAAATTTTGTGTAGTCTGATGAAATGTTTGGTATATTAAAATCAACTACAGATGTTCACTATTATATTGAGCCTTTTTTACTACAAATATTTTAATATTTATATTTCTTTCGGGTTAGATTTTATTTTATTTTTCGGAGTAATTTTTTAACTTTTTGTATAAAATGTGGTTAAATAAGGCTCCAAGTATTGATTATAAAAGAATATTGGCTGCAACTTTGATCCTTTTTAGCTTTTTTAGTCATATCGTATATCCAATTTTAAGCATATTTTTCTTGTTTGTTTCCAGTAGAAAAATTAAAAAAAGCTTCTTTTTTTTGTTTTAAAAGAGGGTAAATTTATTAAAAGCCGTATTTACTACATGGTTTAAGATGAAAATATTGCAATCAAGACAAAAATTGATTTTGTCCAGTTTTTGCATACAAGTACTCCTCTGTGCACTGGTGCTCTGAAATATTGAGAATATAAGTAAGTACTCTACATTTTATGTCAATCAGAGTCACCACTAAGCTTAAACTGAAAAAGATATACCTAGGTACTTCTTTTTTAAGGAAACGATAAAGTGAGAACTGTAGCCAATGAAGACTAATTAATATATTCTTATTTTACAGTAGCTATTCCCAAATTTTTCCTTTGTACTTTTCTGTTAAAATTGCTTCTTTGATCCAATTTAAATAAATTAAGCCATTAAATGTGTAATTATTCTGGAAAACAGAACATTTATTTATTTATCATTATTAATTTTTAACTCATTTTAAAGTTAGTTTGCTATAGCTATAAAAGCAGTAACTAAAATTGGCTATATGCAATTCACTAAAAAATTGAGATTTTAATGAAGATAAGTAGACAGCTATTAATATCTCTTAAAAAATTCAATTAAATATCAGGTTTGCTAGCCAGGTTTAATAGCCCTAATCATTTTTTTTTTAATGGTTTTTATTTTGCATACGACTTCTTTTCATTCTAACCTACTCAGTTTAATCAAATTTTCAAGTCAATTTTGTATTAATATTTTCCTACAGTTGTAACTCTGAAGGCAATCAAATTGTTAGTATAAAATACACACTCACAAAAATGTTATTATATCAATGTAGCAGTGATATTTTTCTCTATTTTGTCCGCCATTTTCAGGTACCGAGTCTTACATATACCAATTTACAATAAAGTTGGATTTTTTCAATACGTGTTCAAAAAATAGTATTCTTGCTTGTATATATTATAGCTTAGTTAACAATACAGAATTGCACTTGAACTTAAACTATGGCTGGAATGACTTAGCTGTATTGTGAAATTCCCATTAAATAATGTGATTCTTCATTTCGTATAGTAAACTTTTGCCTAAAAATTATAGGTTATAATCCTATCTGCATAGTAATACTTTGAAATACTTTATACGGAATTTATAGTTACTGGAGCAAATTGTAATGGGAAAATTCCAATAATTATGGTTACATTTACTATCCAGAATGGCTTTTTCAAAAGGAATAACTATATCTTTATTGTGAAATCACCTATAATTTTTGAGATTTCAACGAAATTAAATGGGAAAATTCCAATAATTATGGCTTCAATTACAATCCAGAATGGCTTTTTAATGAAGACTATTGTTGGAATACCTTTTTTTATTGTGAAATTCCCTATAATTTATGAGTTTGCAACTGTATTAAATGGGAAAATTCCAATAGATATACAGCATAATTTACTGTACAGAATGGCACTTGACCTTTAAACTATGGCTGGAATGACTTAGCTGTATTGTGAAATTCCCATTAAATAATGTGATTCTTCATTTCGTATAGTAAACTTTTGCCTAAAAATTATAGGTTATAATCCTATCTGCATAGTAATACTTTGAAATATTTTATACGGAATTTATAGTTACTGGAGCAAATTGTAATGGGAAAATTCCAATAATTATGGTTACATTTACTATCCAGAATGGCTTTTTCAAAAGGAATAACTATATCTTTATTGTGAAATCACCTATAATTTTTGAGATTTCAACGAAATTAAATGGGAAAATTCCAATAATTATGGCTTCAATTACAATCCAGAATGGCTTTTTAATGAAGACTATTGTTGGAATACCTTTTTTTATTGTGAAATTCCCTATAATTTATGAGTTTGCAACTGTATTAAATGGGAAAATTCCAATAGTTATACAGCATAATTTACTATACAGAATGGCACTTGACCTTTAAACTATGGCTGGAATGACTTAGCTGTATTGTGAAATTCTCATTAAATAATGTGATTCTTCATTTCGTATAGTAAACTTTTGCCTAAAAATTATAGGTTATAATCCTATCTACATAGTAATACTTTGAAATATTTTATACGGAATTTATAGTTACTAGAGCAAATTGTAATGGGAAAATTCCAATAATTATAGTGTTATTTTATATCCAGAGTGGCCTTTTATAACAAAGTATATTGTTAAAATACCTATCTTTATTGTGATAAAATATATGTTTTCCAACAGCATATATAAGAGTTTTGCCTATATATTATATGTTAAAACCCCTTTCTGCATAGTTTTATTATCTATACCTTATAGAAACTAAACGATTTACATTTTTATAGGTATTCTAACTTATCTTTATTGGAATTTCAGGTTTATAATGTTACCTATACGAAATTTGAAATTTACCATGAAATTATAAGATTGCCAACTTATGTTGTTGTATTGCCTATTCATTATAGGACAAGAGTTTTTTCAGCCTATCCTCTTCTATATAGATTTTCTAGCAATAATTTAATGGAATTTCAACAAGAAAAATATGGTTTCCTACAGTACAATTTTGGAATATTAAATTAATTTTATAGTATTTCCATGTATTGGTAATAATCCTTGTTGTATTGGTACTTTTTCCTATATGTTATTGGAACTCTGCCTTTCCAATATGTTATGATTTTGAGTTTCAATTAAATATAGGTTATACTCCAATATGCATTTTTTTCTTGACAATCTGTAGAGGTATTATGCCTAAATTCTACAGGAAAATGTGGTTTTTCATTATTCCTATAAATCAAAATAAAAATATAGGTAGAATATCAAGTTTTGATTGGGATTTTAAAGGCTTATTTTGAAATACTAACAATTCTATTGTTTTTTTTCCAATATTTTCCGTAACAATACTTTATAGACAAAACGCCCGTTCACTTTTTTCTGAGTGTATTAACACTTCAACTTTCAATTGCCGTTAAACGTATGGACGCCTTAAAATGTTATTCTTGAGCTGCCAAATTTACATTATTGCTTTTCTCGACTGCCTCTGTAGATGCGTACATTTAATACAAAAAGAAGAAAGGAAGGATAATTATCCGTTAAAAATAAAAATATCCCTCCAATTATTTTTTAAATTTATATTTCATCATGAAAGTAACCTGTTTGGTTGTGATGTCCAAGTGATGGGCCACTGTCTAATCTATTCTCTCCACATGACATGCGGAGAACCGCTCATGAAACTTAAGATATTTCTTGGACTAAATTCAACGGATGAAGATTATGGTTGCTCAGAAATAAGGAAGTGGATCTTTAGGTACGTTACTCACTAAATTTGATCTTCATCCACACCGGAAGCCGTAGCCATTGCACCAAACTACAAGGTGGCGAAAAAGTTGTCATCGTCATCTGATGTTCTTTGGATGTAATTTTTTCGATCAAGTAGTCGGCACCAGAATTTATAACTATTCGAGCCCGATTTGTGGCATTTTCCATCACTCTTGCCAGAACTTCCGGCGATAGGACGTTGTTGACCTAGACTCATGACTTCAAAAAAACCCACAAAAATAAGTTTGGAACGGTTAACCGTTAGCTGGTGCAGTGTGCGCCGACGCGCCGTTGCTCCACCTTGTGGGAATCAAGTGTTTTCAAGTCCAAATTCATCTGTTGAGGAAAGAGAAAGTCCTTGAACATGGCCCAATTGCGTGAAACGTCATGTGGCTTATAATACGGAGGCCTCTGGAACATCTTCAGCCACAGCTGTGATATTCTCAGCAGAACGACAGCATTTCGTGTTGTCCCATAGTAGTCTAGGTGAGCGGCTATACGTTGTAGTGTTTGCCCAGTTGATGTCGGATCACGCTCCGTCAGTACCACCGAAGAATTATTTCGCAAAAAAAATCCAAAAAACGGTTGTGCCGTATTCTTTAGGAGTAAAGCAATTCATGTTTTGTTGATGTGTATTTTTAGTCTGTTTGCTTTTCACTTCAAAAATGTCAAATAAGAACTGACATTTGCCGCCATTTGCAAAAATTATAGCAACTTATAGGGTGATGACACTTTTTCGCCACCTTGAAGGTAGCTTGTAGAATGGTACTGAAGCAAAACCAATTACATTTTTCAGAATTCAACGTAACCCACCTGGAAAAACAATCTAGTTTTTAACGGGGCACTAGAAAAACAGAACTAATTTTTCCGAGGTATTGCCTTTTGCGGGGAACAGAAAAACCCTTCAAGAGTATACTTGTCATGAAAAGTGCTTCTCATATAGCCTACAACCTGCCAACAACACGCACACAGGAGTGATTGAGAGTTGTAAGTCACTAGGCTCTGCTCCACGAGCTGTTGCGCCATCAAATGTATTTATTTTTACTACAAGTTTTACTTTGACCCTTACAAGGCTCTATGTAGCAAGGGTAACTATAGATTTTGTCTAGGGCCTCACCAGTTAAGTTACCTTTTTCCTCGAGAGACAACAAAAAAAGAGTTGTCTTCACTGGGATTCGATCCTGTGATCTTCTGATTACCAGTCCAATACGCTTACTACTGTTTCGCAATACAGTTGCGTAGTGTTGTAAATGAAAAGCTATATTATGTACTTGCTCAAATTTTTCTTACTATTGTATGATGGGTATAAAATATTTGTTTTTATGTTTTTGTCATATATTAGGTATTTGTGATGGGATGACAATACTTATCCGACAAGATTTTACTAGCGAGGGCCTCAGGAGTATTTGACAAGTTTTCCTTGTCTAAATATCACTACCAAAGCCTTTCCAGGGCCTTGATTAAACTTGACAAAAACTTGCCATTTTTCCAGGTGGAAAGCCTTGACAAACCACACACATAGAACAACAATTTAATACTAACAATGGCCTATTAGGGGTAACTAAGTGAAACATTCCTATACCTTTCAGCTTCGAGAAGCAAATGCAAAATATTTTTTCTCAACAGAATAAGTATTCGCCTGGAAAAACAACAAAGTTTTAAATGAGGCCCTAGAAAGTTTTACATTGATGCTAACAAGGGAAACTATGGAAGCTCTCTGGGGCCAGTTGTGTTAAATTTTACCCCCAGCAAAAAAGAAAAAGTTGTCGCATACGCCCAGTACTTGGCTAACTCGCAATACAGTTATGCCATGTTGAAAAGAATAACTATACATGCTTGAATTTTTCGTACCATTGTATGATGAGTAAAAACTATCCCAACAAGTTTTTGCTAGGAAAGGATCTCACTAGTTTTAGACACGTTTTCCTCGACTACATTTCCCCTACGGAAAACTTTTCAAGGCCTTGAGTAAACTTGGCAAAAGCTTGCTTTTTTTCAAATCAGGTAGAGTCAGGCCAATGTTTTTTCTTTATTCTGAATGCAATTTTACTGTATTAAGTTTTCAGGAATTTGATCCTGTGACCTCAGATCACTAACCAAATACGCAGCCAATATAGGCTTACTCGGAATACAGGAGTGCGGTGATTCCCCCGTCTAATAAAAAAACATAATATAATTTTAATGAGAGATCGAAACTCTAGAGCCTAGCCTAGCTACCCGCTTCAAAAAAACAATCTAGTTTTTAACTTGGCCCTAAAAAGTTTTAAATTGATGCTAACAAGGTCCTATCAAGGGTAAATATCGAAATTCACGAGGGCCTCGCCATTTATGGAACTTTTTTGCCTCGAGCGACAAACATATACAGGGTATTTATGACAGGATATCAAAACGAACCCAACAAATTTCTACTAGCATCAAGGGTCTCACGAGTATTTGACAAACTTTCCTCGTTTACATTTTCTCCATTGAAAACTTTCAAAAACCTAACCTAAACCTGGCAAAAACATTCCATTTTTCTAGATAGGCATATTTTTGAATTTGTATATCTCAGAGCTTACGTCACCTTAATAGAACTTTAATTCCCGAGCCAGCAAAAAAGCTTTAATCTTTAACTTATTGAAACACCAAATTTGTCTACAAAATATCTTCAATAAAACAAAAATCAAAGAAAACAAAATAGAATATGATTTTTAAAACAGATATCAAATCTACATAATCATTGATTTAAGTATATTTTATAACGTAAACAGTATTGTTGTTCTTTTACATAAAAATATAAAGTGTATTTTATAAAGGTTATGCAATAAAAAAAAACTACTGATTTTAGACAATTTATTTAAAAATGAAACACTTCAAGACATTCCTATATCATTGATGACATTAACTTTATCTTTTTTTTATACTTGATCTATTTTATTAATAATATTTATATGAATTTGTATATAACGTATGTACTTATTTATTATGTGGTGGCTTTCTTAAACTAAACAAAAAAAAAAGAAATAATGATTGTAAATCACACACTGGTACCTTAACAATTTTTCAAAAACCAAAGTTTAATTGGAAAATGAAAAAAAGGATACGAAATGAGTTCGCAATATGGTTTTGATTTCCTTTGAGTATTATTTGCTTATTTATGCATTTAGTTTTTTTTAATGTTATACAAAAAAAA
Source organism: Dasysyrphus tricinctus (assembly GCA_963921185.1). Classification (NCBI taxonomy): domain Eukaryota; kingdom Metazoa; phylum Arthropoda; class Insecta; order Diptera; family Syrphidae; genus Dasysyrphus; species Dasysyrphus tricinctus. Next base: position 81,230,811 of record OY992531.1, read on the forward strand.
ATGTAAAAAAAAACTAACTTCTAGCTAAAATAAAATAACTAACAAATTTAGTTAAAATCTATATATTTTGGTTTGGCTAAATAATCTATAAAATACAATTAAAGCGTTTGACATTATGTTTTATATATATTTCCTTAATTATTTTTTTTGTTATAAAATTAAAATAATAATTGTTATTTATAAATGAAAACAAAAAGTATGAGGAAAAATAATAGAAGCATGAGCTTAGAAACAAATAAACCAATTATTATTGATTATCAAAAAAAAAGAATTTATTAAAAAAAAAAAAATATACAAAATATTAACAATAATAAAAATATATTTGCAATTTCACAGCAAAACAAAAGTGGCGTTTTATTTTTGGCAATTTTTTATAATTTTTATAATAATAAATATTACTGTGAATAAAATGGTTTGGTGTGTGTGCTTAAAAGAACAACGCTGCTGCATGTGCATTAATTGGGATGGTGTGTCGCTTTTTGCGAATGTGTGTGTTTTTTCACGGTAAAATAGTAACTAATCGACTGGTATATACTATACTTTAACATTTTATCTTTAAGTGGTTTTATTATTAAAAACAAAAATGGTTTTGGGTAGATATTAGATTTAAATCGTATTTTTAGTAGGTACATAAATATTAAATATTTGTTTGCGATGCTGGATATAAAAAAAATTAGTTTGAGTATTTTAGAGTCTACAAAAGTGATTTAAATTATTTTTTAAGTAGTACAATTCACTTATGTACAAATGGAGAAGCACTTTCATTTTGTTCCCAAAAAGTCGCAAAAGAATTCGATTTTTAAAAGTATATACAAATACATATCTAACTTATTTTGAACTCTGTTAATAACGAAAGGAATTTTGGTTCAAAACCCTCCGAAATCTTCTTATTGGCTTTTTACTTTCAAAGAGTAATAGAGAAAGGAGGAGATGGAAGATACCTCTTGCGAGAAATTGAAAAATCCTCCAAGAGTATATTTGTCATGAATAAGTGCTTCTCATCTTGTCGTTCGGACTCGGCAAAAAATTGAATTGTAGGTCCCCTCCATTCGTGCCAATAACACGCACACAGGAATGGTTGGGAGTTGTAAGTTACACCAAATTCATTTTATTTATTTTATTAGCATATCGTCCAATGGTTACAAGAACTAGGTAGCTCGATTTTCACTTGTTACAATATCTTGGCAAAAAACGGCATTATTTTGTTCTGTTTCAAGACTTTTCGTAACATCTTTTTTTGTCCATGGGCAAATATTGTATATTTGTAATGTGTTTGAAACATAAGAATTAATGGCTGACGGCATAGCCATAGCTTATTAATTCAAATAATTGTACACAATTGTTAAGAACTGAATGTAAATAAATGAATACTTCATCATCGTGTCCTGTATCCCCGGCTGGGGCATAGGGCGTCAACAAAACGTCTCCATCCTTCACGGTCTGCTGCAAGGTACTTAAGCTGTGGCCACGTCTTTCTCTGGGATTCTGCTTCCGCTAAGACAGTTGATTTCCATGTTGTTCTTGGTCTTCCAACCCGCCGTGCACCCTGAGGATTCCATTCAAAGGACTGCTTTGCAATTTCATCGTTTGGTTTCCTCAGTGTGTGACCAATTCAACGCCATTTACGCTTTCTTATGTCGACGTCCAGCCGCTCTTGACTTGTCCTGCGCCACAATTCCTCATTTGATATTATTTGTGGCCAGCGAATCTTTAGGATGTGGCGAAGACAGCGATTCACAAAAGCCTGCAATTTCTTCGAAATGGTAGACGTGACTTTCCAGGTTTCACAAGCATATAACAGCACGGATTTGACATTGGATTCGAAGAATCTCAACTTAGTGCGTAAGGAGATTTGACTGGATTTCCAAATTGGGGACAGAGTACCGAAAGCAGCACGAGCTTTATTTATTCTACTTTTAACGTCCAGATCCGTACCACCGTTTGCAGAAACAATACTGCCAAGGTAGTTAAATTGTTCCACTACTTCAACTGGCGTCTCCTGTAAAATAATACGCTGCTGTGTGGAGCGGCCTGTGAGCATTATTTTTGTCTTTTTGCTGTTAATTCTTAGACCACTCGACTCTCCCTTCACTTGCAGTGCTTGGCACATCCCGTTCAGCCCACTGATGTTATTTGCCAGTAGACATATGTCATCGGCATAGTCTAAATGACTGAGCCTTTCGAACGGTCTCCATTGAATGCCCTGTCGCTCAGCTGTACCAACACTGGCCGTCAATACGTCGTCCATCGCCAGCAGGAAGAGAATTGGCGATAGAACATCCCCTTGTCTCACAACCTGTTGCACTACGAAGGAGTTTATGAATTTACTTGTTTTTTTAAAGTACAACAGGGCCCTTAACATGAATTACGAAATTAACGGCAGAAAATACGAGACGTAAAGAAACGACATTCCTAACGTAGTTCGATTATGAGAAAAGAAAATGGAATCAAGAAAATGTTGCCAGACAAAATTGAAAAAATATTATTTTTAAAAGCGTAGCTAACTTCACACCTGTTACCAAATGTCAAAACACAAAATTGGGCAAAGTGTCAAATAATATATATGTAATTTGCACTTCTTCGCTTAAATGTTTTTAATTGTAATGAAGAAGATGAATCTGACGAAGAAATGAGTATATCGTCGTCGTCCCTCGTCGTCCCTCTTCTTCAAGTTACCCCGCTCACCATCACAAATCGCAGAAAATGCTTGAATTTCTTCACGTGTGATCAGGGACAGTGAAACATCCTGTGTAAATTTTTGAGTAGATTCAGTAAAGAAGCAAGTTACACACAGCATAGTCGTAATTTACATGACCCGATTTTTACTGTGCGACTTACAAACTACCCCATTTCGATTTGACATTTGACAAGAGAATGTTTGCATGTATGGGTACCTAAATGCAGATCAAATCTCTTAAACTAGAAAGACAACATATTTCGTCTTCAGATCTCATATTTTTTTTAATAAAACATGGAAAAAGGGAAAAAGTTATCAGCAATGAAAAACGACATAAGTTGTAATTCACCAATTGATGTTATCGACTGTCTGTCAAAAGCCAATCATTAGTCAAGCAGGAGAAAACTTATAAAATGGCTGCCTTTTTAGTTGTGTTTCGGTATTATGAAAAAAAAAAAACTGTGGGTTGAAAAGCTTTACTGAAATCGTTACCACTGCAGTTCTTGTAGTAACATTAACCGTTACCACCCGATTTTGACGTAATATAAACTCTTATAAGAAACCGAAATTTTTATTAAACTCAACTGAAGGTATAAGAAGGTTTTATAATACAAATTCTATATACTATCAGCCACGTAGAAGACTTAGCATTAAGGATTGGACTTGTTGAATTATTGATTCAAAATAGCTTTTTATGGCCTTTAGTCCTACAAATTGGCGTTTCGTTCGGCTTACTCACTTGAACTCATCAGTGACATAGTGAGGGCTTTGTCATACGCAATTTGTTTTAAGTTCAGTTCAACTTACATGAATTTTTCAACGAAAATCCACTGTAAACTATATCCAAAAAGATTAGAATTCCTAATCATTAAGCTGGAAGTTTTTGGGGCTTATTCACAGATGTTGTTTAAGCAGTTGCTAAGCAAATCTGGAGTTCATCATATGGAAACTTCATCAAGTAAGCTCCAAAATGCGTCAGAGATTACATTTTTCGTGGACAGCCACGCTGCTATCAAAGAGCTATAGCCAGTGAGACTATAGGCGTTTTTCCTTTGTTAGCTCCGAGCATAGCACTGAGCTGTCTTTTTTAGCACCGATTGTTTTTTTTTTTTTTTAATCAGAGCTATCTCGGAGTACGCTCCATGAGCTCAGAATAAAAAGATCGATCGAATGGAGCAAATAGCTGAGCGCAGCCATACTCTTTTTGTCACTCATTTCATGTGGACGCGTTCGACACATCACTTTCAGTTCATAATTTTGAATTTTTCGAGTTTTTGATTGGTCAGCTTTCTGATGAAAATTAAGTCATTACTAATGTCGTTTTCCATTGGACATTCAGAAGCATTCCGAAGCGTCCAGAAGTCTTCTGAAACAATTCCATTGGCACAAAAATCCTCTTCTGACAATTCTGAGAAGAGAATTTCGAAATCAGAATCCACACGAGAAGCACTAATACATTCAAACTCAAACGTCAAAACAAACTGCAGTGCAACTTCATATTTTTGTAACTTCCATTTTAATTAATTGTGCACTCGAAAACAAAGAATTTAATATAACTTAATAAATAAATTGAGAAAAACAAAAAGAAAAATTAATAACTGTAAGTTAGGGGTAGTTACACTATTGTTTTCAATTTCACTTTTTGTGTACCAGCAAAAACTTTCTATTTAATGATTCACCAATATAGGGACAAAACTTTAGAATTGAGTAGAAGTAGCAAGCACTGTTCCATTGGATTCAGAATGAGTGTCTTCTTGAGTGAAGCCAATGGAAAACGACATTAATTGTGGTTAATTGAACGCATCGCAATCGTATGACAGTTCAGAGCACAGATGTGTTTCAAAATTATATCGGAGAGCTCTGATCAAAGCTAACTCCGATAGCTCGAGCTCTACTCCATGCTTTGCTCAGAGCTTAAAAAGAAAAACGCCTTATAAGATCCAAATCATCATCATCGTGTCCTGTTACCCCGGCTGGGGCATAGGGCGTCAACAAAACGTCTCCATCCTTCACGGTCTGCTGCAAGGTACTTTAGCTGTGGCCACGTCTTTCTCTGGGATTCTGCTTCCGCTAGGACAGTTGATTTCCATGTTGTTCTTGGTCTTCCAACCCGCCGCACAGTGGTCTGAAAAGCGAATCTAGCGGGTCAAAAGTCCAAAAAATATGCATTTTATATCAGGGCAGGTAGTACATAGGTTGATTGTACACATGTCAGAGACAATGAGTAGAGTCAAATTAACTGACAGAAGACTTTAGTTTTCAAGCAATAATACCGTTAATTGCAGACACATCATTCAGTCATTGTTCGTTCAATATTTAATGATGGTAGGACTTTGTTTACCTCTTATTTGTTTGAAAAGTTATGAACTTTTTTGGTATTATTCCCAAATGTACTATATTTAAGAAGGTTAGTAAATTTGTTTATTTATGATTTATGGTGTTTTAACTAAACGAACCATGGCATTTACTTTATTAGTAAGAAAAAATTGATAAAGCATTTATTCTGTAGGCTGCAACTTTTTCTGTACAAACCTGTACAAAAAGATTGAACTTAAACTTAGTTCCAGGATTAATATAGATAACATATTGTTATATTTCGTCTGCCCGTTTTTGCCCGTTTTCGAGAAAGTAAAACATAACATCTTACAGGTTATTTGACGACAGTGGACCAAATTCTTCGGCTAAAAGTGAAAAATTATCAGTGGAAAATATCTCAGAGGTCAACATAATATTAGTTAATATAGTTTTACCTATGTTCAAACCGTAATTTAGTCCAAAAACTGGCATTGAGGCATTATTTTATCATTATTTCTGTGTCTTTCTTGTCTTATAAGAATATTTAATTGTCCACATAACCATGAAATAACTATTCTAACTATTTGACACCTGCTAGGCTATTTAGGTGTTTTAATAAGATACGGACACACACACCACACGTTTACAAAGATTTGGATTTTTTGACCCGCTAGATTTGCTTTTGAGCCCACTGTGCGCCGTGCACCCTGAGGATTCCATTCAAAGGAGTGCTTTGCAATTTTATCGTTTGGTTTCTTATGTGGACGTCCAGCCGCTCTTGACTTGTCCTGCGCCACAATTCCTCATTTGATATTATTTGTGGCCAGCGAATCTTTAGGATGTGGCGAAGACAGCGATTTACAAAAGCTTGCAATTTTTTCGAAATGGTAGACGTGACTTTCCAGGTTTCACAAGCATATAACAGCACGGATTTGACATTAGATTCGAAGAATCTCAACTTAGTGCGTGAGGAGATTTGACTGGATTTCCAAATTGGTGACAGAGTACCGATCCAAAACAGTAGCAAAATGCCGAGGCATACTGAACAATATTTGTAACTCCAACCAAGTCCAACTCAGTTGGGTTCCTGGACAGCAATATAGAAGGGGATGATATAGCAGATAAACTGCCAAGGAAAGGGTCAATATGAAATAGGAACAGTAGTAACCAATTAGATATGGGACCAGACGCCCCGGTCGGCGTGATTAAAAGGAAAATAGGCCTAATAACGAAAGAGCAAATCCAGGACATCCCAGGAACGACTGCGTTATCTCTAGAAGTTTGTGGCCTAGAATTAATGAAAAGAAAACTCAGTATATTTTATCGTTGAGTAAAAAGGATATTAGAATCTTAATAGGGGTAGGAACGGGTCATAGCGCCATTGGCACAATGGCTACCAGGATGTGTGTGTTCGCACCCGATTTCTGTAGGAGCTTTCGAGATATCGAACAAATTGAAACCATTAAACACCTACTCTGTGGCTGTCCAAACCTCCAAACAAATCTCCTCCGTAATTTTGGCAACAGGTTTTGTTGGAGAACTCGACGATCAAGCGCAGGTCTCAATATCAAACATGAGGAAATTCATAGAAAATACAGGCTGGTTCGCAAACGAACCAGTCTATGTGAACCAATAGTTTAGGAGCATTTCTGCTTTATTTTGTATGGGGATCACAATGGACCAATAGGCCCCCGTGTACCTATCTATTCAACGGCCTCTATGCTATGCACGCCCCTCCTAACCTAACCTGAACTCCAATTTAGACAAGCAAATGCTTAAACAACATCTATGAATATGCCCCGTTGTGTTTCATTACGAATGATTTATTTGGATGTCTTCAATTAATGGCCTTTTCGATTGGCAGTCCGGAACAGCGATTCGATACGTGTGAACGCTTCTCATTTCGATTCTGAAATCAAATTCAGAACAATTTTCTGTTCTTTTCAGAACAAGAACTGTCATTCTGTCCCCAATCGAAAAGGCCATAAGTTGTTCAAGAGTCAACTCAACTAAACTTAAACTGAGTTGCCTTCCATAATAGACACATTAATCTCACTTTCTCCAAAAGTTTATTTTAATAGTTTAGTTAGTGAGTTTTGCTTTGGATCCGACGATATGAAGTGTTAAATATGAGAAAAATAAAAATTACAATCTAAACTTCAGAGAATTTTTCAGAAGTAATTCGCCAATTCAATAAAACTCGCTAGTTGAAAAAGCTTTTCTTCAAGTTTCTAGTTAACAAGCTTTATAATTTCCTGTAGATTCTATTATTATTCTATTAATTTACTTTTGGACTGTTTTTAATAATTTAGCTTATTCAGTATATTATATTTTAATTGGGATTCCAAATCTTGCTTCTTTTTAAATTCTCAATTAAAAATTGTATGTTTTGGTGATGGGTCCGTTGGGATTGTTATTGTTTTTTTTTTTAAAAGATTGCTTTATTTCGATACACATACAAATGGATCAGAACTCACGGCGAATAAATAGAGGAGAGACATTCTGATTATATTTTAGAAAAACAAGAAAAAACAAGAATTTATCATCGTTCTGGCTTAGCTGCATAAACATATAAATTTCTCCCACAGATGTAGATCTACAAACAAGCCTTTTCCAATCACCAACATTGCCTTCTACCTGCTCTACTCCACAATCGCCGCTAATTCAACGTCGTGATTCAATTTTGAAACATTCGACATCCTTTACTGGTGGCGCTCCAAAGACTGACAAACGTGTCTCAATCAAACAGGGAAACAATAATCTGCCACACATCGAGTATGTTTCGGAAAAACAAACCATCCCTTTGGAACGAAGAAATAGTAAACTTCCTTCAGGTAAACACACTGCTTAAATCCTCAAGTAAGAAAAATTGTTTTATATTTAATTATTTGATTGTTTAATTATAAAGGTCGACCGGCATCATTGGTTATAACGAAGAATGAAAAAGTAGCCCAGTTCAAATTGGTTCGTTCATCATCGATCGATTATGAAGATATCGAAGGACAGACTGTGAATAAAGCTGATCAGCCAGAAGATGAATCAGCACCTTTAGTATTTACCGTTAATAAGAAATAGTTTTTAATTTTAAGTAGAGAAATTTATATTAGTAGGATTAAGAAAATATAGCACAACTTCAGATATTACAAACAAAGATGTTCATTACACAGGGTTGTTATAAAACTGATAAAATAAAAAAGAGAATATTTAATTTATTAAAAATCAAATAATAATGTTTTAATATTTTCACTGGATTTACCTTACATTCAAATGTGTATTAAAACAAAAGCTACAATTTTTAGTCATATAAATTATTTACTTTATTTTTAGGTTAATAAACAGAAAGAAATACATTTAAGCCGGTCTACATTGTCTTTTTACTGAAAGGCGCATTTATGATGTCAAATGCGATAGACTCCCTATCTCTTTAAACGCATTTAAAATCGTAAATATGCATTTCAGTAAGAAGACAATAGGCGTGTTTTGTTGATCTCCTTAATGTGAACATTAAGATACGTTCCACATTCAGCCATAGAGTTACTGGAGTTCAAATGTGAAGTTAATTTGCATTTGAAAATTTGCCTTAATGTGAAATATATATATAATATATATATATATATAATAATGTTCACATTAAGACGGCTAACAAAACACGCCTAATGTAGACAGGCTCAACAACCTTTACAACTTTTAGTGTGACTTCCGGCTCAACGAACAAACCTACATACTTTAAATGAAGTTTGTTGAATTTTCTCGCAATTAAGTGAAAACTGAAGCCATCGTTTTGCATAATGCTACGTTTTCACCTAAAGATAATACCGGATTTAAAAAAGAAGATTTATGTAGTGTTTTCACCGCATGAAAAGATTCAAAAGAAGATTAAATTTGACAGCACACTTCAAAAGCAAATGGGGTTTCATTTTTTCTTATGAAGTGGAAGTGAGATAGAATGTATCATTTGTGTCACAGAGCGAAGAACTAAATTGTTTATAAATTGAAAATTTAGAAATAATTTAGGTAGTCACACACGATGTTTTTGCTAAATTCTCAATTTATAAACAATTTGCAATGGGATGAGTGAAAACATAGACCAGCCATTACGAGTTTTTCGAAAATAGGTTGTCACAAACAATCTAGGTAGGTAGTCACAAACAATTTTTTTCCAAAATTCCATTTTTATACAAAATTTTCAATGGAATTAAAACCGGCCATAGTTGGTACCTACAAGAACAATTCTGATGCAACAAATTATATTCGATGGATTGAGTATAGGTAGGTAGATATCTTGCTATGTACATATAAACTGAACAACAAACAGGGTCTGGCCGTGATAGTTTAGTTGAAAAATGGTAGTCGTATTTAATAAATTCAAAATTCAAACTCAATTTGCCATCTTTTAAGTAAAAACAACCCTCTTTTGATTTTTTAATTTATCTTTTACCTTAATTATTATTGCAACATGTTGCTCACCTCAAACCATAAAAACTCACCTCAGCATCATGAATCAGAGACACATGCATCAGCGCATACCTATGCAAAGCTCCGCCCATAACAATAAAAAAATTATAGTGTGGTGAAATTAAATCAGTTTTTTAAATTTTTCTCGAAAACTATTTTGTCACAAACGATTTTATTGATATATTCAGAAGTCACAAACGATTTCTGATTAATTGAGTATAAAAAAGTTTTTGCTACTACAATTTTCAAAAATATTATGGCTAACTGGTACATTTTTTTAAATTTGTTAATAACTCAATAACTATCGAGTCACAAAACTTTTTAATGCTGTCACAAAAAGTCACAAACGAATCACAAACGATTGGCATAGAAAAAATTTCGAAAAGTTAATTTTTGGAAATTTGGAATGGCTAGCTGGGATCATCTCTAACCAACACACCGACAATGTTTATTAAAATTTTCTACCCCATACATACAAAGAAAAATATTATCGCCTTTGTCCTATTCTTTTGCTCAGCAAATAAAGGAATAGATAAATTTGTTCTCTTTCGCACAGAGAACATAAGTCACTTTGGAAAGAACAAAATTCAACGATGTGGTAAAATATCTGCAACTATTTGGTTGCATGTGCGCGCAGTTACATATTATTCTATATGACACAAATTGAAAAACCGATTTAAGGCAACACAAACTGAAAAGATGCTCGAATCGACGACTGAATAGTGTCTGCATGTGCGCGCTGTCCCATATGAGTCTATAGGATTCATTTTTGCAACCAATCAGTTGCGAAACTGAAAGTTGCATGTGCGCGACTAGCCTAAATCTTCAAGATTTAAAGAAGATTTGAGGTAAATCTTTAAATCTCAGATTAGTGTTAGGTGGAAATGTAGCATAAATCTTCGAGATTCGAAGAAGATTTGAGTTAAATCTTATTAAATTTCGGTTTAGTGTTCGGTGAAAAAGTAATATAATGCCAGTTTAACCCAATTGATTTGTCTGAAAGGAACTATAATTAAGGAACCAGGTGTTTAAAAAGGGAGCGGGTCAAAATTCTGGTTTCAAAATTCTGCTTTTCAAAATTCTATTTTTTGCACGAAAATTCTATTTTTCAAAATTCTGCTTTTTTTCAGTTCAGTCTTTCGAAATTCAGCTTTTCAAAATTCTGTTTTTCAGAATTCTGTATTATAAAATTTAAAGCAATAAAATTCTGCTAATTCTGGTTTTTCTCAAAGATGGAACAGAAAAGAAGTGATTTTTTAACTTTATTGTTAGACAATTCAGTGCAACACTTTCTTCCAATCTGGAAGAGATTTTGTTTTTGCTCGTCATTTATTTATGTTATTTGATTGCTGCACATATTTTTCTACAACGAACTATCCACGCACAACTTATATTTCAGTTTATTTTGTACTTTAACGGGTTATTGAAGCTGTAAATGTAAGTGCAAAAGTTGAGTAAGGCCTAGTTTATAGTTTTATTCAGGTGAAACACAAAATTATATTGGTTGTTCGTTAATAGTTTCATTACAAAATAAGACCATTGCTGTCATGGAATTTTATGCAAAACGATTGGCCGGCAACTGTTTTGCGTGCGAAAAATAGTGTGAATAATAAGTATTTCGTATGGTTGGTTTACACTTCAAAAAAAAAAAATATATTCAGCTTACAGCTTTTTTTGCATGCAAATGATTTTTGCATCCAAAAATAATTGTTTTCTATTTTTAGGCCTATAGTTTATTAATTAAGTGTAAGTTAATGACTCAACGCGTGGCTAAGGCCGAAGCAAACATTTTTCGTCTAGAATATTATACAAATTTTTGCACAGAATAGGTGCATAATTGTTTTCAAAGTTTTGTTTTTTATGCGCATGGAACTGTAAACTATGCTCATACCTATACAATTATTGTCTTAAACAAAATAGCAGTCTTAAAACCAAATACAAGAAATTTCCCTATTTTATGATGAGACAAGTATGAGAAAATTGCTTTACAACATTCTGCCAATAATAAAAAGAAGGTTTAGAAAATGTTAAAAAGCGCGCGCTTTTTAACATTTTCCAAACCTTCTTTTTATTATTTACAGAATTTTGTAAAACAGAATTTTTAAAATCAGAAGTTTGAAAAGCAGAATTTTGAAAGCAGAGTTTTGAAAGCAGAATTTTGAAAACCAGAATTCTGAAAGCAGAATTTTGCAAAAAGAATTTTGACCCAACCAGAATTTCGACCCCAACCCGTTTAAAAATCGTCAAATTGGTTACAATGTTCCGAGAATAAATGCACCTTAAAATACGTGTGGTTTCAAAAACATTAGGGCTGTTCCTTTACTTTGAGTTTCTGTGCATTTCTGCGCATTTTAGTCCAAAGTTCTGTCGAGGTTCATATAAACAAAATTTGTTGACACAAGTTTGGACTTAAAATCACAAAAACTCGAAGTAAAGGATCACACCTATTAATATAGGCCAAATATGTATGAAACAAACTTGAAACTGGTTATAGCGTACCTCGCTTTATTTTTCGAATCTAATGATTTGCTCCTGGAAAATAACAGCTCCTTTTCACCTCCAAAAAAAGTCAAACTTGTAACTGTCAAAGGCGTTGTATTTCGCCCGAATTAAATGCTTCTAATGAAAAGAATTTTTTGAACTTGTAATAATGTTCGCCCGCAAGCCGCAACTCATGTTAGGGAAAAATTAGGGAAACTTTTCGAGAAAGATTCAATAACGCAGTAGGGGGGAAATAGTTTTTATTAAAGGGACCACTGCATATCGCCTGTTGTTTTCAAAGCGTTCATAAATAGGCACAATCGTCGTTGTATTTTATATTTTTTTTCTGATTAAGTGGACTAACTCGAAAGTGACTACAAATGTGTAGCGACGGATCCGCATCGTAAAACGACGCGACGTTGAAAAGAAAATTTTTGGCCGACAGGAGAATCAAACTTGGTAAACAAAATTAAAATAAAATGCACGACTGGATCGCACGTATGTACTTCCTCTTATGTTCAAGTTGCTTGGAACTTAAGAACTTTTAAAATATGCAAGTCAATATAGAACAAATATATAAATAATATAAAAACTTTTAAAAAATACATAAAAAGTATTTAAATCGTTCTTTAAATTGTATAAGCAACTAGTAAAATAGCTTAGCACTCAAAATTAAGTATGCCATTTTATTACTTGAAAAAAATAGGAATACATATATGCAAAACCAAATTAAAAATAGTTGAATGGTTTCTTAAAAACTAATTTTTATATATAAAATTTTAGTAATATTTTAAAAGCAAAATTTTGGGATGCTAGTTTTGAGTATTTATTAATATACATTTCCAAAATAATTTTCAAAAAAATTCATCAACCCGATTTCAAAATATTGAATTTTCAAAAAAATTTAATATTTTTTTAAAAAAACCAAAATTTGTTTTTTTCAAAATTTCGATATGCAATATTATTGACATTTTAAAGGAGCTTTTGTATAAAAAAATTTATTGAAATAGGTTGAGCCGTTAAAGAGAAAATAGAAAATAAAAAAAACGTTATGTGGCAGGTACCGTTGTTAATAAAAGTTTTTGGAAATTTTTTTGAATACACTGATTTTTTTTATCAAAATCGTTATAGCCGTTTTCGAGATAGATTAGCTTTTTCTTTACGGCTGTATGGCAAGTACCGTTATTTTTGAAGCTAAATAAAAAAAATCAATTTCCCCTCTGGAGAGTTACAAAAAAACCTTAAGTTCAAAATTTGAAGAAAATCGCTTCAGTGGCTTAGGCTGTAGGTTGAGGTACAACCACGCAGTCCGACAGACAGACAAAATTGTGCCACCCACTTTTTTGGTGTTCTCTATCATCGTAATGTCATGTTTGATTGTTATCTCAAAAATTTGTTTGCACGAATCCAAAACTTGGCCTATTAGTACCCATGTATGTATGTATATCGCAAGGAAAAATAGGAACTTCCATCGTAAGTGTGATTTTGCATTAAGACAGTGCCGTTCCTCCTGCCGGCATAACTAAAAACACTTTGACTAAATTCTGCTTGGAGCTCTGTTCGTATTCCTTGTAACAGCTTGACTTCAACGAGCGGTGTCTAGCTGTTTGATCCTTTGCTTCTGAATGCAATGAACATCTTAAAGAAATCTTTTCGAGCGGAATTTAAAATGGGGTAAGTGTATTGCATTGGACGGAGAATTAGTAGAAATAAATACTTGACTAGCTCGTACGAGCTTGGCCTTGGGGTTCAGTGCAATATCGTGGTTACATCACTGGAGTAAGCAATGATGAGGACCACAGGTAATGCAAAACTTATGATGTCTTAGCCTTTCCTTTAAGGTAAGTAGTCTCTACGTTTCATCAATCTGTAATTGATCCATCTTTAGTACGTCTTCGATTTTAAATCTATCTCCGATCTGGTATCGATCAGTTCATTCATCTTCTTTCTGTTTTCAATCAGTCATGTGATCCATTTTCGATCCATCTTCAATCCGTTTTCTGTTCACTTTTTCCGTTGTCAATGCGTCTTCGGTCCTTATTGGATCTGTCTTCGGCTCCAATTCGATCGGTTTTAGGTCCATCTTCAATATTTCTTCGATTTATCGAGATGGATCGAGGACGAATCGTATAGGCGCACCCTAGATGGATTCGGAGACGGACCCAGGATGGATCTAAGATGCATAGGAGGTGGGCCGAAGATGGGTCGGAGATGAGACCAAGACGGATCGAAGATGGACTAAAGACAGATTGTAAGCTGTGAAATTGTTTATTCTTTGAAAAAAAAAAAACAAAAGTTTTAGGCTTAAACGTTTGTAATACGAAAGCAATAAATTAAAATAATAGAATGTGAAGAAAATTTGAAAAAAAAATTCTTCTGATTAAGTGGAGTGATTGAATATTTATAATTCAAGTTAAAATAAATTAAAGCTCCTTTGGTGTTTTTTTTTTAACTCTTCTATACAAAACTGTTTTCCACGCCCATTTTTGGGGCGCTTTGACAAAAACTTTCTTTTTTGGGTAATTTGCATGACAACAAAACGAATTGCCTCAATAGCAGGTAAAGAACAAAAAATTATGCAAAATGTTTGCCCCGCCCACTTTGAGGGCGTTTTTAACCAAATTTCTTGTTTTAATTGTTCTAAAAAATGCGAAAAAGGTTATATAAAACAAAATGTGTATGAAGTGCCTTTAAAAGAAAAATAGTTCATACAAAGTTTTTTACCACGCCCACTTGTAAGAGGTTTATTGGAGAGAAGTAATACCTACTTAAAATAAATAAAATGCACGACTGGGTCGCACGTACTTGCTCTTATGTTCAAGACTCTGCGGGTTTAAGAAAATTGTATATAAAAACATGGGAATTTTGAAAGAGAAATGTAGAGAAGCATGAAATACGACATTTAAATTGGCTAAAACAACTCTTTTGACAGTTTGAGGTGAAAAAAAAGAATGCCATCTTAATTCTCGATTAAATATGATTGTATGGGAAAAAAAATTTAAACTCGTTGGAGCGGTTTTTAAAAAAAAAAAATTTTTATTTATAAATTTCTTAAAACATTTTTAAGAACAAATTTAGGTATGCAAATCTAAAGTATATATTTATGTGTATATAAAAACAAGATTTGAAAACAAATTGTCAACCTGTTTTTGAGATATCGAATTTTCAAAAAAAAAATAGATTTTTTTTTTTAAATCCAAAAACTTTTTTTTTGAAAATTTTGGTATGCATTATTATTTAATCTTATCTGAAATTTGTATATAAAAAAATTAATTTAAATCCGTTACGCTGATAACGAGAAAACTCAAAATAAAAAAATACGTTCTATGACAGGTAGGTACTACTAATAGTTGCTAAGTGTAAAATTTTATAATTTTTGGTAGTAGATCGTACTAATTTAAGTATATGAAAAAAGTTTAATCAAAATCGTAGGAGTCGTTTTTCAGCAAAAAAATATTTTCCTTTGCGGTTAATTAACTTTTATATGGAAGGTACCGTTATTTTTTTATAAATGTAAAATAATTTCCAAAAATATTTTAGAGAGTACTAAAAACACTGAAATATAGAGTTTCAAAAAAATCGATCATATCGTTTTCGAAATATTTGATTTCAAAAAAAAATTTTGAAACATTTTTTAAAAATCCAAAATATATTTTTTCAAAACTCTTGGTACACAAAACTATTTTTATTTTTTTGGAAGCTTCTGCATAAAAATAATAATTGAAATCGGTCGTACCGTTTTGAAGAAAATCAAAAATTAAAAAAATGGTTCTTTGGGAGGTACCATTAATAACCATTTTTGAAAAATGGTTTTCCACCCAAAAAAACCCTTTACTAAAATTAACTTATTGATTTTTTTTTAAGAAAAGTTGTCGAGCCGTTTTTGAGAAAAATACGATTGTGTAAAATTGCTTAAAAAATGTATGGCAGGTACCGTTATTTTTGGTTCTAAAAAAATGAAAAAAACGTGTGGACACAATCACCAAAAACTACTATGTACCAAGTTTGAAGCAAATCGATCGAGCCGTTTAGGCTGTAGACGAACAGACAGACAGAAGGAATTGTGCCACCCACTTTTTTAGTGTTCTCTACATCGTAATATCATGTTTGAAAAATTTTTTTGCACGAATCTAAAACTTGCCTTATAGTACCTATATTGCAAGTAAAAAAAACTAACATTCTTTTTCGTAAACGACAGCAGCAATTACTTGTATTCGATACATCATGGTTCAGTGTATAATATGTACCATAAGTCCGACCGGGGAAGACCAGGGAACATTAACTTTTTCTTAGTTGAATTTTGAATTTTACTTAAAAAAATGTATAAATTAAAAAAATTCGCATAAACAACTATTATAATTTTTTTATTTCTAGAATTTAATTTGTTTATACATGCTGCTTAATAGAGGAAAAATAACAAAAAAGAATCATACAACTAAAAATAATCGTCTTTGAAGTATGCTCATTTTTTGCTTCAAAATCACTACCATTTCATTTATCCACTTTGAAGTCCAAAATTTTATATTAAGAAACTGATTTCATTGAAAAAGATCCTGATGCTAATGCTTCAACTATTATTTAATCAAATTGCAATGTCAAAAATCAAAATATTTAACAGTAGAAAAAAAAATGTTTGTCCGCCCCTGAACCACAGTGAGTTCCTACTTTAACTCCCTGCTTTAACACCCTGTATGTATGTATTTACATACAGGTATAAGTATAACGCAAAATAAGTAAATTTTCTTAAAAAACATTATTTCTTTTTGTGAATTTTTCACCAAAAACATTAAACACAGAATTATTGATATGAACTTAAATAAAAAAGGTAAGAAGTTTAATCGAAATTGTTTCAGCCGTTTTTGTGAAAAATAGAAAAACAAGTAATTGCTATAAATGGTATTTACCGTTTTAGATAAGCTTAAACTAAAAAGCAATTCTTCTTCTTTGAAATCACATTAATAAAAAAAAAACTTATAATAAATTGTAGGATATACGTAAATATAATATCAAAAGGAGATCTTAATTATTTAAGAGAAAGAAAAAAGAAAAGAAAGAAAAAAGAGAAGAAAACAAATTTTCAATTGAGATTATTAGAATGTATGCTCTTTAAACGTAAGAACCGCAGAAATAGCGAAGCAAGTCGCGTTTGATTGAATTAAAGGGTCTGGTGTTGATGGTCGTTTTAATCTGATGTGGCAGTGAATTGTATAGTCTGAGAGTATGGCTGAAGAACAGTCGTCTAGTGGTCAGAAGATTTGATGGTGGCAGTTGAATATTGAAAGTTCTTCGTGACCTGACAAATTCAAGGTTCTCAATGATGTAGCTAGGACAACGGTATTTAATTATTTTCACCAATAGAAGCATTGATCTATAGTCCAAGTAGGTAAATAGATCGCACCCAAACAGTGAAGTTCGATACTGCGAAATATTAACTTCGTATATTCAGGGAACAGTATAATCTAGTGTTACAAAACGAAAGAATAACACTAGTTTACAAAATATTGTGTCATGGTAGGGTCCTTAGAATAAATATATTTTCTAGACTAATTTTGGGTTACTGAACACGAAAATCAAAATTATTTTTTTTCCAAAGAAGCGTTTTTGACATATACGCAAAAATAATTTTCTCAGCAATTTTTTTAGATATTCTCGTAAATCTTCCCAACGACTTAGCTAATTTACATAAAATGTGCATTTTCTGAATGATCTGATCTGTCTTCTTCCGACGATGTACTGTTTGTATAAGTCGGACTGAGATTTTATAAGTTACAGGCATTCATAGTTTCAAAAACGAGTATTTTTGAAAAATTTTCTGGTTTTTGGTTGCTCCATATGGATAGAAAAAAAAATATTTAAAATAATTTTAAGGACTCGAGTGAAAAACAATCTTTTTAACAAAGATTTGAGCCCAAGTTTTTCAAAATTGGACGATAAATGTAGAAGTAATTAAATAATTAGTGAAAGAAGGCAATTTAATTTTTTTTTTTCAATAAAAGTCTTATAAATGTATATTAGGGTGTCTGTTATTTCCTAAAATCATTTTTTTAAATCAGAGACCCCTAAAATCAAAATTCTATGTCCTAAAATAAAGTTTCTGACCAACAAATTTTTGTCTAATGTGATAAATCGGTGCCTCCTAGGCCAATCTATTTTCCATACAAAAAAGAATTGGACACACCAAACTCCAAGACCAATAATGACGTGATGTATATCGTTGGAAAGGTATTTTTATTAACTACTATAGTTACTATAAGAGTTCATTTCAAATATCTATGTGAAAAAAGTTATTCGCTGGTTAAAATTGTGTTTCAGCGCATTTTGGTGTGAAAAAAAAAACTATCCTTAACTAAGGAATAACTTTTTTTCATATAGATATTTGAAATGAACTCTCATAGGAACTATTGTAGTTAGTAAAAATACATCGTCGGAAGGAGACAGATCACATCATTCATAAAATACACATTTTATGCTAATTAGCTAAGTCGTTGGCAAGATTTATGGGAATATCTGAAAAAATTGCTGAGAAAATGATTTTTGCGCATATCTTGAAAACGCTTCTTTGGAAAAAAAAAAAATAGTTTTGATTTTCGTGTTCAGTGACCCAAAATTAGTCTAGAAAATATATTTTTTCTAAGGACCCTTCCATGACCCAAAAGTTTGTAAGCTAGTGTAATTAATTTAAAGCGTACAAATAATTTATTTTATAACTCTCAACAAAATATTGAAGGACTGATCACTGTACATTGCTTACTGAACATTTTGAAGTGCTTTAATAAACCATAAATCCAACTTTATTGTTTCGTTCTTAAAATGAAAGTAAATTAAATAGCTTTCACATCATATCTTGAAAAGGGACGCCCTTGCACTACTTCAAATTACACCTTAACGCTAGACTCAAACACTCTTTTAGATGTCATGCTATACACGCCATATCCCAAGCCGCACGTACACGCTGCCCACCCCTTACATCCTTCAAACAGTTTAATTTCAACTTCTATTAACTGAAACGTAGGTTAATATTGTATTTCATCTACAGCGAAATGTTCAAAATAGTTGTGAACCGTATGTCCCATAAATACACTGTGGCGTATGAGTGTTATTTTTCCTATGAACATTTAATTTTTTTTATAAAATTCAAAAGACTTAAATCGTACTTCTACGTGATTAGATATTCTCATTAGTTGTTCTATGAACATTCATCCATGTCGCAAAAACCATATCCTACCTAATCGGATCATAGGATTTATGCGTAGTTGAAAATCTTATACGCAATATTTAATTAACAATACATATGTATTCTTTGATGAATATTTTCCCAGATTTGGTTTCTGGAATAGAAATATTTATTTCAAAGTAGTTTTTATTTATCTTTTGATAAAAGCAACTTATAATTCTAGTACCAAATCTAGGTACTTGTAATTCTAAATGAAATATCATTCATTTGCCCTTGGACATATTCAAGCTAAGTTAAACGAAAATCTCAAATGAATCACCTTTTTTTCCATACAAAAAATTACAAATTCTTGGTGCGGCATTTCAAGCTATTTAAACACTTTTTTTTTGTTTTTGTTTATTTTTTTGATATCATGAATCAAGAGACACAAGAAATGGTAGGTTGGGGTGGTAAGCATCATAATGTACCTACACTAAAAAAAAAAGCTTTTGATGGAAATGATGAAAGAAATGTGTGCAATACGAAAATGAAATGACGTAATGAAATTTCACAAAATCACGTATTAAGATTGCATACGTGATGGAGGCAGTGTTTTTAAATCTTTATACTTAAAAATAAATATAAGAATGATTTATGCTGTGTTTAAGGAAACATTTATCCTAATATTTACTGTAGATGTTTAAGATTTTTTAAAAACTTGATTAGATAAGATTAGACTAAGTGAATCTTTATTGATGCTTTATTTTGAAAAAAAAACATAACTTCATTATGAACAAGGTAATACGCCAAAATATTGAAATTCACAATAACAGTTATAAGATAATTTTTTTTTATATAAAATATCAATGCTTTTATTAATGAAGAATTCAAATACATTATTTATAATACACATGATTAACTGTTCTGTTTTTCAAAATTTTAAGAAGATATCAATTGGCTCAAGGGCCCTCTAGCATCAACTTTATCTACATATTTAAACTACAAATTTTGTACATTTTTTGTATATGAACTTGACAGACCGTTAGGACTAAAATTAAAAATTTTGGGACGTACACTAGGATAGATATAAAATTGGAACAATTTTTTTCTGATCTTAAACCCGAAGACAGACAAGTTTACAAAACAAAACACTCATTTTTTTACATTTTCATACTTTTTTTCTTAACTCTATTTTGGCAACATTTAATATAGCTTTAATACAGTAAAGAAAAGCTTTCTTATGGGCAGATACCTACATTGGATATACTAATTCAAGGCGAATTGCGGGTAGAGCAATACCTTTAAAATTAATGTTATTGCTAAGCAATGTACATATATTCAGAAAAGTAGAAATAAACGAATTACTTGATAATTTAACACTTTTGATGCACAAATGCGTACTCATGGTAAGTATTTTATGGGGTAGTTCAGGTATAGAAATTTAAATTTTTTTAAGCAAATTAAATGAAAAAAATTCATACATAAATAAAAAGTCGACCTCGACACAAAATATTAGAGGTTGAGGAACCGAAATATGAGTATGAGGGTTTAAAGGCACCAAGGACTGAGAAAAGAACCTTTCAGACTTTTGTATTTGATATCAGAATCTATGTGTACCAATTTTTTGATATGATGACAGATTTGACTTTTTCAATTTAAATCTGGTTTCAGAAAAAATTCTATCACGTAAAGTTTTTTTACTTGCGATATAGGTACTATAGGGCAAGTTTTGGATTCGTGCAAAAAAAAAATTTTTAGATGACAATCAAACATGACATTACGATGATAGAGAACACGAAAAAAGTGGGTGGCACAATTCTGTCTGTCTGTCTGTCTGTCTGTCTTCCTGTCTGTCTGTCTGTCTGTCTGTCTGTACCTCAACCTGCAGCCTAAACCACTGAAGCGATTTTCTTCAAATTTTGAACTTAAGGTTTTTTTGTAACTCTCCAGAGGGGAAATTGAAATTTTTTTTTAGCTCAAAAAATAACGGTACTTGCCATACAACCGTTAGGGAAAAGCTTATTTATCTCAAAAACGGCTCCAACGATTTTGATAAAAAAATCAGTGTATTATTGTAGATACGATGTACCTTTTAGTTAGAAAAAAAATCACCAAAAACATTTATTAACGGTACCTGTCATATAACGTTTTTTTTTATTTTTGGTTTTCTCATTAACCGCTCATCCGATTTCAATCAAATTTTTTGTACAAAAGCTTTATTAGAATATAAATAATACTGCATACCAAAATTTTTGAAAAAATTAATTTTGGATTTTTAAAAAAGATTCAAAATTTTTTTTTTGAAAAATCAATATTTCAAAAACGGGTTGATGAATTATTTTGAAATTTCAGTTTTAAATGTATATTAATATAAACTCAAAATACGCATACCAAAATTTTTTTGAAAAATGTTAGAAAAATTTTATATATAAAAAATAAATTTTTAAGAAAACGGCTCCAACGATTTTAAATTTTTTTTTTGCATATATTCATATTTTTTCAAGTAATCAAATGGCATACTTTTTTTGAGCTCTAAGTTATTTATCAGGCTGTTTATACAATTAAAAGAACGATTTAAATGCTTTTTATAACGGGTGATTTTTTAAGAGGTTGAGAACTTTAAAAAAACACAAAAAATTCGAAAAAATGAATGAAATATTTATTTGAATCGATAGTTTGAACCTTGCAATTTAATCCGCTGAGTCCAATTTTGGCATACTCTTTCACACATATCGGCCGGTATCTCACGAATGAATGCATGGATGTTGGCTTCCAGTGCGTCAATCGAAGCGGGCTTGTCCCTATAGACATTAGCCTTGACATACCCCCACAAAAAATAATCTAATGGTGTCAAATCGCACGATCTAGGCGGCCAATTGACCGGCCCGAAACGTGAAATTAACTGTTCACCAAACTCGCCTCGCAATTGCGCCATTGTTTCGCGTGCTGAGTGGCATGTGGCACCGTCTTGTTGAAACCACATATCATGCAAGTCAAGAACTTCCATTTCGGGCAAAAAAAAGTTTGTTATCATCGCTCGGTAGCGTTCACCATTGACAGTAACGCTGCGATTCGCATCATCTTTGAAGAAATATGGCCCAATAATGCCGCCGGCCCATAAACCGCACCAAACAGTGGCTTTTTCGGGATGCATTGGTAGCTGTTGCAATGCTTCTGGCTGATCTTCACTCCAAATGCGGCAATTATGCTTATTTACGTACCCATTCAACCAAAAATGAGCCTCATCGCTGAACACAATTTTTCGATAAAAAAGCGGATCCTCGGCCAGCTTTCCAAGAGCCCATTCACCAAAAATTCGGCGTTGTGGTAGGTCGGCTGGCTTTAGTTCTTGCACCAGCTGTATCTTAAAAGGCTTTACGCCCAAATCCTTCCGCAAAATTTTCCACGTAGTGCTGTAACAAAGGCCTAACTGCTGGGAACGGCGCCGAATCGACATTTCGCGGTCTTCTGTCACACTAGCTGATACGGCCGCAATATTTTCTTCACTACGCACAGTACGTAAACGTGTTGGTGGTTTAATGTCCAACAAAGTAAATTTGGTGCGAAATTTGGTCACAATCTTCCGAATAGACTGCTCAGAAGGTCGAGAATGCCGACCATAAAATGGAAGCAGCGCGCGATGAACATTTCGAACCGAGCACGAATTTTGATAGTAAAATTCAATAATTTGCAAGCGTTGTTCATTTGTAAGACGATCCATGGTTAAATTGCAAACCAAACTGAAGCTGTTTGACAGTGACACAAGGTACTAAACACACGTCAGCTGTCAAAACCAGTGTTGCCAAAACCAAACCAGCTAAAAAATCACCCGTTACTTTTTCTATAATTACTTGAATATTTTTTAAAGTTCTTAAGCCCCACACAACTTGAACATAAGAGCAAGTACGTGCGGTCCAGTCGTGCATTTTATTTTAATTAATTTTTGAAGAATATGTTTGAATGATTGGAAGAATAGAGCTCTCTTACATTAGGTTGACATGCTAAAAAAAATAAAACTACTGTGCCTAGTCAGCTCAAATTTAACATTTTAGCTTTCACTTGAAACTTGTCTTTATAATTACTCACATTTATTCAAAAAAAAAAACTGCAGAAATTTACAAATTTCGTAGTTTTTATGAATTACACTTAAAAAAAAAAAACATCTAATTTGGTAGGTAGTGGAATTTCTCTTCAATATTCACAAAGTCAAGTATATACAGAAGATTTTGATCACAGGATTTAAAAAAGAAACACTAACAGCCCTATTATTGACACGATTCAAAACTAGTTTTAACGTAAAACTAGTTCTATATAGTCTGGGAGCCCACCGTAAGATTACCTATCTCATCGCGGCCACGGAAAAATTGGATGCTGGTCGGACAAGCTTTATCTGGTCGCAATGGTTAGAAAATGCACTTTTCAGGTTTCATTTTCCGCTAAATGTACCTATAATAGAAGCAACTTATATAAATGGGGTATCAAATGAAAGCTACGACTGTCCTCTACTCGATAGCAATGGTCGGACAGAGTTTTTTGGCTGTTGCCACGAGTCCGACCACTTTTCTAAAATTAGAGATTTTGTGCATCCTTGGACGAAAATGAAAAAAAAGTGGTTAAGGCCACTTTCCTAACCATTTGAAATGATTTTACTCAGTTTTCCCTGATGTAAGACGCAGTGTTAAAAAAAGACCATTTTTTTTTAAATAGTCGAACTCGTCGTAGCAGCCAAAAAAAGTCAGTCCGACCAATGGTATCGTGTAGAGGACAGTCATAGCTTTCAGTTGATATCCCAATTATATAAGTTGCTTATAACGGGTGATTTTTTAAGAGGTTTAGAACTTTAAAAAAAAAAAAACACAAAAAATTCGAAAAAATGAATGAAATATTTATTTGAATCGATAGTTTGAACCTTGCAATTTAATGTTTAAAGATAATTTCATGCAAATGTTGACCGCGGCTGCGTCTCAGGTAGCCCATCCGCTGAGTCCAATTTTGGCATACTCTTTCACACATATCGGCCGGTATCTCACGAATGAATGCATGGATGTTGGCTTCCAGTGCGTCAATCGAAGCGGGCTTGTCCCTATAGACATTAGCCTTGACATACCTCCACAAAAAATAATCTAATGGTGTCAAATCGCACGATCTAGGCGGCCAATTGACCGGCCCGAAACGTGAAATTAACTGTTCACCAAACTCGCCTCGCAATTGCGCCATTGTTTCGCGTGCTGTGTGGCATGTGGCACCGTCTTGTTGAAACCACATATCATGCAAGTCAAGAACTTCCATTTCGGGCAAAAAAAAGTTTGTTATCATCGCTCGGTAGCGTTCACCATTGACAGTAACGCTGCGATTCGCATCATCTTTGAAGAAATATGGCCCAATAATGCCGCCGGCCCATAAACCGCACCAAACAGTGGCTTTTTCGGGATGCATTGGTAGCTGTTGCAATGCTTCTGGCTGATCTTCACTCCAAATGCGGCAATTATGCTTATTTACGTACCCATTCAACCAAAAATGAGCCTCATCGCTGAACACAATTTTTCGATAAAAAAGCGGATCGAACCGAGCACGAATTTTGATAGTAAAATTCAATAATTTGCAAGCGTTGTTCATTTGTAAGACGATCCATGGTTAAATTGCAAACCAAACTGAAGCTGTTTGACAGTGACACAAGGTACTAAACACACGTCAGCTGTCAAAACCAGTGTTGCCAAAACCAAACCAGCTAAAAAATCACCCGTTATTAAAGGTACATTTAGAGGAAAATGCAACCTGAAAAGTGCATTTTCTAACCATTGCGACCAGATAAAGCTTGTCCGACCAGCAGTTTTGTAAATGTTTAGACTAAAGCTATCGGTTGGCATCCAATTTTTGCGTGGCCGTGATGAGATAGGTAATCCTACGGTGGGCTCCCAGACTATATAGAACTAGTTTTACGTTAAAACTAGTTTTAATGTAAAATAAAAATTCAAATTCAAAATTCAAACAAAAATTGACATCTTAAACTCTGATTTCGAGTTTTAGTTGTCGATTTTTGTTTGAATAATACCAATATGTTCAAAACCTTAAACTCAATACCTCTATAGAACTAGTTTTACATTAAAACTAGTTTCGAATCGTGTCAATAATAGGGCTGTGAGGGGTATTAAAATCCAAAAAGGTTTTTTCAATTTTGTAGGGGAAGTGGGAGCAAAACCGCATATTTAGTGTTTTCCCGCTTTTAAAACTATTAAAAAATGTTTTTTTTTGAAAATAAAGTTTATTTTGCAAGTCTGTCGATTCATTTAGATAATTTAAGCAAAATTATAAATAAATAAATTACTGTGAAAAAGTTATATAACTTAGAAAAAAAAGTTCACAAAAAAGGGTGTTGCCCCTATGTGTGGGCAAGACAGCCCTACTAAATTATACTGGGGCAAAACTGCTTTTTCCTCTAAAAAAGAAGTTAGACGCAGAAGTCACAAACATATGCGACATTCTCATTGACTCCAACTCCTGCACAAGCTTCGTGAGCTCATCCAGGACATTTAGCACACTTTACCCAGCCATTATCTGTTTTTGATTTTGAAAATAATTCATGGCAGAAGATACACTTGCAATCGTCGTGGGCATTGGTTTCATCCTCATCTTCACTCTCAGTTTCATTTTTTCTTGGTGGGAGCTTAGCTTTTTTGGCCACTTTTATTGTTTCTTGTTTTGCTCGCTTCGACGTTTTTGGAGTTGGTGGACCTTCCAGCTCTGATTTGTGTGTTAAGATTGCAGCCTTTCCTCGTCTAGTTTTTCTCTGAGCAACCAGCCTCTTCCCAATAAGAATTTTGTTGATGGAATGTCTGCAGGCAGCCAGGGCATTGACAAAATCAGTATTAGGAGTTTTTTCTTCAGGATTGGAAGTTGCTGTTGCTAGTGGTAGTTCAATAGAACGGGCTCTCTGAGATGATGATGAAAGAATTTCTTGCAGCGGTGAATTTGTGGAAGCTAGCACCTCAGGCAATGGCCTGTTTGCTGTTTCAGATCGTTTGAACATCCAGTTTTCAGAAAACCTTGCTGTTGAGAGGATAAATTCCAGTCTATGCAGTCTGGATGACGGTAGACTTCATATCTGTCTCTCAGGTTGGTCTTGGGGAAATCAAAGGTCAGACAGGCCTTTTGGTATCCCATCTCATTTTAAAAGAAGGGCATCAATAGCACTTTTCATTGCCGATTCATCCCATGATTGTCGCGTTGTTTTGCGAATGTAATTTCGCACCATCTTTGATCTACATTAAAATAAAGCAGGTAAATAAACAATTATGTATAAAAAAATATTTGGAGCAAAATCGCACACTGGACGTTTTCGCCCCTATGCGGTTTTGCCCCATACGATTCCTATCGGAATTCTAAAAGGTTTTTCTTTAAAATTGACGTTCTTGTCAATTTTTGTAGCTTATATTATTTCATAGTATCCACCTTGCAATTATAAAAAAGAAAACATTAATTTTTTTAATGTTTTAATTAAACAACAATTTACTTTTCACACAAGCGATAACGTTTTCGCGAAGACCACAAAAATAACTGTAACTTTTTGACGTCTTCAACGAGCAATATTTTCTTGGCAGACATGATCAGTCATTCAGTTTGCCAAGTTCTTGCATTAAAAGTGTTGCCATTGAATTTATTTTTCCATACAATATAGTACGAAAACGGTTTTGCCCACACTTCCCCTACTTTATTTCAGTAATAGTATTGTCAAACCAGGTTTTAACATCATAAAAATTCATTACAGTTGGGCCCTTCATATTATTGTTCCTCAAAGTTTAAATCCTCCCCCAGTGCTTCCGACCCCATTTAGTACCTTCTATTTTTAAAATTGAATTATTTCAATACCTGTTGGTTTGAGAAAAAAGTGTGTATGTAAATGTTAAGCTTACAATTTTGAACAATTATTATCATAGGTCCTACTCTTAGTCCAGTCAATTCGTGCTCAAAAAGGCTCTTTGCGAGCAAATTGTAGGGTAGTTTTGATTTTTCCCCTCTGTCATGTTTCTCTGTCATTGTTCCGAATCTGAGGTTTGCCAACAAAATTTCGTGACGCAACTTGAAAAAAAATGCAGTTTTTGGTAGTTTTTCACTAATGGCTCAAAAACTACCAATAATTCGAAAATTACATTAAAGTACCATTGAAAGTATACACAATTTCCAATAAATTTCTATTTAAGGTTTTTTCTGCGACAATCCATTTGGACTCAAGTGCTAGTCGAAAATTGACGTATTTTTACTGTTTTCGAAAATCCACTCTAAAGCACTAAGAAGCTCCTTTGTGTGACAAAATTTGAATAATTGTCTGTAACATGAACCAAGATATACTTTTCTGATGGTCTTTGATACGCTGAGTTTGAATCTGGCCTTAGAATTGCTCTAGCACGTCATGTTTTTGAGATATTCGAATATAAAGATTTAAAAAAAAACAAAATGTATGCTAATTTGAATTTATATTTTTCTCTCGAGGTAACTTTTTTTCGAAAAAATGTTTATGGTCATTCTGAAGTATGAACATTTTACTTCAAAATTCTTTTTGAATCTTTCAAATTGTACCTCCATTCGTCTTCGAGAAATCGTTGGTTTTCTAGTTTTCAGTCTTTGATTAAAAATTAATTATAGCAACGAATTTCAGAAAATAAAATTATATTTAATTTTATAATTTTGAGAAATTACACTTTCTATTTTGTATGTTTTTTTTTGGCAAATTTTGAGTTTAAAATTCTTTTTTTCAAAAACCGCATGTGTAGATTTCACTTGATTCAAAAACTAGCTAATAGAACAGAGTACTGGCTTTATAAAAATGTATAATACTTAATTGTAAGTATTACCCTTATTTTTAAATATTTTTTACTTGCGATATACATAGGTACTATAGGGCAAGTTTTGGATTCGTGCAAACAAAATATTTCGAGATAACAATCAAACATGACATTACGATGAGAGAGAACACGAAAAAAGTGGGTGGCAAAATTCTGTCTGTCTGTCTGTCTGTCTGTCTGTCCGTACCTCAACCTACAGCCTAAGCAACGGAAGCGATTTTCCTCAAATTTTGAACTTAAGGTTTTTTTGTAACTCTCCAGAGGGGAAATTGAATTTTTTTTAGCTCAAAAAATAACGTTACTTGCCATACAACCGTTAAGGAGAAGCTTATATATCTCAAGAACGGCTCCAACGATTTTGATAAAAAAATCAGTGTATTAATGTAGATATGATGTACCTTTTAGTAAGAAAAAAAAATTACCAAAAACATTTATTAACGGTACATGTAATATAACGGTTTTTTGATTTTTGATTTTTAATTTTCTCATTAATTGCTCATCCGATTTCAATGAAATTTTTTGCACAAAAGCTTTGTTAGAATATAAATAATACTGCATACTAAAATTTTTAAAAAAAATATTAAATTTTTTTTTTTGAAAATTCAATATTTCAAAAACGGGTTGATGAATTGTTTTGAAATTTCAGTTTTAAATGTATATTAATATATACTAAAATTGGCATACCAAATTTTTTTTTGAAAAATGTTACAAAAATTTTATAATATAAAAAATTAATTTTTAAGAAAACGGCTCCAACGATTTTAAATTTTTTTCTGCATATATTCATATTTTTTCAAGTAATCAAATGGCATACTTTTTTTTGAGCTCGTAGTTATTTATCAGGCTGTTTATACAATTAAAAGAACGATTTAAATGCTTTTTATACTTTTTCTATAATTACTTGAATTTTTTTTAAAGTTTTTAAGCCCCACACAACTTGAACATAAGAGCAAGTACGTGCGATCCAGTCGTGCATTTTATTTTTTATATTTTTAGTACTTGTTTTTTAAAAGTGCCTCTCCCACCCAAACGGAGCAAGATAGACCCCCCCTCCCATACAAATGCTTGTATTTAACTCCTCTACCAAAATCCGTTATCAATTTTCGGCGCCCAAGTTATCGTACTCTCCCCGAAAACATTTACCCCTCCTCAATGATATTTTTATACAATGTATCCTGTTATGTCAGCTTTCTTTAAAGACCTTAACCTTGAAGATCCGATCAGTAGAACAGGAGACATAATTTTTAAAGCCATCCATATCAAATTATAACAAAAACATTCGATGTAGATAATGGGATCTTTCACGCTGCGCTGCGCTGGTAGATTGCCGTGGACAATGGTTGCAGCAGGTAATTTCAATGCAATTTTATTAATTTTTGTATTGATTTGATTAATTAATTTTGACGCTTTTATATGTTTTAGGATAATAAATTAGGTATCAAAATAATAGAAATTTAATTGAATATTAAATTTATGAAAAATTAAACTAATCCATGAATACACTGAGGAGTTATGAGCACATTATGTATAGCAACCTCAATATGAATATGAACGTTATTTCCACTTAATGGCAGCTGGGGAAGTTAAATACTTAATTTTGATTAAAATCAAAAATACTTATCAGATATGACATTTATCAACACCTGACACTCACCCATTATAAATATAATCTCGAAAATCCACCAAACAAGCATTTCAACAAAATTTCAGATTCCATTATCTCCGGTTAATTGTATTTTAAAAACCCAAAACTCACACTCAACATCAAAATCCATAAGCTCTTGCAGATCTTAAAATTTCAAATTTTTCTGTTCACTCATTATTAATTAGATAAAACTTAAAACAACTGTATAATTTTATATACCCGACGTACGATACGTTTTTACCCTTTTAGGGTATATACCCGGTATTTACCCATTAGTAAATACCTACCGGGTAGGCAAGAAAAACGTGCCCATCACTATTTGTAGCACGTAAAGGCACTGGGGCTTTTAAAAAGAAGGCTGTCTTCAACGTTAAATAGAACATTTATTTCCGAACCATTCGAAATTAGACAAGATGGAAGTTCATAGTGAAGATTGTCAAGGAATAAGACGAAAAATATCTCACATAGTTCACACCATTGTTTGACCTTTTTGGACGTCTGAAAGTAGCGTGCTAAACTTTTATCCATCCTAAACTGTTCTTGCCGATGCTCTGTTTATAGGGTTACCAGACGTCCTCCTTATTAAGTAAAAACTCAAAAAGAGAAAATATTAAATTATTGTAAACTGTAAAAATATTTTCATTTTCTTTGAATACTTAATTTGAAGTGAAAAATCCTTTCAAAGCTGAACGCATCCACTCAATGAACTACATCTCACTTTAGACGCAAACGTTTTCCTTCATCTGTCAGTTTGATCGGTTTTTTTTTTTATTGTTTTTATAATAAAAAATCAAATTAAACTTTCTTACTTAACTTATTCCCCCTAGAAAACTCCCGATGTCCCCCTTTTTGCAATTTTGAATCTGGTAACCCTATCTCTTTACTTTATGTGATTATATTCAAGCTGAAACTGTATCTAAAATTTGAAATTAATTAAGAATCACTAATCCCAATTAAGTTAAAAGAATTATCAAATGTTCGAATATGGAAATACAGAACAACATAAAATTGTGTATTTCCCCCCCACTAAATCATTTTTTTTACCCGCGCCTGTATGCAGACACGGCAATCTAAGAATGACCAAGTAACTATACAACACTTGTGCTGATAAAACCGGCTTTTATAAACAAACATTAAAAAAAGCACTTTTTCGCCTTTTTCCACGTGCTTCTTCTCTCTCTCGGTCTCTTTGCGGCTTCACGAGATACTCTCTGGCATAATTTCAAAAAAAAAAATGAACTTTGCTTTAAGATTATTATATTTTGGGCGCACTCTTTGGCTTTTGGGGGTGTGTTGTAACAGTACACACTATATACACAGCACACAGTGAACGCCAGCGCAAGCAAGCATACGTCGTCGTTGTCGTGTTATTGTCGAAGTTTAATACAATAAAAGCTCCGCATTTAACAGCTGACAGTTTAGAGGTCACCTTCAAGTATATTTTTCTCATTCAATTTTCAATCCGGCGGTGAAGTGAACGTTTGAATAAAATTTTGTTACCTCGATTTAAAATTTTAAATATTTTGCGACTTTAATTCGATTCAACGAGAAATTCAAATAAACATATCAAGCTAGGGTGAGCGAATTAAATGAATTTGTTTTTAACCTAAGAACATGTTGAAAATTGAAAATATTTCAAGTGAAAAAAAAAACAGATTTTGTATCTGAAAGATTGTGCGATATAACAAGGTTTTTTCTTTTTTTTGGTTAAATTTTCTTATGAAGCTGAAGCTGTGAAGGTCAAATGTGAATACGATAAAAAAAAATAAAAATTTCATACATTTAATCAGATAACATAATTTTTGATGTGTGGTTAACTCGATAAAAAATAAATTTCATCATCCATCAGATACACTTCAGTTATGTACACACCCGAAGTGCAAAAAAAAAAAATAACAAAGGACTTTTTCATTGAAAATACTTAAAGATGTTAATTATTTTTTTAATTCAAAAATAGCCAACGAAGCTTTTGCTCTCACCTTCGCGATAGTGGGTTATGTTTAGACTCAATAATCAACAAGTGCAAGTGCATCATAGACAAGAGAAATGCAACGCAAAACGGTGTCAATGCAATTGGGACATTGAAATGTTTTTTTTTTTATTATTTGAAAGTTTTACGGATACAAAAATGTATCTCGTTTTTATGTTTGTATTTTTTTTTTTGATTGTTTTTTTTTTTATAATGTTTCTCTAGACTCTAGGTAGAGTCTCGTGTGTCAACAAACTTTCAATTTCATTCTACGCAATGATAGTAGGATATCAAGAAATGGGTGTGTTTGTTTTGAAGGGTGGGATTGGGTGGCTTTGACTGTATGCATTTCGTGGTAAACGACTTGATTACGTAAGCTCAAGCTCTATAGCTATAGATAGATTTATATGTGATTAAAACCAAACGTTGCCGGTTAGTAAGTGAATGACGTCGAAAAACATTTTTTTCAATTTTTGGGAGAATAAGAACAAGAGCACATTAAATACATAGTAACAGTGCCATCTTTTCAATGAAAGAGATATGATCTATATATTATTTGTGTTTGAAAAACCAGCCAGTTTTATCTCTTATCTGAAAATGAGATCGTTTAAATCAGTTATTATTTGTAAATAACAAAAAGACTGTGGCTTTGAATAAAGATTTAAAAATAAATGATAGGTATCTACCAGATTTACGCGGTTTCTGAAATGTGTGATCTCAGACAAGATAATAAATAAATAATTGAATTGAATTAAGGGTACAACTTGGTCATATAAGCTTGCTTGAGTGGAAGGCTTAAGATTTTATAAAAGTAAATAAAATCAGATATTGTTTTCTTGCATTTTTGTTGGGCTTTTTACTGACGTTTTGCATCAGTAGACAGCCTTTTTTAAGGGTCTTAACGTGATATTAATTAACTTTTTTTCAACTTCAATGCAGTTTTTGAACTTTTCTTGAACTATAAACATTTTACATTTAGTTTCACCCAGAAACGAAAAATAAAATTGAAGACACCCCCCCCATAATCAATGTCATTTCGTGCGAGAAAATGACAGATATATGAGCTAGTAGCTGTGTTTAATGAAGAAAAACTAAAGAACAGAACATATACATATGTACATCATATACATATGTACAGAACAAGTGTGTGGAAACTTTCAGAATAAGAAAGAACATACAAAGAGCCTGATTACACAATTCGTTTTTTCGTTCGTTTCGTTTTTCGTCTTTTTGACAGGTACGTACCTTCGTGATAAAACGCAGCGAATTCGTGGTTTTCACGCTCAAAAAATTTGAGGTTCATTTATTGGAAAATACGCACTAATGATAGTCAAAAATATTTTAAAATCAAATTAATACCTACCTATTTAATTATGAAAAACAACTTTTAATCTCATTATTTAAAGTTTATATGCATCCCCCGCCTCTGCTCATTTTTCAAAGTTAAACCGGAAAAAATCTTAAAATTTTCATAGGGGCTTTCGTTACTTCATTCTCCCTACATTTCTATACAACCCTCACCCAATGTGTCAAAAAAACGAAACACGAAACGACCGAAAAAACGAATCAGTTATCAGGTTCAAACATAGCTTTGTGTTGACGGGATTAACCGATTTGCCTATGAGCTGTGAAATTTCAAATTTAAAATAATAAGGGTATTCAATTCATGCAACGTCGTAAGTTTACAAATTGTGTAAAATGATATGCTTTAGCAAAAGTTTGCATGAACGACCTTTTTATTCGTTTGATTAAATGCTGTGTAATTGAACCGGTAGGGCTGGCCACGATACCAGAAAAGTCTCGGTATCGTTTGGTATCGGTATCGGAAACCGAAACCATACCGAGACCAAACCAGCTTCAAAACACCCAAAACGATACCGAGACCAAACCGAGACCATACCGAAAATTAAGTACCGAAATTTACGGAGACTCTCGGTGGTATCGTTTGGTATTGGCAGAAAAAATGGATTTTTGAATATAAGTATTAATTAATAACTTTTTGTTCTTGGTATCTCGAAAACGGCTCTAAAGATTTGCATGATATTCTCAAAGTTACTTATTTTTAGCTAGAGGAAGGCTAAGGAAGCGATTTTAGTAAAATGAACCCACTGCCACGCCTATTTTTGAATTATATCTTGGTTTTTCGGGAACTGCTTATTTGGGATGAAATTTTTATAATTTTCGTAAATGGCTTGTAAGAGATTTGGAAGAAATGTTAGGAGTTAGTTCTTATTAACACTGAATGCGACCGAGACCGAGACCGGATACCGATACCAAACTAAGTCATACGATACCGAGACGAGACTTAGTAATACGAGACCGAGACCGATACTGAGACGATACCAATGATTTTTCAATTTAAACGATACCGAGACGACACCAATAAAAGTCTCGTTTGGTTTGGTATCGTGGCCAGCCCTATGAACCAGTTAAACGTCAAATATTCAACGTAAAAAATTCATTTGACAGAGGTGTCTGACAGATTAGACGTGTTCAGATGTCAACATTATTTTTTAATGGAAAACCTCTCCCGAACCAACGAAAATTTGGAGTCTTGGATGGATAAAAAATGTAAAGATAGAACTATAAATGTCGGAGACTGTCGGAAGCTAGTGTCACAAACCAACGGAAAGTATGTGGGGTTTTTGTGTGTAAATGGAAATCCACACAAGTGCACTGCATGCTTGCAAATTATACATCAATTTATATTGAACAATTTTATAACAAGGAGGAAACCTGCTATTGGGATTGAGCAGAACATGCGGCTTCAGTGACGCTGTGTGTAGTGCATCGGCTTCTAAATCGCAAGGTTCGTGGTTCGATCCCAGATGACAGCATAGAGTTTTCAATTAATACGAGCATATTCCACATAAGTTAAATGAATCATCTCTTTGTTTCGTTCCTACTTCACCAAATTTCAGATCGCTCTTCTCTTTCAAAGCAAAAGTTAACAACACCTGACATAAACAAACTACTTTTCATTGGTTTATGACATCTGCTTCCAACATCTTGCAGGCTTGCAGAAATTAGGGATCTCCCAAACTAATGTGAATCATTCGTTGACGCGGACGAAGACAACAACAACAAGAAAGACGTTTTTTTTCAATGAAAACAACAAATTGCTGATGTAGTTTCGTCGTCGTCACCGAATGATTAGCAATTATTTTATAGAGCCTTTAGAGTTCTACCTTGATAATTTATGAAAAGTATCATCGAGTAAATGTAGACGTCCTTTTGTTTTACCTACGGTTTAATTAACAACTTTCAACGACAAATAATCACGATGCAATAGTTTACAAAACATTTTCAGTTCTTTTTAGTTCTCTGAGATATCACGTAATGTACATACATATATCATATATCTGAACACGCCTAATTCTAAAAGTCAAAATGACGTTTGGATAAGTTTACCCAAATGACGGTGTTCACATTGGACTGAAAAACTGTATTTTTATTTACTTTTCAGTATTCATAACTCACTCCCACTCCTTCATTGGAGTGAGATGTGAATACTGTTATTGAAATGTCAAAAAAAATGCAGTTTTTCAGTGCAATATGCATACCGGTTTTTTTGTTTAATTCTTTTTCTTTTCCGATTTCAATGGAACATGGAACACAAATACATTTAAAGTTTCTCATCACACTGCTTGTCAAAAGTGGTAAATGCTTAAAGAAGGCTTTCTATAGTGTGTGTGTATATTAGGCAAGACGATATTTTCATATTCGATTGCAATCGAAAAGGAGTGGAAGTCAGAAAATCGAATCGAAAACGATATTACTTTGCGTGTTTGATTCGTACAAAAGGTGGATAATCTTTATGTTAACTTATTCTGATGGCTGTTAGTTTAAAGGAGCTTCTCAAAACGTTGTAGACATCGAAGCTTTGTCTGATATTGTTTCTGATTGGAGGTTTGGATTGCTCCCGTGGCACTCCATTTTCATCATTACAACTCCAAAAGCCTTCGATGGGCTTTTCCGATTAATGTTTTTGAAGTCTTTTTCTGTTCCCGATATTAAGGAGTAGATT
Source organism: Dasysyrphus tricinctus (assembly GCA_963921185.1). Classification (NCBI taxonomy): domain Eukaryota; kingdom Metazoa; phylum Arthropoda; class Insecta; order Diptera; family Syrphidae; genus Dasysyrphus; species Dasysyrphus tricinctus. Next base: position 81,266,353 of record OY992531.1, read on the forward strand.
TAGAACACATGTTTACAATTTTTTGTACTTGAAAAATCCATTTTGTTAATTGACCTCATTGGGTAGTGTGGGATGTGAGTAAACTTGACAACACGATGTTTTCAAATTCGATTGGGATCAAAAAGGAATAGAACAAAATTCAATCGGAAACGACATTAGAATGACCAATAAGTGGTCAGTTCCGTCGTTTTAGCTATACGTCATAGGTATATATAGAATATTTTCAGACCCTTCTTTCAGATTATGACAAACTTGTTTGGCCTGTATTAAAGGAATACAAAGACTCTTGCCTCAGAAAGTGAACGATGATGTTCTTTTAATTAGACTTATCGATTTGTAGCTCAAAATTTTCATATCACTCTACTGCATCGAAAATTGTTTGTTCCAGTACTAAAAATCACCATTTTGTCTGACAGCTCAGCTCATCTAAGCTCGACTATTCGGCCAAATGTTGTAGATGATCTGGATCTCTCAGTTTTTCCATTAGTACAGTAAAATTAGAATTGTAAATGGAAAAAATAGCGGCAGGCTGAAATTTTGCAGGTCGTTTTTGGGATAGGTATACAACTTAAATCTAAGTTGGCGACCTGCTACCCCTTGCAGGGGCGGTGCCACGCCCACTTTTCTTAAATCCTGGTTTCTGAACAAGCGGCTCCACCGATATGAATGAAATTTTCATAATTTGTTAATATAGTCGTAGACAAAATTAAAAAAATTGTTAAAGTAAAATCCGCCCACTGCCACGCCCACTTTTCTTCTTTCTTTGTTTCTCGAAAATGGCTCCTACGATTTGCATGAAATTTTCAGAGTTTATTCTTATGAACGAGAAAAAAATTTTAAACAAAATTTCATTTAAGTCCGCCCACTACCACGCCCACTTTCTTATATCTTGATTTCTCTTGAGAGTTTTTTCATACTAGTGATATAAAGATTTGCGAAGCACTTTTGGTTTTGTGAAACCCACAGGTCCTCTTTCATGTATATTTATTAATTTCTACGAACTGTATTAGGGAGTAACGATTTAGTTTTCAAATAAAAACCCAAATCAGGCCTCGAAGTCTTCAGATTAATGAAAATCATTTATTTGAGTTCCTTCATAGCGTAAGGATTTGTTCTTAATTTCGCTGCTAAATGGACAATCATTGTACATTAGGGTGGTTTTATTGTAAATAGTTTTTGAAAAAATAATTTTCAAAACATAAAAATAAAAACAAAAATAATAGTTTTTTACGTTTGAAAATTATTTTTTTCAGAAACTATTTACAATAAAGACTTGATTTAAAAAATATATTAGAGACTGGATTCATGGCTTTAAAAAAAGCTATAGCATGCCATTGTAAGTGGTCCCGTTGTTTTTAATAATTTTTTTTCTATTTTGGTTCAAATTTTTAGAAAATTACCCCTCCCGCCTGAACGGGGGGAAATAGACCCCCCTCCCGTACGATTTTTTTTTTGTCGGAATCTAATCTATAAGTTCTGACTTTTTTTTTGCGTGTTATAAGAATCACCCTAACTCTATTATGTGTACCTTGAAGTGAAAAAAGGGAGACCAGGGGGGTGAAATAAAAATCTGAAAAAATTAGGGAAATTGTTTTTCAATGTTTTGAATCGAATGAGGGCTATCCAAGACAATGTCCAATTTAAGGACCACCCTATTGTACATATTATATATTGATTAAAAAAGCACTTTTAGTAAGATCCGCCCACTAGCACTCCGACTTTTCTTCAATATTGTCTCTATAAGACGGCTATTTGGAGTGTGTAAAATTTTCAAATCTTGTTTTTTCGAGCGAGACTTACAATTAGTATTATTCATCAGTGTTCATAGGGGGTGGGAAATCCAATTGTGTTGATTAAGCACATCACTTGTTTCCAAACCACCCTGGAGGTAGAGTTAACAGCACAGTGGTGTTCTCTGTAGGCCTAATCAATATAATATCTTATTAATATTTTTATATTTTTTTCGTTTTTGAGAAGGACCTGGTAGTTCATTCTCATTCTCAATCAAAGGCCTAGCGTCACGTTTTTCAATGAAATTTCATTGCCAAAACAATCGTCGTTTTCGTTCAGTAGATAAATCTGACAACTATGGTTTTTACTCATCTATAAGAACAAACTCTTAAAATTTCATGGAAATCCTTGGAGCAATTTATGAGAAACAAAGAAATAAGAAAAATGGGCGTGGCAGTGGGCGGATTTTACTTTAACAATTTTCTTAATTTTTTCTTTGATCATATTAATAAATTATGAAAATTCCATTCGTATCGGTATAGCCGTGTTTCTTCATAAACCATGATTGCAGAAAAGTGGGCGTGGCAGCACCCCTGCAAGGGGTAGGAGGTCGCCAACTTAGATATAAGTTGTATACCTGCCCCCGAAACGACCTGCAAAATTTCAGCCTGCCGCTATTTTTTTTTCCATTTTGTCAGTAGTAAAATTTCTCTATTTACTGGACTACATCCAGACACTAAGAGCCATTTTTTTCACTATTGCTCAACTTGAGGCAAACTCTCAAGTTGACCAACTTGAGAGTTGACTTCAACTCGAGAGTTGAAACGCAAGTTGGAATTCCTTTTTATTCACTTATTTTTTTCTCAACTTCCGAGTGGAAAATCCAAAGTTGGCCAACTTCTCATTTGAAAAAAATCCCTGGGATATTTTTAAAAATAATTCAGGAACTGTCATTTCAATATTTTAATTTGAAGCAATTTGGCCAATAACACAATTTTTTTCAAGCTGTGTGTGTTATTTTGTGTCAAAATTGTTTGTTTGAAACCATTCGGTCAATCAAACTGTTTTTTTTTTTTCAAGTTTTGTGTGAAATCCTTTTCCAATCTTTGCTGAGAGCGAACGAAATGGCTGCCTACAAATCGTTTCAAATTAAACAAAAATGATCTACATACATAGAAAGCTAAAACAAAGCCAATCGGTGCCCCAATGGGTCCGTTACGTACCGGAAACATAATTCGCTTCAATGCTAAGAGGCGTCACTGGATGCGTAAAAAGTTGCAGTTTTAAGCTGAGATTTTCATCTTCAATGTGGTTAATCAAAAATCCAATAAACACAAGGAGCCGAGATCTGCAGGACACTTCTTTAAATTGCATCTATGTAGTTGTGTAAGCTATTATTAGTTATCCAATAAAGATACGTTTGTGAAAGGAAAGGAAATTGGTTTTTGTATGCATATAAAAATCAATGCCTAAAAAAATCATAACAGTACATACAAATCACAGCCACCTCACCCACACCCAAAACTTCAGATGCGGACTTCCCCAAATTGCTACATAAAGCGCTTGAAGAGGAACTACCGACCTCACGCAAATAACTACTTCTAAGGTAATTATTAAATTTGGCTAGGACTACTGCAGTGGCGAAGACGAAATGAAAATCATCTGCCCAGCATATGCATATACCATACGAGGATACCACCCAACATTTGTATTTTGATAAAATAGAGCACAAACATCTGAAGAATAATGTTTGTTTTATGTAGAAAAGAAAAAAAAAATATTATTTCTATGTGAACTCTCAAGTTTACTATGCCAACTTCTGATTTTTTCGGGAGTTGAGAAAATCTGAAGTTGATCAACTCTAGAGTTGAGAATCGGAAGTTGAAAACGTCAACTTTGAGTGAATAAAAACAAATTCACAAGTTGAAAATAAAAATCCTCAAGTTATGTTCAACTTTGACTGAAAAAAATCACCCTAAATTTACTGCCAGTTGGGTACGTTACGTTGCAGTCTTTTACTTCCTGAGAAAACGTATGGGGATATTTTAGTAATATTTTGCTTATTCAGCTTATGAAGCTAATTAAAAATAATTGATTGATAAATTTCCCTTTTTTGCTATCGATCTTTTATATGAGAATATATTTTGTTCTTAAATTCTTAAATAAATTTTAAATTTTGTCGGTATAAATGCAATATTAAAATATGTTCCTTTATTTGACACACCTAATCATTTTAACTTAACATTTTCCAATCAATTATTATACCATAAATGTATGTATGTATATTATGTTTGAGGGAAATCTTACATTACTTTTTTTCGAATGCATTACTTACCTTTAAAACAAGCATTTTTTGGTGTAGCTATCAATATCCCTTATAATATCATTTCAATGTGGTTGAAGAGGTTTGATAAATTGGTATCGTATCTCATCATTTAGATTCCATGACAATTCATTTTTTCGATGAACATTTAAGGTATGTTATGGATTTATAAAAATATAATAAAAAATATTCCCATTCAGATCTGTCAAAATCAAAACACATATTTTGACAATAAAAGCCTTCCAATATAAAATGGGCAAAAACTCAATATTATTCTTGGATCAGAAATCAATTTTTCAGATTTTCGGCAAATTTACTAATATTTTTACTAACTTCATTATAGACCAGTATAGAGCTACAGCCTCACAGACAAATTATACACGACCGTGATATATCTTGTATTTAATTCTAGGCTACTTTAAAATAAAAACAAGTATCGATATCATCACTATTCATCACTAAAAACTTGAAAAAAAAATCCTCAAAGCTGGTTTAAAGCGGAGGCTTCAACAAAAATTCTGATGGAATTTAGTTTAATTTCGATAAGAAGCTGGTCACACTTAAGACGCCATTCATACTCATCACTGGCACCTATTCTCAACTCTATAAAATCTGATTTTTGTAATCTTAAAACCTAGTTATAATTTAATGATCAATTTTGTATTTATTTAAAAAATTATTAGCCTTATATTAAATAAGAGCAAGTACGTCCTACCAAGTCGTGCACTTAATTGTATTGTTTTGTTTTTTTTAATTTTTCAATTTTATTTTTATCTACCCTTGCAACAATGGTGACAAGTAAATAATATAATTCCATTGAAAACGATAAAATAGATTGATTGTATTGTTTAGACTTTAGAGGGCATGATGAGTTATAATTTTTGTATATATGTATTTCTATAAAGCATACGCTTTATGTACATTCCTGTCCTGGTCACTAATGGTATTGGTTGCACATTCATTGGGTATAATTGCGTGTGACATTCAATTAGAGAAATTGAGTTTGTGTTTTGTTAGTCTTTTGGCGGAGAGAAGTATAAAATGTATGTGAACTAATATTTATTTTTGTTTTTATTTTTATGAAACGATAAGGTTGACTTTGAAGAAAAGGTTGAGGGCAATAAGTAGATAAGTAGCAAATAGTATAGGGGTCTACTAAAATAAAATAAACATTTATACAAACAATTTGTGTTAAGTGTTAAATTGAGTGAATTTAATAAATCTATTTGTAGTCCACATTTTATGTACATAAAAGCTTTGCTGGAATCAGTGGCGTACGTGTGATTTTTTTTGGGAGAGGTGAGATCTCTCCATTTGTATTCGTTTTATCTCTGCTATAATTTTGATATGGAGACAGCCAAAAATCAAAATATTTATAGTTGAAAGTTAAAGTTTTCTTATATATTTTTCATAGATTTTGTTTAAAAAATTAAGGACATATGGAGGGATCACAGCTGTACCAAAAAAAGTCATATTTTTTTTTTTGGCAAATTTTTGTGAATATTTTTCAACTCAAGCTTTTCATTTTAAAATAAGAGAATAATAATAATAGTTTAGTAAAGGGAATAAACTTTAGATTTGTCATTTTTACGAGTAAAGTATTCATTAATTACTGGCAGTTTATTTATTACTTTTTAAAATTATGAGCTAAAAGTTTTTTGGTAGTTTTTTAGAGAGGAAATTGAAATTTTGTTGTTTAGGTCAAAAAATAACGGTAACAACATTCCATACAACCGTAAAAAAAAAATTTCATCTATCCCAAAAACAGCTCTAATGGTTTTGATAAAAAAAAAATCAGTGTATTATCGTAGGTATAGTGTACATTTTGGTGAAAAAAAATGTACCAAAAACTGTTATTAACGGTACCTGCCATATAACGTTTTTTTTTTAATTTCGATTTACTCATTTACGGCTTAGCCGATTTCAATCACAATTTTTTATGAAAAAGCTTCTTTAAAATGTCAATAAAATTGCACATCAAAATTTTGAAGAAAAAAAAATGAGTAATGGATTGTTAAAAAATGTAATTTTTTTTTTTAAAGTTCAATATTTCAAAAATCAGTGGGTGTATTTTTTGAAACTAGGTTTAAAAATATATATGTATTAATAAATACTCAAAATTTCAAATAGCATAGGTACTTGGTTTTGAGCTCTTGTTTGTTTCATTCTAAAAAATGCTATACACAATATGTCACGTATGAGAACTGGGCTATGTACACTTTAACAAATTTAAAAAACGAATCACTTGTTTACTGGATTAGCAAATACCTTTCTGACCGTTCAATCCAGGTTGTTTTGGACAGTTTAGAGTCTGAAGTTCACAAAATTAGCGCTGGTGTGCCCCAAGACTCTGTATTGTCTCCTATACTATTTTTTATTTTCATCTTGTCTGAAACTACTAATCCACTTAACTGCTTCGCTGATGACAGCACCCTTAGTTTTTCATACTCATTTCAAAGATTCACCTCCCTGTTCTTCAAACGTGGAGCAGCAACGGCAGAATATTTTGAGCTCATTAAATTCAGATTTAAACAGCATTGTCAAATGGGGTATTAATAATTGTGTGGAATTTAATGCACCCAAAACCTAAAAGTTGTCTCCAGTCGTTAAAGCGGAATATACCCAATTTACCATTATACATAAATGGAACATGCATCCAGGAAAGATGAAAAGCTTTCGATTCTTGGCAAATGCGTTACTGATCACTAGATATTGCTAAAAATGCTGCGAAATGCCTAGGTTTTCTTAGACGATGTAAGAACTATTTTTCCCCTTCTGATCTGGCTACTATATATAAAGCATACATATGTACGCCCAAAGCTAGAGTGTAACTCTCATCTGGTCAGGCGCTTGTAAAACATCACTGCACCTACTGCATAGAATCTAAAATATAGCTTTAAAACTGATAGGTGACAGATCAATCTCGGCAACATTTGTTTCGTTGGAACACCGTCGAAATGTTTCTTGCTTATCACTGTTTTATAGTTACTTTTTCAAACGTTGCTCTGTTGAAGTAGCTTGCTGCATTCCTCCCCTTAAACAATTTCAGCGTGCTAGGCATGCTCATTAGTATACCCTTGAGCCTTACTTTGGACGTACTGTCAAGTATAGAGATTCTTTCTTTAGCCGCACTACACGAATGTGGAATTCCTTACCCAAATCATTTCAATTTCCAGACATTTAAGACACATGTACATCATTATCTCCTTTTCAGTTCCCCCTCTTTTTCCTAAACGCTCGCACTGTGTGAAAACATTTAAAGGGTATTCATAACCCCTTGAGTGCGCGCCAATTATAAAAAAAATATGACAGTTATTTATTTTTAGCAAATATTCGTTGTAGGGGGTAACAATTCAAATTATCTCTTGTTATTCGAATACCGTTTATGTCACTGCAATAAACTGCTTGCTGGTATGAAATTTCGGAATTTTGAGGGTCCAAATTTGAGGTTGTACAGATAAAAAAAATAAAAGGTAATATTAATTTATGAATGGTAATTTGTTGTGTCATAAATATAACAAAACAAACAAGCAATGAGAAAAAGACGGTTTTGTTTTTGTTATTTTTTTTTTAATTTCTTAAAAACTCAAAAAGATGTTTGCATCTGGTTTTCAGTGCTTGACTGAGAATTGATAAGAACAATGAATATCAAAAAAAAATAGTTTTTTTTGCACCACCCTACTGACTATACATGCTGCACTGGATACAATTATTTTAAAATTTAGTTTATAGAATTTGTAAATATTGCTGATCAAAATAGTTATGCATTATCATAAAGTAGGTGACTTTGTGAAACAATGGTACACTGTGACGTATACGTACATTTTTATATGAATAATTTCTTAACCTTTCCCTTTTTTCTAAATAAACTACTTATTGGTAAATGATTGTGGTATCCTATTATGCTTAACAAAATTGTTGTAATGATTTTGTATTAATGTTTGTACTCCACCCTTGGCCACTCATTGCGACCATAACATAAATGTATGGTCAATAATTTCTTATTCCTGCCACTTACCTGGCGGGTAATATTCAGAGTGCAGAACACGAATGTTCTTGTTCAAAAAGGGTCTACCACTACGATATCTTGAAAACAATAGTCTAGAAAGCAAAAATCTCTTAAGCAAAAATCTCGAAAAATGAAATCTTGAAATAATAAAATTTCGAAAACAAAAATCAAGAAAAAAAAAGATAATCTCGAATTACAAAAATCTAGAAAAAAATCTCGAATGCAAAAAATCTATAATAAATATTAATTTTTGAGACAATTGTTTTAATTCACGCACAAAAATTATAACCATTGTCTTGAAAGTTAATACTTATTCTATTTACTCAACTCAGAGATTTAACTTTTAAAAAAAGTTAAAAAAAATCTCTTATTTATTTTTATTTTTCGAGATTATGTCTTTCGTCATTTTTGTGCCTATATATTCTAGATTTTTGTAAGTTCGATTTTTTTTATATTTTATTTTGAATTTTTTTGCATTAGAGATTTTTGTCATTCGAGATAAGGTCATGATCCCGTTCGAAAAACCAATTCTCAATGATAATTCCACTGAAATTCAGAACAACAAAATTCCATTTTCGAAATGAAATTTTCCCAAAAGCCATTTTCAAATTCACAAAAGTGAAATGCAGAATGTGTGTGATTAATTTAGAAAGAAAAATATTAATTCAATACAAAATCTCATCAGAATTTTTGGAATCGTTTAGGCACTCAGCACCCCTTTGTACTCCTTATCTATGGCTCCAAATTATATTTGTGTAGCTTTATTTTGAAGATAAAATTTTGTCTTAATACAAAATTTCATCCAAATCGTTTGAGCCGTTACCGAGAAAAATTGTTATAATGGGTTTTTTTGAGTTTTAATATTTGGATGGGCCTAAATCAGCTCTAAATGAAAATAAAAATTCCTTAATTTTTTCAGATTTTTATTTTCATCCCCTATAGTCGCTGTAGGGGTAAATAAAATTTCCCCTTTTTTTTTGGAAATTCACGTAAAATCTGCCGAAAAATTCAGAGCATGAGAAGTAGACAAGAAAAAAATCTTACCGGAGGGGGTAATATCTCCCACCGCTTGGAAGGGAGGGGCAATTTAATAAAATAATTGCATAAAATATAAAAAAATTAATTAAAAAACAACGGCAACACTTGCAGTAATGTTTTGTGGCTTTTTGGAAATCCAGTATTGTTTTTTTTTTTGAAAATCCAACTTGGATAGGCATCAAATGACTCTAAATAGAGAAACAAAAATTTCATAATTTTTTCAGATTTTTATTTCACCCCCTGGTCTCCTTTTTTCCACTTCAAGGTACAAATAATGGAGTAAGGGTGATTCTTATAACACGCGAAAAAAATCAGAACTTAATGATTAGATTGAGACGAAAAAAAAATCGTATCGGAGGGGGGTCTATTTCCCCCCGTACTAAAAATTTGACCCAAAATAGAAAAAAATTATTAAAAAACAACGTGACCACTTACAATGGCGTGCTATAGCTTTTTTTAAAGCCATGAATCCAGTCTCAAATATGTTTCTTAAATCAAGTTTTTATTATAAATATTTTCTGAAAAAAAAATAATTTTCAAAGGTACAACATTATTATTTTTGTTTTTATTTTTTAGTTTGAAAATTATTTTTTCAAAAACTATTTACAATAAAAACTTGATTTAAAAAACATTTTAGAGACTGGATTCATGACTTTAAAAAAAGCTATAACATGCCATTGTTAGTGGTCCCGTTGTTTTTTAATAATTTTTTTCTATTTCGGGTCAAATTTTTCGAAAATTACCCCTCCCACCTGAAAGGGGGGAAATAGACCGCCCTATGATACAATTATTTTTTCGTCTCAATCTTATCTATAAGTTCTGATTTTTGTTCGCGTGTTATAAGAATCACCCTAAATCCATTATTTGTACCATGAAGTGAAAAAAGGGAGACCTGGGGGGTGAAATAAAAATCTGAAAAAAAATGGGAAATTGTTTTTCAATGTTTTGAATCGAATGAAGGCTATCCAAGACAATGTCCAATTTAAGGACCACCCTAATATATACGAATTGCCCGTTTACTCTACTCATTGCCCACTCGGTTTGCTGAGGCTCTCTACTCTGATAAAAACAAATAAGCTTCTTTTAACACGTACCACCAAGCTGCAGTTGAAATGCTTCATACAAAATACAACTCATTTTCCCAATTTTGACTTAAAGTTACCATAAATGTGTAATAGTTTACGGAGAGTTATTAATCTTGGAAATGACATATTTCAAGTAGTATGATCTAGTTATGAAGAAAGACTAGATCAGTGGTCCGTTCTTTTTCTAACAATAGTTAACTATTGTTAACAATTGTTGACTTTTATCGTTCCTTTATTCTAAAATAGTTACGATTCGTAACAATATGACGTCATAACATCGTTCCTAAATGCATTTTGTTACGATTTGTAACTATTTCCAACTCATGTCCAAGACATCAGTTGAAAGTGTTGATCTGTCAAAGTGCACAAGTGAACCGATTTGTTTACAAAACAAACAAAATTTTTGTTGGTTTTGATAAAGTTCATTGACAAAACTAAATTGAAATTGCATTTGTGCCGATTTTAAGCGATAAAGGAGAATTTATATTACAAAATTATACGATTTTATGCTATAATAATGCAAATAAATTATTTTTCATTCATTCATTTGACACATTAACAATATCTAACAACGAATCGTTCCTAAATGAAGTTGTAACAATCTTAACAAAGTCTAACAATGACACATCAACAACTTTTTTTGACATATCAACAATAGTTAACTATAGTTAGAAAAAGAACGGACCACAGAACAGAGCATATGTCACTACAAGAGTGTGGAAACTGTCAGAACAAGAAAGAATAGAAAAACTCAGCTTTATGTTGACGGGACTAACATCACCTATCAGCTGTAAAATTTCAAAGGGAAATGGGCATAATTGTATGAGCTGCGTCCCATCGTTGTAACACTTTATAACCTACATCACTGGAAAGGTCTCAATGAGTGCTATTATTTTTTGTATGGGCATAAGTCTGTATCCCGTGCAGGGAAAGTGCAAAAGCCAAAAATATCTGTTGCACTGCATTATAACTCTTTCCCTGCACAAGCTGCATCCCAAGTGTTGTAACACTTTCTGACCTTTATCAATGGAAAGGTCTCAATGAGTGCTATTTTTTCTTGTGTGGGCTTAAGTCTGTATCTCGTGCAAGGAAAGTGTAATTGACAATAATAACTGTTGCACTGCAAAAGTACTCTTTCGCGGCTCAGGTGTTGTAACACTTTCTGACCAATATCATTGGAAAGGTCTCAATGAGTGCTACTTTTTGTTGTATCAGCATAAGTCTATATCTCGTGCAGGGAAAGTTTTATAGTCCAATAACTGTTATAGGTGTTATAGCGCAGTGCAAAAGTTATTGGACTATAACACTTTCTTGGCGCGAAATACAGACTTATGCCCAAACAAATGTAATAACACTCATTGAGACCTTTCTAGTGATAGAGATCAGAAAGTGTTACAGTATATGGGACGAAACGCCCATTCTCCTTTAAAAAAGTTTTCATTATTATTTGTTTGCATTAATTTTCAATTTGAATTTTAAAACAATTTACACTTTTTTGTATTTTTTATATCTTTTTGTTCATGTTCAATTGGTACTTTGACACTTCTCACTTATACTTGCTCTTCCTCAAAAGTAGGTGCAGAAAAACTTTTCCTCAACTAGAAAACTTCATGGAACACAAAGTGACAGAATGTAGAACAGTTTGGGGCACGGTTTTTACTCATGGATCTTTGCTGTAATTTTCTGTCTAGTCAACGAAGGAAAAATGCCTTCACCTCAAAATAAACACTTTTGAAGGTTGACACCCTCATTAACCTTGAGGCCACACGGGCGAGTATACTCGCTAGCGAGTTGGGAACATAGATAAATAAAAAATAAATTGGGTGGCGCAACAGCTCGTGGAGAACCAGCGCCTAGTGACCTACAAGTTACAACTCAGAACCATTCCTGTGTGCGTATTGTTGGCAGCATACATATGTACATACATTAATTGTCCAATCACTCCCTTCTCAACTATAGCTTCAAAAAAAGGCAAGCCAGTTGACGAGCTCACTCGTGTGGCGTCAGGTTAAGAGATGTCTAGTTATGAATAATATGGGAAAGTCTCCATAAATCCGAGGTGACATCTAGTGGCATAATCGTGTTACATGTTTTTTTTCGGTTTTTGGTATTTATCTTAGAAATTTTCCGTCTTATCATAGAATACTCTCAAACAAAAAAATAGCTTATAAAATTCATTACAATATACAAAGGTAGTTACTGATTATGACCAAATTGTTCTTATCTTTTGTAGTTAAAAAGTTATTTGGCCCTAAAAATTGGTACTTTCTATCAAATGCTTAAGATAGCTGCAGTTAAGTATAAAATGCGGCACTAACATTGACGTTCTACTGTTCGAGCATCCAAGGATCTTGCCATCAGCGTTGCGTTAGTGCAGATTTATCTGCATTTTGCAGATTTTCATCCCGTCCACAGACTTTTGAAAATCAAAAATCTGCACTGCAGATTATGTCTGCACTCGAACCTACTTTAATATTTTGACCTTCTTTTTTTCTCTTTAAAAAATCTTCAATATTTCAAGGGAGTTCATTTCAAATCTCTATGTGAAAAAAGTTATTCGCTGGTCAAAATTGTGTTTCAGCGCATTTTGGTGTGAAAAAAACTATCCTTAACTAGCGAATAACTTTTTTCACATAGATATTTGAAATGAACTCTCTTAGTAACTATTGTAGTTCATAAAAATATCTTTCTAACGATATATATGACGTCATTATTGGTCTTGGAGTTTGGTGTGTCCAATACTCCTTTGTATGGAAAAGATAATGTCCTAAGAGGTACTTTAGACAAACATTTTTTGGTCAAAAACTTTATTTTAGGGCATACAATTTTGATTTTAGGGGTTTCTGATTAAAAAAAAATGATTTTGGGAAATAATAGACACCCTAATGTACATTTATATGACTTTTATTGAAAAAAATTTATTTGCCTTCTTTCACTAAATATTTAATAACTTCTACATTTATCGTCCGATTTTGAAAAGCTTTGGCTCAAATTTTTGTTAAAAAGATTGTTTTTCACTTGAGTCCTTAAAATTATTTTAAATATTTTTTTTTCTATCCATATGGAGCAACCAAAAACTAGAAATTTTTCAAAAATACTTGTTTTTGAAACTTTGAATGCCTTTAACTTATAAGATTTCAGTCCGAATTATACAAGCAGTACAGCGTCGGAAGGAGACAGATGACATCATTCCGAAAATACACATCTTATGTAAATAAGCTAAGCCGTTAGCGAGATTTATGGGAATATCTGAAAAAAAAGCTGAGAAAATGATTTTTTCGCATATCTCGAAAACGCTTCTTTGGAAAAAAAAAATTATTTAGATTTTCGTGTTCAGTGACCCAAAATAAGTCTAGAAAATATATTTTTTCTAATGACCCTACCATGACCCAAAATTTTGTAAACTAGTGTAATTTGACACTCTATATTTATCTCCACCAAGCCCCATTTCAGAAGTCTTAAAAGTTAAAGCAAGATACTGAAAACAACAATATCGATAGTAATTTTTTTACTCGTATTTACAGCTTTTAAAATTGCTTGAAAAAATTAAATCTATAAAAGGCATCAAATAACTTTTTAATTATAAACAAAATTTCGTGATAATCATTATTGTAGAGAATTTTATAAGCTATAATTTTGTTTCGGATTATTTTTCGATAAGACAAATAATTTCTAAGATAAGTACTTAAATACAAAAAAAAAAAAAACAAATTATACATTCCTGCCGCTAGAGCTCGCCTCGAACTCATCGGGACTTTTTTAAACTTCATGTGTGCCACATTTCCAAACTATTGAATTTTTGGTTTGTTTACTACATATGCACCTTCAACACTTTGCTAAGCTTTCTGAAAAATACAATCAAAACTTAAAAGAGCTTTTTCTCACAACCGCAATTGCAACACTTCCGGCAACTTGTTTTTAAGCCTATGTTAGTTATTCTTATTTTTATGTGTAAGCTGCAACTGTAACTAAAGCTACCATATTCACTTTTTTAAATGCAACTGCAATAATAAATTAAAGAAAACTTTTATCAAAATTTAGATAAAAATAAGCTTAAGCTGGATTTAAACATAGATAATTAAAGGAAACAAACTTTCTTCTTCTTTTCCATCATACAAATATATTTATTTTTTCTTAAGTCTCTTGTTTGATTCCTTTAAGAGTATAACTTGTCTTCACAGCATCTAGTTACTGTAAAAGCATCTACTACCAGTTAAATAGCAATTATGTATGTCAAATGTAAATCAAATGTAAAAAACTGAATGTGAATAGCCAAATCAAAACTGCGCGGAATGTAAATTAAATTACGATCGTTTCCAATCGATTGACATCTGTTCAATCACACCGGCATTGCTTCTATTTTCTGCCACACAAAGTCTATTTATAACGAACTGGTGTATCTCTTTATTCAATTCAATAATTAGCTTTGAGTCCGTGCGTTGGTCTTTCGGGCACATCTTAACTCAATTAAATACTCAGACCGTTTGATCATTCAGTCAGTCTCTCTCCTCTTATCATTTCATATATAGAGAAATGATAGAGAAGCATCAATTGAGATTAACGAATTGATTTTGGCCGAAAATCACATTTCACTTCAAATCGCCATCGATCGGTAGATATCAGCCAGAGAGAGTCAGAGTATACAGACGGTAATTCAATTTGCGGCGAATTGTTTGGGAATAGTCTTCATCATTCGTTAGCCATGATCGAACGGTTAAATCGGTTCTACACGCACTCCAGGTCGTCACTTATTTCTGCATGGCTCTTTGTGCTGCAATTGTTGATAAGCGTATATCTTTGGTTAAAAAGTGCTTTTATAATGGGAAACAAATCAAGTGCATTGGAATCGGTATGTCACGACATTATTATCCGTTATAGTTATGGAAGTAGTGTTACAGTTGTTGTTCACTCTTGAGCGCATCAATTCTATAATCGTTATGTTTTCCGTTGCCTAATTGATCTTGTTGATGAACTATTACATTTTAATCGATCTCGGTGCAATAAATTGTTGTCACGCTAGAGGGATACCTTCTCAGCGTACACAGTGTCAATTGGAATGCTATAGAGTGTGAATGTAAAAAGCAGTGCAAATCGGTTCCTTATTCTAAGTTTAATTTGCAGCTTTTGTTTTGTTGTTTTGACTGTTGCGATTTTAACAGCGACTAACGGGCGCCTATATAGTTTTGGTTGATCGATAAATTTATTTGGCGGGGTAAGAGATGTATGTCTATAGGGCCAAAAATAGCCTTGTATGATGCAGTTGATTGGGCGGCCGGCCGTCGTCGTCGACGTTTGTCTGAAAGTTATTGTAAAGGAACGAATTGGTGACATTGACTCGTGATCAGCAATTTTTATTTTTATTAGTTCCTAAATTAAATAAAAATTGCTTTAGGTATTTCGCGCAGATGTTAACTTTGATGTTTTTTTTTTGTTATAAATAACCAATTAATTCGATAAGATTGGCCAGATAAAAGATAAATATAATAGAAATTGTTTACTTGTAAAATATTTTATTGAAGGAAATTTATAGTTAAGCTGTGGAAAAATATTTTGTTTAGTTTGATTGATTTAAATTGTTTACCGTTAAAAACTGTGCATTTAATTATTTGTCGAAAGCTACCAGACGATAGTAAAATATTGTTTTAGTGTATGTATATCAAGTGCCAAAAATGTAAAGATATACAATTTTGGTCATAAATCTATTTTGTTTAAAGTTCACTGAACTGATGAGAATTCGGCTTTTTTTCAATAAACCCACAGTTCAAAAATTAGACGTAAAAATTGTTTAACTACGAACAAATTCCGACAAAGCAGAATCTTATGGCGGAGAGCTTTGTTTGGAAGCTAAGCATTTCCAAAAAATTACCCTAAATGTTAGCCGGGAATTTTTGTTCTACAACAAAATGACGAAAGAGTACGTAAGGTTAGGTTTTTTTGTAACTAGGTATCTTGAAAATCGTTATTTTTTTTTTAAACTTCACACTTAAAAAAAAAAACAAAAAAACAGAGTTTTCAAGAAATTAGCTAAGCACTGAATTGTGTCCTCTTTCAGTGTTCTTTAAAGGAAAGGCTTAAGAAAACCTAAGCTCTCCACCAAAATTAAACTTTGTCGGAATTTTTTTAACACATCAGTTTAAAATTGTTTAACATCCTTCGATCAAATTTTAATGAAATGCTTTTCTTTTTTATGAGAAGTTCTTGATATCAGTATAACCGTTCTCTTTAAAATTAAATGATGAAAAATAAAAACAAAGGAGAATGGGCGTTTCATCCCATATGTTGTAACACTTTCTGACCTTTATCGCTGGAAAGGTCTCAATGAGTGCTATTATTTCTTGTATGGACATACGTCTGTATCTCGTGCAAGGAAAGTGTTAAAGCCCAATAACTTTTGCACTGCGCTACAACACCTAAAAAAATTATTAGGATATAAAAATTTCGCTGTACGAGATACAGACTTATGTTTATACTACAAAAATAGCACTCATTGCGGCCTTTCCATGAAAGTGTTACAACACTTGAGACGCAACTTGTGCAGTGAAAGAATACTTTTGCAGTGCAACAGTTATTATGGGCAATTACACTTTCCCTGCATGGTATGCAGTCTACACAAGAAAAAATAGCACTCATTGAGTCCTTTCTATGGTATAGGTGAGAAGGTGTTGCAACACTTGGGCAGGGAAAGAGTCATAGTGCAGTGCAACAGTTAGTGGGCTATAACACTTTTCCTGCACGAGATACAGACTTATGCCCATACAAAATATAATAGCACTTAGACTTTTCTAGTGATATAGGTCATAAAGTGTTACAACGATGGGACGCAACTCATACAATTATACCCATTCTCTTTTTCAACTCTTAAAAATTATGTTTATTTTAGGAATAGATTCGCCAAGCTCGAAAAAAATAGCTTTTTGTTGTATAAAATCGATCTCTCGACTTCTAAATATGGTTTTCATTCTAATCATATGTTTGAAAACAGCAGAACATTTCAATTCTTAGAGAAGACAAAAAAACTAAAAAAAAATAATTCGTTGACCCCTCTAGTTTATAATCTAAAAACGAAGGCTAATTTACATGTGATTCTGGATTGGAAATACATAGTTACATAGATGGATTCAAAGTTATTTAGGAAACCAAAATGAATTATAAGTCTAAGAGTTTGTCATATTTTGCATACATATGTACATATGTAGGTATGTCTTGTATGATCAGTCACTACAATCATTTTTGTCATTTGAAATTAAAAAAAAAAAAAATGATTAACCATCAGTGAGCTCACTCAAAACATCGAGTTTAATATAACTCACTATTAGCTTAATCAGGACCGTTCGTTGTGAGGAAAAAGCGTGCCATACTGTTTTTTGAAACATATTATTCTTTGCAATTCAATGATAAGAGCTGAGTAAACAAATTATCACGTATTCAATGAATGAGTAGCTGTTGTTTTATTTGATTTAAAGAACACAGGTCAAAAAGTTGCGATACAAAAATACAATTAATTAATAATCAAATCATTTTAATTGAACATGCTCCTGTCACATTCAAAGCTATAAAATCGCAAAAATGTACAATATGAAGAATCATTTGTTTATATCTAAAATAAGGCTATTGCAACATCAGCCAATATCGAAGTCTTCGGAGCACAATGTACAATACCTTGAAAAATCTACCATTTTGAAAAAAGGGAATTAATCCGTCTATTTTTACATTTTCGCAATCTAGTAGTGGCCTTCGAAGTAAGTAAGCAAGCATAAGTTCTTAAATTAAAACCTAATACAAACCTGCTGTTCCAGCAATATGTCGTATGTATGTATGTATGTAGGTCTTTTTGACTATTCAGTCTGAGAGTCTGAGTTTGGGAGGTTTCTCAACCTCTGGAAGGGATGATAGGTTAAAAAGAGTTGGGTATTTGGCCGATTTTTATTTTAGTAGTGCATATAAAAGATTGGTCTTGACAACTTTCCCGCTGAAACCAATAGTTTCGGAGATTCAAGACTGATTTGCGATTTAACATCATTTGATTTCTCCTTATGGGGTTTCTTGAAGAGAAAATATGCGGATTTAAGTTTGAGGATTAAACTAATCAATGCCTTGAAGACAACATCATCGAACAAAACAAAATGATATTTTGAACCATCATAATGCGAAAAGTTATTCAAAACTTTGGTTAAAGTTTGACAAGCTTTGGAAATACATTAGAAGGACGACATTATTCTTTATTATTAACCCGAACCAATGTACTTTAATTTTCAATAAAAACAAAAAACACAAGTTGGATCAAAAACGAGTCGGATATAATCTTCCAGCAAGATACATAATCTTTCGGATTATTATACACAAATAAACAAAAGGGTGGTTGCAAATTACCCAATTACAAACAACTGGTTGTCCACAACAATTGAAGATCTTTGGGTTTGAGCAAGCCCGGACAAGCTATACGTGCAAGTGGTGCAAATGGGCTGGGCGCTGAACCCAGTGGGCGCCTTGAGCAGGTATCAAGAAAGCCACTAAGTACCTACCTATACTTTTTTAATTTTAAATTCTTTTTAATAGCTCACTCCAATATTGATATCCATTCTTATTCTGAATTTAAAGACAGATTTCTCTACTATTCCAAAAATAAGTCGGAGCCTAACTTCCTATTCACACCCACAGTAAAAAAAAACTAAATCACAAAATCTTTGAAAAGTGCACGATTTTGTTCGCCTCTTGGGGATACCTCGTACGTCTCTTGGAGATACTTCGTAAAAAAAAAACGCATTTCAAAGTCTGCACCTTTGGTAATGAGAAGATGACTTCTTCCACCAATAACCGCAATTGAGGGGTGCTAATGATGAAGCTTGCGCAGAGCGCTAATCTAGCTCGGACCGGCCCTGGGTTTGAGTGAAAATAGCCATTAAAGATTTAAGATTGAAGCATTACAACAACGCATTCAAACTATTCGGTAAAGAATCAGCTCCAATCAGTGCAAACATTTTAGCCCAAGCACCTCCATATAATTGATAGCAATTATGAGAAAGTGGGTGCATGCCACATCTCTACAATGGAAAATCCAAAATTTTCAATTCTTCCCCTTTGCAAGGATTACAAAAAACCTATCGTTATGTGACCATGGCACCTCATTTTGGGGGATATCCAAAAAAAAGTTTACCATCTGAAAGGCGAATACCCCACAAACGAGTTGTCAAAAACCACACGTGAACTTGAAAAATTTTAACCATTTGATTCAAAAATTTCTAAGGCTGACACAATTTCTAAATCTAATTGACTTTTTGATGACAAATAACTGACCAATTAGAAAAAAATGAAAAAAACAAACATTTCTAAAAATTTACAAACAACAAAAATCTTTAAAATTTTTGTTTTAATTTTCTTTTGAAAATGTACTTTTTATTTCATTTCAAGTCAAAAAAGTATGTTACCAATGCAAAACATTTTGTTCCTTTAATTGGTTTGTAAGACTTTGATCATTTGGTGAGGAAAAACGGTTTTGGTGAATCAATTTGCAAATTTACAGAAATATTGATGCTATAAAAGTCTACAAATCTGAATACCAATGGAAGTCATGCAATCAGAATTAGCAAAGAAACAAAAGATTTACAAAAGACCACAAAAAATCGTCTTTTTAGTATTTTTTTTTTAACTGACGGTGAAGGGTAAAAAAATACTCGCTTAAAAATCTTTAGAAAAGATCTTTTAAAAAAACTTAATCAGATTTCAAAAATTGTCCTTGAATTTTGTATGTCGTCATTATTTGCCGAGATATTGGTAATCAAAGCCAGAAGTATATTTTTTTCATTAAAAGTCAGACAATCCGTGCAAACATAATTAAAACTGAATAAACTAGTTATGTACCTCGTGGCCATCATGGTTAGTGCGTAGGACTGTCACGCCGAAGGTGTGGGTTCGATTCCCAGCCGTGCCACCTAAAAACAGAAATGTTTTATCCGAGGTACTGCTCCTTGCGAGGACCTGACAAATTCTCCATGAAAAAGTGCTTCTCATTTAGCCGTTCAGACTCGGCAAACATTTTATGGATAAAACTGTAGGTCCCTTCCATTCCTGCCAACAACACGCACAAAGGAATGGTTGTGAGTTAAAGTCACTAGGCCCTGGTTATGCACGAGCAGTTGCGCCACCCAATTTATTTATTTACATATTTATAAACAAGTTATCTGACCATTACTTTTGATTGACTCGACAAAAATTATCCATAAAATTGAGGACCTTCAAAAAATTAAAAATAAATTGCACTTTTCTCTCGTATCATTTCTTGCAATAACGGAATTACATTACTATAAGAAAAATATTTGCAAGTAAATTTCAAAAGACGAAACGTAAAGCTGTAGAATTCTTTTTGTTTCAACCCAATACGACCACTCATCAGAAAGATAGTTCTTCCAAAAACACTAAAAAGAAAAATTGAGAACAATATTTTTGTTCCGTTAGTTTTTTTTGTATTAGTGTCCCACCTGGAAAAACAATATAGTTTTTAACGGGGCACTAGAAAGTTTTACATTGACCCTAACAAGGCTCTAGCAAGGGTAACTATCGATTTTATCTAGGGCCTCACCGGTTAAGCGACCTTTTGCTTCGAAAGACAAAAAAAAGTTGTCTTCACTGAGATTCGATCCTGTGATCTTCTGATTACCAGTCCAATACGCTAACTACTGAGCTACTGCTACTTCGCAATACAGTTACGTAATGTTGAAAATGAAAAACTATATACATACTTCAATTTTTCTTACTATTGTATGATGGGTAGGGTATAAAATATTTGTGTTTTTGTTTTTGTTATGGGGTATTTGTGATGGGATAACAAGACTTATCCGACAAGTTTTTACTAGCGAGGGCCTCGTGAGTATTTGACAAGTTTTCCCTGTCTAGATTTCCCCTACCAAAACCTTTCCTTAGCCTTATCTCACAAGTTTTTACTACTGAGGGTCTCACGAGTATTTCACAAGTTTTTCTTGTCTAGATTTCACCTACCAAAGCCTTTTCAGGACCTTGATTAAACTTGACAAAAACATGCCATTCTTCCAGATTGGGTATTTGTATTTTTAAATGTCCAATAAATAAATTTTGATGATGAATCATTTTTGTCGCAACACTAATTGAAGTTTTAAATACTAAAGCCTTCTTTTTAATTAAAGAATACAAACAAAATATATTTAGGGTAAAGTTGGGTAAACATGGCACCAAGAAAAAAAGAAAATAAATGTATGGGAATCGGGGTCTATTTCCTCTCGTTTAAATGGAAAGGGCAGTTTTCTATAAAATTTGAAAAAATACTATTAAAAAACAACGGGAAAGTCGTAAAATACCATTTACCAGTTTTTTTGTTTCAAAGACAGATTCATTCTTTTACTGTGTTCTTAAATCAAATTATTTTCACGAAATTAAAATATTTTTTTGTTTAACGAAATAAATTGATACGCATCTTTAAGGGAACCTATGATCTTTTGCATTCTATGAAGACCCAAATTTATTGTTTTTTATGTATAGCTCACTTTTTTGGCCAATATAACACCGTTTTGTTTTTTTTTTCCTTAATTTAGAACTCTGTTGAAATGGGCACCGACCTCGAAATAGTTACCATAGCCCTGCAACAGGGCAATATGGATAGTAGTTTGTTCCGACTTAAACGCGGTTCAGTTCTAAGAATAAACCCAGATGCATCGCTACTTGGAAAGGAAATAATTCTTTATACAAACTATCCTGGAGATGGTAAAAGATATACAAATGGTATCCTCTTTTAGTGCAATTTTGCATAACCTTTAAAATATTTCAGGTAAAAAAGAATTCATCCGCACCGAAAATCGGGTTGTTGATTGGCATTCGAAATATGGAAAGCAAATCACTTCACCAAAAAATCAATATGTCCATGTTGTTGATATTGATGCGTATGCTGAGGTGAAAGTGAACATTTCTGGAACCTTCCGATTCTTTTTTAAAGAAAAAGATAGGTAAGTTTAAAAAAAATCAAAGATAGTATCATAGAATTTAAAAAATATTGATAGTACCTCTATCTGAAACTGCCAGAGTTCTAAGAGCTGAAACCTTACGCAACGACAAAAAGTGGATTTTATTCCTCAACTAATAGTGCTTTCAAAAATTTAACAGAGTCTGTTTAAAAATTACTCAATATTTCATATTCTTCTTTTTGAAAATTTTCAGTGATGTGAAGGAACCATGCGGTTCACTTTATGTTCAAGTTGAGCCTACTCTTCATGTTGGACCACCAGGAGCCCAGAAAGTCATTCCTTTGGATTCTGTACGTTGTCAAACTTTTCTTTCCAAGTGTTTGGGACAAATTGATACTTGGGAGGCAAAACTGAGAGTTGCAAAGGAATCCGGTTACAATGTGATTCATTTTACTCCAATTCAAGAGCTTGGTTTATCTCGATCGGCTTATTCTCTACGCGATCAGCTGAAAGTGAATTCTCACTTTGGCCCCAAGGGACAAGTATCCTTCGAAGATGTTGACAAAGTTATCAAGAAGTTACGTCACGAGTGGGGAGTAAGTTAATTGAATATGCTAATGATGAACAAATTTTAATAACTATTTTTGTGTAGATTGCTTCAATTTGCGACATTGTTCTCAACCACACTGCTAACGAATCTAACTGGCTGGCAGATTTTCCTCATGGCACCTACTCTTGCCATACATGCCCCTATTTGCGACCAGCATTTTTGTTGGACGCTCTCCTAGTGAAAGCAGGTACTGACATTGAGGAGGGACTTCTTGAACAAGTTGGAGTTCCCAAAATCATTGATCAGGAGAGCCATTTGGATGCCTTACGTCATCAACTCAAGACAAACTTCCTTCCCAAGGCGAATATTCATGAATTATATCAATGTCATTTACCAAAGATTGTGAATGATTTCGACCAAATGATTCGAAGCAGACCACCACCTGGAAAAAAAATCCAACCTGCAGAACGTCAAAAGGAAATCGTTCTGATTCAAGATCCAGAATATAGGCGCTTTCAGTCTTCCATCGACATGTCACTAGCATTGGAGATCTTCAACACTTTCCATGCTGATTGCTTTGATGAGGAATCACGCATAAGGAAGTGCACTGATGCCTTCCGTCAGCACTTGCAAACTTTGAACGATAATGTTGCAACTGAGATCTGGGAATATTTACACACTGCTGTTGAGAACTGTCTTGCTGGTGTTCGGTATGAGCGAGTTCAACCAGATGGACCTAGAATCAGGGTCATTTCAGATAAGTACCCCGTGTTTATGCAATATTTTACTCACCTGGTGGTGGAAAGACGTACTCCGGCAGAAATTGAAGAGCGTATGTATGGCGAGGATGGCAATTATTTGATGGCTCACAATGGCTGGGTCATGGGATCAACTGATCCCTTGAATGATTTTGCTGAGCAACAGCCTGGTCATGCTAACGTCTACCTCAAGAGAGAGTTAATATCGTGGGGTGACAGTGTTAAATTGCGCTACGGTGAGAAACCCGAAGATAGCCCTTATTTGTGGGAACATATGCGAAAATACGTTGAGACCACGGCAAAGATCTTTGATGGTGTCCGCTTGGACAACTGTCATTCAACGCCCTTACATGTGGCTGAATATCTGCTCGACGCTGCAAGGAAAGTCAATCCCGATTTGTATGTGGTCGCTGAGCTTTTCACAAACTCCGATGCTACGGACAACGTTTTCGTTAACCGGTTGGGTATTACATCATTGATTAGGGAAGCCCAATCTGCGTGGGATTCCCATGAAGAAGGTAGACTTGTCTACAGGTATGGCGGGCATCCTGTTGGAGCTTTCCAAGTCTCTCCCAAGCGTCATTTGGCACCAAACATTGCTCATGCTTTGTTCATGGATCTGACACATGATAATCCCTCGCCTATCGAGAAACGGTCGGTTTATGACTTGTTGCCATCAGCTGCTGTAGTCTCGATGGCGTGTTGCGCTACTGGAAGCAATCGTGGTTACGATGAACTAGTTCCCCACCACGTAAGTTTTTTGTTCTTTACAATAACCCCTTGCCTCATTGATAAACCGTTCAAATATCTTTTATATAGATCCATGTTGTTGATGAGAATCGAGAGTATCAAGAATGGGGAAAAGCAGTCTCTCCCAAAACCGGAATTATCGGAGCCAAGCGAGCTTTGAATCTTCTCCATGGTCAATTGGCGGAAGAAGGCTTCAGTCAGGTCTATGTTGATCAAATGGATCCAAATATCGTCGCCATAACTCGACACTCTCCTAAAACCCATGAAAGTATTATCCTTGTCGCTCATACCGCTTTTAGTTACCCAGATCCATATGCTGGACCAACTGCTGTTCGTCCATTACGTTTCGAAGGCTGTCTTGATGAAATTATTCTAGAAGCAGAACTATTAAATAAAGGTCCAAAGCCATTCGATGGTCCCTCACCATTTAAAAAATCTGATAAGGTTATCAACGGTTTGGAACAGTTCCAATTGAACATTCGTGAGCATATTCCACTGGCTGAATCGAATATCTTCTCAAAGACACCAGCCATCGATGGCAACATGACGCAGCTTAACTTTGAAAATCTAAAGCCTGGATCTATCGTGGCAATAAGGGTCTCCCTTAATCCAGCCACTCGTCCCAGCTTTGAAAAACTTCAAGGCATTGTCATCGCTTTGCAGAAGGAAATAGGTCCTGTTCATGCTGAATTGGCAACCATTGTCTCGAATCTTGACTTTGTTGATCTAAATCGAGCTTTGTTCAGTTGTGATCAGGAAGAAAGAGATCTTGGACTTGGAGGCGCTGCATATGATATTCCCGGATATGGACCAGTAGTTTATTGTGGTCTACAGGGCTTTGTTTCGATTTTGACTGATATCGCTCCAAAGAACGATTTAGGCCATCCTTTGTGTGACAACCTTAGGAATGGCGATTGGATGATGGGTTGGTATTATGTTACAGGATTTATGAACTTATTCAAACCTTGAATACCTTTCAGATTATATCTCACAAAGATTGAGACGTTTCCAGGATTGCAAAAAGCTCGCCAAATGGTTGAGACTTGCTTTCGAGCCATTGAAGACAATTCCAAGATATTTAATTCCATGCTACTTTGATGCTATTATTAATGGAGTCTATCACATGCTGGTCGAACATGCCTATTCCCTTATGCCCGAGTAAGTATATTATCAGTTGGCTCTGTGATTAGCCTGGACTTAATTTAGTATTCTCTGTCAACAGCTTTATTCGTAAGGGAAGCAACTTCGCTCAGTCTTTGGGTCTAGCTACTATTCAATTCCTTTCCATATGCAAAACAGCCAATTTGCCAAAGTTCAGTCCCAGCATTCTGCCTCCACCACCACCAGAGCAGTGTGTTACTCTTTCAGCTGGTCTTCCTCACTTCGCCACTGGTTACTTACGTTGCTGGGGTCGTGATACATTTATTGGCCTCCGTGGTAACCTCTTCCTTACAGGAAGGTTCAATGAGGCTCGTTACATTATTATCGGATTCGGTGAATGTTTGCGTCACGGTTTGATTCCCAATCTTCTCGATGGTGGGGCTAATCCACGCTTCAACTGCCGTGATGCTGTCTGGTGGTGGCTTCACAGCATCAAGCAGTATGTGAACGAAGCACCCAAAGGCAAAGAAATACTCCGTGACAAGGTATCAAGAATCTTCCCAACAGACGATTCTCCACATTGTGATCCTGGCGAGCATGATCAATTCCTGTACGATGTGATGCAAGAGGCATTGAATGTACACTTCCAAGGGTTGCAATATCGCGAACGTAATGCAGGTTACGAAATTGATGCTCACATGAAAGATAAGGGCTTCAACAATCAAATCGGAGTGAACCCTGATACTGGCTTTGTATTCGGAGGAAATGCTGCAAACTGTGGCACATGGATGGATAAGATGGGTTCATCGGAAAAAGCCAATAACAGAGGCAGACCAATTACCCCACGCGACGGATCAGCTGTAGAAATGATCGGTTTACAAGTCTCAGCTTTGAGATTTATGGAACAGCTCAGCAAGGATGCACTTATTCCACACAGATCTGTGGAAAGGTATGGAAAGAATGGTAAGTCGGTATAGGTTATTATTATGACTTTTATATATGAACTTCTTTACCTTAGGAGAGAAAACAACATGGACCTATGGGGAATGGGCGGATCGTATTCATGAAAACTTCGAGAAATATTTCTTTGTAACCAAAGAAGAGAGAGCTCCATTGGCCAATAAGAAGCTGATTTATAAGGACTCGCTAGGAGCAACCCAAAAATGGACTGACTATCAGCTGCGATGCAACTTCCCAATTTCCATGGTTGTCGCTCCAGAACTCTTTAATCCCTTCAATGCATGGCAAGCACTTGAAGTTGCGAAAAAACATCTTTTAGGTCCCCTCGGAATAAAGACTCTCGATCCAGACGATTGGAATTATCGTGGAAACTATGATAACAGTGACGATTCAGGAGATGCTACAGTGGCGCACGGAGCAAACTATCATCAAGGGCCCGAGTGGGTCTGGCCAATTGGATATTATTTGAGAGCTAGATTGATTTTCGCCAAAAAATGTGGATTCCTACCTGAGACTATTGCCGAGACATGGTAAGTTTAAATTCGAGTTGCACTTATGCATTCCAATTGGTGATATTGTTGTTTCTGTCAGGCAAATCCTACAAGCGCACTTGAAGGAAATTCAAACTTCCCACTGGCGTGGATTACCTGAGTTGACTAATGATAAGGGAGCCTTCTGTCGCGACTCTTGTCGAACGCAAGCATGGAGCATTGCCGCAATCTTAGAGGTAAGTTACTAGAATTCGTTCAAATTCAAACCATTTTGTAATGTTTTTTTTTTTTGTTTGTATTTTGCAGGTCCTTCATGATCTCCATCATATAGGAGGCGATTTATTGTAGATCTCGAACCGTTCCAACGAACTTTTAGATTTGAATACAATTAAACTGCCACATGAGACATGATATGGCTATAACAAATTGAAATACTCCACTTTTTTATATAACCAGACGACACCCTGAAAAAATATTGTACGTAGCTGAAAATTAAGTAAAGAAAAACTTCAGTGTTTTTTTTTATAGTTGTTATCAATAATGTTTGTTATTAGTTATAGTTACTAGCTGTTTGTCTGAACCACAAAAATATGAGTTTGGAGATTTAAGAAATCTGACCTGACCTCCACTCACAGTGTTTAGTAATAAGAATTGTTTTTTTTTATGTAATACATCACTTCTTGCTTTATTTATCGTGTTGATTGAAAATTTTCTTTTTTTATAATATTAAGTACATTTACAATAAATATTTTATCAAACCATTCGTGAGGGTGTTTTATTTTTATTTTCAAGAGAAATAACTATCCCGAGCAGCACGCATTGGAGAATTCTGGGGTGGGTTTATTTTAACTTTAGTATATTCCTCATCCCAAAGAGGATCGGGAGAATCAAGAATGGAAGGATGTTCGAAACTGCGGCTTTGGAATTCTTCAGGTATAGATGGTTGACAGTAAAATTGTGTACGACGTCTTCGGGGATAAAGTTCTGCTGAATTGAATTCAAAATTCTAAAAAAGAAGGTTAAATAAAATCACACCGTGTTAAATTTTTTAATGGCTTACTGGAAAATTTGATTGATGGTTTCGTTGAGTTTGGCGTTGGTTTTTGAAAAACTAAAATGAAACATTCATAAATGCATATGAAAATGTTATTGTATTAACCATTTGCGGCGGAACTTACTTTGGATGATCGCATTTTGTTTCCAAAGAGGCCGAAAAGTTTGGGAACAGTATAATGTTTTAATTTAAAGCCAGAAAATAATTCACATGATTATTCAAATCGAAATTAGAACAGCTGGTTACTTAAGAAATTTCGTTTTTTTGATTTTTGAAGTGAGTGCGAAAACAGTTATAGTCCTTTTATTATGAAAACCAATGTTCCGGAAGCATTCTATTGTGGAAAGGTTAGCTATCATGAATTATCGCAGAATGCTAGCTGTGCAATATGTTTGTTTTCACATTCCGAAAAGACAGACAAGTTTAAATTATTGAAAAATATTAAAAACACCATTTCAGTTGCTGACTAAAAGAGTAGAAAATGTTGAAGTTTAAGCATTGTTTAGGTTCTCCGCAAATATATTAATTAATTTTTAGTAATATTAATAATTTTAATTATTTATCTGTAAGACCTAAGTTATTTAAATGCAACGTGAATTGCTCAGCACTAATAAGAAAGAACTAGGAGGATATGGAAGAGCTTTTGTTGGCACAGTGGATTGAGAATAAAGTTTTAATCATCCAGTTAAAGCTGGGAGAGTATAGAAAATAAAGCAGACTAGGTTGGGGCTCAAGCCTAGACCTATTAGTTAGCAGTAAGGCACTACATCCACTGCACCATTTTCTCATATTTTTGCACTTGTGATTTTGGAATTCAGAGCCTCGTACCAAAAGTCCATTCCTTTACAATGATTTTCTTTTTTAAACATACATAAATATAAATAAACTTTTCGAAAATATCTTTTATTTCAAATTTATCATAACAGTATTATTGAACAGACATTATATTTCAATTGAAACATAGCATACCTTTACGACTGTTATTTTTGTATTTTTTAAATACTAAATGCAAAACTAGTAGAACTCAAAGTGCTTAAAAACTAATAGTCAGTCTCTAGGGTTTATGTGATGAATAAGAAAGAAAGAAAATGAAAGAAGGAAAAGGAAATGAGAAAACTTACTGACCTAAATGACCAGAATCTCATCTGGAAAAATGAAAAAAATTTCACATAATTGTATTCTCTCTTCACCACAACTAATCATCATCTTTGGCTGACTTTAAATCACGTCCCAGTCCTTGTATCTTAATATCCAATCCACTATGAGCTAGAAGCGTTTCCTCTTTGACTTCACTAAGACAATTCTCCTGCTCCAACTTAGATTTAATATTAACTAAATCAATATTGGAAGCACTTCTCTTTTCTCGAGAAGCTTTTATAGTTGTAATTGAGTCTGATTGATCTTTATTAACTTCGAGAATGTCTCGACGTATCGCTTCTATATTTTCCTTTTCGTTTTTGTCCTCTTTGGAGGATGGGAGCTTTGCGGCTCCAGAGCTGTTTACTACTTTAACAATTGTTTCGTTCTCATCCACGGGAAGCTTGCTCTTTAGCTCTTGGGCGATTTTATCTTCCAATATCTTTACAGGACCAGAAAGTTTAGGAACATCTGCAGGTTTTTCGATTGCTTCAATATTTTGTGGTTGCTTATTATCAAGTACAACAGCATTCATTACGTCACTTTGTGATGCATTAATCAGCAATGGTAAAGGTAATGGGACTCGAACATCCTGCACAACAATGTCTGGAGACTTCTTCGCAACTTCATCAACAACATCAGGTGCAGGTTCAGCGATAGGCTTCTTTTCAATCTCTTTGGTTGCATTCCCTTTATAATAATTATTCTCGGTAAGTATTCCAAGAACTGAAGCTTTTCGAAGCAAGTTTGGTGGATTTTTAACCGGTTTTTGATCTTCATCTTTTTTACTCTCTTCATGCACTTGTCTTTCGATTTCTTCTACTTTCTCAACTACTTCACCAAGTTTTTCCACAACTAAGTCTTGGGTTAGTTTATTTTGTTTAGCGAGTTCTTCTTTAAGTTCGTCGACCTTGCGTTCTAGTAGTTCTTTGGTCTTTATCAATTCATTCTGAGCCTTTACAAGATGTTCTTTATTTTCACCTTCCTTTTGTTGTTGTTCTTCAGCGGCTATTTTTTCTTCGTTTTTGATTGCTTCCTTGGCAATTCCATTGGAATTTGAGGGGGCTTCACTTACAACTGGAGCCTTTACAACCAAAGGAGTTGGTTCAACCAAAAACTGTTTTTTCTCGGGCGGACTCTTTTCTGTTGGTTTCATTGCTATCGGTTCAACTTCATCGACCGGCAGTACTGGACTTATTTTTGCCTTCGGCTCGTCTGGTTGTGGGTCCTTTTCCTTGGAATCAACTAGATGTTGATTTATATCCAAAGATACATTCTGAGAAGGAATATCTTTGACAACTTCCTTGGCGGGCTTTTCAAATTTATTTTCAAATTTTGTCAGAGGCGTTACGCTTTTAGTGACACTTTCACTAATTAAATGCATCGGACCAGAACGCTGCTCATCGATGGCACTTAAATTAGCATACGTGCCAAGAATCATCAAACAACATCCTCCAACTATAATTGCTTGGGCTAGGGTTCTTTCAGTGGAATCCTTTTTTGAGATTTTTCTAAAGCATGCTGCAGGGAATATAATACAAATGGCTATGCCTATAGTGGATCCAACGAGTCCTATTACCAGTTCTATTGATGGAATTAACAATGCAATACAAAGCGAACCTACAACTATAAATGCTGTAATTGTTTTGAAGCGAGTTTCAGGAATATAGCCGGTTGTGTCTGCATGACCCTTAAAAAATCAGGACATTGTTATTTATGAATTTATATACATACTTCTAATTGACGCTTGTACTCACTCTTCTGTATAGGAGCGAATAGATACTAGCTCGACAGGGAAATATCACAAGGGGGAAGCTAAACGCCACGGATAGGACAAAACCTATTTTTATAACATCACTGCCAAAGGATGGTGTGAAGTTTATAAGGATGTTGCCTGTAGTCATATGTTTTTGTTCTGTATTGTAATTTAGAAAATAATTTAAAAAAAAACTCACCTGAGAATGTTTGAGTGCAAAATGCGACATATCCAAAGAATCCAACTGCAATATAGACCAAAGTACACATCCAAGTAGCCTCTTTAATAATCCCATTAAGTTTCTCCAAACTTTGATTGTTAACACTTTCAAGAACTTCGAATAATTGCCTAAAATAGATGAAAATTGTATATCAGTTTTTAATACAAATTAAGCTGGATGCACGGTTAAACAAATGTTACAAAATTTTTACTTATATTAACAAAGTATTCAAAATTAAACTTAAATGGTATAGCTGTAAATAAATAGTCAGCGATAAAAGAGCCATTAAAAGTGTCCTACCAATCAATAAAAAAAAAGATATTAAAACCTCTTTTTCAAAAACTTGAAATTAAAAGGAGCAACGATTGGTCAAATTACAAACCACATGATACCTACAACCCAACAAGGATAGATGGTGAGACCGGTTCTTCTTCGAAACCGGGCGGCAGCACGGCGTCAAAGCTGTTTGCCGTTACTCCTGGGGTCGGTTTCAGTGGGGTGGTTGTGGCAAGTCATGGTCCCCCATCTGATACAGATTCCAGCGAGAGAAGTAAGGTGGTAGCAATACCTTTGTACAAACTCATAAATGTATCACTCACACTTGAATCAAATAATTCAAGTTTCAAGGCAAGTATTGAAGCAACCATACTAGCTAGGATTACAGATTACCAGCCAAGATGTGAAGTTCAGTCACAACATTGGGAAATTCCGTCTCATATTCAGTTAGCTGATCCAGGATTTATGACTAATCAAAAAATCGATATGCTTATCGGTGCCGAATTGTTTTTCGATCTTCTCCTTCCAGGGGAAATAACAGTTGGACCTCAACTTCCTACACTCCGTAACACAAAACTAGGATGGATAGTCGCAGGTGGCGTTCAAACTTCAACCCACATTGCTGTTTGCACCATTGCCACAAGGCCATCTCTATCGTCATTAGAGAAACTTGTGAGTAGGTTCTGGGAGTACGAGACCCATGATACTCAAATCAAACGCATGAGTAATGAAGAGCATAACTGTGAGGAATTTTTCAACTCCAGCACAAAGGTTGTATCAAATGGAAGATTCATGGTAAGTCTTCCTTTCAAAAAAAATCCATCTTGTTTGGGTGCATCTCTCGAAAGGGCACGCAAAAGATTTCTTTCATTAGAACGAAGATTTGAAAAAGATTATGCATTGCGTGAGCTTTATTCTCAGTTCCTATTAGAGTACGAAGAACTGGGCCATATGAGTCCCATTGAGAACTTTGAGATCCCACAAAATCATTATTTCATCCCGCATCATTGTGTGTTAAAGCCAGAAAGCTCCTCAACAGCATTGCGTGTGGTCTTTGATTGTTCAGCAAAAACAACATCTGGATTTTCTCTCAATGATGTTCTAGGCGTTGGACCAACAGTTCAACCTGACCTATTTTCAATAATTATTAATTTCAGACTAGAAAGGTATGCATTTACAGCAGATATAAGCAAAATGTACCGACAGGTACTGGTACGGCCAGAAGACAGAGCTTTTCAACTAATTCTTTGGAGACCTCAAAGCAATCAACCTCTGAAGACATACAAACTTAACACATTAACCTACGGATCAGCTTGTGCTCCTTATTTAGCAACCAAATGTCTTGCCCAGCTTGCAGACAATTATCAACAGCTGCACAAAAGAGCATCCCAAACTATACGTGAAAATATTTACGTTGATGATCTACTTGCTGGAGCAGATACAGTTTCAGAGGCCAGAGAACTGCTAGAAGACATAACGTTCCTTCTACAAAAGGGTAAATTTGAATTAAGAAAATTCTGTTCTAATGATAACAACATTCTTAAGAATATTCCTGATGCACACAAGGAAAGGTTAGTAAGATTCCATCAGTCTGACGTAATCAAAACCTTAGGATTGATTTGGAATCCAACTCTCGATCAATTTGAATTTGGATTTAACTCAGACAAATTCACAGCACCTAAAACTCCTGTAACACGCAGAACTGTTTTGTCAGACCTCGCACGATTGTTTGATCCTCTAGGTCTATTAAGTCCAGTCATAATGCTTGGCAAACTCTTTTTACAAGATTTGTGGAAGACGGAGTTCTCATGGGATGACCAGCTTCCTATGGATCTGACCGAAAAGTGGAACAGGTATGTAAATCAATTCTTTGATTTAGAAAATATAAGCATACCTCGATTTGTAATGTGCCCATTGCCAAAAAGAACCGAACTACATGGGTTTTCGGATAGTAGTATGTCCGCCCTTGGAGCGTGTGTTTACATCAGATGCATAGACGAATCAGGCAACATCTATAGTAAGTTACTTTGCTCAAAATCTCGCATCGCTCCAATGAAGGCCATTACAATCGCTCGTCTTGAACTTCAAGCTGCAGAGCTCTTGGTTGAGCTGGTAAGGAGAATACTCCTGACATTTAACAAGTATGTTCATAAGATAGCATACTACACAGATTCAACAACTGTGCTGGCTTGGATTAACTCTCCCTCTTATGTCTGGGATACATTTGTAGCAAATAGGGTAGCCAAGATCCAAGCAGAAACTCAGATATCACAATGGAATCATATTAAAGGGGAAATAAATCCAGCTGATTTAATAACGAGAGGATGCACTCTCGTCGACCTTTCATCATCATTGACATGGTTTGAAGGTCCATCTTTTCTTAAACTAGATGAATCACTTTGGGAGCCCAGTAAGTACACCATTCCACAGGTCGTTCCAGAATTGCGAAAAACCAAAACGGCATTGATAACTGCAACTCACGATGAAGATATATTAAATAGAATTAATCATAGAAACTCTTTCTATACATTACAGAAAATATTCTCATACTGTAGCAGATTCTTAAGGAACGCCAGACGGCCTGACCTCTTAAGAAGGAGTGGCATGCTTTCTGCTGATGAACTGCGTGAAGGAACCCGCCTTC
The DNA here is from genome assembly GCA_963921185.1 of Dasysyrphus tricinctus. Lineage (NCBI taxonomy): Eukaryota > Metazoa > Arthropoda > Insecta > Diptera > Syrphidae > Dasysyrphus > Dasysyrphus tricinctus. The sequence goes on from OY992531.1 coordinate 81,300,163, forward strand.
TCTTGGTATACACTCAACGGATGGCCTTTCCAGAAGAATACAAAGCTTTAAAAGGCAATGTAAGTACAATTGCTCAATCAAGCTTAGCAACATTAACACCCTATTTTGATAAAAAATACAACTTAATTCGAGTGGGTGGGAGATTAGCAAATTCTGTGCTTCTGCCGGATGCCAAAAATCAAATACTTTTGCCTAAGAACAACACTGTCACAAGGTTGCTTTTAGAGCATTTACATAGAACAAACTTACACATATCCCACAGGGCTCTAATAGCAATTTCGCGACAACAATATTGGATATTAAGCATTGGAAGAGAAGCAAGATCAGTGATAAGAAAGTGTATCATATGTGCGAAGTCCAGGCCAACATCTATAACACAGCTGATGGGCGACCTACCAATGGAAAGAGTAACACCATCTCGCCCATTTTACTACACTGGGGTTGACTTTGCCGGTCCTATAAAATCACACTACAAAATCAGAGGTAAGACTCCTTCAAAATCGTATTTAGCAATTTTCGTATGCTTTTCCACAAAAGCAATTCATATCGAAGTTGTTGGAGACCTCTCCACCGAGTCGTTCATCAATTGCCTTAAAAGGTTCATAGGCAGACGTGGATTGTGTCACACTATTTTCTGCGATAATGCGACCAATTTCGTCGGTGCTAGTAACAAACTCAAGGAGCTTAAAGGAGTTATGCAATCAAAGAGAATGGAATCAGCCATTCAATCAACATGTATTCAGACGGGAATTAATTGGCAATTTATTCCCCCTCGTTCTCCGCACTTTGGGGGACTCTGGGAGTCAGCTGTAAAATCAGCTAAAGGGTTGTTGGTTCGACACCTGGGCGAGGCTTCGTTAACATACGAGGAGCTAACCACAATCGCAATTCATATAGAAGCAATACTTAATTCGAGGCCGTTGATGCCAATTTCATCGGACCCAAATGATCTAGAAGCTCTTACCCCCGGCCATTTTTTGATAGGAGCACCACTTCTTTCCATAGCTGAGCCCGATGTCACTGACAAAAAAGTAAGTTCTCTTAATAAATATCGACAAATCCAGCATGTACAGCAATCATTTTGGAAGAGATGGTCTGGTGAGTACTTACATCTCTTACAACAACGAGCTAAGTGGAAAACTGAATCCCAAAACTTAAAGCCAAATACTCTTGTTTTATTAAAGGAACCCAATATGCCACCAACAAAATGGAAGTTGGGGCGTGTTGTAGAAGTAATCAAAGGAAATGATGGATTGGTTCGTGTTGCCAACATAAAGACCCATGGAGGAATTCTCCAGCGAGCTATTCATAATTTGTGTCCCTTACCGGTAGAAGAAGCAGACAAAACAGATCATCCACCAGATCATACAAAGAAGCCACCTCTTAAAAACGATGGAGAACCAAATATATATTCAACATCACGGAAACTGAGAAGCGGCAGAGTTACAACGGGATCTTTATTTGTATCCCTTTTCATCGCATTGTTGATTGCGCCAGTTACCACCGCGAACACAGACAACAACGTCATTATCAACCAGCTCGATAACGCAGTCGGAATCTACTTTGAAGACATAGGAACACTGCGGGTAGTTAACAATTTCTGGAGCGTTTATGTCTATTACAATCTAACCAATTATTGGTTAGAATTAACCGAAATCAAAACCTACTTAAATGAACTGGAAAGCGCTTGCGCGGCAGATAAATTGGACAAGATTTACTACTGTCATCAGACTATCGATATTTTTCGACAAAGAGTCGCTGTCATTGACCAAAACAACGAGTTCATTAATGGGTTTAACACTTCAAGTCGGACAGCCATTCGGCATCGCAGATCTCCATTCGATTTTGTTGGTAGTGTGGCTCATAGTTTGTTCGGTGTCCTCGATCAAGAAGAGGCTCAGCATATTCAAAATCAGATTGACCTAGCAAATAAACATGAACTTCACTTATCGGCTCTTATTAAAAAACAAAGTTCTATTTCAGATTCAACCACAAATATTCTGAGACGCAATACAATGGAAGTCAAAGAGCAATTCCAGACATTGAACACATACCTGGCTAGAACGTTTAATGCAATTGAAAAACAACAAGATGGCATTAGCACGAATCAACACTTTGTTTCCCTAACTTCATATTTAATTATGATTTTAATAAATTTTCAGAGCACTCAAGACACTCTACTTGATGTCATACTGGATTTGAATCATGCCAAAATTAATCCTCAGCTCATCACACCAAAGCAACTTAACGATCAGCTGCAGCTTGTTCAAGGAAATCTCCCATCGTCTTTGAGATTACCAAATGTTTCAATATTGGATATGTTCAAAATCATTACAGTCAAGGGACGAACACTTAAGGATTCAATCGTTTTTGAAATGCTGATACCACTAGCTCAAGATCAAGAATTCCAGGTGTTCAATCTAATCCCATTGCCTATCACTCACAACAATATGAGCCTTCTAGTGGATATATCTAAGCCATACCTAGCAGTTACATTAGCTAGAGACAAATTTTTTGGACTAACGGAATATGAGTTTTCATCCTGCAAACCTATAGCCACGAGAACCCATCTCTGTACTCAGGTTGTCCCGACAAATATCCATCAACACAATTTGCAAGTTTGTGAAATGGCCCTACTGAATCATGAAGATAATGCATTGAGCGATTGCATCTTGAATGAAATACCACCTCAAAATCGGTGGCTCGCACTCAAGCAGACTAATAGTTGGTTATTTTCATTGATTACTAATTCAACAGGTCTTCTCATTTGTAATGGAGTAACAAGCAGCATAGCCCTGGCAGCCAATGGAGTGGTTGAGTTCAAAGATATGTGCACTCTCAAAATAGGAAATATCATCATAAACGGACGCTCAAACTTCAAAACTACTATAGCCAAGTCGTTCATACCGAGTGTAAGAATCCACAACTGGATTGGAACCCGTAACCTTTCAATCCAATCAAATAACTGTTTTACACATTCCACAGGTAGCCAGCAGCAGCAACCAACAGCAAAGGAAGGAAAAGTTAGAGAATCTTTGGGATTATTTCGATACCAATGACAGCGAGATTCGGGATAAATACTCAGGCCATCTTCAACATGAGTACTTCACCAAAGAGTACTATGAAGAGATTCGAAAGGTTTATGAAGCCATGAAAATGGACATTATAAGTCGTTTGACAAAACTGCAAGGACGGGACGTTAATCAGATCCAGGAAGAGCCACCAGCAGCACTGCCATCAGGATTTGGATTATCGATGACACCGCCAGCAGCAATACCAACCAGGATGAATCCACCTGAGCATAAACAAAGGCTTGAGCTTAAAGTTTCTAAGCCAAGCACGCTTTCACCAAGAGAAAGATTCATGGTGCTCTCAAAGCATCTCCAAGCATCATTGGACAAATGCTCAATAGATTTAAAGGGCACCGAACCCCAAATGTTTCAAGTTAAAGTTGCAAACATAAAAGAAAACTTTGAGCAAATCAAAGTTTTATATCAGCGACTGGATGGTGACTTAGACGAAGAAAATATCGAACAATATTTTCATCTACAGCAGCAGTTGGAGTTAAGGCTGATTGGGCTTCAAACAAAGGCAATTGATACATCTGGTATACAGGATCCACCTATTTCAAGTACATCATTGAAACTGCCAAAAATTGAGTTGCCAAAATTTGACGGAAACTATCTAAAGTGGCGTCAATTTTATGATCTTTTCAAGCCAATGATCCTGGAACAACCAATATCACTTGCTCAAAAGCTCTATTTTTTGCGATCTAATTTGACCGGAGAAGCGCTCGGTTTAATCCAAGGATTTCCAGCAACAGACAACAACTTTGAAGCAGCCTGGCAGACGCTTATGGATAGATACGACAATAAACGGCTCCTCTTGTCGGCTCAATTGGAAAAACTTTTGAGTCAACCAGCCGCATCAGGAACTGCCTCCAGTTTAAGGAAACTGCACGATAACACCAAGGAAGGAATCCAGGCACTCATAAATCTGGGATTCCGCGCTCATGACTGGGATCCCATAGTTGTTCATCTGATGCTCAAGAAAGTGGACAAGGAAAGCAGGACACTTTTTGAGCAATCGTTAGCTGATCCAAGAAGCAGTCCTTCCCTGAAAGAGCTACTAAAATTTATGGAATCCCGGTTTCAAACCCTTGAAACAATAAACAACACAGACGAGAGAAGGAAGCCAACAACCGTAGTAGCAGCCAAAGTTGATGGCTGCCCAATGTGCAGTTCAGGTAGCCATAAGATATTTAATTGCAAAGCATTTCTTTCTCTTTCAGGTGGTGATCGTGAGAGAACTGTTCAAAGGCTTGGAATTTGCCGTAACTGCCTTAAGCCAGGGCATTCCCCCAACACATGCCACGCCAGAGGATGCTTTAGTTGTAATGGCAAACATAATACCCTCCTACACCATAAGAAGGATTCAAGGCAAATTTTTAAAACAAAACAAATAAATAATCAAATGCATTCCATAGGTAGCCAGCAGCAGCAACCAGCTCAAAGGGGGGAAGTCCAATCAAATAACTGTTTTACACATTCCACAGGTAGCCAGCAGCAGCAACCAACTCAAAGGGGGGAAGGTCAATCAACATCAACCAACCACTATACGCATTCCAATGCAGCTACTTGTTGTAAATCAAAACCACGGCAAGTTTATCTAGCAACAGCATTGGTAAACGTCAGGTCGGCATGTGGAACATGGCTTCCTTGTCGGGTCTTGTTAGATTCAGGATCACAAATTCATTTTGTGACTGCTGCTTTTGCACAAGCACTGGGTCTTCAGAAGCACCGATCGGAATCCTCAATAAGTGGCATAGGAGGACATGGCACACAAACACAATTTGCAAGTTTGTGAAATGGCCCTACTGAATCATGAAGATAATGCATTGAGCGATTGCATCTTGAATGAAATACCACCTCAAAATCGGTGGCTCGCACTCAAGCAGACTAATAGTTGGTTATTTTCATTGATTACTAATTCAACAGGTCTTCTCATTTGTAATGGAGTAACAAGCAGCATAGCCCTGGCAGCCAATGGAGTGGTTGAGTTCAAAGATATGTGCACTCTCAAAATAGGAAATATCATCATAAACGGACGCTCAAACTTCAAAACTACTATAGCCAAGTCGTTCATACCGAGTGTAAGAATCCACAACTGGATTGGAACCCGTAACCTTTCAAAAGACCTTGTCCCCCCATTGAAGGTAAGCACTATTGATTATGACCAATTTAAGAATCTTACACAGGAAATAGAAGACCTGAAGAAAGACATAGCATCACCTGAAGAACCCCAATTGAACATCCATGATTATCATCATTATGGTTTGAGCTCCTTGCTGCTGATGACTACTATTGGAATGATTATCTTTTATTGCCTGCGGCAGAGAAAGCCAATTCCAACACCAAGAAGAACAGTTCCTCGCTTTGAAGCCACCTTATAAATTGAAGGTTAGGAACCTCCAAGGAGGGGTGTATGTACAAACTCATAAATGTTTGCACACGATATCATTGTTATTTTATTGTTATTTTGCGTAACTTGCATTATTAAGTTTTCTATTTCTTAGTTGTTCTATTCTTCTTTTTTTTTGTAACGAGAGCTCCTGTGTGAACGATTAATTCTAATGGTTCACCAGACGAAATACGAACTTTCGTCATTTTAATTAGTTTGCATATTCCCACGGGAATACGAAAATATATCACACAGTAGCTCATCGAATAATATGCTTTGTAGATAATTTAATGTGTAAAATAAATCATTACAATTTCACCTCTCAACCACAGCAGTTGTCTTTTTGATTTAATTGGTATACTCCGTTTCATCTTTTCTAAGAGAAAGAATTTATATTGAACAACCTTATTTCAGTAGTGGTGGGGTTGTGAATAACGGTCCGACCACTTCTAGAGAGAGTGAACCTCTTCCGAGTACGTCTCGGGAGGGAGCCCAACTCGGTGGTGTAAGGGTTGTGAATAATGGTCCTCCCACCACTGGAGAGGGTTCTCCCCCGAAGACGTTACCATCAACTACGCTGAATAGGCAAACAAAGGACAGCTATACGGTCAGGCTGACAGCTCCTAGGATTCTCAATACCTTTGGTAATGGAAAGCTGGAGGTCGAAGGGAAGACGGAGCTGGACGCCAGGATAAAATGGGCTCAGTGCATTTTAGCCAATGCGCAGACCAGCGGCGACTCCACGTCAAAGCAACAAAGGTCTCTAGATGATACCATCCCGGTGCCCAAACGACCCAAGGTGCAAAACACCAGAACTCTCCATTGCGGCGTATCCAAGACCTATAGTGATGTCCTCAAAGTATACAAAAGAGATGAGGTTGACGCGGATCGCGTCCCTCCACAAAAAACTGATGCTGAGCCTGTGGGATGGGACCCTGGTGCATCCATCACCTTTCCATCCATTGTTGATGAGGAATCCAGGTCATCCCTGATCAAGGTTCAGTCTTCTACTAATGTCGACAGTCTGACCGAAATGGAGACCGAAGACTACCTTAACCTCGTTCCATTGAGTGAGAATGAGCTATTGAGTTCATCTTCTGATTTGGAAGAACGCAACGACACCGTACAGGAGGCTATTCCGCCTGATTGTAGCCAAATGTTGCAATTAGTCCAAATTAACCTTCAACACTCTATTAAGGCTTCGGCCTCCCTTCTTCTCCGTCTATCCAGAAACGGTGAGGATATTGTTCTGATCCAGGAACCCTGGATTGTTAAATCCATGGTTAAAGGACTCAGAACTCCTGGATACTACTTACTGTATGCATCTGGTAAGGGTGAACCTAGATCTGGCATACTAGTTAAAAGTACCACTAACGTATATTTACTCCCTGATCTCAGCGATAAAGATATCACCACTGCTAGACTGGAAACGGCCAATGGTGCGTACTGGCTAGTGTCGGCGTATCTGGGCCATGACAATCTCGGCCCTCTCCCCGGTTATACACTGGAGAGAATCATCGCACAGGCAGAACGACAGAAGATATGTCTCATTATTGGGAGTGATGCTAACTCCCATCATACAGTATGGGGAAGTACTGATATCAATGATAGAGGTGAATCTCTTTTTGATTATATTTTAAGTACTAACCTTATAGTAAGTAATGTGGGAAACGAACCTACCTTCATTACTAAAAACCGACAAGAAGTATTGGATATTACTCTTGTCTCAGATACAATTCATCACAAGATCTTGAATTGGAAAGTATCTGATGAACACTCGTTTTCTGATCACAGGTACATCCAATTCAGTCTAAATGATGAACCTCCTAGCCGCTTGGTATTTCGAAACCCTCGAAAAACCGATTGGCTTAAATATAGGATAACACTCAAAGGTCTATTAAAACCTGATCTTTTAAATCCTCCTTCAAATATAATTGAACTTGACTGCAAGGTCAGTGATCTCACGTTAGCCCTTAACAAATCAATGGCTATTTCCTGTCCACTTACTCAAGTAAGGGGAAAAAAGAAGCCGTATTGGTGGGATTCAGGGCTTGAACCGCTCAGGAAAGATTGTCGTAAATGTTTTAATCGAGCTAAAAGTACCCGAGTAGCGTCGGATTGGGAATCCTATAAGGAAACCCTTAAATTATATAAGAAAGCTTTGAGGAAGTCTAAGAGATCCTCCTGGAGAATTTTCTGTGGAAATATAGAAAAAACTTCAGAGGCATCCAGGCTTAGAAAAATCCTCTCTTCAAATCCAGTGATGCCTAGCTGTTTGAAAAATGCTGATGGCTCATGGACCAACTCTTGCGAAGAATCGCTAAACCTGCTACTAGATACTCATTTCCCTGGAAGCTCCAAAAATATTAATAGCTTCGACCATAATAGGTCAGATAATGAGCCAAGATATCCACAAGGTCTTGTTACTAGGGAAAAGCTGCAATGGGCGCTCAACAGCTTCAAACCATACAAGTCTGCAGGACCCGACGGCGTAGTACCAGCTGAACTCCAAATGAATTCTGATTTAATTCTGCCAATTCTGGAGATCATTCTTACTAGTTGTTTAAACCTGGTCCACATTCTCCTGTTATGGAGAGAAGTTAAGGTTGTGTTTATACCCAAAGCTGGCAAATGCTCCCAAGTAAACCCGAAAGATCTCAGACCTATTAGTCTATCATCATTCCTTCTTAAAATCTTTGAAAGATTGATCGATATCCACCTGCGAACAAGCATAGACACGCGACTTCTGTCTACTGCTCAACACGCTTATTGCAAAGGGAAATCGGTTGAAACTGCGTTACATACTCTAGTTCGAACTATAGAATATTCCCTCCATCATAAAGAGTACACCATGGTCGCTTTCTTGGATATAGAGGGCGCTTTTAACAATGTCGACACATATGCGATCGCATCTGCTCTGACATCCCTGAAGGTAGATGGTACGCTTGGTGAATTGATTAATCAAATGCTGACTAGCAGGGTTATCAATTCAAAACTGGGCAGCTTTTCCGCTAGAAGGTCTGTCAGTAGAGGTACGCCGCAAGGTGGTGTCCTATCTCCCCTTCTCTGGAACTTGGTAGTAAATGAGCTGCTGACATGCCTGGAAGCAGAGGGTTACAGAGTGATTGCATATGCGGACGATGTTGCTATTGCCGTATCAGGAAAGCATCCTACTGTCTTAAAAGAACTCTTACAAAATGCTTTAAATAAGCTTACCAACTGGGCTGACCGGTGTGGTCTGGGTGTCAACCCTCATAAAACAGAACTTGTTCTATTCTCAAGGAAATATAAAATCCCTCATATTGATCCTCCTTCTATCAAAGGTACTCCACTAACATTCACTGATCAAGCAAAATATTTGGGTCTTATTTTGGACAAAAAGTTAAGCTGGAAACCTAATATACAAGAAAGAGTCAAAAAAGCCACAGTGGCACTTTTCTCTTGCAAAAAAGCCGTTGGGAACAAATGGGGCCTTCAACCTCGAATCACTCACTGGCTATATACTTCGGTGATTAGACCGATCCTCACTTACGGAGTGACAGTATGGTGGACTGCTCTGGATAAAGCGGTAAATTGCGACAAATTGAGCAAAGTCCAACGCTCTGCTTGTTTGTGCATAAGTGGAGCACTTCGTACGACACCTTCCGCTGCTCTAGACGTTCTGCTCCATCTGACACCCCTCAATATTTTCAGCAAACAAGTGGCTGCAAATACAGCCATTCGCCTTAAAGCTTCCTCACAATGGACCAACAACAACTTTGGCCATTCCATCATTCTGAATTCATTCGGATCAATCACAAGTCGCACTGATTACACCATCCCAAAACTTCAGTTTGGCAAAAACTTTCAAGTCAGCATTCCTTCTAGAGTTCTCTGGGAGGATACGGCTCTCTTGGAAGATGAATCAATCCATATTTACACCGACGGATCGAAAACTGATGATGGGGTGGGTGGTGGTGTGTACTCAGAAAGACTAAAATTAAGTCTCTCCTTCCGTCTTCCTAATCATTGTAGCGTGTTCCAGGCGGAACTTATGGCGATCAAAGAAGCCTTATCTTGGCTGAAAGAAAACGTGTTATCAACTACAGATATCCGCATCTTCTCGGATAGTCAAGCAGCTATCAAATCTCTGGAATCGGTCTCTACCAACTCTTTAACAGCCCTAAATTGTCGTTCATCTCTGCTGGAGATGGCGCAGCAGTTTAACATTCACCTGTGTTGGGTGCCGGGGCATAGAGACATTCCAGGTAATTGTAAGGCCGACGAACTCGCTAAATATGGAACAACTCTACCTCTTCTACCTAGTAAGGCAGATATTGGTATTCCCATCGCTACATGTAAACTTAAGCTGAAGCAAGATGCTTTAGAGAAAACAAACGTTAGGTGGAACAATATCACCACTTGCTGGGCAACAAAACAAATCTGGCCAGTAATGGATTTTAAGCGGTCTAAATGTTTGATATCTCTAAGCAGATTGCACATTAGCTCCATGATAGGTGTCATAACCGGACACTGTCTTATAGGCAAGCACGCAACGCGTCTTGGCGTATTCTCTAACGATTTTTGCAGAAGCTGTATGGACGAGGAAGAGGTGGAATCGATTCCTCATCTTCTATGCACTTGTCCTGCTCTATCTCATAGGCGAAGACTCCATCTTGGAGATTTCTACTTCAATGATCCTAGTGATTTAGTAAATGTTGACATAGGTAGTCTGTTACGCTTCATAAGAAGCTCCAAATGGTTCATCGAGTAGGGAAAAAGGCTTCCCAGATTCTTGTGGTATCACAATGGGCCAACTTATGGTCTAAGTGTGTCAGTTTTCATGACTGACAGCCACTTCAACCTAACCTAACCTACAACCCAAACTGTGAAAATAATACATCTCAACAGTGGACCTAATTCCGATTTCCGTCGGGCGTCGTTAAAATTTGGCGAAAAATTAAAGTTTTTTTCAGCAAAAAAAAAAGATTCAAGAGAAGCAGTATTGAAATTCAGATGAATATTTAAGGACCTCTTCCAGAATTTTGACACCCCTATTACGATTGTCAATTATCAATTTGATAGTTGATAAATTTAAAATTCAATGTTTAAAAATCCATCTTATAAAGTTTTGATCATTGAGAATGATGCAGACAGTTGCTAATAACAAGAAAATTAAAAAATGTAAAAGAATCGTTGACCAGTTTATTAATAAATTGAGTTTAAAAAAACAATTTTCATGGTTTATCAACATCAAATTGATAATTGACAACCGTAATAGGGGTGTGAATTTTTCTTCGTTAACACGTTTCCAAATTTCTTCCAGTGCAAGTTTTAGGGAAGGTTCATATTACAAAATACGCATTGTACCATGAGGAATTAATTGCGTACAAAGCTATAGACTAGTATGGAGAACGTTTATTGCAGATTCCACCAAAGTTGATTTTGAAGCCCAAGAGCTGGCAGTAATACTCAGGGTTCTCTATGAGGTCGCTGCAGCGAGATTGTACTGATTAAAGTATAAGATCTGCTGAGTTGTTTGACCGAGTTGAATTGATGGGTATAATTTATTCAAGAACACAGGTTCAAAAGGCGGAGTAGTAAGCAAATACCTTTGCATTATCTTCACTAGTTGTGCTGACTGTTGATATTAGAGATGTTTTCCCAATGATTCCTTTGATCTTTTGATAGGTGTCGGAGCCTGGTTTGATCGCTTGGAGCCTCTTCTTGAAGAAAATGTCGTTGCCTTGGACCCCACGTTCCTTAACATAATATTCACACACCTGAGCTTACTTGAAACGGCCTGATAGTTGGTGTTCGGTTCTCGATATTAAATTCTCTCTAGCAACTTTTTTATATGCTGCATGTGGAGGTAGAGGTTTTGGTTATATATCATCTTTAAGGGCATCAATCTCTGCATCTCTACCCATCATCTACCCTTTCGAGTCTAGATGCGTCTAACTTCGAGTACATTATATTTCATGACGTCTCTGGATGATCTGATGATGAAAATTTATTGGAAGTAGAACGGGTTCGTGATCTGAGTTACTGGTGAATATCTTGTAGATGTAGTTTCGCAACATTCAGGAAGACCCTTAGATTTTTCGAGGAATAAATCTAACGTAAATAGTGTTCTAATCAAGGTGGGCTTTGGTTGTGAGATTATTGAATTATGTAGTTTTGATCACTGTTTTTATCCAGCCTATTAAAAATTGTATACCCGTAGTTGAACTTGCACACATGGAGTATTAGAATGTGTATCTTATAATACAGTTTTTTCCTATATTAGGCTCTTTTACATAAGTCCTCTACGAAAACCTTTCTTTCTAGACCGAGAGCCCATAGGGAATTTCGGGTGTGAAGGATAGTGATACAAAAGCAAACAAAATAAATATAGGCGTTGTAAAGGTTATTCAAAAAATCAAATTCTTGCCGGGTTTAACCGGTGCTCCAGTGATCGAAAACAAAATATGAATGCAAATTCGAAAGTAATCGGGTTAGCCGAAATTGGTTTTCAACCCTACTCTTTCCTAGATGATACAACTCTGATCACAGATCACGTAGTTCGCCCTGCCAGCACGTTTAAAAAATTCAGTTCAAAGTGAAAAACGGTTTTTTTTTTAAACGGCCTGGCATGGCGAACTATACACTCAAATGATCTAGGGAAGTGTAAACACCAATTTTATTTAGCAGAATTACTCTCGAAGTTGCATTTATATTTTGTTTTCGATGCACTGTTATACCCTGGTTATGGACAGCAAGAATTCTATTCTTGAATAAGTTTTACTTACAAACTTTTAAGCCCTATGCTTCCGTTTTTGCTATCTTTCATACCCAAAATCTGATGTGGGCTCTTAGTCTAGTCGTAGCATAATTCAAGAAAGTGATCCTAGGAAATCAAATGCCAAAGCTGAGACTTTTAACAAAGTACATATTTATGTTCTAATTTGTAGGTTCTCAACATTTTAGCCCAAAGTGAAAATTTTTTAATCTCAAACGACTTTTACTAAAATGTACTATTTCCAGTCGACTCTATATTTTGGCTTTCATGAAGTTTATCAGGAACTGATTACTGAACAAAAAAGTAGTTAAAGATTGTTCATAAGGAGCTACCTAAGAGGATGAGTTTTTAGGGGTTTTAGTTGCTTAAAATGGATGAGTTATTTCACATAAATGTCATAAAAGTGTACTGGATAATTTTTTGCATTAAGATATCAGATTTTTAGGATTTAAATCACATATGCGATCTATGTGCCGTAAAATTGGTTGCAGATGACTCAGTTGTAAATTTTTAGTAAAGAAAAAATGTTAGAAGTTATGAATCGCAGGTTTTTTAATACAAAATTTACACTGAATCATCTTTCCACGGTATATACATTCATTTTATCTGTAAGTAACAAGTTCTGTGCGAAATAGTCCACAGTTTTTAGCACATTTCGAAAATTGTTATATGTGAAAAAAAAAATTCTGTTGAATGACCATATACTCACATTTGACAAGATAAGGCCATGCTGAAGATTGGCAAACACTGTAGGACACCAGACGGTTCCCAATAAACGATTTCATTCTGCCAGTCATTGGCTAGAATGTGCCTCTCCGACTCTAAGATAATCTTCACCACCAAACAAAAGTAGAATCCAATAGAAGCTGTGCAAACAGCCGACAAACTATCGATGTTCTTGAGCATTCCCAGAGGAAGAATGCAAAATAGCGTTACCAAAATCATAACCCACGTCCGCAGGCCATCCGTTCCTTTCAATGTGAATATCTTAGCTACAATTTGTGGTCCAACATCGCCAACAACCACAAAGTACGTTATACATGATCCAATCAAATACCCAATGATGCAGAGCTCAACTAAAAGTTTTCCCGACGGGCCAAAGGCATGGAAACCTGGAAAAGAGTTAAATTAAGAGGACAATTTTTGATGGTGAATGATTTTACCTAGGAACTCAAAACTCTTTCGGCGCGTTAAAAGGGATGATTTGATAAGGTAGTGGCAAGAGATCCGCGTAATAAGATTGTTAAGGATGATTAAGACTATGGAAAGAATTATTCCGCACTGAAAGAAACATTATATTCGAGACCGGAAGACTTTTCATTGTAGCTTCACTTACCTTTTGGAAGCAAAAAGGCATAGCAAGTATTCCAACGCAAATAATACTGTTGGCCAGCGTCATCACATGGCCCGAGCTGGACATCATCTTTAGCAGTCAAAGTAAATCAATAATCTGTGAATTTAATTTAATAAAGTTGGACAAGCAATGTATAAAACATTCGAATGAATATACCTCGATTCAAAAGAAATAAAAGAATTAAATTCTAAGAAAACACTTCGTTAAGCCTAACTTCGGAAGCATTGCTTTAGTTATTCTAATTGGGTTGCATTTCTAGTGGCTCGTTGCTTGTATTTGAGCCTCTTTCTGCAAAAACAAAACAAGTACTAATAAAATTTAAATATTTAATCCAACACACATTATTAAATTTGAAGAAAGATCCTAAAAAAAACTTAAGAAGGTTCTCCAACTTGATCCATGAATAGATGCAATTTTGCCACATCTTCAAAACTTACCTTCTTTTGTTGCAATAAATTATTTCTCAACTGTCTGGTCAGTTACGTAGTTTTTTAATAATAGATTTCATTTATCAAATCGTCACATACAAACGTAGTTGCAGTTTGCTGATAAAAAAAAAAAACATTAAAAATTTTATTTTTTGTTTTGATTTTGTTTTCACATTTCATTACCATACTTGTCACTGAGCTGCGAGAATAAAACGATTATATGGATACAGAACATGGCAGCTTTTAAACCGATTAAAAAGTATCCGGTTTGAAGAGCACTGCCAGCTTGAAGTGCTTGGGCCTGCACACACTGGATGATTTCTGCCGGCAGAAAACGAGTTTATAGGAGAGGGAAGTGAAATGTGTTGTATGAAATTGCATACAATTTTCTACCCTGTTTGAAGTGGAAGAACGAAGCAGAAAGCTAATACACACACAACTTTCTCCACCCTGAAGTCTGGCGTAAAATACTAACACGACGAAAAGAGGTACATGACACATTTTTTCTACGAGAATAATTCATCTCATGTGTGCTTGAAATGAAATATTGAACCAGTGCCTACGTTCTGTAACTCTCGCATCCATAAAATGAGTTGAGAAACATTGAAAAATGGAACAAAACTCATGCATTTTGTTTCAATTTTTATTGTTTCTCGACCAGTTTTTTCGATGCGAGAGTTACAGAACGTAGGCACAGAAGAATGACATTTGGCGAGTTATCAAATACACAAGCGCAAACTTTACTATGGTGTATTTTTCTTTTACAATAGGGTTGGATTATAGCAAAAGTGTAACAGCCAAATTAAAAAAACGCGGAATAGTGAAGAGTTATCCTTATTCCATGGATTAATTGCAAAATGCTATTAATAAAACAAAATTTCTGCTATGTGACGTTTACTATGCTAAGCCACCGAAGCGAAGGAATAAGCAGTAGACTCTTTTTTTAATTGGTGTTGGTATCAGAAGATTTACTTTTTCAATAAATTTTGTTTCCTTTGCACAATGATTTTATACTACGTTTTCATTAGAGCTGAAATGAGCTAATTTCGCAAATCACAGAAAAAGTGTTTTCATTTGTAATTTGGTAATTTCGTTTGACAGCTCATTTCATTTTTGAATTTCAACTGGCTGTTAATCGATTTTTGTTGTTGTTTTCTTTTGTCTCCTTCCATTGCGCTTTGACATTTTCATACAAAACCAATCCAGAGCTCTTCAAACTGTGGCAAATTGGGTGTGTTCGTTAGGTTTTGACTTAATTTCCAACTTAATTTCGTGCAAATTTGGTTGAAATTATCTCATTTCGAAATGTGAATTTGTATGGGAAATGAGATGATTTCGTATCGCATTTGGAAATTTTCAACGAAATTACCTCATTTGGCCTAATGAAAACGCAGTATTACTATGTTCTGAAGAATATAAAGCAAAAGGTTATTTAAAAATGGTTTGACTATTTTTTATGAGCTTACTTTGGTTTTGGGGCTCCAACTCTCGCTTCTTTTTCTTTTTTAATTACATTTTCCATAATAGCTAATAATAATTTATACTACGTTTTCATTAGAGCAAATGAGGTAATTTCGTTGAAAATTTCCAAATTAGATCCGAAATTACCTCATTTCCCATACAAAATTAAATTTCGAAATGAGATAATTTCAACCAAATTTGCACGAAATTAGGTTGGAAATTAGGAAAAAACAAATCAAACTCATCTAAATTAAAAGCTATTGTGAATCATTGTGATATTGTGAATCAAAATTGACAACATTAGTGCCCTTTCACACGAGGAAACTGAGTTGCCAGCAACTTTTAGTTCCTGGGTGAGAAGGGCAGGAGGAAAGAGGGGCGAACAGAATCTCCCCGGTCGAGGATTTGAGGAGATTTTTTGACATTTCCTTTCACATCTAGGTTTAGGTGTGTTCAACCAATAGACTTTCAAAGGAAATTTCAAAAATTGCCTGGAGATTTGTTTCCTCGTATGAAAGGTACAAGAGATTTTTAAGGAGATTAAAAGAAAACGTCAAAAAAATCTCCAGCAACTTGTTTCTTCGTGTGAAAGGGGACTTACTGATTTAAAAGTCACTTACCAAATAATATCAAGAAAAAATAGGTAAATCGGAAAAGTTTACGGAAAATTTATTTTTTAGCTAAATTCATAGATTTAATAAAACATATATATATTTTGAATTATTATTTTTGTTGTTTCAGAGCTAAAAATTGAACGGAACAATTTAATACATTATGAATGCTGAAAAAGCCAATTTGATTCCTAGGACCGTGAAAAGAGAACCTTATAAATGGAATATGTTCTTCCTGGGGAGTCTGTTGATGACCTCGAAAATCTAGCCGTATCTGAGATAGGCAAAAGATACCTAGTCTAAAAAAGACATTAAGCACTTTGGAAGATGTGGAGCCATTTAAAACAAAAAAGGAAACAAAATATGTACGTATATTATGTATATCACAATACTTGAAAAAATAAATACAACAACGCAACATACTTTTTGTTTATTTTATACCAATGTTTTATTTCAATAATCTGTACAGTACAGTTCAATAATGGCCCTGTTTTGGTGGCATAGAATTTGGATTCATCAACCAAATGCACCTATTAACCTCTGAAGTGGTCGGCACGGTGGCGTCGTCACCAAACTATTGGTGCTACGATTCTTTGAGATTGTTCTTGTGTTGATTTGATTTCGGATTTTGTTTTTGTTTTATTTAAAAAATCCAGGGAGAGGTTTTTGGAGTTCCTTACTTCTTGTCTCATAACGTGCCCTTCCATAACATCTTTCAGAATACTGAGTAACTTTACGCAAGATAATCGAATGATATTCGTTCTTTAAACCATTGAATAAATACAATTCAATGTTTAAACTCACCGTATCTGAAGTAGGATAACTATTTGTATCTAAAATTGATTGTCCATCTTCAGCTCAACGAAGTCAAGACTAACCGATTGACGGTCCTGCAATTGAAAAAATTCGATTACCAAACAAAGTACCTATTGAACATTACTATCAAACTCGGATTAACCTTATTACGAATGCGCCGTTCCTTACGATCTTCACTTTCAGCCTCGTTTGGGTTACTTCCGCTAGAACTGGAGTTACGATTTGAACGTTCGGTTCCTTCAGATTGACACTCAGATGATTCTTCGACTTTTTGTTGGGAGATAATTTTCTGGACAACCTTGTGCTGCAAGGATATTTTGCATGTATTCAATTCTCCTACTAGGGACTTGACAACTATGATGATAGGAAATAGGAGCAGTCTTTTTCGATTCTTTTGCAGGGTGCTGGGCGGGGGTATTTCCCGTCTCCTTTTCATTTTCAGCAGCAAAACGCTCCTTTTCCTTTTCTCGGCGTCCTTATTGTTTGTGTTCCCCACGATGACGTTATAATCTTTCAGCGCGGTATTTGGCTCGCGAATTTTTCTTCTCTTCTGGATGATCCATAGCGCTGCCTTCAGTCTTCGGCTCAACATCCTTAGTTGAAGCAACCTCCCCCTTAATGGCATTTGTATGCCTTTCGAAACTTGGTCCCTTCGTTTCTGTTTTTCTACTTCCCTTTTCCGTCGATCGTCTTCGGAACTTCTGCTGAAAATAATAAAAATATGTAAAATATGTACATTCTTTTGATGGCAGATAATAAAATAACCTTTGTGATGTATCAATAACACAAACTAAACGATTTTTATATATTACACAAGTAAAATTTTATTAATTGTGATTGATTCGCTTTTTTAAAAATGACAAATAAATTTGGCAAACGAAATGAGGTAATTAGATGAAAACACTTTTTCTGTAATTTGCGAAATTACCTCATTTTGGCTCTAATGAAAACGCAATATTAGATAGACATAAACAAGAAAATTCTTAGGTGTGTTTGGTAACTTGAGATTTTAAAATGTCAAAACCCGATACGGAAAAAGCCCAAGCTTACGAAACTTGGGACAAATTTCAAGATACTTAACAGGCCTCATACGGTAAACGTTACTTTACTATTCCACAAATATAAGTTTTTTTTAATGAAAAATTTTAACCTGTGGCTTAACTCTTATTCCGTGGTCTAGTAAAATCCTGGAATAAGGGTAGAATAAGCGTTTTTTATTGATAGCGCTGTAAAAGTGTAAGAATTTGACATTTACAGCAGTATTAATAAAAAACTGGTATCCGCTCACTAACACACGTGTTAACTGGCACACGGATAGACAACTTGTCCGCTTGATAACTTTTCTTATTAAAAAAGATATGATATCTTTCTAGTATTTATCACTTCCACAAATTCACCACTTTATCAAATTATGGTGATTTTCTAATACATGTGTCACATGCATGCACTGCCTTACGAAGTGTATACTGGTAGTAGTAAACGGTGCTATCATACGTGTGCGTGTTTGTGTAAAGAAGTTATCCGTTCATTATACGTGGAATGTGGCTAGTTAAAGTTATCCATACGTTAACACACGTCACAGACTATTACGCATTTGTTAATAAGAATTACTATTTAACAGATGTATAAACGCTAGCACGTTGTTATCCGCCGTTTATTAATATGGGGGTTAGTATATATAGTATTGGTGTAGTGCAAGAAAGTGTTACACTTTTGCAATAATACAAGACCAGAATACGGTGAATACCCCTTATACTTCTGTTCCTTTAATTTGAATTTCTGTGTATTTCTGCACCTTTTAGTCCAAAGTTCTGTCAAAGTTCATATAAAAAAATTGGCACAAGTTTGGACTAAAAATCACAGAAACTCAAAGTCAAGGATCAAACCTAATTTTTGCTCGCGATTCAAGAATCTTACTCGGAATCACACATCGTTGACTGTGCACAGCATTTTATGTGTAGCAACTTGCAAACTGTCGTTTGTGCAGTTCCGTCGAATGCGGTCTTACTTTAAAACCTATTGGCATCCAAAACAATTTAGGACCCATGATTATATATTGGTTGGTTTCACTACGTAGTAAAAAGTCATGTCGTGTATACACTTGTAGTTTTCCACAAATGTACAAGACCAGAATACGGTGAATACCCCTTATACTTCTGTTCCTTTAATTTGAATTTCTGTGTATTTCTGCACCTTTTAGTCCAAAGTTCTGTCAAAGTTCATATAAAAAAAATGGCACAAGTTTGGACTAAAAATCACAGAAACTCAAAGTCAAGGATCAAACCTAATTTTTGCTCGCGATTCAAGAATCTTACTCGGAATCACACATCGTTGACTGTGCACAGCATTTTATGTGTAGCAACTTGCAAACTGCCGTTTGTGCAGTTCCGTCGAATGCGGTCTTACTTTAAAACCTATTGGCATCCAAAACAATTTAGGACCCATGATTATATATTGGTTGGTTTCACTACGTTGTGAAAAGTCATGTCGTGTATACACTTGTAGTTTTCCACAAATGTACAAGCTCATGGAATATTTGCAAACTGAGACATTCGGTTTTGGACACCGTGTATGATCATTTCTGGGGTCTAATTCCGCAAGAAGTGTGTAAATGATGTTCCCTATTCACGCCCAAAACAAGAAGTGTGAATAAATTTAACTGATAAAGTGCACGCTCTCGGTCAAAAATTTTAAACTAAAGGCCTAACTACATTCAATTCACTTTTATACAAAAGTGAAAAAAATATTTTGTCTTTTTTCAATAAACTACTCAATCCTATCTTTTATCTCGCTTGGAGGGGCACTTAAGTGGTCGGAAGAAAACAAGCGAATACACGGAAAGCATTTGGACGCGGCTATAATTGCGGAGTGGAAGGTTTCGTCAAGTTTCGTTCAACTTTGGTTACGTAAGTAAAACTGACATTTGGTGAAATAGGAAGGCCAAAAAGAGAAATATGAAAGTTATATTATGGATGTGTTCCCCTTCTCTCGGTCTGAAAAGCTACTTTTCGTTGGTTTTTGACATTAGCTTCAGTACCCTTCCGACTATTATATAGTTCTACCTTAAAAGTTAGAGCGGTCCTAACTTTTACTTTTGCATAGATGTCACTCACATCGATAATAATTGCTGAACTAGCCTTTTCCGTGTTTGAATGCATTCAGCTCAACTCAAATTTCATACGCTTATTCGCAGGAAGGTTAGGCTAGTGTATATTTGTATTTTTCACCTTTGAACTTTTGTACAAAAATAAAATGAAGCTTTGAAGCCTTAACTAAATTGGCCAAAAAAGTGAAAAAGAGTACAAAAGTGAAAGTTTTCAAACTCATTTTGGGATAGTGTTTCTTACTGGAAAACCTATAGAAATGATGATGAAAGCTTAAATTTTAATTTAAAAACAAATTGTATATTCTTTTCCACAAAATAACTGCACTAGTGGGAAAAAAAATATTTTACTTTTGTAATTTTGCAAAAAGTGGTCAATGTAGGTATGTAGTTAAGCCTTTACTTTGAATTTCTGTGATTTTTAGCCCAAACTTCTGTCAAATTTTTTTTGTATGTGAACTTTGACAGAACTTTGGACTTAAATGCACAGAAATGCACATAAAATCACAGAAATTCAAAGTTGAGGAAAAGCCTAGTATTTTTTGTTGCGAAAAATGTAAAATCACCCTTTATTTTTAATAAAACCCATCAAAATTATTTCCCCAAGAAGTGTATACGACAAAATTTTTGTTTCCGAGTGTACGAATTGCCACAGAGTAGCCAACTGTATTTACCGCAAAACTAAAATCAAACCGATTCAAAATTTGTAGTTTGGCATCACTCGAACAATTTGTTTTTCTTTCCGTTCTGCAATTTACAAACGTCAAGATGGCCGAGGTAATTTTTCTTCAAAAATCTTTAAAAATCTTTAAAAATATGTGCAATCCTCAATAGTTTTTCAACCATATTATTCTAATCAGTTTCTCGACTGTCCTTTTAAAAGAAATATAGTGAAATTTTATACCTCAATATGAAAATCTAATCGGAATTGATACTCAACCAAAAATGTCTCTGATTTCCAGGTTGATGAAACTCTTAAAAAGAAGCGTGCGTTCAAAAAGTTCACCTACCGAGGTGTTGACTTGGACCAGCTTTTGGATATGCCCAAGTAAGTATCGAAAAGAAAATTAATTAATCGGCAAATGAATCAGAAGTTAACCTATCTTTTATCCCTTGTTCAGCAACCAACTTGTCGAACTGATGCACAGCCGTGCTCGCAGGAGGTTCTCCCGTGGTCTTAAGCGCAAACCAATGGCTCTTATCAAGAAATTGAGGAAGGCCAAGAAGGAGGCACCACCAAATGAGAAACCCGACATCGTCAAGACACACTTGAGGAACATGATCATCGTTCCAGAGATGACCGGATCCATCATTGGTGTGTACAACGGCAAAGATTTCAGCCAGGTTTGTTTTAAATGGAATTTTATTGTGTGCTGAGTTGATTACTAATGTAATATTTCTTGTGACAGGTTGAAATCAAGCCAGAAATGATTGGTCACTACTTGGGAGAATTCTCCTTCACATACAAACCCGTTAAGCACGGTAGGCCCGGTATTGGTGCCACCCACAGCTCTAGGTTTATCCCACTTAAGTAAAAGAAATCATGGAGAACGTTAAATAAATTAACTTTTTATAGAAAAAAAGTGATCTAAAAGTGTTTTTAGTTGTTTATTGGAGACAGTTTGCAAATGTATGTTAAAATTGTGTGTCAGTTGAAGTAGTTACTCTTAAAAGCAAAGGATCCTCGGCATCATTAGACCAATTACAGAAAATCGGTGAGTCTGGAAGTAAAAATAGAAATGCTTGGTAGTAGTTGATATTTAAATGGAAACAACTGGACTGATTATTTTCGCTTTCGGGAATAATTCAAATTGAAGCTGGTCTATATTAAGGGATATCGCTTTCAAAACGACCCGCCGCGGTTTCTGAAATAGTGCTGACTTTTATAAAAGAGATAAGTTTATCTTTTGTTGTTGATTAATCATTTTTATTCGCAATTATCTACGAACGGGACAGAACAACTTGTTATCCTTGTTGTGGGCTGTTTTCCAAAATCTTGACTGTCCCATACATTATTTTGCTCTTTAATTATTTGATTTTATTACAAGCTGCTATGTATTGAAAAAGTATTAAGAATTTGTGTTGATAAGCAATATAGACTAAGGCCCATTTCACACATGCCCGGCAGCCGGTTAGCCGGCATCGGTTACCCGGTTTTCAACAAATGAACCGGTTCCGGCCAGTGTGAAAGCTTCCATAAGATCCTTAACCAAACGACCGGTTAGCCGGAACCGGGTACCCGGTTGCCGGCTATGTGTGAAATGGCTCTAAGAGCCCACAGCAGATTTCGGGTGTGATCGATAGCAAAAAAAGAAGTATATGCGTCGAAAGCTTCATTAAAAGCTATTCAAAGTCTTGCAGTCCACAACTGGGGCCTTGTGAGAAACAGTGCATCGAAAAAAAAATATGAATGCAACTTCGAGAATAATCGTGTTAACCGAAATTGGTTTTCACCCCTCCCTAGATAAGCTCCGCGGATCCCATATCACGGAATCAGAGATCATTTGAGTGTTTAATTTGCCCTCCCAGACTGTTTAAAAAAACCGTTTTTCACTTAGAATTTTGAATTTTTTAAATGGTCTGGTAGAGCGAACTATACACTCAAAAGGTCTCAGATTCCGTGATATGTGATCCGAGGAGCTTATCTAGGGAGGAGTGAAAACCAATTTCGGTTAAAATGATTATCCTCAAAGTTGCATTCATATTTTTTTTTCGATGGACTGCTAGACCTAGATTTTTTGAATAGCCTTTAATGAAGCTTTCGACGCATACACTTCTTTTTTTGCTATCGATCACACCCAAAATCTGCTGTGGGCTCTCGGTCTAATATATTCGCGTATCTTAAAAAGAATACAATTTATTCTAAGTTCCACAGATTTTTCAAATCTGAACATGAAATAATTACTTGTATCCCTTTTTCGAACTTTTTACCAATTTTTATTATTGTTCAGGGAGGAAAGAAGTGATACAAAATGTATTGTTCGAAATTCTGGAACATTTCTTGTGCTAAAAAAAAGATTTCAGAAAAGTTCCCCAGTCATTAATTTTTCATGTTTTGACTTCAAACAATTCTAATCCAGGAGAATTCGATATTGGTTTAGATGTAACATAATATAGGAGATAGTTTCTTGTGGGAATCGACCCAAATTAAAATTAGGCCATTTTTTCAAAAAGCTTCAACAAAATTTCAGTTAGCTTGAGACACGAATTTGCACAATGGTCTAAAAGGCAAAGCTGCAAAAGTCTTCTGTTCGGAAACGCAAATATAAATTTTACTGGATTAGCATTGTGTTCGATAATGCAGTTTGCTTAAGTCATATATTCGAAAACATCATCTGCAGTAAACAAATGGAGTTGATGACAAAAATAAGTCGGAGATCATGTTAGTTAACGTTAAATACGTTTGCAAGTAAATTGACTGAACTTGAACTTGATAATTTGCAACCAGGGCGATTGCATATTTAACGATCTGCGTCAAAAAATGACGATCAAATTGACTGATCTGACGTTTTTGAAAATGGCCTATGTACTAAAATTCATAGGAATTTCACAAGTTTTATGAATGAACTGCCAAAAATGGGTATAAAATATTATATTGCAAATATTGATTTGCAAATAGACCAAGATCCCAGGGCCACCAGACATACGTCATTTTATCATAGCTGAATTTTTTTCTGTGAATGAACCCTATGGTAGGTATTAACGAATGGATACTACGAACCTTGAACCCGGGTGCGTTTCGGAGGTATTGAGTGCTAAAAGTGCATAAAATGATGGAAAATTACGTTATTTTATCAGAGCTGATTTTTTTATATGTTTCAAAGAAAGTTATGATAAGCTTATTTTGACACTTGCCAGACACCTGCATGGGGACCCAATGCCAGCCAGACACGTTTAAAGGTGTCAAAAAATTCGTCAAATTTACGTTATAGTATCAGAGCTGAATTTTATATATGTTCTTTGGGCAACTGTTTCAAGATATTTCCCAAGCTGCCAGACACCTACATGGGGACCCAATGCCTGCCAGACACCTTTTAATGTGTCAAAAAATCATTAAATCGCGTTATAGTATCAAAGCTTATTTTTATATTTTTTTTTCTATAGACAACTGTTTTAAGATATTTCCCTGCCAAACACCTGCAACAGTGGAACCTAATATCTGAGAATTTGAGATCTGCACAGTTATGATAAAAATCCAAGTAAATAGTTTGGAATAAGAAGTCTTTCTTAAGAACAAACAAATAAGTTTTTAATGAAAAATAATAATATTAAAAGATGTTTATACAACGGCAACTTAATTTGAACTAAATAATATTTAATATAAATCAGTCAAGTAATAAACAAACAAAACAAAGGTTGTTTCGATATTCGAATTAAATTACTTTAACTGACACCGCCTCTTAATTTTATAAGAATACTATTTAAATATTAACGTTATCTTTTGCTGAGCAAAGAAAATATGAAAATCAGAAAAAACAAAACTAAACTAAATTTAAATATGATCGAAGTTTTTCGAATTGAATTCGACCTAGTCCTTTGGTCATTATATCAGCAGCTTGTTCACCAGTAGGAATATATTTCAATTCAACAAACCCTTTTTCGATGGTATCACGAACCACATGATATTTGACTGCTACGTGCTTCAATCGTTTATGATTTTTTGGTTTTTCAGCTGCATTGATACATGATTGATTATCTTCGTTAATAATCGTTGGTTCATTTGGTTCAATGCTCAACTCTCGAAGTAATTGCTTAATCCATTCAGCTTCATTCATTGCTTCAACGACTGCTGCATATTCAGCTTCGGTTGATGATTGACTGATGGTACCTTGCTTATGTGTCGACCAAGTCACTGTGTTACCAAATAGCTTGAAAACAAATCCTGATGTTGACTTACAGTCGTTTTTGTCTCCAGCCCAATCAGAGTCAGCATATCCGATTAATGTATCAGCGTTTTCATTTTTCCGATACTCCAATTTTAAGTTTAATGTACCTTGTATGTAACGCAGAACTCTTTTCGCATGTGTATAATGCTCGTGTGTGTAACAACTTTGGAACCTGCTGAAATAATTTGTTGCTGCACATAAATCCGGTCTTGTTGTCAATGTTGCATATGTTAAACAACCAATTAATTCACGGTATGGTATTGAATCATTGCTTACGCTACCAGCTTCCAGTTGTAAACCCTTTTCAATGGGTGTTGTCGCTGTTTTACACTCGTTCATTCCAAATTTTCTTACGACGTTTTTCAAATATTGTGCTTGACTCAATTTTATAATTCCATTTTCTGGATCATGTTCAATATGCATCCCAAGGAACGATTCAACCTTCCCAACATCTGTCATTTCGAATTCTTTCGCAAGTAAACGCTTCACAATGCCAATCATGTCCATGCTTTCAGAAATAATCAACAAATCATCCACATACAAAAGAATGAAACAACGAATTCCTTTATCGAATTTGGTATACAAGCAATAATCTGATGCACAACGCTTAAATTCGATGCGTGTAATGAACTGGTTAAATTTCTCGTTCCACATGCGCGATGCTTGTTTAAGGCCGTAGAGTGATTTATTCAATCTGCACACTTTTGAGTCTTTGGCTAAACCGTCTGGCTGTTTCATATAAATTTCTTCGTTCAGTTCTCCATTGAGAAAAGCTCCTTTTACATCCATTTGGTGAATGTGCATATTGAATTGTACAGCTATCGCAAACAAAATACGCAACGTTGATAATTTGGCTACTGGTGCATATGTTTCATTGTAATCGAAACCCTTTTTCTGTGAACACCCCTTGGCAACCAGTCTAGCCTTATATTTATCAACTTCACCATTGGCTTTACGTTTAAGTTTGAATACCCATTTGTTCGATATAGCTTTACGATTTTTTGGTAATTCACACAAGGTCCAAATATTATTCTTTATTAAAGATTCATACTCACATTCTATTGCCGATTTCCATTCAGGCCAGTCATCACGTTTCCTTGCTTCATCAATCGATGTTGGATCATTTTCAACGTAGCCTTGTGCAGATAGTGCAAAATTTGTATCAAAGCCCAGTGAATCCGCAAGTAAGTTCAAACGATTTGGTTTTCTACGTTCTCGTTGGCTTTTTCGAATCGATGTCTTGGGTGTCTCCGCTGGCTCGATGTTACCAATGCTATCCGTATTAGCACTGTGGATTTTATCTTTGCAGTTAGAATTTACAGTATCGCAGTCCTCAAATTCATCTTCATGTTCAGTGCTGTTTTCCGATGATGCCTCAATAGATGAATTGTGTTCATTGCAATCGTTATGAAATTCGATAACCGCCTCTGAATTCAAAGAACCGTTGATTTTTGCTCGATTTAAAATTGACTTCTCATTAAATGTTACATTTCGGCCAATGATCAGCTTATCGTTATCAATATCCCAAAGTCGATAGGAATTGTTTGAAGCGTAGCCTAACAGAAAACATTTCTTTGCCTTTGGTTCGAGTTTCTTCCGTCTTTCAGGTGGAATATGACTATAGCAAATTGAACCAAAAATGCGTATGTTGGAAATGTTCGGCCGTTGACCATACCAGAGTTCAGCTGGTGTCTTGTTTATAAATTGCTTTCCGAATGCGCTCGTTGGACAGCGATTCTTGATGTAATTCGCCGCAAGAACAGCTTCATTCCAAAATTTGCGATCTAGACCACTTGCCGTCAGCATTGAGAGTGCCTTTTCTTGAAGATTTCGATTTAATCGCTCAGCAACACCATTCATTTCAGGATTGTATGCAACAGTGTAGGAAATCTGAATTCCTCTCGACCTACAATAGTCTTTAAAATCTTTAACTATATACTCTCCACCGTTGTCAGCCCGAACTTTTGAAACTTTACTGTTGTGCATTGTTTCTCCCATGTTGACATATTCTTTAAATTTGCTAAATACCTCGCTTTTATTCTTCAGGAAATAAATCATTGATGCTCGCGTATAATCATCAGTAAATGTTACAAAATATAATGATCCATCATATGCTGGCTTTGAAAATGGTCCGCAAACATCCGTGTGTATTAACTGCAACACTCTTGTTGATCTTATGTTACCCCTTTTGTCGAACGGTAGTCGTGTTTGCTTACTCAGAACGCATGATTCACAAAATTTGTCATCTGTATTTATATTGATTTTGTCGATGCCATCAACCATGGTATGCTTGATTAATTTCTTCATGTCAAAAACATTTAAATGGCTCAATCGATAATGCCATAGATCCTGAGAAACTCTTTTTAAATTGTCCTCACCTGCGATTCCAGCAAATACATCACGTTCTACGGGGAAAGTCACCTCATACAGTTGTCCACTTGCATGCGCCACAAATTGTGTTTTGCCATTCTTGGATGCGTACGCATAATCACCATCAAATACAATTTTGTAACCTCTCTTCGTTAGCTTTCGGATTGACAGAAGATTGCATTTTAAATCAGGAACGTACAAAACATTTGGTATTTTCTTTACAGAAGAATCACCCTTATAGAAAGTCTTGACTGAAATATCACCTTGTTGTCTTGCTGTGATTTTCTCATTCTTCTTCGCAACGGAAATATTCATTTGTTCGATGTCAACTAAATTATCAAAATATTGTTTATCATTGCATAAATCGTCCGTTGCTCCAGAGTCTAATGTGAACGTGATTTCCATTGCGTTATTGCGTTTTGCCGACAACACTTCATTTTGGCAATTTCTGTTTGGCTCATATTCATCCCTTATACAGCAATCTTTTGTTCTTGTGTTTGTTCTAAAGGCATCTTTTTGGACATCTTGTATCGCAGATAAAATTGAATGCTCCTTTGAATCATTCTGAGTTGCATAGTTAGCACTAGATTTGTTCTTCAATGTATTTCCCTTCCAAACTTTACCTTTGGTTCTGCATCTGGATTTAATGTGACCTTTTTTACCGCATTTAAAACAAACGATATTAAGATTTTTCGCTTGCATTGCACATGCGTCAATCGTTTTAGTTTGCCTTGTACTGCTATTTTGCTTAGCAAACACATCCAGTAATCGACTCTTTGCATAGTCCAATGTTAACTTAGATTCATCCATCCCGTTGAGTGATTCAATTAAGGCATCATATCTCTCATTCAACGTGAGAAATAAACTAACAATAAGGTCCTGTTCTTCTGGTTTGGCTCCCGCCAAACGTAGATCACGAACAATATTGTCAAATCTTGAAAAATGTTTTTGCATGTCATTACCATCAAATTTCATGGACATTAATTGCTTGCGGAGCACCAATTGACTTGTGATACTTCTTCGCTGAAACATACTCAATAGTCCAATATACATTTCTTTTACATTAGGTTTATCCATAATGTAAGTGAGCTGCTCATCATTGATCGTTTGCGCAATCAAACTTCTACATTTTGCGTCTTTAGCCATCAATTGATCTTTTTCGCTTGGAGTTTTTGCTCCTTGCTTCAATGAGTTCAAATCATCATCGACAAATGTTTTCAAAGATTTTTCTTCCAATAACAAATCAAGTCGAAATTTCCATTGACTAAAATTTGTTCCGTCGAACTTCGGAAAAACGATCTTTTCACCGTCAGCCATTTTTATTTTTCAAAATAGAATGTTCTCGAGACTTATTATTCACTAACAACCCAATTTACTGAATTCTTATATTTTCATTCTGGGCCCATAACCTGAGAATTTGAGATCTGCACAGTTATGATAAAAATCCAAGTAAATAGTTTGGAATAAGAAGTCTTTCTTAAGAACAAACAAATAAGTTTTTAATGAAAAATAATAATATTAAAAGATGTTTATACAACGGCAACTTAATTTGAACTAAATAATATTTAATATAAATCAGTCAAGTAATAAACAAACAAAACAAAGGTTGTTTCGATATTCGAATTAAATTACTTTAACTGACAATATCAGCTAGACAGATACAGATTTAAAAGTATCCAAAATATTCCCCAAGCTACCAGACACCTACACCTAAAAGTTTTCAAATAATCGTGTTTCATACGGTTCAGTATCAAAGCTATATTGATCTAACGAACAAAAATATGTTCCTTGGATAACATTATTTAACAATATTTTTAGCCAAGAGTGCGAATGTTATCCTTAGGTTCCAAAGCTTCACTGGTGCTTAAATATACCTACCCATCAACATTTTCTAAGCATTTATTAAAAAAAAATATTTTCTTCTGCTACGACTAACTTGTTACTTAGCAACAAATAAAGAAATTACTTTAAAAATGCTCAAATAAGTAAATTAAAATAGCCAGATGGGAAATTAAACCCAAAATAGGAAAAATTGCCAAAAACCACTGCAATATAAGGAAATAATAAAACACCCACGGGTTCGGATTCTTTAAATGCAAAAGAAACTTTGCATATACCCAACCTCGAGACCACCCCAAATCCTAAAGACAGCCCAAGCCCCGTAGGTGCTTTTAAAAAAATGTTTGCAATCGTCCCGATCACATTTGGGCCATATTTCCTTATATCGGGGTTTTCAATAAGAGCGCTACAAAAGTTTTTTTAAATAAAACAAAAATGGTTTTAGATATCAATGAAATTCTTTATTCCTGCGAAAGTACGTTCGATGCCATTATGTATGGAACTCGATTTCTTTTGCATGGCCACCACGGGCACGCTTGCAGAAGTCCAGACGCTGAACCCAATTTTCGAGGGTTTTCAAGCATAAATCGGCCGATACTGCTGTAATTTCACGTTCGATAGTCGTACGAAATATTCGGTTATCATTGAACGGTAGCGATCCCCATTCACAGAAACGTGCCGATCTTGATTATCACGGAAGAAGTACAGCCCAATGGCTCGTATATCTTTCCATCATAAAATGGCAAATATTACTGAAGAGAAATGTCAAAAGAGAGGCAAGAAATATGGCGTCGTTTGCTGTCCCTGTCGCTCTACTTTTGTAGCGTCCCTGTTGAAAACCCCGTTATTGCAGTGGTTTTTGGCAATTTTTCCTATTTTGGGCTTAATTTCCCATTTGGCTATTTTAATTTACTAATTTGGGCATTTTCAAAGTAATTCGAATTTCTTTATTTGTTGCTAGGTAACAAGTTAGTCGTAGCAGAAGAAAATATTTTTTTTAATAAATGCTTAGAAAATGTTGATGGGTAGGTATATTAAAGCACCAGTGAAGCTTTGGAACCTAAGGATAACATTCGCACTCTTGGCTAAAAATATTGTTAAATAATGTTATCCAAGGAACATATTTTTGTTCGTTAGATCAAAATAGCTTTGATACTGAACCGTATGAAACACGATTATTTGAAAACTTTTAGGTGTAGGTGTCTGGTAGCTTGGGGAATATCTTGGATACTTTTAAATCTGTATCTGTCTAGCTGATATTAGGTTCCACTGTTGCAGGTGTTTGGCAGGGAAATATCTTAAAACAGTTGTCTATAGAAAAAAATATAAAAATAAGCTTTGATACTATAACGCGATTTAATGATTTTTTGACACATTAAAAGGTGTCTGGCAGGCATTGGGTCCCCATGTAGGTGTCTGGCAGCTTGGGAAATATCTTGAAACAGTTGCCCAAAGAACATATATAAAATTCAGCTCTGATACTATAACGTAAATTTGACGAATTTTTTGACACCTTTAAACGTGTCTGGCTGGCATTGGGTCCCCATGCAGGTGTCTGGCAAGTGTCAAAATAAACTTATCATAACTTTCTTTGAAACATATAAAAAAAATCAGCTCTGATAAAATAACGTAATTTTCCATCATTTTATGCACTTTTAGCACTCAATACCTCCGAAACGCACCCGGGTTCAAGGTTCTTAGTATCCATTCGTTAATACCTACCATAGGGTTCATTCACAGAAAAAAATTCAGTTATGATAAAATGACGTATGTCTGGCGGCCCTGGGATCTTGCTCTAAAAAGTTAATATCGTTGATTTTTTTCTTTAAAAAGGTTTAAAATACTTGAGAAAGGGCCGAAAACTATATTTTACCTTAATTTTTAAGTACAAATGGGGTCTGGAAACACTGACGGTATCAGAAGTAGGGACAATAGATGATTGCAAGGAACTAGGACTTTCAGGCCGTGAAATAGCATGGACAATTGAAGGAAGTAATAGGGCTGTGAAAAATTATCTAGCAGATACAAAACGCTATGGTAAAAAATGAAAAAAAAAGCCGAAGCAGAGCAAAATCATCCGAGAAAAGTGGTCAATTCTGCAGAATACTTCGAATTCTGCACTATTATTGCTCAGAATATGGTCCAAAAGTGATATGTTAGCCAGTGTTTTTACGTTTTTAAGGATAAATTAAGCCAATGGTAACACTCAGCGTAAGAAAAAGAAAAAGATATCTGTCTTACGGCAACGACATAAGGAACTTCACATGAATTTCGCCAGGGAGAGGGACCTTGTTGCTTGGGGCAAGGAATGGAAATAGGTTATCTCTTCGGTTGACAAAAAGGTTTAATATTGACGCTCCGATGGTTAAAATTTTTATTTTTATGATTTGAGAGAATTGGAACTTATTTTTATTAGTATTCACAGTCGTACGTCAGGTTCTATGGGGTTCAGCGCTATCACTTATTATGGAACAATTAAATTGGATTTTATAACTTCAAAAACTAATTGAAATAGTTATAAACATCTGTTGGATTTGGAATGGGCATATCTAAAGATAACAGACATTTTTGCCTTGCATTTTACAACAACAATGACCCAATTCCAAACCGTCTTAAAGCCCTAATTTCAAAAAATAGTGGGCGCACTCATTAATTATTGACAAGAAACATAAATAAATGTTTAAAAACAAAAAAGTTATCATTTGGGTATTTTTGTTAATTTTTTTAAAGATTCTTTGAGTGGCCTCAATCAAGTGACGCAATTTTTTGATACCATTTTTTGCAGTTCATTCATATAACTTGTGTGAAATTTCTACGAATTTTCCAAGTAACCCCTTCAACGATATCCTTTCTTATTGGACAATTATATACCTATTCACAGGTATCAAACATTTACAGGAAAAATATTTCTCATAGGTATTTATCGAGAAAAAACGATTGCGAAAATAATGGCCTCAAATAAGTTACGTGCAGTGTACAAACATTAGATACATATGATAAGGGTTCAGGGGAAAAACGACTTAAGTCCACTTTAAAAAAAAAACTAAACTAATGATGAAACCTTGTAGAATTTTATGAGGACCATCTGATGCAGTATAGCGCTCTCCACAAAGGACTTTGAAAATTCGCAAAATGGCACACTTTCTAAAAAACTATTTTTTTTAAAAAGTTTTTTTGCTCTAAAAATTAAACAAAACGATATTAAAAATGGTTGGACCTAGCGACATGTCTTTCAGCTTAAGCGGGCCATTCACGTTTAAACTGTCGTAAGGACTGCCCGACAAATTTCAGTCGTATACGACAGGTTCTACCGTGAATGTCCTTGTTGTACATCGAACCGTGCGACTAACGACAGGTTGGAAGTCCGTTGAAAATTTCAACGAACCTTGCGACACGACCGAATGGTCGTATAGTGAATGGCAATTTTTGAGACAGTCCTTGCGACTGAACTACTCAGTCTACGAATTAAGCGGGCCATTCACATTAAGACTGTCACACAGGCTGTCGATCGGACTGTTGCAACGACTGTAGAAAGTACGCACAAACGTTGCGAACCAGTTTTACGAACAATGTGTCAAAAAATTCCTTCAATTTGTTTTTTATTTATTTCGTCTCCTAGAAACAAAATAAAACTATGAAGGTTATTCGTAGACTGAGTAGTTCGGTCGCAAGGACTATCTCAAAAACTGCCATTCACTATACGACCATTCGGTCGTGTCGCAAGGTTCGTTGAAATTTTCAACGGACTTCCAACCTGTCGTTAGTCGCACGGTCCAATGTACAACAAGGACATTCACGGTAGAACCTGTCGTATGCGACTGAAAATTGTCGGACAGTCCTTACGACAGTTTTAACGTGAATGGCCCGCTTTATCTTCAAACTGTGTAGGTATATGCGCGTTTTTATTTTGTTTCTAGGAAACGAAGTAAAAAAAAAACAAATTGAAGGAGTTTTTGACACACCGTTCGTTAAATTGGTTCGCAACGTGTGTGCGTACTTTCGACAGTCGTTGCAACAGTCCGCCTGTACAGCCTGTGTGACAGTCTCAACGTGAATGGCCCGCTTTAACAATTAAAACAAAAATTATCCGATAAGCGGGCCATTCACGTTAAAACTGTCACACAGGCTGTCGATCGGACTGTTGCAACGACTGTCGAAAGTACGCACACACGTTGCGAACCAGTTTTACGAATATTGTGTCAAAAATTCCTTCAATTTGTTTTTTTTTATTTATTTCGTCGCAAGGTTCGTTGAAATTTTCAACCTGTCGTTAGTCGCACGGTCCGATGTACAATAAGGATATTCAGGGTAGAACCTGTCGTATACGACTGAAATTTGTCGGACAGTCCTTACGACAGTTTTAACGTGAATGGCCCGCTATATTCTAAATACTTCCGTTCGAAGTCCTGCCAAAAGAAATAGAATTTCAAAAACGGTCCAATGTTACTTCTGTACAAATTATTTTATTTTTAAACTAAAAATTTGGAAGTCTAAAGATGTCTGAATAAAAAAAAACCGTTTCTAATTTTAATATCCGGTTCTTTTAAAAGATTTTTAACACAAAATACATTCAAAAAAATTCATTTAAGGTCCTTTTGACTCATATCAGCAGGAAAAAAAATTCAAGGAGTTAAAATCAATATAATTTTCTATGGAAAATTGTCAGGTTCTATTGTGAACTGAAATTCGTTGAAAGTCTCTACCACTGTCTCAACGTGAATGCCCAGTACAAAAAGTCTTTGGAAACAAAAAATATTACCGTTTTTTATTTATCCTTTCTTAGCTGGGGCCCTACTATGTAACTTTATTCTACTTTCGAATCCATTCGAAAGTTGCTTTCAATGCTTATTATAAGTGGTAATAGGTATGAAAGTGGGATAAAATGTTAGTGCTTCCGACGTTGTGCCAGAGAATCTTGAATTAACGCTGTTCTATTTCCGTTTATAAACGCTGACTTATGAATTAGCGAGCTGAGATTTTGCGAATTCGAACGTTTTTATTGTAGAATCGAGTTACATAGTTGGGCTCCTGTACTATCCATTTTAAAACTAATATAGTAAAACTGATGTACATAAGCTGGGCATTTACATTGAGAAAGTCGTAGGGACGGTCGCGAGGTCCGTAATGGGTTTTTCACACCGAATCAAAATCTAGATTTCGAGCCTAAAGCCCAAAATCTCATCAAAATCAACTAGATTTCCCAAACATTTTAAGATTTCGTAATCAAGAAGATAACCACAAAATCTAATTGGCCTATTCACAATCACACTTAATAACTCATTTTTTCTCTCCCGTATAACAGTTTACCCATAGAAGATACAAGATAGAAAACACATCAAAAAGAAATTTTATATTTATGTTGTGGTCCTTTTTATGTTTTATTTAAAAAAAAAGAGAGAAAAAGTGAAGTATGTGCAATTGTGTCTGGGGACTGTGGCTGATTGCAATGGATCTTTTTTTTAGAGTTCCTATGACCACTTAAATTCTTTTGAAATGTCAAACAAAATCTAGATTTTATAGGTGGTGTGAACAATGCAATTAGCTTTTGAAATCTTGTTGCTCCAAATCGAGATTTTGGTTCGGTATGAAAAGGCTATACAAATTTTCAACGAACTTCAGTACACAAGAGGTCCAATCACAATAAAACCTCGCAATTTCTCCTAATAAAACTCTCTTATTCTTTCTACAGTCCTTTACGACCGCTTCAACGTGAATGGCCGGCTTATTGAATAGTCTCTTACATTTATTAATAATGTTATTTTAAATATCATGCTTCAGAGAGGTTGACTCGAGTTTAACCCAAAAACTTATGAAAATTACAGATTTTAATCTTGTTCTTTTAGTTTTTTTGTTGCATAATAAAAATAGTTACATTACTTTACTGATTAGTGACTGACAATAATACCCTGATGATTCCAAGTTGTATGATGAAGTCAGTACTTTCCTCTTATACAATTTCTGTCGATATATTAAAAAAATTGTTGGATGAATTCTTAAAAGTATTAATTGAAGTAATGAAGTCCAAATATTTAAAACTAACATCGCATTAACTTTATTTATCTTAAATAGTACAAAATGTATCCAATAGATTATTATTTATTGTTAAATAATTAATTAATCTTTAAATAGTAACATGTAGGAGTAGGTAATTTATATGCTTTCAATTAAAAACACATTTATATCACCACCAAAAACAAAACTAACATCACTTGCATAACTACTTCTTTTTCAAAATAGCAAAACGATCATAAGGTGTGTCTTTCATTGATGTTGCTGAATGGAATCCACCGGAAGTTGTGTGATTACTCTGGTTCTGAGCCTTACCATTCATTGGTGTCCTATTAGCTCGCATTCTATCGTTAGTTGTGGGATCTTCTTTTTGTGTCACCCATTTAGTACTCGGGCCATCGCCATTGGTAGTTGTTGTTGACCCATAGCCGCTGTCTTTGACTTCAGATTGCCGCGAATGAAATGAAACAAATGGCGATGTGGCCTGGTCAGAAGTAGTTGGCATTGTAGCAAGCGATTGAAAAGCATTAGCAAGCCCCATAAAAGATACATTATTACCATTAGCATTGGGCTGATGACCACCACCATAGTAAGATGATGGTCCATTTAAGTGATTAGTATCAATAGCTGACGAAGAAGCGTATAACTTAGAATTGGCCAGCGCTAGCTTAGCCGAATCGGATCGGGTCCGTGGGAGAAGATTCCTCTTCACTACGGTCGATGTGCCGCTGGCAAAATTATTATTAATGCGTGTAAGAGCGTCAGAGCTCAATTGGTTAATACTAAGCGAATGTGACATGCCATTGTGCGGACTAACCATATGTTGCATAGGCTGCTCACCTAGCGCGTTCATATTCGTCTCGGACGCATAGAGGTGGAAGTCACTCGATAAAAGTTCATTACGACTGCCCAGGGTAAGAATGCTGCCTTTGAGACTATCGGTTGAGGTGTTTAAAGAATTCATGGCAGGAGGGGAGGGACTCGGGTGGACAGTGCCCATAGAGCTTGGTCCTTGCTGGAGGGCTCCAGTACGGGGATCAAAGTGTTTCTGATTGGCGTCTTTTAGAGTTGTCTTGATTTCCTTCTTGGCTGGTTCAACAGTGCGTATGGAAGAAATGTGCCCTGCTACCGGACCTCGAGATACCGACGATGATGGAGATGCCGATGGACTTTCAGTTTCCTCTTCGTTCTATAGAAACAAAAAAATGAGTCTGTAAAAGACAATATAATTTATACTCACCTCATCTTCTTCGGTAATGATTGAAGACTCGATCCAATCCTTGATACGATTCTTCTTTGCCGTTCTATCGACATTTGATTCGATGCCACACGCCACCAAAGTGTGAAGCAATCGATGTTTTTCATCAGGACTGCTGTGGAAGGAGTACATTGATGGACACAGTTCATCAGTCTCGTACTCTGCCATTTCTTTTTCTGCTGTCTTAGCTAGCCATCGGTCATCAATAAATTTAGCCAGATCAGCTAGACTCTTTGGCCTTCGTTCGGGTCTGGGTTCCAAGAATCTTCGGAACATCCTTGAAGATTTTGAGGCAAGTAGCTTAAAGAGTTTCGGTGTTCGCCGAATTGGAAGCATCATCGTACCCTGCCATGTGAGATATCGAACATAGCGAGGGTCATCGTGAGCAGCTTTCTGCCATGGTAGGCAACCAGTCAGGCAGACAAAAATAACAATCCCAAACTGCCACACATCATGACTTGGATCGGCTCTGAAAGAAAAATCGGGTTAAGCAGTTATGTACATTTTCAATGATCCTTGAAAAAAAACTTTATCGCTGTGCCAATTTGTGAAACTAGCTTTCTTACTTATACTTTCTATTTCTAGAGGGTGTTTTATTTAGAGGTATATAACTTTGAAATGGAATAAAACAAAGTGGCGCGGTGTGTAGTGCATCGGCCTCTGAATCGCAAGGTTCATGGTTCGCTCCCATATGACGGCAAAGAGTTTTTCAATTAATACGAGCATAACCAGACTAAGCACCACTAAAGGAGTCTGATGGTCGAGGTTGCTCTCGTGAAATAGCTATAACTCCAGCCTATAAACTTGGTGGTAACACACACAAGTTGTTGTTGTTCATTCAAAATTATTCAATAAAACAAAGATTATTTTTTTAAATTGACATGAAATTTACTTTACCCTGAGGCCACACGAGCAAGTACTTGCAAGCAAGTTGGCTACATACACTGCCTGTCAAATTCGTAATTTGCATTCCACTTGCATTCTACTTGCTTCACTACTGGCTTCAAAACTTGCATGCCAATTGATAAGCAAGTTGCTTGGGTTTGTTTGTGTTAGTAAACAAATGTGTATGTATTGCAACTTGCTTGCCAGTACTTATGCTCGTGTGGCCTCGGGGTTTTTCGAAATATAATCTTCTGGCATTTTAATATGATTTCTGGCATATGACCGCCACGGCTGGCTTGGACGTAGTCTAATCTGGAGGTCCAATTTTTGATGGCTTTTTCCAACATTTGTGGCCGTATATCGGAAATAAAATGGCGAATGTCGTCCTCCAAGTGGTCAATCGTTTTGGGCTTACCGGCGTAGACTAGCAACTTCACATACTCTCACAGAAAATAGTCAAGCGACGTTAAATCGCACAATCTTAAGTGCCTTTCATATGAGCTGCGAATAGCGACCTGCGAATTGCGAATGGTCGTGAGTTTTGACATTTCTTTCACATGAGTGGTCGCCGACAGACGCGAATAGTCATACAATATAAATCAGTAAAATGGGTGCTAAAAAATTTGAGGTTAAATTCGAGCGAATTTTTCATTCGCAGATTTGTGGAATGCGTCCTAATGTTGTGGATTGCGAATAAGTGTTTGGCAGTTTGCAGAAAATATCTTGGTGGTCACGTAGAATATATAAAAACGCTAAATTTAACAATTTAAACTAAATTTTGTTCGTGTTTTCTTTTTAAAATTGTAGATTGGGTCGTTTATTCACTTTTTTGATAAGTTAAAACACTTATTTCTTGATATTTGCGCTTGGAATTGCCTAAAGAAATTTATTCGCATTCGCAGTTCGCGGCTCATGTGAAAGGCACTTTAGAGGCCAATTCACGGGTCCGTAACGTGAAACTATGCGGTTACCAAACGTTTCCTTCAATTAATCAGTTGTGGCACGAGCTGTGTGACATGTTGTGCCGTCTTGTTGAAACCACAGCTCCTGCACATCATGGTTGTTCAATTGATGAACGAAGAAGCCAGCAATCATGGCTCTTAGCGGTCACCATTGACTGTAACGTTCTGCCCAGCATCGTTTTTAAAGAAGCATGGACCAATTATTCCACCAACCCATAAAGCACACCATACAGTTAGTTTTTGTGGATGTGAAGGTGTCTCAACACAACATACACTTGAGGATTATCATCACTCCAAATACGGCAGTTTTGTTTATTGACGTACATATCCTTTCAACTAAAAGTGAGCTTCATCGCTAAAAAAAATTCGCTTATTTCGTATTTCGAACAGAACCATGATTTTCAAAATAAATTTGCACAATTTGGAAGCGTTGTTCAGGCGTCATCGTCAGTCTGTGAAATGCCAAACCAAACTTAAATTAATCACTTGACAGCTGACAAGATGGCCGCCAGTTAAAATAGTGCTGCCAATTTAAAGATCTATACCTCTAAAAACACGCCCTTAATAAAGATCGTTAAAAGCTGTTAAAAGTGAAATACAGTAGACGCTCGATTTAGTGGATCTCGAAATTGTGAACTATCCACTATAGTGAACACACAAAATTTTATTTTTATAACGTATTTTTTATAAAAATTTCGCGCAAGCATTTTACATAGTTTGAGAGCTCTGAGGAATTGTTTCTGTTTTTTGTTTAAACCTGAGAGAAAGCCTTGTTTAAAGGCACCCCCAAACCAACGCGAAACATTCGCCAACGACGCGAAATCATTCACAATAATACAAAATATGAAAGATACACAATGCTACACAACAACAAAAAATCGTCTTTGCGAATGATTCGCTTTGATTTCGCGTTGGTTTGGGAGAGCCTTAATGCTTAGTTTAAATTAAAAACATTCACATCGAATGAAATGTGCATTTTGGATCAAATTCGCCTTTATAAAGCCTTAGAAAACTCCCGCTCGAAAAAGTGAACAATCTTGAAACAGTAAACAGGTCTGGTCTTTATTACTTCACTATATCGAGCGTCTACTGTAACTGTAACTTTTGGCTTAAATAAAAATTAAAGAAATGTTAGCAGGTTTAAGAAAAATTGATCCCACCCATTTTAGCTAGTCAAGTATGTATTTAAAAGAAGGACACAAATTCGGAATATACACTGCACACATTCTGCACTGTGAGTGCGTTCAACAACGCATGAAAAAAGAAATTCGGATGTACTAGAGCAGATTGTTGAAGTTTTTGAAAAAAACCCACCCATGCTTAGACCAAAGAAAGTAAAGGAAAGGCTAAAGCAGTGTTTTCAAACCTTTTTTATGCTATGCCCCACCAAAATTTTTACAAAATTCTAGTATATATTTATACTATTCGTAAAATTCATAGACTAAGAGCCCACAGCAGATTTTGGGTGTGAGCGATAGCAAAAAAAGAAGTATAGGCATCGAAAGCTTCATTAAAGGCTATTCAAAAAATCAAAGTCTTGCAGTCCACAACTGGGGCCTTTGCGAGAAATAGTGCATAAAAAAAAAATATGAATGCAACTTCGAGGGTAATCGTGTTAGCCGAAATTGTTTTCACCCCTCCCTAGATAAGCTCCGGGGATCCCATATCACGGAATCTGAGATCAATTGAGTGTTTGATTCGCCCTACTGGACTGTTTAAAAAAACCGTTTTTCACTTAGGATTTTGAATTTTTTAAACGGTGCGGTAGAGTGAACTATACACTCAAATGGTCTCAGATTCCGTGATATGTGATCCAAGGAGCTTATCTAGGGAGTAGTGAAAACCAATTTCGGCTAAAATGATTATCTTCGAAGTTGCATTCATATTTTTTTTTCGATGCACTGTTACTCGCAAAGGCCCCAGTTGTGGACTACAAGACCTTGATTTTTTGAATCGCCTTTAATGAAGCTTTCGACGCCTATACTTCTTTTTTTGCTATCGATCACACTCAAAATCTGCTGTGGGCTCTCGGTCTATCCAAGATGTTAAATGTTCACCAAAAATAAAAAATCAGGAAAAAATCACCAGAATCAGAAAATCATTCATTTTTCATCTTCTTTTTTCTTTCGATAACAATTTTATTTCTTCCTTGGAGTTGCTCAAGTTTTTCAAAGATATCGACTAAATAACTCATAAATTCATTAGGTACCATGTACCGTTAACAAATTTCCATTTCCATTTGTTTGACCCTTAAAGGAATAGGAAAGTTCTGTACATCTCTTCAAACAGTTTCGTGAGCCATCTTACTTTGGGGTGAAGTATAATCCCCTCATGATCTTCCTTTTGTTATTTACAAAAAACTGGCAAAAAAGTGCACAATTGGCACAAGCCAAAGTTTGAGAAGCCCAAGATTGAGTCCGGATTCTTTTCGAAATTAAATGAGTGCGAAACTGAGATAATTTCCTCCTT
Source organism: Dasysyrphus tricinctus (assembly GCA_963921185.1). Classification (NCBI taxonomy): domain Eukaryota; kingdom Metazoa; phylum Arthropoda; class Insecta; order Diptera; family Syrphidae; genus Dasysyrphus; species Dasysyrphus tricinctus. Next base: position 81,340,834 of record OY992531.1, read on the forward strand.
TGCACTCATTTATATAATTTTGAAATCTAAAACGGTTGTAATGTATTAGAATGTCAAATTTCTCCCCCTAAAATCCGAATTGCCCCCTTGGACTTTACTTTACTTGGACTTAAGGCTTTAATATGGCAAAATGTCTGAAAAATATACATATTTTATCAAAATGAATTAAAACAACAAAATACGAGTACATTATAAGGGTATTCATGCAACAGCGTAAAGTCGCGTCGTAAACATGGTAAAGTTTTAAATTTCGTAAATCTGTCAAATTGTTCATACAAATTGTGACAGAATTACAAAGTTTTAAACTTTATAACGTTTGTGACGACTTTACGCTGTTGCATGACCCATTATATAATAATTTGTAATTTTAAACAAATTGAAATATTTCCCGAAACTAATAATTAGTATTGCAGAAAAATGTTCCACATACGCCACCTCACACCGACTAAAGTCTTTATCGAAATTGCACAATTCTGCAGTGATTTAAAATTTTTCGCCAAAAAGAGAAGGAAGTGATGCTACTTTATGTTATTAGCTTGAGCACTATTTTTGGGAAAACCAAAAGAAAGGATTGTAGGTGTTGCCGTTGTTTTTGAATATATGTATTTGTTTTTCTTTTAAGTATTTTTTTTATTTTCTTAAAACTGCCCCTTGTAACTTAACTAACTTCTTTGCCGTCTAGGCTTTTTTGTCACATCTTATGCGAGTCACACCATCTTAAATTAAAATTACAACGAATAAAAACCAGTAACCTCTTTAGTTTCATAACAAGGAGTAGACCTTGAGTTAGATCCGTAAGTTCGGATTCGCTGAATTGTTTCGCCTAAAAAATAATACAAGTTTTCATTCTCTAGCGCAGAAGGCAACAGCTCGCAAAAAAAAAACGAAATTTAAAAGAACTAGTTATCGAAAATCCGAGCTGATAGCGAAAAATGGATGACAAATCTGAGGTTAGCCCCCAAAAGTATGCCTAGAAAAATTCTTCAGTTGTCGAATCAAAAAGTTAACTGGTATTTGTAAACCTATGTAATTTGAAGTGCTAGTTTTAAGCCATATGACTTACTTATAAGTGCCTTCGGGCTTGATCTGTAATACTTCCGGGGGGCTGTAGGGCAGCCATTCATTTCGTCTTTCCACTGTGGTGTCGGTTTGATAAGATTCTCCAAAATCGCAAAGTTTGACGCGAGAAAAATCTGAGCGGTAAATTAAAACGTTATCCAGTTTAACGTCCCGATGAACTATGTCTCTAAAAATAAGATACACGTAAAAAAATACAAACGACTCCCTTGAACCTCTGATACTTACTTTGTGTGCATATAATCTAGAGCGCAAGCAATTTGCTTTGCCACTCGCTTGCTATGAAGCTCTCCAATGCCAGTATCAGTAACGTTAGATGTTAAATCACCTTAAAAGTTCAAACACATAATAATTAATAAATTAAATGTATCTATAGATGGAAAATTCCATCAAAGATCTTACCCAAAGGGGCATACTCCTGAGTAAATACATAAAATCCAGCCGTTTCGAATGCCACATCGTATGTCGTCACGATATTTCTATGGATGCCTAAATGCAGTCCGTAATGGAATTCACGATAAAAGTCCCTCAGCGATACATAGGGCTTTGGTACAGCTTTGAGTACCATCTCAGTTTGGGAGGCCCGATGCTCCACCAAAAGTATCTTGCCAAACCATCCCTCACCGACAATTTGCAGAATGTCGAACTCATCAACTAAATGGATCTGTGAATGAAAATGAGACGATAAGAGAGAGGGTTGGTTTTTGGTTTAAATCATTATTAAATCGAGAGACAAGCAGGCGAATGCAGAGGAATATTGGACTTAATTGAAATTGAATGCAGCAGCAACGGATATGGGATTCATATTTTGACATAATACGCACTGCAGATGGAGTATTAAGTTAACCATGTTTAATAATTCTCTGATGGGAAGCTGCTGCGTTTTTGTGGTATGGGATTGCAGTATGATAGGGAAACTACACACACGCAGCGTTTGATGCAGTATATAGTGGCTTTAAACTCAATCAGAACTGCAATAATGATATTATAATTTCTGATATTTGGTGTGGCATTATTCAGTGAATAGTTGGAGCTGAATAGATTGCAAATTGAGCTCAAAATAATTATGCGCTGCAAAATAACTGCACGCCCAGCAAACAAAAAATTCCATAAATAGCTATGCATAATTATGTATCTTAATTTCTAAGCCAAAATAAGAGAAGTTATATCACATCTAGCGGTTTAGAAGTATATTTTCTAGACTTCTCCAGTCTCCACCATCGTAGATTTGATTGAAACATTTTTGTTTGACATGACACCAACAGTCCAATAGCTGTTGATGAGATTCGCGCGCCATCTTTTTTCTAAGGTCACTCACTTTTCAAACCACCCTCGTAGTCTATGCCCCGTAAGGGGTTTTTTAGGTAAAGATACGTATCTTTTTTTCTTAGAAAGTGTTTAAGAGCCACTTAGCTAAATAATATACTTCTAATAACCTCCTAAATAATTTCTTGGTTTCAATAACTATTATTTGGGTGACCTGCATCGTGCCTGGTCGGGAAACTATCGATTGCTCAGAACTGGGTCTGGCCAGTTCACACAGTGTTACGCATCAACCGAGCTCTCTTCTGTCGAAGAGAAGGAGGCCTTTTATAACTGGCTCAGTACACCACTTACTTACTTACTTATCCGGCTCTTGGTCCATGAAGGGTCTCTGCCTGAGATATTGCGGTCTTCCATCGGTTGCGGTCCCTCGCACGCTCCCTCCAGTCGTCGAGACCAAGCGCTCTTGCGTCTGTGACCACCTGGTCCCTGTAGCGGAGGTTCGGTCTTCCTGGTCGTCTCGAACCTGGGGGCTGAGATTCGAAGATTTTCTTGGCTGGAGCGTTGTTGTCCATTCGCTCAATGTGGCCGAGCCAGTGTAGTCGACGTGTTTTGGCTCTTTGGACTACATCCACATCTTGGTACAGCTCGTACAGTTCACGATTGAATGTTCTCCTCTAATCGGATTTAGGACCAAGTACCCGCTTGTATAGCGTGTACTTTGTCTTTCGAGAAAGGAGTTTTGAACCCATTTGTTTGGCCAAACCGAAGTAGCAGCGGGGTAATTCTTCGTCAGATTTCCACTAAGGTGTCGTTCGTGGAATTGATGTTTGTCCCGAAGCAGGTGAACTCCTTGAATACCTTGAAATTACTGCTACCAACAGTGACGGTTTGCTGAGTACACCACGTGGATACAAGAGATGGAAGGAGCAATTTTCTGCGGTTTCAAACTGCGTTTCCACCAGTGAAGTAAACCCAACACCCAATGACCCGTCTGTAGTAACAAATTCCTGAATACGCACTGTATCCCGTAGTGGGTAAGAAATCTTAATAAGAGTACTGAAGAACAATTAAGCGGTTGGACTTGACGGTGTTCCCGCAGAGCTCTAATGAGCAGCTCCAACAACATCCAGTGAGCTCCTGCATCCAATCATTGAGAGAGCTAGGGAAACAGAGAGTTTTACTCAAGAATGGAAAAGGGGATTATTGTCAAGCTTCCAAAGCAAAGAGACTTTACGCAGTGCGAGAACTGGAGAGCCATTTGCGTGCTACCTGCTGTTAGCTCTTGTGAGCAGCTCCAACAACATCCAGTGAGCTCCTGCGCCTAACCATTGAGAGAGCATGTAACAGAGAGTTTTATTGAATCGTGGAAAAAGGGAATTATTGTCAAGCTTCCAAAGAAAAGAGACTTTAAGCAGTGCGAAAACTGGAGAGTAATTTCCGTGCTACCTGATGTAGGAAAATCGTCCTGGGGCAACTAAAAGAGCACCAAGATCACATCAACACCTTGCGGATCATCATCGAACTGTGCGTTGAACATCGATCACCACTTAACCTGCTGTTCATCGACTTCGAAAAGGTGTTCGACAGTGACAATAGAGAATTTATCGGTCTTGCTTTGCACAGGAGTGGCATCCCGGATAAATCGATTGCTATTAATAAGGCTACATATATGTACGTTTGATGGATCCCAATGTCACGTTCTGCATAAAAGAAGGTTGTCAGATGAGTTTGAAATCCAAAGTGGAGTTAGACAAGGTTGTATAATGTCACCAATACTGTTCCTGTTGGTGATTAGTGATGTACTGCATGCAGCTTTGTCGACTGCAAATGGAGGAATTCAGTGGAATCTGCAATCACACCTCAAACATTTGGACTACGCGAGACGACGTTTGCTTACTCTCTCATAGGTGCATGGATCTCCATCAAATGAACGAGGGTTGGGCTAAAGATCAATACGGAAAAAACAAAAAGGATTAGCCTTGGAACTTCCTCATCTACCCAAGTAGATATTCCTGGGGGTCAATTCTCGATCTGTGAAACAGTGAAATGAAAACAAAGTTATCATTTCAGTTTTCACAGAGTTTTATCATTTTATCACTTCACAATCACGCGCAAGGCGATTCCCGAACTCGCTATGAAAAACAGCTGTCAAAGTGAGTACTAAAAAGTACTAACATGAAAAATGCTACCAATTGCTCATAGAAAAAGATGATTGTGACGTCATAGAAAGACCAAGATGGCGACTTGGGTGTTTCAAATGAGTAAAATTTGTTTGTGTTTATCATTTTTCTTTTCACAGGTTTTCACAGAATGAAATGATTGTGATAAACGAATTACCATATGAAAACATTTTGGCATTTGTTTTCATTTTTTCACACTTCGAGAATTGCATTTGGCGTGAAGGCGTTATCATATTTATCACTTCACAGTTTCACATATCGAGAATTGACCCCCTGGACAACCAGTAGAGAGTCTACTGCGAGTCAAAGGATGCAAAGGAACCCTCTCATGCAGCGAGGTAGATGAGTGGGCTGACCTAGAAGTACTTTGCGAAGAAGGGTCAAAAAGGAATGAGCACAACTAAGGAAGATTGACAAACTGCTCAGAGATTGAAAAACAAATCAATGAACTAACGTTAGCCATCAATAATGCTTATGAAAGTTCTTGCCCCATTACTTAAGGAAAAGGTAAGCTCAACCCCGTATGGTGGTCCAAAGAGCTGTCTGTCCTTAGGAAAAACTCAAGGAGGCTTTTCAATAGACCAAAACACAGTAATGAACCTGCTGACTTTGATCTTTTTAAGATCAGCAAAAAATATGTACAAATACCGGACAACCTATGCAAAAAGAGCAGCCTGGCAAAAATTTTGCACCAGACATTGAGTCAACAAATGACGCTGCAAGGCTAAGAAAAGTCATGTCTAAGGCTTACACTCCTCCGGGCTTTTTAAAAAGACCTGATAAAACCTGGACTGACTCCTGCTCCAAGGCTTTAGAGTCACTTTTGAGCACTAACTTCCCAGGATATACAACTGATACATCTCCTGCGTACGACAGAGGCCCTAACTTAAGTGTTATCTCTAACATAGGTAACCAAATCGTAGATAAAAGAAAGCTGGCTTGAGCCATTGACTCCTCAGCATACAATTCTGCAGGGCCTGATGGAATAATTCCAATTATGCTCCAAAGCTCTAAAGATGTAATTGTTCCAATTCTGGTGTACATTTTTAGGGGCTGTCTTGACATCACCTATTCTCCATCTAGTTGGAGAGAAGTCAATGTCATCTTCATTCCGAAAGCTGGCAAGCCCTACCACACCGAACTGAAACATTTTAGGCCTATAAGCCTATCCTCTTTTCTTCTCAAGACCTTAGAAAGACTATTGGAGACTCATATTCGCCTAAAACTAATTGATGACGTGCTCTCACAGGCCCAACATGCATACATGAAGGGCAAATCTGTCGAGACAGCGCTTCATGAAGTGGTTGGCACAATCGAAAAATCAATCCATTTCAAGGAATTCACCTTGGTAACATTCCTTGACATAGAAGGGGCCTTTAATAACGTTGATAACAATGCAATTTGACAAGCCCTGTGCTCCATCAGCATCGATTTGTTACTGATAAACTGGATTGACTCCATGCTTCCGAAAAGACTTATAAATGTAGAAATGGGTACAATAAAGTTAAAAGTTAGAACTTGCAGGGGAACTCCACAGGGTGAAGTCCTATCTCCTCTGCTTTGGCTCCTTGTCGTCAACCAGATATTAGTTAAATTAAATATGAGTGGCATCAAGGTCGTTCCATACGCCGATGACATTGTGTTAATGGTCTCGGGCAAATTTGTCCCAACTCTATGTGATCTCCTACAAACAGCCCTCGACAAGCTAAGTAATTGGGCCAATAGTTGTGGACTTAACGTTAAGCCACTTAAGACAGAATTGGTGTTGTTTACAAGGAAAAATAATATTCCCAACATAAACCCGCCAACCATTAACGGAACTCCGCTTCAGGTCTCAGGTACCGCCAAATTTCTTGGTATTGTACTTGATCGTAAACTGAGCTGGAAAGAGAATATAAAAGTGAGAGAGAAAAAAGCGTCAATTGCATTTTACACTTGTAGTCGAATTTTTTTCATTGGATGTACACAGCCATAATAAGGCCAATCCTAAGGTACGCATGCTTGGTCTGGTAGCCAGCCTTGGAAAAGGAAACAAATCTAAAAAACATGACTAAAATTCAAAGACTTGCATCTATTGGCACAACCAGTGTGATTAGAACCACACCAACAGCAGCCTTAGAAACACTCCTTTCACTAGCCCCGCTCGATCTGTTTACGATGGAGCTGGCGGGCGACCAAGGACTTCAGCAGTGTAATAATTGGAAAAGGGGCAACTATGGTCATAGAACTATAGTGAAGTTCATAGATATTCAAACAGACTACGTTGCCATAACAGATATCCCAATGAGGGAACTCTGGAATGAAAATCGGGTCATAAATGAAAACCATGTTTCGGTCTTTACTGACGGCTCCAAGACCTTAGAGGTGGCCAGGTTCTACTCAGATAACCCAGCTGTTATTAGATCTATAAAGCTTCCAGATTTTTGCAGCGTATTCCAGGCAGTTTGTGAAGCCGCAAAACATCTCTCCTCACGCGAAGTAATAAACAAAAATACTGACATCTTTATAGACTGACAGGCGGCAATCAAAGCCATTTCCTCAATCATAGCCAAAGCTGACAGAACGTTGCCGGTATATGTTAACTTTACTAGGTGCAACAAACACAGTCACCCTTAGATGGGTCCCAGGACATTGTGATATATTTATATGGGAATGAAATGGCGGATGAGCTGTCCAAAAACGGATCGTTTCTTGATCCGAGCCAAACCAATTTCTCGGTGTTTATGCCACTAGAACAAGAGAAAAGTAAAATTCACCAGAGGTTCCTTGAGGCTGCAGATGATATCCGATGGTCATCAATTGACACTTTTAGGGTTTCTATGGCCGAATATTTCGGGAAAAAAAACTGAATACTTACTCTAGATAAGCAGGCCTCAATTGTCACTCCTGGTTGGAGTCCTAACGGGTCAGAACTCAATGGGAACCCAGATGAGCAGAATGGGTATCAGCCCATCAGACTTATACAGAGGGTTTCAGAATGAAGAGGGCTCAAATCACTTCCTTTGTGAATGCCCCAGCCTAGCTAAAACCAGGAAAGTAGCCCTAGGGGGGCACAATAGATCCACGGTGATCCGAGTGAGATGATGCGGCTTGCCATATTATCACCCCTCCAAACCTAACCAACCTTGGGAAGAGTTGGAGAGACCTGAGGTACCTCTCCAGAAACCGTACAAGATGGCATGTAGGAGTAGTGGAAACCCTATATATATATAGCCCACAAGGGGAACCTCACGGATGTAACAGGTGCGCGGGCCTCATTTTGTAAGTATGTAAGTAATAACTCTTGCTTATGTACATGTACATATATGTATATCAATGATATTCAAACGAAAATCAAAACTCAAAATCTAAATAAACACAATGCACCTCACCTCAGCTCAATTATTATTGATTCTAAGAAAAATTCATGAGGAAAATTATTTGCATCTTCTGGAAATTCAAAATTCATCTGTGTATACCAAATTCAGTGTGAACAAATCTTAAAAAAAAGGAACCTAACTATGTACTATCGAATAGTTAGTGCGGTATTATTTTCTAATTCCTCGTCATCATTATTTTGATCAATCATCACACCAAGTGAAATTTATTATTATTATTAAATAAAAAAAAAATAGCCGCATGTTCAACCACATGCTGAGTAATTAGATAATTTCTGGCCAATAGCCAATGGTCAATTTTATCGAAAGTAAAATACAAAAGTCTACGAAAAATTGAAGACTAATCTCAATCTGCCCGTCAAAGACCATTCGTAAATGACTATCTGGGATGTGTCTCTCGATTAATTGACTTTACTTGTATATAATGGCTGTGTTGAATCTAAAATGAACATTTGAAGGCAAACTTGCTTAAGGAGGGCTATAAAAACGTCATCATCAGATGGCGTTTTTTGATGTACCTACTTTTGAGCATTTGTCGCTTGAAGATAAAAGAAATGTGTACTCGGAAATATCCGTGATCCGTGGACTGTTTTGCATCCACCCACATGGTAAATGGCATATATGTAGTCCATTATATGGATATGAACATAATGTACATTTGTATGTTTTGAACAGATTCGATTTTCATCAGTGGCGCTGTAAGCAATAGAATTAAATCGAAATAGCAACGGCTACCTGTAGGTGTAGGTATTGCTTGCAAGTCTATTATAGTCCTATATTTCTTGCGATATTCGTTAATTGTAGCCAAACTGGCATGATGCCACTTCAGAAAAATGCGCTATTCCGAAACTCATGTTTTATTTATTCACAACGAAAGGAGGAGATTATTTTATGTTTCTGGCTGAGCGAAATAAACAATAATATTTTTGGGTGACAAATTGGATTGTGGTGAGCAAAATATACACATCAGTGCAAACAACCAGGCTGCTTATATGGCGGAAACTTGGAATCTCAATATGTATGATTCGATGTAAGAGAATTTTAGAAATTCTTTTTGAGATAAACTTTTAAGGTGATCAGCAAAATGTTTTAATTTTTATAACGCCAACATTATAAAAAGGGAATATCTTTCTGTTCTGTATCTAGGTACTATGTACGAGCAGATGATGTGAATTGAATACAAACCCCCACTCATCATTGCTTAGGCCAAGTTTTTCTAAGAGACAAATCATTTTAAATAAAATTTGACAAATTCATAAAACACTCCATTAATAATAATTTTAGATACAGTTTAGTTATTTTTTTAGGTAGGACATTATTAGTATTTGCATACAATATATTTCTATCTCTTTCTACAAAATTGTAAATTCTATTCAAAGGGGTGAAAGAGACAGATTTTTTGTTTGAAAACAAAAATTAAATCACCCCAGACGATTTATGTACCTAGTTGTAATTAAAAAAAAATATTTTAATACAAAATGTAAGTCCTATATTTTATGTGATGTATGTATGTATGAAATTCTCTTAAATATCGTCGGATTTCTGTCAAAACCCCGTAAGTCTGTTTTAAAAATTTGCTTAGAAAAAACAAAAAACCGAAAAATGGAATTCTTAGATTGTAAAAGGTTTTAAACTGATGGTTGATAGAACCAAAAGCAACCATGATACAGTTACGAGACATTAATATTTGAATTCAGTTAATGGTTTTGACCTGAAATGCATTAAAATGGCATTTTAAGACTGACGAGGTTTTGACAGAAAGCCGACGATATGCCCTTGGATTGCATAGCACTACCTTAAAGAGAAAAGAGAGAATCTTTGTTGCTTAAGTGGATAGGCAAAACGGTTTATGGCAAGAACCAAGAAGGTGTTTCTGGCATTTCACATAATAAAGTATTAGTTTTTAACCAAAGATCGAAAATAACCATTCACCTCTATTTTTTGGTTTCCCACTGAGAGTTATTTAATTCGTCACATTTCATTTTGGTCTCGGTCTGAGATTTATTTTTAAAAATTATGTTTTTAGATCTTTTGGTGAAATATATCATTTAACTTCCAGAATAACTCTTATCTGTTTAAAGAATACAGGCAAACGATCAAAATTAAACCGTTTCCATAGAAAATAAATCAAAAATGTAATTTTCTCTCTAGGAAAAAAATAGATATAAAATCGGTGCTGTTTGAAATATTTCAGATAATTCAGAACTCAGTAGACTCAATTCGTCATCAACATTTATAGGAATTGATTTTCATTTCTGGTAAGGAATAGGTATGACGACGATGAAGACGACAGCGTGTCATCTCGCTGATCGCTTGAGCTCAGTAGACTCAATTCGTCATCAACATTTATAGGAATTGATTTTCAGTTCTGGTAAGGAATAGGTATGACGACGATGAGGACGACAGCGTGTCATCTCGCTGATCGCTTGCCGTGGTCGTCTAAGAGTGGTTTCAGTGCCGTAGTCTCGCTTTAGTCTCGCCAAAGCTCTTTTTTTCAAAATTAATTAATAATCAAAAAGGTTAAGATAAGCTTAAAACGTGGTTTTCAGTGTCATGGTCATTATGTTCGTCTTGCTGTAGTCTCACTGTGTCCATTACCATTTACACGACTATCTATGTGTGTAGCGGTTTTCTCGTAATAGTCTCGCTTTGGTCTCGTCATGACATCTACCCTTGGTTTTTTGTCATTATGCACGTTTTATCATCGTCTCGCTTTCCTGACTGGAAAAAAAAACTTTTGACAATGACAATTGACACCTGCCTGCCGGCTGAACATACCTTAAGTGGGCAATGGAGTTGCGTGAGTGGCACAGGTGGTCCAAAGAAGGAGTAAAAATTAAGATTACGCCAAGAAATTGCCACTATCGTCATCGTGCAGTCGTCCTCTTCGTGGCCGTCGGTGTTTAGACTTGCGAGATTTGATGTGCTTAGACCACACAAATGAAAGTCTTGCAGTCCCTGGTCACGGCTTTAGTGAGTACATAATAGTACCTCAAAAATGCAAAAAAATCAACTTTGGTAATAACAATTGTATGAACCCAAATTTGTATTCAAACATCCATAGACAATGCTCCTTTGATCACAAAAATGTGTGTTCCAAGACCATTGAAAACCGTTTGAAAAACTCCAAAAAGTCATCTCAAGGTATAATGGTAGGTATGAACAAAGTTTTTTTCAACTCACCCTGAGACATATGTTATCCTGATAACAAAAATGTGTGTCCAAGACCATTTGGTGGAAGCCGTAACACTGCCAGACCGTTTGAGATTATTAAAAGTGTTAAATAACAATAAGGCGGTCAATTCGCCTCGTATGGAAGGGAGATTTATTTCCCCTGTTTAGGTGGGAGGGGAAATTTTTCTAGAAAAAGACTTAATTAAAAAAAAAATGTTTCTGTACTAAATTGTATTTATACCTAATTATTATTTGAAAGAACAATTTTTGAAAAATCAGTTTTCAAACTGAAAATTTGAAAAGATAAAAATAAAAAACCTTTAATACTGATTTTCTTCTAAATGTTATGTTAACGTATTCATTCATTTTAACCTCGTTGACAATTTAATTATGCTATTTGATTATGAATTAAATATCATACATTAATGTTTTCGAACGTTTTATTTGATTTTTGAATATGACAAAATTCCCGCTCACCCGCCATCTTTTTTAGTTTGAGACAGGCGCCCAAAGTTTTCAAAGTATCCGCTGTTCGAGAGTGGTAGTTATGAAAGAGTTAATTGCTTTCATCAAATTTCAAACTCATCAACTCACATTGCTTTGTGTGACCAGGCGTGTAGAAGGGTATGAAGTGTACTCAAATTTTCTCTAGACCTCATCAATATTTTAGAAACTAACGAAAATTGCCCCTCCCCCCCTGGAAGAAATCCTGGATCCGCGGCTAGTTTTAGAAGTTTAAGAGATAGGACTTGTATATGGTGATGTTTTAGTGCGTCATAATTCACGAGTATGATGAGCTTATTACACATACAATAGTCGGAAAAATTATTTTGACAAAAAAAAAATATTTTTCTTTATATCTTTCGTTTTATTGATAGAAAAAAACTAAAAAAAATATATTTTAATGGTTTCAAGATGAGCTTCCAAAAAAACATTCAAAAATTGGATTCATAATCATAGTTTTGAAAATAAAAATTGTATTTCAAAAACGTAAATACTGGTTTACTTTTTAGTACAGGCAGTGAGTTTAGTTTTTTAGTATGATTTTGAATGCCGAATTCAAATCCATCATCCGTTTTTGGCTATCAGCTAGGGTTTTCAAGAAATTCCCGTTAGGAAATGATCAAAAATAATTTTTTTTTTTGCTATTTTTGAGGCTTCATAACATCTAGAAATAATTATTTTCAACAAATTTTGCGAAAGTATCTGAAAGCACTAATTATATATATAAAAATGAATGTTTGTCTGTGTATGACCTATAGACTCAAGCACTACACGATGGATAGAGCTCAAATTTAAAGGTTATACCCAAAAAATGACTGGCAAGGTTTAAAGAGTAATTTTAAATAATTTCAATAAGTGGCACTGCACTTTTAACATCAAAAAGAAAAATTCATGTTTATATGTGAAAAAGTATACATATTTATATACATAAATATAATATTCAAAACCTAGCTCTGTTTCTTATGTCAGAAAATATAAATATTGATTTTTTAGACTGTAAGGATTAACGATTTTATCTTCAGGTAAGTATAAAATACCATATTTGTGCAAATAAAAATAAATTAATGCCATTCTTATTATTAGAATGCATGCCACCAAAGCAAAGAATATTGGTCGAATCTCATAAAGAAATGAACAAAGAAGAGTTCAATTGAATGGTGAAAAAGAAGAACAATAAAATGTAAATGTACAAAATAGAATACAACGTAACGAATCGAAATGCTAATAAACAGGATGATCACGTGCAAATGCAGCAGAAGAACAAATCTTCTGTGACTTCGATTACAAGATTGCACTCATTGACCTAACTTCTTAACTTTGACTTCATCTTTCATTTAACTTTTAAATGTTTTGCAATCATTTTTCATTTACATTCAACTAACAGCAATCAAATAATTGCAATCTTTTGGGAATGAATGTATTTGTTGCGCTCTTTTGCATTCCTTGCATTAATTTGCATTCGTTGCGATAGTTTGCATTATTTTGCATTTTCTTCTATTCTTTTGAATTATTTATCTTACAGTAATTTAAATTAAATTAAATTTTGTTTCATGTACATTTATGTTCTTAAATTATAAAGTAATAGATCTTTGATTCAGAAGAACGCAAATGAACGTAAAGAATGCAAATTAATGCAAAAGAATTCAAAAGAAAACGAATAATGCAAAAAAATGCCTGAATTCTCAAAAACTTGCATTCAATTTATTGCTGGAAAATTAGTGAAAGAAAAAAATAGTTGCATGGTGAATGCAGAATTTAAACTCCAAGTCTCAAAGTGAAGTCAAGTAATGAAATCTTTCGATCAAATTCAATAAAATTATTTAAATGATTGCATTTATAAGAGATTGCATTCTTTTACAACCCCGCAAGCAGTTATCTTTAACGCAATTAGTATTAGGGTATTATCGATTTATTTTTGAGTAATTTTTTCATAGATTTGACTCTCTTAGTTTCTAACAATCAGTTTCCAAATGTGTTTAACTGAGTTATTTTGAAAATTGTATTGCTCTCTATCTCCTAAGGTACAAACTACAGAGAGTCAGACAGAGCAATGAAAACAATTGATAAGATAAATATTTGTTTTGCTCACTGACCAGAAGGTATTGAAATAAATCGATTATAAATCAAAATTTAAAAATTAAACCTGGTATTCCATAGTATTTATTGATATATTTTATATTACCTATAAACATACGTAATGCAACTTAGATTTGTCTACCCGTGCGAAGCCGGGGCGGGTCAGCTAGTCTTCTATAAAATGTCGGTTAAGATTTATAATTTTTGCAACCAAAATGGGCCACTGTTTGGCAAAGTCGCGGCCAACATTGAAATTATGCAGTATCTTCAAAAAGTAAATGTCAAAGATTGTTCTTTCGGGTTCTAATAAAGATACCACCATCCAATTCCATTATACAGGGTGTCCCGTACCTGAGTGGAAGTATTTTAGGGTGTGGTTCTTGAGGCTATTCTAAGAAAAACATTGTATGGGGGGAAAGTTGTATCTCCCCTCCCTGAGGAAGGGGGGGGGGGGCAGTTTTGTGAAAAATTGACTTTAAATGCAAAAAAAAACATTAAAAATCAACGAAAACACATAAATAATATGCTATAGTTTTTTTGAAAGTTAATACTCCATTCTTACATTTGGTTTTAAATCAAGTTGTTTAAGCGAATAGTTTTTGAGAAATTAAATTTTAAAGTCAAAATTTTTAAAAAAAAGTTGTGATTTTTTTTTCTTAAGTCTATATTTTTCAAAATTTTACGTAATGAAGTGCTTTTTTTGTATTCAATATTCAATGCCTTCATTATTTGTTAGTCCATTACCGAAAATCAATAGTAAAAATCTTTCTTAGTTTTTGAGAAATTAAGAAAAAACAAAAGGTACTTTTACCAAAAAACCCGAAAAAAAGGGTTAAATTATGGATAATTTATGAATAAATTCATTTTTTCGGGCTGTTTTGGTAAAAGTACCTTTTGTTTTTTCTTACTTTCTCAAAAACTAAGAAAGATTTTTACATTTGGTTTTCGGTAATGGACTAACAAATAATGAAGGCATTGAATATTGAATACAAAAAAAGCACTTCATTACGTAAAATTTTGAAAAATATAGACTTAAGAAAAAAAAATCACAACTTTTTTTTAAAAATTTTGACTTTAAAACTTAATTTCTCAAAAACTATTCGCTTAAACAACTTGATATAAAAACCAAATGTAAGAATGGAGTATTAACTTTCAAAAAAACTATAGCATATTATTATATGTGTTTTCGTTGATTTTTAATGTTTTTTTTTGCATTTAAAGTCAATTTTTCACAAAACTGCCTCCCTTCCTCAGGGAGGGGAGATACAACTTTCCCCCCATACAATTTTTTTTCTTAGAATAGCCTCAAGAACCACACCCTAAAATACTTCCATTCAGGTACGGGACACCCTGTAGGTATATTTTTTTTTCATAATAAACAAAAAAAAAACAGATCTAAAACCTAAAACCATGAGTCACCTGTTTTAAAAGTTAAATGAAATGCCTATAAATTATAAAAATAAAACTTTAGTTCACCCGAGTATTTTTTTTATCGAGTTGAAAAAATTGTATAGCGAACACACAAAAAATAGATTCATCAATCAAATAATTTTCTAATAAAAACAATATTAACCTTCACTTATCATTTCATCAAAACGATAAAAAAATCCACCATGACACGTCATGGTCTAAATATTAACCACAACGGTGTGGGTATTCTGTGTATTGTAGATGTTGGGGTTCCCAGAACTTTACTCCACTCAACTCACAAAGCGCTATTCTTCTCAAATGATAACAATAAATAGGTACATAGCTATTTCAGCAGCTCTCAATCTTAATTGAAAAAAACAAACAAAACTCTTCTTTCAGGGCAAACAAAGCAAATTATACAAACGCCAGCATTTAAAATTTAAGTAAATAATCAATAGCAAGTTCTTAGTATTTATTGTATTTTAATTAAATAAACAATCTGACAGTAACAATGTGATATTTTACAAACCTTTTCCAATTCAAATTCACGTATCTTATGAATACTCCCACGCGGCTTCTTTATAACAGACATCTTGCTGTTGATTTACATGTGACCGTGTGGCCTAATGGATAAGGCGTCGGACTTCGGATCCGAAGATTGCAGGTTCGAGTCCTGTCACGGTCGAGAAAATATCTTTTTTTTATTTTTTTTTTCTGTTATAAATTAAATTAATGTCATAAAACTTATTGCAATTTAGTATTTAATTCAACAATGTTTTGTGTCTAGACACCACCGGGAAGCACACACATTCGTGAGTCAACAAACTTTAACCGCATTTATAAATAGTTTCTCTGTGCGCTCTTTATTCGATTTATATTGTTGTTTTGCCAAGCGCGAATAAAACAATGAAATTGTTCCTTGGATATTGAGAATTTATGTGTGCATCATCATCTCGCGCACTGCACCGCCTCCTCCGGGCATAAAACAAAAGATTTGCATTCGAAATAACCCGCGTAAGCACGCCCGGCACTGTTAACCATTTTTGCCAATGCCACACCACCAAATCACATTCACTTAGTGTGTGCTCGGCTTTATTGACGCGAACTATTTTTAGACAAAAGATATCACAAAAAAAAAATATTTAATGGTTTTAATGAAACAATAATTTTTCTATCCATCAGAGGTCCGTTTTGTGCCATCAGATAGGATTGATGTTTTTTTCAATAGTATTTATGCTACAGGGTAGAAAAAAAATTATAATTAAGCACTTTTAATTTAACTGCGGTTAGCGAGCAATAATTCTGGAATTAATTCGTGATTTTTTGTAATATGTTTTGTGTTATTTTTTTTTTATTTTTATTAATTGCTTTATTAGTTTTCACTGTTTAAAAAAGAGTTTTGCTCTTTTGCTGCTAGCTTTGGCAGATGCTACGGATACACTGTTTTCGGACTATTTTCGAAATCCGAAAGTCTTATACGATGTGTCAGATGTTATAGTTTGCCGAGATACCGATGTTGTATTTTCGGATTATTTTTCGAAATTCACTAGACCGCTGACGCTGAGAGTTTTTTTTTAAGTGAATATTAGATTTTCTGAGTTTTTTTTTAAGTGAATATTAGATTTTCTGAGTTTTTTTTTTGAAATGTTATTTTGAAGAAATTCTCTGTTGTCGGAGGGTTTGCATTGTTCGTATGCTCAGTTTTGTTTTCAATTTTGTGTTCTTATGCTTTCATGATTTGAATTTTTTAATATTTTCGGAATTGGAATTAATAAAAATTGTTGAAAATCATGATGTCTGTTTGTGTATACCTACTTCTCAAAACTACGAGTTACAATTTTATTTTTATTTATATCAGCTTTGACCAAAGTTTTGAATTCGTAGAAATTCGTAGTTTTGGGAAGTACGCGGACAGATATAGTATCAAAATGAATAACAAAAACAGCTGGATAGCCGGCAAAGCTTCCAATGGAACCCATAATAGCAGTTTATATGAAGTTGATTTAAGTGATCGATCAATTTCGTTCAAATCACGGTAATGAGCTGTTTCGTTCATTTTAGTTTAAATTTGTTAATTTTGCAGAAAAAATGAAAAGAGCAACTCAATTTGTTAAAGCAACACTTAAGCGTAATATATGTTGATTTCTAGCTGATTTTGGAACTGTTCTATTCGAATTTTATTCGAAATATGGAATTTTTGAACTAGAAGAATAAAAAAGTAGGTCCTCCAAAACTTAAAAAGACATTAAATTCAAGCATTTAAAAATAATAACAAACACCATCCAACTATTAAAAGAACATTACTATAAATATTTTATAAAAATTGCTCCAAAAATAAATGAGCTTGTGAGCTAGAGGGTGTGAAACTGAATTAGTTCATTGAACTATAACTAGGGTTACCAGATTCAGAATGACGAAAAGGGGGACATGATGAGTTTTTTTTAGGGGGAACAAGTGTTCAAAACATGCGGACAAAATATATTTTTGAAAAATATAAGACCAGAGTAAAAAAAGTGAGGTAAAAGAGTTTCATTTGCTTTTTTATTATAAAACAATCAAAAAAGCCAATAAAATTGACATATGAAGTAAAACTTTTGCGTCTGAAGTGAGATGTAGTTCAATGAGTGGATGCGTTCAGCTTTAAAAGGGTTTTTTACTTCAAAAAAATATGTTTATATTTTTACAGTTTACAATTGAATATGTTTTCTCTTTTTGAGTTTTTACTTAATAAGGAGGCAGAGGTTTGAATAGAGGGGACAAACAGCATTTGGGTATGAAAAAGGGGGCTGTTACCCCCTAAAAGGGTGACGTCTGGTAACCCTAACTATAGCTCCTTCGCGAAACATGGAAACCGAATACCGTGCGCTTTTTGGGGGGACCTTATTTTTTATAATAATTGTGATCTATTTTCGACATGCTAGGTTTGAAATTTAGTTTGGGAATTATTGGTGTTATCCTGTCGCTGGGACGCCATTTTGAAAATGGCGCCCAATATAGGCTAAATGGTAAAGTAAAAAAACTCGTAGATTTCTTTCTTTCATTCTTTTTTATTATATTAAAGGGTGCGACCACCACGGTTTTGGTAATTTTTTTTATATCTTGAACATGAAAAGAGTTACAGAAACGCCTTCAGATGTCAAACGCGTTTTGGGAAAATATCGGTTGATGTCTTAAAAGATAGGTGTTGAGTAAACACGCCTTCAATGTTGCCATTTCTTGGAAACTTGAAACGTTTTATGTCAAAAGTTGGGATCTTTTTTTTTGATAATTTTTGATAATCCTTATAATTTTGAACATGAAAAAAGTTAAGAAAGATAACAGTAAATGTCTTTATAAGATAATCGTAGAGTAGACGCATTTTCGGGTAAAATGTTAGTGTTGCTATTTTTTGGGAACATCTTTTTTATGTCAGAGTTTTCATGTTCAAAATTTTAAAAATTACCAAAAAAGTGGAGACCCCACCCTTTGGCATATAAAAGTATGTTCCCGAAAAGTGTCAACACTCACATTTTATCCGAAGGTGCGTCTACTCAACACCTATCTTTTAGGACATCATTAACCATGAACATTTTACAAGTAATTTACTTTTTTTTTTTTAATTTTACCATTTGGCCCAGATTTGGTGCCAGTTTTCAAAATGCCATGTAAGTGACAGGATAACAACAACTCCCAAGCTAAATTTCGTCCTGATCATGTCAAAAATAAATATAAAATATAAAAATAAGGTCCCCCCACAAAATTTCGTTTTCCTGACTGGATTACAGACTGGGCGCCATTTTTAAAAATGGCATCCAAGTGACAGGAGGGGTTTTTATAAACGTCTTCCTTCCCGATTTCTTCAATCACAAAAATTAATTTTAACACCATTCTTGAATGTAAATATTTATTTTTGTTATTGATTTCTAATTATTTTCAAAATGTCATTAGAATCAATAGTAACAATAAAAAATATTAACATTCAAGAATGGTGTTTAAATACTTTTTTGTGATGGCAGAAATCGAGAAATCAGACGTTTAAAGCCCCAAGGATTACAAAAAATGAATCCCAAGCTTAATTTCATCCTAAGTATGTAAGAAAATAATAAATAAAAGGTCCCCCAAAAAAGCGGACGGGGTAGGTTTTCCTGACCAGACTAAGAAGGCCAGCTTCTAACCATCAGTTTCTTAATGTTTTACTGCCTGAACAGAATGCAAGACGCAGCTGGAATAGATGTCAAAAATGCTGCAGTAACAGCTAAAAAATTGTTCAACTGTTCCAGCTCCGGCTGCAGCATTTTTGACATCAATTTCAACTCCGTCTTGCATTCTGCTTTGGCAGTTAACCTGCAAGTAGTTTTTTGTCGATCTCCATATTTTTAGGAACTAACTTCAGAGAGGTTAGGTGCAGTTATAACTATCAGTAAAAGCTATCATTGAAACTCATCATTGAAAATTTTAATATACTAAGAGCCCACATCAGATTTTGGGTGTGATCGATAGCAAAAAAAGAAGTATAAGCGTCGAAAGCTTCATTAAAGGCTATTCAAAAAATCAAAGTCTTGCAACTTCGAGGATAATCGTGTTAGCCGAAATTGGTTTTCACCCCTCCTTAGATAAGTTCCGCGGATCCCATATCACGGAATCTGATATCTTTTGAGTGTTAAACTCGCCCTTCCAGACTGTTTAAAAAAATCGTTTTTCACTTAGAATTTTGAATTTTTTAAACGGTTCGGTAAAGCGAACTATACGCTCAAGTGGTCTCAGATTCCGTGATATGTGATCCGAGGAGCTTATCTAGGGAGGAGTGAAAAGCAATTTCGGGTAACACGATTATCCTCGAAGTTGCATTCATATTTTTTTTTCGATGCACTGTTTCTCGCAAAGGTCCCAGTTATGGACTGCAAGACTTTGATTTTTTGAATAGCCTTTAATGATGCTTTCGACGCCCATACTTCTTTTTTTGCTATCAATCACATCCAAAATCTGCTGTGGGCTCTCGGTGTATAATGACCGATTTTGAAACGTTTAGGCTAGGAACGCCACTTGTGATTTTAATTCGTGAGCATCCACCGTTTTTCTAATATTTTGTATGTTGCCATTCCTTCACCCTTTCCCCAACCCGCAAAAAAAACCACTAAGGGTTTGCATACAAGTCTGCAGGGCCTGATGGAATAATTCCAATTATGCTCCAAGGCTCTAAAGACGTGGTTGTTCCAATTCTGGTGGAAATATTCAGGTGATGCTTAAATATCACCTATAGACCACCATCACCATCTAGTTGGAGGGAGTTCAAGGCCGTCGTCATCCCGAAAGTTGGCAAGCCCACCCACACTGAATCGAAAGAATTCATACCAATTAGTCTATATCCTCCTTTCTTCTAAAGACTTTGGCTAATAGAAACGTACATTCGTCTAAAGGGTTCTCTCTCAGTTCTAACGTGCATTATGAAGGATTGAAGGGCCAATCTGTTGAGACGACGGCGGCGGCGGCGCTTCATGAAGTGGTCAGCACGACCGATAAACCAATTCACCTCAAAGAACTCACTTTGGGAGCATTCCGTGACATATAACAAGGGGCCTTCAACTATGTTGAAAATAACGCTCTTCGGCAAAGACTTAGAGTCTATTGGCATCGATCCCATGCTGTCAAATTTATTAGATTCCATGCTTCTTGTTAAAATACTAAATGCAAAAATGAGTGATGGTAAGCTTAAAGCTGTTGGTACGCCACAGGGACGGGTCTTACCTCCTCTGCTCTGGATTCTGAACGTAAACCAGATTTTAGCCGAGCTAAATCTAAACGATGTGAGGGTAGTAGCCATTGCTAATGGCATCGTGATTATGACCGTAGGAAAATGCGTTCCCACACTGTGTGAGTTCCTACAAGCAGCCCTTGACAAGCTCAGCAATTAGGACAGTAGCTGCGAACTTAATGTCAACCCTTTATAGACAGAACTGGTTTTGTTTACATGGAAACGTAACATCCCAAATATTAACCCTTCCACCGTAAATGCGACATCTCTCCATATTACTGGTACGGCAAAATATAGGTTCGGTTATCGATCGGAAAGTAAACTGGAATGAAAACATTAAAGAAAGAGAGAATAAACCTGCAATAGCTTTCTACACCTATAGTAGAATTTTTGGTAAGAGATGTACATAGCCATAATAAAGCCTATCCTTACCTACGCAAGTTTGGTTTGGTGTCCAGCCTTGAATTCGGCACAGGGACATAAGTCTCTGGGACATAAGTCTTATGTCCCACTTTACTGAGACATAAGTCCCCCCAATTCGATTCGAATTCGATTCGGGACTTATGTCGCACCCTACTGATATATTTTTTTTATTTTTGCATGCATATGTACCTATAGAGACAATTTAAGGAGACCACAGCTGACGAAATGGTAGAACCAGTAATGTTCTCTCGATTTATTTTTTTCGGTAGTACCTACTCCAATGCAAAGTACAATTACAAGCTTTAAATGCAAAAGAAACTTTGCATACACCCACATCGCAACCTCCCCAAGTCCTATAGTGTGCCCAAGCAGGGCTGGCGCCGTAATGCTGGGTTCTAGCACTGATCTTATTTACACTTGCCTTGCCTTACATAAATACAGTACTGGCACGAATAAACAGTAAGGTATGGATTTGGGGTGCGCTGTACCCCTGCAACCTCCTGCAACCTCCTGCTTGGGCACACTATAGGATTTTGGGTGGGTGCGAGGTTGAGTGAATGCAAAGTCTCTTTTGCATTTTAAGAACCTGGATTTAGAAAAACTATACCTATCCATAAAATTTTTTTTTGTTTCATTAACTACTAAAAAATTCAGGACTTACGTCTCTGTAGGATGGGACATAAGTCCCGTATTCGATTCGGGGCTTATGACCCAGTAAAGTGGGACATATGAAGTTCCGAAAAAAAATTCGGGATTTGTGCCCCCGGGACTTATGTTCCTGCGCCCAAGGATTCACCTTTGTTGGGTGCCGGGCCATAGTGACATTTCAGGTGATTGTAAAGCTGATGAACTCGCTAGAAGTGGAATCATTACTACCAATTTTAACTGAAAAGCTAAATATTGGTATACCCATCGCTACGTGAAAACTTTTGCTGAAGCAAGATGCTTTGGAAATAACAAACATTAGGTGGGACAACATCACTAGATACTTGCTTGGCGACAAAAAATGTTTGGCCATACCTTGATTTAAAGCGCTCTAAGTGTTTAATATCTCTAAACAGAAATGCACATCAGCTCTATTGTAAGTGTCATAGCGGAACACTGTTTAATAGGCAAGCATGCAACGCGAGAAGGAGGAAAAAGCGATTCCTTACCTTCTCTGTACTTGCACTGCTCTTTCCCACAGACGCACGTAGGCTCCACTTAGGAGATTTACTTCTATAACGATCCTAGTCATCTGGCAAACACAGACATTTATAGTATCGCCCGCTTCGTCAGGAGCTCTAAGTGGTTATACGAGTAAGGTAGATTTTCAAGATTAATGTGATATCACAACGGGCCAACATATCGGTCTAAATGTGTCAATATTAATTACTGATAGCCACATCTACCTAACCTAAAACCTAACCAGCCTTGGATAAGGAAAACAATCTTAAATCCTTGATTAAAATTCAGAGATTAGCGTGTACTGGAACAACCAGTGCCATTGAGAACCACAAAAACTGCAGCCTTAGAAACCTTCCTTTCACTAGCTTGACTTGACTTTATTTACAAATAAAAATTGTAAAAGGAACCCCTGTGGTCACATAAGCATACACACTTCATTGATAGAGACATTCAAACAGACTATATTTCATCGTACGCATAATGTTTTAGCCCGTCGTCGCACTAACAGACTTCCCGTCAAGAGAATTCTGGAAAGAAAACCGGGTGTTAAAGGCAATTCAGGTTTCGGAAGTGGCCAAATGCGGTTCATCACTTAAGCCTCTGGAACAAGAACAAAATAGAATTCACTAGAGTTTCCTCAAAGCTGCTACAACAGACGGGTTTCAAGGAATCTATGGCCAGATATTTCTAAAGAGAAAACTAAGTATTTACTCAAGCTAAGCAAACCTCAACTGTCTATCTTGGTTGGAATCCTAACGGGTCACAACCCAAAGGGAACCTTCATAACCAGAAATGGACATCAGCTCATCTGATATTTGTAGAGGGTGTTAGGACGAAGAAGTAGGTGGAGGCGCTCATCTTACTTTCCTTGTGATCTTTACTTTCTTCTATGATCTGGGTGACTTCTCATTTTTGCCACTAAAAAGTCATCCTAAAATTCAACCCATTCTTAAGCCTTCCACTAACTACCTCCCCTTTCCTCTTCCTTTACTCACATTTCACACATTCTGGGAAGCATAATGGGTCCATTGAGATCCGAGACAATAGGTACAATATTATTATTGCTTTTTTGGAAAATAGAATCTTTGATGCCAAGTTTCAAGTTTTTGGTAGTAGAATCCTTCTGAACCCCACAAAATGACAGTTCTCCTTCTAAAAAAAAGGAAAATGATTGAGTGTCATTTCAGAATCGAAACCAAAAGACACCTGGGCGCTTGTGGACGACCAATGGAAAACGACATTAGTCATAAAAAAATCCAATGGAACGTTAACGTTCATCAAGGCTTATCCTTGTAGGAATACAACAATTATTTTTTCTTTATTTGTTTATTAACGTACATACATATACACGCATGTGTTATTACTTTGTTTTGGAATGAAAATTAATTAAAATAACACAAATAGACATCTTAAGAGTTCGTGTTCGCTGCATTTGTGCTAAAGTTGATTCTGCCTTGAAATTCAGAAGAAAAATTATGTTCTCAGGAGCCTAACATTTTATGCCAAAAGAACGATTTCAGAAAAGTTATTTCGGGTTCCAGACATTTGCTCGAATATGGTAAAAATTAAACACAAGAAAGCAAATCATAAGTGTGTTATGAATGACTCAATAAATGCAATTTTAAATACCCAAATGTCGTATTAAACAATTTTTTTGTTGACTTGCCCCACTTAATTAACATTTTCGAGATACATTAATGAACATAGGTACATACACAAATATCTTATTTACAAAACTTTTCTTCAAAAATATTCCGCAAGTCAACTCAACCAAATACAAAAAAAAAACACTTAAAACAAACCGTCACTCTCGCGTGCAGCAGGTCTAAAATACGTTAGACACTTTTGAACATTCTCTATTGTGAGAATCTATTTATAACACACAATTTTTTTTTTTGAAAAATGAAAAATCACTTCCATTCAAAGATTTTCATCCGACCGAAATTTTTGTATTTAGCAGTGCAGTAATAAATTCTAATGCTGCAATTTTAACAACAAAAAAAAACTAGAAAATTCTTACATAAATCACTTTGGACTCCCAGGTTTTGTGTTTTCAAAAACTTTTTATAGAACAATTGATTTTGGAATTTTATTCGTTGTTGAGGAGATTAAGAAAAAAAAAAACACTTTTTCGAAATCACCGCTATAGGAATTTTTCTATTTTTATAATGCGACTCAAAGCGTTGCGCGGGTGTCGCCGCGGATTTTGAATTTCAAAACGATTGGCGTGAGAATTAATAGCAAACTAAACCGTGCCGAAGAGGAAAAAAGTGTTTTCAGGTTAAATTGTCTATTTTGAGATTTCGAAATAGATTGTATTCAGAAGAATTAATTGATTTTCGGAGAAAGTGAACAACGCATGCGGTTGGGAAGAGACTCACAGAGTGACACGAGTCGTTATGAGGGATTTTTGTTCTTGAAAATGGGAATTTTTTTTGTAGGGTATACAGAGGTACGATGATTTTAATACTTTCAAGGGCTGTAATGCCTGGTTCTAATGTACCAATTCCAATATTTAAATAATTTGTTTTGAAATTCAATCCGTATACTAGAACTGTTAGTAATGGGAAGAGATCATCACCTAAAAATGGGCGGTAAATTTCGACTAGATTGAAGAAAACTTTAAATATTGCAGTCAAAAATTATCAAGGCGTCCTTCTTTTGCTTTCAAAAAACACTAACATCAACAATTCTATTTCGTAGGTAAGGTACCTCTACACTACCCTTAATGCATAACTTGATTAATAAAAACTGCAACTTATCTGAAATCTCATAAAAAACTTTTGTAGGTGCCTTCTATAAAAAGATAACAATTTTATAATTCAAAAATATGCAGATTTCCCTTTCTGAGAGTACTTATATCTGATGCAGCTGTAGATATAGCAGCATAAAAATCAATTACTTAAAACTTAAACTTCTTTTATCTGCACCTTAATCCGCACCACTTGTAGAGTTTCACAAGAATTGATAGAAATTAAATGCGACGAAGACATTCAGTTGTATACACGCACATTCTTAACTTCCTACATAGAGAGAGAGCACCATCAGATCCTGGGAAAACTTCTTCTTTTCTACTAGGTACTATTGAATTTATCATCTTCGTTATTCACTTTGAAAATCACTTAAATTGAAATGCTAACTTGCGCTAAACTCTCAGCCTTCCGCTGCTTTTTTTCTATATTTTTAACTTACTTAATGCCTAGTTTCTACGAGTAATTTTAATTATGTTTTTGTTAAGCTTTAAAATTATATTTTTTAGATGAAGCGTAAACAATTTTATTGGTATTTTTTTTTCATTCAATTAAATAAGACCGGTTCTATATGTAGCCTAGTGCAGCCAGGGAGAAAGAGATAACTCACCCTCACGAGTTGAAGCTTAGTTACTAAGTTTTATTGAGGAATTAAACTCTCATTAAAAACTTTTTGAAATATTAAAATTTTTACTTTTACCAGTAGAAACCTACCTTTAAGCTGTGTTCTATTTTATTTTTTTTTGTACAAGACGGATATTTAAATGACCACTTCTGACCACCCACATAGTTTTCGAATATTAAAAAAGAACGCTGCCCCCAAAACATTTTTTTTTCAAGTTTGATTATTGCTTTCGGTAGGTCCTTTTCTGAACATAACTGACCACCCATTAATTGAGTTTAATGATATATTATGGCTTTTCATTCATACAACGGTGCGCCGGCGAAAAGCCGTCGTATTAGTACCTGCGTGATATAATGTAATGATTGGTTAGTGCCTCGGACTGTCAGCCGAAGAAGGTCTGGGTTGGGTTCGATTCCCAGCCGTTGCTACCTAAAAACTGAAATTATATTTCCTCCAAGAGTATACTCGTGGCATAAGTCCAATAAAGCTGCTGAAGCTGATGGCCTTGCGGCTGAGCTATTCAAAGCGGCTGGCGATGGATTGGTTAGGAGTATGCCCCAGCTCATCTGTAAAATATGGTCGGAAGAAAGCATGCCCGATGAATGGAACCTCAGTATTGTTTGCCCGATCCTTAAGAAAGGCGATCCTCTGGACTCCACCAACTACAGAGGCATCAGTCTTCTTAATATCGCCTACAAGATCTTCTCTGCCGTACTTTGTGAACGCTTGAAGCCATTCTTCAACAACCTGATAGGTCCATATCAGTGTGGCTTTAGGCCAGGGAAGTCCACCATCGACCAAATATTCGCACTACGGCAGATCTTGGAGAAAACCCAGGAGCTTCAAATCGATACCCACCACCTTTTTATCGATTTCAAGGCCGCGTATGACAGCATCTATAGAGACGAGCTATATAGAGCAATGTCTAGTTTTGGCATCCCTGCCAAACTCGTCCGTTTGTGCAGGATGACGATGGAGAATGCACGCTGCCCCATCATGGTCGGCAAAGACCTCACCGACACCTTTGATGTCAAAAAAAGTTTTAGGCAAGGCGACGCGCTGTCATGCGACTTCTTCAACATCGTTCTTGAAAGAATAAGGCAAGGCTCTCACGTCAACACTAGAGGCACAATCTTTCAAAAGTCCGTCCAATTACTCGCTTACGCTGATGACATTGACATAATCGGACGAACAAAGCGTGATGTCAGTGGTACTTTTGTGAGCATTGAGAAGGAAGCCAAGAAGATGGGTTTAACGGTGAATAAAAGCAAAACAAAATATATGCTGTCAACAAGAAAGGACACCCAACACCGACGTCTCGGACAGAACGTCACTATAGACAGCTATAATTTAGAGGTGGTCAGAGACTTTGTCTACCTAGGATCCCCTATAAACTCAGCGAACGATACCAGTGCTGAGATCAAACGAAGAATTACTCTTGCCAATCGCTGTTTCTTCGGGCTAAGCAGGCAATTGAGAAGCAAAGCCCTCTCTCGAGCAACTAAACTGTCCCTGTATAAGACACTTATCATCCTGGTCCTGATGTATGGTGCAAAGGCATGGACACTGTTAACGGTGGATGAAAACGCGTTAGGCTGTTTTGAGAGGAAAATTCTCCGGGTGATTTTTAGTCCCGTCTGCATAGATGGGGAATGGAAAAGAAGATTCAACAACGAACTGTACGGGCTTTACAGCGACACCGACCTAGCCACAAAAGTGAAAAGCCAACAACAGAGACGGCTGGGTCACCTATTGCGAATGAAGAGCAATGCTACGGCCCGGAAAGCCTTTGAATCCAAGCCCGTGGGACAGCGCAGTAGAGGTAGCGTAAAAGATGGCGCACGCAAGTGGAAGAGGACCTCAACCAACTTGGGGTGCGAAGCTGGAGACAGCTAGCTAGAAACCGAGCCAGCTGGAAGAAGCTTATTGGTTGAGGCCCTGGTCCACCCCGGACAGTAGCGCCACCTTAAATAAGGTAGTAAGTAAGTAAACTTGTCATGAATGAGCGCTTCTCATCTAGCCGTTAAGACTATCCTCCATTCCTCCCAAAAATACGTACACAGGAATGTTTGAGAGTTATTAGTCACTAGTTCCTGGTTCTCCACGAGCTGTGGCGCCACCAAATTTACTAAAGGCCGTCGTAAACGTAGTACTTAATGGCTTAAACTTCGTATATTTGTTACAATTTGTATGGAAAATTGGACATATTTACGCAGTTTACAACTTTACTACATTTACGACGACTTTACGCCACACAGTGATTCAAGTTGTATGTAGAAGAGGCCTTTAATATATAAAATCTGAAGCATCAGTCAACCAATTTAAGGTAGAACTAAAGGGTCCGCCAAATAACTATTTTTTTTTTTGAAAATGCTATAAAAAAAAAACTACTGAATATTTTCTCAAATTTCTTTTTTATTTGAAAGTACAATCCTTCCGGTTAGTAATGGAAAA
Source organism: Dasysyrphus tricinctus (assembly GCA_963921185.1). Lineage (NCBI taxonomy): Eukaryota > Metazoa > Arthropoda > Insecta > Diptera > Syrphidae > Dasysyrphus > Dasysyrphus tricinctus. Next base: position 81,369,048 of record OY992531.1, read on the forward strand.
TAATTTTATTCAAATGGCTTCTAAGTGGGCCTGCGATCAACTTAGAGAAGATACCGATTTTGCCAAAAAAATCATCTTTTCAGATGAAGCTCATTTTGATCTTTGCGGGTATGTAAACAAGCAAAATTGTCGCATTTGGGGCACAGAAAACCCGTACGCCATTGAAAAGCCGATACACCCAAAACGAGTCACTGTTTGGTGCGGATTTTGGTCAAGAGGCATAATTGGGCCATTTTTCGTCGAGTGGCCGTTACAGTCAATGGCGATCGTTATCGGGCCATGTTGAACGAATTTTTGTTCACAAAAATTGAAGAAGAGGATATTGGCAACATTTGGTTTCAACAGGACGGCGGTGCTACGTGCCACACAGCCGAAGCTACCCTCCATTTAGTAGTAGCATTTTCAAAAAAAAAAAAAGTTATTTGGCGGACCCTTTATAACAGTCGGAAGGGCACTGGAGTTAAAGTCAAAAACCCACGAAAAGTAGCTTCACGTACCGTCAAAAGGGGAACACACCCATAATACAATTATCATGTATCTTTTTTTGGCATTCCTATTTCACCAAATGTCAGTTTTACTTAAGTGGGGTGCGTTCGGGAGTGCACCTCACTTTCGTAAGCAAATTTGAACGAAACTCGACGAAACCTTCCACTCCGAAATTATAGCTGCGTCATATGCTTTCCGTGTATTCGCTTGTTTTCTTCCGACCATCATGATGCACCATCAAAGAAAATTTCCGCCCAATTTTGTAAAATAGGTCATCAAATTGTTCAAAGTTGACGTAAAGGAGGGGTGTGTTCTGAAGAAAAGTTGTAGATAATAAGGGTATTCATGCAACGTCGTAAGCTTACAAATTGTGTAAAACGATGAGTTTACGCAAAAGCCTGAACGACCTTATTATTCATTTGGTTAATTGCTGTGTAATTGAATCAGTTAAACGTCAAATATTAAGCGTCAACAGAGGTGTTCAGATGTCAAAGTTATTTTTAAATGGAGAACCTCGTGAAACAACGCGAAATCGGAGTCTCGGAACGATAAAAAAAATATAGAAGGTAGAACTATAACGGTCTGAAGCTGTCGGAAGCTTATATCAAAAACCAAGGCAAAGTAGCTTTAAAAACAGTCAAAAGGAGAAGTGAGCTATATTCCACTTAAAAAAAATGAATAATCGATCTCCTTTTTTCCTTCCTACTTCACAAAATGTCAGTTTCTTTTCCGAAAGAAAAAGTTAACGAAACCTGACTGAACTGAAAAAGTTAACGAATCCTGACGAGAATGTAATACTTTTTATTGGTGTATGACACCTGAACCCATATTCGTCGATAAAACTTGTCAAGAAACTGAAACAAATCGTATGAAATTTGTTTCATTTTCAACGTTTCTTGACGAATTTTATCGATGCGATAGTTACAGAACATGGGTTCTGCTTGTAACTATTAAGGATCTCCCTAACTTATGTAAATGTTGACGCCGACGAAGACAACAATAACAACATGTTGTTGTCAATGAAAACCACACGTTGTTGATGTAGTTTTGCTGTCGTCAACGAGTGATTAGCATTGGTTTGATAGAGTTTGATAAAGCCTTTATAGTTCTACCTTATCTACGAAAAGTAGCTTTCCTAATCATTGAGTAAATATAGATGCCCCAATAATTTTGTCTTTTTTAAACTACGTTATTTCACACCTTTCATCGCCAAATAATCGCGATGCGATAGTTACAAAACATAGCCAGAGTATTATTTTAGTTCTATGAGATATCACATATATCATATTTCTGAACACGGCTTATTCTAAAATTCACAATGACGCTTGGATAAGTTTTCCAAAATAAACTTTGGTTAATTTTCCGCAACAAGATCTTTGGACAAGATTAACTAAATTTTGAAAACCATTTGTCATACAAAATTTGACAGTTCATTAACCAAATGATAAGCCTAACCAAATCGTAAACTTATCTAGTGTTTTAAGACGTTGCATGAATATCTTTTATTTTAATGAACATTAAGGGTATTCATACAACAGCGTAAAGCCGTCGTAAACGTAGTAAAGTTTAAAACTTCGTAAATCTGTCACAATTTGTATGGAAAATAAGACAGGCTTACGACGTTTACAACTTTGTGTCGTAGTTTACGACGAATTTACGCTGTTCCATGAATACCCTTATTGTTTTTGAAAATTTCTGACAATAGTTACGATGACATTTTACTATTCGGATAGTGCGAAATAATTCTTGGATTAACCAGGAATTATCCGCGCTGTCACTGAATTACAGAAGTATGTAGAAGAAGTATAGAGGAGACACTATTCCTACAGCAACAAAAAAAAAAGGGACTCTGACTCTGTGATTGTTAAAGTCAATGAAAAAGTTTCTTTTGCGCTTATCTCATCCTTTTCTGAGTTCCTACATCTTTTTCGTTTATGATTTAATTTTTTAATGGGCATCCAAAGCGTTCTTGCAGCAACGAAAAAAAAAACGAAAACTTTTTCAAATTGGAATCTCATCCAACCCTTATAACGTGCCAGAGCACATCAGCCCCCCTTTAGCATCGCGGATACAGATGGCAACAGTCGCGGGAGCTGTAAAAGCAGCAGTGTTGCGGAAGCAAACTTTGCACCAAACTTGCAACTTTTACTATGCATGCATGCAGGATGCAACGCAGCAGGAGCAGGAAGAACACAATATAGAAGGGTGGCATGGCGGCACAAAAGATGTTTTCAAAATATTTTAATTTGTCCCTTGCGAGTAGCTTAGGGGGTCGAGACTCTGACACAGTAGGGTCTTGAGACTTATAGGTACGACAGAGATGCTATAAGGACGAATCTACGAAAAGCTTCTGCGGGCTTATAATATGCACATAGTTTGTGTGTGTGGATTTTTTTTCTCTCATCTTCAGTGCGGAAAGGAACTAAAGTTTATTCTATAAGATATGCAAAAGGATGCCCAGGGAGCTAGAGAAAGAGTACGAGTATGAAGGTATAGCTAAAGAAGCCCAAACCCAACCAAACCTGACTGACTGTTGTGGAATGGAAAATCGGAATGCCTTAAACGATGTGCATTCACTCAGAGTGCTCAGCGTTCCTCAATTGCTAAAAGATGAATAATTCAGGACAATAGATATTGTTGTATATACATATATGTTGTTGCATGTTGCAATTTTCATTTTTAACAAGATTACCGGATGCATTGTTCGGGGGAATTCATCGTCGTCGTAGAGTTTCTATATTAACCATAGTTTGGGTGTTTTCTTACTCTCTGTTGTTATTGTTGTTGTTTTTAGGAAAGCGGTACAACAAACCTTGTATAGTATAGCCTTGTTGAAGTTTCTCATGAAAATGACAGAAGTATAATTGGCTTTTTAACATAACAATGGTAATATTGTAAATTATATACACAAATTTGTTTTGTGACGCCGAAATTGCTATGTTGGGGTTGAGTTAAAATTTTGCTCTTAGGTAGGTTTTGGAAAGATGTTTAAATAATTTGCCAAAATTATGTCTGATGCACAATTTGATAAGTTTCAACGGGAGAAAAGTTTAACTACATCACTTATAGGGATGAAACAACTTTTTCGACGGAAAACTTTTTTAATTTTTGATTGAATCAAAGTTTTACTGTGTTTAAAGATAATTATTTAATCAATTATTCAACATACTTAAGATTCACATCTATAAAATACAGTAAGCTTCAGCCATTTATATGCCTAAGCCCTTGTTGAATTCATAAATTAATAAATAGATTTGCAAATTATAGAAATTGATGGTTGTAGTTGTAAGCAGCGGGTAGTCACTGATTGGCGTTAACATGCCAATGTGGAGTGATGCAATGAATACTACACGTCAATTGTGCTTATTTTACCTTTACGTGGCTACCATCGGATACTGGTCTTGTCCATCCGGACTTGACTTGCTGAACAAATAAGCAAGAGTGTTGAATAAAAGACAAAAAATAGCAACACTATAATCTTCTGTCAGAAATAACTGGCTGTATAATTTATGTATATAAAGTTAGCAGGACACTTTTGGAAATTCATATTAAAAACTATCCTATCATTAGTTGCTAATTAATTGCGAATTAGTTACGCAAAAAAAAAATTAATTGCTTTTTTGGTTTAGGAAAAAATGGGTGTCCTGCTAACTTCATATGAACTTAGCAGGACAACTTTCTCAAAAATAGAGATAATAGAGGTGAAAAAAGTTTATTATTGAGGACTAATTAATTGCGAATTAGTTACGCAAAAAAAAATTTTATTGCATTTTTGGTTTGCGAAAAAATGGGTGTCCTGCTAACTTCATATGAACTTAGCAGGACAACTTTCTCAAAAATAAAGATAATCGAGCTGAAAAAAAGTTTATTATTGAGAACTAATTAATTGCGAATTAGTTACGCAAACAAAAATTTTATTGCATTTTTGGTTTGCGAAAAAATGGGTGTCCTGCTAACTTCATATGAACTTAGCAGGACAACTTTCTCAAAAATAAATATAATTGAGCCAAAAAAAAGTTTATCATTGAGAACTAGTTAATTGCGAATTAGTTACGCAAAAACAAATTTTATTGCATTTTTGGTTTGCGAAAAAATGGGTGTCCTGCTAACTTCATATGAACTTAGCAGGACAACTTTCTCAAAAATAAAGATAATTGAGCTGAAAAAAGTTTATTATTGAGAACTTATTAATTGCGAATTAGTTACGCAAACAAAAATTTTATTGCATTTTTGGTTTGCGAAAAAATGGGTGTCCTGCTAAGTTCATATGAAGTTAACAGGACACCCATTTTTCGCAAACCAAAAATGCAATAATTTTTTTTTTGCGTAACTAATTCGCAATTAATTAGCTCTCAATAATCTAATTTTTTTAGCTTGATTATCTTTATTTTTGAGAAAGTTGTCCTGCTAAGTTCATATGAAGTTAGCAGGACATCCATTTTTTCGCAAACCAAAAATGCAATAAAATTTGTTTTTGCGTAACTAATTCGCAATTAACTAGTTCTCAATGATAAACTTTTTTTTGGCTCAATTATATTTATTTTTGAGAAAGTTGTCCTGCTAAGTTCATATGAAGTTAGCAGGACACCCATTTTTTCGCAAACCAAAAATGCAATAAAATTTGTTTTTGCGTAACTAATTCGCAATTAACTAGTTCTCAATGATAAACTTTTTTTTGGCTCAATTATATTTATTTTTGAGAAAGTTGTCCTGCTAAGTTCATATGAAGTTAGCAGGACACCCATTTTTTCGCAAACCAAAAATGCAATAAAATTTTTGTTTGCGTAACTAATTCGCAATTAATTAGTTCTCAATGAAAAACTTTTTTTTGGCTCGATTATCTTTATTTTTGAGAAAGTTGTCCTGCTAAGTTCATATGAAGTTAGCAGGACACCCATTTTTTCGCAAACCAAAAATGCAATAAAATTTTTGTTTGCGTAACTAATTCGCAATTAATTAGTTCTCAATTGTCAAATTTTTTCATCTCGATTATCTTTATTTTTGAAAAAAATGTCCTGCTAAGTTCACCCATTTTCTCGCAAACCAAAAATGCAATTAAATTTTTTTTTGCGTAACTTCATCATCATCATCGTGTCCTGTAACCCCGGCTGGGGCATAGGGCGTCAACAAAACGTCTCCATCCTTCACGGTCTGCTGCAAGGTACTTAAGCTGTGGCCACGTCTTTCTCTGGGATTCTGCTTCCGCTAAGACAGTTGATTTCCATGTTGTTCTTGGTCTTCCAACCCGCCGTGCACCCTGAGGATTCCATTCAAAGGACTGCTTTGCAATTTCATCGTTTGGTTTCCTCAGTGTGTGACCAATCCAACGCCATTTACGCTTTCTTATGTCGACGTCTAGCTGCTCTTGACTTGTCCTGCGCCACAATTCCTCATTTGATATTATTTGTGGCCAGCGAATCTTTAGGATGTGGCGAAGACAGCGATTCACAAAAGCCTGCAATTTCTTCGAAATGGTAGACGTGACTTTCCAGGTTTCACAAGCATATAACAGCACGGATTTGACATTGGATTCGAAGAATCTCAACTTAGTGCGTAAGGAGATTTGACTGGATTTCAAAATTGGGGACCGAGTACCGAAGGCAGCACGAGCTTTATTTATTCTACTTTTAACGTCCAGATCCGTACCACCGTTTGCAGAAACAATACTGCCAAGGTAGTTAAATTGTTCCACTACTTCAACTGGCGTCTCCTGTAAAATAATACGCTGCTGTGTGGAGCGGCCTGTGAGCATTATTTTTGTCTTTTTGCTGTTAATTCTTAGACCACTCGACTCTCCCTTCACTTGCAGTGTTTGGCACATCCCGTTCAGCCCACTGATGTTATTTGCCAGTAGACATATGTCATCGGCATAGTCTAAATGACTGAGCCTTTCGAACGGTCTCCATTGAATGCCCTGTCGCTCAGCTGTACCAACACTGGCCGTCAATACGTCGTCCATCGCCAGCAGGAAGAGAATTGGCGATAGAACATCCCCTTGTCTCACACCCTGTTGCACTACGAAGGAGTCGGATAGCTGCCCATTGTGCAAAACAAAACACCTCGCGTTGTTGTAGGACTCTTTAATAATGGCAACAATTTTTGGTGGAATTCCTCTACCAAGCAACGATCTCCATATACATTCTCGGTTAACTCGATCAAAGGCCTTTTCAAAATCCACGAACATGAAGTAAAGCGGTGATTGATATTCCATCGACTGCTCGAGGACGATACGCAGGGTGTTGATATGGTCGACACACGATCGACCACTGCGGAAGCCAGCTTGATGCCTCTTGAGTGTAGACTCGATTCTATCCTTTATTCGCTTGAGTATGATTGTTGCCATTAGTTTTGGGAAAACGGACAAAACGGTGATACCACGCCAATTGTTGCAATTCTTTAAGTCACCTTTCTTTGGCAACTTAACAATCACACCATCCTTCCAGTCCCTGGGATAGCTTTCGTTTTCCCAAATGTTTTGTATCAGCGGATGTAAAATACTAGCCGCTGCTACGGGATCGGCTTTCAGGAATTCAGCTGGTATTCCGTCCAGTCCAGCTGCCTTGTTGTTTTTGAGGAGATTTATTGATGTACGAATTTCCGATTCTGACGGGGGTTCGATGTCAATACCCCTATAGGACCTGCGCATCTCGTTTAGTTGGGGCACTTCAGCACTCTGCTCAACTGAATCCTCATTTAGCAGGGCACAAAAATGGTCCTTCCATCTACGAAGCTGATCCTCAATTGATACCAAAAGTGTGCCATCCACATCCATTACAGGATGATTGGTGTTGCTTTTTTTCCCGATAACATCTTTGGCTATTTGGTACAATTCCCGGATATCTCCTCTTCTGGCAGCGCTTTCCGCATTATCTGCGAGTCCATCCAACTTCACCCTCTTGTCACGTCTCACACAGCGGTAGACCATCTTATGTGCAATGCGGTACTCTCTTCGCAAGTCAGCCTTTCGTTGAACATCAGCTTCGGCATTTATTTGGATTTTCAACGATTTGCGAAGTTCGATCTTATCCCAGGTGTCTTGGGATATCCAAGAGTCTCTACGTCTCGTTCGCTTGGGTACAGTTTCGGATCCAGCCTCCATAAAAACACTTTTAATTTCACCCCACATCTCATCAATTGTAGAATTCTGGATTCCATTTAATGACGAGGCTCTGTCGTTAAGGGTGGTGACATAGTTTCGACATATGTTGGGGTCATTTAAAGCATTAGTAATGAATTTTGTGCTCCTTGCTGCATCCTGCGCTGGTTTTTGTACGGCAGCGGTTCGTAGTTTGAGACTCATCAGAACCAAATGGTGGTCGCTTCCCACATCGGCATTTCTTATACTCCGGACATCACACATAGACTTCCTCCATCGCTGCTGAATCATGATATGATCAATTTGGTTTTCGGTTTGACCATCCGGATGCACCCAGGTAATTTTGTTGCACGTCTTATGCTCAAATACAGTCCCACCTATCACAAGACGATTCGCGTTACAAAAGTCGACAAGCAAGTCACCATTTTCATTCCGTGACCCCACGCCATTTCTTCCCATCACGCGTTCCAGTCCGTAATTGTCTGAACCGACTTGGGCATTAAGGTCTCCCATAACGACTATGATGTCGGCTCTCGGAACACTACTGTAAACCGAGTTAAGATGAGTGTAGAACGCGGTTTTGTCTTCCTCGGTCGCTTCATTTGTGGGGGCGTAGCACTGAGTAATTGTGACGTTACGAATTTTTGAACGAAACCTTGCTGTCATTAATCTCGCAGAAATGGGCGCCCATGAGATCAAACTACGCCTCGCTTCTTCGTTCAACATAATTCCGACACCATGCAGTCTTTGGCCACCCTCTCTTTCATCTTCGCCGGAATACAGCATTCTCGTCTGTCCAGTGTCTGATCTGTATTCAGCTCTTCCTCTCCACTTAGTTTCGCTTATGCCCAGGATACTGATCTTTAGGCGAAGCATTTCACGCTCAACCTGCTCGTATCTACCATCGCTGTACAAGGATCGAACGTTCCATGCTCCGATTTTCGTACGTATGCGGTAGCCAAAAGTAACATTTGCGCTTCTTGAAAGACTTCTTCTATTTGTCAACGATTCATTTATTATTATGGCGTCTTGATTGACGCTCGTACATGAAGGATGCCGCACCCCCAAATCCGATGTGCGGTTTACTGCAGCCGAAGCTACAGAAGGATTTTCTATAAAAAGATTACCTCTTGGGGACTCATTTCCATTTGTTGTCATAATTCATGTATTTGCATATATCCTTCCACCATGGTGTTTTCCGAGATATGATTAATAACATACATAAGCTCAGATTTGACAGGCACACCCGCCTTTTGTATGGTCAAACACATAACTGCTCGAGGCCGCCCACTATGGGAAAACAGACGCCTTTTGTAGCCGCCCAATATGGGTTACAGACGCTACCTGCTGCTGCCGTTGGCCTTTAACAAAAAAAAAGCTCCTCCGCCACCAGACTATCATGCCGTTGACCGCCACCTGCAGTTCATCCGCCTTAAGGGGGCTTTTAACCATCCCGAGGACAAGTTTGTGCCCTGACCAGCATAGCTGGGTTGTCTGCTTATCCCGGCATCCATTCGGTCCCCCTGCACGTTAGCGTTACCCGCCCTCTACCACGCGGAGGTGTGCATAGGGATTTTCCTATCATTGAGCCTAGGGCCATATGGCGTCCTAGCACTCTCAAGTACTTTTAGAGGGCAACAACCGTTTGCGTAACTTATTCGCAATTAATTAGTTCTCAATTGTCAAATTTTTTCAGCTCGATTATCTTTATTTTTGAAAAAACTGTCCTGCTAAGTTCATATGAAGTTAGCAGGACACCCATTTTTTCGCAAACCAAAAATGCAATTAAATTTTTTTTGCGTAACTAATTCGCAATTAATTAGTTCTCAAAAACCAACTTTCTTCAAATCATTAATCTTCATTTTTGGGAAAGTTGTCCTGCTAAGTTCACGTGAAGTTCGCAATACGCCTATTTTTCACAAACGAACAAAAAATTAATTTTTTTTTTACGTAACTAATTCGCAATTAATTAGCTCTCAATAATCAAATTTTCTCAGCTCAATTATCTTTATTTTTGAGAAAGTTGTCCTGCTAAGTTCATATGAAGTTAGCAGGACACCCATTTTTTCGCAAACCAAAAATGCTATAATTTTTTTTTTGCGTAACTTATTCGCAATTAATTAGTTCTCAAAATCATTTTTTTTTAAATCGTTTATACACATTTTTGAGAAAGTTGTCCTGCTAAGTTCATATGAAGTTGGCAGGACACCCATTTTCTCGCAAACCAAAAAAGCAATTAATTTTTTTTTTGCGTAACTAATTCGCAATTAAGTAGCAACTAATGATAGGATAGTTTTTAACATGAATTTCCAAAAGTGTCCTGCTAACTTTATATACATGTATAATTTGGCTGAAATCTTGGACAAGTCTATTAGAAGGGTGGCGTGCGGTGAATGAATTCAACATAGAGAATCAACGATGTCACCAACAATCTGCAAAACAGAGACCTTAAATGAGCAACTCTAAGGTTTTGGAGATGAGGTCAGTAAAGATTTTCAGTACTTGCCAGGGTGTTGAAAAAGAGAGCCTACAGAGAGCATCTGAGTGAGAACCTCTCCGCTGTGCATTCACCTGCAAACAATAGCATCAAAGAGGAAGCCGAAACCACAATAGGCTACCAACCAGAACCATCCCCGAAAAAGAACGCGTGGTATGATGATGAATGCGTAGCGTACAGCTGAAAAAGGTGACAAGATGCACATGCGAATATGCGGTGAGCAGCGAGAGAGAAGTATCGAGCAAGTAGAAGAGAGGAGAAGAAAACCCTGGGTAGAAAGAGAAAGAGATCAAAGAGTCTCGCGATCGAAACAACATCTTTATAAAAAATGGCTAAAACGGTAAACGAAGCACAGGGAATAGTAGATGAATGGGGATCAGGTAGAGCGAGAAAAAGGACAAGAAACGAACCCAATGCCACTCAAAGAAGACCCAGTACCATCACCTAATATAGCATCAACCAAGTTTAGGTGGAAGGAAGCATGTCCGATGACTGGTCTATCGGCTCCATATTCACATCTACAAAAAAATCGTTTCTATGTTCTGCAAGAACTATCGAGGAGGCATATCCCTTATCCTTTTCAACGTACTGTGTGAAAGTCCTAAACTGTGCTGTAACTCTTTAACTGGCAAGTACCAGTGTGGCTTCCGGCCAGGCAGATCGACCATACACCAAATATTCAGTCTCAGGGAAATCCTGGAAAAGACCAACGAATTCAAAGTTTAGACACAGCATCTATTCGCATCGGCTTCAAAGCCGCATGATGAAATACGACGGTTGTTTGGTGCTGTATGCGAGGATGGCGAATGGAGGAGAATACCTACTTACTTACTTAAATTGGCGCTACGGTCCGGGGTGGACCAGGGCCTCAACCAACAAACTTCTTCCAGCTGGCTCGGTTTCTAGCTATCTGTCTCTAGCTTCGCACGCCAAGTTGGTTGAGGTCCTCTTCCACTTGCATGTGCCACCATTAACGCTGTCCATCTCTACTACGCTGTCGCACGGGGTTGGATTCAAAAAATTTCCAGGCTGGAGAATCGGAGGTCATTCACTCTAGGTGACCCAGCCATCTCAGCCGTTGGCTTTTCACTTTTGTGGCTAGGTCGGTGTCGCTGTACAGCCCGTACAGTTCGTTGTTGTATCTTCTTCTCCATTCTCTATGCAGACGGGACCAAAAATTACACAGAAAACATCGCACGACAAAATTGAATGTTTCACAACTAATTAACGACTAACTAATGGCGAATTATTAGGAATAACATATTGAGTTTTGAAAGTTTTTACTACTTTTCGAAAAAAACATAAGAAAACATAGAACGACAAATTCAAAATTATCACAAACAATAAACGGCTATTACTTGTAAATTATTAAGCCATAAACCATCCGGTATATCAGTTTTTACCCCATTTTCAGCTAGTCCTTTGCCAACTTGATGTCAAGCTACCAAAGAACCCAACAAAACATAGAAAACATTGCACGACAAACTCAAAATTGTCACAACTAATTGAAGACTAATTAGTGGCAAACTATTAAGCCATAAACAGTTCGGTATTAGCAGTTTCAATCCCTTTTTTAGGTGGTGCCTTATTAACTTGATAAAAAGCTAGCGAAGAATAAAAAAAAACATAGAAAACATTGCAAGATTGAATTCAATTTTTCACAACTAGTTAATGACTAATTAATTTCAAAGTATTAAGCCATAAGACATTAAGTATAAGAAGTTTTTCACACTTTTCGAGTAGTGTCAAGTTAGCAAAGCACCCAAAAAAACATAGAAAACATTGAACGACAAATTCGAAATTGTCACAACTAATTAACGAATAATTAACGATAAATTATGCACCCATTCACTTTCGATCCGTGAGAGCTGCTTTGCTAACTTGATATCAAGTAAGCAAAGTATCCAAAAAAACATAGAAAACATTGCACGATCCAATTGAATTTGTCACAAGTAATTAACGACTTATTAACGGCAAATTATTAAGCCATAAACCATCAAGTATAAGAATTTTTAACTGATTTTCGACATAAACATAGAAAACATTGAACAACAAATTGGAAATTATCACAACTAATTAACGGCAAATTATCCAACTAACCATTTTTCGATCCGTCAAAGTTGCTTTGCTAACTTGACAATCATGCAGTTGGCCTTGGCGGCATAGGACTTCTTAAGAGGGCATGAGAGACTCGAACGGAAAAGGACCTGGCAATTTCTTGCGACTGTAGCCGTCCGACGTCGAACTTCCTCACAGTATTTACCTGCTTTGGCTTTGGTCTGGATATCCGTAGCATTACCTTGGCTACACCGATGTAGTGGTCCGAGTCAACGTTTGCTCCTCGGAACGTTGAAACTGGAGGAGTGCGTTGCGTCGATCGCAATGAGTTCAATCTTGTTGATGGTTGATTGACCAGGAATTCGCCATGTCCCCTTGTGTATATCAAGATGGGGGAACTTCGTACTAGCTATCACAACGTTTCGCCCCGCAGCAAATTTGATGAGCCTGCGTCCGTTATCGGAGGTGGTGTCGTGTAGGGTATATCTTCCGATTGTGCCACCAAAGACGCCTTCATTTCCTAGCTTGGCATTAAAATCACCAAAGACAATTTTAATGTCATAGCTAGGGCATTGCTCATATGTCTTGTCCGGGACCTCGTAGAACTCATCCTTGGTGTTGTCATCTTTCTCTTCTGTGGAGGCATGCGTGCATATGAGGCTAATGTTGGTGAATTTAGCCTTGATGCGAATTGTCGTGAGGCGCTCGTTCACATAGTTGAAATTCAAGACTTCTTGCCTAAGGCTGCCTCTAACGACGAATCCACATCCAAAGAGACGCTGCCCTTGTGGTCGGTAACAGTCACCGTAGTAGATATCGCAGTCTTTCAGTTTTCTTTTGCCCAGCCCATCCCATCGCACTTCTTGGATGGCGGTGATATCTGCTTTGTAGCAGTCTAGGGCTTCCGCTAAATGTGCGGCTGCACGTGGTCTATTGAGAGACAGAACATTCCACGTGCAGATCCGAAGTTCGTTGTCCTTATTTCGTTTGCTAGGTTCGTCAACAGTAAATCCGTCCGTCCGAGGCTTGTTGTTGCTTCGCTCACTCGTCACTCCAGCCGCATGACCTCCAACCTGGAGGACCAGACCCTTACAATATAACTCCAAGGGCGGGGAGCTGGATTAACCACTCCTTATAGGCCTCGATATAGTGAAGTAATAAAAACCAGGCCTGTTCACTCTTTCAAGATTGTCCACTTTTTAAAGGCTTTCTAATAGTAAATTTGATCCAAAATGCATATTTTGGTCGATGTGAATGTTTTTACATTTATTTAAGCGGTAAACAAAGCTTTTTTTCAGGTTTAATAAGAAAAACAGAGGCAATTCCTCAGTGTTCTCAAGCAATCTTAAATGTTGTGAGACATTTTAAACTAAATACATTTTTATATAAAATTTTGTGTGTTCACTATTGTGGATAGCTCACTACTGTATTTATAAAACTTCCTCACCTGCCACCCTTTACAATTATTCGAGATAAAACATAATATTGAAGTTTCTAGGAAATAATCAGTTTCACGACCATTGTACACTAATATTATTGTGAATTTGCATAGTGTTTTTTGTTTGCGCAATGGTAATTTCTGTGCAATCAATTTATACTCAGCAAGAATTGCACAAAAAGGGTTTGGGGATATTGGGATGATTATAGAGAATCCTTCGAGCAATAATATTTTTCTCCTTACCATCACCATCATAATCCTATAGTTAACAGCAATTGTTGGAGGCCAAAACAATTCCAGGTAGAGAGGGCTGCATGCCGCGGTAGTAAAACGAGTCTGTAGGAATTATACTAAATGAATATTTATAATTTTAATTGAAAAAGTTTTTACTCCCCTTTCTCACAACTCACCTTTTTCCTGGGATGTTTTCATTACGCTAGTTACTCAATATACCTACTCTCCATTGTTAATGGGAATGGTATGGCCTAGAGGTTGTAAGGATCTCCATCGCTAGTACCAGCACCACTGAGCCTTTATGGGAAGCCGCTAATGTTTTCGCCTTGCATTATGCAAGTGGCATTTGTGGTCAGGCTACAATGCAGGTGAAGAAAATTCATACTCGGGGCGTGCTGGGAAATTTCCCATGTTGGCTGTGGTAAAAAGAAAAGTTTTCCTTTTTTCCGATTGAAGAAATCTTTCATGCAGCCTCTGCGTTCGCTGCCCATCAGGTTAATCGAGATCAAAAAAACAAAAACAGAAGTCGACCCCGAGAATAAAATGGGCTCAATGGCATGAAGTAATCCGTTTCTGATTTGCAGGAGGTGTACTTCTCAGGTGTTCTGTGTTCTCAGTTGAACTGTATGGGGGTTTGATGGAATCAATTGATTGCCAGAAGGCTTTATTCAGTGGCATACACAATGCAATTGCTGGTGCGAGATAAGTGTTTTTATTTTTACCCTCAATTCTCTGTAGCCACACTCACACACACACACATACACCTGCCGACCGAACGGATGTTTTCGATTGGAATTTTCCTGATTGAATTCGAGCGAAAAATATTTGAAAATAGGCTTTGGTAAGAGAGCTTGATGATGAATTAGTATATAGGGATCGGATGGTGCAAAGGGAAATATTGAATTGAACATTGGACTGACTGGTTGAAGTATGTTTTTATATACAATACACACATTTCTGTAAAATAAGGGTTTTCAAAAGCACTGAAATATTTCAATCGGATCGATTGCATCGATTGCTAATTAAAACATTTGCCAATTTGAAACATCATCATGAAGTATCATGAGCTCTTTTCGGATGTATAAAAGGGTTCTGTTTTACAAGGTCGGGTTTTAGGTGTCTAAACTTAGGCGCTCAAGTTAAAACACTTGGTTATTGAATCTTCTTACTTTTTTTTTTTTGAAAAATTTGAATATTACTATCGATAAGAATTAATTATTAACTAGATATAAGCTCTTGAATCCAGTCGCTATGATCTAACTCTCAATTCAAGATGGCAAGAATCTAGCTGCTTTCATCTTACTACTAGCATCTACGCACCAAAATAAGGTTGTTCCAGGATAAACTGACTTTGATCCAAGGGCCACAAAGAGCCTGTGTAGTCGACGTGTTTTGGCTCTTTGGACTACATCCACATCTTGGTACAGCTCGTACATTTCACGATTGAAAATTCTCCTCCAATCGCCCTCTTCGCATATAGGACCAAATATCCGCCGAAGATTTTTTCTCTTGAAAGTATCAATCCCCCTTTTTACCTTATCGTCCAGCACTCGGCGCCCGTAGAGTAGAACTGGTAGAATTAGTGTTTTGTATAGCGTGGACTTTGTCTTTCGAGAAAGAAGATTTGAACCCGTTTGTTTGGCCAAACCGAAGTAGCAGCGGTTCGCCAGGGTAATTCTTCGTCGGATTTCCATTAAGGTGTCGTTCGTGGAATTGATGTTTGTTCCCAGGTAGGTGGACTCCTTGAATACTTCGAAATTACTGCTACCAACAGTGACGTTTTGTCTTAGGCGATGGACGGGTTTGTTGATAGCATATACTTTGTTTTTTCTTCATTCATTTCAAGACCAACGCATTTCGCCAGTTTATCAATAGCTGTGAATGCTTCAAGTACAGCTCTCTTGGAGCGGCCGATGATTTCGATGTCGTCCGCATAGCCAAGCAGTTGAGAAAACCTGTTGAAGATAGTGCCTTTCATGTTAACACCACTCTTGCGCACTATCTGCTCCAAGGGGTCAATTCTCGATCTGTGAAACTGTGAAATGAAAAAAAAGTTATCATTTCACTTTTCACAGAGTTTTATCATTTTATCACTTCACAAACACGCGCAAGGCGATTCCCGAACTCGCTATGATAAACGGCTGTCAATGTGAGTACTAAAAAGTACTAACATGAAACATGCTACCACTTCCTCACAGAAAAAGATGATTGTGACGTCATAGAAATACCAAGATGGCGACTTGGGTGTTTTAAATGAGTACAATTTGTTTGTGTTTATCATTTTTCTTTTCATAGGTTTTCACAGAGTGAAATGATTGTGATAAACGAATTATCATATGAAAACATTTTGGCATTTGTTTTCATTTTTTCACACTTCGAGAATCGCAATCGTGAAGGCGTTATCATATTTATCACTTCACAGTTTCACAGATCGAGAATTGACCCCCAGGACTAGGTTGAAGAAATCACATGATAGCGCATCTCCTTGTCTGAACCCTGTAAATGTCTGGAATAACTGGGATGAGTTGTTACCCATTTGCACGTTGCACCGCGTGTTTTGTAACATGCGGCATAGCTGGATCAGTTTTTTCGGGATACCGAGCTCCGACATCGCCAATAGAAGCTCTTGACGACTTATGCTATCATATACGCAGGTTTTTTTTCTCTTTTCATGGTACTCGTCTCTTACTGCTCTAGTTTTCCGTTGCAGAATTTGCATTCGTGCATTTTCCTTCTCCTGCTTCAATACCGTGCATTTATCATCATACACGGGTTCTTATTTCTGGTTGGTTGATAGCCTAAGGTGGTTTCGGCTGTCCTAATGATGCCACGATACTGGTACCACTGGTTGTTGACGCTTGTGGGCTTGTGGCTGGGGTGCGGCAGAGAGTTTCCTGGTAAATTGCTCCCTGTAGTCTCTGACTTTCTCAGATGTGCTAAGGCATGCAATGTTATATGTGTTCCTTTGGGCGGTCTTCGGTTTCTTTTCGTTGGACAGTCGGGCTCTGAACTTTGTCGCAATAAGAAAGTGGTCAGGGTCCACATTTACACCTCGGAAAGTTCGCATATCCAAGATGTACGGTGCGTACCTTGCGCCAATTAGCACGTGGTAGATTTGGATGGCGGTTCGACCATCTGGAGATCACCAGGTTGCTGTGTGTATCCTTCGCCTGGGGAACCTAGTGCTACTTATCACCGTATTACGAGCTGCAGCAAAGTCGATTAGACGGAAGCCGTTATCTGTTGTCGTTTCGTGGAGGCTGTGCTTTCCAAGTAATCCGCCAAAGAAGTTTTCCTTTCCGACTTTAGCATTGAAGTCTCCGAGCACGACTTTGACATCGTACTCCGGACAGGCTCCGTAGGCTCCGTCCAGGAGGTCGTAAAACTCCTCTTTGTTACACTCCTCAGCTTCATCGGTAGGGGCGTGTGCACGAATTAGGCTGATGTTTTGGAAGGTAGCTTTAATAGGGATCACAGCCAGGCGATCGCTTAACGGCTTAAAATCGATGACTTTCGATCTGAGTCGATTTCCCACGACGAACCCCCATCCTTGCATGTGCAGTCTTTGATGACAGCTGTAATAAATGTCGAAATCTTTTCGTTATTCCTGATCCTATCCAACGTATCTTCTGGATCGCGTTAATATCTGACTGTACCGCGAGAGGGCAGATTCAAGTTTTTGAATAGCACACCTGGCGTATAGAATTTCCTTACATTCTAGGTGCATAGGTACTCGTAGGTCATAGTCCATTTTCGTTCCGGGTCTGGTTCCCATTTGAGGGGGGTTGATATGCTTCTCACTCATAACAATAAGTTGTTGTTACTGTGGTCGGGTCATGGGCTTAATGTTGCAATTCTTTCCCTGATCAACATTCGCATTTAGAAGTTAAGCAAGTCATGACATAAAGCCAAGACCAGTATCCGGCGGCTACCAACTTGGAGGTATTGTAAGTATTTGATGTGTAGGAAAAGATGCAGCTCGAGGCCCCCAGTTCCTACAACATCCAACCACCTCTGCATCTCCATAGAGGAATTTATTTGCCTCGTCTGTTTTCTTCGGAGGGTAACCAATAATTTTTGCTGTAATCTTGCTTGCAGATGCCTCGTCTTCCTTTTTTTCTACATGGAATCCTTTCCGGGAAGCTGGAGGTTTTTTGGTGACAACAGTGGTGCTTTCGCTCCTGACGATGATGTTCTATTTAGTCTAGAGTTACTTTGGAATGGATAGTTTCTGGGTGCACTGCATTCATAGGCGCCCGGAGAGGGGGGCAAGGGGGGGCAGTTGCCCCCCCTGGCTCTGGACAATACCACACAACTAAGAAATTTTTCATTTGTTTTCTTTGAATTTTAACAAATACTTTGCCTTCTCTCCATCATCTGCCCCCCCCCCCCCCCTGGCTCTGGATCATACCAAATGTACCTGAAAATATCCTTAGTTTCGATATTGTTGGATAATATGGATATTTTCTTTACAGCTTCTTTATTAAGCTCATGGTTTGCCCCCCCTGGCATTACCACATTTTTGCATGCATTTTTTTACTGTGAATTTTAACAATTACCTACTTGTCTTTTTTTGTCAAGATTCAAGATTTGCCCCCTCCTGGCTGTGGATCATGCCAAATGTATCTGAAATTATCCTTAGTTTCGATATGTTTGGATATTACAGCTTCTTCATTGAGTTCATGATTTGTCCCCCCTGGCATTACCACGAAACTTGCATTTTTTACTTTGAATTTTAACAAATACCTACTTGCTTTTTTTGTCGGGGTTCGAGTGCAGTGAGTTACTTTAATGTCATAAGAGCAAAACTCATGAGTTTGACGTTTGTACTACGTTTTCGTTTACAACGAACACTAAACCGGGATTTAATAAGATTAACCTCAAATCTTCTTTACCACACAAATTGATGTCTTAAATCTTGAAGATTAGAAATTAATCTTGTTAAATCTTCTTAGGACAAATAGTTTTACAAATCAAACTAACCTATTCTTATATTGAACTGAATGAAACAGTTTTTCATTCGTTGACACAAATTTAACATTCTATCTCACTGCCACTCCAACAGAAATAAAACGCACGACTGGATCACACGTATTTGTTCTTATGTTCAAGACACTGCGGGTTTAAGAAAATTGTATATAAAACATGGAAATTATGAGAGAAAAATGTAGAGAAGCATGAAATACGACGTTTAAATTGGCTAAAACAACTCTTTTGAAAGTTTGAGGTGAAGAAAAAGAATGTCATCTTAATTCTTGATTGAATATGATTGTATGGGAACAAAATTTTAAAATCGTTGGAACGGTTTTTTTAAAAAAATAATTTTTTATATATAAAATTCTTACATTTTTAAGAACAAATTTTGGTATGCAAATCTAAAGTTTATATATGTGTATGTAAAAACAAAATTTGAAAAAAAATTGTCAACCCGTTTTTGAGATATCGAATTTTCAAAAAAAAATTGAAACTTTTTTAAAAATCCAAAAACTTTTTTTTTGAAAATTTTAATATGCAACATTATTTAATCTTATCTAAAATTTGTATATACAAAAATTCATCTAAATCCGTTAGGCCGATAACGAGAAAATTCAAAATAAAAAAATACGTTCTATGGAAGGTACTATTAATAGTTGCTAAGTGCAAAATTTTGTAATTAAATTTTGTACTAATTTTAGTATATGAAAAAAGTTTAATCAAAATCGTAGGAGTCGTTTTTGAGCAAAAATATATTTTTCATTGCGGTTTTTTAACTTTTGTATGGAAGGTACCGTTATTTTTTCATAAATGTAATTTTTTTTCTAAAAATATTTTAGAGAGTACTACAAAACTCTTAAGTATCGAGTTTCACAAAAAATCGATCATGACGTTTTCAAAATATTTGATTTTCCAAAAAAAATTTTGAAACATTTCTTAAAAATCCAAAAAATATTTCTTCAAAAATGTTGGTACACAAAGCTATTTATATTTTTTGGAAGCTTTTGTATAAAAAAAATAATTGAAATCGGTCGTACTGTTTTGAAGAAAGTCAAAAATTAAAAAAATTGTTCTTTGGGAGGTACCATTAAGTACCAAGGAAGCCTTTACTAAAATAAATTAACTGATTTTTTTTTTAAGAAAAGTTGTCGAGCCGTTTTAGAGAAAAATACGATTATGTAAAATTGCAAACAAAATTGTATGGCAGGTACCGTTAGTTTTGGTTTAAAAAAAATGAAAAAAACGTGTGGGAATAATCACCAAAAACCACTATGTACCAAGTTTGAAGAAAATTGATCGAGCCGTTTAAACTGTAGATGAACAGACAGACTTTTTTGGTGTTTTCTATAATCGTAATATCATGTTTTAAATTATTTTTTTGCCCGAATCCAAAACTTGCCTTATAGTACCTATAACGCAAGTTAAAAATGAAACCCTGTTTCTTTAAGAAATAAACAAGACAGAGATATATATTATGCCTGTTTGGTAATGTGAAATTTTCACCAAGTTTCCCAAACTTGGGTTTTTTGCTCCTATGGTTTTTGACAGCAAATGTAAGTAGGAAATTTTGGAAATCTCCTTTGAAAGCCTATTGGTTGTACCAAAGACCGTATAATACCAAGATATTGCATCTAGTGTAAAAATTCGCAGTCAAAGCGCTAGTACTGTGACGACCCCAGTGGTGACCCCATAGATGTGTGAGTGAGAACCCCGTCTATGTATAAGTTTTACAATCGTCGGTGGCGCGGTCACTGAGTCGTGGGTCTGCGGCGAATAAAGGCTTGCATGTCTGTATGTGTTATGTGAGTTCGAATGTGAATGAGGATGTGATACAATACGTGGGAATGTTTCCCTTCCCCCGACCGACCGCATCTAGAGCTGATTTTTGGTGGTTGGTTGAGATGCGGTATCTTGGTATTATACGGTCTTTGGTTGTACTCATCTAACCTAGGTGTGAAAGGAAATGTCAAAAAAATATCTTCAAATACTCGACCGGGGAGATTTTGTTCACCCATCTTTTCTCCTGCCCTTCTCACCAAAAAATTTCAAATAAAATAGCCAATCCTCAGCTGTCAATTTGATTTGCCTACAAGCTGAAGCGAACAGCTGATGTATTAGATTTGCAAAGTATTAGTGAAAAGCAATGACAAAACGCGCACATTGAATCAACTCGTCATTCAGCACAGGTCTTGTTGTTAGGCGTTTTCCTTTGGAGGTGGCGAAGTACTTTGCTAGCTTTTTTCAATGGAACACATCAAACTGCTTTCCCATGTAAAATGTATCTACTCGCACATTAGAGCATGTGCAGTTGGTAGTACTAGATTAGGGTTTTCATCATTCACAAGTACTTTGCCACCTCCAAAGGAAAACGGCTGTTGTTGCAATTCACATCTATTCTTCGACACGAAATAAAATACAAATACAACAATGTACACAAATGGGTTTTGGAGGGTGAAACGTACGAAGTATTGGCTTCTTTACCTGTTTGATATTCTACGCTTCTCACTCTGGAACTGAAAGTTCCTAGCAAGTACTCATACATACTCATTTGTTCACTAACACATAAACCCAAGCAACTTGCTCATCAACTGGCATGGAATTTTTGAAGCCAGTAGTGAAGCAAGTTGAGAAACAAGTTCGGAGACAAGCAAGGGGAAAGCAAGTGGGAGGCAAGTGGAATGCAAATTACGAATTTGACAAGCAGTGTATGTAGCCAACTTGCTTGCCAGTACTTGCCTCCGGGTAATAGACTAAGAGCCCACAGCAGATTTTGGGTGTGAACGATAGCAAAAAAAGAAGTAAAGGCGTTGAAAGCTCCATTAAAGACTATTACAAAAATCAAAGTCTTGCAGTCCACAACTGAGGCCTTTGCGAAAAACAGTGCATCGAAAAAAAAATATGAATGCAACTTCGAGGATAATCGTGTTAGCCAAAATTGGTTTTCACTCATCCCTTGAGAAGCTCCTCGGATCACATATCATGGAATCTGAGACCATTTGAGTGTATAGTTCGCTCTACCGGACCGTTTAAAAAATTCAAAATTCTAAGTGAAAAACGGTTTTTTTAAACAGCTTGGCAGGGCGAATTAAACACTCAAATGATCTCAAATTCCGTGATATGGGATCCGCGGAGCTTATCTAGGGAGGGGTGAAAACCAATTTCCTCGAAGTTGCATTCATATTTTTTTTTCGATGCACTGTTTCTCACAAAGGCCCCAGTTGTGGACTGCAAGACTTTGATTTTTTTAATAGTCTTTAATGGAGCTTTTGACGCCTATACTTCTTTTTTTGCTATCGTTCACACCCAAAATCTGCTGTGGGCTCTCGGTCTATAAATGTTCCAGGCAAACGCAAATATGGATGAGTATGAGTAGGATATTAAGGTTATTCATAAACGTAGTAAGGTTGTAAACTGCGTAAATCTGTCAAATTTTCCATACAAGTTTTGACAGATGTATGAATACCCATTTTTTCTTAAGAAAATGGAAAAGTACCTACTATATCTTCGTTGTTGTGTTGTGTTGAAAGATTTCAATGAAATTGACCCAGGTGATGGCTTATACAGAATTAAAAAAGAAAACATTTTCAAAACAGGGTGCTGTAAAAAATGTCAACTTCGTTGTTCGTTGAGTGATTTCAATAAAATTGGCAGGATAGCTGAGACAGAATTATAACAGAAACGAATATTTTCAAAACGGTGTTTCAAAAACTGGCACCATCATCACCATACCTAATATGTGGCAATTTCGTTGAAATCACTCAATTGGATTTCATTGAAATCTATCAAGGTCAAAGGATTTCTAAACTTTTTTTTTTGAAACTGTCCTTTTTCCTTTTGTAAAATTACATTTTTATTTCTTACTCCAAAGATTCGTGAATGGATTTTCAATAACTCTCGCATAATAAATTCGGAACGAACCAAATTTTATAGATCCACATCCTAGCATTTTTGGTTCGATCGTGAAAATGAATTTTGTTTTAATCGAATCAAAAATAACATTCCCTTTTGATTTTTTCACGAGTGAACGAATGATATTTTAACCTTGCTTTTTATACAAAAACTTCCAAAAAATGCCTGTATGGTTAAATAAGTGCAGTCTACTATTAAATATAAAATAATTTTACGCTGGATAACTATTAACAGTACCTCCCATAGAAGATAGAACGTTATTTTGGATTTTTTCATTATTGACTGAAGGATTTAAATGAAATTATTAATAAAAACTTAAAAAAAGCTCAAATTATATTGCATATTAAAATTAAAAAAAAAATTTAAATACCCATTTTTTTCGAAAATTCGATATGTATCTCAAAATTGGTTTGATCTCTGCCCCCCCTGGACAAAATCCTGCGGGCGCCTATGACTGCATTTGTAGCATTTTTTTTAGCTGGAGCCAAATGTGCCACTCCCAGGGTTTCGAATTCGATAAGGTTTTTGTTGTTGTCATTAGATATGACCCCCCGGGGGCCGCGTGTTCACCCCTGTCATAAGACCACCGGTACTGGAGATCCAACTCCCTCCCTGCACCGCAAACTTACTCCTTTTTTCTTTGTTGTTTGTATCTTCACGTACATAGTTGTTGTTTTTGGTCTACGGGTGGTATTTTATTTCCAACATATCCTGCATTAATAGCAAGTATTAAAACCGAGCGTTCCTTTATTCTCCTGAGGATGCACCCTCTAGGGGAAAACAACAAAACTCTCCAGGGGCCCAAATATAAAATGTATGTAGGGGAACCCGGGGCATAACAGGCACCCGAGACATGATGGGCCCCCTTCGTAAAAAAAATTTAAAGCGGCAAGGCAAGACAGCAGTAGTAACAAGCTCTCCGTCAACCCTTCACTAAGGGCCGGGTTTTCAATGCAGGGATAACTCTGAGTTAAATCACAGTTTGATAATCCTGAAAATAAATTATTCCCGGAACAGTTTTTCAGTTGAGGATTAACATTTTCTCACCAAATTAGGTGAGTTAACTCGGAGTTAAATCAAAGGGCACGGTAGTGCCCAGCCAAGTTCGCGGCACTACACCCTTTTTACAGGAGCATACTCAGGCGATTTTCAACCCCCCTCTAACTTCAGTACCAATAAAGTCAGAAACTTCAAATTCGGAGTATTTTCTGAACTGATTAAACACAGTTGGCTCACCAAATTTCAACTCATTGGCATAAGCAGTTCCCAAGATATAGGACTTCAAAAATCGCAAAAACCGTAACTGACTGACTCACTGACTCACTGACTCACTGACTCACTGACAGATCATCAAAATTATGGAGCACTTCCCGACATCGTAGAAACTTGAAATTTCGCACAACGGTAGGCCTTGTGGTACATACAAAGGAAAAAATAGAAAATCTGCAATTTTCTATTCAGGGGGCGTGGCATCCACCCACTTTCTTAAATATTCTATAAATTATATGGAGCCTTTCCGATTGTTGTAGAACAATGAAAATTGGTAAGTTGATAGCGTTTGAGGTACTTAGAAAGAAAAAAATTGAAAAATTTGAATTTGCCATACAGGGGGCGTGGCATCCACCCACATTCTTAAAAATTCTTATAAATTATATTGAGCACTTCCGATTGTTGTAGAACGATGAAAATTGGTAGGTCGTTAGGACTTAAAGTACTTAGAAAGAAAAAATTGAAAAATTGGAATTTTGCATTCAGGGGGCGTGGCATCCACCCACATTCTTAAAAATTCTTATAAATTATATGGAGCACTTCCGATTGTTGTAGAACGATGAAAATTGGTAGGTCAGTAGGCCTTGAAGTACTTAGAAGAAAAAAATCGAAAAATTGGAAGTTTCGGTTCAGGGGGCGTGGCATCCACCCACATTCTCAAAAATTCTTATAAATTATATGAAGCACTTCCGATTGTTGTAGAACGATGAAAATTGGTAGGTCGGTAGGACTTGAAGTACTTAGAAAGGAAAAAAATCGTAAATTTGGAATTGCCCATTCAGGGGCGGTGCCATCCACCAACTTTATCAGAATTGCTATTATTTGTATGGAGCACTTTCGGTTGTCGTAGAATTATGAAACTTTGTAGAGCGGTAGGGCTTGACTTTCACCAGGCAAAATAAATCTATGCAAAAAGGAGTGAAATCACAACAAAAACATAAATGTTAAAAAAGGAGCCAAGTTCTTATGTGTACAAGAAACCTGTGCGAAAAAAGTCAGCCAAAAAAAGTAATGAGATCTTAAATATATGCCAAGTTTTAAGTTCATGAAGTTTAATATCAAATATCTTAGGTAGAGTAATATCGAAACAATTCCAAATCTTGACAGAAATTTGGTAATTAATGATTACTGATTAAAATTTGGTGGATTTACTTGGCAAGTTTTCTCTCAAAATACTTACTTAATCACAAATTTAAAATTTATGAAAACTTGACCAGTGAACCCACCAAATTTTAATCAGTAATCATTAATTACCAAATTTCTGTCATGATTTGGAAAAATATATTTTGTACTTGTATGTCGAGCATTCATTTCACCAACTTGCTTAATAAAATGGTAGCATATGTTTTGGTAAAGGGATATACTTACTGCACACATTTATATAAAATTAGGAATTTTAGAGAAGAGTGATTTGTAACAAAGGATTCTTCATGCAAGGGTGTTGGTAGAGGTTGATTTCAATAGAGAACAGAATTCATAAATAAGTCGCTTGCTCTTGTTGAACATTCATTTGTATTTCTAGATATTTATCTCTTTTTTAATATGTGTTTATATTTGAGTACAGTCAAACTAAAGCGTTGGTTTCTGCCCTGACTAGCTTTCAATTATTGACGTAATGTTGCTATTAGTTTTTGTAGGTGATGCATTGGAAATAAAAGCTGTTTGATTATAATAGCCCCTGCCCAATAATTTGAACCTTAGAGACATTAAACCATTTCCCCAAGAGTTCTTTCAGCAAATCTGTTTTACATGGGGTTTGTACTGTAATCAATAAAAAGTTGACACTTAATACCATGCTTGTCTAAATATTCGTCAAACTGTTTTTTTAGGGTATCTACGCCCGTAATTGCTTAACATTTTTATCATGCAACGTGTTTTTAATTCCATCACATCGTTTTGAAATGTTTAAATCGGTACATCAAAAATCTCTACGTATTTGCTCATTGCGGGCAGGTTTACTTGGATAATTGACGTAACAGGCAAATCACGGACGAATTTGGCAATCACAGACGAATCTGGTAATCACTGGTAAACCAGACAAATCATGGACTAATCCGGCAATCACGGACGAATCCGGAAATCAGAAATGAATCTGGCAATCACTGGTAAACCAGGCAAATCACGGACGAGTCCGGCAATCACGGATGAATCCGGCAATCACTATTGTCTATTCGACAGTATTTTTTGTATTCTTACTGGTGGAGAAAGGTAGTGGAGGGGGTGGTGAGCATCCAATGACTACCATGCCTTATTATTCCACCACGATGGTGGAAAAGGAAAAGGGGAGATGCTCAGATTCTGTTGTGAAGATTATATGAACTCACCATCAAGGTTGCTCGGTCGTTGTCTAGATGCTGTCCTCTGCGTAGATCTTGCTGATTGATAAGCATTAGGTATACGTATTCACCATATGCTTAATAATTTCTCCTGCATGGTGAGGTGAATTTATCGTAGCCAACGACATGAAAATTTGCTTATCTGTTCTTGATTGCATCTCGCTATGGAAGCACGTGATTGGTCGGGTAAGTATTTTATTTTCTAATGTAGGCAGGTGCGTAGGTAGAGCGGGGCGGTATTTATTTGGTAAGTATTCGGCAGTCTGTTTGTTTTATTGTTAGGGATGGAGAGGTAGGAGGAATTTGTGAACACACAACGGTTGGTGTTAGGTTAGGTTTCGGTGTTTCGGCACGTAGTTAGGGAGGGGAGAGGTATGTATTGTAATGCTTCTTTGTATTGTATTGTAATGCTTCATTTGTAATGCTTCATTACAAGTTGCGGAAGTTATAAGCTGACGGTGTATTAATGCTCCGTGTTGTGTAGAACTCCCAAGGCCATCTCACGTGCTCTTTCACTCTTCGGACTTTAATGACTGGTGACATAGATTTGGCTCATGTTAACGAATCATTCGCAAATTGTAAGCATTGTTGGGTTAAAGTTGATCCGACGTGAAGATGTTGAAGACGTACGGTGACGGTACCAGCTTTGATACTTGGGCAACTCCTGTTCTGATGGTTTTGGTTGTTGACTGGATGTTTTAAATCTACATGGACGAATAACGATCTGGAACTGAATAGTGTACCTGGAAAATTAAAAATGGCTAGCTAATGAACTAGTCCCTTTACCCAGGTGCTGTCGAATGCTTTATCTATATTCAGAAGCATCTAACAACAACCTGACAGTTATTGAGGCTGTCACGACGCGTCGTTCTAGAATATCAAGAACGGATGTAAAGTGGATGGAGTGTTTGTCCCGAAATCCAAACTGCATGTCCGAACTCCGGAATTATGTTGTTAGTGCGGCAGAGTGCCTTCAATCCCGGAAGAATAAGTCCTTCAAGGATTTTGCTGGTGTTGTTTAGAAGAGATACGGAAAGATATCCGGGAACGGTTTCTCTATCAGCTTTCTTCAGTATCGGTACTATTTGGTCTTTCAATTCTTCGGAAAGTATATAGCCTTGCCGCACGTCTGTGAAGTTAGCATTTGCAGTTCGCCAAATAACGGTGTAATCGAGTGACCTGCTAACTTCACTGTGAAGTTAGCAGGTCACATAGTGTTTCGCGGAAACCAAGCATGCTAGGAACTTATAGTAAGGCTCCAAATTTGCAGTTTTTTTTACATTTCAACGATAGGCTATGTTCAATTGAAGTCCTCAATTTGAAAAAAAATTCATACTGACCTGCTAACTTCACTGTGAACTTAGCAGGTCACATCACGTATCTCATGAACCAAGAATGCTGGGAACTTGCAGTAAGGCTCAAAATTTGCAGTTTTTTTTGCATTTCAAGAATAGGCTAGGTCGAAACTCTGAAGCCCTTTTTTTGAAAAAAAAAAAATTCATGCTAACCTGTTAACTTCACTGAGAAGTTAGTTTGAATTTTTTTTTTTCAAAAAAAGGACTTTGGAGCTTTATTTCAAGTTCCTAGCATGCTTGGTTCCTGAAATACATGATGTGACCTGCTAGCTTCACAAAAAGTTAACAGGTCGGTATGAAATTTTTTTTCAAACTGAGGACTTCAAATTTTGAACATAGCCTATCGTTGAAATGCAAAAACACTGCAAAGCTGGAGCCTTACTTCAAGTTCCTAGCATGCTTGGTTCCTGAGATGTGACCTGCTAACTTCATAGTGAAGTTAGCAGGTCACATAGTATATATCCGCTTTATTCCGAGTCGTCATGACTTTCCCCTGTCTGGTGATTATTTTTTCTGATTTTTTTGTCTTTTGCGGATGATTTTTTAGATTTCCTTGAATGCATCGGGCTTAGTTTTAATGATTTGTAGCCTTTTTTGAAATTGGTTCTTGTTATGAAATGTTGAAGAATGTTTCTTAACATTTGTAATTTGAAGTTCACCTTTCACCACTTGCTTCTGGAAGATGCTGGAATCTGTTTCTTGAGGTCTTCGATCTCTTCTGATCATCCAGGGCGTTTTGTGGTTGCTCCGATGGCTCAATTTCATTATTGAAACGGTTTCCGGTGGCATCCGGCATCTCTTAGGAATCCTTCGATATCCAGTCGGTTGTATGTAGTTGATGTATTCCTCATTATGTGCATCTATTGTTGAGATTGGACGGCCCAGTTTGATGTGCAGTTCCACTGTCTCGTGATCCGCATCTCCACTTCTCCAGTAAGGGTCCAGCATGAATAATTCTGCAACTTAGGAACCATGTTGATGATATTCGATGAAAACATGAAGTAGGATAATGTTCTTAGGAATGTAGGCTTCGGTTTCGACAGCACTAGGAACGAATTGTGCTCAAAATTTTTGAAGTTTCTCAAAAACACCAATTTCCTTAGATCAAAACAGTGGGGGCTTAAACTGGGCTCTCAACTGAGGATGTTCTATTTGAATTTAACTCTTTTGTACATAAAGGATTGGATGATCAAAATTTTTGTAGCGGATGTTGATATAACCAAAGCCTTTGATACGGTAGATCATAATATTCTTTTAAATAAATTATATTTTGCGGGCTTCCATGGATTTATATATGAGTGGTTCGCATCTTATTTGAAGAAAAGAGGGAGCGAAAGGTCAAGCTTGGAAGCTGTATGAGTAACTCCAATGTTATCAATCTTGGAGTTCCTCAGGGATCTGTTCTTGGTCCGATCCTTTTTTTTTAAATATTATCTGTACCTTGGTTCTAAAAGGGTGAATGTCCAATTTGTGAATTTTTGGGAAGTCGAATATTTTGCTTTTTAATGTCTTGAAATCGTAATTACTTTTGAAAATTAAATCCGCGGACGGGGCTGGAGACGGGATACCAAAGTAACTGGTAGGCTTTCTTTTAATAAAAGAAATCTTTTTTACACTTTGTGGAGTAAATTAGGTTCAACCAATATTGCACGAGACTCTATCGACTCATATGAGTTTTTTGAGTTTTGTTTTTATATTCGCTGCGTAGTACTGTGACTGTAAGCTTTTCTTACAAATTAAACTTTTCTACTGATGTGTAGAAGATAAATTGACTCAAACAACAGTTTAAATTGTAGATGGTACATTAGACCAAATTTATGAAGCAAATATTTTGCGTCATTTATTAACAAACTTTCAACCAAATTGTAAAAACATGTCACCTGATCTGTTTCGCCCATATCCAGTAACCACAGGACTTTATATATTATTTGTGTCGACAAAAAAGCTACCTTACGCATTTTCTCCCTCCATGACTAGTCACAAATTTGCACACCTTACCATCAGAAACACACTTTTGTTCATTCGCCTATCAAAAAATCAATTTATAATCCTGTCAGACTAAAAAAAACGACAACTAGGTACCTTTATAATCAAAACTATACACCACCACACACTCTAACGCACACAACTTAAACTGTTAACTGCCAAATTTAAGGTTACAATGCACAAAAGAAATAAGCATCTATCTTGCATACACCTGGTTTCCTTTTATATATGAAGGATATACGCGCAGAACAATTTAAGGATATTCAGAGCGGCTCTTTACCAGGTACAGCGTATACCCAGGAAAGCCTTCTGGAAAAGGGAAAGAAATTGATTGTTGCCAGAAGCAGGAGCTCTTCCATCGGTCAATCCCAATGGACTGTGAATTTCTTCTATCCAGACCTATACTGGACAGAACACATTTCCTATACCTTCTCCAACCATCATAGAGCATACACAAGTGTGTATAGGAACTCTCTTCTTCCGGACTATTTCATGCATCATTTGTATGCAAAATCTAGAGCCTGCTGATGTCCAATAAAACTCTCACCAGGGATATCCTTTTTCTCGAAAAGGCAATTCATGCACTCGCACATTCCACAGCACTTTGAACTTTCCGCACAAGGATTGAGTGCGGATGTATGAAAAAGCCTTGGTATGGAAATATACATAGGTACACACACATCCACACGGAAGCCTATTGTGCGTTGCCAGGAATATTCCTCAGAATACTCGAGGTTCTTCGGTCTCACATTCATTTCCTTACTTACCTTCAACGGGGGATTGTGGGATGGTGTTCTAATAAATGGTCGCCTATTTAGGAAGGATGCATGAAATTACCATTAGGAATGATAGATTGAGTAGATCCTTGTTGAAGACACGCACAACTTTTTTTTTTTTGCATACGTAGCTATAAGGCTTTACAAGTTGAAGATGGGAGGAAGAAGGAGAAGTATAAAACGGAAGATTAAGTATGGTAAATTAACTTTCTTGAAATGAGAACCTTATATTTCAATCGGTGTTTCTATGTGTTGAATAACCAATCTTCAGGATAGTGAAGTGGATTTCACCAAAATGGCAGTTACTAAATGTTTACTATCTAGGCTGTGAGCTGTTTTTGGTTGGATCGTTTGAAGCTGAGGTTAGGTCGGCTACAACATGCAACCTCGCTTGATAACTACATACATGCTTGAACCATCGCATCGTGGAACCTTTGTAGATTCGAACTGCGGTTTGTACAACTGACCCTAAGAATGTTTCCCTTCTTCGAAAATTGAGAACTTAAATGATACTCTCAGAATTTATAGCGGTGACGGCGGCGCGGCGGTTCATTTGTCAGGAGAATTCGGCAGAAGATTTTTGTTCGAGGGAAATTTATTCGGGGAGATGTTGGCGATAGCAGTCAAAATTTCGGGGAAAAAAACTCCCTCAGACACTGTCGATTGGGCCCCGGTCTTTCCGCATGACATGGGGTTAAACATAGGTTACGGTTGGGGTATGGTGCACGTTGTGTAAAGTAGACTGTAACTTAGGACACTTAATTGCATGACTATCCAAACCTGAACTATCTTCACTGTGCTATTGTGTTATCAATTTTTTGGCTGGTACTGAAGTAAACCAATGTAGTTGTGGCTTGTGGAATCATCCAGCCACTGTGCGCCATGAGCTCTATTCAAAACCTTTAGTCGGCCTTGTTTAACTCTTTGAAAACTATGCAAGTCTACTTCTTCTATATTGGGTGGTAGAATTTGGCCAGTGAAGATCAACTTTTGTATTAGTTATCAAGATGCATGCACCTTTCAACCCTCATACTCATATTTAAGTTATGCGTTCACTCACAAAATTTGCTGCCAGCAAAGTCTCCTAGGCTTTGGTTTTCCAAAGAGCCTATGTCCCAGGTTTCGAAAGATCAACGCATTCATCCCTGACATACAGTTCGAATTTCGAGAAAAATACTCAACGCTGTCCCGACCGCTGCTAAAGTTCCAATACGATATCACCTTAGCGCTCAACAGTCACCGTTGGATGCTTCCTGGATGTCGAGAAAGCATTCGACAGCGTGTCCTTATCCTCAAACTACATCTATTATATTTACCTTTGCCACTAATCAAAATTATTTTTTCTTTTCTTTCTTACAGAAAATTGTTCGTCCAACAACTGGACAACTGTAAATCACACATAAAGGATATTAGAGCCAAAGTCGCTTAAAGACCGAAGCTTGGCCCCGTTCTCTATAACTTGATGACATCTGACCAACCTGTCCCAACTGGATGTGAGAACTTTTTGTATTAGGTTAGGTTAGGTTTTGTTAAATGGGGTGTTGATGCGAGAAAGTCGCATCACCTCACTCGGATTTCAATGGACCCATTGTGCTCCCTTGGGTGTAGGCAAGCTTAGGTATTGGGGGACCTCCCTCAACCATCCTGAGTTCTGAGTGAATTTAAGGATGTTTCTTAGTGGCAAACACGAGCCGTCTCCTAGTTCGTCGAAAAAGTATTCTCCGAGGGCTGCATTTCTAGTTCTGGCTAGGCTCGGGCATTCACAGAGGAAGTGAATTGAGCCCTCCTCTGCCTCTTCATCTTGACACCCTCTACATAAGTCAGATGAGCCGATGCCCATTCTACATAAATGGGTTCCCATTGTGTTGTGACCTGTTAGGATTCAAACCATTAGGGAGAGTTGAGGCCTGCTTAGTTTGAGTAAATACCTACTCAGTTTTTTTCTTTGAAATATCCGGCCATAAGTTGACCATCTGTCGCTGGCAACTTTGAGGAAACTCTGGCAAATTCTTCTTTTTTCTTGCTCTAGTGGCATAAGAACAGAGCAGTCGGATTGGCTCGGATCAAGAGATGATCCGTTTTTGGCCAATTCATCTGCCATTTCGTTCCCGTATATTTCACAATGTCCTGGGACCCATCGAAGGGTAACTGTATTTGATGCGCCGAGTAATTTCAACTTATCACGACAACGAACAACCAGTTTTGACTTTGTAACAAATGAAGTAATGGCTTTGATTGCCGCCTGGCTACCAATAAAAATCTCATAATAGTTCTATGACCGTAAAGGCCCTTTTTCCAATTATTGCATTGTTGAAGTCGCAGAGCACTTTTGGCCGCCATCTCTTTCGTAAAAAGATCGAGTGGGGCTAGTGAGAGGAATGTTTCTAGGGTTGAGTTTACGATCAATAATCAGACCAAGATATTTTGCCGTACCAGTTATATGGAGCAGTGCCCCATTTACAGTGGGGGGGTTTATATTTGGAATGTTGCGTTTTCTTGTAAAATTTTTGTATGTTGATGATTCGCTACGCGACGAGAACGTCACCGTTACTGGCTGAACCGAATGAAGACGGAGCTGCAACTGGAATAGCTATCAAAATGTTGAATACAAACAAACAGAACACGACGCACAGTGGTTTGGTTTGTATGGGAGAGCGGAAAAAAATCTGTAAAATCTGAACTACTTAACGGATTTGAATGAAATTTGGCACACATGTTTAGATCTATCTTATACATATGTGGTCCAAATTTTGTTAAGAAATAATCATTAGAAAAGAAGTTGTGGACATTTTTCTAAAATTTGTGCGTTTTGATTGTATGGGAAAGCGGAAAAAAGTCTGTAAAATCTGAACTATTCAACAGATTTGAATGAAATCCGGCACAAATGTTAAAATCTACCTTTTACTCATATGTGGTCAAAATTTTATTAAGAAAAAATTATCGGAAAAAATGTTATTGACATTTTTCTAAAATGTATGGGTTTTTGATGTTGTACTGAAATATATTTTCTTTTTTTAGTAAAATATGAACTTTTTATTTTGAATAAAGAAGAACAAACTATGTTTATATATTATTAACATAAAAACAATAATATTAAGAACATAAATAAAACCTTTGCAATAAATTAATAAATAATATAAACAAGTAGAAGCAGCTATTTAACTGTGCTAAAATGAGGTTTCTAGCATCTGCACTCATTGGTAGTATTTTATTTTTTGCCTGTGGCCTCAATCCTGTTATTAGTGGATCTGAGGATATGAGGATACGATGCATCACATCTTCATTTGTTGCAATACGGCTGCATTTTCTCGAATTAAAACTGCGATAAATTTTATAGTCCTTATTTCGGCATTCTTGGGCTTCCTCGGAGAGTGATCCAACAGAAAATGCACAATTTTTTATGATTTCTTCTCCATGGATCAAAACCTTATGTACGGTCGCTGGCATATGGTACCATTTATAATTCTCTACAAAAATTTGTGCAGTTTCCCAAGCGTACTCAGCATATTTTTTAAGTCTATTTTTTCATTTGATGTTATTACTTCAAGAATAACAGAAAACCGCCGAATTAGGTCTTCATTGACTTCAGTGATTTCTGAAGTCATGGCTGGATTGAAAAAGAACCTCCTGGATGTGTTGCCGTCATTACTTGTCCCCGTACCCTGTTTGACAACATCAACAATGAAGCCCAGTTTTTGACGAAACTCCTGCTGAATTTTTTTCTTCTGAGCATCTCTAATTTGGCGGGTCTCATTGTCAGTTCTCCATGCTTTAAATGGCAAATTGTAGGCAACATGGAGGATAAACTCCATAAACTTTATACGAGCGTGGAGAGGAGACATTCCCAACTTCAAAGCTTCCATGTTTGCAGGTTTGCTTCTTATTTGCGTCAGATTATTCATTCCCGAAGTTGTAGTTCCACATATGAAACAGGAAGAAGCTGCAGGAGTACCTGTTACAGATTGGGCTGTCTTCCCATCCAGCATTGTGAACATGAGCTCGTGGTTGATTGTGAACTGACGGTTTCCCATTTGAACGTGGTTGATTGTGAACTGACGGTTTCCCATTTGAACTATCTGGGTGAAAATGTGATGAAGAAAAGCTTTCTGATGTTGGTGCATAGTTTATCTCTTCTTGAGTAAATAAATTTCTAATTTGGTCTCTCTTATACCTTTTAGCTCGCTCACAGCATTCTTCAAAACTCTTTCGTGGTCTTCCACGACCATCAGTTGACGTTTCAAGCAGTGAAAAAAACCGTTTCTGTACTTCTGACATCACAGTTTCTATTTGCTCAGAAGTTAAGTTGGGGTATAGTCTTTCAAAATATGGTCGCATATTGTTAACTTTGCGACTATTAGTCGTAAGTTCGGAACATAAAACCGAATAAGGAATTGCGGTGGAATCCATTTTAGTGAAGAGAAATTATCGCTCGAATAATTAAAAAAACGGCCGCTGATTAAACTCAATTTTTGTTTTTATTTATATTTCACTTCACTTTTGCTTATTAGTTGATAAAAGAGTTACAATTTTTCTTACACATCTAGCACAAATGGACAATCAGTCAATAATGACTTACTTTGTTTTTAATCCTTTATATATATAGTTTTAAGTAAGAACTTAAGCATTCTTATGGGGCTTTACCTACTAATCCTTTAAAGTCATACACAACAAAAACAAAGCAATAAAACTTTAAACAACAATAAAAATTATTAGTTTTTCGACTTATGCCGGAAACGCAACAGGTAGAGAAAAACTCATGAACAAAAAAAAACTTTTTTTTTGTTTTTACCTGCCCCTACTTTTTGCGTGAAATCAAGAAAACTGTGAGATTATCCCTAATCCTTTTGTTTTATTCTTTATTAAGCTCTATCATATAATTCTAATTATCATAAAATAATAAAATTTTAAACATAATTTTCCCAAGAAATTTGAGTTGAAAGTTGAAAAATTTTCCAGGTAGAAATAAATTGTTTTGCAAAAAGTCGAATTTCGCAGACCCTGGTCAAGGTATGAATTTTATTTTATTTTTAAAATAAAGGTACGAATTTTTCCTAAAAATAGAGGGTTTAAACAGCTCGTTTTGATAATTAGAACCGAAGAAATTATAACTATTTGATAAACACCACCCTCAAAACCGAGTTTTTTGAAAACCGATTCAGTAAGACGAATTTGAACATTACTTCCAGATTAGCCGGCACTAGCAGGTGATTTTTTGTATGTTGTTATTTGAAGGTATGGAGCATACATTGGTATACTTCACTACGTGTAGGCAAGTGTAGCTAAAATTGAAACTCAAAAAGTTTTCATTAAAACCATTTTTTGTTAGTACCAATATCGGACGCTTCTTATAGAAGGTTTATTTTATAATTCATCATTTTTTTTTTTTAAATAACCAAGAATAGACCAACAAAATGATATATAAATGTTCAGAATTTAATTTAAGGAACTTCGGTAAAAGACATCTAAAAATTTGTTGAAAATACGGTTCGCGACTTGAATAAATTTTTCTTTGACTTTGAGGGCTTGTAAATAAGTATATAAAATATATATATAAAAAATACTCTGAAATCATATGCTCCGGATATATAAAAGTTCTTAGACATAAAACTTAAAAGGCTACTCATTACTTTCTGAAATGGATTTTTTTCCGCTCTCAAACCACTATGCGACGCAGCTGCATACGGAGCTGCCGACGCAACTGGACAAGTTGGCCAACTTTTAATTTTTGCTTGCAGCTTTTTTGACGTTTCAAACTTGCGAGCAAAACCGAGTGCTTACATGTATGTTAAAGTGATTTTTAAAATCTTTTTAATCTCTCATAAGGACGTTAAGCAATTTTTGCTTCTTTTTCATCATTATTCATTTTTATTTTTGTTTTCATTTTTATTTTTCGATTAGAATTATCTTGGGTGATTTTAATGCCAAACTAGGAAGAGAAGACGTCTTTGGTGGCACAACCGGAAGATACGACACCACTTCCGATAACGGACTCAGGTTAATCGACTTTGCTGCGGGGCGAAACGTTGTGGTAGCTAATACGCAGCTCCCGCATATCGATATACTTAAGGGGACAAGGCGAATTCCTGGTCAAACAACCGCCAACCAGATTGACCACATTGCGATCGACGCAAGGCACTCCGACAGTATCAAGGATGTCCGAACGCTCCGAGGAGCCAACGTTGACTCGGACCACTATACCTCGTTATAGCCAAGGTAATGCTACGGATATCCAGACCAAAGCCAAAACAGGGAAATACTGTGAGGAAGTTCAACGTCGGACGACTACAGTCACAAGAAATCCCCAGATCCTTTTCCGATCGAGTCTCTCACGTGCTGGGCCTCGCACGACTACCACAACTAAACCCCTGGTTCGACGAAGAGTGCCGGCAAGTACATGCCGCCAAACAACAGGCATACAAAGTGGCGCTACATAGAAGGACCAGAGCTGCTCGCGAGCTCTACGATCAGAAGAGGAGAGAGGAACACAAACTTAAGAAAGAGCATGACAAGCGCGCGATCGAAGAATCAAGGAGATTCCATTGCAGGAATGGAGTTCGGAAGTTTAACCAAAAAGTAAAAAGTAATTCCCAAGGTTACAAGGCCCGAACCGAAGCCTGCAAGGACGATCACGGGAACTCCGTGGTTGAATCGCAGTCGGTGCTGAGGATTTGGAAAAATCATTTTTGCAAATTGTATAACGGCGATGACGCACCGAATTCCGCTACCATGAACATTGCACCATTCAACCTGGACGACGAAGGCCAACAATTCCGTCCACCCGATCTCGACGAAGTATGTAAAGATAGCTTTATCTAAACTTAAGTCCAATAAAGCTGCTGGAGCTGATGGCCTTGCGGCTGAGCTATTCAAAGCGGCTGACGATAATTTGGTTGGGATTATGCACCAGCTCATCTGCAAAATATGGTCGGAGGAAAGCATGCCCGATGAATGGAGCCTCAGCATTGTTTGCCCGATCCTTAAGAAATACGATCCTCTGGACTGCACCATTACAGGGCATCAGTCTTCTTAATATCGCCTACAAGATCTTCTCTGCCGTACCTTGTGAACGCCTGAAGCCATTCGTCAACAACCTGATAGGTCCATATCAGTGTGTTCTTAAGGTCAGAGAAGTCCACCATCGACCAAATATTCGCACTACGGCAGATCTTGGAGAAAACCTAGGAGTTTCAAATCGATAACCACCACCTTTTCATCGATTTCAAGGCGGCGTATGACAGCATCTATAGAGACGAGCTTTATGGAGCAATGTCTAGTTTTGGCATCCTTGCCAAACTCGTTCGTTTGTGCAGGATGATGATGGAGAGTGCACGCTACTCCATCAAGGTTGGCAAAGACCTCACTGATACCTTTGTTGTCAAAAAAGGCTTTAGGCAAGGCGACGGACGCGCTGTCATGTGACTTCTTCAACATCGTTCTTGAAAGAATAGTGCAAAACTCTCACGTCAATACTAGAGGCACAATCTTTCAAAATTCCGTCCAATTACTCACTTACGACATTAACATAATCGGACGAACAAAGCGTGATGTCAGTGGTGCTTTTGTGAGTATTGAGAAGGAAGCCAAGATGGGTTGACGTTGAAAGAAAGCGAAACGAATAGATGCTGTCAAGAAGAAAGGACACCCAACACCGACGTTTTGAACAGAACGTCACTATGGACAGCTATAATTTTGAGGTGGTCAGAGACTTTGTCTACCTAGGATCTGCCATAAAATCAGCGAACGATACCAGTGCTGAGATCAAACAAAGGATTACTCTTCCCAATCGCTGTTTCTGTGGGCTAAGAAGGCAATCGAGAAGCAAAGCACTCTCTCAAACAACTTAAATGTCCCTCTATAAGATGCTTATCATCCCGGTCCTGATGTATGGTGCATGTAATGGTGCATGAGAACGCGTTAGGCTGTTTTGAGAGGAAAATTCTCCGGGTGATTTTCCTGTCTGCATAGATGGGGAATGGAGAAGAAGATTCAACAACGAACTGTACGGGCTGTACAGCGACACCGACCTAGCAACTAAAGTGAAAAGCCAACGACTGAGATGGCTGGTTCATGTATATAGACCAGATTTAATATCTGTGCTAAACTAATGAGGCTTTTTAAGGTGTCATTGGAGAAGCCCCACTATTCCATTATAATTTGCAGGGATTCTTCTCGAAACCGCCCAGGTTTTTCAAACTAGGAAACGCTTGTCATGCAGTTGCTTCGTTATCGGGTCGGGAAGTTAGGTATATTGCAAATGCATCAGGGTCTTTTTATTAATTAATTTAAACAATATCTTAGGTTCGCTTGATGACATTAACATGTTGAACAATTACTGGTGCTTTCACAAGCAAGGGTTTGAGATACCAAGGCATGGTAAGAGCTTTTTTTGGTGGTGGGCTAGAGGTTGAGCTGGCTGGAGAGACATTCTTATTGAGGCTAAGGAGCATCGAGCAAAAAACAAAAAAGCAAGTAAGTTTTGGAAAGTACCTTTGATGTGGATTACAACCAGGCAATCTCTTTAAAGCCGATGTACCAAGACCTTGTCTCCAATTCCACATTATTACGAGTTTATTTTAAATTTAATTTGTATTCCAAGCTGCCACTGAACAAATTCACCTTCTGAATTTTTTCGATCAGTCTTAATGCAAAATCCATTAAACAGACCTCTCTCTAAGAAAAGGCTTACCTATGCTGTAGGCACCATGGAATAGAAAAACTAAGTTAAGCCATTCCTCAAAATACTAAGCAGAGCTTTTTTTTTGTCAATAACACACTTGAATTCCGAAACATTCAGAAAATTTATATAATTAAACATTGAAACGAGAAAGAGAAACCCCACCTTCTGCAATCGATTGGATTCTTTCAAAGTCTCTCTTACGAAGCTCATCAATGACAATACCTTATGGACCACACTTAAGAGCCCAACAATCCCGTCCATTCATTTGCTACATCATTAGAAACCTAAACGAGTTAACTATACAAATGGCATAAACAGATAGGGAAAGCCAAAAAAAAAAAAAATAAGGACCTTAATGCCTAATCGAGTTAGGTTTTCTGTTTTTCCTTAATTTTCCACAGTCATCCATTCGAGAGTCCTTCCGGCCATCACTGCAATTTATAACAACGCCATCCAGAAGGTATGGGTTAGGTGTATACAGGAGGACATCCGTATAGCGTATATCTAAAGTACATCACACAGCTAAAGAGGATAAGGCCACAAAATTTAATTTGAAAAAGAAAGAAGAAACAACAGAAGCAGTAGGAGAAGGGAGCTGCTCGTTCCAAAAAAAAATCACCACAATATCCTTAGCAAGGACACACAGCAAAGTGCAAAAGAATATTATTGAAGGGTGGCAAATCTCCGTTAATAATTCCAAAGAATCTCAAAGAAAACGCACAAGAAGTGACTCGGGGAAATCTCATTTTGTTTCGAGTCCTTTGTATCCTGTTGTGTTATAGTGTTGTTGTTGTTGTTTTGGTGTTGTCGTCTTGGTCTCCTGCTTTTTGTTTCCTTGTCAGTGGACTCCAATCGGAGTTATAAATTTTCGTCGAACAACACGGATGGAAGAACAAAAGGCTGATACGAGCACGAAAGAAAGAAAAAAATAATGGAAAACAAATTATGCACTTGTACCTTCAGTGTAGCGTGAAATCCCATAGTCAGCCACTCCTCTATACACCCCAAGGCTCTACCCGCATCAGCACAAAAGGGGTCTTAGTCCTCATTTGGGTGGAAATTAAAATGCATTTTTCTTTTTCATGCTTCCCTTTCCGTTCTTGTTGATTCTTTATCCAATTGTCCAGATTTTTTTTACTTTTATTCATACATACCTACGTATAGATACTCTTGGTCGCTTAGTCCTTATCTCTGAATTCGAAGAGGATTATTTCGATGGAATTTTAATCATGAGGAAGAGATTTCATTTAATTTTGTTTTGCGATTTTAATTTTCGTGTTTTTCGTATTGAGTTTTAATTGAAATTTTCTTATTTGAATTTTTGGGTTCTTATTATGAAGAAGGCTTTGGGATAGAAGAAGTGCTAGATTAGTGAGAGATTTTATGTTTTGAAAAGAGAGTGTTGGAGATGTTGTTGAGGTTCTGCTTGAAAGAGATAAGTTGGTTTTCTTATTTCTTTTATCCGGGATTACAGATTTATTTTGGTAATTTTCATTGGAAATATAATATCGTCGGAATTAGTTTTTTTTAAATTTTTGGACAGTTCCGTTTTCCATACATTTTTTTCTGATAAGAATCCAGCTGTTTAATAGGCAACATTTATACAAAGAGTAATAGGACACGAAGAGAACCCATCTTCATTAATTTAACTTTTGTAAGGGTCTATCGACGTTATTTTCTATTGAGCAAATTTGCTTCTTTAAGTCCTTAGAGATGTGCATTTCGCCCACTTAAAGTCTCTTAAACAGTCCCATTAGTTGATCGGGGGTAGATACCTACTCAATAAATTTCTATAAGACCTTATAGAAAGAAATTGCTTCAATAGTTGCAAAAATGTGTAAAACTATTAGCTTCAAAGAGAAGCAATGAACAAGCTTTTCCTGAATGCCATTATTTTAATCAAGAAGCTCTATAAGTATATTAAGACTTTATGCCATACATGACCGAACTATTGAATCCATTTGCCTCGGTTGGATTTCAGATTGGCTCAAAATCCAAAAGAATCGGCTGCTGATCCGCCCCAAACACGACCGATTTTGGTTCGGTGCGAGGTCATTTGTAACCAATTGAAACCCAAATAACCTTCGCAAGGGCTTCGTTCAAGCTTCCTGATATATTGAACTCTATTTCAAAAATATTTTGACCATTCCTCTTGTGCTTCTAAGGGAATTTTATTAAGGGAAGTCTTACTTTACTTTTACTTTACTTTAGATGGCACTCACAGTCCAGGAAGGACTACGGCCTCAACCAACAAGCCCCTCCAGCCAGCTCGGTCCCTAGCTAGCTCCCTCCAGTTACGCACTCCAAGTTGGTTGAGGTCGTTCTCCACTGGTGTGCACCACCTAAGGTGGGGTCTTCCACTGCTGCGCAGACCATCAGGGGTAGATTCGAAGACTCGTCGGGCTGGTGCGTCGGTGTCCATACGCACTACGTGTCCCAGCCATCTCAGCCCCTGTATTTGCAGCTTTTTGATCAGGTCAAAGTCGCTATAAAGCCCATAAATCTCATTGTTAAATCTTCTGCTCCATACGCCATCGATACAAACTGGACCGAAGATCACCCGAAGAATTTTCCTTTCAAAGCACCCAAGCAGATTCTCATCCATTTTTGACAGTGTCCATGCTTTTGCCCCATACAGCAGGACCGGTATGATTAGAGTCTTATATAGATCTTCTTGGTTCACTGAGAGAGAGTTTAAGTACTCAAATGCCTATTTAGCCCGAAGAAAATAAGGAACTAACTAATATCTCCCTAAGGGGAGGTGCTAAAACCCTCAAACCCACCAAATCGTAAGCATCCAGTAAGATATCCGTCCTTAGTTCAAGTCCATGGAATAACCTTCCCCCCTTAAGCCACCATTACGACCAAAAGTCACAGGACACTAATGGCCGATCCTGGCGACAAGAGAGAAGGGTGTTCGGTCTACGTTGGCTTGGCATGCTTGCTTTTCACCATGGCTCAGCTCGTCGGAAGGGTAGGTTCTTGCCAGCGTAGTTCCGAACGTTTGTTACGTTATTTCATGCCATAAAACATCGATGTTGCTTGTTTTAAATAATACAAAAAATATATAGGTTCTAAAAAAAAATGCTAGAGCCCAAAATTCATCCTAAGTAGAAACAAAAAAAAAGTTCACAAAAAAAATTCGTGTTCTACGAAACAAGGCCTGAGTGAGATAGGATAAATTACCAACAAGTGTGACCCTTGTATACAGCCCGAGACAAGATGTTGGTCATCTCGGAGTGGTAAACCCCCCTTTGCAACAACCATATGTGCAACGACCTTGGCAACTGAAACCACTTAGTTTTAGTACAGCTGCCCCCTAATTTGACCTTCGACGCAAACCTACTGTCTATCCACCGTCGTTGTCATCGACCTTGTCGCTTCTGGCTCTCAACGTCTCCACACCCACCCTTTATACTATTTTATTAGCACCACATTAAAATTTTGTTTGCGAATTCAAGCTGAAAATTCAAACGAAACATCTTCCCTTGCGTAATAAAAAGTCAATTCATAACACCATTTACGATTTCATATTCATATGTTACAAACTTGTTTATTCCCAAAAAAAAATAATATATATAAGTACTTATCTATAATTATGTCTAATAAAAGTAAGTATATGTATGTACCTACCTCAATAAACAAAACAAATATGCAAAAACAAAAAAAAGTATTATAGGGAAATTCATTAATAAATTTTAACTCTATCTTCATATACAACATGTGATATAAATTTAAATTCAAAATATACTAATTGTTAAATTTAGTCCTGACTTGCAATAATAGGAGTATTTTACACAAAATGCGCGAAGTACTTTTTTTTTATCATCGAATTTTACGATATGCCTCTGTATTCAATTGCATACAAAAAAAAATCAAATATGTTTATGACCCTCATCAAGGTTAATTACTTAAAGCTTTCTTTCTTCTTTCAGTTTAAATTTAATATTGGTTTACATTCTCTTAGTTATAAAAAAAAACCTGTATTATTTATTTATAATTCCAATTTGGAAGTTTTCTGTGATCGTATGTATTTTCGACGAGGCTTACTCTTCGGCAGTAATACTCTCTTTTACGATCTTATATTTTTATATACAAATAAAATCTAATATCGCGAATTCGATTAGGTCAGCTTTCAAAATTTAATTATGTAATATTGATAAGAACAAGGCACTTACCCCAAGTTTTTTTTTATAAAAAAAAATTTATTTTGTACTTTGATTCGGAGATTCTGCCGTCGATCCAACGAGGTGGTGCACCGCTTCGGTTGGGTTGGCTTCCTATTCACGTTCACTTTTTTTTTCAGTTCGTTATCAATTTCTGTTTTTAATAAATTTACCTGTTGGGATAGAATTAAATTTCGAAAGGGTTTTAAATCGAATTTGCAAAAAAAATAAGAAAAAACCTGTATAATCTTAATTATTATTTTCTTTTCAATAAATGTATATTATTAGCTTTTAGTATTAACTTTATTCTTATTTAAATTTACGTTCTATTATTTTTTTTTTTTTCTTCTCTTTTGTTTTCTTTTTTTTTTTTTCTTTTTTCTTGTTATTCCTAAGTTTAAGCAAGTTTAGAATAATAAAAAAAAATATTAAATGATAAATAAATAAAATTACTTAGCTTTTATAAAATTATTTATAGTGTTATCTCTTATATGTAAGTGTGTTGTTTGTTCCATGTTATCTTGATGTCGGTGTCGCTTAAACTTGCTGTTGAATAGGGTGAAGTGTGATGGGTGTCTATTGTTATTGCTGTAGGTGTGTTGGTTGTGTGTTATTGCTTTAAGAGATGATGTGGTATGGTATTGAGATCTACTGAAGTTGTACGTATTTGCTGTAAGGGATGATGTTGAGTATATTGCTGTATGAGTTAAGATCGTATGATGTTGTTGTTGGTGAATGGGTTATGGGAGTCGTAAGATATTGCTGTTAGTGATGATGTGTGTTTTATGGCTGAAGTGTGGTTATTGTGTGTGTTGTATGATCTTGCTTTAAGTGATGAGCGTGTGTTGTAAAATATTGCTGTAAGCGTGGCTATTGAGTGTGTGTCGTGTGATAAAGCACAGGTTATGACGTTGTCTGTGCTTCCAGATAAGGCTGCCGTAGACGTATAGACTCTCGATAGCTTGAAGCCTTTGGTGTCTTCGGCAATAATAGTAAAAATTTGTCGGCTTTGGAGATTTGAGGCTACTTGTGTCACCGTTATGATCATGGAGCTCTCGTGCCAGCAAGTGTGGCGTTGGTGCTCTCTATGATTTTTCTGTCGCTTTGGTGATGTATTGCTGAAATTTTAGAAATTTTATAATTACCTTGATCAGTGTTCTTTTTTTTTTTTCTTTTTCTTTATAAATCTGCAAACAAAACTAGTTGGTATCACATGTTCACTTACTCAATCTTTTCTTGTTTCTTGTTAATTTTTTTTTTTTTTCATAAATTTTCACTTAGTATTTTATTATTTTTTTTTTTTGTAGTTTAATGACAATTTATGTTTCTAAGTTTTATTTACACTTGACTTTTTCTTTATGTAAAAGTTTAAATAAGGTAATGTGATCGTTTGTGACTGTACTTTTTAATTTCGTGTTGTTATCACCCGACTGCGACTAACGCGCTCGATTATCCAAAGCCAACTGCTTTAGTTTTTATCGTCGGCCCCTTATCCTCTTCGTCTCCTCATATATTTTCGTTAAAATTTTCAGTATGGAAGCGCATCCGGCATCGATTTTTTTAGAATTTTGGGCAGAATTTTAATCAAAAAAATCTAATTTTAACTTTAAAAATTGAATTTTATTTTGTTTGTAATATGTG
Organism: Dasysyrphus tricinctus; assembly: GCA_963921185.1. Taxonomy (NCBI): domain Eukaryota; kingdom Metazoa; phylum Arthropoda; class Insecta; order Diptera; family Syrphidae; genus Dasysyrphus; species Dasysyrphus tricinctus. Next base: position 81,413,946 of record OY992531.1, read on the forward strand.
TGTCCAATTTTTTGTATTTCCGTCTAATTTCTTCTTAAAACTCTTTACCCCTCTTCTGGTTAGCCCCATCTCATACGCTTTCTGTAACATGTATTAGTTATCGAATCGAGTCTTCTTTAACTTTTCTTTATTTAATCTTCCAAGCTTCCTCTCGTCTTCTTTAGACCATTTGGTATGACTATGAGTCCACTACAATCTATCATACCCAAGGCTTTCCGTAGCTGAGTGGTTTGCACGCTCGCCCATGAATCCGATCATCACCCTTGGTTCGAATCCTCCACTCGCTTTGTTACTTATTCTTATTATTATTTTTTTTTTTTTTTTAATTTTCTTTTAATTAATATAAGTATTTATTCATTTAAAATTTTTTTTTTTAATTTATTTTCTTATGCCTATACCCTACTTTCTTGACAGCCTGTATATCTATCTAAATGACTCCATACTCATTTACTTAAGATAAAAATTTTCAGACTTCTGCTCCCAACTATGCGACCTCTAGTTAACTTCCCTTAAATGAATCTCCGATAAGTTTGGCAATAATAATTTCCCTTACTAGTCAAGCTCCAATCCTAGTTTGACTATCATTGAGTTGCTATAAAGTCGAAGGTATTTTGCAAATTCAAATTCTAACGTCCGCTACGTATTTTGCTACAAACTGTCAAGTTCCATTGAAGGATTGCTACGATGTAGATGGATGAAAAAACAGCTTAAAATCAGAAATTTTTGAAGTTTTCTTACTCCGGAAAAAAATAATTTTAGGTCAATTGGGTGAAATTTGGATCGAAATATTCGTTTTCTGTCAAAATATAGCTCGTCTTTCGTCTGTCAAGCCATCAGCTGTCAAATACTTTTGAAGGATGACTACGATGTTGATGGACTAAAAAGGGCAATTGGATGACATTTGCATCGAAATATACATTTGCTGCCAAAATATAGTGTGCCCTCCGTCTGTCAAGCCATCAACTGTCAAATTTCATTGAAGGATGGCTACGATGTCAATGGATTAAAAAACATCAAACAAATCAGAAATTTTAGAAATGTTTGTTTTGTACTACTCCGGAAAAAAGTGATTTTAAGGCAATTCGGTGACATTTGTATTGAAATATACTTTTCCCGTCAAAGTATAGTTCGTCCCTCTCATCTGTCAAGCCATCAACTGTCGATGTATTAAAAATGCTCAAAAAATTCAAACATTTTGAGATTGAGAGGAAGGTCGAAGCAGAGTACGTTTGAGGTGGCAGAAAATCAGCTGTGTCAACGTAAATATAAAGTCAACGCGTTGTTGAGTAGTCTGTCATAGTGTCCTAACTGCGTTGACAGGGGGATTTCACGGTCACCGAAAATAATCAACGCATTGACCCTTAAATTCGTGATAACGAGAGTGTCAACGCATGGACAGTATTCTGCGTTAACGATCACACGACAAGACAACTTTGGGACAGAATTTTACGTCATTTTGACGTCAGAGAGTCAACGCGTAGACCATTTGCGTTGATCGTCTAATCATAGCTTTACTAACTCCCAATCCATGAAGGGTAGAAGGATTGCAGCCTGATACATGGCAGCCTTCTATCCTCTACGATCCCGAGCACGTTGCTTCCAGTCATCTAGACCAAGCTTTCTGGCATCCACGATGGCTTGGTCCTTAAACCGGAGCACAGTGGTCAGTTTCTTGAATTTGGGTTACAAAAATTATCTCTTACGGCAATTCTAAATAAAGGGTGTATTTCTTAGACATGTAGTTTTCAAGAAGACATAAAACGCATATAATTTAATATTCTGGCCATGAATTTAGCTTTATTGTTAAGATAAGGGTTTGCCATTATGTTATAAAAATGATTTCGGGCAAGTGGCCGCCGCGGCTGGCTCGAATAAATTTCAGCCGAGAGGCCCAATTTTCAACCACCAATTATCGACGCAAAAAATAGCGTCTTCGGTGCGCACTGTACGGCGGCGGCATCTCTGAGGATGCGCATTATCCACTAGAGTACACGTGGTGCGAAACCGATCCATGGTTGCTCGAAATTCCGACTCTGCTGGGTGATTATGTCGACCGAATATTGGACGCAGATCGCGATGCGCGAACCGGACCATTATTTTGGTAATACATTTGCACGATTTGCAAACGTTGTTCAGGAGTAAGTCCATTCATTATGAAATGGCAAACCAAACTGAGCATAAATCAATCGACAGCTGTCAAAAAGACCAACTCCGAAAAAAGTATTGCCAGATTGAAAACCATACGTCTAAAAAACACCCTTTATTATTAGGTTTATTAACTTAGGTACTTATACTCTCCATTATTAGGCATTTTGAGTTTAGAGCTTATTTCTTTGTATTGTCATTGTATTATCCTATTGCTTTTTTTCGATATTTGCTTGGCATTAAATTACATGCTCTTAACTTCGCGTGAAATTGAGAACCACGTTTTTTAAAAAGTTAAGAAAATTCGTAACTCATCGTATTTTTTTTACTTCAATATGTGAATACTTTGTTGATCAATAGCTCTTCAGGTTTAATTATCTCGTCTTCCTATACTCAGGAGAACAAAAAAAAAAAAAAAAACATTTTGAAAGAGCAAACCATTCTTTCAAACAGGCAGACTGTAAACACAAGCAACGAAAATAAGCAAATAAAAATAAAGAAGCAACAAAAAAAAAAACTTCAACTAAAACTTCTGATGTTGCTGCTGCTTCTTCTGCTGAAACAGCACTTCACTTCAGTGTTCAGTTCGATTGCAAACTTTCAATGAAATCAAGAATCAACCTACATGATGGTATCCCATGATACCTTTATCCTTGATGCACAGTATATCCATCCATCGTGCTCCTTCTGTGGATTCTTGTTTCTATTGGGTCTTCTCTGTTTCTTTTGCAACCAAACAAAACAAAGACCAGCAATGAAAACATAAATTGTGTACGAAACATGATGAACTACACCATTGCCGCCTTAAGCCCACTTCTGAACTCAAAAGTCGTAAATGGAAAATCAATGAACTTGAGCGAGTTGTTAGTTTGATAAAAAAAAGAAAAAAAAAAATATTGCAGAAAAAAAAAACTTGCAGGAACTTTTACAAAGGGAAGGAAGGATTGGATGAAAATACAGAAAACTGCTTTCAGGGATGAACCGATAATAATTCCTCCACAGCTGAGTCGATGTTGTTGATTTCTTGTTTACGATGCATCCAGTCCTGGATTTGTTTGACTAGATTGCCATTCAATAGATACATAGAAGGCCTCTTTTCGGTTTCTTTGTCAGATTTCCTATAAGGTGTCATTCGTGGAATTAATTAAACAAAGGGTACTCCTGAGCCACCTCGAGGTTGCTATTATTAACAGTCTTTTGTCCTTATCTACTTGGTAGATGGCCTTTTCGTCATTTATTTTAAGACCAAGAACTTTTCTTGGATTGTCTTGATGGATTCTTTAACGAAGGGTTGGAAGCGGCTGATGATGGCGATATCGTCAGCATACCTCAACAATCGAACTTTGAAAGATCTGTTGAAGGTATTATCTTCCGTGTTAACAACTGTCCCTCTTAGGTAAGGTTAAGTTAGGTTAATGGGCTGACAGTTGGTCTTGTTACCGTCACACTTAGATCAATTTAGATCCATTGTGGTACCCTAGGGGTTGTGAACCCCATGAAATGAAACCTATGATTGATCCCATGTTAATTCAAGCCCGTTAAGGGTGTTGAAAAGTTTCAGCAGGCTATAGCCTGAAAAGTCGGTGAGGAGTGTCCGTTGGCACATAACCACCAGGCTGAGGAGAGGAAAACGCCTCTCAAAAGCGTGATCCTTCCTTTACCCCCACTTGAGAAATCCTCTCTCAATCAGGCCCGTAGGAGCAGTGGCTCCATGCAACGACTGGTGGATGAGAGTGGTAGGTCAGTGGTTGGTGCATGTATCCGTACGTTGAAGAAAAGTCTGTCGTCACATAAACACCTGGCTTTCAAAAGGCGTGCTCCTTCTTTTGCCCTCACTTGAGGAATCTTCCCTCTATCAGACCCGTAGGAGGAGTGGCTATATGCAACGGCTGGTAGATGGGTATGATAGGTCAGTGGTTGGTTTATGTTACCGTTCGATGAAGAAATGTCTCTAGTCACGTTCGTTCTAAAAAGGACCCTTTTTTATGTCTATTGACTGCTGTTGGATAAATAACCAATCTCGTGGTCGTGTGGTTGATAGAGCTTAAGGATTTTCAAGCCATTTGGTAGCATTAATAAATTTCAACAGGTTTTTGCTTGGAATGTCGGAGAGTTCTTCCAAGCCATTGAAGAAGTGTCTCCCTAGATGTTTGTTTCCGAGATGGTACAGCGCAGGACAGTGACACAGGTAGTGAGGAGTATCCTCATGTATCTCTATGTCACCACATCCCCTGCATAAATCGTCTAAACTGAGTTTCATCTTTTTCTTGTGACCGGTGGTGATACTCACGAGAAGAGATAAGGACTTTTTATTCAATTGGATGATATTGTCGGTATTTTGTGTGTTGAAACTAGGCCATAATTTTCTGGTTATAACACAGGTATCGAGCGAGCTCCATCGCTTGTTTGTCACAGCTAGAACTTTACTCTCGATTAGCTGTTTAAGATTACAGGGTGGAACCTGAACTGTTGTTATTGCCTGATTAAGATCAAGAGTCGATCCGAATCTTGCCAACTCGTCAGCGCTTTCATTACCTGCGACACCACTATGACCAGGAACCCAGCAGAGCCTTATATTGTGCTGTGTACCAAGAACCCTTAGCTCTTCGCGACAGCAAGTAATAAGCTTCGATTTGATTTCAAGGCAGAAATTGCTTTTATTGCCGCTTGGCTATCAATGAAAAAGGTGATATCAGCTTGTGGTATTGCCATCATTGAGACTTGTCTAGCAGCTTTTGTCACTGCCAGCACCTCAGCTTGGAAGACACTGCTGTAATCAGGAAGCCTGAATGAGCTGGATAATCCGAGGGTTTCTGAATAGAACCCTCCACCAACACCTGTATCTATCTTTAGCTATCATCGAATCGCAGGTTGACGGCTCGTTCATTTGCCAGTCCTCTCTACTAGGAAAAGCTGTCGTGAACGGCTTATTGAAGTCTAAATGGGGTGTTATGTAGTCAGTGCATACCATATTACCCGAGTATTTCTGTAGAATCTGCGCGTAACCTGTAGCACTCTGTTTCCAGCTGCCAGTTTGGCTAAGCCAAAGTGCGCTATTGGCTGCTGATTCCTGTATATATAGATCTAGGGGTTTTTAGTTGAGTATAGCTTCCATACCTGCTGTCGGGGTGGACCTCATTGCCCCAGTGGTGGCAGGTAGCGAGGTGGCACCTGAGCAAGGCACTTATGTACTACGGACTGGTGGTCATTATTTTTTTTGTCGGAAGACAGAACTAACTATCCACCTGAGAAGTCAACTGACTTACCGCTTTCTCCTTGTGATGTAAGGGTGGCTAAACACAGTAGGACAGTAGGTTTAATTTAGCAGAACTGACACTTCGAGCCCTTGGTAGCCGATCTTTAAATTAAACCAAGGATTGTTGTCCCTGCTTTCTGCAGGTTCGAAATGAACGAAGCAAAGATAATCACCCCAATTACAGAATCTGACGAATGAGCTGTGGAGGGAGTCATACTCAATTTGGACGTTAAGCTCATAGTAAAAATGTCAAAATTGAGTCCGATTCCCTCCGCACCTCTGAGGTGCGTCGCGGTAGCTGTGGTAACGATAAAATTCGTGATCACTCAAGGTAGACAGGCCTGCCTTGATTAGACAGAAAGAATCCATACCTAGGTGAGTTTACTTCTGCATAATGAACACAGTAGGAAGTTGACAGAAGTCTCTTCCATTGGTGGTGCATGGTCGCTGTGGGGTTCTATATTTTTATCTGGCTATATGAGCCCCTAAAGTTGAAACTATGAATTTACTCTGGGAACAAATGGAAGTTAACGGTGCTGGTGAACACTTCATTTGACTCCTCATGCGGGTGGGCTCGCAGTGGAATTAAGCCATTTTATTGGCAGGAGTCCACGTTAGGCTTACCTTCATACGGTCCCTGTTGCCTGTTCCAGAACAAGATTAAAGACAAAAAATTAAATTGAAAAAATTTTTTCTCAGTTAATACGGCCCTGTTTATGATACAGAATTTACAATTTTTGTATATTTTTAATGTCTACGCGAAGAAACAACGTAAAGGTAAAACATTATGCATTTAAATATATTCGGATATGAAAAGCACTTGACTCCTTGGGAAATGAAGAACTTAAGGGTGGCTGGGTTGTATGCAATATAAATCACCATCATCACTATCATCGTCATCGATATTGAATGATATGGAGATCTGTTCAAAGACTTAAATTGCATATTTTTCCTTTGCCAAGGGCTTGATATTGATTTTTTATATTGAAGGTATAGAGCCATCGAAAGAAGAGATTTTGGTATCATTTTGTATTCATATTTTGACCTATTGGAAGTGAAGGCTGCGTTTTAAATTAATTTTGCTGCATGCAATATGCAAGATAAATATTGCATTTGTTTCGCTTTTGTTTGCAAGCACAGTTTGATCCATTTGATTTGCCTGATGACTCAAAGTGAATTAGCATTTTTAATTCAATTGTAAATATTAAATGGAACTTTTGTACCTTTAACAGATTCAAGCAATACTTTTGATTAACAAAGGAAGTTTTTAAGAATGTGTTGGATGAAATAAGTGATATAATAATGATTCGACAACGTTCACCATCGATTCTATTAATAATGATGCTCGCAGTCATCTCAAGAATTCTAGCTGATGGGCGCTGGCAACGACTTCAATTTGGGATTAGCTCAACCAATAGTCAGCAAGTTTTTTAAAGAAGTTATTAATGTAATGGAAGCCCATGTCTGCCCAAAATGGATTCGATTTCGAATGTCGGACATCTTTGTCCGTAGCTTGTTCAATAGAACTGGTTTTACTGGTGTCATTGGATGGTAAATGGCACACATATTCGAATTTTTATGCCCAAAAAAGAAGAGCAACATTATTCCTATGACAGAAAAGGTTTCTGTAGGCTCAATGCGATTATAACTAGTAGGTATTTTTGCACCTTTACCGAAAAGAAATTTTTTTCAATTCCATTTCAAGGTTTGTGATCATCGTATGCGCATTCGGTATATTGATACAAGGCATCCAGGAGCTAGTCATGATGCACTTATATGGAATTCAAGTGAAATAGAGGATAAACTACAAGCTAATTATGCTACCGGTGAAAGAAACACATGTCTCTTAGGTAGGTACAATACTAAAAATGTTTAATTTTGAAAATATTCTACTCAATTTATCAAAAACAGGTGATGCAGGATACCAACTAGAGGCATTTCTAATAACTACTTTTAGATCCACCCAAGAACGAAGCCCTGAAAGTAATTTCAACCTTAAGCACGCGTAATCTAGAAACATAGTTGAAAGAACAATTGGTGTTTGGAAGAATCGTTTTCGTTGCCTTCTAAGTGCCCGACAGCTGCATTACAGTCCCGAAAAAGGAACACAGATCGTGAACGTACATATGTGCAGCTTTGCACAACATTTCAATTCACTACGGATACAGAACTGATATTCTTACAGACGAAGAACGTCTGACGATGTTGAAGTGGAAATCTTTAGTCACGATCATAGCTTCTTTTTACTTAATTCACTGTTTTTTTTACTTCCTGGTTTCTTCTGGTGACTTGAGTGTAAGCTTCTTTTATTCGATTTCTATTTTTTCCTTTTTATTTCAAGATCTATCATCTTTATTTTATTTGTTTCTTTTCTCTGCATTTCTTTTCTTTCCATTTCTTGCATTTTTAAACGTTTTATGTCCCTCTTCCAATTTAAATGACTTTCTGATATATCTCTCTAGTCTCTACCTTTTTCGTATATCCTTTTATTTTTTTCAGACTTTCGTTAAACTATTTAGGGTATTTTTGAAGAACGAACTACTTCTCTAGGATCGCAGCTCTTTTCCTGTTTAAAAGCGGAAGCGTGCCGTCGGTCGTTTCTTTCCTGCAGGCTCTATATTTTCATCTTGTGGTTCCCGATGTTGGGGTTGCAGTTGCGAAACTTCACCTTCAAATTCGGTGGAACTATCTTCTGCATTTAAAACTACTTCATCTAAATGGCGAAGTGAAGTGTCTGCAGTCTGATTTTCTATTGATTGAGCTCCTGGTGCAGTTTTCAAGGGGTTTGGAAGCAAATAAGGCTGGGATACACTAATGGAATTTCCAATTGGGTTCAACCACTTTTTGAAATTTAGCAAATTTGCTACAGCATCTTCTAGTGGAGATTAAATTTGCAACATGTTTGAGCCTCCTCCAGTAGCATTTATTTCCTTCGTATTGTGGACAATTATTTCTTTACTTTGAATTTCATATCAGACCAATCCTGATAAAAGTAAAGCATTAGAATGTTTGTATATTTACTTAAATAACCAATTCAAACCTTTTGCCAATCATCTCCATCTCTTACTGGAGGACCCTTGCTGCTCAACTCCTCAGCTATTGAACTCCATTCCCTTTTTAGTTCAACTTTCTGTATTCCTTTCATAAGACCCCTTGCCAACTGCTCATTTCTCTCAACCAAATCTAAAAGCGTGTGGAACTGGCTTTGATGTGTTAACTTCAACTGCGAAAATGTAAGCAAGCATTTTATTATTTTATTTACATGACAAGTTTAACAGCATTAAATTCCATAAAATAAATTATTTAACAAGAATACTAACCGTTTTGGGGCTGTCGTTGTCGTGAACAAATTTTTGAACGCCTTGCCTTTTTTGACATCAAATGCGTAGGTGATATCTTTGCCGACCTTGATGGAGCTGCGTGCATTCTCCACCGTCATCTTGCACCGATGAGTTTGTCAGGGATGCCAAAACTAGACATTGCTCTATATAGCTCGTCTCTATAGATGCTGTCATAAGCGGATTTGAAATCGATGAAAAGTAGGTGGGTATCAATTTGAAACTCCTGGGTCTTCTCCAAGATCTGCCGTAGTGCGAATATTTGGTCGAGGGTGGACTTCCCTGGCCTAAAGCCACACTGATATGGACCTATCAGGTTGTTGACGAATGGCTTCAGGCGTTCATAAAGCACGGCAGAGAAGATCTTGTAGGCGATATTAAGAAGAATTATGCATCTGTGGTTGGTGCGGTCCAGAGGATCACCCTTCTTGAGGATCGGGCAAACAATGCTGAGGTTCCATTCATCGGGCATACTCCTAACCAATTCATAGCTAGCTGCTTTGAATAGCTCCACCATCAGCTCCACCATCTTTATTGGACTTATAGGTAGGGAGCCGGTGACATCAAAAGTCCCGTCATCGCGGAAATGGACATAATATATATCATTGGAAAGGTAATTTTATGTACTTTCAGAAAAACTCGGTATGACAGGCCCTAGCCTGCCGAAAGTATCTGTCATACCTGGTTGAACGATGCGACCTCTGTTTTTAATAAAATTCATTGTGCTTTTGTATGTATGCTATTGATTTCGAAGCCACTGAATAGATTGAGCTCGAATTCGCAGAGAATATTTTGTATATACCATTAACTATTTCTGGAAAGTTTGGTTAAAATCAGTTCACAGGTTTTTTAAGGAGGGGCAGAAATGCACGCTGGGTACCCAATAAAAATGAACCGTTTTTGAGATAAAACTTTGTTTTTAGTTTTATTATTGTTTTTTGAAGGGTGATTACTAAAAAAAATTAGCTAATTACAGCCTACGAACTTCCAAAAATAAGTTCTGCCCAAAAAAACCTGACTTGATAGTACAGTCAAACCCGCTTATTTTGATTTTTTAAAATCATATTTTTCTTATTTATTTTATAACTATTCATAAAAAAGTTAGATTAATTGAACAGAAAAGTTTTTTGAGTGTGTTAGTATTTATGTACATAAGGTAAGAGGTCTGATTAGGCGAGAAATATATACCTATGTACCTAAGTTGACTGATTTTACTTAATAACATGAAATAATCATAATTTGTGGGCTTAAACGTTTTTTTTATTATTGTATTATTGTGTATTGAAACGTGATTGAAAAATACTGCCTAAGAAGAAAAAATCCCGACGTGATGGTACAGTCAAACCCGCTTATTACGAATTTTTCAAATCACATTTTTTTATTTATTTTCTAACTGTACACAATCATAAATAAACTTCAATTACATAAGCATACATTTTTTGCCTATATACATAGCTATAAATGTACATTAAAAGGTTTGGAGTTTACTTAGGTGGAAACATATACATACATATCTACATAAATGTACCTACAGTGTACCTAAGTAAATTTATTTTACTTGCAAACATAAAAGAATCATAATTTTTTCGTTCATTGAAGGGTGTTAAGAAAAAATAGTGTTAAATCCTCCCAAAATTATATGATTTACCGATTATACAGTCAAACCCACTTACTTAAATCCATTCCCTCTCTCCTCTTCTGCTGGTAGAGCTCGCGAGTAGCTCTGATCCAGGGTTGCCAGTTTTTGGGTTTTCCCCCCAGGTTTAGGGTTTTTTTTATCGTTGGGGGAAAATCTGGGGTGATGAAATGTCTGGGGGGAAATCTGGGGGTATAATTTTTTAAGTTAAAAATTTAAAAATTGTATGATTGCTTCATTTTCTTCATTTTAAAAATAACGTCTTATAGGAATTGAATCAGTTGATATTTAGATTTTTGTTAGGCTGATAATATTTGAGGGCGTGTGTGCAAAACTGGTGTAACCCATATTTTAGAAAAAAATGATAATTTTGTCTCGTAGTTCCTCATTTAAGCATCAAAATTCATCAAAGCGAAAAACTCAATTCTTAAATATTCAAGCTTTCCAAAAATATGACTTATCCTTCTACACATCAAATACTACCATTGATCGATTCTAAATGAAAAATATGCTAAAAAAAGTGGGTTATACATCACTTTTACGCTCACGGCCTCATTTGTGATTGAGATATATTTCTTACATGCTGGATCGCAGAGTTTTACGCGAGAGGAAACGCTGAAAGATGTCGCTAGTGAAAACGACTGCAAAAATGAAGATGACGAGCGTTAATATTATTCTTGATTTTTTTTTAAATAAAGTATTTTTTTGTAGTTAGATGCATATTTTCATATTTATTATAATTTTTTTATTTCATCTGAAATATGTAATGAACTTATGTGTATTGAAAGAAAAAATGAATTTGGAAGTTGGAAAAAAAATCTAGGGTTTTTTTTTATCAAAGTGTGGAAATCTGGGGGGTTTCTAAATTTTTCTGGGGGGACAGTTTTTTTTCATCTGGCAACGCTGCTCTGATCCTTCTATGCAGCGCCGCTTTGTATGCCTTATGTTTGGCTGCATGTAATTGCCGGCATTCTTCGTCGAACCAGGGGTTTTGCTATGATGGTTGTGCGAGGCCCAGTCATCTTTGATGGCTTCCTGGCAATTCTTCCACTGGTTCTCGATACTTGCAGTTGCGGGATAGGACTATTTAAGAGGGCGCGAAAGACTTGATTGGGAAAGGATCTGGCAATTCCTTGTCACTGTAGCCATCCGATGTTGAACTTTCTCACAGTATTTCCCTGTTTTGGTTTTGGTCTGGCTATCTGTAGCATTACCTTGGCTACAACGAGGTAGTGGTCCGAGTCAACGTTGGCTCCTTGGAACGTTTGGACATCCTTGATACAGGAGAAGTGCCTTGCGGCGATCGCAATGTGGTCAATCTGGTTGGCGGTGGATTGGCTATGAATTCGCCATGTCCCCTTGTGTATCGAGATGCGGGAAATGCGAAAAAGCTACCACAACGTTTCGCCCCGCAGCAAAGTCGATTAGCCAGAGTCCGTTATCGTAGGCTATGTATTGTAGGCTATATCTTCCGGTTGTGCCACCAAAGACGTCTTCTCTTCCTAGCTTGGCATTAAAATCACCCAAGACAATTTTAATGTCATAGCTAGGGCATTGCTCATATGTCTTGTCCAGGAGCTCGTAGAACTCATCCTTGGTGTCGTTATCCTTCTCCTCTGTGGGGCATGCACGCATATGAGGCTAATGTTGACGAATTTAGCCTTGATTCGAACAGTCGTGAGGTGCTCGTTCACATAGTTGAAACACAAGACTTCTTGCCTAAGTCTGCCTCTAACGACGCGACGAATCCACATTCAAAAAGACGCTGCCTTTGTAGTCGGTAACAATCACCGCAGTAGATGTCACAGTCTTTCTATTTTCTTTTGCCTAGCCCTGCTGTCTGCTTTGTAACAGTCTAAGGCTTCCGCTAAATGTTCGGCTGCTCGTGGTGTATAGAGAAACAGAACATTCCACGTGCATATTCGAAGTTCGTTGTCCTTATTTCGTTTTGTGTTCGTCAACAGTAAATCCGTCCGTATCCGAGCCTTGTTGTTGCTCGCAACTAAATAGCTTAACGTGGCCGGTAAGCCACCCCGACGCACGGCACGACCTGGGGGTCGGTCTGGAGGACCAGACCCTTCCAATATGACTCCAAAGGCGGGAAGCCGGATTGACCGCTCCTTATAGGCCTGGGCTTTGAATATGTGGTAGTAGCCCGTATGCCGTATAAGTTGTTCACTTAGTAGTTCAACTTAACTGGAACTGTAGACGCCAGCGTTGATTCCATCTGGGGAATTCTTCTGCCGTCACCTGAATAGAGGAGAAGTGCCTTAGTGGGAACACTTTTCCCCCCCTCTCTCGTTTGCTGCCTTCTAAAACCGTCCACAGGGGTTGGAACCCCATCTTCAGTTAAAGGTACTTACTAGGCACCCGATGCTCACCACGGAGAGGTGAGAGTAGGAGTTGATAGATAGAGGTTCGCTTTAAAAAAAAAAGCTTGTGGACGCCTCTTGAATGCACCGTGTATACCCTTTGAACACCTTAAACATTATTTATAGTGTCATTAAATAAAGTTACAGATGGCAGGTAGTCTCTTCTCTTCGTCTTCCTCCACTATTTTGGTAATTTTTATTATTTTTAACAGGAAAAAATTGCAACTTATTTTCCCAACAAACTTTTGGCATTTGGAGGCTTCTCTGCAACTTTTTTCATGTTCAAAATACTAAAAATAACGAAAAAAAATCGAAGTGCCCCACTTTGACATTTGACAAAAGTATGATCGCGAAAGGTGACAACAATAACACTTTACCTGAAGGTGCATCTATTCAAAACCTATATTATATGACATCAACCGTTATTTTAATCGTGGACATTTTCCATGTTATTTACGAGTTATTTGTATTTTACCATTTGGCCCAAATTGGGCGCCATTTTTAAAATATTTATAATCAAGCCCTTCTTATCTAGCCTGCTTTGGTTTCGGATCGTTAAAAACTAGTTTCGCAAACTAGACCAAGTTTTTTTTTAAGATTAAACAGCAATAAAAACAACAACATTGGTAGCTCCCCACAGCAACACGACGACATTGACGGCGACGGTGTTTGATTTGAAAGAAAGAGTGGTCAATAGCGATTCAGTTCATCTTTAATTTTTCAATTAATCATTTCTGACATCCATTGCCATTTTCAACCACAAAAATGAAAATCGCTGATATTTTCAAACCAATAAGATAGGCAATGTCCTTATGGTTATTTTTCAGAAGTTTTTAACTGACTCGGATTATATTAATGAAATTCTTTGGGAACCCTTCATTTCATTGTTTTTTTTCCTAAAGATTATGTTCTAAATAAATATGCATATATCCTTCATAAACGCCCCGACACAATTGCAATCAATTATTATTACAACAATCATCAAGTTGTGCCCTGATTAAAATAACACATCACATCCGCTTCGTATGAATAATTAAGCACAGTATAACTTAGGACAGGACAGGCACAGGCACAGAACAGGACAGCATAGCCTGATGATGCTGCTCCAAGCCATCATGGTCATCATTGTCACTTGTGCAACGCCCTATGCATACGTGCTTGTCGTATATTGTGTGTTCATTAAACGTGACAACGAGAGATGACATCCTCATACTCATCAACAGAGACAAGTACCTACTTCGTATGGTAAGGAGGGCATATATCCTCTTGGAAGCACACGCACTGCAACAATTATTATCGATCCATTTCTCGGGCGAGAATTATTTCCAAACCCACAATTTATATACCAAAGTGGAATTCAAAGTGCTATTTTATGGGTTGATGATGGTGGTGGTCTGTCCTCATCCTCATAACCTGATGCTATACTGACCACAGAGGACAATGTTAAAGGACCCTCCCCCCATCCAATACACAGAATTTCTGACTTTAAGCACATGCGTTCTAATCACTTACTTGCAAATGCAAGCTTTTCATCTTCGCATCCAGAGTAGGAGGCATATTAATATTCACAGTTAATCTTCTGCATGCGGACATCTCAATTTTTGAATTGGGAATGAGAATCGAATGCGTTTTGTCCTTGATGTAGGAATGAGAATTCTCTTTTCAATTTGCAGACATATTTATTAGCAAGCTGTGATATTGCCAAGGAGGACCACAGATGCTAGTAGCAGTTTTATTCCTTTATTTGGACTGAATTTCGTATTGGACTTGGGGATTTCCGAGCCCCTGGCTGTCTCAAATAAGGGAATCCTCATGGGTATATGAGTAGAAACTAAATTTTTTGAATTTATAAGTTCTTTAATGTGGATTTACAGTATGTTGCAAAAATAATGGTGTTGCATGGTTTGAAGGTGAAGACATTAATAGCATTTGTGTTTAAATATTTAGGGTTCTTATCAAAAGAAGGATCAAAAATTAATCTTTAGAGCCATATTCAATACACCGACCACTGAGTTAATCGAAATAGTATATTCCGAGGGTTGTCAAGAGATAATCGTTTTTGGACAAAATATCTGGCATTTCTTGTCCGTTGAATCACGGTGTCCTGGGACATATCGATGAGTTGCGTTAGTTTCGTTACCGCAAAATGGTCCACCAGCTTTCATTTTGTGATGATTGAGGTAATGGCTTAATTTTCCACGTGGTTGTTATATCTAAAGCTGAGGTGTGTTCATTGGTTCCAGGATCTACCAAAGGAGAAAGAAACTTGGCTGAGTTGATTTTGATGCCCCATCCGTGTCACGAGCTCAAGTTTTGATAGAAATATTGGGTTGCAGTTGATCCGACGCACGTGGAAAAGTTTTAGAGGTACGGTCGTTGCTTTGGTCCTTGTTTTGGCTGTTTTCAATCTGAACGAAGGATGATCTGAAACACCAGAAACTACCCAACAGTAACCTGACAGTTATTGAGAGTGCCAGAAATGTTGTGCTCAAACCACAACAGTAGATTTGAAATGGATTGCTCATCCAGGATGATGTTATTGGTGGTGCAGAATGCCTTCAGCTTTCGAAGATTAAGTCCTTCATGGATTTTGCTGGTACTGCTAAGAAGAGAGTTGGGAGGATATCGAGGAATGAAACTCCTATCGAATTTCTTCGGTATCAGCTTTATTTTTGCTGTCTTCCATCTTCGGAAAATATCTATTCTTGATGCAGGAACAACACGATGACTAGGGGAACCTTCTTTATGATCCAGTTAGAAATCATAATCTGGTCGTCCGCTATATATAATTTCAGCTATTTCTTCGGTATTGGTGAGTCTTCTAAACAGCTTGGGATTATTGGCGGGCTTACTTTCGTTTAAAATGCCAATTTCAATGTCCGTCTGCTACAGGTCCAGCTACTGTATTCCTGACTCAACTTTCACGTTTTCACTTTGAATCAGGATCAGTGAGTGGGTTTGCTACGAAATTTTCTTAAATATATTCGGCAAATGCATACCCTTGCCCGGTGCTGATTTTTTTCTGGAATTTGTTGTCTTTTGCCGATGATGTTGTTGATTTCCTCGTTAGCATCGAATTTAGGTACTAGTATTATTGGTTGTAGGCTTTTTTGGAACTGGTTGTTGTTGAAATGATGAAGAGCATTCCTAGCATAATTTGCTCACATTTTGGGATGTTCAAAGGGTAGGTAATATGTATTCAAGAGGACATAAGCGTCCACAGGTTTCTTGTTAAATCAACCTCTGTGTATCAACTCCTACACTCACCTCCCCGTGGTGTACATCGGGTGCCTAGTTCCTAGTATACCTCAATTGAAAATTGGGTTTCAATCCCTGTGGACGGTTGTTGAGGGCAGCAAACCAGAGAAGGCGGAGGGAGGAGGACTGTTTTCACTGGGGCACTTCTCCTTCTATCAAGGTGGCAGCGGAAGAATTCCCCAGGTAAAATCGACGGTGGCACCTCCGGTTCCAGTCAGGCTGCACTACTTAGTGAACATCTTACACGGGCTACTACCACATATTCTTACCACTATCCTATAAGGAGCGGTAAATCCAGCTTCCCGCCCTTGGAGTTATATTACAACGGTCTGGTCCTCCAGGTTGGGGGTCCTGTCGTCAGGATGACTTCCCGGCCACCTGAATATATTTAATAGCGGAGCAACAAGTCTTGGGTATTGACAAATTAACTGTTGGCAAACCTAGCAAACAAAATAGAGAAAACGAACTTTTAGAATTGGGAATCTGCATGTGGAACGTGCATCCGAACATTTAGCGGAAGCCTAAAACTGTAACAATAGGGGATGGGTCGAGCAAAAGAAAACTGAAAGACTGGGGCCTCTACAACGGCTTAACCTACAACAAGGGCAAAGTCTTTTTGTGTTTGCACTAGTCGTAAGAAGCAAACTTTGCACTAAGTTAAGAAGTCCTAAATATCAACTATGTGAATATTAGCCTCATATGCGCGCATATGCCCCCACAGAGGAGAAAGCTGATGACACCAAGGATGAGTTCTACGAGCTCCTGGACATGGCATTAAAATTGCCTTGGGTAATTTTTTTAGTGCCCAACTAGTAAAAGAAGACTGTTTTGTAACAGTCTTTGGTGGCATAATTAATATATATATAGCCTGCACGACACCACCTCCAATATAATGACCTAGGATGATTGACTTTGCTGTTGGGCGAAACGTTGTGGTAGCTTGTACGCAGTTCTCACATCTCGATATCAATAAGGGGACTACCTCATCGTAGCCAAGGTAATGCTACAATTATCCAGACCAAAGCCAAACAGGAAAATCATCATCATCATGTCCTGTTACCAGGGTTTGAGTATAGGGCGCCAACTTCAAGCATCCAAAACCAGTGGAAGAATTGCCAAGAAGCCTTCAGAGACGCAGATTAATACAGCAAAACAACAGGCATACAAAGTGGTGCTGCATAGAAGGACCAGAGCTGCTGAAAAAGCGATCGTGAGAAGCATGTGTGATGAAGGAAAAAGAGGGATGCCATTGCAGGAATCAAGTTCGGAAGTTTTATCAAAACGTTAAAAGAACCTCTAAAAGTTTCAAGGGTCGAGCCGAGGCCTGCAAGGACGATCAAGAGAACATCGTGTAAATCATATTCCGCTGCCATGCAGATTGCACCATTTAACGTGGACCAACAATTCCGTCTACCCGATCTCGACGAAGTGAAGATAGCTTTATCTAAATTTCTCTAATACAACTTGTGGCCGAGGTGTTCAAAGTAGCTGTCAATAAATTTGTTAGGACTTTGCATCAGCTCATCTGCAAAATATGCTCCGAGGAAATCATGCCCCGTGAATGGAACATCAGCATTGTTTCCCCGATCCTCATGAAAGGCGATCCTCTGAACTTCACCAACTACAGGGGCATCAGTCTTCTTAATATCGCCTACAAGATCTTCTCTGCCGTACTTTGTGAACGCCTGAAGCCATTCGTCAACAACGGGATAGGTCCATATCAGTGTGGCTTTAGGCCAGGGAACTCCACCATCGACCAAATATTCACACTATGGCAGGTCTTGGAAATAACCAAGGAATTTCAAATCGATACTCACCATCTTTCATCGATTTCAAGGCCGCATATAATAGCTTCCATAGAGACGAGCTGGAGAGAAAAATATCTAGTTTTGTCTTCCCTCCCAAACTTGATCGTTTGTGCAGGATGACGATAGAGAATGCACTATGCTTCATCAAGGTCGGCAAAGACCTCACCGATACCTTTGATGCCAAAAAAGGGTTTTAGGCAAGGCGACGCGACGCGCTGTCATGCGACTTCTTCAACATCGTTCTTGAAAGAATAGTGCAAACTCTTACGTCAACACAAGAGGCACAATTTTTTAAAAGCCCATCTTATTACTTGCTTACGCCGACGATATTGACATAATCGGACGAACAAAGTGTGATGTCAGAGGTGCTTTCGTGAGTATTGAGAGGGAAGTCAAGAAGATGGATTTTCCGGTGAATGAAGACAAGACCAAATAATTAGTTCTCAACAAGAAAGGGCATCCAACACTGACGTCTCGGAGAGAACGTCACCTTTGACAGCTATATAGTTTTTGATGATGGTCAAAGACTTTTGTACCTAGACTTCGGTATCAACTCAGTGAATATTACCACCGCTGAGATCAAACGAAGAATTACTCTTGCATATTGCTGCTTCTTTGGCCTAAGAAGGCAATTGAGCAGTAAAGCCCTTTCTGGAGCAACATAAGTGTCCCTTTATAGGACAATTATCATCCCGGTCCAGATATGTTCTGCAGAGGCATGGCTAATATTAACGGTGGATGAGAATGCACTAGAAGAATATTCTCCGAATAATTTTTGTTCCCGTCTGCGTGGATGGGGAATGTAGAAAAAGATACAAAATCAAACTGTGTGGGCTTTACAGTCTACAGTGACACTGACTCAGCCACAAAAGAGAAAAGCTATCGACTGAAGTGTCTGTGTCACCTAGAACGAATGGTCATCAATGCTCCAGCCCGTAAAGCCTTTGAGTCCAACCACATGGAACAAGGAAGAAGAGGAGGATAACCGAACAGATGGCACATGCAACTGCAAGGGGACCAGAACCAATGCGAAATTGAAGACCGCTAGCTAGAGACCAAGCCGGCTGGAAGATGCTTGTTGGTTGAGGCCCTGGTCCACCCCAGACTGTAGCGCCACCTTAAAAAAGTAGGGAGGTAAGACAAAATAATGCTGTCAGCAGGCAAGGATACCCAACACTGACAACGTCTCGACCAGATCGTTGCCATAGACAGCTATAATTTCGAGGTGGTCAAAGACTTTTGTTACTTTCAAGGCTCCTTAGTAAATATTGCCAGCGCTGAGATCAAACGAAAAATTACTCTTTCCAATCGCTGCTTCTTTGGACTTAGAAGCCAATTGAGGAGCAAATCCTTTCTGGAGCAACTTAAGTGTCCCTATATAAGTCACTTATCATCCATGTCCAGATATGTGGTGCAAGGGCATGGATATTATTAACGGTGGATGAGAACGCCTTTGGCTGCTTTGAAAGGAGAGTTCTCCGGGTGTTTTTTTGTGCCATCTGCATAGATGGGGAATGGAGAAGAAGATACAGCAACTAACTGTACAGCGACACTGACCTAGGCACAAAAGTGAAAAGCTAACGACTGAAGTGGCTGGGAATCGACCGGAAAGCCTTTGAATCCAACTCAGTGGGACGGTGCATTAGAATAAGCGACGCAAGTGAAAGAGGACCTCAATCAACTTGGTGTGTGAAACTGGAGAAAACTAGCTAGAGACTGAGTCGGCTGGAAAAAGCTTGTTGGCCCTGGTCCACCCTGGACTGTAACGCCAACTTAAGTAAGTATTGGGTATGCCATTTCAACCCCGGCATAAAATAAATTAATCATTTAAGTCTCTCTGAAATTATCTCAGAAAAAAAATCTGTCCGTTAATTTTTGGAACTTACTTTGTCCAGTAACTGGCATTAACCATACGCATACATTTACATTTGCAAGTAACCGATAAACACTTTCCCAACACAAAACAATAAGCGATGCATTACCTACTTGGATACTTGGAAGTCCATTCCGTTAAACATTCCTAAATACAATTAATTTGAATACCTACAACTGCCTTCTAAGGTTTCTGCTGCAGGTCGAGGGGAAGAATTCCGAAGCAGGGGTACCAAAATGACTTTTCTTCCAATGCAAATCCACCACATGCATGACGAAATGCAGTTTTGTGGTTGCATCCTAATATGCGTCTATCGCTGCGATACGAATTGAAGTTACCAGTGCAATACACCTTCTGGAACTCTCCGAAAACTATGGTAAACGTGTGATTTATGTGATCTCTCATAAATTTTACCGGATGCCGTTATGGCCAGGATGTCATTAATAAATTCGTTTTGTCATACAAGCAGCAGCGTTGCCGAAGGAGGCTCGGCGGGTGGTGGCGGCCTGAGCTGCTATAATTCTGTGTGGAGGTGGGTTACAGTCGGATTATCACATCTCCGGTCAGTGCGGCGGCAATGCGATGGTCAGAATTTTAGATATCCCGGCAGGACATGTACTGGGAATGTGTATGTACAGTACATACATACAGAAACAGTAAGAATCATGATGTAAGGTTTGTAAGCTGTAAGACACATCCTGAATGAAGAACTTAATCTGCCACAGACGTGCACTTCGATGAACAGGGACAATAAATTCAGTTAATTGTAGTTTATATAGGAGAAGAAGGAACAATGCACGACCGTTGGAAGAGAGGTTCTTAAAGTTGTTAAATGGACGATTTGCTTGAGGCATCTGCCTGGAATATATACTTTTATGAATTTTTGTCTCAAATACGATAGGTAGGATGCTAGGAAGTAGCTTTATTAGGTATATGTTTGTGAATGGACGAAAAGGCTTTCCTCCTTTAGGAAAAAGGATTTTTAAGAATAAAAATATATATGTATGTACCTACCTATGGTATCTTTTCTAAGTGTGTATATGGAGCCATAAATTCTGTCAGAACTTTCTTGTAAAACTCCCAGGTCCATTTTATGGTCTTTTCTGGGTCTCTAGTCTCTTGCACCGTAAGCAAGTCGGCGATAATAACTGAATTAGGACGTGTGTTCCAGATAGTGTTTGAAATATGTACCTTAACTGTACTGCAAGTGCAAGGAGCTGAATTTTAGTTTCTTGGAGAGATTTTTCTTCTGTTTTTTTAGGAAAGTGATTTACAATTTTTACATTGTAAGAGATTTAAGAGCCAGATGGAACATTTGGAGGCACCGTACAGCGAGGAAAACTAAGGTAAGAATAGAAAAAAGGATTTTTAAAAAAGGAGAAAACCTTTCCGTTAAAAATAGAACCTGGATTAAAAAAAAAATTCTTCCTAAAAGCAGACCTTTATGCTTGGCTCTCCTTAACTAAGGTTTTTAAATTATTTAAGAATGGGTTTGCTGCAAAGTATGTATGTATGTTTCATCAAGTTTCTTTTTTAATATTCAAATTTCTGTAAATATATCAATATTTGACTTGAAAAACCAAATCTCATACGAGCACTCAATAGTGTTTATGGCTACTAACCCCTAAGATGACACAGTGCGAGCGTTACGAAAATAGATAAGGGCTAAGACGGAGATGTATATTATTGATTTGAAGGAAAAATACAACTGGGTAAAGCTATCCACATTCGTGTAGTACGGTTAAAGTAGCTATGGCTATACTTGGAAATTGGACTCAAGGATTAACTGAAGTTAATACTTGGAAGTGTCGTTGTATTGTTGAGATCGAGAAATTCAATTATTTCACTAGAAATTATTGTACAAAAAATTACTTACTAACTTGCGGTAGCGCTACAGTCCGCCTTACCACCTCGAAATTATAGCTGTCTATAGAGACGTACTGTCCGAGACGTGTTGTTATTGGGTGTCCTTTCTTGTTGACAGCATATATTCGGTTTTGTCTTCATTCAGCGTTGAAGCCATCTTCTTGGCTTCCTTCTTAATTCTCCTGAGAGCACCACTAGCATTGCACCTTTGTTCTTCTGATTTTGTCAATATTGTCAACGTGAGTGAATAATTGGGCGGCTTCTAGTGTTGACGTAAGATTTTTGCACTATTCTTTCAAGAACGATGTTGAAGAGGTCTCATTGTTTGTCATGTTAAGGAGACTGATGCCTCTTTAGTTGGTGCAGTCCAGAGGATCGCTTTTTTTGAGGATCGGGCAAACAATGATGAGGTTCCATTCATCAGGCATGCTTTCCTCCAATCATATTTTGCAGATGAACTGATACGAACTCCTAACCAATTCATCGCAAGCTGCTTTGAACAGCTGAGGTGCAAGGCTTTCAGCCCTGGTAATTTTATCTGACTTAAGTTTAGATATAGCTATCTTCACTTTGTCGAGATCGGGTGGACTGAATTGTTGACCTACATCATTCAGGTTGAATGGTGCAATATGCATGGCAGCAGAATTCGATTCGTCATCATCGCTGTTTTGCAATTTGCAGAAATGATTTTTCCATATCCTCAGCACCAACTGCGTTTCTACTACAATGTGCCCTTCATCGTCGTCCTTGCAGGCTTTGCTTCAACCCATGAAACTTTGGGAGCTTTTTTTTTTAGCTATTGGTAGATTTTTTGAACTTCTTTCCTGCAATAGCATCCCTCTATTTCGTTGATTGCGCGCTTCTAAAGCTGCTGCTTTTTCCTTCTGAGAAACTGGTGTTCCTCTCTCTCTTCTTCTGCTCGTAGAGCTAACGAGCAGCTCTGGTCCTTCTTTTTATACTGTCTCTATTGACGAATCCACATCAAAAAGACACTGCCCTTGTTGTCGGTAACAGTCGGCAAAGTAGATATCGCACTCTTCCAGTTTGCTTCTGTCCGACCCACCCCATTACGCTTTTTGGATGGTGGTGATATCTGCTTTGTAGCAGTCTAGTATCTCCGCTAAATATTTGGCTGCACGTGATCTATAGAGGGACAGAACATTCCACGTGCAAGTCCGAAGTTTGTTGTCCTTGTTTCATTTACTGTAGCTTCGTCAACAGGAAATCCGTCAGTATCATAAGCTTGTTGTTGCTTCTCAACTAATTAAATTTATGTCTGCTGAGAAGTCAACCCGAGACGGCACGACGCGAAGTACGTCCAACCTAGGGGACCAGATCCTTAGCATAGCTCCAAGGACGGGGAGCTGGATTAACGGCTTTTTATAGGCTTGAGCTCTGAATATGTCAAAGTAGCACGTATGAGGTGTTTACTAAGTAGTTGAGCCTGACTGGAACTGTTGACCACCACTGTTGATTCAGTCTAGGCAATTCTTCCACTGCCGCCTTGATGAAAAGAGAGGCGCATAATAGAGGTCTACAATGAATGTCTTGAAACCAGTTCCAAGACATTCATTTTATTTGAAGCACACTTACAATATTGTACACTCATTATATTCTCGACATCCAGAAAGCATCCGAAGACCGACGGTGACACGATGAGTGTTGAGGTCTATGGTGATGTCATGCTGAAACTTCTGGAATAGGTGTAGTTTTGAGTGCTTCTCCCTTAAGCCAAACTGCATGTCGGGAATTATGTTGCTGTCGCTGCAAAGCTCCTTCAGTTTCCTTAATATCTGCTCTTCCAAGAGCTTGCTTAGGTTGCTGAGGAGGGGTATTGGCCTGAAGTTAGATATCAAGTTCCTGACACATTTCTTTCGGAACGCCACGATCTTCGCTTGTTTCCACTTTTGAGCGAAATGGTTGTTATTGACACAGTTGCTCAGGATGATGGTAAGAAAGATCAAAATTGTCTCTGGCATCCTCTTTATGATGAAGTTGGATATTCCATCTGGTCCGGTTGACTTCTTTGGCCTGCAGCTGCTGATTATTTCAGCTATTTCTTCTGGGATGCTCAGGCTTTAGCTGTCAACTGGGTCACTTGCTGGATTGTTATCGCAGAAATAAAAAAATCTAGTATCGATGGAGTTTTTGGATGGGTTGGTTTTTGTTGTGAAACAACCACTAAAAAGGGTTGGAGGTTGATCGTTGTTGGCATCCAGCCAGTCATTAACCGCCTTGCCCTCGGGTGAGATCGTTGTATTCACAGCCTGGCGCTGAAATCTTCGCCGATGAGTCCATAAGTGCTTCTCTCGAGGACACCGTTGAAAATCTTGAGGTCATTGGGCCAGCGCACACGAGATGATTTATTTCGGGTGGAAAATCGGTTTCATACCATACTGCCAGCGCACACGGGATTAATTATTCTGGTAGAAAAAATGTATACATGTACCTATTTTTACTGTGTTAGTATTTTTTACAGACCTCAAAATGAGAGACTTGTGTGCGTATTCGTTTTCTACCTCGTTCTTCCACTCAAAACATGGTAGAGTTTTTATTCCGTTTCGTCCCGCTCACTTCGCTTCCCTCTCCTAAAAACTTAGTGTTCTGGCGGAAGAATTCATTTGGTGTGCGCTGGCCCATTGTGAATATTTCTCATGCTGGATTTGCACTTGAAATAAACACTGTCTCGGTGGTGTTGGGGGAGATCTTGAATTACATTAAAGTATTGCACAAGTTAAAGAGAGTAAATGAAAACATTCATGCATGTTGCTATTCTTGTCTTTTGTCCAAAGCTCGCGCTTAATACTCTACCAAGTCAAGTTTGAATGGACAAAATCATCTGTATCCGATGTTTACCTCGTGGACGTGGAGGTAAAATAAGCACAGTTGATGTGTTGCGTTCGTTGAATCACTGGACGTCACCATGTTGATACCAATCAGTGACTACCCGCTTCCTACAACCCACAACTACCCTTTTTCCTCTATGGCAGGCTTTTTATCCTTTTACTTTTTCCTTCTAATAAGCCCACATCCCTCTCTTCTCTTCTGCTGATTTGGTAAGCAGTTTTAGTCTTCCTAAAGACATTGCAGTGTTTTTGTTTTGATACCTGGCCAAAATCTTCATATTTCCGGGATGGCTGTTATATTATTTTTCAACAGAGAAACATGAGGAAATAGAAGTAGTTTATCGAACTCTTTGAGAATTCTTAAGCTCCTTCAAACAAAAACACTTGCCAACCCCATCAGCATTTTTCATGCACCAAATCTCATTTAAAACACGCAAACATATTTCGGTTCAAATTAATAGACTTGAATTCTAAGCCTTCTCAAAGCCAATCATCTCATCAATATTTACCAAGTTATAAGTCCTCTAGAAAGGCTTTCAATCTTGTTTCTAAAACACCTTTTATATAGAATCTACCAAAAATACGCAATCCCTTCATAAATTGATTCTTTTCACAAGACTGCATCAGCAAAGTCAACCAATCTCTATAGTCGGACGTCCTTTCCTTTCAATTCTAATTGACTATTATCCTTTCCTACAATGCAATCCACTTATCCTTTCCACATTTTCATCATCTTCCTCTGAATGCAATTTCAAATTGATAAATATTGCATATAGAAGCCCCGCCATCCCTCTTTTGTTCTCCTACTCCTTCCAAAAAAAAGAGCCTCCAGTAACCGATAGAATTCCATTATCCCTATAAGATGAGAGTCCTTTTCACAAGCCTAATGTTTGCACAATGTTATCCGCCCGCTCATCAAAGACCCTTTGAATTGGTATAATGGACAAATAATGGGCAAACTGCCTACAACATGCTATATACAATTCCGCAAAAGTCTGAATCTCTGTTTCAGTGCAAGGATCCTATATTATAGAGAGTATAGGTATAGGTATAATGTACGGTACACGGCCTTTCCATTCTTTTCACTATGGCCCTTATCCTCTATACACAATTTGACCTGGCTGGGTGCCTTCAAAAGAATTTCATCCTTTTCGTCCTTTTGGTTAACTCAGAAATTGTCATGTGAAAGAAATGGACTTTATGCCTTAGCTTGTCATTTCATTATATTGATGTGCCTTTCAAAAAGTTTGTCATTTATTTTAAGACGATCTAAGGATACAAAAAGGACACACTTAGAATGGAAGAAAATTGGTGTTTATCTTCATAGTATACGGATATGTTGGTGAGGGCAGACGAAATAAATGAAAAGATATGGATACACGTTGGTATGTTGGTATTATCTATAGAGATACAAAATGGAAGCGAAGGGCATGGACCTCGTTCATTCACTCGCTCGTTCTTTTCATCTTTGTGAATTGAAATCCCATTAACCTTTGAGCATAAGGCAAGCCGAGCAGTGCTAAAGCTCTCTGGAGCTTATCATATCATTACATCATCAACATCAACAGTGAATATAAATTAGAGGTGTACCTTGATGATGAACCCAAGCCAGAACGAAAGCCAATTGCCAGACCCCAGACCCAAAGCCAACCCAACCACCAACAAAAAGGATTATGGTCCTTTTTGGGCTTTTCCTTATATTTTTTGGCATTAAAAAGTTTACGTTGATTATTTATTTAAATTTAAATTTTTTTCCCGCTTGGTAGACATCGCGAAAAGAGATGCAAAGGTGGCCACTTGGACGAAAACTTTTATAATATTATTTAATTTTTTTTTTTGAAACTTGGGTACTTATAATGACGGCTCAGACAACAGACAGTGGTTAAAGTTTTTTTTTGGTCTCACCCTTCGGTTGCGCAAGCAGTTTTTCAAGCGAAAATTATAATAAATCAAAAGTTCAGAAAAATTTATGTTTATGGTATTCGAAAAAGAGGTAGGTAGATATCTATGAAAGTATTTTTGTCTTTACGGTGAAATTTTTTAATGTTAATATTCTTTTCCGTACCGATTTTCTCGTCACGTATAGCCTTTAGTTGAAATTGGTTACATTTTTCACTTTAATAGCAATTTAATTTAATTAGGTTTGTGATCATCAAAGATTGAGATTATAGCTAAGCTGTATAAGATAAGGAAAATAACAGAACAGAACCAGTGAAATTGAAGATAATCACCCCGACTACAAAATCCGATGAATGAGCTGCAAGGGGAGTTAGACACAATTCTGACATTTCGCTCATAGTTAAAACGTCAGAATAGAGTCGGATTCGCTCCACAACTCATTCATCGGATTCCGTTAGGCGGTGAATGCTGCCATGTGAGTTTTGGTTTCAAGTTGAGAAGGGCCATTTGTTGGTTTCTTTTTGAATCATATTAACAGCTTTTATATTCGCTCAAAAAACTGTCCAAAAATTAATACTTTGTGTTGTACAAAACGAGTCTATTAAAGCATGAAGAACGTTGGTAAAGTATTGCAAAGTTACTTCCTATGTGGATGCTGTGTTGCCGAAACGGTGTGAGTTTTGAATAGAAATTTTGATCGAAATAAAATGCACCAGTTTCACCATTGAATAACTACAAATAGAAGGGACACCGGGCAAGACGTCCACTATGTGGCCTGGTTTGGCAGTCTGTCGCTGCAATCGCTCTATCAAATACAACACCCTTTAATAAATTTGTTCCTTAAAAGTTTGTTCCTTTTGGGAAATTTCCTTAATTGCCGAAGAAGAAAGGGAAGAAATGTTTTTTTTTCACAGAGCATGAAAATGAACAACAACAACGAATTGAACAACCGTTTTAGTTTTGCTTTTGAGGTATTTTTTTCAATGCCATTCGAGGACTCAAGGTTAATGAAAATATGGAGTAGAGATAAAAATTATATTTTCTTTTCTGGGTTGTGTGTTGTCCAGTAAATAAAATTGTTGTTAGTGTTTTCTTGCAATTTGGGATGTTAACGATGATGGCTTTGTTTTGTTTTTTATATCTTGAGATCCATAGGCAAGGAATAATAATTTTTTTTTTTAATTTGACAACATAAGTCTCAAGTGGTACATACACACAACACAAGTGTGCACTCTTTGATTTTTGGTGTGGTGGGTCGATCGGTGGTATATGTGTGGCGGAGTGTGTGCACACTTATGTGCTGTGAATGGGGCGTTTTATAGGTATATGCAGGAAGGTACCTGTTCCATCTTCTTTTAAATTTTTCGTTGATTTTCACGGATCCTTATCAATTAATATAGATTATCAAGTATTGAGTACCAATTTTCAATTCGTACCTATTTATTACATAGGTACCTGCAATCTGTCACATAAAAATAATTAAATAATGGTTTATAATTTGTTCTCATTTATTGTTTTTTCTACGATTTTGGTATAAATGTAGGTACATACATACATTGTTATTTTTAAGATAGGAAAAATAAAAATTATAAGTATTATTATGTACTTAATAAATCAAAAAAGAAACTAAAGCAACCAGTGATAGTAAAGATGTAGTTTTTTTTTTTAATTAAGGTTTTGTTTTTACTGTACCCAATTGAAAAATGTTTGAAATTTAAAACTAAAACCGTGAAACAGGGTGTAGAACACATTTGAAGGTATGTAGGTATGTAAATCCCTTTTTTTAGCAACTAAGCGATAAAAATGGTTCTATCTTATGTTTTTCTTTTAAATAGAAGGATACACTTTAAGTGGACTTTTGAGAGGTAGATATTCTGATTTTAATTTGGCCATAACTTAATTTAACTTAAAATTAAAATCGCATGTATGTATGTACACTAGTTAAGAAAAATTCTAGGAACAAGATTTTGTATTTTTTTGTCAGTGGTTTTTGTTGTATGTGTGAGATGAGACAGAAAGCTTTTTTTTTAATTTTTAAAGGTTGTAATTTTCTCGGAACTTTTTTGAGTCAATCAAATCACCAAAATCACACCTAATAATAAAAAAAAAAAAAACTTTTTGTGATCCCTTCGTAGGTACATACAATGTACATATATTAGGGTGGTCCTTATATTGTTTTTTTTTTGAAAATCCAACTTGGATAGGCATCAAATGACTCTAAATAGAGAAAATCAAATTTCCTAATTTTTTTCAGATTTTTATTTCACCCCCCTGGTCTCCCTTTTCCCACTTCAAGGTACAAATAATGGAGTTAGGGTGATTCTTATAACACGTTAAATAAATCAGAACTTATAGATTAGATTGAGACGAACACAAAATTGTGTTGGGGGGGGGGCTTTTTCCCCCCGTTCAGGCGGGAGGGGTCATTTTCTAAAAATTTGACCCAAAATAGAAAAAAATTATTAAAAAACAACGGGACCACTTAAAATGGCGTGCTATAGCTTTTTTTAAAGCCATGAATCCAGTCTCTAATATGTTTCTTAAATCAAGGTTTTTATTATAAATAGTTTCTGAAAAAAAATAATTTTCAAACGTACAACATCATTATTTTTGTTTTTATTTTTAAGTTTGAAAATTATTTTTTCCAAAACTATTTACAATAAAAGCTTGATTTAAAAAACATATTAAAGACTGAATTCATGGCTTTAAAAAAAGCTATAGCACGCCATTGTAAGTGGTCCTGTTGTTTTTTAATAATTTTTTTCTATTTCGGGTCAAATTTTTAGAAAAAGACCTCCCCTCCGCTACAATTTTTTGTTCGTCTCAATCTAATCTATAATAGTCCAGTCAAAATAGACATAAAAATGTGCAAACCTAGCCAAAATTCCGATAAGGCTGAAAATTGGTATAGATCTTCCTTTTGATATAACAAATCAGTTGCGAAAAGTCCTTGTCAATCCCACACGAGCATAAAAAGTTATTGAAGGTCAAGTGTCGAAAAAAATGGTTTTTCACCTATAACTTTCAAACGGTAAATGCTATTGAAAAGTAGTATGAGTAAATTTTATAGATCAGGTAATTTTCTACAAAAAGTATTAAAACACATGTTTTCGTAAGACAGATGGCTTAGGAAATAGAGCTGTTTGAAAAATGGTAAATTGACGAAAATATCGGTTTTTCGGGTATATCTCCTTAACGGTAAATAATTTTGGAAAGTGTTTCAAGTAACGTTTTTAGCCCATTTGACACTTTACAAGAAAATATTAAGAAAAAAAATCCAAAAATGTACCGTTAAAAAGATATAATTATTTTAAGAATTTGGTCAAACCCCAAAAATAACGGTTTTCTGATTATTACTCATAAATGACAAAGTTGCTCAAAATTAATGTAAGCCCAATTTGTAGACGTTAAAATATTCTGCCTCAAAGATTGTTACACTTTTTCCTTATGACTAATCGGTTACAAGATATTGCGATTTCAAAATGGCCAAATGTCGAAAATATAGAATTTTCACGTATAATTCTTAAACGGAAAGGGCTATCATAAAGTACTATATGCAGAGTATGTACATAATGTGGTGTTCTACAAGCAAAAACAAAATTTTTTTTCCTAAAATGTATTAATCAATAGATATGGTTATTTTATGAATTTGGTCAAAATTCAAAAATAACGGTTTTTTAATTTTTACTTTTAAATGGCTAGGTCATTCAAAAAGATTTTAGATTGAGTTTGTAAAGATTGAAATGTACGACCTAATAGTAAAATTTTGTCTCATACGAGTAATTGGTCAGAAAATATTACGATTTAAAAAGGGCCAAATGTCGAAAATATAGGATTTTCATCTATAACTCCTAAACGGTGAATGTTATCAAAAAGTAATTCGAGCTTAGTTTGTAGATAATGTGATACTCTACAAGAAACAAAAAAATTTTTTTTCTAAAACTTACAATTTAAACGATATAATTATTTTAAGTTTTTATAAAAAGTTAATAACACTGATTTTTTCCCTTTTACTCGAAAATGACGAAGTTGTCTAAAATCAATATATGCTCAGTTTGAAGACTATAAAATTGCCTACAAAATTAATTCTACCCAAGCAATAATGCACAAGGTATTGAATTTTAAAAAATTAAATGAAATGATATGGTGTATATCATGCAGAAAATGATTATTTTAAATTTTTTAAAATTCAATACCTTGTGCATTATTGCTTGGGTAGAATTAATTTTGTAGGCAATTTTATAGTCTTCAAACTGAGCATATATTGATTTTAGACAACTTCGTCATTTTCGAGTAAAAGGGAAAAAATCAGTGTTATTAACTTTTTATAAAAACTTAAAATAATTATATCGTTTAAATTGTAAGTTTTAGAAAAAAAAATTTTTTGTTTCTTGTAGAGTATCACATTATCTACAAACTTAGCTCGAATTACTTTTTGATAACATTCACCGTTTAGGAGTTATAGATGAAAATCCTATATTTTCGACATTTGGCCCTTTTTAAATCGTAATATTTTCTGACCAATCACTCGTATGAGACAAAATTTTACTTTTTATTAGGTCGTACATTTCAATCTTTACAAACTCAATCTAAAATTTTTTTGAATGACCTAGCCATTTAAAAGTAAAAATTAAAAAACCGTTATTTTTGAATTTTGACCAAATTCATAAAATAACCATATCTATTGATTAATACATTTTAGGAAACAATTTTTTTTTTTGCTTGTAGAACACCACATTATGTACATACTCTGCATATATGTAGTACTTTATGATAGCCCTTACCGTTTAATAATTATACGTGAAAATTCTATATTTTCGACATTTGGCCATTTTGAAATCGCAATATCTTGTAACCGATTAGTCATAAGGAAAAAGTGTAACAATCTTTGAGGCAGAATATTTTAACGTCTACAAATTGGGCTTACATTAATTTTGAGCCACTTTGTCATTTACGAGTAATAATCAGAAAACCGTTATTTTTGGGGTTTGACCAAATTCTTAAAATAATTATATCTTTTTAACGGTACATTTTTGGATTTTTTTCTTAATATTTTCTTGTAAAGTGTCAAATGGGCTACAAACGTTACTCGAAACACTTTCCAAAATTATTTACCGTTAAGGAGATATACCCGAAAAACCGATATTTTCGTCAATTTAACAATTTTCAAACAGCTCTATTTCCTAAACCATCTGTCTTACGAAAAAATGTGTTTTAATACTTTTTGTAGAAAATTACCTGATCTATAAAATTTAATCATACTACTTTTCAATAGCATTTACCGTTTGAAAGTTATAGGTGAAAAACCATTTTTTTCGACACTTGACCTTCAATAACTTTTTATGCTCGTGTGGGATTGACAAGGACTTTTCGCAACTGATTTGTTATATCAAAAGGAAGATCTATACCAATTTTCAGCCTTATCGGAATTTTGGCTAGGTTTGCACATTTTTATGTCTATTTTGACTGGACTATAAGTTCTGATTTTTTTTTTGCGTGTTATAAGAATCACTCTAACTCCATTATTTGTACCTTAAAGTGGAAAAAGGGAGACCAGGGTGGTGAAATAAAAATCTGAAAAAATTAGGGAAATTGTTTTTCAATGTTTTGACTCGAATGAAGGCTATCCAAGACAATGTCCAAATTAAGGACCACCCTAATGTATATCTGTTGCTTCTTTGCAAATATTTATTGCATGGTAATTATTAGTATGCAAATTTGTAGATTAACATATTCTTAACATTGCTGATTATTTTTATATTGAAAAAAATAAAAAAAAAAAAACTTTAAATCTTTTTTCTTGTCCAAGTAGTGCGTGACCAATATAAAATTGTAAATAGTTGAAAAGAATTCGTTATTTTTGTTTTCATTTCGATGGTGATTACACAAATGTTTAGTAAGAACACAATTAGTTACTTTTTTTAATTGGAAAATTTTCAAAAATGTTAAGAATATGTTAGTCTTCAAATCTGCATACTTATATTAACCATGCAATAAATATTTGGAAGGAAGCAAAAGATATACATACCTACGAAGAGATTACAAAAAGTCGTTTGAACTTTTTTCTAAAATAACGGTGAAAAGCCACAAAAACAAACAGTCTCAACAAAGTCTAAAATGATCATTATAAGTTGGGATATTGGTGATAAAAAACATTATTCATTGAAGCTTGAAGATCACATATCTCAGGTAAAACTAAATATTACAACAAAAACAAGGTGACTTAAAGTTGAATACACAAGTCACCAAACTAAAATTCCGAACATAAAGTTCGGAGATTTTCTCACTTTGACAACCTTCAAAAATAAAAAAAATGCTTCGTGTTTCATCTTATACCACAACTTAGTACCATGAATACAAAATTATAAACAAACATTTTGTTTTCCTTAAATTTGTTTGAATGGTTGAAGTTTGACGTCTGAGTCCGAACATTAGAATTGTATTTATTTAATTAATTAAAAACAAAAAGTAGTTTTTAAATTATTTTATAGATTTAAAAGTTTAGTCTACACATAATAAAAAAAAATAAAGAATACTTTTTGAAAGTGAGCGGTAGTTTGTTGTTAAGCTTAATTTAAACAACAAATACAAGAAATTATTTAAATCTTAGTATAGATAATATACAGTGTGTCCCGGACCTGAGTGGAAGTATTTTAGGATGTGGTTCTCGGGGTTATTCTAAGAAAAAAAATGTTTGGGGGGAAAGTTGTATCTCCCCTCCCTGAGGCAGGCAAAAAAAACATTAAAAGTCAACGAAAACACAAATTATAATATGCTATAGTTTTTTTTTTGAAAGATAATACTCCATTCTTGCATTTGGATTTAAGCGAATAGGGTTCGAAAAATTAAATTTCAAAGTCAAAATTAAAAAAAAAAAATGTGATTTTTTTTTAAGCTTTCTTGTGTTCAATATTCAATGCCCTCATCATTTATTTAGTCCATTACCGAAAACCAAATGCAAAAATCTTCCTTAGTTTTTGAGAAATTAAGAAAAAACAAAAGGTACTTTTACCAAACACACAACAATTAAACGCAATTCTCCTCCGTATCGTAACCGGACTTCAAACGCACAATAATACAAATAAAAGAGAAACCGTTTTGTATCTTTTTGTTGCTGTATGGCGATGAGACGGACACCAAACACCAATATATTTAAAATGCACCTATGTATGTATACCTACATGTGCGTTCATTCACAAAAGAAAATCAAAGCACAAATTGAAGAAAAAAAATATGTATCCTTTCTTCGCTCTATCTACATATCTACTCGTATGTATCTATGTACATATATCTCTAAGAAAAATACAAAAGGATTTATTTGAGACTCACTTAGCCGAGAAGAAAACCAATTATTGTGTGAAAAGGAAATTATAGCTTCATGAGCGGCCACTGGATTTGATTGGTGCGACTGTCGTTTGAGCAATGCTCGGTGTCCCCTTCTATTTATAATTATTCAATGGTTTCACCTGCTGTGATTCTTTGATTGATAAACGAATATATTCCTGCTTCATCCTGTGTTCTCAATGGAGAACTGTTCACAAAAGCGTGCGCTACAGTCTTGCGTGGACCAGGGCCTCAACCAACAAGCTTCTTCCAGCCGGTTCGGTTTCTAGCTAGCTGTCTCCAGTTTCGCATGCCCAGTTGGTTGAGGTCCTCCTCCATCTGCGTGCGCCACCTTTTACGTTGTCACCTCTAATGCGCTGTCACACGGGGTTGGATTCAAAGATTTTCCGAGCCAGAGCATTCGTGTCCATTCGCTCTAGAGGACCCAGCCATCTAAGTCGTTGGCTTTTCACTTTTGTGGCTAGGTCGGTGTCGCTGCACAGCCCGTACAGTTCGTGGTTGTATCTTCTTCTCCATTCCCCACCTATGCAGACGGGACCAAAAATCACCCAGAGAATTTTCCTCTCAAAATAGCCCAACGCGTTTTCATCCACCGTTAACAGTGTCCATGCCTCTGCACCATACATAAGGACCGGGATGGTAAGCGTCTTATACAGGGACAGTTTAGTTGCTCGAGAGAGGACTACTCAATTTTCTTCTTAGCCCAAAAAAACAGCGATTGGCAAGAGCAGTCCTTCGTTTGATCTCAGCAGTGCTATCATTCGCTGAGTTCAAAGCGGATCCTAAGATCGTAGACAAAGTCTCCAACCACCTCAAAATTAAAGCTGTCTAAAGTGACGTTTTGTCCGAGACGTCGATGTTGAGTGCCCTTTCTTGTTGACAGCATATATTTCGTTTTGATTCAATTCACCGTTAACCCCATCTGCTTGGCTTCCTTCTCAATACTCACGAAAGCACCACTGACTGATTATGTAAATGTCGTCAGCGTAAGTGAATTATTGGGCGGACTTGTGTCTCAAATGTTGACGTGAGAGTTTTGCACAATTCTATCAAGATCGATGTTGAAGAAGTCGCATGACAGCGACTAAAACTATTTGTTGACATCAAAGGTGTCGGTGAGGTCTTTGCCGACCTTTTTGGAGCAGCGTGCATTCTCCATCGTCATCCTGCACAAACGGACGAGTTTGGCAGGGATGCCAAAACTAGACATTGCTCTATATAGCTCATTTCTATAGATGCTGTCATATGCGGCCTTAAAATCGATGAAAAGGTGATGGGTAACCTGGGCTTTCTCCTAGATCTACCGTAGTGCAAATATTTGGTCGATGGTGGACTTCGCTGGCCTAAAGCCACACTGATATGGACCTATCAGGTTGTTGACGAATGGCTT
The DNA here is from genome assembly GCA_963921185.1 of Dasysyrphus tricinctus. Lineage (NCBI taxonomy): Eukaryota > Metazoa > Arthropoda > Insecta > Diptera > Syrphidae > Dasysyrphus > Dasysyrphus tricinctus. Next base: position 81,448,977 of record OY992531.1, read on the forward strand.
CAGGCGTTCACAAAGAACGGCAGAGAAGATCTTGTAGGCGATATTAAAAAGACTGATGCCTCTGTAGTTGGTGCAGTCCAGAGGATCGCCTTTCTTGAGGATCGGGCCAACAATGCTAAGGTTCCATTCATCGGGCATGCTTTCCTCTGACCATATTTTACAGATGAGCTGGTGCATACTCCAAACCAATTCATCGCCAGCCGCTTTGAATAGCTCAGCCGCAAGGCCATCATCTTCAGCAGCTTTGTTGGACTTAAGTTTAAATATAGCTATCTTTACTTCGGTGAGATCGGGTGGACGGAATTGTTGGCCTACGTCGTCCAGGTTGAATGGTGAAATATGCATGTTAGCGGAATTCGGTTCGTCATCGCCTCGCCGTTATACAACTTGTAGAAATGATTTTCCATATCCTCAGAACCGACTGCGATTCTACCTCGATGTTCCCCTGATCATCCTTCAGGCTTCGGTTCGGGCCTTGTAACCCTGGGAGGTTCTCTTTATTTTATGGTAAAAATTCCGAACTTCATTCCTGCAATGGCATCCCTCTATTTCCTTGATCGAGCGTTTCTCATGCTCTTTCTTTTTCCTTCTAACCCTGAGGCCACACGAGCCAGTACTGGCTAGCCAGTTGGCTATATACACTAGCTGTCAAATTCCTATTCGTGTATATGCCCTGACGTAAGTGGCATGCCAAACTAGCTTCTCTACTGGCCAGCGTTTGGATCTTTTTCCAAATGGAGTAAATTTACTCCGATTTTAAGGAAAGCAATTTAACTACTACGATTTTCCACTTTTTCAAGACTGAAGATGGAACCGCTTCAATTTATCGTCTGTGTGGTGTGGAGTGGCATATTTGTGTGCTGTGCCCACTTATCAAGCCTGCCATGTTGCAAACTGTCACTAGCGGTTGTATAATGGATTTTTATCTTCGCTCCCTTAAAAAAGTAGCATGTTAAATGCAACAACAATTTGGTATAGTTCCATATTGTTGTTAGCCTTGTCTTTTAGTACATTTTTATCTTTGCTTACAAAAAAAGAAGCATGTAAAATAAGACCACAATATGGAATTATACCGGATTGTTGTTGTATTTAACATGCTACTTCTTTTTATGTGGAGATAAAAATGCACTAAGAACACACGCACTGACGCCATCACGCTATGCAACATCATTAGCAAAAAACAAGAAAAGCCAAAGTTTCGTTGTCATAAAGAATGTTTCGCATTGGTTTTGAAGAGCCTTACTTTATTTCTATCACAAAAACAATATTTATCATAAAAACTCTTATTTTATTTTTCGTGTGCAGCGATACAAAATACAACGGATAATCAATGGTAAACAACAACAAAAAACTGCCATCGGTGACCGTTTCGCGACGGTTTGGGAGAGCCTTTAATCAATTCATTCGGCAGTTTTTTTGACTTTCTTCTTGAACGGAAATAAGACCCTACCTACAACACACCAGACAAAATAAGTGCGGTTCCGGCTGTATTCATTTTTAAACATTTTTTGGATCGCTAGCAAATTTATAAACTTTTGAGTTCTTAAGGATTGTGTATGGACTTTTAGTTTTTATTTTATTAATATTTTGTGAAAGAAAATGTGAGTAAACTTAAGTTTTAATCCTATTTTTCCAAATATGCTACGAAATAGTACTGCCGAACCCTGTTACTGGCTGCTCTACTGGCTTCCCAACTGGCTACGAAAAAGGCAAGCCAGTTGACGAGCCAGTTGCTCAGGTATGTATGTGTTAGTACAAAAATGTTATTGTATTGCGACTGGCTAGCCAGTACTGACTCGTGTGGCCTCAGGGTAAGAAGCTTGTGTTCCTCTCTTTTCTTCTGCTCCTAGAGCTCGCGAGCAGCCCTGGTCCTTCTATGCAGCGCCGCCACTTTGTATGCCTGTTATTTGGCTGCATGTACCTACTTGTCGGTATTATTCGTTGAACCATGGGCAGACCACCTCGCCGTGGTAGTCGTGCGAGGCCCAGCACGTCAGAGGCGACATCTTTGATGGCTTCCTGGCAATTCTTCCATTGGTTTTCGATACTTGCAGTTGGTGGCATAGGACTATTTAAGAGGATGCATGAGACTCGATCGGAAAAGGACCTGGCGATGTCTTGCGACTACTGTAGCCATCCGACGTTAAACTTCCTCACAGTATTTCTCTGCTTTGGTTTTGGTTTGGATATCCGTAGCATTACCTTGGCTACAACGAGCTGGTGGTCTGAGTCAACGTTGGCTCCTTGGAACGTTTGGACATCCTTGATATTGGAGGAGTGACTTGCGTCGATCGCAAAGTGTTCAATCTGGTTGGTGGTTGATTAACCAGGAAATCACCATGTCCCCTTGTGTATATCAACATGCAGGAACTGCGCACTACCTACCACAACGTTTCGCCCCGCAGCAAAGTCGATTAACCTGAGCCCGTTATCGGAGGCGATGTCGTGCAAGCTCTATCTTTCGATTTTCGATTTTCTTTTGCCCGGCCCATCCCATCGCACTTCTTGGATGGTGGTGATGTCTGCTTTGTAGCAGTCTAGAGCTTCAGCTAAATGTTGAGCTGCACGTGGTCTATAGAGAGACAGAGCATTCCACGTGCAGATCCGAAGTTCGTTGTCCTTATTTCGTTTGCTAGGTTCGCCAACAGTAAATCCCAAATCGGTCCGTATCCGAGGCTTGTTGTTGCTTCGCAACTAAAAAGCTTTACGTGGCCGGGAAGTCACCCCGAAGGCATCGCCCCCAACTTGGAGGACCAGACCCTTACAATATAACTCCAAGGGCGGGGAGTTGAATTAACCACTCCTTATAGACCTGAGCTCCGAATATGTCGTAGTTGCCCGTTTAAGGTGTTCACTAAGTGGTTCAGCCTGACTGGATGTGTAGATGCCACCGTTGCGTTGATTCCATTTGGGGAATTCTTCTGCTACCACCTGGATAAAGGAGAAGTGCCTTAGTGAGAACACTTCTGCCCCCCTCTCTCGTTTGCTGCCGCTCAAAACCGTCCACAGGTATTGGAACCCCATCTTCAGTTAAAGGTACTAGGCACAAGGCACCCAATGTTCACCGCTGGGAGGTGAGAATAGGAGTAGATAGACAGAGGTTCGCTTCGAAAAATAGCTTATGGACGCTTGTGTCCTCTTGAATGCACCGTGTCTACCCTTTGAACACCATATAACAACATGGCCCAACAAATTTCAAGCATCCGTATTGAAAAACACACAGGGTCAGTCTATGAGAAATGTGTTTTTTAATCCATTGAAAACAACAACAGCTTAAATGTTCTGCATATTGAAACAACAACAAATAAGACTCATGAGTCCAAGGTTCTTGTTTTTTCATGACTCATGACATCCCTATTCCCCCACTTCTCTTGCCCACAAACCGCTGTGATACCGGTCTTGATGTTCCCAATCTATGCAAAATTCATAAGTTAAAATACATTATTTTTGTTACCTAAGCTAAAAACTTCGACCTCAAAAGTCAAATGACACTGCTAAGATGCTAAGATAAAATTATCAAAAAATAACCCATTAAACTTTTTTTTAAACTTAATTACAAAACATAAATGAAATCAGTTACTGTAAATCTAAGCTTGGACTTAATAGCTTAATAAGAGTTCCCAAGATGCGGAAAACGGAAGCCTAGCCTCCCAAATTAAGTCCCTATAGAGCTTATTTATTTTATCTTCAATAATTTTAAATGCGAATTTTCGTGCTTCTCACTCATAATCCCTATACTCACGCTAGTTTTTACTTTAGCTAGGAAGTGCCTCCTATAAGTACATACATACTTCCACTGAAAAAATACCCACATTGATGCCCAAGTCATTACATTTCGACTCTGCTCGCCTCCTTCACTTAAAGTTTTAATTGGATCCTTATGGTTATAATCATTATTTTGTTAAGACCGGGCTCCTTTTTGAAGTCGGCAAACAGTCGTTAGAGGTTCGTTAAAAATGTTAACAGACACTTTGTGTGCTACTAAGACCCTATGTATATGTGTATGAAGGTACCTACTTTCAACCGCCTTCACAAAAGACCCAATATAATGACTATACGACGACGACAACGAGTATACTTTTTGGTATTCTTCTATTTTTCTCAATTTAGTACGTCACTCTTGCTACACGCTTTTTTGCGCGATTGTATACCGTTTCCAACGAAAGCATTTTCTTTGGTTTGGTTACAATACAAACTAACTGAGTGCAGAAAAACACGCTCGCTTATTATGGGCGTGTGAGTTGCTTTTGTGTTAATATTTTTTGCTAACTATTTTTGGCAAAAAACAACTTTTCGCGGTGCACGTTTTGGGGATTACAACTTGCAAAACACACAACTTAGCACCCATATTCCCACATGGCAGCTCATAATAGAACAGTATTGTGAAAAGGATTCTTAATAAAAACATCTGTTTTCGACTTGATTTTGGAAATTGAGGAGATAAATCGCAACAATGGGCTAAACAGCTTGTAATTCAATCAATCAAATGAACACTTATTACTCTAGAAACTGAAGGCTAGCTGCACAAATGTGGTTCATCCTCGGATTAAGACTTTAACCTATTGATTTTGACGGGCCAAATGAGGTTCAACTAGGGTGCAAGAATATAATTAGCTTACACCCCATAAAGCCTTAACCTCACTTTATCCACGATAAAACATCGGATTAACTAAGGTTCAGCTTGGGCTCAACGCTAAATAGGCTCAAACTGGTCCCTAGACTAAAATATGATAACTGTCAAGTTAGCAAAGGAACTTTGACGAATCGATAGATGAGCTGGTGGATAATTTGCCGTAAATTAGTTTTGATAATTTCAAATTTGTCGTTTAATGTTTTCTATGATTTTTTTTGGGTGCTTTGCTAATTTGATATCAAGTTAGCAAAGCATCCTGTCGAAAATGAGTACAAGCTTCTTATATCTGATGGTTAATGGCTTAAAAGCTTGCCATTAATTAGTCGTTAGTTAGTTGTGACAAATTCAATATGATCGTGCAATGTTTGCAATTCTGATGGATCGAAAAATGGGTAGGAGGATAATTTGTCATTACTCATTGTCGTTAATTATTTTATTTACTTATTTTAGTCGTTAATTAGTTGTGACAGTTTCGAATTTGTCGTTCTATGTTTTCTATGTTTTTTTTTAAGTGTTAAAACTTATAAAACTAAATATTTTATTAATCAATAATTTGCCATTAATTAGTCGTTAATTAGTTGTGAAAAATTCAATTTTTTCATGTGATGTTTTCTATGTAATTTTGGGTGATTTGTTTTCTATGAGCGTCAGGTTACATTACATTAAGTATTAGAAGTTTTTCACCCTTTTCGAGTTCTGTCAAGCTATGATAGAACCTAAAAAAATATAGAAAACATTAAACGAGAAATTCAAAATTGTCACAACTATTTAACGACTAATTAATGGCAAATTATCCACCTACTCATTTTTCGATTAGTGAAAGTTAATTTGGTAACCTGACGCTCATAAGAAATAAATCACCCAAAATTACATAGAAAACATCGCATGCAAAAATTGAATTTTTCACAACTAACTAACGACTAATTAATGCCATATTATCAAGGAATAACATATTAAGTTTTGGAAGTTCTTACCACTTTTCAAAAGAAAATATAGAAAACATAGAACGACAAATTCAAAATTATCACAAATAATTAAGTTAATGGAAAATTATTAAGCCATAAATCATCCGGTATAAACAGATTTTACCCCATTTTAAGGTAGTACTTTGCCAACTTGATGTCAAGCTACCAAAGAACCCAAAAAACATAGAAAACATTGCACGACAAATTCAAAATTGTCACAACTAATTGAAGACTAATTAGTGGCAAACTATTAAGCCGGTATTAGCAGTCTCAATCGCTTTTTAAGGTAGTGCTTTGCTAACTTGATATGAAGCTAACGAAGAATAAACAAAAACGTAGAAAACATTGCACGATTGAATTCAATTTTTCAGAACTAATTAATGACTAAATAACAGCAAATTATCTAGCCGTAAGACATTAAGTATAAGAAGTTTTTCACGCTTTTCTCGTTGTGTCAAGTTGGCAAAGCACCCAAAACAACATAGAAAACATTGAGTGGCAAATTCGAAATTGTCTCAACTTACTTACGACTAATTAACGGCAAATTATCCACCTACCCATTTTTCGATTTGTGAAAGATGCTTTGCTAACTTGACACTCGTAGAAAACAAATCACCCAAAAATACATAGAAAACATAGCACGAAAAAATTGAATTTATCAAAACGAATTAGCAACTAATTAATGGCAAATTATTAAATAGTAAAATATTGAGTTTTATAAATTTTTACCTCTTTTCGAAAAAAAATATAGAAAACATAGAACGACAAATTCGAAATTGTCACTGCTAATTAATGACTTATTAACGACAAAATATCCACCTACCCATTTTTCGATCCGTGAAAATTGCTTTGCTAACGTGATATTAAGATATCAAGAAAAGCACCCAAAAAAACATAGAAAACATTGCAGGATCAAATTAAATTTGTTACAACTAATTAACGGCAAATTATTAAGCCCTAAAACATCAGGTATAAGAAGTTTTTACTAATTTTCGACAAAAAATCATAGAAAACATTGAAAGATAAATTCGAAATTATCACAACTAATTAACGGAAAATCATCCACCAGCTCATGCTGTTGCTTTGCTAACTTGACACTCATTAAAATATGTCTTGAAACCATTTCTTGAAATTGTTTACACTACTCGTATTTTTTCCACAGCACTATAACTGATGCTTGGGTGAGGGATGCGAGTTTACAAAAATGGTGGAATTATAAAATGGTTCACCAAATATATGTATGTGAGGTTTTTATAGTGCAAGTAGTGCTTTATGTGCCATAGGAACTCCACTGAACTAGGTACACGGATCCGGATCTACCTTAGTGGCTCGTTTATTTTTGTACGTTTCCAGGTGAATTCCGTCATTCCGTGGCAAGTCGAATTTGTATTATGACTGTAAAAATAATTGGAATCCCAAAATGTGTGGTTGGGTTGCAGGTTTATTGTTGAAAATGGTTTCATTTTTTTCGGGAAATAATAGTTGGAGTTATCAAATTGAGTTGAAAGGATTTTCAACAAATTGGAAAGTGAATGTGTGAAGGAACAGGAACATGAGCGAACTAATTTACACTTTTTAGTTGCAATATTATTTTTGATGCATTTCTAAATAAAAACACGAACGGTATTGCACCCGAAAAGGGGATTTCTATCCTCTTCGATCAAAAGCACACTGCTTTCAGTAATTGTTAGTCACCTGTTCTCTAAGCTGGAGATTCGGTTTTCCTTATAGCCTTGACCCTTGAGCCCAGAGGTTGGGGACTCGAAGACTATCTTGGCAAGAGCATTATTGTTCATTCACTTGATGTGTGTTTTGACTTTTTGGACTAAAACAAGATCTTGTGTCTTGGTTCAGCGCATAGAACACTCATGGTTGCATCTCCTCGTCCATTCGATCTCCATATCTTGTGTCTTGATACAGCTTATAGAGTTCGTGGTTGGATCTACTTCTCCAGGTTATCCATCAAAGAATTTTTCTTTCAAAAGAGTCCCAATATCAGCTCTTCCTTCCAGTTTGTCGCTTAACACTGGTCTTGTTTAAGAATTATTTTGACGTACCTTCATCCTATCTGCCCACAACGTACGTTATCAAGCTTCAAATGTTCAGTATTGTTCTTACTTATGTGCATTCAAAATCCAGGATAATACTATATTCAATCGTATATGCACCGTACACGTACTTACACCATCCATTAGCAAGAATTCTTATTTTTTTTATTTGCCGTGCGTGCATACGATTTAAATTAATTTTTTGACGGACGTGTATGAATAAAAAGAAAATCTTGATTTTGATGGCATATACGGCAAAGTATTTTTTTAAGCCATTTAAAGTATTTTTAAAACTAAATGAGTTTTAGAATTCCTTAAAACATTTTTTGAAAGGGGATAAAAATCCCAGCGGGTGGTTTTCATGCAGTAGGCTGCCAAAACCTTTAAATGCGATTTCCCAAACACGTACAAATATTAGTGCGACACTTCTTTTAAACGGTCTTTCAATCGGGATGCTCGAAGTATTGACATCTTTTGTTTAAACGCTGCGAATGTTTCCAATAGTTTGAAAATAACATGGAACCATTTGTGAATATTACATTAATTAATTGATGGAAACATTTAAAATACGATTTCTGTTTAAAAATTTCAGAGCAACCACAAAAATTGTATCAACTTTTATGAGCCCAATTTCGAGAAAAGTGAGATTTTGCTAAACGGATTTTAACATTTGTATGGTAAGTAACGGCCTTTAAGCATAAAAGTAAAATATTGTTCTTTAATATTCTAAAAAATGTAAGAAAAAATACTTTGACTTTACAACGCCTTTAATCCTGAAAAGTTTATTTATAAAAAAATACACGAGGAATACAGGTGGTGTAAGCTAAAATTGGTTCATAGGAGGTTTAAAGCCGCAGTAAAGCCGTTTTAGTATCAAAATGTCATTTTGACATGACATCGTGGGAAATTTACAAAAAAGAAGTGTTAAACAAATTTTTGTTTACATTTTTGTTAAAATTTCTATTTTGTATCCATTTATTAATTCCTTTAGCAAAATTTCACCAATAATATAGATCATAATGAGTTATTAGGCGTTTTTCTTTTTAATTCAGAAAAGAGTTCTGAACAGAGTCCGAGCATGTCGGGCATGTTCTGAGCATCATCTGAGCAAGTTTGTTCTGACCACCCAGAACCATTTTTGAAACACACCTGAACACTAGCTCAGACTGCTCAGTCATTTTATTCTGAGCTCATAGAGCGCACTCTGAACAAGCTCAGAACACACTCAGAACGAAAAATAAATAAAAAATTTTAGCTCTGAACGCTCAGAGCTAAAAAAGAAACACAACTTTTTGTTTGACAGTTCAGACTATGCTCTGAATTAAAAAAAAAAGCCCCTATTGTGGAAATCAGCTGGGGGCTTGTTTACGTTTTTAATAACCAGAGTTTTAGATTGGCCACTAGGCCCAGAGCCGGAACTTTTTTCCTGCAATTTATTACTGAACTGATTTTCCTAGTGGAGTATGTTCAAGGGTGTAAGTTGGCGGGACTGGAAGGTGCGAGCATCAGCCCCAGCCGCCATCTTGAAAAACGCGTTTTATCAAATATCTCGTGAACAGTCACAATACACAATTCTAAAGGCGCGTCCACATTATGTCGAATTGTGTAGATCAACATCGTTGATCAACAGTGTTGATTAAGTGTAGACGTGTTGATCGACAAAGCCATTCAACATTTGTTGACCCGAACGTAACCCGATTCAAATGGATAGCAATCGACAAAGTTGTTCAACAAATTTAATTTTACTAAAAACATTTGTAGGGTTTTAATTTCATGAACATAATTTATTGATTTTGTGCGTTATTAATCATATTTTTACTAGATGAAAAATGCAATATCTGTTGTGAATAAGTATTTAATGTTAAAAATATCGTTTTAACTTTATTGTTCACAAGAAAAAATAAAAAAAAGTTGGGTACCACCAGGATTCGAACCCTGAACCCTTCAGTTGCATACAGACGCATCGATCAGAAAATTCCAAACCACACAAATGTTTTATACGAAAGTTTTTCACGTACACACTAGCATGTTGATCGACAATGTTAACCAACAATGTTGACCGGCATAGTGTGGACCGTCCTTAAGGTATTATTCTGCGCAGGTTGTCAGTCGAAAATAAAAAATGGCTGTGAGTGTGAGGAAGAAAACACACGTAAAAACAACAACAAATTAAAATTGAAATTGTCAGAAATAAAAATGGCTGGAAGGGTGATGACTTAAATACACGTAAAAACAAAAACAAATACTGACATTTGACACAAATTTTGATATATGCGCAGAAGAAACAAAAATCAAAACTCTAATGATATTACCTTTAATATGTGTACTGTGGTGAACAGTCATCTTACTAATATAATAGTAAATTTCTTGAAAGCTAATATTCCATTCTTTTATTTGTTTTTCTAAATCAAGTTGTTTTTGTGAAAAGTTTTTGAGAAATAAAAGTTTAAAGTAAGTAGATTTTTGAAAACAATCCACTTGCGAAAAAATTCACAATTTTTTCAAAAATATTGACATTAAAATTTAATTTCTCAAGTTTGCACAAAAACAACTTGATTTAAAAAATCAAATAGAAGAATGGAATATTAGCTTTTTAAATTATTTTCTATTATATTCGTACGAAGCACGGTTCACGCGTCATTTGACTAACGGCGTTTTCCAACACTGCGGCTGACACTCGCGCTCCTCAGACCCGCCAAATTGGATTTACATTTTCACATTTTCCTATAACACAGGCTTACAAATATCGGTTAACTTTTCGACACGTGAAAGTTCTAAGGGTAATTTTGTACGCTGAACTCAAATACCCGCTATCCGTTTTTCGCTAGCAGCTCTGGTTTTCGAGATATTACCGTTAGAAAGTACAAAAAAACCCGTTTTCGCCATTTTTGGGGTTATGTTACTATGCGAATTGATTGGTATATATTTCTGATAGTACTAATCTTAATCTTCAAAATTCAGCTTTAATGGTTCCAATATCTCTTTTACTTTTTGAGAGATATTAAATTAGTTACTAGTCCTCATCTGACTACATATAGTTTTAAAAATGCTTTCTCTTTGGCTTACGTCGTTTTCGATAGGAGCAGATAAAATATGTTTTAAAAAGAGTTTTTAGCGTAGATTTCAAATCTGAAATCCATTTTTTGCTATTAGCTCAACTTTTGGAAATAAATTAAAAAATCACCCGTTTTTGACCAGTTTTTTTTCTATTTGAAATAACTCTTACAAAGTGTAATGGAACTGCACGGTTTATATAAATTTTGGTCCGTTTCACGTACAAGAGACAAACAATAGTCACTTAACACCATCATCCCAAAAACCTTTGTAACTTTTTTCTATTCTTTCAAAATCTTGGTGGAGTCGCTCTCGTTGCTCATCACAATATATTGAAAAATGCAACTGAGGATTTCTCAAAAAGTAAAAGAGATATTGGGACGATTAAAGCTGAATTTTGAAGATTAAGATTAGTACTTTCAGAAATCCGTACACTTAAGAAAATTAAAATCAATTTGCATAGTTACATAACCACAAAAATGGCGAAAATAGGGTTTTTATGCACTTTCTAACGGTAATATCTCGAACACCAGAGCTGATAGCGAAAAACGGATAACGGATTTGAGTTCAGCACGAAAAATTACCTTTAGATCAACTCTTACTTAGTCGTGTGGAAAACCTTTTGTAATCAAAATATAAAAATAAAACAAAAATACTTTGAAATAAAAATTGAAACAAACAAAAACTGCTGTAAAATTACTATTTAAAACAAATAAAAATCATGTAATGAGTAAAGGTAATTTACTCAAATTATCAAAGAAAATGTGTATTAGTTTTTAAGTTTATTTAGGCTATCATTAAAAAAAATTGTAATAGATCTTAGTGAATAAATAAACATAAAAAAAAACGGGCTCATAAATTAAAATCTTGCAATTACAAAATTCCGGAAACTAAAAATTGGCAACTAAAATCTCGCAGTATTTAATTGCATTGCTACAAATTAATTTTGCAATTAAATTTTTGCCAAATTTCCTAACTTGTGCCAAATAAATCGAACAGTACAAGAGCCGACAGCAGATTTGCGAGTGTGTTGTGTGTAGATATAACCAAAATATGAGTAAGAGAGGGTTTGTAAACCTACCTACATTCATTGTGATATCAAATACAAAAGTCTTGCTCAAGGTTATTCATTTGGGAGATTTCGTTTTTTGAATTTTGTCTAAAAACTGTGAAATTTCGCTATGCGAAATTTTCTTCTTGCGAAGTTTCGTACCACTCCCTATTTTTGGTTTGATTTAAAAAAAATTATCGAGTGAATAACTAAAAAACGCTATATGGGCGATTCTCAGCAAACAGATACTTTTGTGAGTGCAAAATTTACGGATAGAAATGTAAGATTTCTCAAATTTTGTTGATCCCATAATGATTGTTATGATAATTAAAGTTAATGTTGAAAGTGTTCGCACTACAAGTGCACATTTTCGTACACCAGATTTTACATGTAAAAATGATGAGATGCCATGGTAGTGACAAGTTTTTGCTTGCCACGGTAGTGACATTTTTATACTCAATCCAATTTGTAGAAAAACTGTTATGGTTAAAATATTTTCCGAACAGATTTAAGATAAGTTTGGCAAGCAGTATTCAAAAATGTTTTGATCCAAGAATAAAAGAATATGGTGTTAGAAATAACGCATACCACGGTAGTGACAATTTTTTCGCGTCTAACTGATGTCAAATTTTTGATGCTCGATTCGATATCATACAAACCAATTTGGAGAGAGTCGTTTGTTTATCACGTAAATATACGTTGATGTATTCTGATCAGAATCGATGCATGCATATTTCAATCCACCTTATAACACAGCTGTACGAACACGAAAATAAAAACAAATTAAGATTTTATTTTCTTCAAAATTCTGGGACAGATTTTGAACTCAATCTTGAAATTCTGTAAATGACTTATAACTTATAAAAATATGGAATTTTAAAGCTGCAGTTATGTATTTGACGTAAATATAACACACACCTATGTATTTTTGTTTCTTAATTAAAGTCGAGTTTTAACGAAATATTTGGTAACCTCAGGGTGGGGACATTGCCACGGTAGTGACATTTGGGGTATAAAATATTTTTTTTTTAATATACATATATACTTGTGATTTTTTTGGAATTGAGCTTGCTATATATCGAACATATGATCTTCTAGTTAATACAGTGCAAAAAGTGGACAGAATACTTAGTAAATACCTTAAATCGCCGAAGGACATAAAAGTATCAGTTTGCTGAGAATCACCCATATCCGTAGTTTAAGAAGAATTTTTATGCTCTATCTGAACAAACAGACATCGTATTGTGAAGTAGATGAATTATAAGTGAAATGGTATCAAATACTTTGTGGTATTGATACTATACTGTCGAGTTCATTTCTTTTTACGGGTGTATAACTGGCCATATTTAGTTTTTTTTAGTCGTAAGTAAAAAGGAATTTTCTCGAATAATGAAATCTCGCTTTTTTTTTTAAACTCATGAAAAATTAAATCTCATAGATTAATATTATCCTGCTTGCGTAAGCTCGCAATTACAAAATCTCGTTTTAAGCAATATGCATTAACTATTAACATCTCGCACAGAAAAATCTGGCAAATATCAGCCGAAATCTCGTACATTTAAATATCTCAAAGAAAATTCTCGCATTTCAAAATCTCTTCAGTAAAAAATTTGTATCACCTTTTTTTAATGATATGAACCTCTGTATTTATTTAGCGTAGTTGCCATTTACCCGTATCTTGCATAATTAAACTATACAAGGCGTTTTCCTTTGGGGTAAGCTTACAGCAGAGTATGATCAGAGCTCTCTGTTATAATTTAAAAACACATCATCTATCTAAGGACTGAACTGTCATACGATTAAATATAAATAGGTTCGTTTAACGCACCAAAATTTAGTAGGTACTGACTTTTAATTTTCATCTGACATCTGGCCAATCAAAAACTCGAAAAATTAAAAAATCGGACTGATATTTGATGTGTTGAGATGTGTTAAGCGAGCCGATTTCAAATGTTTCGACAAATGAAAAAAATAGAGTGAAGATGGCTGCGTTAAGCTTTTTGCTCCATTTGCTTGGTATTTTTGTTCTGAGTTTATGGAGCATCCTCCGAGCTATATAGTCAAGTCAATATGTGCTCAAAAGAGCCCTTAGCGATCAAATTTTGGGGTAGTTTTGATTTTCCTACTCAATGTTTTCGGGGGTGCTCAATCCGAATCTAAGGAAAAAATGCAAAAATTGATGCAAACATGATTTTTTTTTGTTTGAGTTTTTCACTTATGATTCGAAAACTATCAACTATACGAAAATTTCACCAAGTTCAATAATTAAAAGTAGATATACATAATTTCCAACAAATCTCTGTTTAAGATTTTTTTCTGTGACAACCCATTTGGACTCAAGCGCTCTCTGAAAATTGACGTATTTTTACTGTTTCCGAAGATCCACTCGAAAACCCTAACTAATTACTTTGTTTGACAAAATTTGAATTTTTGACTTAAACATGAACTAAATATATTTTACTGATGGTTTTTGATTCGATAAATTCGAATATGGCCTCAGAATTGATAAGTAGTCCTCTTCGATGTAATACCACTTTTGAGCGTCTCTTTCCTAACGAATAAAGTGCAAGTTCTTTATCTTTTCTCGACACAGCAACTCAATTAAGTTTTGTTTTTAACACAAAAAAAGCACAAACTACCAACTTTTGCTTGTGTTCAAACAATTCCTTTTATTTGAAAATTATCTGCCGCACACATCCGTAAACCAAAAGTACAATATATACAGTACAACCCATTGAGTATTTGTTCAATGCAATCGAATTCAGGAACAGCCAGAGAGGCCAGGAAGTTCCTCTCATATTACAAAGCATACAAAAGCACCGCAATAAATTAAATATTGTCCTGAGTCCACAAAAAACAACCAACTCCTCGTCCTCGTCCTATTCCAAACTTCTACCTACTACATCCTGTTTCCTGTGTGCAAAAATTTGAATTGAAATGTCTTGTGGACTATTGATTTAGGGGATGCATTCGATTCATTCTATCGAACGTTAGCCGCCAATGGCTAACGCCTGCCTGTGATACCTCCAGGCTTGCAATAACAATACCGCAGCCCATTTGTCATATAACTCATATCCTGGTGGAGAGGCCGCACAGTATGGAGCCTTTGGATGGCATCGGCTTCGGCATGCCATTCTTGAATGGAGTATGAGTGCAGCAAACAATATGCGTTTACACAATTCATTTGACGATTCCAACCCCAAATGGAAAAACAAAATTAAAATTTTAATTAAAAAAGGACACAAGTGCAAATATTTACACCAACTCTCAGGCAATTGCTATATTAAGTGTTTTGGCACTGGCCAAAGAGTAAATGCTCCTCCTCCACTCTAACCCTTCCTTCTTTGATGATGCACAAGAGCAAAAAGGGACAGGACAAGGATCAGCCAGGATGGCAAAATATCTGCATACCAATCCACCCACACTTTCTATATATTCTGGACTTTTATTGTTCACTTTCAACAGGGTGTTCTCACAGCGAGCGGCGTCAGCATCCCCCGTAACATTGGGTAGGATTGGGATAGGTAGAAGTGGTATTTCCTTTGTAAAAACAGCTCCATTGCTGTGTTTCGTCCTGATGGTTATGGTGGCATTTAAAAAATATAGTAAATTTTTTTTTTCCTTTAGAGATCGTAAAATCTCAAAAATTCATTTGCACAGAAATTTCTAAAGGAAGCCAATTTGCCTTTGGATTTCTATGCAATCCTGCTCATCCGGATGCGGTGTCTTGGTTGAATGTGCTTCCATATTTGTGTTTCTGTATCTGTGTGTATTGGAGGTCTTTACCATCTGATGATTTTTGTGTGCGGATAGTATTTTTGGGCATTTGCAAGGGTTTGTGTTTGCAAAATGCAAACCAAACACAAAATAAAGGATAACACAAGTTTTCTCTTCTGCACCAGACAGTTGTTGTAGAAGGTAGGTAGGTAGTTTAGCAGGATTTCAAGGATTCCCCTCTGTGATAGTCAACGGCTATGAACATATATTTTTTATGGATGCAATAATAATCTTGGATTGTGTGCGAGAAGCAATTCAATGGATCTCTCTACTTGCTTTGACTCAGTGGGGGGTTATTTCAAGTTAAGCCAATGCACCTGCAAGGGCATCGTTAGTAGGCGGATGTTTTGCAACCGGAAAATATTATATGCACTGCACCTTCTGTAGGTATATTTGTTTCGAGCGAGAGGAGCATTTATTTAATTAAAGCAATGCTGTGCAAAACTTATTTGTATATGGGAAGGACTTAAGGTATTTGTATGTTTTTGTGATAAAATAAATTAAAATTATATGTGAAATGAAGTGGAAACTATAGAGAGAAAGAGCAGCATGGGGTAACATATGATTGCATGCTTCGAGGATTTATGTAAATTATGGCCAAAGGTGAATGTTTAATTAAAATGTGTTTTCTAAACATCTTACTTTTAATAATAAGTCAGATATACCTATACTTTGGCTTTTGTTTTATGTAACTTGCTAAGCTTATTCATAAATTTCTTTTCAAATATACATAGGTAATTTGGAAACTTTGAAAAGCTGAGCATATTTCATCTCAGGTGAATCGGCTCCTGGTGCATGAAGTATGTGAAGTGAAACAATTTTAAGCAAAAAGGAGGTCTTCAGTTTGAATTTATTCCGTATTTTCATTACAAAATATAGACACCAATGTGAAACCTCTTTGACGGTTTCAGATTTATTTCTAAAACAAAAATACCAAGGATCCAAAATGTTTATGTTGTGTCATGTTATGAACGTTGATAAGTGGCGATAGTTTAGCATCATCAGGAATAGCCTTAAACCAAAAAGCTCAGGAATGGCAAGGGCATATGTTGTTCCAAGAACACGTACCAAGTGACTATCCCATGACAAAGTTTGATTCAACGATACTCTAAGATTGTTCACTGCTTCAACATAGTTTAACACAGACCCATCTTGTTCAATACTACTTCTCCACTGGTCAATCTTTTCGGGCTTATCGGAGTAGACTAGCGACTTCTCCTGTTCCAACAGAAAGTAGTCAAGTGGCGTTAAATCGCACGATTTTGGAAGCCAATTCACGGCCCGTAACGTGAAACTATGCGGTTACCAAACGTTTCCTTCCATAAGTCAATTGTTGCACGAGCTGTGTGACATGTTGCGCTGTCTTGTTGAAACCACAGCTCCTACACATCATGGCTGTTCTATTGGTGAACGAAAAAGTCAGTAATCATGGCTTTATAGCAGTCACCGTTGACTATAACGTTCTGGCCACCATCGTTTTAAAAGAAGTACGGACATAAAGCACACCAAACAGTCAGTTTTTGTGGATGTAACGGTGTCTCAACATACACTTGAAGCAAATACAGCAGTTTTGTTTATTGACGTATCTATTCAACCAAAAGTGAGCTTCATCGCTCAACAAAACTCCCTTACGAAAATTGGGATCAACGGCAATGATTTTCAAAATAAATTTGCACAATTTGAAAGCGTTGTTCAGGCGTCAGTCTATTCATGTTGAAATGCCAAGCCAAACCAAACTAAAAATAAATCACTTGACAGCTGAAAAAATGGCTGCAAGTTAAAATAGTGTTGCCAACTTAAAGTTCTACACCTCTAAAAAAAAAAAACACCCGTTAGTAGAGCGAATGAATTAAGTTCAATTAAAATTTAAAGTGAGCTCTGCTCTCAGCATAGACGAACGCAAATGAGCCCAAAAATTTCAATAGAAGAAGTTATCCTGAAGGCATACAGGAAAAATTGGAAAGCGAGTAGCTTTATTATTTTTCCCAGCTCTTCTGGCTTCGAAACAGACAATCCAATTGACGAGCGAGCTGCTAGTTGACGAGCTAGCTTCTATGTATCGTTATCGTTGTTGTTATCGTCATCGTTATCCATATCGTTATAATTATCAATATCGTTATCGCTGTAGTTATCATTATCTTTATCTTTATCGTTATCGTTATTGGTATCGTAATCGTTATCGTTGCTTTTATTTTTTAATGAAAGAGTGAAGATCTCAAGATGTCCGAAAGGTTCTGAAATATTTGAATGGTTTCGATATCGACGATGTAAATTGACGATGGATAAGGAAATTTAATAGCTCGGTTGTTTTGTAGGATTTCGCGTATGTTTCTATGTTTTGTTGTTTCATGAAAAGAAATAACACGTTTTTTCCCATCTCATTTCTATGTATTTATGTATTTAATATAACTAGTACGTCCAGCCCTCGGAACTCGAGTGCTAATAACACTTTCGTCTAGTTGACAAAATTCTATAAAATCGTTCAGGTATTGATCGATCTTTCGATCATTTTCATTTCACTGAATTTATTTCCGATTCAATTTTATTCATTTGGATTTCGCAGGAATTAAATTAAATCCAAGAATACAATTTGGATTGATTAAAAAAGCTCAAACAAAAATATGAAATTTTCAGTTTTTACTGCTCCGGAAAAAGGTGATTTTATGTCAGTTGGTTGATATTTGGGTCATCATACACTTCTTATGTGAAAATATAGTTTAGCCCTTATCCATCAAGACATCAACTATCAAATTTCATTGACGGATGGCTACGATGTCAATGGATTAAAAAAACCTCTGATATTTTTGAAGAATTTTTACTGCTCCAGAAAAAGGTGGCTTTAAGGTAACTAAGGTGACATTTGGATCAAAATAAACTTTTTTTTGTCAAAATATAGTTTGCCCCCTATATTTCAAGCCAAAAACTATCAAATTTAATTGAAGAATAGGTACGACGTCGACGGATTGAAAACCCTCTAAGAATCTGAAGTTTTTGAATAGTTTTTACTGCTCCAGAAGAAGGTGATTTAAGGCAATTGCGTAACATTTGGATAAAAATATACTTTTTCTGTCAAAATATAGTTTGTCTTCTATATTTTAAGACATCAACTGTCAAATTCAATTGACGGATGGCTACGATGTCGATGGATTAAAAAAAACTCTAAACAATCACAAATTTTTGATGAGTTTTAACTGCTCCAGAAAAGGTTGATTTTAAGGCAATTGGGTGACACTTGGAGCCGACATGTAAGGCTAAACACATAGAATTCTAGGCATTTAACATAAAAGCAGATAAAAACTGTGCTATACCGGCGCGGCGTGTAGTTGACACTTAAAGTTTACTTGTCAACGCGTTGAGAGCTTGTAGCAAAAGTGAAATTTGCATAAAATTGGGGTTAATGCTGCATTTACACAATTGGAAAACGCATCATAAAGACCAAAACAACAACAAAAGAATGGACAAACATATTGTTTTGGTGACTATACTAGCAGCCTTCCAGTCGTGTGGATCCGGCATAAGCTGAGCCAAGAGCAGTGGCATTTGCATGCGATTTATCAATTACAAAATCATTCACGCAGGTAGAAAGCTTATCTTAAATGCGGAGAAAAACTGTGTTACCGATGTGAATAATACAACAAATGTTTTAGTTATAAGTACGTGATGACTTATAGCTTTTTTGCAAGCATGAATAAAATCGGTCGGAAAAAACGACACTGGGAGTTACCGACGCCATCACTGAAAAAACATGGAGTTTCCTTTCAAGCTATCGATAACATCGCTTGTCTAATTTTCTAGATCATCCCTATTTGAATTTGTATGCATAAAGTTATCTGTTTCAAAACGTTGTTTTTATCTTATTTGTTGTTACATGCGTCCCTCACAACCTAGCCCTGTCTATCAACAATTTGTCGATTCACTTAGTTCTTTGGTCGAGGGTGCAACTTCCAATGACGACTTTATTGTCCTAGGGGACTTTAACCTACCTGATCTGAAATGGATACCATCAGAGGATGAATCATGCTTTGTGCCCTCTAATCCTTCTTCTGAAAAAGAGGTTATTTTCACAGATAACTTACTTGAGTCTGGACTTTTCTAAATAAGTGGTATCTGCTTATCTGCAACAATTTAGGGAGACAACTTTATCTTGCTTTCTCCTCGGATCCATTTAACTCAGCTGTCTCTAAAAGCTCCCATCTTCTTTCCACTCTAGATCACTTTCACCCTCCTCTTTCTTTTATATTCGGTTCTGATGATAGCTCTCCCAGTATCGAATCTGAGAATTCTTCCAGTTTCAACTTTCGGAAGGCCGACTTCAATAAACTTAATAATCTCCTTAACAACATAAACTTCAACCTCTTCATCAACCTCACTACTCCCATCGATATGTCGCTTTCTTTCTTTTACACTTCTATCTTTGCTTGTTTCATTCAATGTGTCTCTTACACAGTTAAAAAAACTTATGTATCATTTCCTCCCTGGTACACACAAGAATTACGACACATCCGTAATATTAGAAATAAGTTATGGAAAACTTACCTAAAATCCCAAACACCTTTAAACTATTTTTATTACCAACAAGCTTCTTCTAATTTTTCTGTTCTCTGCCATTCTCTATACCAAACCTATCTCAATAAAATGCAAACCTGTCTCATCACTGAACCAAAACGCTTTTACCAATTCATAAACGTGAAAAGAAAATCCGACGGTCTTCCTTCAACATTCGATTTCTTCGGCACCACTTCCTCTAAAGCTAAAGTAATTGTTAACCTATTTGCTACCTTTTTTAGTCAATCCTATAGCAATAATTCAAATGAAACTGACCTTGACTACCACAAATTTCTTTTAAATAGCCCGCACACGTCTCTGTCTTCTCTTAACATTAGTTCGCATACCCGTCCGTGAAAAGTTAAAGTTAAAGCTTACTGAATGATGACTTTTCACCCGGACCTGATGGTATTCCAGCAATTTTTCTTAAAAATTGGGCTTTTGCACTCTGTGAACCCCTCACTAATCTTTTTCAACTCTCGCTTTCAAAGCCAGTTTTTCCCTCTCTTTGGAAGGAATCCTTTATTTTTCCAATTTTCTCTCTCTCCGTTATCCCCAAGCTCTTTGAAATTATAGTGTATTATTCCCTTTATTTCCATTGCAAATCAATTGTTTCTCCACTTCAACAAGGATTTTTAAAGGGAAGACCTACTACGACTAATCTTACCCAGTTTGTCTCCATGACACTCTTGGCAATGGAAAAAGGCTTCGATGTTGATTTTATTACCACTGATTTCAGTAAGGCGTTCGACAAAATCAGTCACCAAATTATCTACTTAGAGCTACAAGCCTTTGGCTTTCCACCATCATCGTTCATCAAGTGGGTCAAATCTTACCTCGAGAACCGTTTATACAGGGTTGTTTTCAGAAATGAAGTGTCCGATCCCTTCCTCGCCTCCTCTGGTGTTCCCCAGGGTAGGCATCTCGGTCCACTTCTATTTGTGCTTG
Source organism: Dasysyrphus tricinctus (assembly GCA_963921185.1). Lineage (NCBI taxonomy): Eukaryota > Metazoa > Arthropoda > Insecta > Diptera > Syrphidae > Dasysyrphus > Dasysyrphus tricinctus. The sequence continues at coordinate 81,469,998 of OY992531.1, forward strand.
CTATAAACGATGTCGGTAGAATAATCTTCTTCTCAGAACTTTCTATTTATGCAGATGACATTAAAATATTTAAAGTAATCTCGTCATCTCATGATTCTTCGCTGCTTCAACTTGATCTAAATACTTTTCTTACCTGTGCCGAGATTCAGCTATTTCAGCGAGTGAAATGAGATGACTCGCCTTACTCGCCGACTCATCTCACTTCACTCGCAAAAGTGATTCAGCTATTTAAGAGAAATGAGTAAGTTCGAATTTAGTTTCGAACATGAGACAAAGAATAAATATAAAAGAGCTAAACTCTACCTCCTTGTCACACTCGTTACGCAAAATGGAATGAAAAACAAAGTATCTCTTGTTTCAATCATGTTTTTTTTGTCGTAATTAAAGTTTGATGTGAGTTTTCAATCTTGAGAAATAAATAGTTTAATAGTGTCGAAAGTGAATACAATATAATTTTATTCAATATACATATTTGCATATGATAATAAAATAAGATTTAAGAATCAATAAAAGGGCAGTTGTTGTGTTTTATTTCGTTTCCTATGTATGAATAGGAATTCTTGAGAAAAGTACACATACCTATCCAAAACTGGAAGTTTACCAACACATACACCAAGTCACTGCGGAAATATCTGGCGAGTAATCTGACATTTCATTTCACTCGCTCACTCACTCACTTTTGCTAGCTGAATCGGGTTTGGACGAAAAGTGACTCATTTCACTCACTCTCTGCGGTTTCGAATCAGCTGAATCTCGGCACTGGTGTAACAAAAACTTTCTTGAGCTTAATATTAGTAAACGCCAATCTATGACTTTTTCCCGTAAACGTATACCTTCAAATCCTCGAATCTATCACTTCTGTAACATACCTGTAACCTGTCCCTATCGTTTCATCTATTCGTGATCTCGGGGTTATATGTGATAAGGAGTTAAATTTTCGCTCTCACATTGATCATATCATTGGGAGAGCGAATTCTTCCCTCGGATTTGTCAAACGATGGTCTAAAGGATTTTCCAACCCTCATGTTACCAAATCCTTATACACCACATACGTCAGGCCTATCCTTGAATATGCTAGTCAGGTTTGGTCTCCCTTCCAAATCACTGAATCTCTTAGAATTGAAGCAGTTCAGAGGAGATTTCTTAGATTCGCTTTGCGTAGTCTACCTTGGTCTGATCCCGTTATTTTACCCCCTTATGAAGACCGTTTGCAACTAATTGGCATGTACACCCTTTCTCAACGTCGCCGTATTGCTGACATAATATTCGTCCATCAGCTTATCATTGGAGCCATAGGCTCTCCGGCGTTGCTCGAATGGATTAATATTAATACCAATCCACGTAGCCTAAGAGCTGTCTCCTTCTTCAGCCTCCCTATTCACCGCACCAACTACGACCATTTCAATCCAATGAGCAGAATGCTTCGATTAGCCAATACAGCACAAGATATTTTCGATTTCTCCATTAGTTCCTCTTAGAAGAACTCTATACACTTTCTCTCCCTTACCTCATTCCACTGTATTAATTTCCTACTAGCGTTAAGTATATTATGTATAATTTATTAAGTTTGTATAATATAAGTTAAGTAATTCGCTTGCAATAAGCTAAATAAATAAATAAAAAATAAATAAACATGTATGTAATTTATTCCAGTAAGACAGTCTTTCACCGTGCTTAAGTTAAGCACCGAAAATTCTACGTAAATTGATGAGCACCGACATTGTTTCTTTCATCCAATTCCTTTCGGGCTTTGGAATCGATCCCGTATTAGAGTCCGCTGCCAGTCAGCCTGACAAAAAAGTGTGACAACTTATAGCAAAAATTGACGTTTGCTTAAATTTTTCGACAACAAAATGAGAAAGGGTATTTTCATACGATTTTTGTATTAAAAGTGAACAAAAAAATATAATAATAATAATAATAATAATAATAATAATAATAATTTTTAATTTAATTTTAATTATTATTATTAAAAATATAGGCAGCCATTTTTAAAATTTGGATTAATCCGTCATTGTAAAGGGGAAAACTTTTTGCCATAGTTATCTTAGCTCAGGAGTTATGAGAAATCATTCACAGATATTTTATAGCAATGTTCAAGGCAACCAATTGACTGGACTAATGGGGCGCAATAGAGTTTTTGTAAAAGTTCCACATACATTGCACATTTGTGTACACATTCTCAGACATAAATTCTGTCTATTAGAAAATTATTCAACTTTTTCAAAAGGATTGATGTTAGCTCATAAATTAGTGAATTTTATCAACAATTAACATAAAGCTTACCATTTTTTTAAATGCATGCATTATTATGTGATTCAGTATTTATACATTTATGTATGTCATCATGACTTTATGATCCTTATTAAGTCTGGAAGGTACATGTGGCAAGGCAACCTGATAACAACAAGCTTACATCAGGACTGCTTGCGTGAGTTGTTAGTCACTAGGTCCTATTTCTCCAAAGAGCTGTCACGCCACGAAATTTATTTATTTATTTACATGCGACTTATTTGCGGATTTATTTCTTTTACCCCACCATTTAATCTTCAATCACCTTCCCCCCCCCCCTACCAAAAAGAAAAACTTTATACAAAAAGGACAAGAGATTACCTAAAATCCCTTTAAAATTTTTGTTTTTAATATAAAAATATCAATTGCGCATTTTGAAAAACGGAAATTGCACAAGCCTATAAATCCAAGTGTCGCCATTACCCGATGTCTCCACTCATTGTAGCCGGCAGCCACTCTCGCCTCTTAAACATACCAAACAATTCCGTCCAAAAGTGCTGCTCCCCCAAAACAATGCAAAATTGTCTGGCTTGGTTTATGGCGCACAACCACAGCATATTTCCTCACGGAAATGTCCTGTGTTTTAACTTCTTACTTGCTGAAGCTGAAGGGGTTGGTAGGTAGGTAGGTAGGTAGATACACATAAACCATTACCCCACTGAACATATTATAGCACCCTCTATAGTAATTCTCTGGCTGCCATCCAAATAAGCCATTTATCTTTTTAATACGATTTCATTTGTATATTTACGGCCGGGTTATTAAATCAATAAATTTTGTACCGAAAATATTAAAAAAAAAATACAGTTTGGTGAGTGAGAGCCAGTCCACACACACAGAATGTTACGCCAACAAGGATCACCCAGCAGGACGAAGGAAATGTGATTCGTATATCGGATATCTGCTCACACGGGGTGTCACTGTATCAATCCGTAAATGGTGTTTTTTAACTCAATATATGCGATTTGCATTTTGTTTGAATAACAGAACGGTTTATGGTTTGGTAGGTTCGTTATAGTTTTTTTGTATTCAGCCTCCACGTTTACGTAATTTGTTTTCTTTTTTTATTAGTTACGCATACGCCACAGTGACCCACCAGACCCATACCAAATTAAAGTTCCTTAATAAATTTCTACTTAGGATCTGTGTTTCCGTATAAAGAACTTCTTCTTCACAAGGTAGAGATACAAAAGATATGAACTTGGTTCGTAAAACAACACTTTTAAGGACCGTACCATACCATCATGAATATTATGCATCCCACTCCCCTATGGAAGCTCCAAAAAAGAAGAGAAAATTGGAACTGAACAAACATTTGTATGCGATTGCTTTACCCTCTCGCTAGTAATAAAGCCATTTAACTTGAAACTTTTTATGGTCTTTTATTGGATTAACATGATTTATTTGCTTTTTTGGGTGTAGGTACTCCTGTGAACGCTATGTACCGTACCGTTCGTTATTCAGTCAGTCTCCCAGTCCAAATGTGTTTTTATTTTCAAACTCATGTGTGTTACGGGAAGGTATAGTGTTTGGAAGCAACGAAGGATCAATTCAAAATTATTATCTAAAAATCTATTACACAAGTAGTCTGTATAGGGGCTGGATGAGATGAGGTATGTATAGAATGCCACCTACGTGAGAGATTTACTTTTACGTTTTATGCTCGAAGAGATCAATAAAATTTGTATTGAATTATTAGAATTTATTCATGTTGTGGATTATTGATTAAATTGAACAATTTGTAAACAAAACACTATATGATTTATTTTGTTTTGTCTTTTTTAGTTTTAATTCAACTGGTGTGTTTAATTAAGGAAATTTGAATTTATATACGAATCCTCATTGGGCTTACGTTGTAATTGCAATATGAATATAGTTCATTATATTTGAATTGATGTTTTAATTGAATTAGTTACAGTTGGTTAGTATTATGATGATGATGATTGTGTTTTGAATTGTTTTTGATTATTTCCAATGAATGGTTTATTTTGACGGCAAATTTTATGTGTTAGGTTTGTATTTTAATTTACTTATATGTATGGCTTAGTAATGAAATTCAAAAATCAACGTTAACACCTTAGTTAGAATCAAATACAATTTATATTTTATAACAAGATTTTTCTTTTTTGTGATTGGGTTTTTTGAAGGATTGGCTTCGATAAATTGAGAATTTGTAAAAATGAATTATGGCCATATTCGTTCGTCATCACATGCAATTGAACATTCATTACTGAGTCAATTTAAAAGTCAATAGTTTCAAATTGGAGTTTTAAGAAATTGCTTTGTTGATCAGTGGATATTTTGTCCAATCGAAAATTTTAGTTTCGATGTCAATATAGAGTGTCTTAAATCAATATTTAAAATTTAACGTATCACTTTTCTAAATTCTGATATTTATTCATGGTTCTCTCTAAACAATGGATAACTTAGTAATCAGGTAAGGCAAGCCTTTAAAAATAAAAAAAAAAAAAAAACGATTCAATCGAATGGTTTTTATTTTAGAAATTTTTTGTCTTTTGAGTTGAAACTTTAACCGACATTTTCTTTGGAAACTTTCAAGAGAACCTTATTCATAAAATCGCAATTTATATTTTATTTTGAAATAATTATTTCCCTCCATAACGGATAGCAAAATATAAACATTCACGCGAACCTTTAGCAGAATAGGGATGATAAACAAAAATATTGCCCATGTGACCTCTTTGTTATTATGATTTTTCAAAAAAGTGTTAAGAATTACGACTTTATATACTTTTTTTTTATTATCCGATGAAAATCTTCAAAAGACACTCGGTAAGAATTGGTAGCAAGAAGTGTGAGACTCTTTCCGCACTAAAACCACCGGTGAATCAGGACCAATATATGAAAAATCGACAACAAAATTTTTTTTTTTTTTTGTCCGTGTTGCAGGTAACTTTCCGGTGAAAGTTTCTGCTTACTCCGCGATTTTAAAGCGGTTTTCTGTTCACCGCACCAAGTCGGAAAGTTTTGTTCTTTGCAGACGGCGTACTAAATTCGAATCGTCAAGAATGTCAATAATCGTTGGATTAGCGTGATCTAATAGCCGATTTCTATGTTTTCGCGCGAAACTCTTAATTTCGTCTCGAACCGTAGGAATCCCGAGATCCCTGTGAAGATCTTCGTTTCTTATATACCATGGTGCATTTACAAATGACCTAAACAATTTATTTTCAAACGTTTGTAAGTTATTTAAATTTGTATCGCAGGTACAACCCCTGAGTTGTATACCATAAGTCCAGACAGGTTTAAGTACCTGCCTGTATAAAATCAACTTATTATCAATACTAAGCTTGGAATATTTACCGAGTAGCCAGTTCATATCTCTTAATTTACTTTTTAATTCTTCGCATTTCTTTTTTACGTGCGGCTTCCATTTTAATTTCGCGTCTAGAGTCATTCCCAGATATTTTGCCTCATTCGCAAATGGTGCACGACCGGTATTAAGAAAGACGGGCAATCTATTTATTTTTGTATACGTAAAGTCCACGTGGACTGACTTTTGTTCATTGAGCGCTATTCGCCATGTTTTTGTCCACGTGTAAGTAGAAGGTACAGAACTGGACCTAAAACACTACCTTGTGGTATCCCAGCCACTATTTCTTTGAAATTAGAATATTCATTTCCGTGTCTTGCACGAATAAGTCTGTTTTCTAGATATTCGTTTAGAATTTTATAAAGTCCTTCAGGCAGAACTTGTCTTAATTTGAATTTGAGGCCTTCGTGCCACACTTTGTCAAACGCTTGCGACACATCCAAAAAGACCGTCGAACAGATTTTCTTTTCTTCAAGAGCTCTCTCAATTACGTCAGTTATCCTATGCACTTGATCAATGGTCGAATGCTTTCTTCTAAATCCGAACTGCTGTTCAGGTATTAATTGTTTTTCTTCTACTATCGGCTGCAGGCGAAGGAGTAGTATTCTTTCAAAAACGTTTGATATTATAGGACAAATAATGATGAATGAAATGATCGACAAATGATTTGTATTTCTTAATTTTTAAATCGCATTGGGGGGAAGTTTAAAGTTATAATACTTTCCCGTAGCTTTAAGACCTTCAGCTCATGAGGCTTGGTTCTTCTAAATCTCCAAACATTGTTTCGTATATTTAGGACGGTCTCCATTTCGGTATGGTATGACTTTGCAGTCGCTGATTGTGTGATACAGGGTGTTTTTTAACCACTTCTGTAACCATTTCAATTTGCAGGTCACGATGTAGATCACTATTTCTTATATACTAAGGGGCATTAATTATTATTCCACGAAGGACCTTGCTTTGGAATTTTGGGAAGGGCTCAGCATTTGTTTTCTTTGTACAGCCTCAGGGAAATTTTTTTTTTTTAATTTTTTGACATAATCTCCTTTTAGCTGGATACACTTCATCCAGTCACCATTGCAACTGCCGACTTGTGCGCAGGAAAATTGTCTTGATGAAAAAGAACTTTCAATGTCGAGTCGTTCCAACCGATAACACCTTGCGCATCCCAAAAAACTGTCGCCATCACCTTGTTTGCCGATAATCCTGCTTTGGCTTTCTTTGGCTTGGATTCACCTGTAGAAGTCCACTACTTAGACTGTTCTTTGGTCTCTGGTGTTTGGTGATGAATCCATGTTTCATCCACAGTCACAAATCGGCGTAGAAACTCACTTGAATGATGTTCACTGGAATATCCCTTGTATATAACAGATACAGGGTTGGTCCTAGGACACTTTCTTGTGGTATACCGGCTTCAATTTTCTTTAGTTCCAAGTAATTTTGGTCGTACAGTACTCTAAAGAGTCGGTTCGTAACGTAGGATTTTAGTATTTCGTACTACTGCCTGGGAAGGTCCCTATGCAGTTTGTACCCAAGTCCCAAGTGCCAAACCTTCTCAAAGGGTTGAGCAACATCTAAGAATATAGCCGAGCATACTTATATTTCTTCAAGTGCCTTTTCCACAACTTCCGTAATCCGATGCACTTGGTCTTTCTTGGAATGTTTATTACTAAATCCAAACTGATGGCTCGGAATTAGTCTTCTTTCTTCTATTATTTTGCTAAGATTTTTCAGGAGCAGTTTTTTGAAAACCTTTGCCATGATTGGTATAAGCGATATTGGTCTGTAAGATGTTACTTCTGTTGGTGACTTACCTTGTTTAGGTATAAAAATGACTTCTGCAATTTTCCAATGATGTGGCCAATATCTTAATTTTAGCCATGCGTTTATTATTAATTGGAGTTTCTTGAAGGCTATTAAAGGCATTTCTTTCAAAACCTGAGCAGTTATTAGGTCGTACCCTGGTGATTTTTTGCTAGACAACTTATGTTGACACATGTTCTTTGAGCGTGACAAAAGATATTTCACATTTGTCATTTCTTTCAACAAACTGTAAGAGATCAGCCTTTTGTTTCGGGTTTCCGATCCATTTACCATCTTGAGATTTTACTGGCGGGTTTTGTGTCTGTGGTTTTTTTTAGGCACTTAGCTGCTTTCCATATAAGGAGTATTCGGTAGAAGCATCCGCCGTCAGACTAATCAGGAATCTACTAAGCGAATCATTTCTAACTCACAAATTCTTTTCTTTAGTTCGTTTTTAAGACGTATGTTTACTGATTTTGCTTTTTTTTAAGTTGTCGGCACTAATGTAGATAAGCAGATAATTAAACACTGCGTGGTGATTTTTATTATTATAATTTTAAAATAGTTTGTCAATACAAAAATGATAACATATTTATTTCCACTAAAAAATAAATAAAATGCACGACAGGATCACACGTACTTTTCCTTATGTTCAAGTTGCTTGGAACTTAAGAAATAAATATGGCAGTAATTATAAAAATAAAATAAAAAAGACTTAAATAGGTTAATTGTTTAAACAACTCGTAAAATAGTTTAGACCTAAAAAAAAGTATGTTGATTACTTGGAAAAATATGATTAGGGGAGACCGGGGCTCGTTGACTCAACATTTTTATTATATTTTATACAAATAAAACAGAGGCATGTACTATAACAAAAAATTAAACTCCCTCAGATAGATAATAATCTTTTTAGCATTCTTAATAAAACATCACCATTTAAATAAGATTAATTATTAAATACATTATATTAATTATTATATGGGTGATTCTGATTCTACAAAAAGTGGAAGAAAATGATGATAATTTCGGCAAAACATTTTTGGAAGCAAATAAACGTAAAAACTAACTACAGTTGAACTTTGGAACATTCTTTAAAATAATTGAAAGCGGCCAGTCAAAAAAATATATTAAAAATAACGATTTTATGGCAATTTTTTGAAAACAGGTGTTCCAGGGAACTGAACATTTTTATAAATATTTTCCTATTTTTGGTAAATTTTTCAGAAAATCGTACCCCTCGTCTAAACGGAGAGACTACACCCCCTGCCACACAATTTTTTTCTTGTTTCGATCCAACCAGCGCCCTCTAGCTTTTTAAGGCATTTTATGCAAAACACCCCGTATAGCTTATCAATTAATTTCCAAGCAACTTGAATATAAGAGCAAGTTCGTCGACAGAGTCATGCTTTTTATTTTGTAATTATTTTAAAAGAAAACCAGCATTTACTGAACATTTCTGAGACCTCCATATAGAAAATCAGTCATTAAAATGCAAGGGGACTGAGGGCAGAGGACTGAGTGTTTTCATAGTTTTTGCGCCAAGAACATAGCAACGCATTGTACGAACAAAAAAAAAAATAAAGAAATAATTAAGGTTTTACCTAGCTTATAATAAAATGTAAAAAAATATGCCTATTTATACAAATTTTTCCTGTAAATACTCATCAGGGTACTGAGAAACTGAACGGACATTCCATGATCTCTCGCACAAATGCCGTCTTCACAAATGGAATAACAAGCGGATCTAAGATATGGTAATGATTGTATTTGCACGAGACTTAATACTTTCCGCTGCTAGATCTGAAACTTCAATATTTTTCAAAGTTAGCGATATTTTTGCCTGTTTCAATCTGTCAGGGGACTGATAAGAAATCCGTGGGACAAAGTTCAATGACATTTTTTTCTTAAGAAAACATAATTTACTAAAACTTTATTTATATCATAAAAAGGTATCAAAGGGCACGGTAGTGCCCAGCCAAGTTCGCGGCACTACACCCTTTTTACAGGAACAAACTCAGGCGATTTTCAACCCCCCTTTAACTTCAGTACCAATAAAGTCAGAAACTTCAAATTCGGAGTATTTGCTGAACTGATCAAACACAGGTGGCTCGCCAAATTTCAACTCTTTAGCATTAGTAGTTCCCAAGATATAGGACTTCAAAAATCGCAAAAACCGTAACTGACTGACTCACTGACTCACTGACAGATCATCAAAATTATGGAGCACTTCCCGACATCGTAGAAACTTGAAATTTCGCACAACGGTAGGCCTTGTGGTACATACAAAGGAAAAAATCGAAAATCTGCAATTTTCTATTCAGGGGGCGTGGCATCCACCCACTTTCTTAAATATTCTATAAATTATATGGAGCCTATCCGATTGTTGTAGAACAATAAAAATTGGTAAGTTGGTAGGGTTTGAGGTACTTAGAAAGAAAAAATTGAAAAATTGGAATTTTCCATTAAGGGGGCATGGCATCTACCCACATTCTTAAAAATCCTTATAAATTATATGGAGCACTTCCGATTGTTGCAAAACGATGAAAATTGGTAGGTCGTTAGGGCTTTAGGTGCTTAGAAAGAAAAAAATTGAAAAATTGGAATTTTCCATTCAGGGGGCGTGGTATCTACCCACGTTATTTAAAATTCTTATAAATTATATGGAGCACTTCCGATTGTTGTAGAACGATGAAAATTGGTAGGTCGGTAGGCCTTGAAGTACTTAGAAGAAAAAAATTGAAAAATTGGAAGTTTCAGTTCAGGGGGCGTGGCATCCACCCACATTCTCAAAAATTCTTATAAATTATATGAAGCATTTCCGATTGTTGTAGAATGATGAAAATAGGTAGGTTGGTATGCCTTGAAGTATCTAGAAGAAAAAAATCGAAAAAATGGAAGTTTCAGTTCAGGGGGCGTGTCATCGACCCGCATTCTAAAAAATTCTTATAAACTATATGTAGCTCTTCCGATTGTTGTAGAACGATGAAAATTGGTAGGTCGGTAGGGCTTGAGGTACTTAGAAAGAAAAAATTTGAATTTTGCATTCAGAGAGCGTGGCATCCACAAACATTCTTAAAAATTCTTATATATTATATGGAGCACTTCCGATTGTTGTAGAACGATGAAAACTGGTAGGTCGGGAGGGCTTAAAGTACTTAGAAAGAAAAAAAAATCGAAAATTTGAAATTGTCCATTCAGGGGGGGGGGGGTGCCATCCACCCACTTTATCAGAATTGCTATTATTTGTATGGAGCACTTTCGGTTGTCGTAGAATTATGAAACTTTGTAGAGCGGTAGGGCTTGACTTTCACCTGGCAAAATAAATCTTTGCAAAAAGGAGTGAAATCACAACAAAAACATAAATGTTAAAAAAGGAGCCAAGTTCTTATGTGTACAAAAAACCTGTGCGTAAAAAGTCAACCAAAAAAAGTAATGAGATCTAAAATATATGCCAAGTTTTAAGTTCATGAAGTTTAATATCAAATATCTTAAGAAGAGTAATATCAAAACAATTCAAAATCATGACAGAAATTTGGTAATTAATGATTACAAACTAAAATTTGGTGGATTTACTTGGCAAGTTTTCCCTTAAATACTTACTTAATCACAAATTTAAAATGTATGAAAACTTGACCAGTGAACTTACCCACTGGACTATAAGCCATTAATGAGAAAATTGGAATTAAAAATAGACCGTTACATGACAGGTATACTGTTAATAAAAGTACATTTGACAAAAAAAAATTTTTTGGTTTTAAAAATTTTCAAACAGAAAAACTTGATTTTTTTTTTTTTGGAAAAATTTACTTATTTTTTCATTTCAAGTGAAAGAAGTATCTAACTAATACAAAACTGTGAAAAAAAATCTACGGGAATTTTGGTTTTCTTGTCATTTTAATGACGACTACGCATTGTTAAGGAACAACACAATTTGTTCCTTTACTTGGTTTGTAAGACTTTGAAATTTTGGTGAGGAAAAACGGTTCAATGAATCAATTTGAAAATTTACAGGAATATTGATACCTTAAAGCTTGATTCACACTATAGTTCTAATACTGATACAGTCTCAGTACGTTCTCACTACAATAAAATATTCTTAAACGAGAAACAATGAGTATATTCACACAATCAATACCGCTCCGATACTGGTACACTCTCGCTCCGGTTTCGATTTGTTTGAAAGAATATTTTAACGGAGCGACTTCGTATCGAGATCGTATTGGTATCAAAAGTGTGAATATATTTCACATTCTCGATGTGATATCTGCCAATAATTATAATATGGGTATTCATGCAACAGCGTAAAGTCGTCGTAAACGTTGTAAAGTTTAAAACTTCGCAATTCTGTCACAATTTTTATGGAAAATTTGACAGATTTACGAAGTTTAAAACTTTACCACGTTTACGACGACTTTACGCTGTTGCATGAATACCCTTAATATATGTTTATTTTGTCATAATTTTAATTGACTTTGTGTGTTAGTTTCGTGTGTTTTTCTGCTATTTTTTAACTTTTGCGTTTGTCTTCTTCGCTTCAGTGTCTGTGTTGTCGGTGTTGGTCGGTCGGTTGTGTTAGTCAATTTGTTTATTCGTGATGTTTGTGTTCCTTGCAGCCTTGGTGAACCCAAATTCTTTTGTTGCCATCTTCATCCAAGATCTCTTGGAGGATGATAAATTCTAGACCAAAAATCAATGAACAAAATAAATGGTTGTATGCGTATCTGAAAATTTGTAATGAAAAAACAAATACAAATACAAACAAAAATAATGAGACTGTTTCGATATCGAAACGACAATGTGAACATTGAGGTTTTATATCGGAGCGAGAATGATTTGAGAATTTATCGGTATTGGCACAGTAGTGTGAATCAAGCTTAAAAGTCTACAAATCATTTCATACAAGCATACCAATGCAAGCCATGCAACCAAAATTTGCAAAAAAAAAAAAAAGATTTACGAAAAGAACACAAAAAGTACTTTTTTAGTATTTTATTTAAACTAACGGTGAACGGTTAAAAAAATAATTTCTATAAAACCTTGAAAAAAATCTAGCAAAACGCTTTCTCAAATTTCCAAAACTGTATTTAAATTTTTTATAACGTCATTATTTGCTGAGATATTGGTAATCAAAGCCAAAAGTATCTTTTTTCATTCAAAGTCAGATAAACCACACAAATAAAAATTGTTTGACAAAAAAAAATTAAATTGAAGCTGAATAAACAAGGTATCTGATTATTACATTTGATTAAGTCAAATAAAGTTATCCTTCAAAAAAATTGAAAACAAATATTTTTTGTAAGAAATGGCAATAACTCAATAACGGTACTTCAAAAAAAAATTTGCAAACAAATCTCAAAACAAAAAACATAAAACTCTAGAATGCTTTTTCTTTCAACTCAATACGACCACTCGTCACACAGATACAGCTCTTCAAAAAACACTAAAAAAAAATTAAAAAAAAATGTATTCCTGCAATTTCGTTGACTTGTGTAGTTGGATGTCTATTTAAATTCAATTTTTAAATTTGATTTTTAAAAGGGGGTGGAATTGAGTGGGTTGTTAATTTGAAAATTAAAAAAATTAGAACCAAGATTAGTAACTCTTTTAAGTAAAAGCTGGAAAAATAATTGGGAATTTGAAATTTCTTGAGATTTTAAGTGGGGTTCAGTGAGTGAGTGAGATGGTTATTTTGTATTAGGTAAGCCTCCAATAATATGCATAGACTTGCATGAAATTTCGGTATGCGCTAGAAAAAACAAAGCTTTACTTGGAACTTGGAATATCTTTTGGATTTTTCAATTTTGTAAAAGGGGGCCAATAGAGTTCTTAGAAAATTCAAAAACTAGAAAAAGTTTTTTAAAGCTTGTCTTTAGGCTGATTTAGTTTATGTAAGGACACAATAATTTCCCAACACATGTATAGTGTATATTATTATTAGATAAGAAATGTTGGGGTGCCGTAGTTTCCTTTTTTCGGAAACGATTTGAAAGCATTAAATAGATATTCGAGAACTTGAATTTCTGGGAACAATGTTAAGAAAGTAAAAAGTAAGAATTTCAAAAAAGGGGGATGCAATTTTTGGAACAATGCGGAACAGATCGGGAATAATCTGAAACAACTTTAAAATACATTATAACAAAATAAAAAAAAGGTGGGCTAACTTCACACAATCGAGAACTCCCTTGATATTATTTCAAGCTAAGAAATTCGAAATTTTTGAAAATAATGCGCAAAAAATTCGAAATTGAGATCTATCTATCGTTTAACCAGATTTAAATATTGTTGGTAAAATCAACTGGATAGTAAGTAATTTTAAACCGAAGTCAGAAATAGAAGTAAAACCTTATATACGCTAAAACAAATAAGGCTTCTAACTGTGGACTCATACTATACTATACTGTAACCCCGGCTGGGGCATAGGGCGTCAACAAAACGTCTCCATCCTTCACGGTCTGCTGCGAGGTACTTTAGCTGTGGCCACGTCTTTCTCTGGGATTATGCTTCCGCTAAGACAGTTGATTTCCATGTTGTTCTTGGTCTTCCAACCGGCCGTGCACCCTGAGGATTCCATTCAAAGGACTACTTTGCAATTTCATCGTTTGGTTTCCTAAGTGTGTGACCAATCCAACGCCATTTACGCTTTCTTATGTCGACGTCCAGTCGCTCTTGACTTGTCCTGCGCCAAAATTCCTCATTTGATATTATTTGTGGCCAGCGAATCTTTAGGATGTGGCGAAGACAGCAATTCACAAAAGCCTGCAATTTCTTCGAAATGGTAGACTTGACTTTCCAGGTTTCACAAGCATTATAACAGCACGGATTTGACATTGGATTCCAAGAATCTCAATTTAGTGCGTAAAGAGATTTTACTGGATTTCCAAATTGGGGACAGAGTACCGAAGGCAGCACGAGCTTTATTTATTCTACTTTTAACGTCTAGATCCGTACCACCGTTGGCAGAAACAATACTGCCAAAGTAGTTGAACTGTTCCACTTCTTCAACTGGCGTCTCCTGTAGAATAATACGCTGCTGTGTGGAGTGACCTGTGAGCATTATTTTTGTCTTTTTGCTGTTTATTCTTAGACCACTCGACTCTCCCTTCACTTGCAGCGTTTGGCACATCCCGTTCAGCCCACTGATGTTATTTGCCAGTAGACATAATGTCATCGGCATAATCTAAATGACTGAGCCTTTCGAACGGTCTCCACTGAATGCCCTGTCGCTCAGCTGTACCAACACTGGCCGTCAATACGTCGTCCATCGCCAGCAGGAAGAGAATTGGCGATAGAACATCCCCTTGTCTCACACCCTGTTGTACTACGAAGGAGTCGGATAGCTGCCCATTGTGCAAAATAAAACACCTTGCGTTGTTGTAAGACTCTTTAACAATGGCAACAATTTTTGGTGGAATTCCTCTACCAAGCAACGATCTCCATATACATTCTCGGTTAACTCGATCAAAGGCCTTCTCAAAATCCACGAACAGGAGGTAAAGCGGTGATTGAAATTCCATCGACTGCTCGAGGACGATACGCAGGGTGTTGATATGGTCGACACACGATCGACCACTGCGGAAGCCAGCTTGATGCCTCTTGATGGTAGACTCGATTCTATCGTTCATTCGCTCGAGAATGATGGTTGCCATTAGTTTAGGGAAAACGGACAAAACGGTGATACCACGCCAATTGTTGCAATTCCTTAGGTCACTTTTCTTTGGCAACTTAACAATCACACTATCCTTCCAGTCCCTGGGATAGCTTTCGTTTTCCCAAATGCTTTGTATCAACGGATGTAAAATACTAGCCGCTGTTACGGGATCGGCTTTCAGGAATTCAGCTGGTATTCCGTCTAGTCCGGCTGCCTTGTTGTTTTTGAGGAGATTTATAAATATTCTTTTAGTTTATATAATTTAAAAATTTACTCTTCACTTCTTCAAACAAAAACGCTGTCAGAAATTTTAGTTTTGATTTTCATAAATTTAGTTTATACATAAATATTTTGTTCCAAACTTTTGCATTAAGTACACTTACAATAAATCCTATAACTAGGAACATAATTCTACAACACATTCTAGAAATATTCTCTTCGAAATATGTATGTACGCATACATTGTGGTTCGGAGTTTGCCTAACAAGTATAATTATTTATAGCGTTTTAATTGAATCATAATATTTCCCTTACAACAAACATCCTCCATTCAACAATAATTAGCACTTACACGCATGTATTATACGTAATAACTCATACATTTTCCATAGTGCAAGAAGAACCTATCATAAAACTACTGCATCCAACATCAGCGGATTTACAATAATTGGAGCCATATAGGTAAATTTTCTAGGGTGTGAAGTTGTAAAGGGCGTCAAAATACTGAATCCTTTAAATTAAAAGAAATGGAAAAATTTTGAATCTTATAATCATACCATCAAGTTTTAAAAATAACAAAATGTTAACTTTATATAAATGCTGTTTTTATTTGGACGTTCGAAGTCGCTTTTTTGACACTCTTGTTTGGCTTGGCCTTAGGCACACATTGAGTCATTAATTTAGCCTTAATTAATTAACTAAAGGTCTAAAAATGGAAGACAATTATTTTTGGATGTAAAAATCATTTGCATGCAAATAATGAATTGAGGTGAATAAAAATGTGTGTAAACCAACCATAAAAAAAAAAAAAATATTTTATTCACCACACTTTTTTTCGCATGCGAAATAATTGCCGGTCCATTGTTTTGCATGACATTCCATGAGAGCAATGGATTTTTTTGCATGAAACTGTAAACCAATCATGCAAAAAGTTATTTTGTATTTCACATCAGTAATTTTTGACATGCAAAAAGTTTGCTTTAATTTTTTTACACGGGAGTTTTAGACTAGGATGAATAAGAAAATATTCTACTAAAAATATAAGTATTCCAAATAAAACTAACCACTACAAGGCACATAATAATGGCCTATGACATGACATGATGCATCGGGACCACTTATAAAATTATTATTTAGTTGTTGGTGAATTTGTGAATCCACCACTGACTGAATCTATTCATAAAGTTTCTGGGAAAATTTTGCATTTTGCAAATCTCCACCTTTCTCAAACTCTACACAATTTGCCAACCCGATTGTCCGCCTTTAATTATTTTCTCCTGGCTGCAATTACGGTGGTGGTGCTCCACATCATATCTATTCTTTGCAAAATTGAAAGGATCTCTCTGGTTATTCCGTTGCTGTGGATATGCACCAGTAGGGCACATCCTTGTTATTCATAAACCATTCCCGTGTTTTCTGTTATGTTTGCACAGAAAAAAAACTACTATTCATAACAACAACAATAGCAGCAAGCGAGAAAATGTTCCTCGTGTATACCCGTACACGGTTTAAAGTTGTATGCTATTTTTTGGACTCTCATCGGCGAGATTGAGATACACAAAATTCAGAATCTATGATCCGCTTTCTATCTCTTTTTCTCTCTTTTGGGAATAATAAAGAGAATTTTCACTATAAATCTCTGCGGGAAAATCTGGTTTTCAAAACCGACCATGAGAATGCATATCATACCGACACGATTGGGTAGTTTTTGAGGGGGCGGGTGGTAGAAATAACCACCCAAACCTCAGCCCTACGTTATTATTTCATATAGATTGGTACATATACAGTATGCAAACTTTTCCCAATCACATTTTCCGGGTGGCAGGGTAACTACATACTCATACTCATTGCCTTGTGGATTCTTGTTTAGTGAATTTAGTGTGCACTAAGAATTCACTATTCGGGAGGAAAAATGAATATTTTAGCCTCTTGCACCCTGGTCCTGTCCTTGCCACCCACATATTTCGTACATTGTGGATGATATTGCCTATACCTACTTAAAAGGGTGTTTTTTCAATAGGAGGAAAAGATATTTATTTTTACGAATTTTAAGTTAAGTCTATAAAACGATTTCAAACATCTATAATGATGGTTGGATATTTGATTAACAGGACATTACCAGTATTATTAGATTTCAAGCTAGAAATAGTTAAACCAAGTTGAAGAATTTCTTCTGTCCTCCTTATCTTATTCATAAAATATTTTCCTATCCGTTTTGGCTACGCACTATTTATGTCAAATACTTATATTATCAAAAAATGACCAATCTGAAACTCTAGTTATTAAAAACATAAACAAACCCCAGCTGATTTCCACAATTATTAATTTCAATTAATTTATTATTGGTGAAATTTTGGTAAAATAATCAATAAATGGAAAAGTAAAACAATAGACAACTTTCTTAGTAATAAAACGGTAACAAAAAAATTCGTACACAACTACACAAAATGACACGGCTTTACTTCGGCTTTATAAATAAATAAATTTAGTGGCACAACAGCTCGTGGAGAACCAGGGCCTAGTGACTAACAACTCTCAACCATTCCTGTGTGAATGTTGTTGGCAGGAATGGCGCAGACCTATAGTTTTTTGCCGAGTCCAAACAGCTAGATGAGAAGCACTTATTCATGACAAGTATACTCTTGGAAGATTTGTCAGTTCCTCGCAAGAGGCAGTACCTCGGATAAAACATTTCTGTTTTTGGATGGCATGGGAATCGAACCCACACCTTCGGCATGACAGTCCTACGCACTAACCATTATGCCATGAGGTACTCCACTTCGGCTATATATTGTGCTTTAAGATTCCATGTTATTTCATAATGAAATTTTTTTAACACACCTTAAACTAGATGTGAAAGGTAATGTCAAAAAAATCTCTTCAAATCCTCGACCGGAGAGATTTTGTTCACCCCTCTTTCCTCCTGCCCTTCTCACCATGGATCTAAAAGTTGCTGGCAACTCAGTTTCCTCGTGTGAAAGGGGACTAACATTACTGACAAATCGCTGACATCATTCACAATGGTAAATAGCCCTCTGCCGGTCAGCGTGAAGACCTGTATATGGGTTATTGAAATTAATCTGAATAGAAACCTGGATCCCACGTTACAAAAAGTAATAACCTCGACCCAGACCCGGAGATAATAAAACACTGCTTATGTCATAAACTAAGGGAAACTAGCTTTTTGTTTCGTAAAATAGGAACACACCCATACTTTACCTATCAACTACTTCTTTTTGGTATTCCTATTTCACCTCGCTTCTGCAAGCAAAAGTCAACGAAACTAAACGAAACGTTCAACTCCATAATAATAGCTGCGTCATATGATTTATATATATTCGCTTATTTTCTTCCGATTCCGACCACTCCAATCTCCAGTGCCCCTCCGAGAATTACAGTTTTACCTTAACAGTACATCTGATTCTAATTTCTTAAGCATCGAATATATTACTCAGATCATAGAGGCAAAGT
This sequence comes from Dasysyrphus tricinctus, assembly GCA_963921185.1. Taxonomy (NCBI): domain Eukaryota; kingdom Metazoa; phylum Arthropoda; class Insecta; order Diptera; family Syrphidae; genus Dasysyrphus; species Dasysyrphus tricinctus. The sequence goes on from OY992531.1 coordinate 81,488,765, forward strand.
GTGGACCCCATGGGCGCCCGCAGGATTTTTGCTAGGGGGGGGGGGGGCAGAAGTAAAATGTACCTACCTTTAAAAAATTGAAATTCTAAATAAGTCATTGTTGTAAAAAAATTAATGGCATATAATTAACAGGCACCCGTTAGATATTTAAAAATATTATCAAAGGGCACGGTAGTGCCCAGCCAAGTTCGCGGCACTACACCCTTTTTACAGGAACAAACTCAGGCGATTTTCAACCCCCCTCTAACTTCCGTACCAATAAAGTCAGAAACTTCAAATTCGGAGTATTTGCTGAACTGATCAAACACAGGTGGCTCACCAAATTTCAACTCTTTAGCATTAGTAGTTCCCAAGACATAGGACTTCAAAAATCGCAAAAACCGTAACTGACTGACTGATTCACTGACTCACTGACTCACTGACTCACTGACAGATCATCAAAATTATGGAGCACTTCCCGACATCGTAGAAACTTGAAATTTCGCACAACGGTAGGCCTTGTGGTACATACAAAGGAAAAAATCGAAAATCTGCAATTTTCTATTCAGGGAGCGGGGCATCCACCCACTTTCTTAAATATTCTATTAATTATATGGAGCTTTTCCGATTGTTGTAGAACAATGAAAATTGGTAAGTTGGTAGGGTTTGAGGTACTTAGAAAGAAAAAAATTGAAAAATAGGAATTTTCCATACAGGGGGCGTGGCATCCACCCACATTCTTAAAAATTCTTATAAATTATATGGAGCACTTCCGATTGTTGTAGAACGATGAAAATTGGTAGGTCGGTATGGCTTAAGGTACTTAGAAAGAAAAAAATTGAAAAATTGGAATTTTGCATTCAGGGGGCGTGGTATCCACCCACATTCTTAAAAATTCTTATAAATTATATGGAGCACTTCCGATTGTTGTAGAACGAGGAAAATTGGTAGGTCGGTAGGGCTCAAAGTACTTAGAAAGAAAAATTGAAAAATTGGAATTTTGCATTTAGGGGGCGTGGCATCCACCCACATTCTTAAAAATTCTTATAAATTATATGGAGCACTTCCGATTGTTGTAGAACGATGAAAATTGGTAGGTCGGTAGGACTTGAAGTACATAGAAAGGAAAAAAGTCGAAAATTTGGAATTGTCCATTCAGGGGGGGGTGCCATCCACCAACTTTATCAGAATTGCTATTATTTGTATGGAGCATTTTTGGTTCGGTTTTGAAACTTTGTAGACCGAAAGGGCTTGACTTTCACCTAGCAAAATTAGTCTTTGCAAAAAGGAGTGAAATCACAACAAAAACATAAATGTTAAAAAAGGAGCCAAGTTCTTATGTGCACAAGAAACCTGTGCGTAAAAAGTCAGCCAAAAAAAGTAATGAGATCTAAAATATATGCCAAGTTTTAAGTTCATGAAGTTTAATATCAAATATCTTAAGAAGAGTATTATCGAAACAATTCCAAATCATGACAGAAATTTGGTAATTAATGATTACTGATTAAAATTTGGTGGATTAACTTGGCAAGTTTTCTCTTAAATACTTACTTAATCACAAATTTAAAATGTATGAAAACTTGAGCAGTGAACCCAGAAGAACTTGGCTCCTTTTTTAACATTTATGTTTTTGTTGTGATTTATTTATCTAAATATTTTTGTACCTTAGACCTATACTCAAACTAAAAAACGCCGCGGTTACCTCAGCTTCTTAGTACCATCATATAATAATCCGAAGTGAGTGCAGAGTGACGGACGTGTTCCGCTCGCTGCTATCATAGGTCAGTTTCACTTTCAGAATACGCATGGGTTCGTGATATATTTGTTCCTGTTACTAATTTAGTTTTTGAGTTGTAATTCAAATTTGTGAAATGAAAAATTAAATTAGTCATTCAGGGGATAGAGACGATATGATGGAGCAATAGCTAAGTGCTAAAAAGTCGACGATGAAAAATAGCGTACATTCAAATTTTAATTAAATGGCAAGTGCAAAAAGTATGATTTGCTCTGCGCCAGTGTGTTTTATCTTATATTACTTTCACGTAATTTGACTAATGTCAGAATTTTTTACAATAAAACATTTTAAGTTTTTGTTTTAGGAATTCTAAAGAGGATGTTTTAAAGTCTAGGAAAAATGTTTCTTAAGATTTTAATTTGTTTACTATTTTACATATCGTCGGCTTAGAGTGTAAAGCGGCTAACTCCACATTTTTTTTTGTCATTATAGACCATTTCAAAAATTGATTAAAAATACAAAAATCTATCAAATGTTTTCAATTTCACTGAATTTAGCAAAAGCGAGTGCTGAAAAAAAATTAATGTAATTTTGGTTTTATTGAAATAATGCGAACATTTTTGTTTAAATAATTTTTTTTATAAAATATGCAATATAGGAGTTAGCTGCTTTTCACTCTACGCCGACGATATATTTTTTAGATGATATGTTTTTAGGACGAATTGCGACTTATTGTTTTCATTGCAAATTAAAAACAATGCAAGCTCTTATTAGCCCTATTTTTTAGTGCATTTTTATCTTCGCTTAAAAAAAAAGTTGCTTGTTAAATACAACAACAATACGGAGTTATACCAAATTGTTGTTGTATTTAACATGCTACTTATTTGTAAGCGAAGATAAAAATGCACTAAAAAACAGGACTATTGTTGTTTTTTCTTAAAACAATAATCGTGATCATTCTTAAAGTTCGGCAGAAAAAAAAACTAAATAATCATACTTTAATTTTTATTAACATAGCTGGGTCCAGTGGACACACCACTATAGAAGTGAACATAATTTTCACGTCTGCAGTTAAGGGTTAATTAATAAGGCAAAATGGATTGGGTACGATATATGTCGACTTTTTAAGTATCGACTTTTAAAATCTCGAAAAAAATAATTTCGACTGGTTAAAATGGTTAAAAGACCGACAGATCAAAATATAGACACAAATTTGACCGACTTTTTAAAATGTCGATTTTTCAAAATGTCGACAGTGATCGAGATTAATTGAATCGAGACTTCAACAGTCGACATTTTAAAAGTCGACATTTTGAAAGTCAACATTTTGATCAGATCACAGTTTAGGGAATGATGTTTACAAGCGCGCGCTTGAAAAATACGGACAAGACGATATTTTTCTCGACTTCTATCCGGGCAGTCGACTTTTTGTCAAATCGATATTTCAAACTGTTTATATTTTAATAAGTCGGTGAAAACAAAGTCGGTGTTTCAACTAACAGAAAATGCGGTAAAAGTCGACATTTTTTTTGTCGGTCATTCGTACGTAACCCGACAAAAAATTATAAAATAGACTTACAAAATAAGACCTTGTATGAAATATTGGATTTATTCTTTTCCTCGCAAGAGAAGTTGTAGCCTTCTTGGTGCTTCCCTAGAAAATCTGTCCAGCACACTGTTTTCAAATGCTCTTGCGGCTTGAGTAGATAACCGATAACATAATAATTTCATGAGAGGCAGAAAAACATTTTTTTGATGGATATTCGATTATTGAGTGCCAAAAATTGAATTGCATTAGTGGTAGGTTGGTAGGATACTTACATACTTTCTATATCCTTTTCGTATTCTAAAAATTGAACCAGATCGTAGTCCTGGACATTAAAATAAAATCAATGTACAGAACAAAAGTAAAGGCTTGACATTCTAGGGGGGGGGGGGGGGCAAATGCCCCCTCTGACCCCCCCTGCGGGCGCCCATGGTGGGCCCTCCTTTATATACATAGGTCGGGTCTTCTGTGTCTCCGTATCATTGATATACGGTTAATACCTCGAGATAGAGATACGCCTCTGCAAGTTATGTACTCGAGGTTTTAGTCAGACTTGTCATAACGATGATAGGGAACACGAAAAAAGTAGGTCTCACAATTCCGTCTGTCTGTTCGGCTACAGCCTAAATGGCTAGATGGATTTTCTTCAAACTTACTACATAGTGGTTTTTGGCCACTACCCCACACGTTTTTTTTTTAACCAAAAATAACGGTTTCTAGCATACAATTTCTTTTGGCATTTACAAATTTCTTTTTTTTTCAATAACGAGTCCACAACCTTCATTTAGATGAAAAAAACATTTTTCAAAAAATGGATAAATGTTACTTCCTAAAGAACAATTTTTTTATTCTCGATTTTCTTGAAATTGATAATATTATGACTTATTTTAATTTTTTGTATGCAAAAGCTCATTCCAAAAATAAATAAATGCATGACTGGATCGCACGTACTTGCCCTTATGTTCAAGTTGTGTGGGACCTTAGAACTTTAAAAAATATTCAAGCAATTAAAGAAAAAGTATAAAAAGCATTAAAATCGTTCTTTTAACTGTACAAACAGTCTGATAAATAACTTAGAGCTCAAAAAAAGTATGCTGTATGCTATTTGATTACTTGAAAAAATATGAATATATGCAAAAAAAAAAAAGATTTAAATCGTTGGAGCGTATGTACCGTTATTTTTTGAGCTAAAAAAAAATTTCAATTTCCCCTCTGGAGAGTTACAAAAAAACCTTAAGTTCAAAATTTCGCTTCAGTGGCTTAGGCTGTAGGTTGAGGTACGGACAGACAGACAGACAGGCAGACAGACAGACAGACAGAATTGTGCCAACCACTTTTTTCGTGTTCTCTATCATCGTAATAACATGTTCGATTGTTACCTCGAAGTTTTTTTTGCACGAATCCAAAACTTGCCCTATAGTACCTACATATATCGCGAGTAAAAATAGTATTGTGTATCAAAATTTTAAAAAAAAGTATTATTTTAATTAAAATTTCCAAAAAAGTATTTTTTTTTAAACATTTTTTGGAAAATTCAATGTTCTTGGAAATGATCAAGTCGATTTTATTAAAACTTGCTACATAACACTTTTTTAGAATACGTTTTTTAAAAATATATTTTACCTTTATGCAAAAAAGAGGTATTATGTATGCATGTACATCTTCCATACACATACGAAAAAAACGTTGAAAAAATATCATTTTTCTCCTTCGGTTTTTATAAAAACTTGTTTTATGTGCTTTCATTAGAACGGTATATTATAAAATATATACAAAAACACAGTGAACAGTTATTAACAGTACCTACCCTAGAACTCTATTTTTGATTTTCAAGTTTTTTTCATTATTGGCTGATCGGATTTGAATAATTTTTTTTATTTAAAAACTTCCAAAAACTATGAGTAATATTCCATGCATAAGGGTGGTCGTTGTATGGGTTTTTTTTAAGTTTTTATATTTGGATGGTGTGCCTTAACCAGCTCCAAATGAAAAAAGAACTCCCCATTTTTTTTTCAGATTTTAATTTTCATCCCCTTCAGTCGCTGTAGGGATTAATTGAATTCTCTTTCTTTTTTTTCTATGCTAGGTGGTTAACGTAAAATCGGCCAAAAAATTTACAGATTTCACTCCTTGAGTAACGATGGGGACATTGAAAATGACTTGCTTATGCTAGATAAATCCTTAGTCTTTATTATTTATAATTATAGTCTTTCCTATACTTTGAATTTTATCTTTACCATTTTATACCTACATATATATAACAATTTAGATAATTCATCTGTTTTATGAAGACCAATCCAAGCATTATATTGAACTAACAAAATTAAGAATTTGTTAAACAAACTTTATTAGAACTTGCACACGCACTTCCATCTTTACTTGCACTTAGATACACCAAATTAATTTTTTTTCTTCAGCTTCAGAAATTATTAAGGAAGAATAGTTTTTAAGCCGTTAATCCAACAACAATTTCTTCATCGGAACTCTTAATTGCTTAATACAAACCTTCATTTCATTTTCCCTCCGTTTTATCTTCAGCCAAATTTTGATTTTTCCCTAAGTGCAAAATGATGTTAGCATATGTATCACTATTTTTTTTTTGCTATTTCCTCCTGTAATCGTTTTTCCTTTTCCAAAATCACGTTTTTTGTAACACTAACTAAAATTAGATTTGCCAAAAAACAAATATTCTAAAGGTAGTTGTTACCTCTCCACAAAATTTTATTTCCCTTATTCCCACTGTAGTTTTTGTATTTTGTTTCATTTTCAAAAATACAAAAGAAATGTTTTCTTTTTGTCATTTTATTGACCCACTTATATTTTTTTCCTGCTTGTTATCTAATCTAATATTTTTCATATACGCCGTAAGGGACCTCACTTTTTTCTTTTTGATTTAGCTTTGTGGTAACACCAAACAAAACTTCAATGTTTTCTACCCCTATGCTTGTTTATTTCGGTCTATACTTGTATATATTTTTCTTAACTCGTGTAACTTTTGTGGTAGGCAACGCTTACTTATATTTGATTTTCCCTCAAATATATGTCTAAAAATTAATTTTTAATGCTGGTGTTTGTTACGTGTCCGAAAAATTCTATTTTTGCTATTCTCTTTGTAGTTTTTTTTTTTTAATTTTGGGGCTTATTAAGAGTCTTCTTGAAATAATTCAAAAAAAATCAAGAAGACCAAAGTCGATCAAAGATTCTTGATGAACTTGAAATTTCTATCAAATAGGAAAATATTTACTAGTAAAAATTAGCAATAACAATAATTAGACTTAATCTAACCAGTCTATTTTGAAGAGATTCTCGCAATAAGGTCCTTTATTTCATTTTCAAAAAGAGGCTTGATGGTGCCATGAAAGCTAGAGGGAGGCCCAATGTTATTTTGTTTGTATTCAACAGTTTTTTGTAGTTTTTGTATTTTTTTTTTTTGGTAAAAAAAAAACCGTTTTTTGAACATATTCGAGACTTAAAACAATTCAACATTTTTTGGTAAGGTTTTTTATAGTTTTTTTCGCTTAAAAAAACTGGTTATTGAATATTTTTACAAGTTCTTGTTTATAGAAAAAAATTACCCCAAGGCCAATATCATTGTTTGTTCTCAAGATATTTGAGACGAACAAAAATTTTTCACAATTTTGCTAAGTTTCTTGTGGTTTTTCGATTAAAAGAAACTATCTGTTGAATTGAATATTTTTAAAAAATTTATCAATTATTTATTATAAACTTATTTAAAGAATAAAGCTGCCCCACAGCCAATATCATTATTTGTTCTCAAAATATTTGAGACAAAAAAAAATTTTCCACAATTTTTAGTGAAGTATCTTGTAGTTTTTTTTCACCTAAAAAAAAACTACTTGTTGAATTTTTTACAAATTCTATCAATTATCAATTTTAAACTACTTGGTGTGTAGATTTAAATTAACCCGATACCAATATCATTGTCTGTTCTCAAGATATTTGAGGCAAAAACAATTTTTTTACAATTAGTGTGTAGAACTGCTTGCTGTTTTTAGCTCTTAAAAAAACTATTAATTCAATATTTTTAAAAACATTCAATTTTTATCTATAAAATTATATATAAAATTAAACTACCTCGAAGCCAATATCATTGTTTGCTGTCAAGATAGTCAAGCCAATCATAGCTAAACAAAACACAAAAGTAAAATAATAAACAAAACAAAAAATAATAAACAAAACAAAAAACCCCCAACAAATATCTCAACGAATCTACCTGAAACTAAACATCACACATGCATACTATCCTACTAACCTTACACGCACATCGTAGTCTATGGTCTATGCTATAGTACGACTAAAAACAAATTATTTACCGGCAAGTAACATACGAACCTTCACACCTCAAGGCATCTTTGCAACTGAAGAGTGAAGACTGAACTGAACACTGCACTGAATACTGAAATGAATAGTCTTTCATAATAAACTAATAAACAGAGCCAGAGTCAGAGATAGAAAGAAATCTTAAATGAACTATGGCACTTTATTTTTGTGTTCTGTTTATTTGGGCTGATTGTCCGCACAAAGAATTGCAAATCGACGACGATGAATTATAGGAATATTGATTAAAGATTTAGTACCACTTTTTAATTGAATTGTATTTTCAATTTGTGAAGCTTATATAGAACGTACAGCTACGTTTGATATATCAAAATAATTGTCAATTATTGAAGCTGCTAATAAAACAAAAACGAATTGTATAGGTGCATAGATTAAAGAGTTATAAGGTTATATGTAAATGAACAGATATATGTAATTATCTCGGCTAAGGTATGATTAAAAAAATCAAATTTTACATATTATATGTGAATCTATATAATCTATCTCCGGTATGAATTTGAGATTTTTAAATACAACCGTTAAAAAGATAAAAAATAATAACTGCAAAAAATCGATCAACAAAAATTGGTATATTTAAAAAATTAATTAAATATAAAAAATACTATCAACATTTCCTGAAACAAAAACAATTTGTTATTTATTATCTTTCTTAAACTATAAAATTTATTACAATCAGCCTTAACCCTGATGTGTAGCATTTGTGAACCATCTATTTTTGAATTTTTAACTCACCATTAATATATCTCACTTTATATTTCTTCTGCAATTTCAAGATATACATATGTATGTACGAAATTAATATATTAAACTTAACCATCGATTAACAAAAAAATATTACTGTGGCACTTCTCATTTGTTTTTTTTTTTGTTCGACCATTTCACATAAAAACCATATTTTAAATTCCTTACAATTCGAATTAAAAAAAAACCGTCATATTGCATCTCTACATTATTTTCCTATCATGAACATTTATCAAAAAATTTCCTACGCTTACATTTAGTTTAAGAAGCGCTATGCACTGCTGCATGTACTGGCTCTTGCATTTTATAATTATAGTAATATGTACCTAACCTACATATGTATAGTTAAAACTCATTTCATTTAAGCAACACCAACCAAAAATTCAATCGTACCCTCCTTACCGCTTGCATTCATCTTCTATACAAATCTGTTCACTCAAAAATGAATGGTAACACCACCAAATTTTCTGTCGTACCCCCCATATACGCTAGCGTTCATCTCATATTACATTTGTTCAATTTATTCATTTTAGTAACACCACCAAAAATTCGATCTTATCCCCCATATACGCCAGCGTTCATCTCATATACACATTTTTTTCACTTTATTCATTTTAGTAACACCATAATTTATCCAAAACGACCCTATAAACATTTTCAATGTTAAAATTCAGATCATCTAGGTTGGAAGTAGGCAAAAAAAAGTCCCACGGTAGGGGGTAACATTTCCCTCCGCTTGCACAGGAAAGGTAATTTTATAAGAAACATTACATAAAATATAAAAAAAAAAATATAAAAACAATGGCTGCACTTACAGTATTGTTTTGTAACTTTTTGAGAGGCCAGTCCATTCTTATGGTTTATTTAAAAAAAAAGTTCTTTCAATAAATATGTAAGTACAGGCGCGGATACAAGGGGGGGGGGGGGCAATGGGTGCAATTGCCCCCCCTGGGCAAGAACAAACGAAGCATAAAATATGGAATTAATCCAATTTAATCAAAAAGAAAGGTTATTTCGTTATACGTTTATAAAAATTTTTCTTGGCAGCGCAGCGTTGCAGCAATGAGTGGTTGTTCGTTGGCCGCTGGCTGACCAGGTTAAGTTGAGAAAAGTTCCGCTATGCACAAAAAGCACCTTCAAATCGACTGAGTGGAAAGCTTATAACTTCGGCTTTTGATCTCGATCTTAAAAGTTAAGGTCTTTAATTAAAAGATCAATGTCAGGCTACATTACTATATAACATTTTGTGAGAAAAGTCAATTTATTTCATACTAGGGAGCAGGTTGAATCCCAAATCGAAACTGTCAAAAACTTCAAAAAAATTAATTTGAAAACAAACCATAAGAATGGACTTGCGGGCTTTCCAAAAGGCTACAAAACAATACTGTAAGTGTGTTGTCGTTGTTTTCAAGTTAATTTGGTTTTTATTTTATATATTTTTTTTCTTATAAAATTGCCCCTCCTGTGGGATTTTTTTTTTGTCTACTTTCAACCTACATGCTCTGAGTTTTTTGGCCGATTTTACGTTAATCACCTAGTATGGAAAATAAAAAAAAGAGAATTCAATTAATCCCTACAGCGACTCTAGGGGATGAAAATTAAAATCTGAAAAAATTGGAGCATTTGTTTTCTTCATTTGGGGCCAACACAAATATAAAAAATCCATATAACGACCACCCTAATGTACCTAATTAAATATAAGGGGATTTTTTTTACCATTTATAGGCGATTTAGGTCCAACCAAGATGACTTTTTTTTAACGACCACCGAAGATATACAAAATTATTTGTTTCTAAACACCTCCAAAAATTTTTGATTTTTTTCCATATTTGTTCAAGAATGGAGATGGTATTCCTTTTTTCAGCTAAAGCTAATACATATACATATCGTTCCCTGATTGTAAGAACTAGGTAACTCAATTTTCTATTTTTATAATATATCGGCAAAAACGGTATTATTTTGTACAGTTTTAAAGATTTGTTGTGCAATCTTTTTATACCATTGACAAATATAGGATATTTGTGAAGTTTCAGGAACGCATACAAATTAAACTTTCCATCATCCTCCAGTAGCTAGGCGTCTATAAAGGTTGCTATCTCAAAAATTTATAAAATTGAGTTACCTAGTTCTTGCAATCAGGTGACGATGTACATAGATATATTTTTAATTTTAGTTACTTAATCTTAATATGAGATCTTCTTGTCGAAGCAATTTTGATTTAGTAGTTCAATATTGAAACAAGCCACCCGAAACAAATCGATTTTTTGGTTTAAGAATTTCTACATAAATAACATTGACATAATACCATACAAATGATAGTCATTTTCTTCTCTGTTCTTTTGGCTTAATTTGAGTTTGTGTTGGAACAAACATTTTTAGATATTTGCACTTGTTTTAAGAACTCCCAGCTTACCGGACTTTCATCAGCAGGCAGATTTTTTGAGACATTTCAAATAAGACACACTCACACACACAAGACACACGAACATTATGTCAAACTTCATTTTTGACCTTGAAAATGGTGAGAAGCCCTTTCCATGCCTGTTTTGCTAGCTCAACAGCAATGGTTTCTATGGCTAGATTACCAAGCAGATTTCAAAGTGTTTTCGTGAAATCATTTCAAGTTGAAGCCTCAATAGGTGACAGCATACAGCATACACTCAGTCCTGTTGTTGCTAATTTTTGATCTTGTGGCCATCTTTAGTTGGTTCGGCAATAGAAACACTGAAGAAAGAATATATTGTGATTGAGAAATCGACATGTTTCCCACCTCTTTTTATTTTGATTGAATCACGCTCTTGTTACCATTTTTGTGTTCAGGTGAAGAGCGAAGTATTGGTGTCAGTTTAATTTATTACTTTCTGTCCATATACATATGCTGGATAATTTGGCTCTGATTTTTTAAGTCAAATTACCTCCCTATTAAAGGCGAATCTTCTTCTCCCTCTAACTAGCGCCCCTCCTTTCCAAGGTCATGGAAATGCTGATAAATCAGCTTAAGAAATATCTCGAAGAACGAAAGCTTCTTAATGACAGGCAGTATGGCTTTCGTAGCAATATGTTCACTGGTGATCTGATGGTATTATCTCACCGAGCAGCAGTGGAACAAATGTTTACATATCGTTTTGGAAAAAGTAAGCATATTGCACTTGATATTTCAAAGGCATTTGATAGAGGTTGGCATCAAGCTCTCTTATCGAAAATGCGTGCATTTGGTATCGATGAATCGCTTCTTCTTTGGACTAGAAATTACCTTTCGAACCGTTCAGTACAAGTCGTCTTAGATGGTTCAAAGTCTGATATTCATCAAATAAATGCTGGTGTGCCGCAGGGCTCCGATTTGTCTCCGACTCTTTTTCTCATTTTAATTAATGACCTCTTGGTTGCAACTTCTAATCCATTGAATTGTTTTCCTTACGATAGCGCCCTCAGCTTTTCCTATTCGATTTTAGATTCATACCTATCCCAGTCCTTCGGATGTGGAACTTCAACGGCAGCGTGTGATAAGCTCATTAATCTCTGATCTTGACAGCATTGTTCATTGGGGAATTTAAAACCTTGTAGAATTTAATGCTCCAAAAACCCAATGCTGTCTGCTGTCGCTTAAGCAGAACGGTACTTGCATCGAGAAAACTGAACAGCTCTCAGTTCTGGGAATGTGCATCACAGCTCACCTTCTGTAGAACGATCACATATTCAACGTCGCTTTTAGGAATGCGCATCAGTTTAGCCTTGAGCCCAATTTCTGACGTACTGTCAAGTACATAGTTTCTTTTTTTAGCCGTACAACACGAATGTGGAATGCTTTACCAGACTCTGTTTTTCCCTTCCATTTTGATATTTAGAACTTCAAAACAAATGCGCTTCGGTATCTCCTCTTGAATCCTTCGCTATTTTACCTGATCGCTCGCACTGTGTCTTATCATCTTAAGGGTAGTCAAAACCCCTTTAGTGCAGCGGTTCCCAAACTTATTAAGCTGTGGAACCCTAAAAAATTACCAAATATATTTCGGAACCCCATCCTGACAATAGCAAAAACTGAAAACAACACATTTCAAAATCAATTTTGTATTTAGTGTGAAGAATTAATCTGTTTCATTGTTTGATTTACAATTTTTAAATTAACTTCTATGTCCGAAAGTTGTATTCGCATATCTGGGGCAGCGTCCAGCCTAAATCTGTATTTAGTTTTCGTATAAGTATACGCTGAAAAGTCCTACTTCACAGCGGTACGTTGTAACAAAAGGTAGCAAATTTAATAGCTTTCTTGGCAAGCTCAGGGAATTCATTCTTAATACCAATCCAAAATTCGTTTAATGATACAGAATCAAATACAAATTTTGATGAAGAGGAGCTCTGCAAATCTATCTTCGTATTCCCGTATACTCAGGGTCATAGGCTTGATGGTTTTCATTAGAAATGGATTTTGTACCCACTCTATGTCAGTATTTGTATCTGGAAAGTAATCCAGCATGAATCTTTCGAGACTAACCAAATGGAAAGCAATAATATTGCTAATATCTGCTCTGAGTTCAAGCATGTTTTCTTGCAAGAATTCATGTAAAACTGGAAAACACTCAAAATTGTTCTTTTGTACACATGAGGTCCAGTCATATTGTATTTTTACCATGCAAATTGTGGGGTAGTTTTGGTTTGTTGGCTCCTTTATGTTTTCGGGGTGCTGAATCCGAATCTGAGGTTTGCCAACAAAATTTCATGACGCAACATGGAAAAAAATGCCAAAAATGATGCAAAAATGTATTAGGGAGTTTTCACTAATGGCTCGAAAACTTCCAACTATTCGAAAATTACATCAAGCTAACATTGAAAGCATACACAATTTCCAAAAAATCCCTATTTAAGGTTTTCTTCCAACCCATTTGGACTCAAGCGCTAGTCAAAAATTCATGTATTTTTACTGTTTTCAAAAATCCACTCGAAAGCTCTAAGAAATTACTTTGTGTGACAAAATTTGAATTTTTGTCTGTAACATGAACCAAGATATATTTTTCTGATGGTCTTTGATGCGCTGATGGTCTTTGATGCGCTGAGGCCTTGAAATTGCTCTATTACGTCACGTTTTTGAGATAGCTATTCACATCTAAAAATAAAAAATAAATGCATTTCTTATACAAATTTGGGGATTTTTTTTTTCTTGAGGTAATTTTTTTCGAAAAAATGTTTATGGTCATACGAACAAACGGAGGTATTTGAAAGATTCAAATAGAATTTTTAAGTAAAATGTTCACACTTCAGAATGACCATAAACATTTTTTCGAAAAAAGTTACATCGAAAAAATATAACTTCAAATTTGCATAAAAAATGCATTTTTGTTTAATCTTTAGATTCGAATATCGCAAAAACGTAACGTGCTAGAGCAAAAGACCATCAGAAAAGTATATCCTGGTTCATGTTACAGACCAAAGTTCAAATTTTGTCACACAAAGTAATTTCTTAGCGATTTCGAGTGGATTTTCAAAAACAGTAAAAATACGTCAATTTTCGACAAGCGCTTGAGTCCAAATGGGTTGTCGCGGAAAAAAACCTTAAATAGAGATTTATTGTTAATTGTGTATACTTTCAATGGCACTTTGATGTAATTTTCGAATAGTTGGTATTTTTCGAGCCATTCGTAAAAAACTCCCAAGAAATGCATTTTTGCATAATTTTTTGCGTTTTTTTCCATGTTGCATCACGAAATTTTGTTGGCAAACCTCAGATTCGGATTAAGCACCCCCGAAAACATGAAGGAAGGAAAAAATCAAAACTTCCCCACAATTTGCTCGCAAAGAGCCTTTTTGAGCACAAATTAACTGGACTAAGAGCCAGAAATTAATTTTTCATTTCAAAGCTGCCAGTTTGTCTCTCGCAAAAAATACTGTTTTTGATTTTCCCTGCAGAGCTGTAGCACTTTTGTTGATCTTCTCGAAAATGCCTGCAAGGTAAGCTAATTTTGTAATCCATTGCTCATCATGCAATACATCAAAGAGGTTTGCAGTTGAAGACATATTTTTTTCCAGTTTGAACACATTTAACTCATCACGAAGTTGAAATAACCTGGATAAAGCTTTTCCTCTGGAAAGCCATCGGATTTCAGGATAAAGAAGAATCGATTCGTACAGACTGCCCATATCTTTACACACTAATTTAAACAATCTCGATTGGAGAGGACGGCTCTTTACAAAATTTACTATTTTCTCAGCTTCACCGAGAACTTTTTTTTAAATCAGTTGGCATTCTTTTCATAATAAGTGCATAACGATGGAAAATGCAATGGCTGCTGGTACTTCTAGGAGCAAAGTATATTTGAAACAACCCCTTTAATCTTTCCCACCATTGCTGCGGCTCCGTCGCGTCGCTGCATACATCAATACATTTTCCCCAATTAATGATGTGTTTAATCATGAAACAGTTTATGACCTTAAAGTTCACACTTCGATTAAAAAATATAAACTTAAAAAAAAAAATGTTGCTCAATTTATTTTTTGTGGAAATTTTTAATTTTTGTCTTTTAATTTTTGTATTTTACTGTTTATTCTTCAAGAAATTTGTGGAACCCTGAAAACTCTCCCACGGAACCCCAGGGTTCCGCGGAACATACTTTGGGAAACGCTACTTTAGTGCACGCAAATTATAAAAAAAAAACTCAGCGCGTCCTGTAGTAGTCCTAAACTAAGCCCCGTTTTCTTCACTAAAAGTTGAACATAACTTGAAGATTTTTATTTTCAACTTGTGTTTTTGGTTTTCTTCACCCAAAGATGAAATTTTCAACTTCCGATGTTCAACTCTAGAGTTTATCAACTATCGACTTTCTCAACTCCCGAAAAAAGTAGAAGTTGGTCGTGCAAACTTAAGATTTTTCACCATAATTTAGATTTTTGTTCTTTATTTTTGTTTATTATAAGTTATATTCACTTTCAATATTTAGAACAAATTAATTTAAACCATATTTCAAGGAAAATATTTTTGGAAAGTTGATATTTTTCCCACAAAGTCAAACACTTATTTTCTGCAAGATGAATACAAAATAAAACAATTCAAAATGGAACTAAATTTTCACGTTTAAAAACGACCAAATAAACAACTTTGGGTAGTTTGTTTTGGTTTTTTCCGCCATTAAATTTTTTTTTTAGTTTTGACAACAAAAATAATTCCGAAACTTTAATTTCAAATTGAATGGACGCAATTTATTCAAATCTGCCATTGAAATTGACATATCTGTCACAAATATCCCAGGGATATTTTGAAAAACGGAAGTAGGCCAACTTTCGAATTTCAACTCCCGAGTTGAGAATTTTAGAAGTGAAGAAAAGCAATTTTCAACTTGCCATCCAACTCTCGATTTGATATCAACTAGAGTTGGCCAACTCCGGAGTTCTCGGCAAGTTGAATAATAGTGAAGAAAACCGACCTAAATAGTTTAAATTTTTAGTTCAAATTTACTCACCATAATCGTACGTCAAAAATTTCAATTTACTCGTAGAAGTTAGTATATTAGTTTTGTAATTGCCGAAGCCAAATTTCAATATTAATACCGGTGATCCAACAATCTTAAGGAACTACCAAAAAAAAAACACCCTGTACCTGGGTCCTTCGTGAAAGTAATTTCATTTGGCATTCATGGTAGGTTGTGAAAGTTTAGAATATCCAACGATGTTTGCGGAGCATTCTAATAATTATTTTGTGAATTGCGCGCTGTGAAGGTGTGTGGTATGAAATTCAAAAGGATGTTTTGCTTATATACGTTATGTATCCCTGTGCCATGCTAGTGTTCGGTGTCTGCATGGTGCGATAAATATTTTCATTAACTGAAAGAGAAAATTATTTATTATCATAAAACGAATTTTGCTTCGTGTACGTTAAGTTTCAGCAAAATTCCAATATTGGATTGAATGCAAAAAGGATTTCGTTTTTTCTTTTGTCATATTTTAAGGACTAATAGACATTCTTGAATTGATTAAGTTGCAAATCACGTCGCATTACGGAAATGATGAGGTTCAGCCCAGTCAGTCGAGCGAAAGTTTCAAATGGACCTGTCAGAGCAACAGAGGGGCATCAATTGTGCTGCCATTTTTTTTTCGTATTTGTTCTCAATTCCTGAGGTGGATGAGTCTTCTTTATTTTTTTTTTTTTTCAAAACGAAGGATGTTGCAACTCATCGATGGTAGAGATATTCATTGGCCTTTTTTAAAAAGAAAAAAATTGTAAAACCTTTCAATAGATTGATTTCTATTGTTAGCTGGTTGCTATTCTGATGTTCTGTTATATTTGTTGGAATGGGATGGAACCTGAAGCCCGAGAAAGAAGAGACAGAAACTTTCTCCACTCGACCTTACATCCTGAATTTGCCATTTAAAGGATTCTTAATGATGATTTACTATCAAAGGAATTTTACAAAAAAAAAAAAAAAATAGTTATAGAGAGAGGGAAGGGCAGCATCATTGGCGGATTCAAACCATGAAAAAAAAATTCTCTAAGCCATTGTCTGCTGGATATAGAAATCATGATGCGGACTTACTTTAGCTATTAAAGTTAAATCGCTTCATTTAAGAGTTTTATTTTTATTTTCAAAATTGAAAGACTATCAAGATGATTAATTTGATTGGCTTTTATTTCGGTATGTGTGTGTATATAACATTCTCGATTCTTTCTTTATAAAGGCACTTAATGGTTGATGGATTGAATGGAGGTATAATGTCAATTGAAGAATTTATTATTGATTGGATTTGTATCTTTTTATTCAAATATGGTTAATGGATGTTGTTTTGTGAAAATGATTTTATTAATAGCTTTAGGAACTTTTTATTTAAATACATCAAAATAGTCATTAAATCATGAAATGTTTTAAATTTATGTTCTAATGGAACTAAATATGATATATTAGACACTAATATATCTAAGGGTTTGTAGTTTAAGGGCAACGGAGGTTTGTTGTTTCACTTGAAATAAAGTTTTTTTTACTTGTTTTCTATCAAATAAATTTTAATATTTTTGTTATTTAACAAAAAATTGCTTTTTCAGTAGCGTTTTCAATCTTGAATTCTCTGGATAAACGACAATATTTTAAGTCAGATTTTATACTAACTATAAGCACACAAGAATTCATTCCGAAAACATTCTTAAATATGGTTATGGGCGTGGTTTTTGGACATTTTTCAAAGATGTTTGAAGATTTATACATTATTTTGCTCTGGGTCGGATGTTATGAACATTTAATTGGACGTTCACAAGTCTTAATTACATCAAGTATCAAGAGCTGTTAATGTTAATAAATTGATGAGAACGTTTAGCTTATCCCTTTCAAATATTATTGAAAGACTAAATTCCCAATATGCGCAACATCATATACCTACATTTGGGTGACCTTTAAAATAAAATTTACGACTGGCTTGCACGTACTTGCTCTTATGTTCAAGAGGCTTAAGCTTAGATTAGACGGTCAAGGTAAATGGTCAACGCATTGACTCCTTGACGTCATCAGAAACACTGTCAACGTAGACTGTGTCAACGCATGAAACATTGACAATCACACAAATGACGGCGCTTGTCAATGTTGTCCCAAAATGCGTTGACGTGTAATCTATGTCAACGCAATTGATACCCTCTGGTGTCAACGTATTGACATGTGAAACATTGACGATTACACTACTTGACCATATCCAAACATATGTATGAACGTTCACGCGGAGTTGACAAGAGCTAAATTGAATCATTTTGTACTTTGACGATCACACGACATTGACTGTGGTGTTATCGAACAATACAATGTGGTTGAATTAAAAAACCTCTCAAAAATCTAAAATTTTTGAAGTTTTTTTACTGCTCAGGAAAAAGGTGATTTTAGGGCAGTGGTGACACTTAAATCGAAATACACTTTTGTCGTCAAAATATAGTTAATCCTCCATCCATCAACTGTCAAGTTCTATTGAAGGATGGCTTTGATGTCGATGGATTAAAAAACAGCTAAGAAATCAGAAATTTTTGAAGTTTTCTTACTGCTCCGGAAAAAAATGATTTAAGGTCAATTTAGTGACATTTGGATCGAAATATACGTTTGCTGTCAAAATATAGGTCGTCTTTTATCTGTCAAGCAATCAACTGTCAAATTCCTTTGAAGGATAGCTACGATGTTGATGGACTAAAAGACCTCTAAAAATCTGAATTTCTTGGAGTTTATTTACTGCTCCGGAAAAAGTGATTTAAGGGCAATTGGGTGACGTTTGCATTGAAATATACTTTTGTTGACAAAATAAAGTTTGTCTTCCATCTGTCAAGCCATCAAATGTCAAGTTCTATTGAAGGATGGCTACGATGTCGATGGATTAAAAAACAACTATAAAATCAGAAATTTTAGAAATTTTTGTACTGCTTCGGAAAAAAGTGATTTTAGGGCAATTCAGTGACATCTGGATTGAAATATACTTTTGCCGTCAAACAATAGTTCGTCCCCTTCATTTGTCCAGCCGTCACCTGCCGACGTTTAAAAATACTCAAAAAATGCAAACATTTTGAGATTGAAATGAATGCCAACGCAGAGTACGTTGACATGGCAGAAAAAGCCGCTGTGTCAACGTAAATATACAGTCAACGCGTTGTTGAGTAGTCTGTCATAGTGTCCTAACTGCGTTGACAGGGTGATTACACGGCCAACGAAAATAGTCTACGCATTGACCCTTAAATTCGTGTCAACGAGGGTGTTAACGCAGCCGTCAACGCATGGACAGTATTCTGCGTTGACGATCAAACGACAAGACAACTTTGGGACAGAATTTTACGTCATTTTGACGTCAGAGAGTCAATGCCCGTCTAATCATAGCTTAAGGAAGACATGAGAATTATGAGAGAAAAATGTTTTATGGTTTGAGGTGAAAAAAACTTAATTTTAAATTAAAACTAAAACCATTGATGCTGTTTTAAAAAAAAATTCTATTCTATACCATTAAATTCTTAAAACACTTTTAAGGAAAAACTTTGGTATGCAAATCTTAAGTATTTATTTGTGTGCAGATAAAAAAAAATTCAAAAATTCGGTGGTTGGATGTTGCAGGAACTGGGGGCCTCGAGCTGTATCTTTTCCTGCACATAAGTCCAAGTTGGTAGCCGACGCGCCGGTTACTGGTTTCGGCCTTATGTTATGACTTGCTAAACTTGTAAGTGTGAAAGTTGATCAAGGAAATAATTGCAACATTAAACCCATGGCCCTACAGATTGGAGGTTAATGCGTTGGGCTAACGACCCGACCACAGTAAAAAAACCACATTTTTATGAGAGAAGCGTGAAGACCCGGAACGAAAATGGACTATGACCTACGAGTATGCATCAGGAATGTAAGGACACTCTATACGCCAGGTGCTACTCAAAAACTTGAATCAGTCCTCTCGCGGTGCAAGGCAGATATTAGCGCGATCCAGGAGATACGATGGATAGGATCAGGAATAACGAAAAGCTAACATTGTGACATTTATTTCAGTTGTCATCAAAGACTGCACATGCTAGGATGCGGGTTCGTCGTGGGAAATCGACTCAGATCGCCTGGCCGTGATCCGCATCAAAGCTACCTTCCATAACATCAGCCTAATATGTGCACACGACCCTACCGATGAAGCTGAGGAGTCTAACAAGGAGGAGTTTTACGACCTCCTGGACGGACCCTACGGAGCCTGTCCGGAGTACGATGTACGATGTTTGCTGCCACTCGTTATACGGTGATAAGTAGCACTAGGTCCCCAGGCGATGGATACACACAGCAACCTGGCAATCTCCAGATGGTCGAACCGCCAATCAAATCGACCCGCGTGCTAATTGGCGCATGGTACGCATCGAACATCTTGCACGTGCGAACTTTCCGAGGTGCAAAAGTGGACTCCGACCACTTTCTTGTTGTGACAAAGTTCAGAGCCCGACTGTCCAACGAAAAGAAAAGGAAGAAATTCAACATTGCATGCCTTAGCACATCTAAGAAAGTCAGCGACTACATTGAGCAATTGACTCAGAAACTCTCTGCCGTACCCCTCGCAACAAGCGTTAACAACCAGTACCGCGACATAATTAAGGAGACAGCCGAGACCACCATAGGTTATCACCACCCAGAAAAAAGAACCCGTGGTATGATGATGAATGCGCAGTATTGAAGCAGGAGACGGAAAATGCACCAATGCAAATGCTGCAAAGGAAAACAAGAGCAGGCAGCAAGAGAGGAGTACCGTGAAATGAGAAGGAAAGAGAAAAAACCCTGCGCAGAAAGAAAAGAGCATCTGCAGCCTCTCAGCTCAAGTATCTCGAAGAGTCTAGCACCGCCACCAATACCCGCCAGTTCTACAAAACAGCCAAGCAACTGGCATCTGGTTATAGGACTGGCACGCAAGATCTTCGAAACAGCAAAGGGAACCTAGTCACCAAAACACAAAGAATTGTAGACGTGTTTAAGCAGCATTTCCAGCAACTGCTTAATGGGCATTATGTAGAGGAGGTGACATGGGAACAAAGAAGCATGAGACCAGTCAATGAAGATCCAGTCCCAGTGCCCAGTACTGAAGAGGTTAAGTAAGCCATCCACAAGCTTAAGAACAACAAATCCGCCGGCTCGGATGGCCTACCTGCGGAACTCTTCAAGTATGTATGGAGGAGATATCCTGGTAGGGTGCATGCACCAGCTCATCAACCAAATGTGGAAGGAGGAAAGTAGGAAAGTATGCCCGATGACTGGTCAAATAGCTCCATATGCTCAATCTACAAAAAAGCCGATCCTATGTCCTGCAAGAACTAGAGAGGTATATCCCTGCTTATTGTTGCCTAAAAGATCCTATCCAACGTACTATGTGACCGTCTAAAACCTTTCTGCAGCTCTATGATCGGCGCGTAAGAGGCAGGCAGATCAACGATAAACCAAATCTTCACATTGAGGCAAATCCTGGAAAAGACCAACGAATTTCAAGTCGCGACCCACCATCTATTCATCGACTTCAAAGCCAATAGCTTTTATTGGCGATGTCGGAGCTCGGTATCCCTATAGAACCGATCCATCTATGCCTCGTGCAAATTGGTAACAGCTCATCCGAGTTATTCCAGACGTGTACAGGGCTCAGACAAGGAAATGCGCTATCATGTGATTTCTTCAACCTAGTCCTGGAGCAGATATATCTTCAACAGGTCTTCTCAACTGCTTGGCTATGCACGCGACATTGATATCATCGCCCGCTCCAACAGAGCTGTACTTGAAGAATTCACAGCTATTGATGAACAGGCGAAGCACGTTGGTCTTGAAGTGAATGAGGAATGATGACAAAACAAAGTATATGCTATCAACAAACAAAACAAAGCCTCATCTGTCCATCACCTAGGACAAAACGTTACTGTTGGTAGCAGTAATTTCGAGGTAATCAAGGAGTTCTCCTACCTCGGAACAAGCATCAATTCCACGAACGATACCTTAGTGGAAGTCGGACGAAGAATTACCCTAGCGAACCGCTGCTACTTGGGTTTGGCCAAACAATTGGGTTCAAAACTCCTTTCTCGAAAGACAAAGTGCACGCTATACAAAACGCAAATTTTCCAGTTCTACTCTACGGCGGCGGCGCCGAGTGCTGGACGATAAGTAAAAAAGGGGAATTGATACTGGGCACTTTCGAGAGAAAAATTCTACGGCGGATATTTTGTCCTATATATGCGAAGAAGGCGATTGGAGGAGAAGATTCAATCGTGAATTGTACGAGCTGTACCAAGATGTGGATGTAGTCCAAAGACCGAAAACACGTCGACTACACTGGCTTGGCCACATCGAGTGAATGGAAAGCAAAGCTCCAGCCAAGAAAATCTTCGAATCCCAGCCCCCAGGTTCGAGACGACCAGGAAGATCGAACCTCCGCTATAGGGACCAGGCGATCACAGACACAAGAGCGCTTGGTCTCAACGACTGGAGGGAGCGTGCGAGAGACAGCAACCGATGGAAAACCGCAATATCTCAGGCAGAGACCCTTCATGGATCGGGAGCCGGGAAAGTAAGTAAGTAAGTATCACAAAGTATTTTTTTAAATAAAATAAATATTATTATGAATTCCTATATTTTCAGAATAATGCAAAAAGTGTTGAGTGAAAAGTAGCGTTAGAGGCGGCTGAGGATGAAACTTTTTTCCATCTTTAATCGCTTTTAAATAATATTGAGTTTGAGATTCAAGGAGGATAAGTCACATTTTTCGAAACTTTATTTAAGAATTTAGAATATGGTAGGTTGACTTAGCAACTTTTCTTCCTATGACTTAATCACTCAATATCTATCTATCTATCTTCCCACTCGATTCGTAATAGGGCCCCTGATACTAAGCTTTGAAACAAAATTCAAACGCAGACTTATGCTTTAAGCTATCATATCAGAATCCAGGACCAGGGTGGATCCAATTGGCTTACCAATTATTTACAATTCCAATCAAACCACGTTTTATTTGAAATACATTTTTAGTTCTTTAAGACTTTTCAAAGAGAAAACAAAGACATGCAAGAAAATAAATAAAATAATATATAAGTGAAAATAAAATAATAAAAATAATATTAAACCAGTGGATAACTGGCACTCGAAGCAATACCACATTGGTTGTTCTGGTTACGTGCCATTTTGATGTAACCATTGTCACCCCAAGAGGTACCCCAAGAGTTTTTCACCAGCCAGTAATCAGTACCATCGTCTTCGGTACCATAACCAACAACTAAGACACCATGATCCAATTGATCAGGGTCACAATCGGGGTCGTTATAAACACCTCCACCGTAAAACGTGAATGAATCTGATGCATCAATAGCAACAGAGACTGGACCAATAGTCGCAACTGCTTCCATCAGGCTAGTTTCATCACCAGAGGGAATGTCAACGTATCCCTTATCGGTAGCTCCAATATTCGCATTATTAAAATTACACTCGCCAACTTCTCCTTGATAAGGATATGACGTCTCCGTATCGATTCCACCGTTTTCTTGGATGTAATTAAAGGCAGTGTCCATTGAACCACCATCACAACCGCTATTTTCTTGTGAACAATCTATCAAATTTTGTTCGGAAAGCGATTTTAATACTCCGGTCTTTAGAAAGTTTTGACCTTCTAGGGCACCAGTTGTGGAAAATGCCCAGCATGATTTGCAGTGACCTTAGCAAGATTACAAGGTATAAGTTGGTATTAATAATTGAGGTGGTGTGCTTTATACATACCTTGATCCTTGACTGGTGTTACAGCGCCGTTTTCTCGCCAATCTACTGATTTTGGTAATTTTACGTTTGCTGGACTAACGAATGTAACACCCTTGTCTCTGCGAATTTCGTTTGAGTCAGAAGACCTACAATAATAATACAAAATATATATTTATTAAAAAAATCAAGTCCTTAAATAAACATAATTCAAAGTTTAATCTGATCTTACGCCTGCGAACTACTGCGATTAAATCCATTCATAATGTTGACGAATTCATGATGTAAAAAATCGGCATACTTATTAATACTCAAACGGTAACTGACTAAACCTTGTGCGTATTTCTGATTGTGTTTGGCAATCTTATATTTGTTCTCCATAAAAGCCTTCAAGCGAAATTGTTCTTCTTCTTCACTCTTGTAGTCTTTGGAATGAGACAGCTAAAGAATGAGAACAAAATTGTAAAATTAGTTAGTTTTTGAGCAAAATAAAAAAAAAGATGGAATGAAAAATATCTTTCATCCTTTTTGATCATATCATAATCATTGCAGTCTACAAATTGTTGTCTATTTTCCAATCGCTCGTTTTGGAAACTCTATTTTGGCCAACGTCTATAGGCTTTGGGTACAAAATTTGTTTGCAGACTTTTAGAGAACGTTAAATCAATGATAAGTAAATAATATCTTTTTAAATTGATAAAAAAAAATACAAAAATGTTGAGCTCGTCTGGCAAGGACTTTCAACCATAAAACATGTCTGGAAATATTTTTTTTCATGTTCGAGAAGGTACCTTTAAGCTAACATGTGTTCAAAACCCGGCTTTGTAATAGGAAGTGTATTGATTTCGGCAATTATTCTAAATTTTGAAGAAAAAAAATAGATGGCAACCCTAAAACTGTGAACATTTTTAATTTTATTTTTATTTTTGACTTAACTGGTCATGACTCACTAATACACCCAGTTTAAGCGTATAATCTAATAAGTCCATCAAAATAGCCAGAAATGCCATTCATAAACTTTTAAAAACTTAAAATCAGCCCAGTTTGAACGACTATTTCTCGGTCGATTTTTATATCCAAACCGTTTTTTTAATAATTTATTTTAAAGGAAATTTATTTACATTTCTTTAATATGGAGCAATGCCTATACCTATCTCTGCTGGTAAGAAAGTTATAAGCAAATAAGTAAAAAAAAAAAATAAAAAAATGCGATTTTTCACATTTTTTTGTAAAGATTTTTTTTTAAATTTAGCTAATAACCGTGCAAAATTAAACTAAAAAAAAAATTTAATTTTAATTTTTTTTATGTCGATTGAAATGTATTTTCACTATTCACTTAAACAACTTCTTTTAAACACATTAAAAACACATAAAATAGTAAAATATTATCTTTAAATAATATTATAACACATTATATACATACTTTCATTGATTTTATTAATACAATTCGTAGCCTAAATAATAAACCTTAGGATTTTAAAATTAAAAAAAGATTATTTTTACCTCAGCAAGAATATCAATATGATCCGATTGACATCTTTTAAACGATTATCACTCACACAGTCATGGAGGCTTCAGGGTTTGGCTTTGAATTGATAAAAGCATTGAATAGTAAAAACGTAACTACTACTTAATTAGTGAAATTTTGAAGAACAAAAAAACAATTTAAAAATAAAACTAATTTCACAAAAAGTATTCACTAAAAAAGGAGCAAAATTTTAAACCAGCTCTAAATCACTCTTAAAATGGCCGTCTACTCTTAATAATTCTTTTAGAGCGAGCGTCGGCCCTTTTTCAATTTTAAACGATATAAAGTATACTTTAACACTAAAGCACTCGTCTAACTTTAAAAGCAGCAAAACCCTTCATTATCTCATAAAAAGTATACTCTTTTCATGGAAATTATACGAAAAAGAATTACCTATAATAAAATATTTTAATAGTTTTTTTTTAGACTTTTGGAGATTTTAACTTGCGATATAGATTCTATGTTCATATTCATATTCATATTCATATTCATATTCATATTCATATTCATATTCATATTCATATTCATATTCATATTCATATTCATATTCATATTCATATTCATATTCATATTCATATTCATATTCATATTCATATTCATATTCATATTCATATTCATATTCATATTCATATTCATATTCATATTCATATTCATATTCATATTCATATTCATATTCATATTCATATTCATATTCATATTCATATTCATATTCATATTCATATTCATATTCATATTCATATTCATATTCATATTCATATTCATATTCATATTCATATTCATATTCATATTCATATTCATATTCATATTCATATTCATATTCATATTCATATTCATATTCATATTCATATTCATATTCATATTCATATTCATATTCATATTCATATTCATATTCATATTCATATTCATATTCATATTCATATTCATATTCATATTCATATTCATATTCATATTCAGTCGTATAGACTTATATAATAAGATACAATATCTTTTTTGGCAATATAAGCTTAATTAATTAATTTACATGATGTGTTATAAGCAATAACAAAAAACCAACAACATGAAGGCAAATTTTAGAAGGATTCATAATTTGGAATTTTAAATTTAGGTACTTCTTCTTTTGAAAAATAAATTGAAAAATTATTAAAATTGAAATAAAATAAAACGAAAATGAAAATGAAAGTAAATAAAAGAGATTTAAAAAGAAAATAAGTTATGAAAAGAATAGAAGAAGAGAAATCATCACAACGGAAATGTCTCCAAGTAATCCTTGAGATTCAACCTGAAAAGCCTGGTACAGCTTACCATCCATATAGATTATAATATGTGCATATAAGGCAAGTTTTGGATTCGATAAAAAAAATGTCGAGATAACAATCAAACATGACATTAGGATGATAGAGAAGACCAAAAAGTGGGTGGCACAGTTCTGGCTGTCTGTCTTTCTGTCTGTCTGTTCGTCTACAGCCCAAACGGCTCGACCGATTTTCATCAAACTTGGCACATAGTGGTTTTTATGATTATGCCCACAAGTTTTTTCATGTTTTTTAGGACCAAAAATGACGGTACCTGGCATACAATTTTTTTTAGCAATTTTTCGTAATCGTATATTTCTGAAAAACAGCTACATAACTTTTCTTAAAAAAAGTTCAGTTAATTTCTTTTAGTAAAGGCTTCCTTTGGGTGAAGAACCATTTTTCATAAAATAGTTATTTATGGTACCTCCCCAGGAACCATTTTTTTAATTTTTGATTTTCCTAAAAATAAATTTTTTTATACAAAAGCTTCCAAGAAAAATAAATAATTTTAGGTACTAAAATTGAAAAAAAAAAATATTTTTTGGGTTTTTAAAAAATGTTTCAATTTTTTTTTTTTAAATCAAATGTTTCGAAAACGATATGATCGATTTTTTTTTAAACTCAATATTTAAGAGCTTTTTAGTACTCTCTAAAATACTTTTAGAACAGATTTTATACTTATGAAAAAATAACGGTACCTTCCATACAAAAGTTAAAAAACCGTTAGTGAAAATATTTTTTTTTCTCAAAAATGGCTCATACGATTTTGATTAAACTTTTTCCATATACTAAAATTAGTACGATATACTATCAAAAATTATAAAATTTTGCACATAGCAACTATTAATAGTACCTGTCATAGAAGATTTTTTTATTTTGAATTTTTGCATTATTGGCTAAACGGATTTAAATAAATTTTTGTATGTACAGATTTCAGATTAAATTAAATTATATTGTACCTACATCAAAATTTTTCAAAAAAAAATTTTCAATTTTTGAAGTTTTAATTTTTTTTTTTCAAAATTCGATATCTCAAAAACGGGTTGACAATTTTTTTTGAAATTTCGTTTTTTTATCGGCACATAAATATATACATTCTTCAGATTTGCATTCCAAAGGAGAATAGGACAAAACGGTCTACAAGACCAATAACGACGAGACATATGTCGTCGGAAAGGTATTTTTATGTACTGCAATAGTTACTATGGGGGCTTATTTCAAATCACTGTGTGAAAAAAGTTATTCGCTAAATAGGATTGTGTTCTGGTGCATTCTAGTATGAATAAAACATAATTTAGTATGGGGAACATTTATGAAAACTGGCCTAACCAATAATGACAATATATAAATGTCATTGGAAAGGTACTTTCATTACCAACAATATCTTTCATTATAGTTTAATTCAAATCACTGTGTGAAAAAAGTTATTCGTAAACTAATGAAATATTGTGGTTAATTTTAGTGTGAAAAAAATGTTTTTGTTTTCGTATGGGAAAAAAGTGTGATAGTAAGTTCAAGCAATAACAACGGGACGTATGTTGTTGGGAAGGAAATTTTATGTACTACAATAGTCAATACGGTAGCTTCACCCTAATCACTGTGTGAAAAAAGTTATTCTCTAATTGTTACCCATGCTCCTTACATTTTATTTGTGCCAAAATTCCATAAAACAGCGAATAACTATTTTCACAGAGTGATTTTTAATAAGTCGTTTTTTTTTTTTGCCTCAAACTGTCAAAGGAGCTGATTTAAATGTCGTATTTCTCCACATTTTTCTCTCATAAATTCCATGTTTTTTATACAATTTTCTTAACTGCCTGAACAGAATGCAAGACGGAGCTGGAATAGATGTCAAAAATGCTGCAGCTGGAGCTGCAAGAGTTGAATAATTTTTAACTTTTACTGCAGCGTTTTTGACATCTATTCCAGCTGCGTCTTGCATTCTGTTCAGGCAGTAAACCTGCAGTGTCTGGAACATAAGAGCAAGTACAAGCGACCCAGTCGTGCATTTTATTATGAATACTGCTATAAGAACATAAAAAGAATCTGAAAAAATACATCAAATGCACACAGCTGTTTAGTTCTTTTTTTTATTTATTCTTTTCTTGATATAAAATATGAAATAAGCAGAACTTTGAAAAATTGAATTTGCGTGAAGATCCAGAATTTTTAAAAGCTGAATTTCTAAGCCAGAATTTTGACCCGTTCCCTATTTAAAATATGTCATGACCCCGTGACCCCCTGTATACGCAATACGCCGCACAGTGTGCAATTTTTCCAATTTAGGTGGGCAAAATTCAATTTTCAAAATGTTTTCTATGTTTAAAATTAGTTGATATTCTATGACACACATACTCTACCTTTAATACCCGAACACATGAAACATAAACTATGATGTGTAAGTTAACGGAATGTGATTTCAAAGACAAGTGCAATAAATCTGTGGTTAGTAGAGCATTAATATTTTTTTCATTATTCAATTACTTTGCGTTACGGTATAAATTTCCTTAAACATAAAAGTTTGTGTATCTTCACCATCTTGTTAAATCGGTGTGTGATTTGTACAAAAATAAATTGCACGACTTGGTCGCACGTACTTGCTCTTATGTTCAAGACACTGCGGATTTAAGAAAATTGTATATAAAAACATGGAAATTATGAGAGAAAAATGTAGAGAAGCATGAAATACGACGACATTTAAATTGGCTAAAAAAGCTCTTTTGACAGTTTGAGGTGAAAAAAAAAGAATTCTTGGTTGAATATGATTGTACGGGAAACAAATTTAAAATCGTTGGAGCGGTTTTTTAAAAAAATAATTTTTTATATATAAAACTCTTAAAACATTTTTAAGAACAGATTTTGGTATGCAAATCTAAAGTATATATTTATGTGTATATATAAACAAAATTTGAAAAAAAAATTGTCAACTCGTTTTTGAGATACCATATTTCCAAAAAAACAATTTGAAACTTTTTTTAAAAATCCAAAAACTTTTTTTGTTGAAAATTTTGATATGCAATATTATTTAATTTTATCTGAAATTTGTATATAAAAAAAATTATTTAAATCCGTTTAGCCGATAAAGAGAAAATTCAAAATAAAAACATATGTTCTATGACAGGTACTATTAATAGTTGCTTAGTGTAAAATTTTATAGTTTTTGGTAGTAGATCGTACTAATTTTAGTATATGAAAAAAGTTTAATCAAAATCGTAGGAGTCGTTTTTGAGAAAAAAAAATATTTTCCTTGGCGATTTTTTAACTTTTGTATGGAAGGTACCGTTATTTTTTCATAAATGTAAATTTTTTTTTTTAAATATTTTAGAGAGTACTAAAAAACCTTTAAGTATCGAGTTTCAAAAAAATCGATCATGTCGTTTTCAAAACATTTGATTTTCAAAAAAAAAAAAAATGAAAAATTTTTCAAAAATCCAAAAAATATTTTTTCAAAAATTTTGGTACACAAAACTATTTATATTTTTTGGAAGCTTCTGTATAAAAAAAATAATTGAAATCGGTGATACCTACCGTTTTGAAGAAAATCAAAAATTTAAAAAATGGTTCTTTGGGAGGTACCATTAATAACCATTTTTGAAAAATGGTTTTCCACCCAAAAGAAGCATTTACTAAAATAAATTTATTGAATTTTTTTTAAGAAAAGTTGTCAAGCCGTTTTTGAAATAAAAGCGAGACAGACAGACAGAATTGTGCCACCCACATTTTTGGTGTTCTCTATCATCGTAATATCATGTGTGATTGTTATCTCAAATTTTTTTTTCTGCACGAACCCAAAACTTGCCATATAAGGCCGCGTTTCCATTTGCAAGTAAACTCGCGGAAGTCTTGCAGAAGTTTCTTGCAGTAGCGTTTACATTGCTTTATGAATTCTTGCAATTTCTTCTGCAATAAATTTCTTGCAATAAGCTCGCGCATCATACTGTCGCAATTTATTGCAGAGGTATTTACACAGGAGTGCCATTAATGTCGCAAGAAATGTGGTTATCCATATATTAATATGTAAACACTTTTCTTATCTCCCTATTTAACTGATTTAATGGCAAAATATTTTCATAATTTTTTTGTTTTAATTTGAAAGACATTGCCAATTGTTCCAGCAGAATCTAAGTTTTATATTGATATGTTGCCATTAAAACATTAATAGAGAAAGGTCGAATTTCGACCACGGGGCGATGTTTGTTTATTTAAAACTATGAAGTCATGGCGAGGAGACGTCAACGTTTTGCAGTCGCAATTACATTTTTATAAATTTTTTTTTTCAGTTCATTTTGTTATTTCATAAACACAGACTACACAACACTGACTCGTAACGACCATTCACGAACTCTTTTTTGACTCATTTTTGATTAAAGGCAAAGACGGTAACCAGCCGCGAGTGCAATATATACGACACTATTTCGACAAGCAGCAAGAACTGTCGCGAGTCAAAGCAAACCTGTTTAAACCTGCAATTAATTGCACTTGCAAATACTCGCAAGAAGTTATGCAAGGGCTGTCGCAATCGAACTTGCTTCGCAGTTTCCATTTGCAAGTCAATGTCGGACAGACTGTCAGACATCTTGCAGAAGTTTTCTTGCAAATGGAAACGCGGCCTAATACCTATGTATATCGCAAGTAAAAATTGAAGTTAGAAATTTAAAATTGAGTTTATTTGGTTATATCGCAGAATATCGTTGTCAGCTTATCATCATTGTGTAGGGAAACATTCAAATTACAGTTGAGGCAAAAAATATTCTGCGAACGTTTGCGAAATAAAAAGTTCTGTAGTTATGTATATTGAATGGCTCCTGGGATTTCTTTTTTTTATCCATTTTTGATGTTTGGGGCACGAACTCAGGCTCCAATAGATTTGATGACATCTTTGGTTATTCTACAAGTGTTTAATAATGCAACTCTACAAAATACAATATTGCAAGAGATATAAAAGTAAAAATTAGAAGGTTATAACCATGACCAAGGAAAATTTTGTCATATTGCAGGTGCATTAAATTTGCCCACCTAGAATGCTTAAATTGCACACTGTGCGCCGTTGCCATTTTGTATACCTATCTCCTTATTTCTTATGAAAATTTGTTTAAAATTTCCGGGAGCCAAGCCATGTATGTAGTTCCTCCACAGTTCTCAGAAATCAAATTAAAACTTTGAATGCAAATATGATTTAGCCACATAGATACAACATACTGGACTCTGACTCTGCACTGCAATGATTTTTAGCCTTTACCTAGACGCTCTTACAATCTCGCTTACCTTAAATGTTTGCCATTCTTCTTTCATGATGTCAACGAAGGAAACAGCGCTTGCTACGGCGAAAAAGCCAACCAACACGACTAAGAAACGCATGGCTATTGTATAAGATCTGTAATTTAAAAAGAGAAAATTTAGTTTTTATATAAAAATGCAAACTCATTGTCAATAGAAGAACCGTTAAAAGGAGTGGATGCGACGGAAGAAGTAAGCCCGTTGACTATATGGTCTATCAGCTCCATACCTATGGTCCATCTACAAAAAAGGTGATACTATGTTGTTCTGCAAGAACTATTAAAGCCTGATCCCTGATAAACTCATTTTAAGCCATTCAGCAACGCTATAATTATGCAAGGACCAGTATTGCTACCGGCCCGTCAGATCGACCATAGACCAAATATCCTCTCTCAGGCAAATCCTGGAAAACTCCAGCGAATTTCAAGTCGATACTAACCATCTATTCACCGATTTTAAAACCGCATATGAAAGCATTCATCGTCAGAAGCTTTCTTTATATGGCGATGGCTGAACTTGGGATCCCGGGAAAACTGAACCAGTTGTGTCGCGTTACATTGGAAAATACGCGATGCAATGTGAAACTAATCAGAACATGCACAGAGTTTCGGCAAACGATGCGATGCGCTATCATGTGATTTCTTCAATCTCAAGTATCAGAAGCAAATAGTGCGAAAGGCACTGTCGCTACCAAAAGTTTGTTATAGAGGCTTTCACAACAGTTGAAGAACAGGGGAAACTGTTGTTCTTCAAGTAACGAGGACAAGACCAAATAAATGCTTTATCAACCGGTTAGGACAAAACGTCATAGTTGAAAGCAATATCTTCGAAGTAGTTAAGGAGTTCATCTACCTCAGAGTAAACATTAATCCCACGAACGACATCTTAGTGGAAATCCGATGAAGAATTTTCCTAGCAAACCGGTGCTACTTTGAGCTATAAAACCCTTATACTGCCAGTTCTGCTTTATGGCACCGGGTGTTAGGCCAAAAGTAGAAATTTTGGTGCTGTGTGCAAGAAGGGTGAATGGAGGAAAAGATACAACCGTGAACTCTATGAGCTGTATCAAGATGTGGATGTACTGTACATAGTCCAGAAAATCGAATAGTCAACTACATTTGTTCAGCCACATCCAGCGAATGGACAATTAAATGCTCCAGCCAAGAGAGTCTTTAAATCCCAGCCGCCAGGTTCGAGATAAAGAAGAAGACCCAACCTTTGGTTTAAGGACCAAGCCATCGCGGATGCCAAAAAGCTTGGTCTAGATGATGGGTAGCAGCGTGATGGAAGGCTGCCGTGTCTCAGGCTGCAACCATTCATGAATTGGGAGCCAGATAAGTAGTAAGAAATATAAGTATGTTTTCGCTTTGAAATTAAATATTTTTGTGTCAAAAAGAAATCTCAAACGTCAAACACATTTTTCATGGAATAGCTACATATGTCATAAGCGGGCCATTCACGTTAAGACTGTCACACAGGGACACAGGCTGTCGATCGGACTGTTGCAACGACCGTCGAAAGTACGCACACACGTTGCGAACCAGTTTTACGAAGAGTGTGTCAAAAAATTCCTTCAATTTGTTTTTTATTTATCTCGTCTCCTAGAAACAAAATAAAAACTATGAAGATTATTCGTAGACTGAGTAGTTCGGTCGCAAGGACTGTCTCAAAAACTGCCATTCACTATATACTCCTGTCCCTGTAGTGAAGTCCCGTAGAAATTTCCGTACTGATTTATCTAACCACCAGAATCGATTAAAGTACATATAGGAGAGTCAGAAAAACTTGGGTAGACATCACCGTTTTCTGGAGGGGGTTTTTTAGACGCCATTTTCCAAAATGGCCGACAAATAGCAGTATAATTTGTATGGGAGAACGGAAAAATCTCCATAAAAACTAAACCGCTTAACCGATTTTGATGAAATGATCAAACATGATAAAAAACAAGATGAGAAGCCATTATCAATAATTTCCGCCTACTACCACGCCCCCTTTTTTGAAAAAAGTAAAATATTCGTCAAAATTAATAGAAATTCGGATGTTATTTTAGTTATCCTTATTAAAACATTTTTGTTTGGAATATAAGCTGAAAAAAGTTCCTAACACGCCTATTTTGTGGGCATTTAATTTTTGTTGACTTATATGGAGTTCGTTTTAGTAAGATGAAATCTAAACCACTTCACTCAGTGTAATGAAATTTTCACATATGATAGCGAACAGTATAGGGATTGCATACAATTTTCGCCCATTGACACGCCCACAAAAGCACATCTTATCACTCTTCCTCATTAGCTGCTAAAAACCGAAGGAAATGATATCAATTAAGATGCTTTGTGAAGTTTCCTGATAGATATTGACTAAAGAAAATCTATTATTTTTTATTTTTAGTAAAAAAATTAAGAAATTATAAAAAATACAATTACATATATTTGCACATCATTTGTATACACATTTTTCTCATACATTGCTCACCACATTTGCAATACTCTGAGCATGTCAAATACTTAAATTTACATGTAGACCTTTAATTTACACTTTTAATTAATAGTTCATGGGGTCAATTCTCGACCTGTGAAACAGAGTTTAATCATTTTATCACTTCACAAACACGTGCAAGGCGATTCCCGAACTCGTTACGAAAAACAGCTGTCAAAGTGAGTACTAAAAAGTTCTAACATGAAAAATGCTACCACTTGCTCATCGAAAAAGATGATTGTGACGTGATAGAAATACCAAGATAGCGAGTTGGGTGTATCAAATGAGCACAATTTGCCTTTGTTTATCATTTTTATTTTCACAGGTTTTCCCAGGTTTTCACAGAATGAAATGATTGTGATAAACGAATCATCATATAAAACATTTTGGCATTTGTTTTCATTTTTTCACACTTCGAAAATCACATTTGGCGTGAAGGCGTTATGATATTTATCACTTCCAAGTTTCACAGATCGAGAATTAACCCCCAGAAGGCATTATGTTAAGGCACAGAGATCGCAGGCTTAAGTCCACCATTTGTATCTTTGGAGATGCCATAATCTGTCAGCTGCAGGCTTGAATCTGGAATAGAGCTCTGTAATAGGCTTAAGTATTACCTTAAAACAAAGAGCATCTTTGGATATGCCCATTTCTAATTGAAAAAGATGAGGGTGGTAACTCTGATATATTTTTCTCTTTATGTAAAGAATAACGAAGCTGATCGAATGTCTTACACTTTGCTGATGAATGTAAAACTTGAACAAGGGCTTTAATTGCAGATGATTTTGTTCCCATCTGGCTTGTGGTATCACAATCTGGGGGTCAATTCTCGATCTGTGAAACTGTGAAATGAAAACAAAGTTATCATTTCATTTTTCACAGAGTTTTATCATTTTATCACTTCACAAACACGCGACAGGCGATTGCTGAACTCATTATGAGAAACAGCTGTCAAAATTAGTACTAAAATGAAAAAAATCTACCACTTGCTCATAGAAAAAGATGATTGTGACGTCAGAGAAGGACCAAGATGGCGACTTGGGTGTATCAAATGAGCACAATTTATTTCTGTTATCATTTTTCTTTTCACAGGTTTTCGCAGAATAAATTGATTGTGATTTTTCACACTTTGAGAATCGCATTTGGCGTGAAGGGGTTATCATATTTATCACTTCACAGTTTCACGGATCGAGAACTCACCCCCTGTAAGGTGCCAGTTATAGCTATAATTGAAACTTATCATTGAAAATTTTAATGATTGTTTTTGAGACGTTTGGAAAGCAAAATCATTTATTATTTTGATGGGCGATTAAAGCTCAAGACTTATATAATATTTCTAGCCAAAAAAAAAAAAATTGAAATAGGTCCAACTTTACACGAAAATTGACTTTTAAGTTTTAATGATCATTGGTAAGGTAGTTCAATCATTGAAATAAGAAAAGTCTTTTTATGTGGAAAGTTGGGCATATTTGAACAATTTTTTGGCTAGAAATATTAATTAAGTCTTTAGCTTTATTTGTCTATCAAAATAATAAATGATTTTAATTCCTAAACGTCTCAAAATCAATCATCAAAATTTTCAATGATGAGTTTCAATGATAGCTATAACTGGCACCTAAGTATGTGGGCCTTAATTAAATTGTTGTAAAGTGCAGCTCCTAGTTGCTCCCCAAGTGTGTGAAGAAGCACATAGCGCATTTTATCACCCACTTCCACTTTGATCCACAATTCTTGCAATAATTCACTGAATAGTTCAAATATATATCGAAGGATGAGAACAACGATATCAATGTCATTTGATAACACTATAAGGCATTTTATGCATGACTGGACGGCATTGAACAGTTGGATTATAGTTCTGCTATCTGCTTCCTCCACAAAGGTTTGAAGGTCCGAGCACGTTTGAAGTTCTTTGTTATTGTTATTTATTATTAATGCATCCCTGCAATCATTGTCACCTGTGAGGGTTCCACTTAGAACTGGTAGTGAAGTCAGTCACTTTTGCCTTCTCAATGAAGCTAGAAGCAGCAGCTAGTTGGAGCATCTCTTTGTTTTTATCTGAAGACCTGAATCTAACCATCTGTCTAGGAATAGGCGTCTCCTGTTTGATATTTATTAGTTCGATTGGATCTAGAATTTTTCGTCTTTCTCTTACACATTCGTTAAGTGAGTGGTCAATGTCAAAGTCAACTCGCTTAATTTTCTTGTTTTAATGCTTTTTTGTTTTAAGGGAGTTATTTTCCATATTCAAGCCTGCAGTTGACAGATTGTGGATTCTCCAAAGATGCAAATGGTGTGCTTATTAAATATAAATCAGAAAACTTCAAAAAGCATCTTAATTGATATCGTATCTTTCGGTTTTTAGAGTGATAAGATGGGCTTTTGTGGGCGTGTCAATAGGCGGAAATTGTATGCAATCATTCCCTATACTGTTCGCTTTAATGTGTGAAAATTTCATTACACTGGGTGAAGTGGTTCAGATTTTATCTTACTAAATGAACTCCATACAAGTCAAAAAATAATAAACGCCCACAAAATAGGCGTGGTAGGAACTTTTTTCAGCTTATATTCCAAACAAAAATATTTTAATAAGGTTAACTAAAGTAACATCCGAATTTGTATTAATTTTGACGAATATATTACTTTTTTCAAAAAAGGGGGCGTGGTAGTGGGCGAAAATCAATGATAATGGCTTCTCATCTTGTTTTTTATCATGTTTGATCATTTCATCAAAATCGGTTTAGTGGTTTAGTTTTTATGGAGATTTTTCCGTTCTCCCATACAAATTATACTGCTATTTGTCGGCCATTTTGGAAAATGGCGTCTAAAAAACCCCCTCCAGAATACGGTGATGTCTACCCAAGTTTTTCTGACTCTCCTATATGTACTTTAATCGATTCTGGTGGTTAGATAAATCAGTACGGAAATTTCTACGGGACTTCACTACAGGGACTGTATTAATACGACCATTCGGTCGTGTCGTAAGGTTCGTTGAAATTTTCAACGGACTTCCAACCTGTCGTTAGTCTCACGGTCCGATGTACAACAAGGACATTCACGGCAGAACCTGTCGTTAAGGACCAGTGCTGCCATATTGCTCACAATGAATTATCATACAATTCGCTGATTTCTATCATACCAGAGTAAAAATTATCATACGCAAAATAAAACAAACAAAATTTAATAATTCCAAAATTTCCCTAAAAAAATAAAAACAAATGTATAAATATATACAAAATTCATTATTAACTTTATGAACATTTATTATTATTTTTTTTATAAGAAACATACATTTTTTGATTTAAAATAAATATACTGATCATCAAAAATAAATAGATATTTAAGTTATTTTATATGTACAGTGGCCATAGAATTAGATACAAGAATTTTGTAACAATGTTAAATTGCATAACTTTTTTTTAGGAAATTTGTTGAGGTTGGTTAGTGGTTCTTTTAATAATATTTTATTAATATTTTGTAGGGAATCCCTTATTTTTTGTCACTGCAGCTAATCTTGCCTGCATACTTTCTACCAAGGCGCGGCATCTTGATGGGGTTATACTCTCCCAGACCTCCTTTATATTTTCAAAAAGTTCCTCAGAATTTTTTGGGTTCTTGGACTTTAGCCTTCTCTCCACGTCTGCCCACAAGTTCTCGATAGGATTCAGTCTGGACTTTGGGCGGGCCAATCCAAAACATTAGTTTTTGTATCAAAAAACCACTGCTTAACAATCCGTGCTGTATGCTTTGGATCGTTATCGTGCTGGAAAACATAACTAATGGGCATGTGTGCAAATTAATAAGGCTCCATGACATTTTCCAAGATGCCTTTATAAATATGTTGGTCCATTAGACCATTTATTCTTACTATTGGGCCAACTCCATGCCACGAGAACGCACCCCAAACCATTATGTTTCCTGCTCCATGCTTAACGGTCTTTAAAGTATATTTAGGATCCAATTCCTTCTTCTGAGGGCGTCTAACATACACTTTACCATCTGACCCGAACAAGTTAAATTTGGATTCATCACTCCAAAGTATGTTTTTCCAGAATCCCATGGCTTTATTTGCGTGAAGCTTAGCAAACATCAAACGCCTCTTCAAATTCTTTTTGGAAACATGTGGTTTTTTCCTGGCAATGCATCCAGGTGGCCCATGTTCTAGAAGTCGGCGCCTTATGGTTCTAGCTGATAGCTCTTGATCTTGACCCAATTGGGGCGAAACAACCTCTTTTATTTTTGCAGAAGTCAAAAAGGGATCAGCTTTGCTAATTCGGCATATCAATCTGTCCTCTTTTGGCGTGGATTTTCGATATTTTGATTTTCTTCTTGGGTTTTTAAAGCTGGCAGTCCTTTTATTGACTTGAATAGCATCAAATACCTACCATCTTTTTCGAGCATCTAAATCTTTTTGCTATGGATTCAATTGACTCGTTTTCGTTTTGATAGCACTGCACTATGAGCTTCCGGAGTTCTGGACTACAAGACTTATTTTTGCCCATTTTCGTCGCTGTATTTTTAATTAATTAATATTAATATTATAAAAATAATCAAAAAAAACTGAAAACAATCAACTCACATTGATAATAATTTTATTTATTTTTAAATTTACCAATTCTTTTGTCGTTTCTAACTTCGTGTCCAGCAAAAATGTCGACTATAAATGAATTTTCTAAAATAACGGTGTTTTATAAACTGTTCGCGTTCAAGGAAACTCATATTTAGAACAAACATGTCACCTGTCAAAGATCAACGACACAAGCCACGCACGCTGGTGCTTGCAAAAAATATGATGGTTGATAAAGTGCGTTTAGAATTGTTGTTTCTAATACTATGGCCACCACTGTATGTGTAAAACACAAGTACAGTAGACGCTCGATATAGTGAAGAAATAAAAACCAGGCTTGTTCACTGTTTCGAGATTGTTCAAGAAGCTAAATATATCCCGAGGGAGGTCTTCACACCTACGCAGTAACATTTTTGCCGCTTCGCTAGCACAAATAGCACAAGAATGACAAATGCACTTTGAATCATAAATTCCCGGACAGCTTTCTTCAAATCTCGGTTTGACCGAGTTTTTATCACCCATCATGGTATTACAACCATCAGACCCAAATCCATCAACGTTCTCAAAAGATACTTCACATATTTTAAGAGCATTTTCAACTGCTTCGAAAATAACTTTTGCAGACGCCGCGCCGTTTTCATATCACCTTGGAACAAATCGACCAGGTCAAAAAACGAGCTTACAATTTTAGATCGATTTGTATCAAAGTATCTAACAATGATACACGTTGCTTTGTTGGAACTTACGTCCGTCCGAGATATAAACACGATTCCTCACAAAAATTCCTCACTTTTCCCCTTAAAAACTGAGACTGAAATTTTTTGGATTCGCTTGCTTAATTATATTCTGTCGCAGTAAATTACATAAGAAGAAAAGAAAAAGGTAGTTGTTTTGACTTCTATTTGAGGAATCTTGTTTATATTTTACTCTCCGGCTCTGTCAAAGAACGGGGAAAAATGACTGAGCGCTCAAGAAATATAAACTGGCTAATTATACTAAATTTCGTATTCTTGAGTTTTTCAACTAA
Organism: Dasysyrphus tricinctus; assembly: GCA_963921185.1. Classification (NCBI taxonomy): domain Eukaryota; kingdom Metazoa; phylum Arthropoda; class Insecta; order Diptera; family Syrphidae; genus Dasysyrphus; species Dasysyrphus tricinctus. The sequence goes on from OY992531.1 coordinate 81,528,467, forward strand.
CTCTTCTTTCTGGCAGCAGCCTAAACAAAAATCTAAATATACCCATTTGGCATAATAAAGAGCCCTTTGTGGTTGTACAGTATGCAGTGAATTACATTTATGTACACTGAGAAAACTGAACTATGAGTTATTTAAACAGAAGCATGTTTAATTATATGTTTAAATTAGTACAAACAGAATTCAATTTAAATCTACCTCTTATCTATTCAGATTCAAAAATACTATTATTTTGGGTTAAATCTATTTAAATCAAAGTAAATCATGTTTAATTATTACATTGGAAGCTACACGTAACTTTTTACATGAATTTAAGCCTACTTGAGTTTGACTTTTAAAAGATCTGTTAAATTATTTTACTCACTTAAAAATGTTTAACATAAAATTAACATGTACGAGTTTGATTCAAATATAAATTCACTATAAATATTAAGAAGAGTAAATGGCCAGTTGCACCGACCTCTTTTAAATATTTATTGCTTCGTTTAATTTTAAAATGACATTTATCGGTTGCACCAACCACTTCTAAATCTAACAGGCCAATAAACGAACAAATAAACTAAAGTTCCATTTTCCTCCAGATAAATTTTAAAAGCAAGTTTAAACGAACATATCTAACTACCTACAAACAAAATAATTCAATTTTTTTGACGGAATATTGTTAATTCCAAATTAAAATAACGAAAACAACAGGTGAAGGCATTTTGTTTCCTATTTAAAATTCACTACTAAAATAAATAAATTATTCCAGAAAAATTATAGACTGATGGGCATCGTTTGTTCATCTGATAACGAACTATGTACACCTAAAAATGGCGAGAAGTCGAAGAGTTGTTCAGGTTCACAGAGAAATCCATTTTCTGAATTCGATGACGTCGCTTTAAAATATCTGTTCATAATTTCCAAGAGTGTGTCAAAAAATATTAGTGTTAGTTGGTATCTATTTCAATAGTTTCATAATTTCTCTGAAAAAAAAAAGAAAAAAAAAATAAATAATAATAAAAAAACAACAAGATGGCGCATATCTAATGAGAATACCTTGTTTCTGTTTATTGTGTATTCACATTTTCCTTATTGCTATCTCACTTGCACTGGTTAAATTTTTTCGTTCAGTTTAATAAACATATGATAAAATCCAGGGGTGGTTCATGAACTGCATTTTAGCTAAAAAATGCACGAAAGAGATTGGTGCAACCCAAATAAATTTATCAGTGCGATAAATTTTAACTCCATTTTAGCAAAAACCGCTTTTAGTGAATTTTGGTGCAACTGGGCATAAGGGATTGAACAGAAATGTTTAATTTAAATTTGAATCAGTTTGAATTGAACTCAAATGAATACAAAACATAACTGTAACTGTCTTATGATTCTTACAGGCACTTGGCGTAAAATAATTGCAAAAGAATCCATCGAGACCACCGGTTATGAAAGATATTCAAATAGTTCCAAAATTAGTGCCACCACCGTAGTATAGTCGGTCCAAAGGTAAAACACTAAAACTCAATTAAACTCAGTTCAAACAGTGTATAATTTTGCAAAGTTTTTATAAAGACATTGAAAGCTATGCCCAGGAACTTAATTTAAAATTTGCGAAAAGTGGCTTTTAAGCATCAATCTGATTTCTTTAAAAAATAATGTAATTTGTTAGTAAGTGAGTTTTAACTTCGAACCGACGCGATATGTATGTGTGTAGCATGTATTAAAGCTGAAGGAAACGCTCCCATTATTACAAATAGAATAAATTCGTATTGAATTCAAAGGATCTAGCATCCATTTGGAAAAACTAACATTGAAATCAGTTGTTTTAAACAGAAAACATAGTTGACTCAAACACGGATATATTCAAAAAAATTAATATGATTCTATTTGAAACAACATCAATTGAAGTTAATTAGAACAAACAGAAATATCCTTATGTTAAATAGAAAGCATAGTTAATTTGAACAAAATCATGTTCAAATCGTTGCAACGATGAATTAATACGATTCTATTTAAATTAAATAGAAATCGCTTCCATGCCAAATCATATGTGTTTGAGTTTGATTTTAATACGAATATGTTCAATATTTTTCTCAGTGTAGGTATAAGAAACAATTTGAAGCGAATGTTTTAGTTCGAGTTTTATATGGTTGACTTTAAAAAATCATAACTCCGTTTTTACACATCCGATCTTCATGATTGAGATCTTTAAATAAAGCCAACATGACACGCTACACAGTATAACAAAATCATAGACAAGGGGCAAACGATTACACACAAGGGGTGAATAAGCCCCCCTCCAATTCGATTTGCAGAATTCTAAATTCAAAAGTTGATGAAAAATTTCACAATTTTAATTGATTTTTAGCTCAAATTGAAGCCTATTTAATTCTTTTAAAATGGTAGAGCAAAGTTATAATCGCAAACCAGCCTTAAAGGTTAAAATAGCCAATAACTGAAAAAACCGCGAAAATTTCTCGGTTTTATGCATATCTCACAAAGTTGCGTTCGGCGCTCGAGGTTGAAAACTTGGATTATTGGTAAGGCCAACATCATTAACAACTCATCTAAAAATCAGAACTACCGGATCTTAGGCAGAGCCCTCCCACCCCGAAGCAAAAGGATACTAGACTGAAAAAAGTGAAGTTGATCATGTTAATTTCAGTTTTCTCAAAAGCTAGAAGTCATTTTAGCATTTGGTTTTCAGTTTTTAACTAAAAGTTAATAAAAGCATTGAAAATCAAAAACAAAAATAGTACTTAATACCATAAAATAAAAAAAAAATAAACAAAAAAAATCGTCTTTTTCTTAAAATTTTGAGTTTGAAAGTAAATTTTTCAAAAACTATCAACTAAAAAATGTTTATTTAAAAATAAAATTAAAGAATCGATTTCTGGCTTTAAGATGAGCAATGTATTTTTGTCCAGATATTACCATTGTTTTTTTAAAGTTATTTTTCTATTTGAAGTCAACTTTTCTTAAAATTGCCCCTCCCGCCTAAACGGAGGGATATATACCCCCATCCGGTACTATTGTTTTCTTCTTTTGGCCCAATCTACACGTATTGCTTTGATGCAGCATATGTCAAAGACCATGTTTTTGTTATTATTCTGTTTTATATACTACGTGTTGTTTTAAATTTTGTATTTCTATATTTTGAGAAGCCGTCCCTTGGAAACTGTTATGTCCACAGAACCGGCTTTGGACTCAAATTGAAGCAAATTTAGTAAGGTTGAAATCGTAGAGCAATGTTTTATTCGGAAATTAAGGCGTAATGGTTAAATGGCCAATAAGTGAAAAAACCACGAAAAATTAACGGTTTTTGGATTTTTCGAGGTAGAAAAATCGGATTTATTATTAGGCCAACATCATAAACAACTCAGCAAAAAATCAGAACTACCGGACCTGACGCAAGGTCTAATGTATATAGTTACTGGACTATAATTGTGCGATTGAAAATTTTATTTGCACACAAAATTCTTTGAGTGTTTTGTCAATGATTCGTATAGCATTTGAGTTTCAAATTCATTGAAAACATAGTAAATAATTTTTCCTGATCGCTTTAATCTACTGCTTAGGCTAGGCTGCGGCAAATGGCACATTTATTTAAACAATGCCATACAAAAAATGTAACAAAAAATAATGTCTTGTTGAAAAGAGTTCAATGAACAACGAAAATGAAATAGTACACGAGTTAAAAAGCACCAAAAATGTAGTAGAAGGCTGACACCTGACACTACAGCTGCATTCAGAAGAAGTTTAAGAAAAAGAGCAGATTTATATATGTTAAACTTGATTTGTTTTAAATTTGAATAGCGAAATTTTGTATTTAAGTCAAATATCACAATTATCATACATTTTGCGTATGATAATGAATTTCAATCATACATCATACAGGACCACAAATTATGCTACATGTAGCATAATTATTCTACGGTTAGCAGCACTGTTAAGGACTGAAATTAGTGGGACAGTCCTAACGACAGTTTTAACGTGAATGGCCCGCTATAGACATACAAGATATGGACTGCTAGTCGATACCCATTTTCATACAAAAGTTTCAATGTGAGCAGTTCTTTATTTGATTTGCGACATAAGCGCTTTTGGCCTAAAAGTGGCAAACAAAATAATTATTTTTAATGCCATCTGTTGGTACTTGGCCTAAAGAAGTATTGTTAGTCAAAGAAAGTAGGGACATCTGCTAGTATATCTAATAAAAAAACAGATCCATCTGCTTTAATTTAGCTTTATTGTTTGACGTCTGACGTTTTGGTGCAAATGTTTGTATTTTTTTTTTCAGAAATTTTCATTTGTATTTCTCTGGCGTTAGTTTAAAAATGTATTTACATACATGTATAAAATATAACTGTTAAAATGATTACCTACCAATCGGCACTATGAAGTTAAACAGCTCAAAAAGAGGATGAAAATCAGGGGCCTATAACACAATACATAAAGTGCTTGTTGAACAAGTGAAATTCAACAACTTTTTAAAATTTGTGTAACACGAGACAACAAGTCTAGGAGAACTTGAACAATTGTTTTGGCTTCTTTCAACAAGTGGGAAATTTCATAAATTCACCGTTTCTGTAACTGGAAACAACAAGAGCTCGAAAAATAGAGAATAAACTTGTTGAAAAGTTGATAAATTTCAACCGACGGTTCTGAACTTGTTCGAAGTCAACAAGTAAGAAATAAATGCTAGCAGTAGTGTTTATCAAGTGATGAAATCGTAAGAAATAAATTGTTCATCAGCAAAAATTTGAAAACTCTGTACTGAATCGTAACGTTGAACGCAAAAAAAATCTGAAATTTCAGCAAATCGTCCTAGTGTAATATGCCCAAAAATTAATAGTTTTGAGAAACTGAAGTGTAGGTGGGTTAGTAAAAAACATTTTTGAGATTATTTTTTAATTTTAAGTTTGAAAATTATTTTTCAAAAGCTATTTACAAAACCAGCTTTATTTAAAAAGGAAATTGAAGAATGGATTTTTGGCTTTTGAAAAAGCTATTGCCCTACATTGTGAATTATGGCGTTGTTTTTAATAGTTTTTTTTATTTTAGGTAAATGTTTTAGAAAAACTATCCCTCCCACTCAAAGGGGGGAAATAAACCCCGTCTTCGGTTTCGATTTTTTCTTGTCTTCGTTCAACCTAAAAGGCTCTCTCCTTTTGTCACATCTCATATTAAACATCCTGCAGATAAAATAAAGGGAAAATATTTTATGCTTCAATTAATAAAAACATTAATTTGGAACGAAATTATAATCTTTAACATGTATGAAACGGTCCACTGTGCACCGTGGAGGAAAACTCTATTTATTTACAATTAATTTATTTTGTTCTTAAAAAAACAAACATTAAAAAGCCAATACGCCACCGTACCAAGCCGACAACAGACCACAAAAATAACTGTATCCACTATAAAGTAAAATTTCTATTAGCGGATTTTTTTTGTCTGGTTTTATAGCTGTTTGAATTTTTATCTGAAAAAAAACGTAGCAATCGTGCTAAAAGTCATCTGAATTTTCAAGATTTTTATGACAGGCGACCAATCAGAAGCTCGAAAAATTCAGATATTTGAATCCATGAACGGACGGCTGATTTAGAATTTATTTATCGGTGAACAATTTGGTTTATAAAAACAAAATGTTTTAATTTTTATTCTAAATCGAGCAGTGATAATGAGAATCAAAATTATTGTTTGCGTACCTCCCAAAACTACGAATTTCTACGAATTTAGCCCAAAGTTCTGTCAAAGCTCATATAAAAAAAAAACAAAATTCAAAGCAATTCGTTGTTTTCGAAAATACAAAAAAACATTTAAAAAGAACCACAGGTGTTGTCATTGTACGGTGAATAAAATATTAATTTATCTAACTGAAAGTAAGTAAGAGCAAACAAGCAAAGCGCTGATTTTAGATGAAATGTTTTCTTTTTTTCGGAAACTTTTCGACTCATCGCGTAAGAATTACTTGTTGAACTGGTTCAACAAGTCGAGGGAAATATTTTCAGTTGACAATTGTTGCAGTTTTTATTGAGTTACAGGAATGATTTTCACTTGTTGAACAAACTTAGTTGAACAAGTAATTGTTGACTAGTTGACTTGTTGTTCTGTGTTATAGGCCCCAGGACGATGAAACCACAAAATCTGAAAATTCAACCTTGGTAAGATGTGTTTTGTTCTTACCTTTATTACTATTTATTTTTTATTACTGTTTGCAGTAATTTGATTCTTTCCACGCTAATGAAACACCGCCCACAAAAGCCAAAGCCACTACAGCTTAGGAAATTTCGAAGATGGAAGTCGATGGTGAAGAAAATCTTTGGGAAAATCGCCACAAAAAGAAACCAAGATCGATAAATATGCGTACATTGAATTCTCTCTGCCGCCGGAGCACATTTAGCCCGATAAATCTAGGAATTCAATCAAAGTTAAATGAAGTACAAAATGTTTTGATGCAGTTTTGTTCCAATGATAGATAAGAATATAAAACCACAGTTTTACACCAAAATTTGTAATGGCGTCTAGGGTAAAATGGGGTAAAACTGAAAAAGGGCCAATTCTAAACGGGAGTTTCTAGAATTTTGTTTTGTTTTTTTGTCGATAGATGTTAAAAATATAAGAAAGTTATGTATATATTTTAAAATTCTTAAAAAAATTTTGAAGGAGTTATGATTGTTTAAAAGTTGAAAACAAGAAAATAGTTATTTATAAAATAATTCACCAAAAATCAGAAGTTCAAACCGATTTTGATTAAATTTCTATTTTTAGAAAGATAATAAGAAAAAAAATTAATCATATTTAAGGATATTTTGATGCTCCTTTTTTACAATTTTTCTTGATTTTTTTTAAAAACATGCTTTTTTAGTGTCAATTTTTGACACATTTTTGCCTATATCTTTCTAAGGGGGCGGTCTAAAAACTTCAAATTTTCACAGCACATACATAATGTTGATTTAAATTTTTGAGCAAAATTTTGATTTTTCAAAACACCGTTAAACAGAGATATTTACATTTTACAGTTAGTTTAAAAAAAACACATCATGTGTCTGGAGTTTATGAATATATAACTTTTGTTTTTTTTTTAGTTAAAAAGTTTAATATCTTTTTGTTATCCAAATATATAATACATAACTGTACATGCTATACAAGCTTCACAAATCGAGTCGAAAATCGAAAAAAATATCACCTATTTTACTGTCTTTTAAGGGTAATAACCAAAAATAATAATAATAAAAGATTATAACGGTTGATTTTTCGTGAAAATTTTGTCTTTCCAAAACTTAGGTATTTGCATTTAACAGTTAGTTTGAAGACAACTCATAACTCTGGAATGCAGTAGCGTATACAATGAATTTTTTAAAGAATCAACTTCGATGCGGGGGGGGGTTAAAGCCCCTATAGCCCCCACCCCTCCCTTTGAGTTTTTTAAATCACCTGTGGGGAAGGGATTGGGTCCATATAGCCCCGGGGCCTTTTGTCCATATAGCCCGGGGGGGGGCTTTAGTCCATATACCCCCCCCCTGTATACGCTCCTGCATTCCAGAGCTATGAGTTGTCTTCAAACTAACTGTAAAATGCAAATACCTAAGTTTTGGAAAGACAAAATTTTCACGAAAAATCAACCGTTATAATCTTTTATTATTATTATTTTTGGTTATTACCCTTAAAAGACAGTAAAATAGGTGATATTTTTTTCGATTTTCGACTCGATTTGTGAAGCTTGTATAGCATGTACAGTTATGTATTATATATTTGGATAACAAAAAGATATTAAACTTTTTAACTAAAAAAAAAACAAAAGTTATATATTCATAAACTCCAGACACATGATGTGTTTTTTTAAACTAACTGTAAAATGTAAATATCTCTGTTTAACGGTGTTTTGAAAAAATCAAAATTTTGCTCAAAAATTTAAATTAACATTATGTATGTGCTGTGAAAATTTGAAGTTTTTAGACCGCCCCCTTAGAAAGATATAGGCAAAAATGTGTCAAAAATTGACACTAAAAAAGCATGTTTTAAAAAAAAAATTATAAAAAAGGAGCATTCTTATTATCTTTCTAAAAATAGAAATTTAATCAAAATCGGTTGAACTTCTGATTTTTGGTGAATTATTTTATAAATAACTATTTTCTTGTTTTCAACTTTTAAACAATCATAACTCCTTCAAAATTTTTTTAAGAATTTTAAAATATATACATAACTTTCTTATATTTTTAACATCTATCGACAAAAAAACAAAACAAAATTCTAGAAACTCCCGTTTAGAATTGGCCCTTTTTCAGTTTTACCCCATTTTACCCTAGACGCCATTACAAATTTTGGTGTAAAACTGTGGTTTTATATTCTTATCTATCATTGGAACAAAACTGCATCAAAACATTTTGTACTTCATTTAACTTTGATATATAGTCAAATTTTGTCTAGGATGATCGGGCTAGTTGGCAATTCGAATTTTTAATAATCTCGTATCTATTAGCCAGTCAAACATCCTGTGGAGGTAACCAGTTTACCACCCAAGCGAGGAAGCAAAAAATAAGAAAAAAGAAGAAACCAGTTCGTGTCGGTGTGAACTATAAAGACTAACATGAATATTACTGCTGTGTGTGGGTCAACCTTATGACTGGGATATTAATGTAGAAAAGCTGAAACAAACTTGCAAAGAACTACAGATAAACATTCTAATGCTTACAGCAGAAGTTAGTGAGCTCCGATTACACGAAGAAAACATGACAAGGACACTCGGAAAACTATACAAACAAAAATTCAGTGTTTGGAATCTCAAAGAAGTGCCACACGTGTCATGGAAGAGAATCAACAGGCTATAAGCAGTAACAATCAAAACAATTGCTATCCAACCAGGTAATTTAACTCATATGGGAGTTCAGTCAAAATCTGTCCAAATTGTGCCAAGAGCTTTCACATTGCTCGATGGCAACATCACTGTTGACTATGCGGCTGCATTATGTGCAATGATTGTTCCAAGTTCCTGCCCCTCGATGATGCATGTAAGTTTTGTTTGTGTTCTATCTTTAGAAAATGTAGGTAGGTATAGTGATTCCATTTACTTTCAGTGGAACTTGCCAGTTAAACATTTTCTAGGACTTACCCGGTCCAAAGACGAACGTCGGAATAGCATTCGCACCTGTAATCACTGTCCCTGGTTGTTGGAGACGCTGAAAGAAATGCACTACAGTCGGACCTGTCGTCCTCCAATCTCTGGCATCTAAGAAGAAATTCAACAGTTAAAAAAATATCCTAACTGACATCGAAATGCATCTTAAAATCATCGATAGTTTGTATTCAGGTGATTCGATTTTCACCTTTGGCGATGCGATTGCATTGAGTGCTTAAATTGCACAAGTTGCCGAAATAGTATATCTTAAGAGCAAGAAGATATTGATGCAGCCATGTCAAGAGGAAAGTCGAGAGGATGCTATGATTTTTTTTTATTATGGATCTTACTAGAAGAAAATCTCCCAGCCGATTGAGACAAGCATCGAGAAGATATAATTCCAAAATATCCATCAACACTTTTGACAAAGCTAATGAAACATTTTTGCAGACATTTTTAATCTCAGTGTAAGCCGAAAGGGCTAAAAAGACACGTCCATGAAGCTAAACAAAAAAGAAGGAGTTAGTTTAACGCTTTTCATAGATTTAAATGGCTGTGAGCGTGAGGAAGAAAACACACGTGAAAACAACAACAAATTAAAATTGAAATTGTCAGAAATAAAAATGGCTGGGACGATGATGACTTAAATACACGTAAAAACAACAACAAATACTGACATTTGACACCAATTTTGATATATATGCGCAGAAGAAACAAAAATCAAAACTCTAATGATATTAAATTTAATATGTGATGTATGTATACTAAAATTTTTAGGAAAGCTTGAGATTTCTTTTTGACACAATAGTTCACATAGTATCTGAACGTGGCCAATGGCACTTTTTTTGCATAGGATTCTATTATTAACTTCCCAAATTATTAACTTACCAAATAATAAAGTTAATGTTGCAAATAAAATAATTGATTTATTAATTAATATTAAGTTCCTTATACTTCTTTTAAAATAAGAGTAAACTAAATAAAATCACTACAGGCACAACTGATCAATATGATTTTTCTATTGTTATTAACTTTATGCTCGAGCTACAAAAGTGACGAAATCTCGCTCTATCAAACCTCGACAGTCATTTCGGATATCATACATAGTATTTTAAGCAAAGATTTTGTGTTGAATCATATTTTAAGCAAAGTTTAACAAACAAGATGTGAATCATATTTTAGCATGATATGTGTGAATCGTGAATAACACAGGAAAATTTAGGCACTCAAATGAAGATAGCAAACCTTGGCTATTAGTTTGACTTGCTTTTGAATGATTCCTTCTCATTCGTCTATCTAAGTGCATTAATTGTTTCAGGACCTGGATTTCTGACCCTTATCCTTCGCTTAAGCTCGTCCCACAAATGCTCTATATAGTTTAAGCCTGGGATTATGGCTGCTCAGTCCATCGTGGCAATACCGACTTCCTTGAAGAATTCGAAACTTGCCCGCGCAGTGTTACATGGAGCGTTACCGTGCATTAGAACGAATTCTTCGCCAATAAACCCATCATAAGGAATGTCGTGATCTGTCAGAATATCGGAGATGTACCGATCAAATGAATTGCCTGTCCATATCATAATATAAATATAACAGATCCTCCCCGTAAGCCACGGTTTTGGCAAAATAGCATTGTGATGCAAATCGCTCCCCAGGTCATCTGTCCAGACACATTCTTGACTCATCCGTAGTTTTATTTGCTCTGTGCAACATTACACGAACTCTTGGCAATGATCTTTTGTATTTGCAACGATCTTTTGAGGTCATTTGATAGTTTTGCAACATGGCAACAGTGTCCGTCAACTTATCAAAAGGTAAACCGAAGAGAAAGAATATGCCACGTACGCAAGACAGAATTGACGCCATCAAAGCTACAAATTTCCAACGTAGTATCACATGCTACAATTCCCTCCAGCTTTCCAGAAACTATCTTTGTCTATTATCTTTGTTCATTTGACAGTTCAAAACAACAAAAACAAAACGTGTAAAATCAAAATTGATAAAAATGTAAACAAATGCTTTTGTCAGTTTTAATTATTTTCTGTATTATCAATAGAAATACAAGATTTTAAGAGTTATAAATAGTTTGTTAAACAGTCATGACATGATATACAGTGACTCACAGTGACAATAATCCACCCTTAACCATATTCTTTTACTTTGAAAAAGTGTAGTAAATCGAGTAAAATAAAAAAAAATTAAAAATTTATTTTCAATAGAGAATTGTATTTTCGTTTAAAAAAACATCGAAATCTTAAGAAAAATATTGAAAAATAAACGAAAAATAAAAAATAACAAATTAAAGTGATTATTTAATCTCACAGAGAAAATGGCTCAGTTACGTTTTAGTTGTAAAAAGGTTAGTAAACGCGTTTTGGCTTAAATCAATTATGATTTAAGCCAAAACTGTTGAACTGATTTAACAAGTGTTTTTGGTGATTCCTGCAGTAAGACTCTTTTAAAGTCATTTTCGTTAAAAATCTCATGTTTCTGAATTTCAAGTTACATTTTTTCCAAAAATTGGCAACTATCTTTAGATCCGGTGATTGTGGTGGGACTGTGATAACCCCCGGACAATTACACAACAGCATTCCTTAACTATTGCAGTCGAATTTGAAATTCAAAAACACGAGGTTTTCTACGAAAGTGACTTAAAAAGAGTTTTACTGCAGGAATCACCAAAAAAAAAACTTGTTGAATCAGTTGCAAATTTGCTTAAATCAGTTATGAGATAGAAATCACTCCTTACAAAATACTTAACTCAAAACGCGTTTACTTACCTTTTTACAACTTAAAGGTAGGTAACTGGGCCATTTTCACTGTGAGATGAAATAATCACTTTATTTTGTTATTTTCTGTTTTTCGTTTATCTCTCAATATTTTTCTTAAGATTTCGATGTTTTTTGAAACGAAAATGCAATTCTCTATTAAAAATAAATTTTAACTTTTTTTTATTTTACTCGATTTACTACACTTTTTCAAAGACAAAAAATTTGGTCAAGGGTGGACCATTTTTACTGTGAGCCACTGTATACCTACAAAGAATATTCATCCATTCTCAAATCACAAATATATCGCTCCCGATATATGTACATATGTATATCACATATTTTTTAATCATATATGATATAAATATATCATAATAATCATGATAAAAAATGATTCATAAAAAATATGAGAAATATTCGGGAGCAATGTAACAGAATATGTTTTTGAATCATATACATACACACACGGAAAAAAGTATTGGCACAGTTGCAACTAATTAGATTAAATTAGTGTATACAAATAAATATAAAGTATTTTAATAATTTTTTTTTACATAATTTATTTTTATTTGTTTTCTATTAGATAACATAAATAAAATCACTTTGGAGTTGATTAAACAAACACAAATTAGAAAACACTTGTAAAAATACAATTTAAGAAGGAAAAAAGTATTGCACAGTTCAGGATTAATCCACAATACGCACTAAAATGCAAGATGAAATAACTCTTCAGTAATGGTTTGGCATCACTTTGTTGTTAATGACTTCCTTAAGCATATTTTGCATCGAAAAAAACTGTTTTTTAGTAACCTGTTGGCCAATCTTACTCCATTTATGCTTAATCACAGTTTTTTAGTGATTTTTAATGGTAAAAGCGTGTTTTCTAGTTCGTTTTTCCAGCACGTCCCACAGATATTCAATAGGATTCATGCCTGGTGATTGTGGTGGTGTCTCTAAAGTATGTGGAGTGTTTTATAAGAGCCATTTCTATACTTTATGGGCAGTTTGTTTGGGGTCATTATCATGCTGGAACTAAAAATTGCCAGCAAACCCCAATTGTTTTGCACTTTTTCCAAGATTTTCATTGAGAATATTCAAAAAGACCATCTTATCCATAATGCCATTTATGAATACCAACTCCCCTACTCCAGATGTGTGCCAAACATAGACCAGGACTATCCAACCTCAATATGTGTATTTCTCTCGAAAGCATGATTTCTTTCTGCAACGCAGTGCTTGGTTTTTGCCAATATTATTCCCAGCCATATTTCGAAAAATACTAAATTTGCTTTCGCTAACAAAATAATCTGTTGCTGTTGTTTTTTAATATTTGTTTGTTTATTTCAAATAATTTTTTTTTAGAAACGGGGGGAAACATACCCCCCACCTCATACAATTTTTTTAGAACCGCCTAAGAATCATTTCTCAAATAATCCTGCATTAAGAGACACCCTTTTTTCGAACACTGATAGAATTTTCTTTTTGCCACTATCTTGTCCCTAATTTTTGACACCACCCTGGAAAAATATTAAAAACGGCTGCAACGACCTCAAAACTATATAAGCTTATCAAAAATAGGTCTTTATTCCATATAATTACCCCAAGAATACTTTTGGCGCGCTAGAATCGCTTCTCATCCCACTGTGCGGCGCCGAGTGCTGGACGATAAGTAAAAAAGGGGAATTGATACTGGGCACTTTCAAAAGAAAAATTCTTCGGTGGATATTTTGTCCTATATATGCGAAGAGGGCGATTGGAGGAGAAGATTCAATCGTGAACTGTACGAGCTGTACCAAGATGTGGATGTAGTCCAAAGACCCAAAACACGTCGACTACACTGGCTCGGCCACATCGAGTGAATGGAAAGCATCGCTCCAGCCAAGAAAATCTTCGAATCCCAGCCCCCAGGTTCAAGACGACCAGGAAGATCGAACCTCCGCTATAGGGACCAGGCGGTCACAGACACAAGAGCGCTTGGTCTCAACGACTGGAGGGAGCGTGCGAGAGACAGCAACCGATGGAAAACCGCAATATCTCAGGCAGAGACCCTTCATGGATCGGGAGCCGGGTAAGTAAGTAAGTAAGTATCACAAAGTATTTTTTAAAATAAAATAAATATTATTATGAATTCCTATATTTTCAGAATAATGCAAAAAGTGTTGAGCGAAAAATAGCGTTAGAGCCGGCTGAGGATGAAACTTTTTTCCATCTTTAATCGATTTTAAATAATATTTAGTTTGAGATTCAAGGAGGATAAGTCACATTTTTGAAAATTGTATTTAAGAATTTAGAATATGGTTGGTTGACTTGGCAAGTTTTCTTCCTATGACTTAATCACTCACTATCTATCTATCTATCTATCTTCCCACCCGATTCGTAATAGGGCCCCTGATGATACTAAGCTTCGAAACAAAATTCAAACGCAGACTTATGCTTTAAGCTATCATATCAGAATCCAGGGCCAGGGTGGATCGAATTGGCTTACCAATTATTTACAATTCCAATCAAACCATGTTTTATATAATATAACTTTTTAATTCCTTAAGTCTTTTCAAAAAGAAAACAAAGACATGCAAAAAATAAAATAAAATATAAGTGAAAATAAAATAGGTAATTAAAAAAATATTAAACCAGTGGATAACTGGCAGTCGAAGCAATACCACATTGGTTGTTCTTGTTACGTGACATCTTGATGTAACCATTATCACCCCAGGAGGTACCCCATGAGTTTTTCACCAGCCAGTAATCAGTGCCATCCTCTTCAGTACCATAGCCAACAACTAAAACACCATGATCCAGTTTATCAGATCTACAACTAAGTCTGTTATAAACACCTCCATCGTAAAACATGAAATCAACACCTGATGCATCAATAGCAACAGAGACTGGCCCAATAGTAGCAACTGCTTCCATCAGGCTAGTTTCATCACCAGAGGGAATGTCAGCGTATCCTACATCGTTAGCTCCAATATTCGCCTTTTTGAAATTACACTCGCCAGCTTTTCCTTGATAAGGATAGGACGTCTCCGTATCGATTCCATCGTTTTCTTTGATGTAATTAAAGGCATAGTCCATTACACCACCATTACAACCTTTATTTTTTTGTGAACAATCAATCAAATTTTGTTCGGAAAGTGATTTTAATACTCCGGTCTTTCGAAAGTTTTGACCTTCTAGGGCACCAGTTGTGGAAAAAGCCCAGCATGATCCGCATTGACCTTAACAAAGTATAATTTTTTATTATTAATTGAGGTGGTGTGCTTTATACATACCTTGATCCTTGACTGGTGTTACAGCGCCATCTTTTCGCCAATCTACTGATTTTGGTAATTTTACGTTTGCTGGACTAACGAATGTTACACCCTTGTCTCTGCGAATTTCGTTTAAGTCAGAAGACCTACAATAATAATACAAAATATATATTTATTTAAAAAATCAAGTCCTTAAATGAACATAATTCAAAGTTTAATCTGATCTTACGCCTGCGAACTACTGCGATTAAATCCATTCATAATGTTGACGAATTCATGATGTAAAAGATCGGCATACTTATTAATACTCAAACGGTAACTGACTAAACCTTGTGCGTATTTCTGATTGTGTTTGGCAATCTTATATTTGTTCTCCATAAAAGCCTTCAAGCGAAATTGTTCCTCTCCTTCACTCTTGTAGTCTTTGGAATGAGACAACTAAAGAATGAGAATAAAAATTGTAAAATTAGTTTTTGAGCAAATAAAAAAAAAGATGGAATGAAAAATATCTTTCATCCTTTTTGATCATATCATAATCATTGCAGTCTACAAATTGTTGTCTATTTTCCAATCGCTCGTTTTGGAAACTCTATTTTGGCCAACGTCTTTAGGCTTTGGGTACAAAGCTTGTTTGCAGACTTTTAGAGAACGTTAAATCAATGATAAGCACATAATATCTTTTTAAATTGATAAAAAACACAAAAATTTTGAGCTCGTCTGGCAAGGACTTTCAACCATAAAACTTGTCTGGAAATATTTTTTTTTCATGTTCGAGAAGGTACCTATAAGCTAACATGTGTTCAAAATCCGGCTTTGTAAAGCAAGTGTATTGATTTCGGCAATTATTCTAAATTTTGAAGAAAAAAAAATAGATGGCTACCCTAAAACTGTGAAAATTTAAAACTTGATTTTATTTATGACTTAACTGGTCATGAGTCACTAATACACCCAGTTTGAGCGTATAATCTAATAAGTCCATCAAAATAGCCAGAAATGCCATTCATAAACTTTTAAAAACTTAAAATCAGCCCAGTTTGAACGACTATTTCTCGGTCGATTTATATCCAAACCGTTTTTTGAATAATTTATTTTAAAGGAGATTTAATTATATCAAAGGGCACGGTAGTGCCCAGCCAAGTTCGCGGCACTACACCCTTTTTACAGGAACAAACTCAGGTGATTTTCAACCCCCCTCTAACTTCAGTACCAATAAAGTCAGAAACTTCAAATTCGCAGTATTTGCTGAGCTAGCCAAACATAGGTGGCTCACCAAATTTCAACTCTTTAGCATTAGTAGTTCCCGAGATATAGGACTTCAAAAATCGCAAAAACCGTAACTGACTGACTGACTCACTGACAGATCATCAAAATTATGGAGCACTTCCCGACATCGTAGAAACTTGAAATTTCGCAAAACGGTAGGCCTTGTGGTGCATACAAGGGAAAAAATCGAAAATTTGCAATTTTCTATTCAGGGGGCGTGACATCCACCCACATTCTTAAAAATTCTTGTAAATTATATGGAGCACTTCTGATTGTTTTAGAACGATGAAAATTGGTAGGTCGGTAGGGCTTGAAGTATTTAGCAAGAAAAAAATTGAAAAATTGAAATTTTCCATTCAGGGGGCGTGGCATCCACCCACATTCTTAAAAATGCTTATAAATTATATAGAGCACTTCCGATTGTTGTAGAACGATGAAAATTGGTAGGTCGGTAGGCCTTACAGTATTTAGCAAGAACAAAATTGAAAAATTGAAATTTTCCATTCAGGGGGCGTGGCATCCACCCTCATTCTTAAAAATTCACCCACTTTCACAGAGTTGCTATTATTTGTATGGAGTACTTTTGGTTGTCGTAGAATTGTGAAACTTTGTAGAGCGGTAGGTCTTGATTTTCACCTGGGAAAATAAAATCTTTGCAAAAAGGAGTGAAATCACAACAAAAACATAAATGTTAAAAAAAGAGCCAAGTTCTTATATGTACAAGAAACCTGTGCGTAAGAAGTCAGCCAAAAAAAGTAATGAGATCTAAAATATATGCCAAGTTTTAAGTTCATGAAGTTTAATATCAAATATCTTAAGTAGAGTAATTTCGAAACATTTCCAAATCATGACATAAATTTGGTATTTAATGATTACTGATTAAAATTTGGTGGATTTACTTGGCAAGTTTTCTCTTAATTACTTACTTAATTACAAATCTAAAATGTATGAAAACTTGACCGGTGAAACCACCATATTTTAATATGTTAAAGTGCCTCTACACTATCCCACAAAGTATTAACACATGTCAGAATAAAGTGGGAAGAAATTTCATACGACTGCCAAATTTGTGTGATGTAACTGACTTTCATATTTTGCTTCCACACTTGCATAAAAAAATCAGTTTCACCATAACCTCAAACGCCCAAGTGGGATAGAAAGTGTGATGGTTTTAGAACCGATCCTAAATATTTTCATGTATTAACACATGTCAAATCGTGTCGGATGCGCTGTCAAGTTATGTGTGATGAAATTTCATATTTTGCTCCACACTATTATCATGATTTCTTCCCACTTTTTTGACATGTATTAATACTCAGTGGGATAGTGTGGAACGACCATTAGAAGAGTTGTTTAATGCGTTTAAAATTATTAAACAGTTAGACAAAGGTTCGAAGCAAAACGACTACCTTCACTAGAGCCGGGTCTATTCCTTAAACGAGCAATGTTTAAAATTTCACGCCAATGTATTTTAGGGAACGGTGATGGAATTTCAACTTAAAGAAAAATTAAAACGGAATATAGTGAGAATTGATGTTGTTTTTTGTTGTTGTTGTTACGCCACTGTCTTTGGTCGATTTTTTTTTAAATTAAGTAATTCTGCACTGCAATGATTTTTAGTCATTACTTACACGCTCTTACAATCTTGCTTACCTTGAATGTTTGCCATTCTTCTTGCATGATGTCAACGAAGGAAACCGCGCTTGCTACGGCGAAAAAGCCAACCAGCACGACTAAGAAACGCATGGCTATTGTTTGAGATCTGTAATTTGAAAAGAGAAAATTTAGTTTTTGTAATATAAATATAAATGCAAAACACATTGTCAACAAAGGTACAATTAAAAGAGGCTGAATGTGACGTGCAACCAGCGACCTACACTGATAACTTCCCATTGGTTCCCTCGGAAGCTAGAGAAGTAATGTTATTCTGTATTGAAAAATATTGCCAATTCCAAGAGTTTTGAAAACGATGTTCAATATGCCATCAAGAAAAGACCAAAGTTTTGGACCGTTTGCTTTAGAGATATTCAAGACAAAAACATTGATCAATAATTGTTTGTAGCTGTTTTGTTTAAAAAAAAACCGTTTACATATTAGGTACATTTTTATCATTATCATTGTTTGTTCTCAAGATTTTTGAGCCGAAACATTTATTTAAAGCTGCTGGCTTTAAAACCGGACCGCAGGCTCTCCGAAACACCAGCAGCTGCTAAATGGGTATCAGATAGAGGGAGAAATAGGACAAGAAGCGAAACCAACTCAAGTCAATGAAGAACCAGTACCACCACCCAGTAGAGAAGAGGTAGACATTTTCTTAGCTATAAATAAGCTCAAGAACAACTAGGCCACGGGATCCGCCGGATTGGATGGTTTACCAGCTAAGCTCTTCAAGCACGGAGGGGATGTATTGAAAGGATGCATGCATGAACTCATGAACCAAATTTCAATGAAAAGAAGTATGTCCGTTGACTGGTTTATCAGCTCCATGCATATGTTCCAACGCCAAAAAAAGGTGATACTATGTTCTACAAGAACTATCCGGGCATTTTCCCTGATAAACGTCTCATACAATATCCGATCCTACGTACGGTGTGAGCGTTTTAAGCCATTCTGCCGCACTATGATCGCAAGTACATGTGTTTTCCTTCCGGCCAAGCTGATCGACCATCTCTCTCAGGTAAAATCCTGGAAAATTTCAACGAATTTCAAGCCACGACTCACCATTTATTCATCGATTTCAAAGCCGCATATGAAAGTATTCATCACCAGAAGCTGAAGTTAGCAGGTCACTTGATTGCACCCTTATTTGGTGAACTGCGAAATCGGGAATAGAAATGCAACAAAAAAAATGCAAACATCTGCAAATTTCTGTTAAGATCCCATTTACGTGGATGAATGTTGCCCTGCTAACTTCACAGACGTCCGAAAAGGTTAAGGCCCCGACCCATTGAATCCGTCGCGTCCGTTGTGGTGACGTATTCAACTGACAGCTCAATAAAATACATGTTTTCTTATGGGAACTTGCCCATAAGCAACGCATGCTTCGGACGCAACGGACAGAGTAGCTGAACTTTTAACTTTTCCTCTCCGGCAGATGCGTTTACAGCAACTTTTTTGTGTGTGTTTGAATTTCAAGTTGTTGTTATGCAAATGTCAACGTATTAATTGGGTTACCTCAATCCGTCGCATTCGGCAACCGTCATTGGATCCGTCGCCGAAACGGACGCACCGGATTCTGTGGGTCGGAGCCTTTACATTTAGCTTTGAAATAAGATTCGTAGTCAGTTGCTTCTGACATTTCTCATGGAATATATATGTATACTAACATTTTTAGGATAGCTTAAGATTTCTTATTGACACAAAAATATCAGAAAGCTGGCCATGTCTGGACGTGGCCAAAGACACTTTTGTATAAAATTCAATTATGAACTTCCCAAATAATAGGAACTTACCAAATAATAAAGTTAATATCACAAATAAAATATTAATTCAATTAGTCTTTATAATTTAAAATTAAGTTTCTAATAGGTACTACCTTACTTTTAAATTAACGGCGAACTAAAAAAAATCACTGCAGGAACAACTGATCAATATGATTTTTCGATTGTTATTAATTTTATGCTCGAGCTACAAAAGTGAAGAAACCTCGCTCTATCAAACCTGGACAGTCATTTCGAAAATCAAACATATTTTTAGCAAAGTTTTTGTGTTGAATCATATTTTAAGCAAAGTTTAAAAAACAAGATGTGAATCATATTTTTAGCAAGATATGTGTGAATCGTGAATAACACAGGAAAATTTAGGCACTCAAATGAAGATAGCAAACCTTGGCTATTAGTTTGACTTGCTTTTGAATGATTCCTTCTCATTCGTCTATCTAAGTGCATTAATTGTTTCAGGACCTGGATTTCTGACCCTTATCTTTCGCTTAAGCTCGTCCCACAAATGCTCTATATGGTTTAAGCCTGGGATTATGGCTGCTCAGTCCATCGTGGCAATACCGACTTCCTTGAAGAATTCGAAACTTGCCCGCGCAGTGTTACATAGAGCGTTACCGTGCATTAGAACGAATTCTTCGCCAATAAACCCATCATAAGGAATATCGTGATCTGTCAGAATATCGGAGATGTACCGATCAATTGAATTGCCTGTCCATATCATAATATAAATATAACAGATCCTCCCCGTAAGCCACGGTTTTGGCAAAATAGCATTGTGATGCAAGCCGCTCCCCAGGTCATCTGTCCAGACACATTCTTGATTCATCCGTAGTTTTATTTGCTCTGTGCAACATTACACGAACTCTTGGCAATGATCTTTTGTATTTGCAACGATCTTTTGAGGTCATTTGATAGTTTTGCAACATGGCAACAGTGTCCGTCAACTTATCAAAAGGTAAACCGAAGAGAAAGAATATGTCACGTACGCAAGACAGAATTGACGCCATCAAAGCTACAATTTTCCAACGTAGTATCAAATGCTACAATTCCCTCCAGCTTTCCAGAAATTATTAAAAATCTCTTGTACCTTTCACACGAGGAAAAAAATCTCCAGGCAATTTTTGAAATTTCCTTTGAAAGTCTATTGGTTGAACACACCTAAACCTAGATGTGAAAGGAAATGTCAAAAAATCTCCTCAAATCCTCGACCGGGGAGATTCTGTTCGCCCCTCTTTCCTCCTGCCCTTCTCACCCAGGAACTAAAAGTTGCTGACAACTCAGTTTCCTCGTGTGAAAGGGCACTTTGTCTATTATCTTTGTTCATTTGACAGTTCACAACAACAAAAACAAAACGTGTAAAATCAAAATTGATAAAAATGTAAGCAAATGCTTTTGTCAGTTTTAATTATTTTCTGTGTTATCAATAGAAATACAAGATTTTAAGAGTTATAAATAGTTTAATAAGCTTAATAGCAATAATTTGGAAAGTTTTTGTTGGTAAACAGTCATGACATGATATACAGTGACTCACAGTGAAAATGATCCATTTTTTTCTTTGAAAAAGTGTAGTAAATTGAGTAAAATAAAAAAAGTACAAATTTATTTTCAATAGAGAATTGTATTTTCGTTTAAAAAAACATCGAAATCTCAAGAAAAATACTGAAAAATAAACGAAAAATAAAAAATAACAAATTATAGTGATTATTTAATCTCACAGAGAAAATGGCTCAGTTACGTTTTAGTTGTAAAAAGGTTAGTAAACACGTTTTGGCTTAAATCAATTATGATTTAAGCCAAAACTGTTGAACTGATTTAACAAGTTTTTTTGGTGATTCCTGCAGTAAGACTCTTTTAAAGTCATTTTCGTTAAAAATCTCATGTTTCTGAATTTCAAGTTACATTTTTTCCAAAAATTGGCAACTATCTTTAGATCCGGTGATTGTGGTGGGACTGTGATAACCCCCGGACAATTACACAACAGCATTCCTTAACTATTGCAGTCGAATTTGAAATTCAAAAACACGAGGTTTTCTACGAAAGTGACTTAAAAAGAGTTTTACTGCAGGAATCACCAAAAAAAAACTTACCCGATTTGCCATTCTAGCATAGTTGAGGTACATTAGAAATAAAGAAAGCATTTATATATTTTAAAACTTTGACTAAAGCCAATTTTATTGTTTTGGTAGGTATGCATAGTAAATATAAATATTACCAATCGGTATCAATTTGTTTTCTTTTTTTTTTTGCTTTAGGTACCTACATCTTCTCTAAAATTTTGAACCTAAGTTTTTTTGTTTATTCAATAGAGACGAAGTTAATATTTGTAGATCCAAAATAAAACGGCACCTGGCATTTCCATTTCGAAAAAGGCTATTTTTCCCTAAATATTAGTAGGTAGATATACAAATATTTGTGTGTATACCTAGTCTGCATTTCGATTAAAAAAAAAAAATTATAAAAACTACAATTAACTGTACATAACTATTTTCGACTTACTCATTAAGAACATTTTGATGAAATTCGGTAAGTGGAAATTATCATTTTATCTAGCTTATTATTACTCATCCTTCATAACCACAACAGCAAGTTTGAGCGATTTAATCGTCCCTTTTATTTATTATTTATTTCTTGTTACATTTATTATTTTTAAATAGCTATTTATTCACTATGGGGGTTCACATGAACCAACATGTTGTCCAACATTGCTTGACAACCATCGATGTTTGATCATTTAAACGCATAACCAACCATGTTGTCCAACTTTGCTTACTTTGTTGTAGGTATGACTTTCAAAATATTTTGAAAACTGTTCCGATTCCATCAAGCAATGTTGTCCAACATTGTTGTTCCATGTGAACCCCCCTATTAAACACATTCAACAAACAATGCGCCAGCCAACAGACTAAAGGCAGACAGTAATAAATTACCACAAAAGCAAATTTGAAATCGAACCCAATATTAACTATCCCCTCAATTTCCCTGTGTGGTACGTTATGCCTATATTCCATATTCGGTATTCTTTTTTATATTTTCTTTTTCCACATGCAAATCTGGGTAGTCTACGAACACTTCTCCTTTTTTTGGTGTCTGTGTCTGTTTTATCATCTTATTCGTATTTTGTTTCGGCAGAGCAGCATGAACAAAGTGAAGCTTGAACACAATAATTTTGTCTATACCCCTGACGTTTCGCCCTCTTTGTCTACTCGGGGTTTCACATTTTTGGAATTCTGTTGATTTTTTCACATTGTTAGTAGGTATGCCTCCGTTTAAACATTTCTAATGTTAAAAACTTGTTGAATCAGTTGCAAATTTGCTTAAATCTGTTATGAGATAGAAATCACTCCTTACAAAATACTTAACTCAAAACGCGTTTACTTACCTTTTTACAACTTAAAGGTAGGTAACTGGGCCATTTTCACTGTGAGATGAAATAATCACTTTATTTTGTTATTTTCTGTTTTTCGTTTATCTCTCAAGATTTTTTTTTGAGATTTCGATGTTTTTTGAAACGAAAATACAATTCTCTATTCAAAATAAATTTAAATTTTTTTATTTTACTCGATTTACTTCACTTTTTCAAAGAAAAAAAATTCGGTTAAGGGTGGACCATTTTTACTGTGAACCACTGTCTACCTACAAAAAATAGTCATCCATTCTCAAATCACAAACATCTTGCTCCCGATATATTATGTACGTATATCGCATATTTTTTAATCATATATGATATAAATATATCATAATTGTTGGAGCCGGAAACTTATTATTTGTTTTTAATATAATGTAAATTAATTTGAACAAAACTGTTATACAATTTGAATTATATAATTTTTAAATTTTAAATCTGGCGCTCAAAATTATACCAATCGCCATATTATTTATTATTTAAATTCGCCTTTAAATTCTCTCTCATTTAAAACTTAACGAAAATATAATGTAAATTAATTTGAACAAAACTGTTATACAATTTGAATTATATAATTTTTAAATTTTAAATCTGGCGCTCAAAATTATACCAATCGCCATATTATTTATTATTTAAATTCGCCTTTAAATTCTCTCTCATTTAAAACTTAACGAAAACTTTATCTATAAATACCTAGTAAAAACTTAAAATAAATCTCTTCTTGTATTAAAACCCTTAGGGGAAAATCTCGTTGTTTCACTCGCCGTTTCGCTAATTAATTCTTGTCGCTTTTCGCTTGAGTCTTATGGTTTTCTCGATAGCCATAATTTCTTACTCAAAAGGAACAATATAAAAAATAGTATCTATTTGTTCTATCGTAATTTTGCTAGTTTCGCTAGTTTTCGCGTATTTGTTAGTTGAAACTTTCGCTACCGTTTTTCTTAAGTCGAAGAAAAACGCATCAACCAGGACCTTCCTATCCTAGTCGTTAAGGGAAAAAATAGAGATCCTAGGTTGACGGTTAAATAGCCTTTTGACCGTACATTTTTTGGCACCCAACGTGGTTGAAGTAGTAACCATCGTGAAATTCGTATATCTAAGGTCGCATTTTGGCGCCCAACGGGTTAAAAAGCGGTAACCCACATAAAACCGTAAAGAAAAAGAAAAACCTAAAAGGTTCCTTATTTACTTGTACGGTTAAAAATTATATTGCACTAAAGTGATAAAAACTATAAACTTATAAACTTATTAAAATCTAAAAACTATACGAAAAAAAAAAGTGCAAGACATTCAAATCATTCTCTCGTCGTGCTTTCGGTTTCGGTTTCGCGAGTGCATGGTGTTGGTGAAGTGGACGAAAACCCGAGGAGAAAGAAGAAAGGAGAGCCAAAAACCCTCATCAGACATCCAAAGGGAATCTACACCAGCTTGAGGAACACCGGAAAAATCGTGGGAGAATTGTGGGAGATAAGTATAGCATCTCTCACCAAGGTATATTTGGTCTAAATTTATTCAAATGTGCGTTAATGCTAAACAATCAAATTTAAAAACTCAAATCAAAATTCAAACTAAAATTTAAATAACATAAAACGCACCTTCGGCATAAATAAGACCTGCAAATTGACCAAAATATAATACATTTATATATTTATTATAAATTGAACAACATATATCGTTAATCTTATAAAAATAATTCGTTTTAAAACCTAAAAACTAAAATTAAATCAATTTTGCATATCAAAATTCGCTCGCTGATCAAGCACCTATCCGCATTACCTGTGGTGCTTTCACCAGAAAAAATATTTTTACAATCCACAATAGAGAAAATTTACGTTCCACTTTGTGTATATTACAAAAACATTGCAGAAAAGCTTTCGCTGCAAATTGCCGAATATAAAAAATTATTTCGAACTTCAAAATTATATTCCACCACACCATAGCTATCACCTCATCGTCGCTCGTTTTCTCGTTTTCGAACTCTGTCGTTCTCTCAGAATCCACAATCTGCACACACAATACACACCTTACTTCAGTACAACGATCTTCATTTCGCCCACACACTAAATATTACCACTGTTAGAGCTTTTTGTAATCGTTGTCATCGTCGTCGTCGTCGCGGGAGATCTTGCTGCACGATCATTGCACTGAGTAAAAGCTTTGTATTCCAGTTGATTTTTTTCGCCTTTTAACCCCAACAAGAATCAATTTCTTGGACTTTCTGTTGGATTTCATTTGAATTATAGCAATTTTTAATTCAAAATTTCAAATTTTGCATCGCTTCAAACATCTTAAAGAATTTGTAAAGCTTCCACATATTATTCAGTTTGAATTACAATCGTACTGCAAATAAAATTTACTAAAGTAAACATAAGAGTTGTAACAGAGTTGCCATCTCGCATCTTTTAATTGGATTTAAAATATTTAAAATATTTAAATTATTTTCGTTGATTATTTTGTCGCTGTTAAAAGAATCTTGCTTCGAATATTTTCAATGGCAACCGAACAGTCTGGTGAGGAAATATTGCAAGAACTAAGGCAACAAAGAGCATCCTCCAAGGGAAGCTTATCTCGTATAAAGAATTATGTTGAATCTAATGCAAATTCCTTAACGGCAACTGAGCTTGAGTGTCGACTTGGAATTTTAGAATCATACTTTAAACAAATTCTAGTATATCAAACTAAAATAGAAATCTTAGCTCCCAATGATTTGTGTCGAGGTGAAATAGAAGATTTATATATCACCGCAAAAACCAAAATTCTTTCGCTTTTGGGAAGTGGTAGGCGAAGTAGTATCGCAGATATGACGTTATCCATTCCGCATCCAACTAGTCATCTTCCGAAGCAACGTCTACCAAAGTTCAGCGGGAAATATTCGGAGTACAAAAATTTTATAAATTCATTTAATAACCTTGTGGAAAATGATTTAAGCTTAACAAAAATTGAAAAGTTTAATTATTTGTTGTCATGTCTGACAGACCAAGCTCTCGGCACAGTTAAATCTTTTCAAGTTATGGAAGCAAATTACCCCAAGGCACTTCTTAGTCTAAAAGAGCGTTACGACAATGACTGTCTTATTTTTCTGGAATACATATCACAGCTAATTGAATTACCTAAGGTTCCAAAGGCTTCTTCTGTTTCGTTGAGGAGTTTAGTTGACAATATTACTGCGTTGTTTAGCTCGTTACTTTCGATAGGTTCGTTCGAGGATATTTGTAACGCCATTATTATTCACATTGCTATATCGAAAGTGGACCCAGAAACACAGTCTAAATGGGATGAACAGCTCGACTATAAGAAGCTGCCTGTATGGAAAGAGTGTGCAAACGTCCTTAGTAAGCGATGTCAATTCCTGGAGGCTAGACATAGCAAACAAACTCGCTCAGAGCCAGCTGTAAAACCAGTTAATAAACCAAGGCCATCATCAAGCAACCATCGACCACAAGCATCACTTGCTGCTAGCCAACGATCTTGCGTCTTTTGCGGAGACAAAAACCATTCAGTTACGAGTTGTAAAGGATTCCTGGAGCTGTCGGTAATGGATCGATTTTGGAAATCGAAACAGTTAGGCCTCTGCTTAAATTGTTTAGGAAAAGGTCATAACGTGTCCAAATGTCCATCGCATTATAAATGCCAGACTTGCAAACAGTCACATCACAGTCTTTTACATAGAACTCAATCTACAAACCCTATTTCTAGTGCTGATGATCCACAAAATCATACTCCTAACCCAAATGCCTCAGCTGCAGTGCATTCTGCATTGGAAAAGGACCGTGTTCCTGAAGGTCAAGTTATTTTAGCAACAGCGTTGGTTCTCGTTAAGGATTCTTCAGGAGGTTTTCAGTTGGGTAGGGTTTTACTCGACTCAGGTTCTCAAGTCAATTTTATGAATGAGAAATTTGCAAATTTGCTTGGTCTTAAGAAGGATAAGAAGAATGTTGATATCGTAGGCATCGGAACAACTGAAACAAGAATGAAACATCAAACACAAACTACAATTCGTTCAAGGTATAGCAACTTTGAAGTCTCGTTAGAATTTTTAGTCGCACCCACTATTACGGGTTACCAACCGGAAGCAGCGCTTAACGTTGGTAGTTGGAATCTTCCTTTGAACTTAGAGCTTGCAGATGAGAGTTTTAATAAACCTGCTCGAATTGATTTGTTGCTAGGAGCTGAAGCATTCTTTGAGTTGCTCGAAACAGGTCAAGTTAAACTCGGCGATGGACTTCCATCATTACAAAAAACGGCTCTAGGATGGATTGTATCGGGTAGATACAAATCACAGTACGAGGAAAAGCGGAAATCGTGCTTCATCAATGCTATGGATACTTCTATGGATAAGTACTTAGAAAAATTTTGGGAGTTGGAGGAAATTCAAGGTTTTCAATCGAGATGGTCTGAAGAGCAGACTGAATGTGAGGATCATTTCAAAAATACTACAGAGATTCTTCCTAGTGGTCGCCTTATGGTCCAATTACCCTTTAAGAAAGATCCTGCTTGTCTTGGAGGCTCCTACGACATTGCCTTTCGAAGATTTCTATCTCTTGAGCGTAGATTATCGAAAAACCCATCATTGAGATCGCAATACACAGAATTCATGAAGGAATATGAAGCTCTAGGTCATATGTCGCTTGTTCGCAATCCGAATCTTGAAAATACCCATTATTATTTACCACATCAATGTGTTGTTAGACCTGATAGCGTATCTACGAAATTACGCGTAGTCTTCGACGCATCTTGTCGCACATCATCGCAAATCTCTCTAAATGGGATACTCATGGTTGGTCCTACAATACAGGATGAACTTCTCATTATTCTTCTTCGTTTCCGACTTTATCGATACGCCTTAACTGCGGATATAGTTAAGATGTACAGACAAGTCCTTGTACATCCATCGCATAGAAGGTTTCAGTTCATTTTATGGAGAGAAAATGAAAAAGTCCCTATACAAACATATGAGCTGAACACTATCACATACGGAACGTCATCTGCTCCGTTTCAGGCAATTCGTTGTATTCAGTTTTTGGCTGATAACAATGAAGAGCGTTGGAGTCTAGGAGCCGCATGTCTTAGGTCTGACTTCTATGTGGATTTTATGCTTACTGGTGCAGACGATTTAGAAACTCCAACTCGAAAACGGAACGAAGTCGTTTCAATTTTGAATTCTGCTGGACTAGAGCTTTCTAAATGGAACAGCAACCATGCTTCCTTAATCGAGGAAACTATCAACAAAGAAATCAAGCTTACTGAAGCCAACTTAACAAGCACTTTAGGCATTGCTTGGAATCCTAGTGCTGATGAGTTTAGTTTTTCGTACAAACCTCATCGAATATATACAAAATATACCAAGAGATCAATTCTCTCACTCTCGTCGTCACTTTTCGACCCAATGGGATTGCTTAGCCCCATTATAATTCGCGCAAAAATAATACTGCAGCAGCTTTGGATAGACAAGCTTGATTGGGACGCATCTGTTCCATCAGCAATTGATTCTGACTGGCGTCAATTCATGGAAGATCTTCATTCGCTTCAAAATCTTGCGGTTCCCCGATACGTTTTTATTGAAAATAAACATAACTTCGAAGTCCATGGGTTCGCAGATGCATCTATGAAGGCGTATGGATGCTGCATCTATCTGAAAAGTTCGGATTCCTGTGGGTCAGTAACTGTGAAATTATTAGTCGCCAAATCCCGAGTTGCACCTGCGAAAAAGAAGCAACTACCTCGCTTAGAACTGTGCGCAGCACATCTTTTAGCAAAACTCTGGGTGAAAATTCAAAGGGTTATTGGTACAAATTACTCAAAAGCCTGTTTTTGGACTGATTCCGCGATTGTGTTACACTGGATTTCTACACATTCATCGAAATTGAATACCTTTGTTGGTAATAGAGTAGCGGAAATCCAGGATACAACCAAGGAGGTGGTTTGGAAACATGTCCCAACCCTTGACAACCCAGCCGATATAGTCTCTCGAGGATGTACTGTGGAGGAGTTAAAGGACTCAATTTGGTTCAAAGGCCCAGCGTTCTTAGTCGAAGAGGAGGAAAATTGGCCAACTACATCAGGAATTCTACCTTCTCCAGAAGAACTTGCGTTGGAAAAAAGAAAAACCGGCTTGAGCTGTTTTAAAAAAGAACAAGACTATTATCTTGACATAATCGATCGAGTCAGTTCTTACACCAAAATCGTCAGAATCTTCGGATATGTTGCCCGGTATCTCAATCGATTGAGAAAGCTACCGCCACCAAGTGATTATCTGACAGTTGAAGAGTTGGATTATTCATTACTTATCATAGTTAATGTCATTCAAAGGACATATTTTGCATAAGAAATTGAAGCAATCAAGTCAAATTCTAAAATCAAAGGAGCAATACAGTGGTTGAACCCTTTTATTGAAGATAAAAATGGTTTACTTTTGTTGAGAGTTGGTGGAAGATTGAAGCATTCGAGCTTACCTGAGGAAAGTAAGCATCCCTTGTTACTTCCAAATGATTGTGAATTTACCAAAGGATTCATTCTTCATCTTCACTATTCAAACTACCATGCAGGTGCAAAAGCTCTGGTAGCTTTATCAAGACAAAGATTTTGGATAGTAAATGTTAGACATTTGGCACGAAGGACGGTTCGAAAGTGTGTCCATTGTGCAAGATATCGACCAAAATTATATGAGCAGGTAATGGGTGATTTGCCTGTAGAAAGATTAACTCCATCACGTCCGTTTTTATGTTGTGGAGTAGACTTTTGTGGTCCTATATACACTTACTACAAAATTCGAGGTAAAGTGCCTTACAAAACTTATGTTGCAGTTTTTGTCTGCTTCTCTTCTAAAGCAGTCCATTTGGAAGCAGTGTCGGACCTTTCATCTGATGCTTTTATAGGAGCGTTAAAAAGGATGATAGGTCGTAGAGGTCTCCCTAGAGACATTCATTGTGACAACGCCACAAACTTTGTTGGCGCACAGTCAAAACTTAGAGAGCTACGCGATATGTTGTTCAAAAAAGCTAATCAAGAAAACATTGTAAATTTCTGTTCTAATCAAACCATAAATTTCCATTTTATACCCCCCAGGGCACCCCACTTCGGTGGAATTTGGGAAGCGGCCGTCAAAGTAGCCAAAGGTCAACTTTATCGCAGCCTTGGAAACGCAAAACTTTCGTTTGAAGAGTTGACGACTGCACTTGTTGAGATCGAGGCCATAATGAACTCGAGGCCAATTACACCAATGTCGACAGATCCCAACGACTTCGAGGCCCTAACACCAGCGCATCTACTCATTGGGTCATCTCTGAAAGCGATTCCGGAACCAGCTGTTGAAGTTTCCGACATAAGCTATCTTCAAAGATGGCGGCGAATCAATGCCGTCAAAACTCATTTCTGGAAGAGGTGGTCATCCGAGTACGTCCAAGAACTGCAAGGGCGTTCAAAGTGGACTACGTCAAGCCCAAATGTTGAAATCGGCAGCCTAGTCATCATCCATGAGGACAACCTACCACCCCAAAAGTGGCTTTTGGGAAAAGTCACAAAAACTATCGAAGGTCCTGATGGTCGTGTCCGAGTTGCCGATGTAAAGACATCTCGTGGAGAATTTCGAAGACCCATTCGCAAATTAGCAGCGATTCCATCTTGAAAGGAAGTCCTTTCAAAGGAGGCGGAATGTTGGAGCCGGAAACTTATTATTTGTTTTTAATATAATGTAAATTAATTTGAACAAAACTGTTATACAATTTGAATTATATAATTTTTAAATTTTAAATCTGGCGCTCAAAATTATACCAATCGCCATATTATTTATTATTTAAATTCGCCTTTAAATTCTCTCTCATTTAAAACTTAACGAAAACTTTATCTATAAATACCTTGTAAAAACTTAAAATAAATCTCTTCTTGTATTAAAACCCTTAGGGGAAAATCTCGTTGTTTCACTCGCCGTTTCGCTAATTAATTCTTGTCGCTTTTCGCTTGAGTCTTATGGTTTTCTCGATAGCCATAATTTCTTACTCAAAAGGAACAATATAAAAAATAGTATCTATTTGTTCTATCGTAATTTTGCTAGTTTCGCTAGTTTTCGCGTATTTGTTAGTTGAAACTTTCGCTACCGTTTTTCTTAAGTCGAAGAAAAACGCATCAACCAGGACCTTCCTATCCTAGTCGTTACAGGAAAAAATAGAGATCCTAGGTTGACGGTTAAATAGCCTTTTGACCGTTCAATAATAATCATGATAAAAAATGATTCACAAAAAAATATGAGAAATATTCGGGAGCAATGTAACAGAATATGTTTGTGAATCATTTATGTACATAGGTACGGGAAGCAATAATCTTTGAATCAAATGTGATTCATGGGTTGTGGTCCGTGGATAAGATATTTTTTTTTCTCCTTACAAATATTTAACACAGAAAGTTTTTATATCAGTTTGTATAAGATATAGGACTTCAAAAATCGCAAAAACCGTAACTGACTGACTGATTCACTGACTCACTGACTCACTGACAGATCATCAAAATTATGGAGCACTTCCCGACATCGTAGAAACTTGAAATTTCGCACAACGGTAGTAGCACAACTTGTGGTAAATACAAAGGAAAAAATCGAAAATCTGCAATTTTCTATTCAGGGGGCGTGGCATCCACCCACTTTCTTAAATAATCTATAAATTATATGGAGCCTTTCCGATTGTTGTAGAACAATGAAAATTGGTAAGTTGGTAGGGTTTGAGGTACTTAGAAAGAAAAATATTGAAAAATTGGAATTTTCCATACAGGGGGCGTGGCATCCACCCATATTCTTAAAAATTCTTATAAACTATATGGAGCACTTCCGGTTGTTGTAGAACGATGAAAATTGGTAGGTCGGTGGGACTTGAAGTACTTAGAAAGGAAAAAATCGAAAATTTGGAACTGTCCATTCAGGGGGGGGGGTGCCATGCACCCACTTTATAAGAATTGCTATTATTTGTATAGAGCATTTTCGGTTGTCGTAGAATTATGAAACTTTGTAGAGCGGTAGGGCTTGACTTTCACCTGGCAAAAAAAGTCTTTGCAAAAAGGAGTGAAATCACAACAAAAACATAAATGTTAAAAAAGGAGCCAAGTTCTTATGTGCACAAGAAACCTGTGCGTAAAAAGTCAGCCAAAAAAAGTAATGAGATCTAAAATATATGCCAAGTTTTAAGTTCATGAAGTTCAATATCAAATATCTTAAGTAGAGTAATATCGAAACAATTCCAAATCACAACAGAAATTTGGTAATTAATGATTACTGATTAAAATTTGGTGGATTTACTTGGCAAGTTTTCTCTTAAATACTTACTTAATCACAAATATAAAATGTATGACAACTTGACCAGTGAACCCACCAAATTTTAATCAGTAATCATTAATTACCAAATTTCTGTTATGATTTGGAATTGTTTCGATATTACTCTACTTAAGATATTTGATATTGAACTTCATGAACTTAAAACTTGGCATATATTTTAGATCTCATTACTTTTTTTGGCTGACTTTTTACGCACAGGTTTCTTGTGCACATAAGAACTTGGCTCCTTTTTTAACATTTATGTTTTTGTTGTGATTATTTTATCTTTATGGGTCAATATTTCAAAACATTAATATATTTTTATCTTAATTGGACCCTCGCTCAAAACAACCTATGTTGCTAGAATAACATTTATATCTCTTAATAACTCTTTAATAACCACTTTAAAACAAGGGGTCATATAGTATTTGATCAATTCTAACAGTTTTTTAAGTCAGAGAAATGATATTTGTATCAAGGGAATGACAAAAATTTTTATTAACTCCGGTGATTAGATAGATATTTAATTTTGCGTTTCGTTTTGGTTTCAGGAGGATAAAGAAAAAAGAGAACAAATACTATCATTAAAAATAGTATCCACCACTATGTCGCACGAGCTTGCTCTTGTAGTTCAAGGTTTTTGCGAGACTAGATATTTGTTTGTAATAATTACATTATTTTATGATATTTTGAACGAAAAAATGTTAAAAAATTGAAAACAACTAAAAATATGTTTAAATGCAATGTTATTGATCCTTCTAGAAGGTCCAAAACTCAATCAATTATTAGCCGCGTTTCATTATCGCTCATAACCCATATGGTTCTTCTCTTGAAAATAAAACGATGCGGGTTAGTGAAAAAAGTGCTGTATAGCAGTCTCTTTTTTTTTCTTATGTTTATTTGTTTTTCATGTAAACACTCTTGTCTCTTTTCCTCTCTGTTCCTAACACTGCTGACAAATCGCTGACATCATTCACAATGGTAAATAGTCATCTGCCGGTCAGAGTGAAAACCTCTATCTGGGTTATTGAAATTAACCTCGATAGAAAGAAATCTAAGTCGCATGTTGTTTTTGTAATACATGTTAAAAGATAACCTCGACGACCAGAGATAATAAAACGCAGCTATTATAATGAAAACTTGAAAGTCAGGGGAATGACACAAAAAATGATGTAAGGGGAATGACTCCGAAGGCCAAGGATGTTTTATGAGAATTAAATCGAATTTATAAGAAAACTATCTGTTTACTGTATCGCGTAAACTTGTTTAATTTTTATACCACATGGTTAATTTATTTATTTACTGGCTTAATTCAAGCTGATAAACATACAAATCATTACAAATCTTAATGCAAAATATTTACAATTAACAAAATTTAGATACATAAATTAAATAATTAAACAATCTGATTTACTATTTAGCTTTAATTATTACTAATAAAAGAGGGTTTATGGATAATATTGGAATAAAGAATTTTTCTGAGGGAAGGTGAACTGAGGTTGAAATCAAAAATATGCTGCTCACAGTTGGCTAGGCGTAGCATTCTAATGACTGGATTGTTATGGCCATAATTTGTGCGGCGCACAGTGGAAAATAAAGGTCTGTTTCGGACCAAAAATCGATAACTTTTTTTGTAGTTAAGATAGAGC
This sequence comes from Dasysyrphus tricinctus, assembly GCA_963921185.1. Lineage (NCBI taxonomy): Eukaryota > Metazoa > Arthropoda > Insecta > Diptera > Syrphidae > Dasysyrphus > Dasysyrphus tricinctus. The sequence continues at coordinate 81,562,633 of OY992531.1, forward strand.
GTTGAAATTTTGCACTAATTAGAAGTACCTAGTATTTGATGTTTTTGAGGAAATACTTTTTATAGGAATAATATTAATAATACAAATTTTAAAAATATAATAAAAATCAAAACTTGAAAAGTGTATCTATGAAAATAACTTAAAGTAAAAAAAAAACACAAAATATACACAAATTATATGCCTACTTATTCAAGATATTTTTAAAACTGTTTGTTTTTAACAATGAAATCAAAAAAATTAGCAATTGTTTTTATGGAATAATTTATCTAAACAATAGTCAACAAAATTAAGGGAACAAGTTCTGTTCATTTGTTTTCCCAGTTTTTTGGAGATCTATATCTGAGATGAAAGAGAAAGAATTCTGCAGGAGACTAATATTTTCTATTTTTTTCATTTTTTTTTTTTTTTTGAAGAGTGTCTTTTTGGAAAATTTGGTCGGAAAACTTATTTATTTAGCTAAAATTAACTATTTGTTGTTGTACATGAGATATCCGGTCTTTGATAGAAACAGATACTTTTGTCCTTGATCATTAATATTTCAGCAAATGTATGACGACATATACCAAATTCAAGGATAGTTTTGAAAATTTTAATTAGTACTTATTCTACAAACTTTTATAGGCTTTATGGGCCCTCCATCTTTAGTTTAAAACAAGCAATGAAAATGTATATTCACACATCAATATGGATGCTGTCCACCATAGATATCTGGATTCATTTCGTATGGAAATGATATTACATTTTCCTGCAATCTGTCTTTCCAAACATGGTTATGCTTATGGTCACCCACAAGTTAAGAAAAGAAATGGTTAAACGTTAAAAGTAGAGAGACCTTGGTACACAAACGTTATCGTGAGCAGCTAGGTTTGATCTTCAACAAACCAAAAGAAATAACTGGTAACACAAATGATGGTAATATTGCTAGAAGGTTTTTTACAATGTAAAGCTACTCTACTGAAAGCACTGGCATAGATAAAAATGAGATCGAGAGTCTTTACAAAACAAATCGGAGAATGCAAGCTATCAGATGCGGAAGCATTAAGCGTTTTTGTTGATTTGGATTTAACCAACGCACAATATTTGTACTTAAGGAATGAATGAATGAAACTGTTCTATGTTCCCTCATTATCACAAACTGCAAGAAATAACACATACACAGACTTACTACCCACCATCTTCTGCTATTAAAATAACAACACATGCTGGAACTGCAAGATTTAAGTTTCTGCTAGGAAAACGCGTATCAATATGGACTGTCTACTTTACATGATTGGATTCGTTGTATGGAAATGATATAACATATTTCCTACAACCTATGTCTTTCCAAACATTGTCAGCCCAGCCACAAGTGAAGAAAAGAAACAGCTAAAGGGAGAGAAGAAGACTTTGGTACAAAAACGTTTTCGTGGGCAGCTTGGTTTGATTATCGACAAACCAAAACAAGTAAGTGGAAATACCAATGATGGTAATACTGCCAGAAGATTTTATTTACAATGCAACCTGTTTTGGAGTAGATGAAAATTTGATCAAGCGGTCTTACATAATTCTTCAAGCTCGTTAATTTGCCGTGGAGTAGCTCCACATATCGTACAAGTAGACCTAGAAAGTGTATCAGTTAATGCCTGAGCCACTTCTCCATCTATCATTTTAAGATAAATTTTGTGCTTCACTTGTGCTTCTCTTTTATTTTTATTAAGTAAAGATGACCGCAGAGTTTATTTGACTCTTAATTTGGTCAAACACCAAATTCAGTATCACACAGGCTTAAATTGCGGTTTTTTTCTTTTCTGGCTTTTATCACTATTTTCCCTATAATTTCGGAGATCGCACGTTTTCGCACCTAATTTTTATATATATTTATTATGAAAACCTAAGCTACAAATAAAAATTAAATATAAGGCGTGGGGAGACGTGGGTGACTACAAAAAGTCTGGGTGAACTTGAAGAATATTTTTTGTTGCTCTTATTTTAAACTAAAATTTTTTACTCGTGAACTGAATCAAATAATGAAAAACGTAAAATTGTTATAAAATCTACATTAAATGAGCTTTTCAGAAATGTATTACACTTTATACCTATTCCCATAAAGTTTTATAGAAAATTAACTTCATAATTGATGAATCGAACGGCCTTGAACTGAACATCCACAAAAACAATAAACATGAGGGCTTCAAAAAATTTCTTTTTACATGATTTCTTAAAAAATCTTGCAATATAGTAATGATTGACTATTTACCTTTAAAATAGAATTGAAATAGAATATTATTATCGACATTAGTAAAAAGCATTTATGATATGCTGTTGTTCTACCATTTTCCACTGTGCGGCGGGTGGGCAGGTGGAAGAATGAGATAGATCGAAGCTTACGTGGATTGGTATTATAAAAATCAATTGAAGAAGTGCAGAAGAATCAATGGCACCGGTAATTAATCGGTGGACAAAGAGTATGTCGGCAACAGCACGACGTTTGGCAAGGGTGTGTAGGTCGATTAATTGCAATCGATCTTCATAGGAGGATAAGATATGGGGATCAGACCAGGGGAGATTACGTAAAGCGAAACGGAGGAACCTTCGCTGTACACATTCTATTCTATTTGAGTGTGTGGATTGATAAGGTGACCAAACCTGGCTGGCGTATTCGAGAATGGGTCTTACATATGTGGTGTAGAGTGACTTGGTGACGAAAGGGTTGGAAAATTCTTTCGACCAGTGCTTTATAAAACCAAGGCAAGAATTCGCTCTTGCAATAATATGGTCGATGTGCATGCAGAAATTATTGAGCTCTTTATCACAAATTATGCCAAGATCTCGGATAGAGGAAACTACGTGAACAGGTGCATTGCAGAAGTAATAAGTTCGAGGGGGTAAGGGGATTCGTTTTCTCGAAAAGCTCATGGGTTGACATTTACTCACATTTAGTTCTAGGAAATTTTTGTCACACTAAGTAAGAAAGGAGTTTAAGTCTTGTTGAAGCAGGGAAGAATCGTTAGAGTTATATATAACTTTTATAATTTTTATATCATCGGCATAAATAGAAAGGTCCAAGTATGAAGTAACGCTTTCAACATCATTAATAGCGAGGACAAAAAGGAGCAGACCGAGATGGCTTCCTTGAGGAATGCCTGAGGTGGCATAGATGGGTTCAGACTCGGAGCATCTTAATATTATCCTAAGGAGCCGGTTCTCTAAGAAGAATTTAACCCATAAAATTAATGATGGTGGAAAACCAAAGGCTTTCAACTTAACATAAATAATTTGGTGAGGTATTTTATCGAATGCCTTACTGAAGTCGGCGGTGACAACATAAACATAGAAGCATTTTTCCAAAGCACAAAGGGTCATGGAAAAAAATTGGGTAAGGTAAGTCTTCGTGGACCTACCCTTTAAAAAACTATGCTGAAGAGGAGAAACTATTGATTTACAGTGAAAGTACAGGGAATCATAGACTATGCTTTCAAAGAGCTTGGGTATTGCTGAGAGTTTAGCTATCGGACGATAATTTGAGATGTCGTTCCTTCTGCTCTTTTTATGAATTGGGAAAATGAACGAATTTTTCTATAAAGTAGGAAACACTGCTTGCGAAAGCGAGAGACGGAAAAGAAATGTAAGGGGCTCGGAAAGTCATTGACACATTTAATGAAGGAATGACAAATTCGCTGGACGAAAAAAACGTCATTGCCTTAACTTGAAATATAAAAGACAATTTTCATAAACAGCAATTTTGTCCCGTCTACAAAAAAAATTTGTTTTCTATTTTGAGTCTATATATTTTTTTAATTTCCATTGGTGGGATAGAAATGCGATCATTTAATGGTGAACACTTACTTAATTGCTCCTATTTGACAAAGTAAAGCAAGCAAAAATAAACTAACGAATTTTTTATAGAGGGTGCATAAATTATAAAAAAGACTGCATCATTAAATTTTTTGTATCGTTTTTAGTTTCGTTGCTAAAATTCATTGCAGTGTAATAAGTAGGCCTGGGGACACGTCAGGGGAATGACATTTTGGGTGATTAGATGGAGATAGCGGGTATGATAATTTTTTAAACTTTTTTTTTTAGAGCGAATGTTGGAACCCGTTTGTTTTTAGCCTTGGATGGCTAAAAACAAACTAACAAACTTATAATTTAATCTCTTATTTCGGTTCAAAAATTAAGGAGACTGAAATATTAATATTTTGAAATATTCACCCTTATATGTAGGTACATATGTATGTACATATAAATATCTTTATCTTGAAGATCCGTAGAATTTTTTGAAGCTATATGTAATTACATGCATACAATAGTCAGAAAAAGTATGTTGACAAAAAATATTTCGCATTTTTCTTTTTATCTTTTGTTTTATTGATAGAAAAAATCTGAAAAAAATATATTATAATGGTATGAATATGAGCTTTCAAAAAAACATACAAAAGTTAGATTCGTAGTTATAGCTTCGAAAATAAAAATTTTGTTTCAAAAACGTATAGGGAGAAAAGTATAATGACAGAATTAAAAAGACTTGTAGATACCGGTTTACTTTTTAGTACAGGCACTGAGGATTATTTTTTTTTAATACGCTTTTGGATGCCAAATTCAAATCCGTCATCCGTTTGTGGCGATCAGCTCGGGTTTTCAAGAAATTCCCGTTAGAAAATGACCAAAAATCGTTTTTTCGCTATTTTGAGACCTTGTAACATCTAGAAATAATTATTTTTCAACAAAAATTGCGAAACTATCTGAAAGCACTAATCTTCTCCTTTAAATATCAGTTTACATCTTTCCTAAAATGTAAACCGGTATCTACAAGCAACAAGCCTTTTTAATTTTGTCAAAATACTTTTTCCCCTATACATTTTTGAAATATAATTTTTATTTTCGAAACTATAACTACGAATATAACTTTTGAGTGTTTTTTTGAAAGCTAATCCTGATTCTATTATAATATATTTTTTTCAGATTTTTTCTATCAATAAAACAAAAGATTTAAAGAAAAATGCGAAATAATTTTTTTGTCAAAATACTCTTTCCGACTATTGTAGGTACATTATATCGACGTATTTTAAAGATGTTATTTTTTTTAAATTAAAATCAATTTTAAGTTGGAAAATTCAGTACAACTGCCACTTCTCCCGTTGTTGCAATGCAGTTAAATTTTTCGGACCTACCTTCTTTTAGACCCCATTATTATTTAATAGTTTTTGTTTAATTTTCAATTGTTGTCAAGACAAAAAAAGATAGAGAGAGAGAGAGAGCACATACAAATTGTGTATCCAGTTGTAATAGGCATGTTCAGGAAAATGAGATCTCAGAAACCTCAGCTAATTTTGCTCCGTCAAAATGTTCGTGTCTTTCCACAATCTTGATGAGGTCTACAGAAAATTGGAGTACACTTCATATCGTTCTTCGTCTACACACCTGGGGGCCAATTCTGGTTCTGTGAAAAAGTGAATCGAAAAACTTTTCACGCTATCACACTAATTCAGATTCCAGTTCTTTGAAAATGTGAAACCAAACATCAAAAACTTTCATATGAACAATTTGCTTTCACGCCGTCATTTGAAAGTGAATATCCAAAATTTGGAAGTGAATATCCAAAATGAAAGCGTGAATACGAACAAACAATGACAAATTCAATCTTATCTCTTTCTCTGTCAAATCCATAATGAAAAAAGTGTTCCTATCTCATGAATTTCTCTGTTCTCTTAAAAAACACAAGAAAATTGAGAGAATCATGCTGTTTTCAAGGGAAATGGTAAGGTGGCTCGAGCGTCAATAGTATAGTTTCCATTCACAGAACCAGAATCACTTATTTGTGGCGAATGAATCGAAAAAGTGAAAGCAATGCTTTTCAGTGAATGTGAAAACGATTTAGTCGATTCACTTTTTCACAGAACCAGAATTGGCCCCCTGGGGCCTATTTCTGCGCTACTACATCAGCTACAATGTAGTATAACAGTGTATTACATCATTTCTGTTTCAAACATACCTACATTTTTTTTCGGGTGTAGTACATCAATGTAGCTTTGGAGAATCGATTGGAAATATTGGAAAAATGTATGATTCTGTTTCACAGCTTTTGATACTTCATTGTTGGTAAGAAATGGCTGGATATAAAAGAAAATATACGAATGTAAGTATTTTGATTGCAATTGAATGAATGCTCCCAAGTGTTCAACGAAAAATTCAATACAAATTTTTGGCATTCTGAATCTTTCAACAAAATAAGGGTCTTCCAAATTAAAATTGATTCGTTGGAAATATATTTTCGGTCTTCTTTCAATAAAGGTTTTCATGCAACAGCGTAAGTCATCGTAAACTTAGTAAAGTTGTAAACTGCGTAAATCTGTCAAATTTGCTACACAAATTGTGACAGAATTACGAAGTTCAAGACTTTACAATGGTTTCGACGACTTGCATGAACGCCCTTAAAGGCTCTCCCAAACTGACGCGATTGTGATTCGCTATAAATTCGCGTTAAATTAGGAGAGCTTCAATACATATGTTGAATTCAAAATCATCGTCGAAAATATTTATGTCAAAATCCATTTATTCTTAATTTATTTTTAATAACATATTTATTTTTGTCTCTTCAAAAATCGAAACTAGGGGCCTTGTGAATAAAAAAAATAAAAAATAACAGTTCTAGCTCAAGCTTTGTTTCATGTGAATAAATAAAAGATTACGCTAAATAGCTTAAGCTAGAAAATTCTAGCTTAAGCTTAATATTTCTAGCTTTTGTTTGTCTATTCACAAGTTTTGGCTTAGAAGCTTAAGGTAAAACTATTATTTTTGGGACCAAAAAGCAACGCAAGGAGATTTTTGAAAAGCGAAGTTTAAGCTTAAGCTATTTGTTTATTTACAAGATCCATTGTTTTCATGTAAAATGAAATAGCCAAAGCTAGGGGTCCAGGAATGAATATTGATAGTTAGGGGTCCAGGAATGAATATTGATATTTTTGTAGCTTTAACTATAATATTCCAGCTTAAGCTATTATTAATCACACAATTTGGAGCTTAAACCTAGCTATGACTTAAAAATCCCAGTTTGAGCTTTAGCTTTTTTTTTTATTCACAAGACCCTAGCTCTCACTTAAAAAACAAAAATAGTATAAATGTCAAACAAACAACATCCATTTGATCAACGAGCTACATCCTACAACGAGCTGCACATCCACTACAACAACGAGCTACATCATACAACACTTCCAGTTGTAGTTATGAAACAGAAAAATGTAATTGATGGAGCTTTAGAATGTTGCTGTAAGATGTAGTTGATTTTTCTGCTGTAGTAGCGGACAAATAGGCCCCTGGTGATACAAAGCAATGTAAGTGGATGAGTTTGACATTATTTGAAGAAAGTGATTAACTCTTTCATAACTGTCTGGAACAGTGGAACAGCGGGTACTTTTGAGCTTTGGGAAATGTTGTTATGCAGTTTGTGGTTGTAGCATGGTGTGTAACACAATGGCATATCGGTGCAGGGCTGCCAGAAATCATGATTTAGCATGATTTTCATGTCTTAACATTGAAAATGTTTAAAGGGTCGTTTTGAGTGAATTATGGTGTTAATAAAATGAATAAAGTGAACAAATGTGTATATGAGATGAACGCTGGCGTATATGGGGGGTTCGACAGAAAATTTGGTTGATGTTACCATTCATTTTGGAATGAACATTCATTTCTAAAATGAACAATATAAGTTTTAACTATACATATTACTATAATTATATAATGCAAGAGCTAGTGCAGTCAGCACTCAGCAGTGCATTGTGCTTCTAAAACTAAATCTAAGCGTTGAAAATTTTTTGAAAAATGAGGTACAATATGACGGCGTTTTTTTTTTTAAATTCGAGCTGTAAGGAATTTAAAATATGGTTCTTATGTGAAATGGTCGAACAAAAAAAAAAAAACACTAATGAGAAGTGCCAGAGTAATATTTTTTTTTGTTTACCGATGGTTAAGTTTAATATAACAATTTTGTACATATATTTTGAAATTCCAAAATTTTTTTTTATATTTTATATAATTTTTGTTGATCGATTTTTCGCAGTTATTATTTTTTATCTTTTTAACGGTTGCATTTAAAAATCTCAAATTCATACCGGAGATAGATTATATAGATTCACATATAATATGTAAAATTTGATTTTTTAATCATACCTAAGCCGAGATAATAACATATTTCTGTTCATTTACATATCACCTAATAACTCATTAATTTGTGCACCTACACAATTCGTTTTTGTTTTATTAGCAGCTTCATTAGATTGATTTTTATTCTCATATTACAAATGTTTACAAATATATGATACAATCAATTAAATGCATGGCTTTGCCGTCTGCCTGATTGACAATGAATGTAAATCCTTCTATATTGTATAAATAAAATAAGTTACAGCTTTCATTTAAAAATATTCGTTTATAATCCTGTTTCTATAACTAAGTGCCACTTTACAAAATTTGGATAATTTAGATACGTTTGCTTCATTAAGGAGGTTAAGAGTATCGTCATCCGTGAGAAAGTCGCTACCCAATATATATCTTCTGGTTTCCCTTAATACCGGGCATCTTCCCACAAAATGTAAAACATCTTCACGTTCTGCCATATTGCACATGTTGCAAAGTATTGGTAATTCTTCACGATGCGGTATAAAATTCAAATTAAGAAGCTCACCTCTTAGCCGGAACATAGTTGAAATTTGATCAATGGTGTAATCATCTCGAAAATAGTTATGTTCGTTCAGATTAAAACTCAGTTTACTGTAGATCATTCGGTGTAGTGAATTTGATGCCATTTCTTTGTACCTGTCTCTATAGATCTCATCTAAACGAGACATCATTGTATACATCGTAGTCTTCCAAGAACTCCATTCACTAGTGATTAATTCAACACCAGCATCTTGTGAAAGTTCCATCCAGTCTCTACACCATCCTGTCTTGGAGTGTATAGCATGAAGAGCCGCTTTTTTTGGGAGACGATTATTTGGCATCTTAAGTACTTTATCAATGTAGTCGACTTGAAGTTTTAATGTTTTGATAAATAGTGGTGATAGTCCCGTTTCCAGCAATATCATGTAATTCGGGGTGCTAGGGGGCAAGCGAAATATTCGTTTGATATAGTACCTGAGGAGTTTTTCCACTGGTTCGTATTTTTTACCACCCCACACTTGAGCTGCATAGAATAGAACGGATTGAGATACTGCCTCAAAAACTTTATATTTACTGCTATGAGCAATAGCCTTGTTGCTGAAACACTCCCGCCATGCAACATTAATAGCTGTCTTAGCTTTCGAAAGCTTAATGGTGAGATGCCTATCCATGTTGAGGTTTCTGGTGAAGTATACTCCCAAATATTTGTACTCTTTCACAACTTCAATTTGTTCATTGTTCAAAGACCATTGCTCGTTGGCACTTGACCTGCCTCCACCTTTTTTAAATATCATAACTTTCGACTTGTTAAGGTTGATCAACAAACTCCATCGCATACAATATTCGGCCAGTCTATTTATCATAAGCTGCAGTGATTCTGCTGAGCTAGCAAACAGTACTATGTCGTCTGCAAAAAGCAAAGCTTTTATGATGACTCCAGCGTACTCAACACCTCCTGGTAATGCTTCAGTTAGATCTTCTATGAATAACGCGAACAAACTTGGGCTTAGCGCGCAACCTTGTCTTACTCCTGACTCCGTCGAAAACCAATCCGATACAGTTTTGCCATTCCAAACCGCTACTCTAGTGTCCATGTACAAGTTTTGTAGCACTCGACCAAACTTAAGCGACATTCCTAATCCATATAGCTTGAACATCAATGCATTTCTGTCCACGGTGTCGAAGGCTGCTTTTAAATCGACAAAAAATGTAAAAAGTTTTTTATTTCTCGAAAGAAACCAGTCTGCGATGCTATTGAGTACAAATATGTGGTCTATTGTAGAGTAACCTGTTCTGAATCCAGCTTGAAACTCACTTAGTAGCTTTTTTGAATTAATCCAAACGTTCAATCTTTTAAGTAGTATGTTGGTAAAAATTTTATAAGATGAGTTCAAAAAGGAGATGCCTCTATAATTTGATGGATCCTCTATGTTGCCTTTTTTGTGGATCGGAAAGATCAGGGCATCTTTGAATTGCTGAGGAATAACCCCATGTTCCAGAATTTGGTTGAATACCTTTGCCAATTGTTTAATTAGTTCTTCCGTTCCATATCTATAGAATTCCGAGGGTATTCTATCGGAGCCTGCTGCCTTTCCATCGGATAGGGAATTTACAGATGCTTTAACCTCTTCTTGGGATATTGACTTGTCCAAAATGTCTTCATGGAAGCCAGGTGAAGCATATTGAATCATGCATGGGTTTATGGTGTCTGGGTTTAACAGTTTATTAAAGTGAATTCGTAATCTATCAGAATCTAGCTTAGGACTGATGATGTATTTTGTTCCATTGAGTTTCCGGGCCAAGTTCCAAAAATCAGATGGATTATTGCACATAGCTAATTTTTGCGCTTCATCTTCATAATACATTTTCTTCTTATCCTTACATAGAATTTTGAATCTTTGATTATATTCCATATACAAGTTTTTTGCGGAGGACTGGTTACAACGTCTATACTCGTTTAGCCAGGCATATGATAGGTTTCTTGCCTGCATACATTCTTTGTCAAACCATGGTTCTCTATAAGTTTTCCTTCTCTGCCAATTATTATTTACCGGTGCGTGATATGCCTCTTTTATACTGCTCTCGATTTTAGTTAGGCTACTTTCATGTTCATGAACCAGCAGCAGTGTATCCAACTGTCTTCTATATATTGGGCCAGTTGAGTTTGACCAATTCAGTTTAGGCATCAGTTTTAATACTAAACTTTCTTCATATTCCTCCTTTCCGCATTTAAATGACACAATAATCGGCATATGATCTGAATAAGGTTTCTTTTCTACCTCGAAATCGGTAATAAAAGAATTCCAATCACCACCTGTAATGCTATAATCAATGACAGAACTCCCCTGCTTCCCGACAAATGTGTATTCACCAAGTGTATCTCCTTTACTCGTACCATTTTGAATTCTAAGGCCGAATGAGTTGCATAGTTCTAGAATTTTCACACCTCTTGCATTCTTAATTGAATCCTTAGTCTTCCTATTCCACCCCATCCGTTCATTTTCAACACCTCCTTCGTTTCCAACTCTCGCATTTAGATCACCCAAAAGCATTATATTATCGCTGTCTTCACATGTCAAAAACTCTTTGATTCTTTCAAAATCTGTCTCCCAATGGTTACAATTGATATAAGTTGGTACTATCCGAAATCTCTTCTGACATATTTTCAAGTCCAAACACGTAATCTCACCATAAAGCTTAAATTCACAGTTGATGTAATCCAAATCTTTTTTAAATCCAAAGATATAACCTCCACTTGCTCTACCTTTAGTGTGTATTCTTATTGCTGGTATTATTCTAAGTTCAAAGTTATTAAATTTGTTCTCGTAATTGATCAGGCTACTATCAGTTATATAAGTTTCATACAAAAAAATTATTTCAAATTTGTTCACAAAACTAAAAAAATCATTAAATATGCACTTATTATTAAGTCCAGCTATATTGTATGATAAAATTTTTAAAATCTTTAAATTTTCCCTACTATAACTATCTATATTTTCAAAATTAGTTCTTTTGCAATTGATGGACGGGCAGACGGCATTACAACTAAAAGTTAGGTTGAGACATCAGAGATGTCGTGTGTGAACTGCTGGGTTCAATTTGGTTTTTGCTCTGCCCCGGAACGGTTTCGCCAGAAGTGTCAGCTTCATTATAAATAAATAAATTAGGTGGCGCAACAGCTCGTGGAGAACCAGGGCCTAGTGACTTACAACTCACAACCATTCCTGTGTGCGTGTTTGTTTGCAGGAATGGAGGGGACCTACAGTTTTTTGCCGAGTCCGAACGGCTAAATGAGAAGCACTTTTTCACGACAAGTATACTCTTGAAGGATTTGTCAGTTCCTCGCAAGAGGCAGTACCTCGAATAAAACATTTCTGTTTTTAGGTGGCACGGCTGGGAATCGAACCCACACCTTCGGCATGACAGTCCTACGCACTAACCATCAAGCCACGAGGTACAGCTTCATTAATTGACGACTATTTTGATGTATCAAACGTAGCTGTACGTTGTACGTAAGCTTCACAAATCGAAAATACAATTCAATTAAGAAGTGGTACTAAATCTTTAATCAATATTCCTATAATTCATCGTCGTCGATTTGCAAGTTTTTGTGCTGGACAATCAGTCCAAATAAACAGTGTGGGATGTTTAGTTTTGAGGTAGGTTCGTTGGGATATTTGTTGGAGGTTTTTTGTTTTTTTTTTATTATTTTACTTTTGTATTTTGTTAAGCTATGATAAGACGAATTAACGAAGAAAATGAAAAATATGAAATAAGAATACTTACTAGTGGGAATACAAATATAGGTCAATGAAATCACAAAACTAAAACATAAAAAAGTTATAGCTTTTTTAACTTCCCATTGGCAGTTATTGCAATTGGTCCGATTTGTCAAAATGAAAATTTTAACATATTTTCACGTTTCGCTCAATAGAATCGGAATCCATTTTTTGTAGAGAGATGTCTGTGTGTGTTCGTACGTTCCTTCGCGTTTTTCGTTCATCGTATCTCAAGGACGAATAAAGATATCGACTTCGGATGGATTTTATTTTATATACAGTAGTTTCATTACATGCAGAAAGGACCTTCCAATAAATTCAAGGAGCAGTTCAAATTTCTTTAGTCTCGGATATCTCGAGAACAGATCGACTTCAGGTTAATTTTATTCAACAAAAAATGTTGATGAAAATTGTTGAAAAAAGTTGTTTGGCTCGAATATCTTGACAACAAACAATGATATTGGCTTCGACGTAATTTTTTTTGTATACGCTAGTTTAAGATAAAAATTGATGAACTTTTTTAAAATATTGGCTTAATAACTTTTTTTAAAGCGAAAACAGCAAGCAATTCTACACACTAATTGCTAAAAAATTGTTTCTTGCCTCAAATACATTGAGAACAGATAATGATATTGGCATCGGGTTAATTTAAATCTATATACTAGTTTAGAATTGATAATTGATAGGATCTGTAAGAAAATTCAATAAGTAGTTTTTTTTAAGCTACTTCACCAAAAATTGTGGAGAGATTTTTTTCGTCTCAAATTATTTTGAGAACAAACACAGTGGCGGATCCAGGGGGGAGGTCATGGGGGTCATGACCCCCCCCCCAAAGCTCCAGAGAAAAGAAGAAATACGAGCAATAAATAAATAATAAATAAATAATTAGAAGACAGAGATAAACTTTTTGGGTAATTCCATATATTTTAGTAAACTATACGAAAACCATGACCTATTAAGCTTGATTCACACTATAGTTCTAATACTGATACAGTCTAAGTACGTGCTCACTTCATTAAAATATTCTTAAACGAGAAACAATGTATACATTCACACAATCGTTATCGCTCCAAAACCGATACGCTCTCGCTCGGATTTCGATTTGTTTGAAAGAATATTTTATCGAAGTGAGAACTCATTTTTCAATTTTCTATTTATTTTGATGTGACAAATCGATGACAAAAAAAATTAATTTGAAATTAATATATGAAAAAAAGAATACAAAAAAATATGGGAGCTATATCGATATCGGTACCGGAGCCGCAATGTGAGTACTAGGGTTAAGTATCGGAGCGAGAACGTTTTGAGAATTTATCGATATTGGCACAGTAGTGTGAATCAAGCCTTAATGTTATGGTTAGCTTCTATTTTCTTTAGCAAATTTTAACTTCGTAATGATATGGTCAAGAAATAAATTTTTACAAAAATAACTGGTAGCCCTGGACGCACACCCTCTTAGATAATATATATAGGGTGTCCATCAGTCATGGCTTTCATATGCGGTGATTATAGTCTAAGAGCCAGTGGTCGGCAAGTTACGGTATTTCTGTACGGTAAGTGGAGCCATTCCATTAGACTTCCTGAGCATGGAATGGGCATTCCACCGGGGTAACAAAAGTCAACAAAAATCGACCTCAAAACGTGATAGCAGTATGTCCACCCCTTTGATATGTTAGACTTTAAAGTTGTTTCTATTCAAAAATAGTAAAGGCAGCATTAGGGTGTAGTACATCTTGCAGTTTTACCTTCAGATCTTTTATATTTTAATACAAAAAGTAAATATAACCAAAAAAAATAATTTTCAGATACCAGTTGCAGTACCTGGATTTTTAACGGAATTTTGAGATACAAAAAATTAAGGACAAATCTCCATTCACGTTTCACTGTTTCTTTTTTAATAAAACAAATTGTATGACCATCGAATTGTTGGCATACGAATCGGTGCATGGGGAAAAAAGAACGAAACCGACTGAACAATAGCAAGCTTGTGTGTGTTAATAAAAATTCTAGTCGCTGTTGCTATTGATAAACAACGAAGCCTGCATTGGGATTGAGCAGAACATGTGGCTTCAGTGGCGTGGTGTGTAGTACATCGGCCTCTGAATTGGAAGGTTCATGGTTAGCTCCCAGATGACGGCAAAGAGTTATTTATAATTAATAGCACCACTAAAGGAGTCTGATGATCGAGGTGGCTCTCGTGAAATAGCTATAACTCCAGCTTATATACTTGGTGGTAACAACGCAAGTTGTCATTCAAAATTAATCAAAATAAAATGTGTTTCCTGTTAATTTTTATATTTGAAGAAAGATATTGGCGGACAAATGGTGAAGTTCCTAGTTTTTTAATTGAATTTTGAAAAATAAGCTTTAAAAATCTCCATATATGTAGGTTCTACCTACTGTTTTTCAAAGTTTAAAAAACCACAATTTTCACTGAAGGAATATGTCTGTCTCCTTGTCCTTGTCTCTTTAATACTTAATTTTAATTTTAAAAAAAAAGTTATGTGCTGATTCTTGGTGCAGTACCCAGATTTGTAACGGAGTTTTTAAAAAATGTCCATAGGCTTTAAGAAACAACAATTACGTGCAAGGGTTTTTATTATTGAATATGTTTGTTTCGCCCATAAGCATGCTTAAAACCAAAAATGCTACTAAATTCACCCATGCGTTTCTGAGAGAATGGTCACACTGGCCACTTTTCAGTATTTTTGGTATAACTCGAAAACTAAGCCGAATTTGACAATTTTACATATAATACTTTTTGTTCAAAATTAAATTTTCTATCGAAATGGATAGTTTGGAAAATTTCTTAAAAAAAATTAAGCAGGAAAAGTAAACAAAAACCAACATACAAAAAATCAAAATCGAAAAATCAAAGATTTTTAAATTTTTTTCTAAATTGCGCATAACAGCAAAGATACGCTCAAGACATTCATGAACAAAGTAAACTGAAGTCTTAAGGCTTTAATATGACATGTTAAAAAAGCCATATTATTTAAAAATTTACAGAGATATAGCCATACAAACTTTACCATTTCTTATCATTTTCCGCAGTTTTTGCCCGAAAGCCTATTTTTTGGTACTTTATGACAAATTTAACGTTCCTAGCACCTAATACCAAATCTTATGTTAATCGGACCAGCCGTTCGGTCTGTAGGTCTGAACGCATTTAAAAACAGCCGAAAACGAAATTGCGAACTAACATCCTTTTTATAAATTCTCTATAGTTCTAATGTCATATTATATCAAAATTTTGATTTCGAACATTTTTACGAAAGTGAAATTTGCCATATTGTACTGAAAAAGGGACTTTCGGGCCAAAACTGAGAAAAATTATAAGAAATGATAAGGTTTGCATGGGAATATCTCTGTCAATTTTGAACAAATATTAATTTTTGAACATGCCATATTAAGGCCTTTAGTCTCTACTTTGTTTTGTCTGTGCATGTCTTGACCCTATCTTTGCTGAAAAAAAAGTTATGCACAATTTATTAAAAAATTTAGATATCCTTGATTTTTTGATTTTTTTTAAGTTGGTTTTTGTTAAATTTTCCTGCTTAAATTTTTTCGTAAAATTTTTTTAACTATTCATTCCAATAGAAAATTTAATTTTAAACAAAAAGTATTATATGTAAAATTGTCAAATTCCACTTAGTTTTCGAGTTATACCAAAAATACTGAAAAGTGGCCAGTGTGACCATTCTCTCAGAAACGCATGGGTGAATTTAGTAGCATTTTTGGTTTTAAGCATACTTATGGGCCAAACAAACATATTCAATAATAAAAACCCTTGCACGTAATTGGTCCTATATACCTCTCATTTTCCGGTCTATTCAATAGGCTACTAAGTCGACTGTCGTTTTCTTCCCCCTCAATTCGTTTTAGGACCCCAGAAACTAACTTGGGTTAAGCTTCGAAACAAAATTCAAATGCAGCCTTAGTGCCATTTCACACATAGCCGGCAACCGGGTACCCGGTACCGGCTAACTGGTCGTTTGGTTAAGGATCTTATGGAAGCTTTCACACATGCCGGAACCGGTTCATTTGTTGAAAACCGGTTACCAGCTGCCGGGCATGTGTGAAATGGGCCTTAGACTGTAAGCTATCATAGCAGCGCCCAGGACCAGGGTGGGATCCAATTGGTTTACCAATTATTTACAATTTCAATCAAACCACGTTTTATTTAAAATACATTTTTAATTCTTTAAGACTTTTCAAAGAGAAAACAAATTCGTGCAAGAAAATAAATAAAATAATATATAAGTGAAATTAAAATAATAAAAATAATATTAAACCTGTGGATAACTGGCACTCGAAGCAATACCACATTGGTTGTTCTGGTTACGTGCCATTTTGATGTAACCATTGTCACCCCAGGAGGTACCCCATGAGTTTTTCACCAGCCAGTAATCAGTGCCATCGTCTTCGGTACCATAACCAACAACTAAGACACCATGATCCAATTGATCAGGGTCACAATCGGGGTCGTTATAAACACCTCCACCGTAAAGCATGAATGAATCTGATGCATCAATAGCAACAGAGACTGGACCAATAGTCGCAACTGCTTCCATCAGGCTAGCTTCATCACCAGAGGGAATCTCAACGTATCCCTTATCGGTAGCTCCAATATTCGCATTATTAAAATTACACTCGCCAACTTCTCCTTGATAAGGATATGACGTCTCCGTATCGATTCCACCGTTTTCTTGGATGTAATTAAAGGCAGTGTCCATTGAACCACCATTACAACCGCTATTTTCTTGTGAACAATCCATCAAATTTTGTTCGGAAAGCGATTTTAATACTCCGGTCCTACGAAAGTGTTGACCTTCTAAGCCACCAGTTGTGGAAAATGCCCAGCATGATCCGCATTGACCTTAACAAAGTATAATTTTTTATTATTAATTGAGGTGGTGTGGTTTATACATACCTTGATCCTTGACTGGTGTTACAGCGCCGTTTTCTCGCCAATCTACCGATTTTGGTAACTTTACGTTTGCTGGACTTACGAATGTAACACCCCTGCGAATTTTGTTTAAGCCAGTAGACCTAAAATAGTAACACAAAATATAAAAATCAAGTCTTTAAATGTATTATTCAAAGCTCGATCTTACGCCTGCGAACTACTGCGATTAAATCCATTCATAATGCTGACGAATTCATGATGTAAAAGATCGGCATACTTATTAATACTCAAACGGTAACTGACTAAACCTTGTGCGTATTTCTGATTGTGTTTGGCAACCTTATATTTGTTCTCCATAAAAGCCTTCAAGCGAAATTCCTCTTCTGCATCATTCTTGTAGGTTTTGGAATGAGAAAGCTAAAGAATGAGAACAAAATTGTAAATTAGTTTCAGCAAAATAATAAACAGAATTTTAAATGTCTTTCATCCTTTTACACAAAATCATTGCAGTCTACAATTATTGTCTATTTTCCATAATCACTCGTTATGGTAATCTTCTTTTGTAGACAACTTAGTGGAGATCCGACGAAGAATTACCCTAGCAAACAGGTGCTACTTCGGTTTGGCGCAACAGATGTTGGTGTTCAAAACTCCTCACACGAAACAAAGTGCACGCTCTATAAAACCCCTATACTGCCAGTCCTGCTTTATGCCACCGAGTGTTGGGCAATAAGTAAAAAGGGAGATTTGATATTGGGCTCCTTCGAAAGTAAAATTCTTCAACGGATATTTAGTCTTGTGTGTGAGGAGGGCGAATGGCGGAGAAGATACAACCGCGAACTCTATGAGCTGTATCGAGATGTGGATGAGTCCAGAAAATCACAAACACGTCGAAAATAATGCTTTTACCAAGAGAGTCCATGAACCACCTCCCCAAGGTTCGAGAGAACGAAGAAGACCAAACTTCCACTCCGGTTCAAAGACCAAGCCATCGCGGATACCAGAAACCTTGGTCTAGATGGCGCTGTAGGTTCCTCCCTGGACTGGACTTTGCACAGCAATGATTTTGATTTTTACCTACACGTTCTCACAATCATGCTTACCTTAAATGCGTGCCATTCTTCTTTCATGATGTCAACGAAGGAAACCGCGCTTGCTACGGCGAAAAAGCCAACCAACACGACTAAGAAACGCATGGCTGTTGAATGAGATCTGTAAATTGAAAAGAGATAATTTAGTTTTTATATAAATAAATGCAAACACATTGTCAATAGAAAAACAATTAAAAGGAATGGGTGTGACGTAAGACCCACACTGTTAACTTTCCATTGCTGCCCTCGGAAGCTAGAGACGTGATGTTATTAAAAAATCGCAAACTCAAGATACGAAAACTGCTAAAGGGACGTACGGACGAATGGCGAAAAGGCTACAACTCAGACCTGTGCTTCGTTAACTGTGATGCAGAACATCACCTTTTACCAGCTTCCAGAACAGTGTTGTCAGATTTCTCGAAAAACCAACACCAGTTGGTCATAATCGACTTCGGTATGCAAATACCACTAACTGATTCAGTTCAAAGGCCACGATGGAACTTTTCAAAGGCCAATAGCAATAACTTTGCCAATGTGTTCGACTCATGCTTAAAGTTCATTCCACCACTTTCTCAAAACCATTACAGATTAGTAGGAATTGTAAAAGGAACCACCAAAAAATATATTCCCCATGGTTTTCGGAAGGCTTATATTCCTGGATGAACTGAAGAGGCATCTAGAGACCCAAAAGTTGCCTGCAAAAATTAGTTAAATTGCTTGACGAGACGCTCAAAAAGAAGTGGACATCAACTGTGAACCACCTTAACTTCACCCATTCTAGCAGGAAAGCATGGAGCCGCTTAGGCATACTTGGAGGAAGTAGCATCTCAAATACCACAAGTTCTTGAGACCGAAATAAAGCCGCACTGTAGATGTTTCTCGTGCCCCCGTGGACAAAGCACATCCAGTCATCATCGTCACCAAACGTGCACTGAGAGGAACCTCAAGAGCAGTACCTCACATACATCACAGTTTTCGAGCAATTTCACAACAAAAGAGATCAGCACTGCTCTGACCGGAGTTAAAACAGAGAAAGCGGAGGGATTTGATGGTATGCATCCAGAGTTTTTTGTGCAAAGCGGGAAGAATATATTGGAAACAGGCACAGTTCCGAATGCATTCAAGTGGACGAAAATCATTGCTAGGCAATTAAAAGACCTTAGGTCTTACAGGCATATAGTTAAAATTATTATTATTATTATTACGACTTATACCGGAAAGTCATTGTCCCATAGCGCTTCATAGTACCTGCTACAATCTCCTTAAACGTTTTTTCCTTGACGACACACATTGGGGCGCAGGTTTTGAAAGGAAGTTCAAAGTATCCGTTGCTATTGTCGACTTTGCTGCAGCGTATGACACCGTCTGGAAAGATGGACGTATATTTTAGCAGCTGAAAGTAGGTCCCTGTCTAAGGACGTCATGCCTTTTAGACAACCTACCCTCAAACTGTCTTCTTCAAGTTTTTACTAGCGATGAAAAAAGCAGAGTAAGAAAGCTAGGCAATGGGCTTCCCCAGGGTTACGTCCTTGCCCCTGTGCTATTTAATTTGTATATCAGTGGTTTTCCTGCGACCGTATCGAAGAAATTTGGTAGCTTGGCAAAAGCTACTCAGAATAAGGACATAACGAACACAGAGAGGACTCTAACTTTGGATCTTGTGCAGTTCAACATATAATTTCGACAGTGGAGACTATATGTCCAAAACGGAAGTTTACTGTTTTCACCACAGAAACCAGATTCTAAGCTTTAAAGTCTAACAACATCACACTTTCCCACAGTCGAAACTCTAAATACTTAGACGTTACATTGGTCAGATCCCTTACTTACGAGCAGCACTTATCAAACGTTGCCGGTAAACTCAAAAACTCGCAGTAACATCCTACAAAAACTAAACTAACTGGATCCACCTGGGGTTCATGTGCATCAACACTTCGTACCGCAGCACTTGCATAAGTGTACTCTATGGCGGAATACTACGCCTCCGTGTGGCTCAATAGTGCCCATGTTCAGAAGGTGGACGTTTAACTGAACAATACTATGTGGTACTACAAGTTCAACACCAATACGATGGCTTTTTGTGCTGAACAATATTGCTCAACCTCCCTTGCGACACGCGCACCGCCTTAACACTCTTTTGAGGGAATCGAACAAAATACAGTCCACCACTGAACTTCCCACGAAGATATTGCAATCCTCTTGTCACATCAGCAATGACTAAAATCTCGTCCCCAATCGTAAAGTTCGCTGATGAACTGGCAAATGATGTCTTTAACACGAGCTCTACCTGGATATCAAATGGGCATTGTCTACGCAAACTGACACCATTACCGTCTCAAACCATCATGCCAATTCTTTAGGTTTAACCAACCTCGCAACCTCTGGTCGACACTTAATAGAATCTGAACAAATCACGGAAAATGTGCACTCTTTGTTATGCTGGCTGGGGAAGCGTCAGTTCTTCAGGTTGCGACTGCGGGGCCCAACGATAAGCCATCCACCATATTATTGAGGAATGTAACAAGCGTTCTTTCCCTGATCACATCCAAATTTTCAGCTGATACTACCAACAAAATATCTGTGATACACAGGTTACGAAACTTAGATTTTGTGATATTATAGTGTAGCTGTTTAAAAATTTCAGTATGTACAATTTATTAAGTTTGGACCAATGAACGAATTGGAATTGTGGCGCAGGACAAATCAAGAGCGGCTGGACGTCAACATAAGAAAGCTTGAATGGTGCTTGATTGGTCACACACTGAGGAAAGCAAACGATGAAATTGCAAAGCAGTCCTTTGAATGGAATCCTCAGGGTGCACGGCCGGTTGAAAGACCAAAAACAACATGGAAATCAACTGTCTTAGCGGAAGCAGAATCCCAGAGAAAGACGTGGCCACAACTAAAGTACCTTGCAGCAGACCGTGAAGGATGGAGACGTTTTGTGGACGCCCTATGCCCCAGCCGGGTTTACAGGACACGATGATGATGAATGAACGATATTTCTAAACAAAGAATGCAATGGCCGCATTCAAATTTCACTAGTATTGTCGAGTATCAATCAGGTACCATGTTTCAGATGAATTGAACCGGATAGGTTACATTTTGCTTTGAAATTAAATGTGTAGTCAGCTGTTTTTGACATTTTTCGTGGGATAGCTTTGTATTCTAAAATTTTTATGATAGCTTGAGAAAATATCGGATAGCTATACAAATCAGAACGTGGTCAAGGACACTTTTGTATAAGATTCAATTATTTACTTCAAATAAATAGGAACTTACCAAATAATAAAGTTATTAATTGAATTATTAATTAATATTAAGTTCCTAGGTACAGGCACTACCGATCAGTTTGATATTTCGATTGTTAATAACTTTATGTTTGAACTTCAATAATTACGAAACCTCGGTCTATCAAACCTCGCTGGTAGTCATTTTGAAAATCATATATTTATCAAAGTTTTTGTATGCTGAATCATATTTAAAGCAAAGTGTAAAAAACAAAATTTGAATCATATTTTAAGAAAGGTACATGATGTATGAATCGTGAATAACACAGGCAAAATGTATACTCAAATAAAGATTGCAAACTACGGCTGTGAATTTGACTTGCTTATTCAAGCTGAGCAATCGCCTGACTCATAAACTTTGTAAAATCTGTGTGTAAAACGAACACGCATGTAGATGATCTCTCTCATAGGTCAATGGCTACAAAAATTCACTGACTTTTTTAATCAAAATCTTCGCATAGCTCATGGTTCAAGTTGGCATATATTTCTCGCTGAGCAGAACTTTTAACAACTTCAATACTCTCTGCGTGCATTTTTTTCATCGATTGCCGAAAGTAAATTGAAGAGCTGTTCCTTCCAATTAGTGATGTTTTCTATATTCAAGTTTAGATTGAATCCACAGAAATCAGAGAGTTTTCCATTCTTCGAAAACAATGTTTTAGTTTTTAAAAACATACATTAATATTCGCTTAGTTAATCTATGGTCGTCTAACGTCATGTTTTTTCGAAATGTAGTTAATGTGCAGTTTGAAAGTTTCTATGAATAAGCATGTAGCATGGTGTAGATTGTGGAAGCTTAAATAATCTTTTTAAAAGGATTCGGAGCAGTTTCTCTACTGTATCGTATTGTTTATAGCCCCACACCTGGTCACAGCACAGCATGATCGACTTGGAAACTGCCTGAAATATCTGGTACTAGATTTTAGTTGGTTACTGTCTCCCAAACAGTTTTTCCACGCTGCGCTTATGGCCGATTTAGCTACTACCATTTTTTCCTTTAAATGCTGCTTCATATTCATATTACTGCTTCAATTGACTTCCAAATATTTGTAAGACTTGACTGTTCCCAACTCCTGTCCATTGAAAAACCATTTTTCATTTCTTGCAAACCTTCCTCCACTTCTTCGCAATACCATTGTCTTAGATTTAGATACACTGTCAATACTTTTGTAGATGATTGATCATTCTTTGTCAATTCTCCTGTGAGTCTGCAAAGAGGACCGAGTTATCTGCATACAACAAAACTTTTAAGTGAATACCATCGATTCTTATTCCTCCACATAGATATTCGGTGATGTCATGATGAATGCTTGAGGACTGAAATGAGGGCTAAAATTGCACCCCTGTTTAACACCAGTCACTGTTCCAAAGAAGTCTCCTAACTGCGTGCCGTCCCAAACTGCTGAGGAAGTCTTTTCATACAGCTTTTCTATGAGTCTTCCAAACTTTCTAGAGAGTCCTTGGTTATAAATAAATTGCAAAAAAGTGTATTTCTGTCTACCGTATCGAAGGCAGCTCTCAGATCAACGAAAAATGTGTAGTTTTTTGTTTACATACTCTCATAAAGTCTAGTGGTAACGATGAAAATTCGATCCGTTGTGGAATAGTTTTCTCTAGATCCCGCTTGAAATTCACTGATTGTTTTGTGAAAACCAGCCTTGAAAACGCCTAGCCAAAATTCCATGAGTGTTAAGTTAGCAAAGCAACTTTGACGAATCGAAAAATGGTCGAATTTGTCGTTCTATGTTTTCTATGTTTTTTGTTTGAAAAGTGGTAAAACTTCTAAAATTGAATATTTTAGTGCTTAATAATTTGCTGTTAATTAGTCATTAATTAGTTGTGAAAAAATCGATTTTGTCGTGCAATGTTTTCTATGTGTTTTGGGGTAATTTTTTTTCTATGAGTGTCAAGTTAGCAAAGCAACTTTGACGAATCGAAAAATGGGTAGATGGATAATTTTCCGTTAATTAGTTGTGACAATTTCGAATTTGTCGTTCAATTTTTTCTATGTTTTTTTTTTTATTCTTCGCTCAATCAAGTTAGCAAAGCGCCACCTTAAAAAGGGATTGAAACTGCTAGTACCGAACTCTTTATGGCTTAATAGTTTGCCACTAATTAGTCGTCAATTAGTTGTGACAATTTTGAGTTTGTCGTGCAATGTTTTCTATATTTTTTTGGGTTCTTTGGTAGCTTGACATCAAGTTGGCAAAGGACTGCCTGAAAATGGGGTAAAAACTGGTATACCAGATGGTTTATGGCTTAATAATTTACCAGTAACTAGCCGTTAATTATTTGTGATAATTTTGAATTTGTCTATCTATGTTTTCTATGTTTTTTTTCGAAAAGTGGTCAATACTTCCAAAATTTGATGTTATTCCTTGATAGTTTGCCATTAATGATCCGTTAATTAGTTGTGAAAAATTCAATTTTGTCATGCGATGTTGTCTATGTAATTTAGGGTGATTTGTTTTCTATGAGCGTCAGGTTACCAAATCAATTTACCATAATTGAAAAATGGGTAGGTGGATAATTTGCCATTAATAATAAATTTCTAATACTAAACAAGTAACCCTCGTGGCATGATGGTTAGTGTGTAGGACTGTCATGCCGAAGGTGTGGGTTCGATTCCCAGCCGTGCAACCTATAAACAGACATTTTTATCCGAGCTACTGCCTCTTGCGAGGAACTGACAAATCCTCCAAGAGTATACTTGTCATGAAAAAGTGCTTCTCGGACTCGGCAAAAAAACTGTAGGTCCCCTCCATTCCTGCCAATAACACGCACACATGAATGGTTGTGAGTTGTAAGTCACTAGGCCCTGGTTCTCCACGAGCTGTTGCGCCACTCAATTTATTTATATATTTATAACCCAAAATTACATAGAAAACATCGCATGACAAAATTGCATTTTTCACAACTAATTAACGACTAACTAATGGCAAATTATCAAGGAAAAACATATTAAGTTATGAAAGTTTTTACCACTTTTCGAAAAAAACATAGAAAACATAGAACGACAAATTCAAAATTATAACAAATAATAAACGGCTATTACCGGTAAATTATTAAGCCAATAACCATCCGGTATACCAGTTTTTAGCCCATTTTCAGGTTGTCCTTTGCCAACTTGATGTCAAGCTACCAAAGAACCCAAAAAAAAAATATATAAAACATTGCACGACAAACTCAAAATTGTCAGAACTAATTAAAGACTAATTAGTGTCAAACTATTAAGCCATAAACAGTTCGGTATTAGCAGTTTCAATCCCTTTTTAAGGTGGCGATTTGCTTTATATGAAGTTTTCACGCTTTTCGAGTAGTGTCAAGTTAGCAAAGCACCCAAAAAACATAGAAAACATTGAACGACAAATTCGA
The DNA here is from genome assembly GCA_963921185.1 of Dasysyrphus tricinctus. Classification (NCBI taxonomy): domain Eukaryota; kingdom Metazoa; phylum Arthropoda; class Insecta; order Diptera; family Syrphidae; genus Dasysyrphus; species Dasysyrphus tricinctus. Next base: position 81,587,711 of record OY992531.1, read on the forward strand.
AATCATCACAACTAATTAACGACTAATAAACGGCAAATTATCCACCTACCCATTTTTCGATTCGTCAAAGTTGCTTTGCTAACTTGACACTCATCAAAATTCCCATTAGTATTCTTAGGGATGAATTTAAAAAAGCAATGCCTCGATAGTTTTTGTGGATTGGAAAGATCTTGCTCTGTTTGAAGCTGGTTGGTATAACTCCGGTGTCAAAAAGTCTATTAAATTCATCATTTGCATATTTGTAGAATTTTATTTCTTAACTTCTTCTTCGGAAAATGGACTATCTAGGATTCTAGGAGCTCGTTCTTTGTATCTGGTATTGCGTATTGCAATTTAGATAGGTTGATACAGTCATGGGGGTAAAATTTTTTTCCAAATCTATTCGATTGATACTCATACCAATTTTAAACTTGTGCCCGTTTTTTCTATTGAGAAGTTTCCATAAGGTTGCTGAGTCTCTGCACTGGGATATTTCAACAGCTAAGGAGTTCTGGAACTCTTTTTTCTTTGGCATGTCTGCTTGTATTCCCTCTTTTCCTGTAGATACAGAGTTTTGTAGTTTGGCGCATCGTGTTTCCTATGGAGACCTAACAGTCCAAAGCATTTTCTTCGCTTTCTTTCACATTCATGATCAAACCATGTGCTTATAGAACTTGATTTGTTTTTTTTTTGCAGCAAAATTGCAAAATTTTTGATAATTTTCACTATATCATTAATCTTTCCGTCCGCGGTCATCAGTTCTATCTCTCTACTAAGATTGACATGGTATACTGCTCTATGGTTGTGATTCCATTTCAATTTTGGAAGCGTATATTTTATTATGTCTCACAGCCGGTGATCTCTTGTGCGTTGAGCTCAAAAGAAGTTTATTGGTAAGTGATCAGAGAAGTTCTCAGCTTGAACTTCAAATTTCTGGATCAAGTGGTTCTATTCTCCTCCGCTTAGGCTCAAGTCAATAACCGAGCTCCTTTTGAGTCAACTTTCGAAAAACCATTTAGAATTGTTAGACTGTACTCACAGCGAAACTCTAGTAGTTTACAAGCTTTCCTATCCAAAACCGTATCCTTAGAGCTGCGAACTTCTGGGAAATCATCTTCATCGACTATAAAAGGCTGACTCTTGCCCGTTCTTGCAATGAAATCTACCTAACTCAAGGATTGTTGGAATTTTATTTTTATACCTTGAATGTCCTTTCTGTAGCCATATAAACAGCCTCCACCAGCACGACCTCTGGAACTGTTTCGAAAGCCTGACTTCCAATATAATACATTATTTATAAAATATTGCTCGTAATTTTTTTCATTGCCTTCTAAAAGGTGTGTTTCAAATAAACAAAATATTTCAAACTCATTTTTTTGCTCTTATTCAGACATCTTTAGATTTTCAAAATTAAACTTTGAAAACAAAATAATTTTCACAAGCACGACATTTGACAATTTTTGAATTTTTGTTTACAGGAATTTGACCATATTTACAATATCGGTTAGATTTTTTTTTTTTTGCTTAGCCGTTTTTTCCCTGAATCTTTCATATGGCGTGCAAGACAGAATGGACGCCAGAGCTCTTCAAATTTCCAACGAAGGCCAAGGCACTATCAAAAGCGGCAATTGGGCTTTTCCCGAAACTATCTTTGTCTATATACTCTTTGTTAATTTTGAAAGTTCACAACAACAAAAACTGAAATCGAACTTGTTGAAAATGTAAACAAATACTCTTTTCAGTGGAAATTTGGAAATTTTTTGTTGGAAAATACATAGTCATGTTATTTACAAGAAATACTCCATTCACAATTCACAAATATTTTGCTCCGATATATACATACATATATCACATAGTTTTTCATGCATCATAGGTGATAGAAAGATATCATAATCATGAATCAAATATTATTCATACAAAATATGAGAAATATAGGTACGGGAGGCAAAAGTCAATGAATCAAATGGAAATGTGATTCATGGGTTGTCGTCCGTGGAGTAGATGTATTTTTTTTTTTTTCTTCTTGAAAATATTTAACACAGAAAGTTTTTGTGAGAACAGTGAATGTGGTCTTACTAAAATATGAGGAAATAATAAATAGACACGGGAAGCACGGGACAAAATTATCTTGGGATCCCCTAACAACGGCACATCAATTGATACCTTGATGCAGTGTTTGGGAAAACAAAACCTATGCCAAGGACTGGAAGGAATTGTTGAGCTGCCAAAGAAAAGTGAACTTAAAGCCGCGCCCACATTATGTTGAATTGTGTAGATCAACATCGTTGATCAATAGTGTTGAGTAAGTGTAGACGTGTTGATCGACAGTGCCAATCAAGATTTGCTGACCCGAACGCAACTCGATTCAAATGGATAGCAATCGACCAAAAAATGTTCAACAAATTTTATTTTATTAAAAACATTTGTAGGGTTTTAATTTCATGAACATAATTTATTGGTTTTGTGCGTTATTAATCAATTTTTACAAGATGAAAAATGCAATATGTGTTTGAAATAAGTATTTGTTGATAATATCGTTTAAACTTTATTGTTCACTTTATTGTTGTTGGGTTCAATGGATGTTCTTCTTATTGGGGACTTTAATGCAAGGTTGGGGCTGTCGCAAAATAACTTCGTTAGTGGAATTGCAGCGCCTATCATCAATTCAACTCGCAGATCAAAAGATGAAGTAGGTGACGGGAAGGGAGCTAAGATATTAGAAATAGCTGATAGCTTGGACGCAAAGATATTGAATGGAAGCTGCAATGGTGACCCGAATGGAGAGTACACGTTTATTCGTGGAGCATCGTGCTCCGTCATAGACTACTGCTTTGTGTCTGGTAGGTGGAATTCAATTCTGAGTAATTTCAAAATATCAGCGCAGATCTTCTCAGATCACATGCCTTTGGAAATTACTTGCATAGTTTCAGGATCAGAGGAAATTGCAAACACAAAACAAATGGGTTTACTTCCTAAGTTGAAGTGGAGTTATAGAATCCAAAATATTTACCAAAACAATTTAAATTTGGAACTTGCAAAACGAAGGACAGAGAACAACCAGCTACACATAAACGACCTCACCCAGATTGTAATTGAAGCTGTTCCAGCATGTGCTAAAGGAAGACCAAATGTTACCTTCAAACAGACCTGGTTTGATACAGAATGCCAAAAAGCTAGACAAAAATCGTTTTCATTCCTAAGGTTGTTAAGGAAATACAACACACCTTTTTTCAAAAATATGTATGCAAAGGCTAATAAACACTTTAAGCATCTCTGTCTTGAGAAAAAAAAAACACCTATAGAGCATCAAACAATCAGCGTTTTAAATTCTTCAAAGTCTTCGGCTGAATTTTGGAAAGCCGCTAAAACTATCAACGGGAGGACCAATTTGATCTCATCGTCCCAGCGAGCGTTCGAACTACGTGGATATTTTAAGAACCTGCTTAATGCACCGCTATCTTCTCCGCTTCCACAGTACGCAGCTCCATTTTTTACTGATGCTTTCCTTGATGCTCCATTTACACTATTGGAAGTAAAAAATGTTATTGAAAAATCTAAAAATGGAAAAGCTTCAGGTGATGACCGAGTCCCAGTAGAGTTTTATAAAAACTGTACAACTGAATTCCTGTCTGCACTGACCGAGGAATACAATAGAGTTTTTGCGAGTGCAAATGTTCCTGAAAACTTCAAAAGGTCAATTATATATCCGTTACATAAAAAAGGGCCATATGACGTACCAGAAAATTATAGGGGCATCTCCTTTTTGAATACTTCTGCCAAGCTGTTTAGTACTCTGATTTTTAATAGGCTAAGACAGTGGATCGATGATAAAAAAATACTTAATGAACATCAAGCTGGATTTCGGAGGAACTATTCGACTTTTGACCAGATATTCAGCCTGTATAACAGAGCTTTAAAAGAAGAAAGCAGAAACTATATGCCTTTTTCGTCGATTTTCGCGCCGCTATCGATTCAATTGCCCGTGAGGCTCTTTTTTATAAGCTTTATAAGCTGGGAATATCAGGAAAAATTGTTTTATTATTGAAAGCGATGTACGAAAACAATGTGGCCTTCGTTTGGGATGGTGAGTTTATTTCCGAAGAGTTTCCGGTACAAATGGGAGTAAAGCAGGGGTGTATCCTGAGTACGTTACTGTTCATTCTCTTTTTAAATGATATAGTGGAGGAAATTGGAGGAGGAATCCAGTTTGGAAATACATGGATACCCGGGCTCATTTTTGCCGATGATATAGTATTTTTATCTGAATCTGTGGAAGGAATGCAGCGAATGATGAATCGACTGGAGAGATACTGCAAAACGTGGAATCTAACCGTTAATTTAGAGAAGTCCAAAATGATGATATTCAGGGATGGTGGTGGTAGATATGCAAGCAACGAAAAGTGGACATATAACAGAGAAAATGTTGCAATAGTTCGAGAGTACAAATATTTGGGTATACTAATCACGGCAAATCTCAACATGAAAAAACATTTCCAGTCAGTGCCGTAGCCAGGATTTTGTTTTGGAGGGGGCTTGCTTCCTAATTGTACGAAAAATTCTTTAAACAAAAACTATATTTATTCCAATTTATTGATTTTTATAAGTTTTTAAATACTTAGGTACTTACTTACTTAAGGTGGCGCTACAGTCCGGGGTGGACCAGGGCCTCAACCAACAAGCTTCTTCCAGCCGGCTCGGTTTCTAGCTAGCTGTCTCCAGTTTCGCACACCAAGTTGGTTGAGGTCCTCTTCCACTTGCGTGCACCACCTTTTACGCTGTCCACCTCTACTGAGTTGTCCCTCGGGGTTGGATTCAAAGACTTTCCGGGCCGGAGCATTGGTGTCCATTCGCTCTAGGTGACCCAGCCATCTAAGTCGTTGGCTTTTCACTTTTGTGGCTAGGTCGGTGTCGCTGTACAGCCCATATAGTTCGTTGTTGTATCTTCTTCTCCATTCCCCATCTATGCAGAGGGGACCAAAAATCACCCGGAGAATTTTCCTCTCGAAACAGCCTAACGCGTTCTCATCCACCGTTAGCAGTGTCCATGCCTCTGCACCATACATCAGAACCGGGATGATAAGCGTCTTATACAGGGACAGTTTAGTTGCTCGAGAGAGGGCTCTGCTTCTCAATTGCCTTCTTAGTACGAAGAAACAGTGATTGCAAGAGTAATTCTTCGTTTTGCTTTCATTCACCGTTAAACCCATCTTCTTGGCTTCCTTCTCAATACTCACAAAAGCACCACTGACATCACGCTTTGTTCGTCCGATTATGTCAATGCCGTAAGCGTAAGCTAGTAATTGGACGGACTTTTGAAAGATTGTGCCTCTAGTGTTGACGTGAGAGCTTTGCACTATTCTTTCAAGAACGATGTTGAAGAAGTCGCATGACAGCGCGTCGCCTTGCCTAAAACCTTTTTTGACATCAAAGGTGTCGGTGAGGTCTTTGCCGACCTTGATGGAGCAGCGTGCATTCTCCATCGTCATCCTGCACAGACGGACGAGTTTGGCAGGGATGCCAAAACTAGACATTGCTCTATATAGCTCGTCTCTATAGATGCTGCCATACGCGGCCTTGAAATCGATAAAAAAGTGGTGGGTATCGATTTGAAACTCCTGGGTTTTCTCCAAGATCTGCCGTAGTGCGAATATTTGGTCGATGGTGGACTTCCCTGGCCTAAAGCCACACTGATATGGACCTATCAGGTTATTGACGAGTGGCTTCAGGCGTTCACAAAGTACGGCAGAGAAGATCTTGTAGGCGATATTAAGAAGACTGATGCCTCTCTAGTTGGTGCAGTCCAGAGGATTACCTTTCTTGAGGATCGGGCAAACAATGCTGAGGTTCCATTCATCGGGCATGCTTTCCTCCGACCATATTTTACAGATGAGCTGGTGCATACTCCTAACCAATTCATCGCCAGCCGCTTTTGAATAGCTCAGCCGCAAGGCCATCAGCTCCAGCAGATTTATTGGACTTAAGTTTAGATATGGCTATCCTCACTTCGTCAAGATACGGTGGACGGAATTGTTGGCCAACGTCATCCAAGTTGAATGGTGCAATTTGCATGTTAGCGGAATTCGGTTCGTCATCGCCGTTATACAATTTGCAGAAATGATTTCTCCATATCCTCAGCACCGACTGCGATTCCACCACGATGTTCCTCTGATCGTCCTTGCAGGTTTCAGTACGGGCCTTGTAACCTTGGGAGGTTTTTTTTACTTTTTGGTAAAACTTCCGAACTTCATTCCTGCAGTGGCATCCTTCTAATTCCTCGATCGCGCGCTTCTCATGCTCTTTCTTTTTCCTAAGAAGCGAGCAGCTCTGGTCCTTCTATGCAGCGCCGCTTTGTATGCTTGTTGTTTAGCTGCATGTATTTGCCGACATTCTTCGTCGAACCAGGGGTTTCGCTGTATATCGAAAGTTGTTCACACCCAGTAACATCCATTGTTTCGTCAGCGAAGATACTGAAACAACTTGAACTTATAGCCCGTTAAGTAATTTCAGTTGTTACAATATCAAAACATATCTCCAGGATTTCATTGTGGATATCTGGACTCAACTAATTTAAATTTCAAAAACCTAAGCTTAACAAAATCAAAAGGGTTTTAATGCAAAGAAGCAAATAATAATAATAATAATAATAAATTTGTACTACGAGTCCAAAAAAAGTATTAAAACTCCCATGCCGTAACAAAAATATCAGGTAAAATTCAAAGTTCGTGAAAATTCACCCGAACTATCCCCGGTTTCATAAGATACATTTTGCTATGAGAGCTTATACTTTTTTGTGGGATTCTTCCGTATGTATTGCGTAGGGATCTGTGGTTGACCATCTATTCAAGAATAACAGCTTACCACGTTCACGGGTTTTTATTGTAAACAACTTTAAATGGATCATTAAAGATTGGAAAGTATTGGAGTGCTTTTATATTAAAGGTTGCAATTGTGAGAGGGTGGAATGGTGGGGAAATTGACCATATCCAATCATTTGCAGCAAAACTCTTCATATCCAAATCTTATTGTTAAATATCTCTTAAACGGAACTTCCAATATTTTTTTGCTATTAATCATAACATATAAATTTAAAATTTCCGCAAGCTGAAAGTTATTTTAAATCATATGTTTTCGTAACGCGCATATCACTATTTTTATTTATTTTTGGTTTGTTTTACTCTGAAATCTTATAAAATTTGTGGTTATTTTTAATTTGCAATTTTTTGGCAATAACTGAAGTTGTTTACTGATCCCAATTCCAAATCAAATAATATGTAGGTATACATATGTAGAATATTCTCATTTTAATAGCTTTTAGAGTTAAATAAAATACCTAAATATAGTCTCCAAAATTCAATACAAAACTGTAAACATATTATTTAAATAGTCTCTTGCTTTTTAACGAATTATTTTCAAGTAGTTGAGAGCTTTAGCTGAATTCAAATAAACTATTCCTACCTGGATAGTCTCCTTATTTTTATAGATTTGAATTTAATATATTAGAAAGGTTTAATTTTTTGTTTAGATTTTCGGGTGGGGCTTCAGCCCCTCAAGCCCCCCCTCTGGCTACGTGCCTGTTTCCAGTTAAAATTAGCGGAAGCGAAAAGAGCTGTTTCTTCAGTGTGGGCCCGCTGCATTGATAATAAATTCGTCGAACATAGTGCAAAGCTTAAAATTTTTCATGCTACTGCAGCTTCTATAATGCTCTACGGTGCCCAAGTTTGGGGGAACAGTCAATTCGAAGAGGTGGAAAGGTTCCTCAGATATTTTTTAAAACGCATTTTCCGGTTTCCAAACTGTACACCAAATTATATGCTGCATTTGGAAACAACTGAACCGCCAGTGTTTTTAAGCACACTCAAGCTGCATTTTGAATATGTAATGAAGGTGATGGATGATGGAAGACTGTCAAAACAAGTGCTCATGAGGCTGTTATTTCCAAGGGGAAATCTCGTCAAAGAGTGGGAGGAGCTGGCTACCGGTCTGGATATAAACTTCCGCTTCTTACCTGATATCAGTTTACCAGACTTAAGAAAAGTGTTTACTGAAATCTTAGAGAAAGTCAGCCACTCCACTTATGTGAGATTGAAACTAGAGGCGCAATCTTCCCAACACAGAATGATCTACAGCCAACTCAATGCAGAGCTTCAAGAACACACATACTTCCTCAACCGCTATCCTCTACATGTGATAAATATAATATTTAAAGTAAGAGGCGAATTATTAAATTTAAATTTCATTCCCCATCGACCGGATCTACCGATTTTATGCGACCTTTGTTATCTCAAAGAAAGGGAAGATATATATCACTTCATTGCCAGATGTCCTATTTTGAAAGAGTTTCGTCTTAGGTACTTTGGGGTGCCTTTGATGGAATGGAATAGCACCCTGGAGGTTTTGAATGGAAAAGTAGGCTGGGACATTTTGTATAAATATACGTCAATGGCGCTGAACTATAGAAACCGCATCCTTGAAGGAGACTTTTAAAATATAAAAAAAATAATATAATATTTAAAAGTTACATAAGCTAAATGGAAAAAAAATGTCAATCTGGTAGACGGCCTTTGGCCAAACCATATTAAACTTAAGGTAAAAAATTTGTAAATGTAAAGCTATTTTGTATAAATAAAGTTTTTTCAACTAACTAACTAACTAACTTGTTCACAAAAAAAAAAAGGTGGATACCCCCATACCCCCAGGATTCAAACTGTGAAACCTCCGGTTGGATCCTGATGCATCGATCAGAAAAGTCCAATCCACACAAATTGTTGCTACGAAAGCTTTTGACGTACACACTAGCATGTTGATCGACAATGTTAACCAACAATGTTGATCGGCATAGTGTGGACCCTCCTTTAGAAATGCAACAATTGGCGCGATATTACCGTTTTGACCGTTTAAGACTAGTTAATAGTTCCAGTGCGCAAAAAAATCTATGCAAATATTTTCGCATGTCAAAAAAAATTGAGGTGAAATACAAAATTAATTGTTTACATCATTGGTTTACAGTTCCATGCAAAAAAAACCATTGCTGTCATGGAATGTCATGCAAAACAATGGACCAGCAATTGTTTTGCATGCGAAAAAAAGTGTGATGAACAAAATATTTCTTCTTGATAATTTAGTTTTTTTTTCGCATGGAAACTGTAAACTATGCTTTTCCTCAGCACAAATGACAACCATTCAGTGTATAAGGATTAGAGTCGAGTCTTCACTCAAGAGGCATTAAGCTGACTTCCGCAGTGTTCTATCATGTGTCGACCATATCAACACCCAGCGTATCATCCTTGAGCAGTTTATGGAATTTCAATCACCGCTTTACCACATGTTGGTGAATTTTGGAGCTTTTGAGCGAGTTAATCGAGAATGTATAGATCATTGATTGCTAGAGGAATTCCCCCATAAACTAGTGCCATTATTAGAGAGTCCTACATTCAATGGATATCGTTTGAAAGGCTTAGTCATTTAGACTATGCCGATGCCATATGGCAAATAACTTCAAATAATAGTATTAAGTGAGCACTATTCTATATTATTGCGTTTCGCCTAAGTACAACAGTTGGGCTCATCAGTTAGATGCTGTTGTACCTTCCTATGACCCAAATCTCGATAGGTCTTTACCGACTTTTATAGAAATTCACTGCATGAACACACTGTGAATTCTATATCTCTGAATTTAAACAAATTCTCCTAGAAATATAGAATTCACAGTGTGCTTACGCAGTGAATTTCTATAAAGTCGGTAAACACCGATCAAAATTTGCGTCTTTCAATATTCTTCAAATTCAAAACTATGGCAAATAATATCAGTTTGTTGAAAGGGATGTGCCAAACACTTCAAGAGAAAGGAGAGTCGAGTGGTCTAAGAATAAATAGCAAAAACACAAATATAATGCTGACCCTGACAGGCACCTCCAAACATCGGCATATTTTTCTACATGAGGCATCAATTGGAGAAGTTGAACAGTTTCACTACCTTGGCACTTGGCAGTATTGTTTCGGCAAATGGTGGTATGGATCTGGACGTTAAACGAAGGATTAAAAAGTCTCGTGCTGCCTTTGGTACTCTGTCCCCAATTCGGAAATCTAGTTTATTCCAAAATGGTCAATTGAAAAACAAAGAAATATTCTCACTTCTGAACACGTGTAAGATTACCAGTATTTTTGTTTCGTTCGGGCATATAGGTATAGGTTATTGAAATTTGTAGTTATATTTGAATTTAGTCCTTTCTGTATTTTTATTTTCAATTAATAAAAGTGCATAATTGTTCAAAAATACAAAATTGTGGGTGAAAACGAACACTTAAAAGGATGTTTTGGTGTCAGTCGTACATTTTTTAATTTTTTTCAAAATTCAAACTTTCTTATGTAGAAAATCTTACGAAAATATCAATCTGAATAAGAACTCATTTCTATTGCTAGTAATTGACTATGTATTTAAGGAAATAAAACACATCAAATAGATACAACCTTCAAATACGTTGTCAGTTTATATCCATATCTATAATCATAATACAAATCAATGAATCTTTCAGTGGAAACAACAAAAAAAAAAAAACAACAAAACACTCAACAACAAAATATCGATAAGATACAAATCAACAAAACCCCAAAAAAGAAGTAGCTTTGTCGTTTTGAATTTATTATGTGTAGAAGATGGCATTAGCTCATAAACTATCATTTAATCCGTGGCAGTCATAGAAGCACATCACATACACCAGACATCCGGGCAGATAGACAAACAGACAGGAATACAAGTTTAACAGACATGAACAATTGTCTGAAATATTATGACATCACCCCTCCAAGAAGGAAGATGTTTACAAAAACGAGAGAGTCCTTTTAACAAGCATCAAGGATATCTTCATCATTCTTGCACAGTAAAACTATATAACAACTTTTCTTAATAGAAACTCATTGTATTTACAATTCAAAGCAGGAAAATACTCTTCCCATAATAATTGATCAAATGCGAGTCTTGAGTTCGAGGATACAAGAAGTATACTTGGCAAAAGTACATACATACATATATGGTTATGAATTCAGATTTAGTTTAATTCAAGTTGAATTTTGTGGTTTGTGTGTCTGATAATGTGAGACAAGAAGTGAAAAGAGAATTATTTTTAATGAAGAAATAAACAATATTTCAAAGTTTGAATTATCCTTTTAAAGGGGTTTTTGTCAGATATGTAGATATTGGTGGAGGGAACTTATTAAGAAATAATATATTTGACTTCAAAAACAAAATCCTATTGTCAAGAAACTTAAAATGTATGAGGTTTTGAAACTGAATTGTCAACAAAGTTTCAAAAGATATATGTTAATAGTTGGATGTAGATGTATTGAAATAGAAATTTTATATAACCTCAAAACAATTTCTAAGGATATCTACAGCAAAACCACCAAAATATTAATTTTCTCTTTGATGATTATATGTTAATTCAAAATGTTGGTAACTTATTTTCAGTAATTAAAACTTCTAAGGATCAATTCAATAGTAAGTACATAGTACTTGATATCTTGTATCTCCTTCTCGATTTCCCATCTATGCAGACGGGACCAAAAATCACCCGGAGAATTTTCCTCTCAAAACAGCCTAATGCGTTCTCATCCACCGTTAACAATGTCCATGCCTCTGCACCATACATCAGGACCAGATGATATGCGTCTTATACAGGGACAGTTAAGTTGCTCGAGAGAGGTCTATTCTCTATTGCCTTCTTACTCCAAGGAAACAACGATTGAGAAGAGTAATTCTTCGTTTGATTTCAGCACTGGAATCGTTCGCTGAATTAATAGCGGAGCGTGAGCGAGTAGGTAATTGAACGGACTTTTGTGCCTCTAGTGTTGACGTGAGAGTTTTGCACTATTCTTTCAAGAACGATGTTGAGGAAGTCGCATGACAGCGCGTAGCCTTTCTTGACATCAAAGGTGTCGGTAGCCTTTTCCGACCTTGATGGAGCAGGGTGCGTTCTCCATCGTCATCCTGCACAAACGGATGAGTTTGGGAGGAAGGTCAAAACTAGACAGTGCTCGATATATAGCTCGTCTCTATAGATGCTGTCATACGCGGCCTTGAAATCGATGAAAAGGTGGTGGGTATCGATTTGAAACTCCTGGGTTTTCTCCAAGATCTGCCGTAGTACGAATATTTGGTCGATGGTGGACTTCCCTGGCCTAAAGCCACACTGATATGGACCTATCAGGTTGTTGACGAATGGCTTCAGTCGTTCACAAAGTACGGCAGAGAAGATCTTGTAGGCGATATTAAGAAGACTGATGCCTCTGTAGTTGGTGCAGTCCAGAGGATCGCCTTTCTTGAGGATCGGGCAAACAATGCTGAGGTTCCATTCATCGGGCATGCTTTCCTCCAACCATATTTTGCAGATAAGCTGGTCCATACTCTTAACCAATTCATCGCCAGCCACTTTGAATATCTCAGCCGAAAGGCCATCAGCTCCAGTAGCTTTATTGGACTTAAGTTTAGATATAGCCATCTTTACTTCGTCGAGATCGGGTGGACGGAATTGTTGGCCTACGTGCGTCGTCCAGGTTGAATGGTGCAATCTACATACTAGCGGAACTCGGTTCGTCATTGCCGTTATACAATTTGTAGAAATGATTTTTCCGTATCCCCAGCACCAACTGCGATTCTACTACGATGTTCCCCTGATCATCCTTGCAGGCTTCGGTTCGGGCCTACCCCTGGGAGGTTCTTTTCACTTTTTGGTTAAATTTCAGAACTTCATTCCTGCAATGGCATCCCTCTATTTCCTCGATCGCGCACTTTTCATGCTCTTTCTTTCTCCTTCTTAGAAGCTTGCGTTCCTCTCTCCTTTTCTGCTCGTAAAGCTCACGAGCAGCACTGGTCCTTCTATGCAGCCCCGCTGTGTATGCTTGTTGTTTGGCTGTATGTACTTGCCGGCATTCTTCATCGGATCAGGGGCTTCGCTTTGGTGGTCACGCGAGGCCCAGCACGTCAGAAGGGGCGTCTCTGATGGTTTAATGGCAGTTCTTCCACCGGAGTTAGTGGAATAGTCCTATTTAAGAGGGCACGAGGTGCTCGATCGGAAAAGGACCTGGCAATTTCCTGCAACTGTAGCCGTCAAACTTCCTCACAGTATTTCCTTGTTTTGGTTTTGGTCTGGATTTCCGTAGCACTACCTTGGATACAACAAGGTAGTGGTCCAAGTCAACGTTGGCTCCTCGGAACGTTCGGACATACTTGATACTAGAGAAATGCCTTGCGTCGATCGCAATGTGGTCAATCAGGTTAGCGGTTGATTGACCAGAAATTCGCCATGTCCCCTTGTGTCGAAATGCGGGAATTGCGTACTAGTTACCACAACGTTTCGCCCCGCAGCAAAGTCGATTAGCCTGAGCCCGTTAACGGAGGTGTTGTCGTTCAGGCTATATCTTCCAATTGTGCCACCAAAGAGGTCTTCTCTTCCTAGTTTGGCATTTAAATTACCCAAGACAATTTTAGTATCATGCCTAGGGCATTGCTCATGCCTTGTCCAGGAGCTCGTAGAACTCGTCCTTGGTATCGTCATTTTTTCTCTGTGAGGACATGCGCGCATATGAGGCTTATGTAGGCGAATTAAGCCTTGATGCGAGTTTTCGAGAGGCACTCGTTTACTAAGTTGAAACTCAAGACTTCTTGCCTAAGTCTGCCTCTAACGACGAATCAACATCCAAAAAGACGCTTCCCTTGTGCTGGTAACAATCACGTAGTAGATGTCGCAATCACCGTACTAGATGTCGAAGTCTTTCAGTTTTCTTTTGCCCAGCCCATCCCATCGAACTTCTTGGATAGCGGTGATGTCTGCTTTGTAGCAGTCTATGGCTTCCGCTACATGTTCGGCTGCATGTGGTCTATAGAGAGACAGAACCTTCCACGTGCAGATCCGAAGTTCGTTGTCCTTATTTCGTTTGCTAGGTACGTCAACAGTAAATCCGTCCGTATCATAGGCCTGTTGTTGCTTCGCAACTTAATAGCTTTACGTGGCCGGGAAGTCACCCTGAGACGGCACGACCACCAACCTGGAGGATCAGACCCTAACAATATAACACCAAGGGCGGGGAGCCGGATTAACCGCTCCTTATAGGCCTGATCTCCGAATATGTCGTAGTAGCTCGTATAAGGTGCTCACTAAGTAGTTCAACTTAACTGGAACTGTAGACGCCACCGTTGATTCCATCTTTAGAATTCTTCCGCTGCCACCTGGATAAAGGAGAAGTTCCTTAGTGGGAATACTGCTTCCCCTCTCTCGTTTTTTGCCGCCTAAATTCGTTCAAAGGTATTGGAACCCCATCTTCAGCTTGGTTAAGGTGCTAAACGTCGCGGAAAATAGGATTATTTAACTTTAGAATATTGCGGTCGACACGTTGCATAACCATTTTCGACCTGCACGAGTTCTTGAAAGTAAAGGCAACGATTTAGTATCTCAATAGTTTTTTGTTTAAGACACCACTTGTATGATTAGGAAATTTTGATTTTTGAAGAAAAGATAATGACGTTACTCATACAACAAATTCCCTCTAAAAAATATCTCCTTTTAGCAAAAGCAACTATGATGAGTATTTTTCGAAGCGTTCACAGAAAATCCTCATTAATTCCTTTAGTTGCGCTGTGTGGTTAGGTTTCCATTTAATGAAAATTTTGAATAAATATAAGAAATAATTTCGCAGGCTAAAACAAACGAAATGTATCTCTCCGTCTATCAAACTATTCCAAGTCGTCCAAACAGCCAGCAGCGAAAACGTTAATTTTCCCAGAAAATTCAACATCTGCACAGCTAGTGGGTTTCCGGTGTTTCTCGCTCCGTGTAATTTATTCCGTCTGAGCAATTAATGCAAAGAAACACCAACGAACGAATGGCATTGTGTTTCTTATACTGTTTTTATATATTTTTTATTGTTTACTTAAATTGCACGCAAATGAATCAGTTTTCCACTGACATCTTCTGCAGTTTATAATTTTTTTTAAATTATTTTATGAAATATACAAAAGTATCCTTGAATGTGAAAGACAAAAAAGGAAATTCAGAGTGAAAGATATTTATATCGCATTATAAAAGGCGAACGAAACAATGAACAGGATAAACGCCCAACCAGCAGCAGGAGCATAGCGGGAGTGGGAGTTGTGAATTGTGTGGCTGATGCCTGCTGGTGCATCACCTTGCGGATATCTCCCATACGTAGTCATAACGTTTTTCGTCTGCCATTTTGTTAGGAATATAATACTCGTAATTTTATTAAAATCGAAAGGACTGCTTTTGCTGCGCTATAGCCAAGTCAAAGTAGACTCTGTGCTGCGGTATTTGTCGAGACTCACCAGGGACAATAAAGCAAAAGGAGTCATAATAATTATATTGCGCTTTGGATGAGACCGGGCATCTGGAAGCTGGAGGAAGTTGAAATTCATCATCCAGCACAATCGCAGTCTGAATGAAAATGAAACTCATTACTGAATTAAGCGGAAACCGGAAAATTAAGCGAAGAAATTAAGAGTTTGTCAGTTATCAAAAGAATACTGCAAGGCTGTGTATAGTGAGATAAATTTGAAAATAGGTGTAGAAGGTGCCGATAGAAAGGAGTCCTTTATTAAAAGGTGGATTTTTCTTGGAGGATATTTTTATACCAAATAGAATGCAAATTCTAAAGTCGTACTTTTACCATAGTATAAATAAGTCCTTCATAATTAGTTGAACGCAGAAGTTCGTTCCATCAAGTATATACAAAATTCAATTATTTTCAATGAGGAATCAATAACGACATGGACTTCGATTCTTTAAAACACAATGCTGCCTTTCTCTCGCTAAAGCAAAACTCAGCCCCGATCGATATTTAAAACACATTTTGAGCTAAAAGGCATTTAAAAACCACACTCGGATGGATTTGGAAACATTTGCAGTTCTTTTTTTTTTTTTTTGCATTTTTGCATTTTTATTCTGGAATTCGCAGGTCACCAAAAAGTAGATAAATAAATAAATAAATTGGGTGGCGCAACAGCTCGTGGAGAACCAGGCCCCAGTGACTTACAACTCTCAACCATTCCTGTGTGCGTGTTGTTGGCAGGAATGGAGGGGACGGGGACCTACAATTTTTTGCCGAGTCCAAACGGCTAAATGAGAAGCACTTAAGGTAGAACTAAAATATTCGGAAGGGCACTGAAGCTAATGTCAAAAACCAATGAAAAGTAGCTTTCCGTACTGTCAAAAAGGGAACACACCCATAATTAATCTATCTCTTATTGGCATTCCAAGTTCACCAAATGTCAGTTCTATTGAAACTTGACGAAACCTTCGATTCCGCAATTATAGCCGCATCATATGCTTTCCGTGTATTTGCTTGTTTTCTTCTGACCACTTAAGTGTCCCTCCGGGCAATAAAGTTCTAGCTTTATTCATATCAAGTATACTCTTGGAGGTCACTTCCTTGCAATAGGCAAAACATTTCTGTTTTTAGGTGGCACGGCAAGGATCGAACCCACGCCCCGAGGTACTATGAAGGTACTGCACTTACTTCACTGTAAAGTTAATTTCAATCAAACTCGACAAAACAGTGTTAGAGGACACGAGAAGAGTGGGTCCCAAAATTCCTGCAAAATACCTGCAGCTTAAATCACTGAAGCAATTTTCTCAAATTTTGAACTTAAGATTTTCTGGTAATGCTGTTACGGTAAAATTTACAAAAACTAGTCTTTTTCGATTCCCGATCCTCGGTTCCTCTATTCCCAATTTCTTTTTGCAAGTGTTTCTTTCAACCTACCGAGAGAGAGAAGGACAGCCATGGACCATCAGCCATCAGTTCACTCTCTCAGTATCTTGAAGAAACAATAATCGACGATACCAACTTTGACGTTAAAAGTGGATACGGTGATACACTAATGAATTTGCGATAGACGGATGATCTGATGAACATGGGTGACAGTTGGTCTCCTTTGAACAATACTCGACAGACGGGTAGTCTGGACAAAATTTATCCTAGAAGAAGCTGACGTCACTCGTTGGAGAATGGCTAAGTGCCCAACATAACTGTAACTTATATAAATGTAAGAGATGGAACGTTTACTTTAGTCCCCACTTCCCCCAAATCATCGCAAAAATCGAACGATACTTAAGTTAAATTTACGATGTAGGGAAGTTCTGCTCCTTGCTATCTTTGAGTAATTAAATAAGCCCTCCACCAATTTTCCACATTAGATTTGGGTAGTTAGTTCCGAGGGATAAAATGCATTCGGGTTGAAATTAGCTTTCTTTTTCGTTTCGAAAGACTTTTCTTTCTTATATAAATACTAAGGGATACATGGCTGGATTCGTTCATCGAATTCGCCGTTCCTGGGAGTGAAACCAGCGATCGAATTCTACGATGATTGTGCATGAGTCGCTGTGAAAGTACGAGTAAGAAAGACCACTGGCTTTCAACTCCGTTGGCTCTCTCTAGCGACCATTCAGAATGTAGCTGAATGATGACGTGACCGAAGACCACGGCCACTGATGGGCTGAAAGAACTAGGGTTGGAGAAAAAGAAAAGGTCATTCAGGCAAGGTTAAAAGTTTGGGTGTCACTTCTTTATTGTGTATCAAATGAACCAGAGGTTTTTGGAAAATTAAAGAAAAAAAGCGGAAAGGAAAATTTGTTGAAATAGAAAAAAAAGTTGAGTGCGAAGAATAGTTTTGAAAATTTGTGATTGGAAGAAATTCTTAAAAGAAAAAAGGTGGAAGAATAGTAGAGAAGCTGTGAGCTGAGACGGGAGAAGGGAGATAAACTCCCTAGGAAGGAGATAGTGGCAGGAAAAAGGAATAACCTAAGTATTACCTGCTGTCCAACAATTTGTGTATTGGTTGGTTTTGATCGTGAATAATTTTGTTTGTCCGAATAAAATACTCATATTTTATCGTTTGGTTTTTGCCTCGTAATATTCCGAAAATTATGGAACTCGTGACCCATATCTCGGTAAAAAATCTGTTCTTTCGTGGTCAAGGCATCACCTTTGGTGGGATACTACTGTCACCAACGAAGGCAAGGCGATTGCTGACTGACTGGATACCAACAGCGATCAGCACTCATTGGCTGTTATTCCACAACCCAAACCAACCTTCTCCAAAACACCATCAACATTAGATTTCTTCATTTCTCCATCTAATTTTATTCATATTCTTCCAGCAATCAGCAACTTCACCTGCACCATAGTACCCAGCGGCTATGACCATGAAGCTGTTCAGCTAAGTACCAAACTCAATCAACCCATCTTCCTAGCGACAGACCCTGTGGAAAACTTCATCAACTACAGGAGACTGGTTGTTCACAGGCTACAAAGACACGTTGAAGACACCAAAACACTTCCACCCGAAAACTGGAACCTATACAACATTGAAATTGACACAGCCATTGACTGTCTGGAACTGGCTGTTGCAAACGCGTCGGCTAACCTAAAGCAGCCCAAGACGTCAAAGGACAAATATCAGCACCTTCCCCAGTATATCCAAAACCTATATGCCTACAGGCAACGACTTAGGAAACGCCTTCAAAGGATCCACCATCGAGAACTCAACACAACTAAAAGCAACTACCAGACAGTGTGTCAACAACTAAAAGCAACTACCAGACAGTGTGTCAACATAATGTTTCAGAATGCAGTCAATCAAACCTGGATCTGACGCCTTTAGAACATCAATAGACTAATCGGCCGAAAATCACCAACGCCTGAGATGATCATCACCAACAATGGAGAAGCAACAATGATACAGGACAAAGTTGAAGCCTTAGCTTCCCATTTGACAGGAAAGTTCATACCAAGCCCATCAGATGATCCAGTTTTCCTTGGCAAAATTGAGGCCTCTTTTCTATACAGCAGATAATGATGCCCAACTTAGATAGAGCAATGTTTAGCGACACCAATCCTGTAAGACAGCCTAAGCCTGACCACCCCAGGAGCCAGGAGAGATAGCTGATTTTATTCGCAATTACAAACCAAAGAAGTCAGCTGGACCGGACGGGGTATCCAGCTTTGTTCTAAAAAGGCTTCCACAAACGGTGATGGCTAACAACATCATATTCAAGAACTGCATCAACAACAGTTACTTTCTCCAAAAGTGGAAAACTGCAAAAATCTTGGCGATTCCCAAGAAAGATGAAAGGAATATGATCACCAACTACAGGCCAATTTCCCACCTCAACAATCTAAGTAAGCTCTTGGAAGAGCTGATACTCAGGAAGCTCAAGAAGTTCTGTAGTAAAAATAATATCATCCTAAACATGCAGTTCGGTTTCGGGAAAAATTTTCCACCCCGTATCCACTCCTGAAGTTACATCATGACATCACCACATTTTTCACAGCAATCAAGTTACTGTCGGATGCTTCCTGGATATGGAGAAAGCATTCGACAGTGTATGGATTGAAGCTCTTATCCGTAAACTCCACATACTGGGCTTTCGCTTAGCACTAATCAAAATTATATTTTTCTTTCTTCCAGGAACTTTTCCGTGCAACTGGAGAACTGCAAATCGACAGTGAAGAGCATTTAGACTGGAGTTGCCCAAGGTTCGAAACTTGGACCACTTCTCTACAACATCATGACCTCTGACCAACTAATCTGAAGTGAATGTGAGAATCTTCTCATCGCTGATGGATGACTCACTAACATATTACATTCTCTCCATTGATAGCTGTCCGAGAAGTCGAGGCACACATCCGCAAACTATTCTAATTTTACACCAAATGGGGTAGACGGATCAAGTCATCCAAATCGGAGCTTGTCTGCTTCAGAAAACCAGGGGGGGCAGATGCGGTCGCTCAGCTGGAAGCTGCAGAAGCATCACCCTAGCACTTCCAGACGGATCCAGACTACGAGCCAAACGCAGCGCCAAATACCTAGCATCAACTTTAACGAGCTGCTGAGTTCCACCCACATTCACAGACTGTCCTCGGAAAAGCCAATTTTGAGGATCTCTACTGGGCTTTACTTCGATCGTCAGCGGCATAAGCATTTCTCCGAGGCGAAGATAGCCTCCCTGGACAAGTTCTCATTACTATTTTGCAGATATACGTCCACTACTATTTTCTTTAAATTTCAAATTTCTTCTTATAGCCCAGTCAATTTGTACTCAAATTGTGGAAGTAGTATTGAAAAACAAAAAAACACAAAAAACATTGCACCACCATGCAACAATTCAGGACGATGGCGATGTGCAATATCGTAGGATCAAGTTTTATATTTCGCAAGTTTTTAAAAACAATTTAATTTAAAAAGCCACTTTAACCTGATCTTTGCGAGCAGTAAAGCAGCAATATTAACTTTTAAACCAACAATTTTGCCATGGAACAGCTTATTCCCACTGGTTCTTATACCATCTGCGCTCCTCGATATTAAATTTTTATTTTATCCCCTCGGCAATCGCAATCGGAGCTTCTATCTATGAACATCAGCAAAGGAAGAACGAACGTCCACCACATACACCTAATCTGCATAATGATGCCTTTATTTTCTGCTACCTCCTTGGAGGCACCTTTATCTCATATAAAAGAAGTGCACTACACAAAGCTAACGTAAAGTCGCTACCGTCATAACTAGCCACCGGCAATACCCCAGCTATACATAGTCATTTGCATGCCTTTTCTCCAGGAAATCCACAGAATTTCTGCTTCAGGATAGCCACAAAAACTGAGAAAGGGTTGCAAGAAGCACCGTCCCCTAATTATGCAAAGTACCTTAGATACTGAGGGAAAGTTCCCACAAGGATCACACTGAAGGTATGAGGTATGCCGGGTTGCCCGGTCGAACCCGTTGAGGTTCCTGTCTTCTGTAAATTTTTTTTTATCTTCCTACAACACCAAAGTTGCACTCTTTTTGAACGGGAATATAATATTCAATTAGAGAAAGTTTCATTCATTTTATCTCCCGTAGAAGTGAAGCACTTTATAGCTAGGTAACATGCTCCGAGATGTATATTCAGAGATACAAGGTGAAGTTTTTTAAAACCGAAAACTGTTTTTTTTTTTATAATGTAGGTATAGGATGAGGGCTTCACCGATGGTAAAATTTGCAGGTGTGTAGTTTAATGCGCTTCCGACAGGTAACCACAAAAACATGGCTTTGGTTGTTAAAACAAAAAACTTTTACAATGTAAGCACTACCCGCCCACCAGCCGCGCTGATGCGATCATCCTCATCCGCTTCCCAAAGCCTTCAAGAGTCAAACAAAAAGGGATTATCTGGTTGTGTTTTGGATTCCATTAGTTGTGAAAGGTCATTGCTTGTTTGAGTCTCAGCTTATTGACAACTTTTTGTTGAGGGAATGGATTGATAGAGTGAGAGAGAGATTTTTCAATCAATCATGAAATACCAAACTTAATCTGTTCAAACTGACGCATAACAGTGGGGCAATCTATACAGCAAAGTTGGAATAAATTAAAAAAAAAGGTCCCATATACATATGTATGTATAGGTTTAAATTGATCCTATGGACTGCAAAACGTGCATCAAAAATTCTTCAAGTATAAACGATCAATTCAAAAACTATTAATATAATAAAAATATCGTCACCGTTATACATTTTTTTTTAGAATAAGACATTGTTAGTAATGCGGTTTTGTTTTATTATTTGTTTTCTATTTAAATAAAAAAAGAAATTGCTCCTCCTGGATGAAAAAGACCCTCTTGATTTTCTTATCTCGCCGCAACTAACACGCTCTTTGTGTGTTTCCTGCTTTGCTTTTTTGCATACTAAAGATTCATCAAAAGTCAAACATCCCATTTTTCATATTTTTACTGAAATTTTTGAGTGAAAATGTTTTGAAAAATTAATTTTCAAATTAAAGATTTCGAAAAAAAAAAGTTATTTATTATTTTAAACTTTAATTTAACTTAAGCTTTAACTTTAACTTTGACTTAAATTTAAACTTCAATTTCAACTTCAACTTCAACTTCACTTCAACTTCAACTTCAACTTCAACTTCAGCTTCAACTTCAACTTCAACTTTAACTTTAACTTTAACTTTAACTTTAACTTTAACTTTAACTTTAACTTTAACTTTAACTTTAACTTTAACTTTAACTTTAACTTTAACTTCAACTTCAACTTCAACTTCAACTTCAAATTCAACTTCAACTTCAACTTCAACTTCAACTTCAACTTCTACTTCAACTTCAACTTCAACTTCAACTTCAACTACAACTTCAACTTCAACTTCAACTTCACCTTCAACTTCAACTTCAACTAAACTTAAACTTTAACTTAAATTTAAATTTAAACTTACGATGTGGTGGTAATGGCGAAAAATGAAGAAGAGATAATATGCAAAGCATGATAAGAAGACTGGTGAAGTACTTCCTGTCTCCTGGGGTATGTGTTCAAAACGTATGGAGGGCAGGATGCACATATGAAGGACAGTATAAAAAAAGGCAGCAGCGGCCATGAAGGAAGCATAGGGGATTGGAAGGAGAGAATTCGAGAAGGATTAGGAGAGAAAGAAGTGGCTTTTCGACACTGGTGTGGACGGTGATGGGATATAGGGCAGACGTATGGGGATGAGAGGAGAGACAAAAAATGTTAAGGATGCAAGAGAGGTACCTCAAGTGGATGCTAGGGGTAGAATGGCAAATTCCAAGATACATGGTAAGAGAGGAAACAAAAAGAGATAAAATAATGATAAGAGCAGGGAAAAGGGCATGGAATTATGAACAGATATTAACAGATGGAAAAGGAAGCGAAATAGCAAGGGAATGTTTAGAGGAGATGAAAGAGAGACAGAGAGATGGATGAGAAAGAAGGTCACGATCGGAACAAGGGAGAGAAGAAATGAAGGGACGAGAAGACAGTTTGAATTGATACGAGAAAGTAGAAAGAGAAGGCAGGATAAAGCAGGAGAAGTAAAGAAGGGAACGAATAAAAGAATCCAGATACAACAGGTGGTATCAAGACGTAATGACAGAAGGGATCCTACAATATTTAAAAGCGGGATGGAAGACAGAAAGAACAAGGAGAATTGCAAGTGTCAGGCTCAAAGTTGCCACTTTACTGCAATTGCAGTAGATCTACTAAATTTTGTTCTCAAAATCAATCTGCTGCCTTAAAATAAAATCTACTGCACTTGATTTTACGAACAAAATAACCCTTTACGGCTTAGTAATAATATGATAAGTTTAAAGAACAAACAAATTCTTTTTATGTTTTGAAGAAAAACAAATATTATATTTTATTTATTTATTAGTTTTGTTCGAATGACATATTTATTTTTTTGAAAAAATAAATAAAAGAAAGATATGTACTGCGAAAATATTGAATCTACTGCAGTTTTTTGCAAATCTGCTGCGAAATTTTTTTTGAGAAGTGGCAACCCTGGTCAGGCTAGGGAATGAGGAGAGAGAAAGATGGATCTGAAAACAGGAAGAGGAAAGAATGTGCAGAAAATGTGAAGGTGAACAAGAGATGTGGAAGCCGGAGCATGCATTAGAAAGACGCAGGTCTGGCGGAGAAATTGAGAAATCAATAGGGGAAAGGATGCGGGAAATAATGGACGAAACGGGGAAGGGGAAGAGTGGATAAAGGAACTAGAGGCGGTGAGAAAAGATAAGGTGAAAGAGAGGGGAAGAGAGGAAGCAGAGTAAGGAAACGGGAGTCTCGTAACCCTTAAGGGAGGCAATACCAATCAATGCAATACATTAAACTTAAACTTAAAGATAAACTTAAACTTAAACTTCTCCTTTTTATTTTTCTTCAGCATGTCCTGAGTCTACCTTTTCTCCAAAAATAGTAATGCGCAATTTATTAAAATATTGAGAAATCTTCAGTTTTTCGATTTTTTTTTTTTTTGAAATTTAATTTCGAACAAACAGTTTTGAGATTAAACTTCCTTAGCTTACGAGTTTTACCAACATATTGAAAAGTGGTTAGCGTGACCATTCACGCAAGGGTGAATTTATTAGGATTTTCAGTTTTAAGCATGCTTTTGCCCCAAAAAACATATTCAATGATAAAAACCCTTGAACGTAGTTATTCCATATTAAAAGGTTTATACGAACTGATAAGAGAATTAAATGTGAAAAACTAAAATAAACAAGTTAAACAAAAATCTGCCAGAAAAACTTGTTTTATTAATTTTTCAACACATTATTATCAATTAAATGGACTTTAATGATCTCGAAATTACCAATCTTTCAAATAATGTTGTTACACAAACAAATATATTGAGTGTTGGTAGTACCAAGATGTGTTTATAATATAATCCAGCGGCAAATGAACTCCGAAATAAAAAACAAAAACATATTTCCTTAATTGATAGCGATACAGAGACAGACAGAGGTCAAACAGACCAAAAGCTTTCCATCTGTGAAATAGGAATACAAAATGTTAAAGCATTATTATGATGCTTCATGATTTAAAAATATTATTCAGACCTTAAGGCTAGTTATTAATCACATCTGATTGAGCTCAGAACGATATGGTTTGAAAAGCATTTAGCTTCATATTTATGTATACTCTTAAAGTCAATCAAGTTCCAATTAATATAAAAAAATAATTACAAGTGAAATGGTTCAAATTTAATGGGCAGCTCTTAACATACCACCACAAAGGTGACTTCACCTAGTTTACTGTCGGAATTCAGATAAATTTTGTTTATTTTGTTTGGAAATGCACCTGATTTTGTGCTCTTATCCCTGTGAGTTTTAATATAGTGCCAAGAATATTATTCTTTTGCTTAAAATGTCTCTTTATATTTTTTTTAATTTTCAAACACGGTTCTTGTTCCAGTTTGTTACTTTTTTCGACTATCAAGCTTAGTTTCTCTTTAAAATAAGGAAATTGTTGCTGCCTTGTATATTTGTCACTTAAAGTATAGACTCTACTGTCAACAACACTGTCAATGTGATATGTGTAGTGTGTTGAAAGTTTTAAACGTCAATGTGCCGTGGGTGGTTGTTTTCCTTAATCAATTGTTTATTTTTGTGTTATAAACCATTATCGATAACAAATAACAGGATATCTATTATTTTCTTTGATATTATTTTTCAAGAAATAATAATTCAATGTGAAAATGTGGGTATTAAAAATGTTGTTGCTTATGTCCAGTTTTGTTTGGTGCTATGCTATTTGTTAATTGTTTTGATTTTTATAATGATAAAGAGTTTTTATTCACCTCAGTCGTGCGACAATAGAGAATGGTTATATTCATTCTCTTAAGATAAAACACCACAACAACAACTGTGCGTATTTTGTGCATTTTATTTTTTGATTTAAATTTTGTATTTTTGCTTCGGTATTTTGTCATTGATAATATAGCCTAATAATTACTTCTGTTGATACTAAGAGATTTAAGAGCTTTGTTTACTTTAAATTTGTATTCTTATTAAGAACTTAAACGCGTCTCTTATCAGCTTCGCTTTTTTTGGAGCATACTTTGACATACTTCCGTACTTTGTAGGGCTGCCTACTTTGAATTTAATTTCTTATAGTCGGGATCTAGCCCAGGAAAATTACATAAACAAATCTGCAAAACTAAGAAAAGATTTCGACAAAGCTGAATTTTGGTGGAGAGCTTTGTTTTAACGTCCTAAGATTTTTTCTAAAAAGTACCCATGATTCGGGTCGGGTCTAAAATTTTGTTTGACAAATATGCGAAGGTTAAAATTGTAGCTACTGTTATTCTAAACAAACAAAAATTAACCTACTTTTAATCTCCTCATTATAAAACCAAGGTTTTGGGGTGCTTGGAGTAAGGGGAAAGCCATTTTGAAAAAGAGGGTGATTTTGTTTCGTCCAATAACTTAATGGAATTTAATTCTACAGCTAAATGATGAAAGAATAACTCTAAGACAATACAATTTTATTACTTTAAACGAGCTAATCTTGTATATTTGGGTTATCGAAAATGGCTCCTACGATTTGGATGAAATTTTCAGTTTGTTTCTATGAACGAGCAAAAAGTAAAAAAAAAAAATAATGTTGTAAAATCCGCCCACTGCCACGCCCATTTTTATTATTTCTTGGTTTCTTGTCGAAAATGTTATATTTCTTGAAAACGATTTAAATGACTTCGTTGATATGTTCAGTTTTTATTCAGCGAAAGATAAAAATCAAAAATATTTTCAATAAAATCCGCCTGCTGCCACGCCCTTTTATATTATTTATTCAAAATTTGATTGTATGAGTAAGAAAAAAGAATTGAAAGTAATTTTAATAAAATCCCCCTCCTGACACGCCCACTTTTCAAATTTGTTTGATTTTTAAAGGGGGATAGATTGGCTAAGATGAGATTTTTCATAGTTCGTTCTAATGAGAAAGAAACAAAATTGAAATTCAAAAACATCCACCTACTACCACGCCCACTTTTATTATTTCTTGGTTTATCGGAAAAGGCTCGTATGCTTTTGATGGAATTTTCAGAATTGATTCACAAGGAGAGGAAAATAATTAAAAAATGTATATTTGGAAATTATGTCCAATGCCGCACCCACTTTTATTATTTATTTGTTTTTCGAAAATGACAACAACGAACAACGATTTGGATAAAATTTTCAGAGTTAGTTTGTTTGAGAGAGTTAATAGTTTAGAGCTTTATTAAGCTAAATTTGCCTCTGGCCTTACCCACCTTTCTAATTTGTAGATTTCTCGAGTAAGAATCTATCGATTCAGAGTTTGTTATTACGAGCAAGAAAGATAAGGAGTGGTGTTAGTTAAATCCACCCACTACCACGCCCACTTTTATTATTTTAAGTTTCTCGGAACCAACTCTAATGATAAAATTAAATTTTCAGAATTTGTTTGAGATAGAAAAAACTTTGAAAGGTTACTTTATTAAATCCAGTCTATCCAGTTCTTATTGCTTGATATCTCAGGGATGGCCTTTATCATTTAAATAGCATTTTCTTATTTTGGTCTTATAAGCAAAACAATCTTAGAAAATGTTGCTACAAAAAATCGTCCACTGGCAAGCCCAATTTGAATATTTTAAGGTTTCTCGAAAATGGCTCTAACGGTTTGGATTAAATCTGTACCTTGGTTCTAAAAGGGCCAATGTCTATTTTTAACAATATTTTTAATTATAATTAAAAAGCTTAATTTTCGATTTCTCAAAAATTATAAAATTGGACATTGGCCCTTTTAGAACCAAGGTACAGAAATATTCAGAGCTTGTCTGTTTGAAGATGAAAAACATTGGGAAAGTATTTTTATTAAAATCCACCTATTGCCATGCCAACTTTTAAATTAAGCTAATACAGTTTAAATTACATTTTCAGAGTATGTATGAGAACAAAAAATTTAATTGTATAGGAAAAATTCGGTTGTACAAAAAAGTAAATTTGCCCTTCTTGCAGATAAGGGTCCAAGAATATTTTTTGAATTCATCATATTTAAATGATAGATAAATTTCACGGCGTGACTATTGCGAAACTATTTCGAGAAATCCACGATACAGGTAGCCGTGTAAATGAAACATAAAACCACATTTGGAATTTTTAACGACGGTTTTAGCTTATTGAAACCTTTTTGAAAAAAATAATTTTGACAAAAAAAATTTGGCGAGACTAAAGCAAGATGATGGAAGAACATTCTAAATGCCAAAAACCACGTGTAAATATCACGGCGAGACCAAACCGAGACCATAGTGAGAAAACCACGACACAGATTGCCGTGTAAACGGGAACGGCGAGACAAAAACGAGATTAACACAATGACCACAATAGCACTGAAAGCCATGTAGACGGTATCTACGGCGTCGTTATCGTAATACCTTTTTTTTTAAATGTTGATGACAATTTGAGTCTGAGTTCTGAATTATCTGAAATATTTAAAACAACACAGACTTAATATCAACTTTTTCTCAGAGAGAAAATACCATTTTTGATTTATTTTCCATGGAAACAGTTTTAGGTTGATCGTTTCCCTTTATTTTTTAGAAAAAAAAGAAAAGAGTTATTCTGGAAATGAAATGATAAATCTCACCCAAAGACCTAAAAAAATAATTTTTAAAAATTAATCTCAGACCGAGACCAAAATGAAATTTGACGAATTTAATATCTCTCAGTAAGAAACCAATTGAAAATATAGTTCAACTGTTATTTTGATCTCTGGTTTGTATGATTTAGCATCCCGTTTCCTTTAACTGGCTTAGTCTATGTCAAACTATGACAAAATCTTATGAGGACGACTGTGGGATACCCTTTATAATTTATATGTATTTATGTATTCTCTAAGACGCTGTTAAAATTAGATTGTCTTGACTTTTTTTGACGTCTCTGCACTCTGAAAGGAATGGAGAAGTCAAACAAGATTTTTTCAATTTTTTTGAAAATGTATGGATTTTTGTTGACGTTTTCTTTTGTGACAACTGTTTTCTGTTTAATTAATTCCTAGGCGAGCTCAGATTTTTCTTTTGTTTTAACGACTTCTCAAATTCAAAGTGAGTCTGTTTTCTGTTGTGTTCACATTAATTTCTCAACTGAAGAAGTTGGAAGAGTGTCAAAATAATTCAGTTCAATGTGAACATTGTCTAAGACGGTGTCCACATTGGGTATGAAAAAGTGGATTTTTAATGACTTTTCAGTATTCATATCTCGCTCCCACTCCTTCATTGAAGTGAGATGTGAATACTGAAAAGTCATTAAAAATCCACTTTTTAATACCCAATGTGGACACCGTCTAAGAGAGTGTTAAGAGTTTTGAGTCGGATGGAGGAGATAATAGGCTTGTTCGTGTACTTTTTGGCAGTCTGTCAAATTTTGAGGAGTGCAGATATGCAGCTCTCTTAGAGAGAAGTAAAACTGTGCAAAAGTACACGAACGCATAAAACCAAATTTCTACCACTTTTTAAATATCAACAAAAAGGAACAAAGAAAACCTTTTTAGAAAACAAAGCTACAACATACAAATTTGTATTTAAACTTTATATTCTTAATTTAGTTTGATATTTTTTTGTATAAATTAATCCCAAACTCAGCATTCCACAAATGAATGAAATTAAATTAAATGATAGCCCAATAAATGTTTTTTATAAAAAAAAGAGATAAGAAATAAAAAACACTTTTACCAAGAAAAAAAAAAACTAAACTAAAACTAACCAACCACCATTTTATATTAGTGTTGCTGTTCTCAGCACAGCACTTACCATTTCTGCCCAAACAAATTAACTTGACAGAATTTGGCAAAAATTGTCAGGAAGGGCAAATTTTTTACTCTCATGAGCTTCTCTTCTGCCAATAAATATTTTTTCGAACGCGAACAGTTTTGGGCTTAATTTGGTAGAATTGGATGTATTGTGTGAGAACACGAACAGACCTAATTTAGTGTAGCTTCCTTAGCTTCTAGTAATTTGCTATCAATATTTCTTTCCTGTCCATTTCATATCATTACGGAGTTTACTTTACTACTACATACTTACTTAGGTCCTCGGACCGGTTACGTCCGTGAGTTTCCCCTTGCGGGGCATAGGGCCTCCACTACTCCTGCGCGCCATCGTGTACGGTTTCTGGAAATGTACCTCAGCTCTCTCCAACTCTTCCCCAGTTGTGCAGATTCCTCTTCGACCGTTCTTCGCCAAGTACTTCTAGGTCAGCCCACTCCTCTGCCCCGCTGCGTGAAAGGGTTCCATTGCATCGCTTGGCTCGCAATACACTCGTGGCCTTTTCGATGCGCATGTCAAATCCACTGCCACTTACGTTTTCGTATTATAGAGTCGATGGGTTCCTGACCTGTCCGCGCGTGAAGTTCATCGTTGGAGATACGGTTAGGCCAGACAATCCGCAAGATGTTTCGCAGACATCTATTAACGAACGTTTGCAGCTTTCTTGTGACAATGGGTGTTACTTTCCAAGTGCTGCATCCATAAAGAAGCACGGATTCTAAATTGGAGCGAAACAGTCGTAGCTTGGTCTTTAGGCTTATAGAGTTGTTTCTCCATATTTTGGACAGCATCCCGAACGCAGCCTTTGCTTTCCCGATTCGGCTGGTTATATCTAGCTCTGTCCTGCCATCAGTAGAGACAATACTCCCAAGGTATTGAAAGCTCTCTACCATCTCTATTGGTTGTCCAGAAATATCTATTTGAGTAGATGAGGAAGTTCAAAGGCTGATCCTTTTTGTTTTCGACGTATTGATCTTGAGCCCGACGCGACGGTTTCAGCTTCTGTCTTCACCCTTGTTGTCATTTGATGGAGATCCATGATCCTATGAGAGAGTAAGCATACGTCATCCACGTAGTCCAGATGTTTCAGCTGTGATTGCAGATTCCACTGAATTCCTCCATTTGCAGTCGACAAAGCTGCTTGCAGCACATCACTTATTACCAACAGGAACAGTATTGGTGACAGTATACCTATACAACCCTGTCTAACCCCACTTTGGATTTAAATTCCTCTGACAATATTCCTTTATGCAGAACGTGACATTTGGATCCTTCATATGTAGCCTTGATAATAGCAATCAATTTATCCGGGATGCCCCTCTTGCGCAAGGCAAGCCAAATAAATTCTCTATTGACATTGTCAAACGCGCCGTTTCGAAATCGATGAACAGCAAGTGAAGTGGTGATCGATTTTCAATGATGATCCGCAAGGTGTTGATGTGGTCCACACAGGAAGATCCAGTGCGGATACCTGCTTGTTCAGCGTCAAGCGTGTCTTCTAGGTGGTCTTTTATTCGCTCTAGGACGATTCTTGCTATAACCTTCGCTACAGCAGGCAGCACGCAAATTCCTCTCCAGTTTTCGCACTGCGTAAGGTCTCCTTTCTTTGGGAGCTTGACAATCATTTCCTTTTTCCACTCCTCAGGAAAACTCTCTGTTTCCCAAGCTCTTTCTATGAGTGTGTACAAGAGCTCAGTCGATGTTGTTGGCACTGCTCGTAAGAGCTCTGCGGGAATACCGTCAAGTCCAACCGCTTTCTTGTTCTTCAGTGCTCTAATTGCGGTTAAAATTTCTTCTCTACTGGGGGATACAGTGCGTAATCGGGAATTTGTTACTACGGACGGATCATTGGGTGTTGGGTTGACTTCAGTGGTGAAAACGCGATTTAAAACCGCAGAACAGTGCTCCTTCCACCTTTTGAGCTGGTCCTCACCCGAAATTAGGAGGGATCCGTCTATGTCCTTTACCAGGTATTGTTTAGAGCTTTCGAAACCTGTAAGCTCTTTGGTAATCCTGTAGATGGTCCTACTGTCACACCTGCTTGCGGCCTCTTCTGCTTCTGTTGCCAATGCGTTGATAAAGGTACGCTTATCACGTCACACGCTACGGTGAACTTCTGTCATCTTCATGTGATACGCAGACTCTAGCTCGTTTCTGCCTGCTGCTGGAGTTGCTGCAATGCAAGCTTTGAGCTGTTTTCTTTCTTCGATCCTAGCCCAAGTTTCTTCGGAAAGCCAGGCACTGTTTCTTCCTTGCGACCGACCGACTATACTTTCAGCACCTGATATGAAAACATTTTTCACAGCACAGCAATGGTTTTCGATGGAGGTGGTCTCCATGCTACTGATTGCTCTCAATCCTTGTGAAAGGTGGTCCCCTAGTTGTTGGCGGACTACGGGATCCTTAAGTCTATCGGTGTTGTACTTAGGCATTTGGGTGTTTTCTTGGGACTTCCAAACTGCAGCTGTTCGTAATCTTACGGTAGCAACCATCAAATGGTGGTCCCGGGCAATTCCCATGTCTGCACCCCTTCTGTTTCTAACGTCCTGGAGACTGCTTCTAAATCGCCGACTGCTCGCGAGGTAATCAATTCGGTTGGAAGTTGCTTGTCTGTCCGTCGACACCCAACTGATTTTGTGGCACGTCTTGTGCTCAAACATGGTTCCTCCTATAACAAGGCGGTTGGAGTTACAAAAATCGACAAAACGTTCGCCATTGTCGTTGCGGTTTCCAACACCATGCTTTCCCATTACATGCCCAAGCCTATCATTGTCATTGACAACCTTGGCATTCAAGTCTCTCATTACCATTATGATGTCTCCACGTGGTGTACTATCATAAGCAGCACTCAGCCGATTATAAAAGGCTTCCTTCTCCTCGACAGAAGAGAGCTCCGTTGGGGCGTAACACTGTATGATGGTGACGCGACGTACTCTAGTCCGGAACCTGGCTTTTATGATCCTGTCATCTAAGGGCTCCCAGGAAATTAAGCTCTTGAGAGCTGTTTTAGAAAGCAGCAATCCAACGCCAGATTCACGGTTACTTCCAGGTGCCTTTCCGGAGTAGAGTAGTACAGTGTTACGAGTTGGTGACTTATATTTCCCCGAGCCCAACCATCTAACTTCACTGATCCCTAAGATGTTCATCTTGTATCGCATGAACTCCTTCTCTAGTTGTAGGAATTTGGCATTTTGAGGACCTTCACTTCCGTTGTCGAGAAGCGTCTTCACATTCAACGTCAATATGTTATCGATCCTTATCCTAGGCGTAGTTTCGATTTCGTTAGCGGAATTGATTTCAGTTTCGAAGAATGCTAACCTCCAAAACCTATCCTAGAAAGCTAGGCCTTTCACATTTGTAATTTTAGCCTATTTACGTATATAGGGATACGGAAATAGTTGCTCGGGGACCATCACGAGGAGGTAAAATAAGCACTTCACCGTGACTGATTGTTGCACTACTGGCCCAGACCAAGCTCTGGGCAGTCAATAGTTTCCCGATCAGGCACGATGCATGTCCTCAAACGGAGTTTGACTTTGTTAAAAGATAGAAGCTTACCACTAATATGCCATGATTTTCGTATAAATAGATTACTAAAAAATATGAAATTACCCAAAAGGGTTCCCTCTGTCCCCTATAGTTTTTTGAATAACAAGTAAGGACTGCTCGTGTTTCTCCGCCATAGAGTATCGTTCGCTAAAAGTCTGAAACTATGAATAAATCCCGGCATAGCTTTATAAAATGAATGTCTTTTTCGGTTCCATTTCGGAACACTTATCAAATATGGAAAATTTTGAGTTGACTGCGTAAAAAGGGAGTAATTCAGAACATTCAAATGAACAAATATATCAAAATAAATCATTAACAGGGTTGAGTGCTCTTTCTAAAGTTTTATTTTCTAAAAGTTAAATTCCACCAAAAATGATTTTCTTCCAGTTATGAAATAATTTTTTCCCACTTCGCGAAATTGACATTTCTCATTTTCATTTGAATATTTTTTTCTATACTAACAACTACGCACAACAATTATTGGTTTAAATGATTTATTTGATGTCTATTTGATATCTAAGCTTGAATATCTTATTTGTCATTAACGGATTGTCTTTTTTAATGTGGTATATAGTATGGTTCTCGATTCAGCAATGCTAATAATAATAATAAGTTTATTGATCTTGACAGTCACTCTTCAAAATGATTTAAGTTATAGGTGTATAGTGTATATGTCAAAATAAAAAACTTAGAAAGATAAATAAGAAAAAAGAAATAAAATTGACAAAGATTTACGGTCGAAATATCAATAAAGCCAGAGGCATCGCGCAAAGTTACAGCTACGCATTGTCAATAAGTGTTAAACTTTTCCAATAATCATATTAAAGGGTATTTTGGTGAGATTTAATATTCTTTTTTGTTTGATATTCAAATGAGATGAAAGATGATTTAATAGTTCAAAAATGTTTATTGTTTTGGTGAAATTTGAAGAAAAATAAAAAAATATCACTAACTTCATTAACTCGAATATTTTAGCTTGAGAAAAAAAATATTTATTATAGGTTCGTCTCCGTAGTGTAAATTTTTACGAGTTCAGAAATTCAATCCATTCGAAAGACAATAAACAATTTCCCCTATTCGCGATATTCTGTGGACACAAATTTAAAGTTTACCAAAATGTCACCGTTTGAATAAAAGAATGAAAGCCAAACACTGTGTAATGTGTGATTTTCTTTTTCTAGTTTTTTTGTTTGCTATTTTAATGTTTTTAAGGGTGTTTCATTCCAACACTTCAAAACTCGACAGTTTGTAAGTTTCTGTGCAACAATTCCAGGAACGGACTTATAATTTTATTCAAAAAAAAGTTATGTTTGGTTTATTGCTTTTGGTCTATATTTTATTTAAATCATCTCTTTCTGTTCTATGAGGATTTGGGTTAATGTTGCTATGTATCATTATCAAAGGATATTTGTCCACATTTTTATTTCAATGTCTGCGTGTAAATTAAGAAGTTTACCAGCAAAACAGTTCTAAATAATGATTTGGTTCCATGTTAAAAATCTGAAGAGGAATTAATGTATGGAATACGATTTTAGGTATTTTTATTTTCAAATATTAAGCGTGTTCAGGAAAGTCGGATCTCAGACGGCTCAGTGTCAACTGTCAAAAACTGAGCAAGTGAATCCAATGTTTTCTTTCCTCAGTTATTTTACAGCAACGTTTCTGAGGAATCCTGTTCACGAGACTCAGATGGCTGAGGGCTCTGAGATCTCATTTTTCTGAACACGCCTATTGTTTTCATTGACTTTTTTTGCTCCAATTGACACATTTTATTTATTGGAGATTTTACTGTAATTGTTATGTATAGTGGGATCAATTCTGATAATAAATCCTTTCAAGAAGCACCTTTAGCTTCATTGGAAACTGAGCTTGTCATTCTTGATAAAATTAACTGACCAATAGCAAGTAAGTTCCTTTTGATTGATAGATAATGATTATCGAACTCAACTAGAATCAACCGGAGTTGTAAAAATTTCATAGCAAACAAATTCCATTTTACATTAAAAAAATAAGAAAATTTGAAAATTTGTGGGGGAAAACGGCTGAAGTTCACTTTGGTTGATTTCGAGAAAAATTAAATAATAAGTTTATTAGGTATTACAAATCGGCCATTCCAAAGTAACGGAGAAGACAATCGGACGCTTGTAGTTTTTTCTTGTTAAGTAATTAATTTGTTTTTATGAAAATCAGTGGTTTTTAAGAATTCATTACAAAATAAGGTTAACGTTCACCGATTTCAATGAAATTTTACACATAATTTTTTACTTGCGATAAAGGTACTATAGATCAAGTTTTGGATTCGCGCAGAAAACGTTTTGAGATAAAAATCAAACATGACATTAAGATGATAGAGAACACCAAAAAAGTGGGTGGCACAATTCTGTCTATCCGTCTGTCTGTTCGTCTACAGGCTAAACAGCTCGATCGATTTTCTTCAAACTTGGAACATAGTGGTTTTATAGGTGATTATGCCCACATATTTTTTTCATTTCTTTTTTAGAACTCCCAAAGAACCAATTTTTTTATTTTCGATTTTCTTAGAAACGGTAAAACTGGGGCCGAATTACCGCCCCAGTTATCGAGTAATACGTGACTTAACTATATGTGATTTTGGCATAACCGCTCACGTTTCTAGCAATCTAGTATACCAAAATTTGATGTTTTTACTCGTTCTTTCGATCATTGAAGGGCCGAATGCCCCTGATTTCAATATTTTTTTTTATACAGAAGCTTCCAAAAAATATATTTTTGTGTACCAACATTAAAAAAAATACTATTTTTTGCATTTTTAATAAATGTTTCAAAATTTTTTTTTGAAAATCAAATATTTCGAAAACGACATAAATGGTTACTCGATACTTTAGGTTTTTTATTACTCTCTAAAGTATTTGTAGAAAATATTTAGGATTTAAGTAAAAACAACGATACCTTCCATCATCATCATCATCAAGTCCTGTAACCGCGATTGGGGCATGAGGCACCAAAAAATCGTTTCCATCCTTCACGGTCTGCAGCTAGATATTTTAAGTGTGGCTACGTCTTTCTCTGGGAGTCTGCTTCTGCTAGAACTGTTGATTTCCATGTTGTCTTCCAACCCGCCCTGATGCACCTTGAGGATTCCATTCAAAGGACTGCTTTACAATTTCATCGTTTGGTTTCCTCAGTGTGTGACCAATCCATTGCCATTTTCGCTTTCTTATGTCGACGTCCAGCCGCTCTTGACTTGTCCTGTGCCACAATTCCTTGTTTGATATAATTTGTGGCCAGCGAATCTTTAGAATATGGCGTAGGCAGCGATTCGCAAAAGCCTGTTGCAATTTCTTTGAGATGGTAGGCGTGACTTTCCAGGTTTCGCAAGCATATAACAGCACGGATTTGACATTGGATTCGAAGAAGTGCGTAAGGAGATTTAACTGGATTTCCAAATTTGGGATAGAGAACCGAAGGCTGTGCAAGCTTTATTTATTCTACTTTGAACGTCCAGATCAGTACAACCATTTGCTGAAACAATACTTCCAAGGTAGTTAAATTGGTCATCCTCTTCAACTGGCGTCTCCTGTATAAAAATACGCTGATGTGTGGAGCGGCTTGTGAGCATTATTTTTGTCTTTTTATTATTTATTTTAAGACCAATCGACTCTTCTTTTACCTTCAGAGCTTGACACATCCCGTTCAGCCCGCTGATTTTATTTGCCAAGAGACATAAATATCATCGGCATAGCCTAAGTGACTAAGCCTTTCAAACGGTCTCCATTGAATGCCCTGCCTCTCTGCTGTTCCAACGCTGGCCGTCAAGACATCGTCAATCGCCAGTAGAAAGAGAATTGGCGATGGACAATCTCCCTGTCTCAAACCTTGTCGCACTTCGAAAGAGTCGGATAGCTGCCCATTGTGTAAAACAAAGCATCTTGCGTTGTTGTAGGACTCTCTTATAATGGCAACAATATTTGGGGGAATTCCTCTACCAAGAAGTGATCTCCTTATACATTCACGGTTGACACGGTCAAGGACCTTCTCAAAATCCACGAACATGAGGTAAGGCGGTGATTGACTGCTCAAGAACGATGCGCAGTGTTGATATGGTCGACACAAGAGCACCCACTGCGGAAACCAGCTTGATGCCTCTTGAGTGTAGCCTCTATTCTAACCTTTATCCGATCCAGAATGATGGTTGCCATCATGGTATAAGAATAACAAGGTATGCCTGACAGTTCAGGCAACTGATTCGTGAAGTGAATGATCTCAATTGTTTGTCATTGATGGCAAAGAAAGTTAAAACTAAATTTTTTATGTTTTGAAGCTATTTGCTATTAAAGCTCAAAGTAAGACAATAGATTATTTATGTTTTGTTAAATTTCTAGTAAAACAATAAATAATTTATTTTTTAAGGCTATGTGTTGGTGAACACTCGCTATGACGTCACACAAAACAAAAATGGCGAACCTTCATCTCATATACAACATACCTTGTATTTTTATATCATGGGTTGCCATTAGGTTTGGAAAAACGGACAAAACTGTAATACCCCGCCAATTGTTGCAATTCTTAAGATCACCTTTCTTTGGCAACTCACAATCACACCATCCTTCCAGTCGCTGGGACAGATTTCGTTTTCCCACACAGCTTATATCAACGGGTGTAGAATACTAGCCGTTCTGACAGGGTCAGCTTTCAGGAACTCGACTGGTATACCGTCAAGTCCAGCTGCTTTGTTATTTTTGAAAAGATTTATCGAAGATTGAATTTCCAGTACTGTAGGGAGTTCGATATCAATACCCCTATTATGATCTACGCATCTCGTTAAGCTGGGGCACTTTAGCACTCTGCTCAACAGAATCCCCATTAAGCAAGACAAAAAAGTGATCCTTCCACCTGCGCAGCTGATCCTCGATTGATACCAAAAGTGTACCATTCACATCCATTACAGGATGATTGGTGTTTCTTTTCTTCCCGACAACTTCCTTGGATATTTGGTACAACTCCCTTATATCTCCTCTTCTTGCAGCGTTTTCCGCATTTTCTGCGAGACCGTCTAATCTCACCCTCTTGTCACGTCTCACACAGCGAGAGACCATCTCATGTGCTAAGCGATACTCTCTTCGCAATTCATTGAGCATCTGCTTCGGCATTTATTTACATCTTCAACGATTTGCGAAGCTCGATTTTATTCCAGGTATCTTGGCATACTCTCGTCTGCTTGGGTACAGTTTCGGATGCAGCCTCCATAAAAACACTTTTTATATCACCCTACATCTCATCAATTGTTGAATGTTGTATTCCGTTTAATGACGAAGCTCTGTCGTTAAGGTTGGTGGCATAGTTACGACATATGTTGGGATCTCCTAAAACATTTGTATTGAACTTCAAATTCCTTGCTGGACCCTGTGATTGTCGTTGTACAGCTGCAGTTCGTAGCTTGAGACTTATGAGAACCAAATGGTGGTCGCTTCCCATGTCGGCATTTCTAATGCTTCGAACATTGACTTCCTCCATCGCTGCTGAATCATGATGTGGTCAATTTGGTTTTCAGTTTGACCATCCGGTAGTACTACGCTCAAGTCACGATCAACCTGCTCGTATCTAGGATCGAACGTTCCATGCTCCGATGTTCGTACGAATGCGGTAGCCAAAAGTATCATTTGCTCTTCTTAAAAGATTTCTTCTATTTGTTTTCGATTCATTTATTGTTATGGCGTCTTGATTGACGCTGGTACACGAAAGATGCCGCACCCCCAAATCCGATGTGCGGTTTACAGCAGCCGAAGCTGCAGAAGGATTCTCCATAAAATGGTTATCTCTTGGGGACTCATTTCCATTTCTTGTCATATTTCATGTATTAGCATATATCCTTCCATCATGGTGTTTTCCGAAATACGATTAATAACATACATAAGCTCAGATTTGACAGGCACACCCGCCTTTTGTATGGTCAAACACATAACTGCTCGAGGCCGCCCACTATGGGAAAACAGACGCCTTTTGTAGCCGCCCAATATGGGTTACAGACGCTACCTGCTGCTGCCGTTGGCCTTTTAACAAAAAAAGCTCTTCCGCCACCAGACTATCATGCCGTTGACCGCCACCTGCAGTTTTGATGAAACTTTTTCTATATACTAAAATTAGTACGATCTACTACAAAAAATTATAAAATGTTACACCTAGCAACTATTAATTGTAGCTGTAGGTACCTGTCATAGAGCGTTTTTTTAAATTTTGAATTTTCTCATTGTCCGCTAAACGGATTTAGATACATTTTTAATATACAAATTTCAGATAATAATAAATAATTTTGCACATCAAAATCATCCAGTTTGATTAATTTTTGAGAGAGAGAGATCTGCCCCAAATGTATCACTTTAAACACGGAAGATAAAAAATGTTAAAATAAAAAACAGAGAAAACTGGAATAAGAAGACAAAAGTAAATCTTATGTGTTACATTTTCAAAATCCTCCAGTTAAACTTAAGTGAATTTTTTCCAGGGAAAAATAAATAATTTTCCTTCAAAAAAAAAAATACCTTGGTGATACTTACTTTTTTCCTTGGATTTTTCTCTTTTTTTTTCGAAAATTGTTTACGATTGGAAAGTATCAAAAGGGGGAGAAAATCCGGGGGAAAATTCAATTGTCCTCTTTCCACTTCACTTGGAAACAGTTCCGTGTATAATATTAAGCCTCCCTAAGGATAAGGAAAACGAAATAATGAAAATTTTAGTTATTTCAGACTTTTTTCAGTTTAAAAAACACGGCACGAAGGCTTGAAAGCCTTTTTTGAAACGATATTTTGGGCAATCAAATATCATTAAAAAATAAATAAAAGGATTAATAAATTTAAATTTTTATAGCTTTGATTCCTCATAATCGAAAATTTTATTTATAGCTTTTGAGACGAGTAAAAAGCTTAAATCATTTTCATGCCAAAATATAGCTAGTGATTTAATTTTTATTTCTAGGACAAAAAATAGTTTTGAACCAACCAAACACATGAAATTACTTTTAAAATTTTAGTGCGATGATCAATGAGTAATTAAGTCGTCGTTTATGTGGAAGGTAAGTTCAAATTAAGTTTTTGTTGGGCTGAAACGAATAATTGAGTCATAAGCTTTACTTTTTGATAAAAAGCTAAATTGGTTTTGCTTTTAAGTGCCTCAAGTTATAACTGTTATTTATGATGGTACGTTTCAATTATAAATTTAACTGGCTCTAAAACTATGAAATTCTTTAACATTTCACATATAAGAGCAATCCTTCCACGAATTTTATTTCTACGTTTTCATCTGGTACTTGTTGATTTATAATTAAGAGGTTTCTCATCTCAAAATTTTCAAAATAATGTGTTGATTTCCATAAAATCTGTTCCATTTAGTCGTGAAGATCGGGTCGCTATTTTTTTAGTTGAAAAATCTTTCCAGATGGTACACACTTGAGTAATAGCGTTATCCATTTGAAAAATTCGGTGCTTAAAATTTCTAAAAAGTATTTTAAAAGTAAATAAAATAATTTTGATGAAAAATGATTACCACCCGTTTTAATTAAGCAAAATTAAATAAATTGTAGTAAATCAACGTTTCTCTGCTTATTAATCTTCTCATCAATTAATAATCATCAATTTATTCCGAAACAAAAAACAAACATTTAAAACAAAGCCCACATCTCACAACAATGGAAAAAACACCAAACAACCTTTAATTCATGTTCATTTTATTATTAAAGTAAGTTTAATTGCGCATCGACAATAGTTTAAAGTTTAAAGCACCAACAACTATAACTTATTGTGCCCGGGTATTGATCACATAATAAGAAGAATCTATTATTATGTTAAAAAAAAAATTAATTAATTATTATAAACTATTCACATTTCCTTGAATCTTTGAGATTCATAATCACTACATCATAATAAACCTTTAAGCACGACAGCAACTAAAAATCGTGTCGAAATAATTTAATACAAAAAAAAATATATTTAACTACACTAGAATCTTATTTTGGCCTTTTGTTTGACCCCCCTCATTCCCGCTTGGGCTCGGGGTGGTTAGATCACTCATCTGCTAAACGTGTAAAACTTATCGACCTTTTTCACCTTCTGGAAGTATTTCTCAAGTTCTTCTTCGTTGCGGAAACCTTTAATCGGTTGTTTGCGAAATTGGCCATTTGTTTTAGCCAAAATATAGTAAATTGGATATGCCCCGGGCGCCACTCGAACTTTCATCCTTTTGCCAATAATATTCCCATCAAAGTCTTGTTGATTGTAGAGCATGTGCAAATGTTTTTGTTTCGGCCTTTTCGGCTTTGAGAGCTTAAGTTCAGGAAGTGATCGAATTATTTGAGAATCTTCTATAGCTAATGGGGTTTTCTGTGGTTTGCGGAACTTCTTTGATGACAAATAAACTGGAGGAGGAAGCAGAGATTGGATGTTGTACAGTGACGACTCGGTTTCATTCTTATCATCTTCAATGATTGGAGGCAAATCAACCGTATTAACGCGGATCACTTTTTGGGTCGAGTTCTCAACATCTGGAATTATATCGTCGACTATGTTC
Source organism: Dasysyrphus tricinctus (assembly GCA_963921185.1). NCBI lineage: Eukaryota > Metazoa > Arthropoda > Insecta > Diptera > Syrphidae > Dasysyrphus > Dasysyrphus tricinctus. The sequence goes on from OY992531.1 coordinate 81,628,900, forward strand.
AGTAAATTCGGTGGAACAGTTGTGGGATTCTCCCTGGCACAACATGCCAGTGCAATAAACGAACTCAACAAAATATACTTCGCGACCTAAATAAAATGCAAAAATAAATGATTCACGGTTAGAATTATTCAATTACGAAACAAACGATTAAATCGTACCGTTCGACACTCTTCCATTTTTTTCCTCTCAATAAAACTTTTAATTCTTAGCCCGGATTCTATAACACTTCTAGCCAAGATCGGCTTACATTCAACGATAATTCACTGCGACTGAAGTGATCCGCGGATCTTGTGTTAAGTTATATTGTCATCCAAGCATCTTAGCACTCTTAGCTGCGGCGCGAGATGAGCGAAAGAATCTTTAACAAAATTTACCTACTGCGAATGTATCTCCGTATCTTCATCCATATGGATGCTGAGAATGTGTAGTTGGCGAGAGAATTCTTTGGCCAACTACTTATGAATAATGATTGTCTCATCGGAGATTCCATCGTTGAGTAATAGATAGTAATTATTATTATTGAGTTGTGTCTGCAGATGAAGACAGGTGGCAGAATTTGTATCTTTCTATGTTGGGAGGTGGAACCGACGAAGAAGAGGAGTGTGTAGGATTTATAGGAGGAATTGTTGATGAGTGACACACATGACGTCAAGACCTTGGTTGTGGCGAACAGACATTGAACACGAAGTTATTTTTTTTCTCGCTACTTTATAAAATTTATAGCTGATCAGATAAAGTGAAGATGTAATTAGGTGTGATGATGAGTCGAATCGAATTGATAGAATATTTATTGTGATGGACAGCAGAAATAATTAATTGTTATAAATAGGAAAGATTAGTTGCAAGACAACATGCAAATAAAAGAAAAATATTTAATTGTTTTTTTTTTTTTTAAGTTTAACTGGGCGTACTCGTAGGTAATAGAACTACGCATATAAGTTTAATGAGAAGGTACCTATGTATATTGTTAACGGAAATGACTGTGTTGGTTTTAAACAAACATAATTTAAGCATAAATCAATCATTTCCATTAAGAAGAATTATGTTGTTATTGCTGTTGATTACATTCTCGTTTTAAGGCTATTTTTAACCACAAAAAGTTAAATAAAGTTGTTTGGTTTCTCTTTTGAATTGAAAAATACTCCATTATTTTTGCAATGAATTCAAAAAATTCAAAAGAATTCAAGACTTCAAAAGAATGAAAAAATTCAAAGGATGCTAAAGAATTCAAAAGAATGCATTAAGTCTCAAGAGAATGCAATCAGTTGATGGTGACAAAAGATTGGAAACAAAAAAGATTGAAATCCTTTTAAGCAAAAAAAAAGAATGGCGACTGCATTTTTTTAAGTCGCATTCTCAAAAAAGAATGTAAATAATGCAATCTTTTAATTAAAGTCCTAAAGATTGCATTCGCGAAAGATTGCAAATTTTTAAAACTCTGCTGTTATATTCGGTCCTAAATGCAGACACAAATTCAGACGAACTATTTTTGAGAACTCAGCTGGTTTTCTGTCGTCCCGAGAGTAATAGCGGTATGTTAGGCAAATTTTTAAAATGGTCTCAAAGTTTTGGGGCTTGTAAGGATATAGAAATTCGGTTAGTTCCCCCGTTGATCAGGTTCGAAACTGTTTCTCCATTTCAACTTTGGCAGTAACTCTAAATAGTTTGCGTTATCTGATCCCTCAACTCCCAACATCATACACAAAATCTCCAACGGCATGTGGTCCGAGAACATTGGTGCAGCTACTTTAAAATTACTCAGAATTTCATTCCACTTCCCAGACATAAAGCAATAGTCAATAATTGAGCACGCCATTCCACGTATAAATGTATATTCACCATTTGCGTCTCCTTCATAGCTTCCATTCAAAATTCTTGCATTAAGACAATCAGTAATTTCAAGAATCTTAGCACCTTTTGCATCGCACAGTTCATCTTTTGTTTTTCGGATTTGATTATTTATTGACAACAAGAAGTAAGTCCATTGAGCCCAAATCCAATAATGCGTCACGAAGTTGTTCATATAATTCCTTTTCCATTGGTTACATTTCAGGTAAATGGTTGATAGAAAGACGTAAGACTCCTTGACTTTTACTCTCAAAACATCCAAATCTACAGCTTGACTAAAACTCACTAATTCTTCAAGGCACTTCCGATATACAAGCAATTTTCCTCCACTTCCTCTTTCAAATGCATTTGATTTAACTGCCGGGAACGCATTTTAATTCATATTCATTAAATATTCCTACAAATTTCTCCTTCTCATCCTCCAAAATCCAAAATACATATGTGTTTCGAAAAGAACAAATATTTGAAAACTTTTAACATAATTACAAAAATTCAAAACTACAAATTTATTTTTAAATCCTGATACGTTATAAGTCTATAAATATATTTGGTTTCTGTTAGACGAATATACAGGGTGTCCTGTAAATAATGGATAACCTTGCAACTGGTTGTAGCAGACCTTATGACCTTTCCAGAAAAAAATATTTTCCTAGTGGTTACTATGTTATGATGTTTTTTCCAAAAGTTGTTAACAAGTACTACTTTCCTCAAATACGTGAACGCTACGGCCATGGATGAACATTTTTTACCATTTTTTTATTTTTGTCATATTCTAGAATAACTGTTGTAATAGATGGATGGCAAAATTTAATATAAATTGTTGCATTTATTTTATTATAATTTTTTAAAATATTTTTTTCAGTACAAAAATTTATTTTCAAAAAAGTTTGACCACCTCTAATAAATTAAAATTTTATGGGAACATGAATGGCCAGTTACTTTAAAAAGTTGTCTGTTTAATGCACTTTCCAAAATGGTATAACACATGCTTGTGTATAAACAAAATAACCAAGAAAATTTGTCAATCATCTAATTAAGCAGCTTTTAACATTTTCGCAAAATGTCTTTTAAAATGTAACAATAACCTCCCAATTTGGGTTGCACAAAGATTTTCTCTTTTGATGTGTAAGGGGGTTCAGTGCAAGTATAAAACTCGATTTAAGGTGTTGAAAGCCCCGTCATTTGGCCACCATATTGAAAAACGAGTTTTTAAAAAGTTTTCCGTGACAACTTAAATTTTATTAGTCTTAGAAAAAAACTTTGGTACAAATTTGTAGCAAATTCAATTCTCTTCAATTTATGTTAACACACTTTTTACCCTAAAGTTATAAATAAAAAAGTTATTTTCAAAAACATATGAATTTTTTCAATGTTTAAATTTTGATTATAACTATTTTATTTATAACTTTAGGGTAAAAATTGTGTTAACAAAAATTGAAGAGAATTGAATTTGCTACAAATTTGTACCAAAGTTTTTTCAAAGACTAATAAAATTTAAGTTGCCACGGAAAACTTTTTTGAATTCGATTTGCAATATGATGGCCAAATGGTGGGGCTTTCAACATCTTAAATCGAGTTTTATGTTAAAAGCTGCTTTATTAGATGACTGCCAAATTTTCTTGGATATTTTCTTAATACACAAGCATGTGTTATACCATTTTGGAAAGTGCATTGAATAGACAACCTTTTTAAATAACTGGCCATTCACTTTCTCATAAAATTTTAATTTATTAGAGGTGGTCAAACTTTTTTGAAAATAAATGTTTGCACAGAAAAAAATATTTTAAAAAATTATAATAAAAAAAATGCAATAACTACTATTAAATTTTACCACCTATCTATTACAACAGTTATTCTAGAATATTACAAAAATAAAAAATATTAAAAATTGTTCATCCATGGTCGTAGCGTTCACGTATTTGAGGAAAGTAGTACTTGTTAACAACTTTTGGAAAAAACATCATAACAAAGTAACCACTGGGAAAATATTTTTTTATATTTTTTTTTCTGGAAAGGTCATAAGGCCTGCTAAAACCAGTTGCAAGGTTATCCATTATTTACAGGACACCCTGTATGTACTTCAATTCCTTTCATCGTGTAAACGGTCCCCGGCCTGATCACTCCAGACTCTGCTTTTGTGAGCACCCAAATGATGTACAGCTGCTGTTTCACACTTTTCAAAAGAAGAATCGTTGCCAACTTCTGGTGACATTGTTGACGTTTTATAATATACATTGTACCAAGAACCAAGATATAACCTTCTTGACAAAAGCCGTTTTCCTTTGGAGGTGGCGAAGTACTTACGAGTAGATGAAAACCCTAATCTAGTACTACCAACTGCACATGCTCTCATGCGCGAGTAGATACATTTTACATGGGAAAGTAGTTTGATGTGTTCCAATGAAAAAATCTGGCAAAGTACTTGCAAGTACTTCGCCACCTGCAAAGGAAAACGCCTAAAGTATGGAATATCACAGCTTGGTGGTTATTGAATAGATTCAGAGATGTCAGTGTAACTATTAAAACAAACACATACAGAGGCATGCAACAGTGGTGTTATTTTAAATCCATAGAAAAATACACTATTTTTGATTTTTTTTCTTTTTCAAAATTTCGAGTAAATAAGCACCACTATCTTTTTGTTTTTTTTTTTTTTTAATTTTCAATACTTTTATCAATTTTTAATCAATTACTGAAAACCAGATGCAAAAATCTTTCTCAGTTTTTGAGATATAAAAAAAAAACAAAACTTACTTATTCCCTCTGCGTGCTTGGTTGAAATTTTTTATGACGCCAAAAATTATGTAATTATAACCCTTTTTCGGGTTTTTTTTTTTTTTGAAAAAGAATCTTCTGTTTTTTTTTAAATTTCTCAAAAACTATGAAAGATTTTCGAATTTAGTTTTAAATAATTGATAAGAGCATGAAAAATTAAAAAAAAAAACAGTGGTGCTTAAATACGCGAAATTTTGAAAAAAATCACAAATTTTGTCAAAAATATTGCGTTTAAAATATAATTTCTCAAAAACTATACACTTAAACAGCTTGATGATTGAAAACAAAAAAAAACAATGGAATACTGGCTTTGAAAAAATCAAAAGCACGTTGTTGCATTTGCATGTTTCCATTTTATGCCAGTTTTTCAGAAATTGGCCCCTTGCTTCAGTAGGGTGGGGGAGGTAGAATTTTCCCCCATACAATTTTTTTCTTAGAACGAACTGAGGAATTATTTCCCAAGCATTTATCAAGCATGAATATCGGCAAACCTAGTATACACGAACATTTATACAAGAGATTTCTAGAAAAACTTAATCTTGAGCACCGCCTTCCATTATACCTAGTAAGTTGAAGTTTTATGCCGATAACACAAATGATGAAGAAAACAAGATAATGTGGTGGGCCACCCAAACAAAATTTGAACTTAACGTTTTTTTCCAATTCCCTAGAGGGGAAAAATGTAGAGAAGCATGAAATACGACATTTGAATTGGCTAAAACAACTCTTTTGACAGTTTGAGGTGAAAAAAAAGAATGCCATCTTAGTTCTTGGTTGAATATGATTGCATGGAAAAAAAATTAAATTGTTTTTTATATATAAAATTCTTAAAACATTTTTAAGAACAAATTTTGGTATGCAAATCTAAATTATATATTTATGTGTATATTAAAACAAAATTTGAAAAAAAAATTGTCAACCCGTTTTTGAGATATCGAATTTTCAAAAAAAAATTGAAACGTTTTTTTTAAAAATCCAAAAACATTTTTTTTTGAAAATTTTGATATGCAGTATTATTTAATTTTATCTGAAATTTGTTTATAAAAAAAATCATCTAAATCTGTTGAGCCGATAACGAGAAAATAAAAAACTTTAACTTTTGTATGGAAGGAACCGTTATTTTTTCATAAATGTAAAATGTTTTCTACAAATATTTTAGAGAGTACTAAAAAAGTCTCAAATATCGAGTTTCAAAAAAATCGATCATGTCGTTTTCTAAATATTTGATTTTCAAAAAAAAAAAAAATTTGAAACATTTTTTAAAAATCCAAAAAATATTTTTTCAAAAATTTTGGTACACAAAACTGTTTATATTTTTTGGAAGCTTCTGTATAAAAAAAATAATTGAATTCGGTCGTACCGTTTTGAAGAAAATCAAAAATTACAAAATGGTTCTTTGGGAGGTACCATTAATAACCATTTTTGAAAAATGGTTTTTCACCCAAAGAAAGTCTTTACTAAAATAAGTTTATTGAATTTTATTTTAGAAAAGTTGTCGAGCCGTTTTTGAGAAAAATACGATTATTTAAAATTGCTAAAAAAAAATTGTGTGGCAGGTACCGTTATTTTTAGTTCCAAAAAAAATGGAAAAACGTGTGGGTATTATCACCAAAACCACTATGTACCAAGTTTGAAGAAAATCGATCCATCCGTTTAGGCTGTAGACGAACACACAGACAGACAGACAGAATTGTGCCATCACCCACTTTTTTGGTATTCTCTATCATCGTAATGTCATGTTTGATTGCTATCTCAAATTTTTTTGTCACGAATCCTAAACTTGCCTGATAGTACCTATAGCCTATTGAATAGACCGAAAAATAAGGGGTATAGTATAAAGGAACAATTACGTGCAAGGGTTTTTATTATTGAATAAGTTTGTTTGGCCCATAAGCATGCTTAAAACCGAAAATGCTACTAAATTCACCCATGCGTTTCTGAGAGAATGGTCACACTGGCCACTTTTCAATATTGTTGGTGTAACTTGAAAACTAAGCCGAATTTGACAATTTTACACGTAATACTTTTTGTTCAAAATTAAATTTTCTATTAGAATGGATAGTTCAAAACATTTTACAAGAAAAGTTAAGCAGGAAAAGTTAACAAAAAACAACTTAAAAAAAATCAAAAAATCAAGGATATCTAAATTTTTTAATAAATTGTGCATAACTTTTTTTGAAGCAAAGATAGGGTCAAGACATGCAGAGACAAAATAAACTAAAGACTAAAGGCTTTAATATAGCATGTTCATAAATTAATATTTGTTCAAAATTGACAGAGATATTCCCATTCAAACCTTATCATTTCTTATAATTTTTCGCAGTATTGGCCCGAAAGTCCCTTTTTCGGTACAATATGGCAAATTTCACTTTCATAAAAATTTTCGAAATCAAAATTTTGATATAATATGACATTACAACTATATAGAATTTTTAAAAAGAATGTAAGTTCGCAATTTCGTTTTTCGGCTGTTTTTAAATGCTTTCAGACCTACAGACCAAACGGCTGGTCCGATTAACATAAGATTTGGTACTAGGTGCTAGGAACGTTAAATTTGTCATAAAGTACCAAAAAAATAGGTTTTCGGGTAAAAACTGCGAAAAATTATAGAAATGGTAAAGTTTGAAAGACTATATCTCTGTCAATTTTCAAAAAATTTGGCTTTTTTTAATATGTTAATATTAAGGCCTTAAGACTCTAGTTTAATTTGTTCATTTATGTCTTGAGCATATTTTTGCTCCGAAAAAAGTAATGCGCAATTTAGAAAAAAATTAAAAAATCTTTGATTTTTCGATTTTTTTTTATGTAAGCTCTTGTTTACTTTTCCTGCTTACATTTTTTTAAGAAATTTTCCAAACCATCCATTTCGATAGAAAATTTAATTTTGAACAAAAAGTTATAAGTGTAAAATTGTTAAATTCGGTTTACTTTTCGAGTTTACCAAAAATACTGAAAAGTGGCCAGTGTGACCATTCTCTCAGAAACGCATGGGTGAATTTAGTACTATTTTCGGTTTAAAGCATGCTTATGGGCCAAACAAACATATTCAATAATAAAAACCCTTGCACGTAATTGTTCCTATTTAAAAGGTCTGTTCAATAGGCTACTATATCGCAAGTAAAAAGCGAAATCGTACTGAATTTTTCAAAATTCCGTTATATAAATCTAGGTAATGCACCAGAGACCAGATGTCAGACAGTTAGTTTTTTTTTTCAAATGAACTTTAATTATAAAAAGTCAGCCGGTTTATTCATAGAAAAATGGGGTTATTTTTTTCAGAATCTAAAAATTTTCTGCCGAGTGGTCGTCAATGAATTTTGTATGCCTTTTAGGATTAACACCTGTGAGAGTGTCTAAAAGGAAAGGAGTTCAAACAAATTTTACGACTTGACTAGGAATTTATATCAAAGTTAATTTTTAAAAACAATCCTAATTTATTTAATTTTAATAACACATATCACAACATTTTTTTGTATAGGATTAGAGCGACGCGTTTCGGTTTTCAAAGAACCATCATCGCGCTTAATTTGTGGATGCGAGGTGTAGTTTTGCCAAAATTCATTTTCTTTTTTTAACACTAAGCAAATACTATCTCAGCTGCAAGCACAATCAACACACCGCACATAGGAGCATTCGCATGAAAAAAACTGGTCAAAATTATTTTTTTTGTCTTAACGACCAAATTTTCATCTGAAACTTAAATTTATACCGTTTTAAAGCATTTTCATTCTTTAAAACAGAAATGAATAATTGTGGGTTCTTTTAAAATTTGTTCTACCCATTGGCTTAGATGTGTGAAACTACTATTACATTTTTGACCAAAAAAAGGTAATAATTAAATCATTTTTTTTAAATCGAAGGTTGAAGGTTTGGTTTGCTATATTGCATACAAAAAGCTTTCGAATAACTTCGAATAATAAAAAATAGCTTGTTCAAAAATAATACCTTTGGAAAAAACGGCTTTTTTCTCAAAAAGGAGGAAATATGAGGATAATTTTTGGATTGTACAAAACACTGAGGCCTTACAGTTTGCTTTAAAAATAAATTTACAACCCGACAGCACCCGGCAATATAACAAAAACACTTTAGTCCAAATGCGTTTCGCCCAGGTACAACAGTTGGGCTCATCAGTTAGATGCTGTTGTACCCTTCTAAGACGCGCTGTATATTTTATTTTATTATTGTAGCCGCACCAATACTAAAGAACACTGGCGTTTTTGTACACAAAGAGTAATCCCTTCTGTATCGCAAAAAGAGGAGGGCATTAAACGAAATTAAAAGTAAGCTTCTGAAAAAGAACTCGAACACAAAAATCAACATTAAAGGATCCAAACTACAAATTGACAAGTTTGCATTCTATTACGACTCACTCCGTGGGCTACAATTGAAAACAAACGAGGAATTTGCATTTGTCAAAACAACGTATGGAGAAGACGCAATGTGCTTTTTTGACAACAGAAGCCAAATCTCCTTAGCTGCAACAGAGCCACCTGGTGGCCGGATCATGTACAACTTGGAGGGTGTGAATCCTAGCTGCTCTCATCATAATCTATAGGAAAGTGTTGCCGTCTGCCATAGTAACAAAATCAATTTTAAAATTTTCTGCTATAATATCACGGGCCTTAAAAATAAATTATTAATGCCAGATTTCTTTAAATTAGTTTTAAGTTATGATATTATTATTTTATCAGAAACTTTCTTAGAGGAGGGTAAAGAGCTACAATATCTCAAATACTTTGAAAATTTCAGCATCAAATGTTTCCCTGCTACTAGAAATTTTAGAATTGGGAGAGCCAGTGGTGGAATATTGTGTGGCTATAAAAATAATATTCAAGTTGAAAACATTAGCTTTAAAAACTATGAAAGCAAAATTATAATCGACATAGTATGTGATTCAAAACATTTCCAGATTTATCCTGTTTATTTAAATTATAACGCTTGGACTGCAGAGTTTAATGAACTGTAAAGCTTTTTATTAAACACCAACATAGAAAACTTAATGATTATTGGTGATCTTAACGGTCGTATCAGCAATTTCCAAAATTCTCCAGTTCTGAATGATGGGCGTTTTTCATACGCAAGAAATTCATTAGATGAATGTCTGAACACAAAAGGCAAGTTGCTGACCGATATGTTCGAAGATTTTGGGTTCTTTCTCTTAAATGGTGTTTCAAAGGGTGATTCAAATGGTAATGATACATTTATATCTGCCCAAGGTTGTTCTGTAATTGATTTTTGTGTAGTAAAGGGCGAGTGGCTTGATCTAATCAACGATTTTGAAGTATACCCTACTAATTTTTCAAATCATCTACCGATTTTAGCTTCGTGTGAAGATATTTCTCAAAGCAACCATGTTCAAGTTGAAGAGTCTGTTGAAGATGACAAACTAAGATGGATTGAAAGGATGGCAAATGTGTATAAACGAAACCTAGATCAACAAATGAGATATGTTGACATCACATTATCAGACTGTATTGAATCTGCCACTCACTCAGTGCTTCAATTACTACGGCAATCTGCAGTCGTCATTACTCGCCCTACATATCAACTGCCGGCAAAATCTAAATGGTATGACGAGGACTGTAGGAAATGTAGGAAGAAATCTTTTACATACCTAAAACTCTTCAGAAATTCTAACAACGAAACTTACAAAAGACTTTACCTGGAACAAAACAAAATATATAAAGATTTATGTAGGTATAAAGAACAGATATACTTAACCGGAGTGGCATCGAAACTGTTAGACTGTAGGGATTCCAAGACATTTTGGTACAATGTTCGAATACTAGGTGGGCGGATCAAGTCATCGAGTCTAAATGTAAGTGTAGATCTTCTTGCAACGTACTATGAGAGTTTGTTGTTACCAGATCCTCAACAGAGTAACATAAGTTTTGCCTTGCAAAACACAGTGTTAGCCGAGCTTGACTGTCCTTTCACTATGAACGAGCTAATACAATCGCTCAATAAAATGAAAAACAATAAGGCAGCCGGGTTAGATGGCATCCCGATTGAATTTTATAAGGGCGCAACACCTGAGTTCCTTGAACTTATTTTGGGGTTGTTAAATAAAATGTTTATCGAGGAGACATTTCCAAGCTGTTTCCGTTTAGCGAGCATATCTCCAATTTTTAAAAAAGGCGAACCGAATGTTCCTGAAAACTATAGAGGTATCTCCGTCTTAAGCTCACACAGAAAACTATTTGCCCAAATATTATACTCTAGACTTGTGAGTTGGGTTGAGAGAAATAATATGATAAGTTGTTTTCAAGCTGGATTTCGGTCTGGTCTGTCAACAACTGATCAAATTTTTGCCCTAACAAGCATCGCAAAGCGATTTATAGACAAAAAGAAGCCTTTATACACCTTTTTTGTAGACTTTAAAGCTGCTTTCGATACCATTAATAGGAGATCATTTTTATACAAGCTAGCAGTAATTGGCCTGTCGACTAAGTTTATTCGGGTGTATGAACAGCTTTTATCGGAAACAATAATTGAATATGAAGAGTATTTGAAAAGAAATTCTTCTGTTTAAGTGGAGTGACCGAATATATAATTCAAAGTTAAAAGTTCAAGTGAGCTCAACTCCATGATTGCGTTTCGCCCAGGTACGATAGTTGGGCTCATCAGTTAGATGACTATCGTACCCTTCTAAGACGCAATTTTGTATCGATGTTTACCGACTAATATAAAATCCCTTAGAATAATAAAATTCATAGTATCTTAATGCTGTGATTTTTATATTAGTCGGTAAACATCGATACAAAATTGCGTCATAGAAGGGTAGGATAGTCATCTAACTGATGAGCCCAACTATCGTACCTGGGCGAAACGCAATCATGGAGTTGAGCTCACTTGAACTTTTAACTTTGAATTTTATCGAAAACTTCAGCGATGGTATGTAGTGGTAAAAACAAATCGAAATCCTTTAGATCTGAAATAGGTGTCCCACAAGGTTGTATATTGAGCCCATTGGTGTTCGCTCTGTATATCAATGATATTGAGAACCACCTGCCGGGCGGTGTATCTTATGGTGATATGTCTGTGAAGCTGCTTCTCTATGCCGATGACCTAGTTATCTTTTCAGATAACCCAGTGACATTGCAGCTCCAGATAAACAAATTGGAACAATTTTGTGACACATGGGATCTTAAAATCAATATTAACAAATCTAAAATAATGATATATAAAGCACAAAATCGATCCGAAAATAATCAACGGAACTGGAAACTGGACGGTGTCAATATTGAAGTTGTCAGTGAATTTAAATATTTAGGCTTTACAATATCAAATAACTTAAGTATAAAAGCTCATATTAAAGATAAACTTTCGGTTGCGAAATCAGCTATCAACACAATATGGTCACAGTTTTTTACAAAATAGTTTGTGGACACAAAATCGAAGTTTCAGGTTTTCAACTCGACTATTAATAGCTGCTTTTGCTATGGAAGTGAAGTATATGGCTACCAATTGCTGGAAGAAATGGAATCTATCCAAAGGTACTTTTTCAAACGAATCTTTCGCCTACCGTCTAACACTCCCAACTATGCCATTTATGTTGAGTCCGGTCTTCCGCAAATATATGTAAGAAACTTGAAGGCCAATGCGGACTTCCTCATTAAACTGATGCATAGACCTGATAGCAACCTTCATAAAAAAATCTTACTTATTTCACTTTCTTGTGGGTATTCGCATTTCAGAAACTGGCATGCACTTGCCTTGTCACATAATGTACCAATGAATTTAAACGCTAACAACATAGAAGATTGGAAAAATATGTTCTACGACTGCATCTCTTCGCTAGACGAGCAAATGTACAGATCAAACCTTGAAAAGGCTAAGGAGTCAGTTTCTAGGCCAACGTACGTTCATCTTAATTTAACCTTGGGCAATAGTAATTACTTTAGAGAAGACCTTTCAGCCTCAGATATGAGTTTAATTTTCAAGGCACGTACAGAAACTCTTGAGCTAAATTACAGACCGCATAGAGAAGACATTAACCCAATCTCTTCACTCTGTAATCTGAACCAAAACGAAGATGTATTCCATTTCATGGCAGTCTGCCCCATTCTGCAAGAAATACGTAGACTTCATTTTAATAAAAGTTTCTTGTCGTTCGAAGAGTGTTCCGCTGTTCTTAACGGGGAGAGTAGCTGGAAAGTGCTTGTACGCTATGTTTCACAAGCAAAAAACTATAGGAACTTATATTTGAACATGTTTTGAAACAAATACTGTATCCAATCCCAATGAATAAAATTTCGTTTTAGCCAAACTAAAAGCCCCAATATTTCATTACGAAATGATAAAACTTACTTTATTCTTTTTTTTCTTTTTAGAAGATTCATTTTCCACTATTGTAGTTCTTAAACCACCATCTTTTTTGAACTTTTTATTTCCGTTTTTGCCAAACTAAAAGCCCATTGCAATAATAATATAAATTTGTTCTTATTCGCTCTTAAAATTATTTTTTTTATTGTAATTAACAACAAGATTTTTTTTTTATCAAAATAGCTCTATTAGATTATTAGATTAGATTTTATTGTAGCCAGATTTGACATTTTTTCTTAAAACTAGATTGCACAATTTACAGAGATGTGGTATGATTCTACCTTACTACTGAAAACTAACAATTTGTATTTAAATAATATCACAGGTTAAAGGTTATGTAGAAGGAAAAGCTACTAGAAAAACCTCCATTTAATAAATAATTTACATTATCTTCCCTGAGGAGAGAGAAGTGGGGAACCGGCAAAGGAAACTGACAAAAGATGTTGTTCACAAATGAATTATAACAATAATAAATAAATAAATAAATAAATTAAATAAATAAATAAATAAATAAATAAATAAATGAAATAAATAAATAAATAAATAAATAAATAAATAAATAAATAAATAAATAAATAAATAAATAAATAGATAAATAAATAATTAAATTAATAAATAAATAAATTAATCAATAAATATATCACAGATTTTAATTAGATAAATAAATAGGTATATAAATGAATGAATAAATAGAAAAACAAACAAGTAACAAATGAATTAATAAATAAGTAAATATATAAGTTAATAAATTAATAAACAAACAAATAAATATATAATTAAATGTATCACAGATGTTCAAATTAAATAAATATATGGTTGAATAAACAAATAAATAAATTAATACAAAAATAATAAATAAATAAATAGATAAACAAATAAATAGGAAGAAACAAAAGTAAATAAACAAACAAATAAATAAATAAATAAGTAAATAAATAAATAAATAAACAATAGAAACATTATTAATCAATTATATAAATGAGAACAGAATGTAAAGTTTTTACAAAATATACATAAACATATGAATGGGAACACTAACAACACCTTATGTAGCTAAGTTTAAGATCAATTCATTGTCTGAGCAACTGCATGCTAATATATATCTTTCATATTGCTTTGAGATTTGATATGGTACTTTTGCTATTTGTGCCTTAGTATGAAGATCTTCTGTGGAGAAGTGCCAAGGTAGATTTAACATTAGTTTTAATATCTTATTTTGCATAATTTGAAGTCTACGAATGTGGCTTATTGCACACTTACCCCATACAGGTGAACCGTATAACATAATACTTTGAAAAATTGTTTTGTAAATAATTAATTTATTTTCAACACTCAATTTAGATTTTCGGTTTATAAAAGGATAAAGAGTTCGTATCACAATATTAAGTTTATTAATGGTTTGTTGAATGTGCATGCTGAATGTTAAGGTTTTGTCCAGGTGTACCCCAAGATATTTTGCGCTGGACTTCCATTCTGTTTGGACACCATCCAGTAAAAGTGCGTTGCTTGGCAAAGAACAGGGCTTTCTTTTCCTTGTAAAAAAGAGAGCCTGAGTCTTGGAAGCATTAATCTTTATTTTCCAACTGTTGAAATAGGTTTGGACAGAAAAGAGAGCAGATTGCAAATTGGTTTCTATATTTAAACCAATTGAATCTGTTGAATATATGCAGGTATCATCTGCAAAGATAGCAGTTTCGCAATTCCGAAGTTTTGGAAAATCACTTGTGAAGATAACATACAGAAGTGGTCCAAGAACAGAACCTTGGGGAACACCGGCGACAACATTTATTTCATCAGAATACCAATTATTAACAGATACCTTAAAGGTTCGATTTGTAAGAAAGGACAGTATTATTTTTACAATATATAAGGGAAACCTTAAAGAAATAAGTTTATGGATCAACCCTTCATGCCATACGGTGTCAAACGCTTTTTCAATGTCTAGAAGAACCATTCCTGTGCTGTTTCCTGCTGCAAGGTTTTCTTTTATATCTCTAGTTATTCTGTGAACTTGATTAACAGTGCTATGGTGACTACGAAATCCAAACTGTTCTGGTTGTAAGATATCATTTTCCTCAACATGTGTAACTAGTTTGATTTTAATTAGTTTTTCTAAGCACTTGCTCAAAGAACTTAATAAACTTATTGGTCGGTAATTACAAGGCATGTTGGCATTTTTCCCAGGTTTAGGTATAGGGATTATTTTTCCCATTTTCCATTGATTTGGAAAATATCCTAGTTTAAAACATCCATTGAACAACGTTCTAAGGAACCTAACGCCTGTAATAGGAAGTTGCTTTAGGTATAAATTTTTCATTCCATCAAATCCAGGAGATTTAGTCGTTTTTAAAGTTTGTAAAATATATTGTATATTATTGACTGATACGAAATTATTTAATACTTCAAAAGAACTAGAATAAAGGAATTGCATTGATTGATTTACAGTACTTTCTATTTGAATATTGCTTGTGAGATTACGAGTTGTTAAATTGTTAGCACAGAATTCACGAGCTAATGCATTTGCTTTTTCTTCGTTAGAAAGTAGAACTGTATTATTGACTTTAAAAGCAGGAATATGTACATTTTTCTTTCTTACTACTTTCACTATATTCCAAAATGGTTTACTACCTTTACTCAAGCTGTGAAGTTTATTGTTCCACCTTTGGTTTCTAAATTTTACTATCGAAGATTTAATGATCTCGTTTAGTACTTTCATTTCACGAAAGAATTGCTGGTTCCTGGTCCTAGCCCACAAAGTTCTGTATCTATTTCTTAATTTAATTGCTTCTACTATATTAGCAGGAAGAGAATTACCGTTATTTCTTTGTACTACTTTTTTTGGCACTGATTGATCTACACTTTCAAGTACTGAGGCTGTGAAAAATTTAATGGCTTCGTCTATTTGTGTAGTTTCGACATTATCAAGATTTATTTCTGGAATAGCTCTCAGTTTCAGTTTAATATGTTTTTTAAATTTCTTCCAATTAGCATTTTGGAAATCAAAGTATCGATTTTGTTGTTCTACAGGTATGGAGTAGGTGTTTAAAACAACAGGAAGGTGGTTTGAGCTAAGCTCATTCATAACATTAGGCTGATCAAATAGTTCAGGCATGTTTGTTAGAAATAAATCTATCGTAGAAGGGTTTGTTCTATTGTTTGGGGGTATACAAGTAGGCTGAGGGGGATAAAGTAAATTGAACGGGTGTCTAGAATTAAGATCAGACAGTATATTGCCCCATGAGTTAGCTCGTATGCAACCCCAGTTCCTATGTCTGCTGTTGAAATCACCACCTATCAGAAATATGTCATTAATTGATATTAATTTGCGTAAATCGTTTGTATAATCGTATCTTTTCCTTGGCGTGGTATTTCCACCTGGAAAATAAATTGAAAAAATTTTAATCGAACGTCCATTTTCGAATGATACTTCAATTCCTATATTTTCAATTAGTTTAGTTTTTATTATAGGTAGTACTTTATGTTTGATTACTTTTTTTACAACGACGGCAACACCGCCCCCACTTCTCTCATCTCTATTTAAACAATAACATTTGTAGTCTTTATTTGTTAAATTTGAATTTGAATCTAACCATGTTTCGCTAATTAGACTTACATCAATATTATGTTTGCTTAGAAAAGCAAAATATTCAAAGTTTTATTTCGAATGCTTCTAGCATTCCAACAATTTATCTTAAGGTTAGCATTCATCATTATTTACCTGAGTATAAATACTTAACAGCTAATTGTGCAATCGTATTGAATTGTTCAGATTTGGTTTTGCATCGTCCAAGCAGTGTAATCATCTCGGCTGTGAGGGAGTTGATTTCTTCCATAGAGAAAAGGTCATTGGTCCCAGTAAAACCGGTTTTGTTCGAGGTGTTTATCCATGCATTAGAATTGTTGTTATCATTTTCCATAATGTTAGCATGAGGAGCTACGCTTGCAGTCAAGTTCCTCGCATTGTTCTTCTTTTTGAAGGGGAGTGCAGGGAAGTCTGAAATATTCGGTGTGTATTCAGAGTGTTGTTGTGCCGCAGTATGCTTAGGAGTCATCAGAGTAGTTCCTCTATTGCGCGATGATAATCTCTCTCGAATACTAAAGAAGCTTTTTCGGCTTATGCATATAGGGTCATTGGCCTTATGGGTCTCGTTGCAGTTTGCACATCTAATATTAATCGAAGTGCAATTCTTGGTTTCGTGATTTTCGGCACAATTAGCGCAGTGTGTTTTTATATGGCAATTCTTCTCTCCGTGTCCATACATTTGGCAGTTGTAGCATTGTGTGAGTTTATTTCGTTGTCGTCGAGCAAAGTCCCATTTAACTTGTGTTTTGAAAATAGATCTAAATTGCTTTTTGAGTTCATTTAATTTAATTGAACCACACTCGAGATAAATAAGATAAAAAATGTCTGTGAAACTATCATAGTTCTTTTTGATCATTTTAACATTCAAACATTTAAGTCCGAGTGATGACAGCTCTTTTTTAAGTTCTTCAGTTTTGATTTCATGCAAGCCATATAGCATTACCTTAAATGACCTAGCTGATGGAAAGTCATGAGAAAAAAATTGCCAGTTTTTTGTCGTGAGGGCACTGCAGAGTTTAGTATGAACGTCTTCATTTTCACAATTGATTTTAATACCAATAGTCATTTTTTTAACACTATATTGGTCTAATTTAAGTTCACGGAATAGAGTATGAACATTTTCACTAGTTTTTTGCAAAACACAAACCGAGGGAATCTTTGATTTTTTATTTGAAACTTGTTGTTCGATAGTTTCATCAACTTCAATGTCAACAATGTCATTGTCTGTATCCGGATGGGTTTGTAATGGTATCCAACGATTTTGATCTTTAAAAGTCATTCGTGGATTTTTACTTAGTGAAGACATGGTGTCTTCACCATTAGGGATTCGATTACGTTTAGAAATTTTGTTATTGTTTGTATGTATACCGCACAGAATAGAAAACACGTCTTACGCTTTCAAAATAGCTCTTTTCTTAATTAAATTAAAAATGTTAAAATATGTATATAAAAACTTATTGATTAATTTAATTGTATTTCATATATTTTTTATAATCTTATAATTTTATAACTGTAATCTTTAGATATTCTTGATTTGTTGAATCTTTCTCAATGTTAAAATCCAGAAAAAATCCGGCAGACGGCATTCATGCCATGCTCGTAATTCTTTATTTGAATGTATTATGTAACATTTTGTATTGTTAAATAAAGATTTTATCTATCTATCTATCTATCTATCTATATTTTATTAGTTGTGGGTATCCATCGATTAAAAATAATGCGTCTTAGAATAGAAGGGTACAACAGCATCTAACTGATGAGCCCAACTGTTGTACCTGGGCGAAAGTCATTTGGACTAAAGGTCGCAAAATACTTTTAATTTGAATTACATATATTCAATAGTCCACAAAACATAAACAAAAATAAACACTTAACTGTAAAAAAAAATACATAAACTTCTCGACTTTTTGATGAATCAGTGTTTGCCTAAGTACATAGAAATTAGTCTATTAAATCAAATAAATCAAACGTTGAAATAAAGTATACACCATGGTCTCTAACATTTATTGATAAAATTTTTTAAAACTCACTTGAAAAAACATAGAACACCACCTTCAAATAGGTAAGAATAGAGCGCATTGCGAATGCAAGCGTGCCTAATAAATTGGTCTAGATTTTGACTAGCTGCCCGAAGAGGTGGCGTCAACTTTGAGACTGATATATGATAAAATGGTTAATCAGCTACAGCTACCAGCAAAACCAAATTGGTGGGCATTCACAATAGTTTGATTTTTTTTAATTTTGTCCGGTTTTTGAGTTAAAATACTCCTTAGTGCACCGGTACAATCTCCGCAAACGAAACTTAAAGAGAAAATTAACAGCCATCAGTCAGCCCGTGACCACGGTCTGTCAAAACGTCGGGCAATTAATCTTAGGTCCGTTAATGTTCATGTTAGTTTTTTTACAAATTGTACAGCTGTTTGTCACGTGTTCAGGTAGGTAGACAAGCGGTTCTTGGTTCATCCCATCAAAGACTATTCATTGATATGACTTACAACATTACACAAATGACATGACTTTTTATGTTGTTGGCTCTCGCTCTATAACTAAAGTAGAGTAATCTTCATAGTTTTAATTTGGGCTATGACTTAATGAGTGAAAAAGAAAGCAATACGACAATATGGACAGTATTTCTTCAACATTCGTTAGCGGGAATAAATATCAACGCTTATTAACCAGGAGGCGGGTATAAAAAAAAATTATACCTAAGTTACAACTTTAAGTTACTAATGTAATACGTGATTGCAATTTTTGTGCATTTTTATATTTAAAACGACAAATACATAAGTGCACCTTATCATTATATTAATAAGTTCAATATCTTATTATCATGAATGCTTAACCACTTTACATAGTGATGAATCATAAGAGCAAGCACCTTCATGCAACATAATCGTACTGTTTACTCATTTTTAACCCGTTTCATCGCGTGCTCTATAAATTCGCCAAAACAACCGTACTAATTAGTAGTGATTATTTATTTTTATTTTGTTTGAAATAGCTATTCAAATTAGGATAATATTTTCTGCATGCTACTTCTTCCAATCAGCTACAACGTATTTAACATATTATAAGTTCCACTCCTCTTATGATGATAATCTGTATCACAACCTATTAAAATTCCTAAACCTTATAAAATCCGTCACGAGATGAGTTCAACGATAAAAAAAACAACAGAATCAGCGCCCACTGCCACCACCGTGATACCTTAATAAAAACACGCAAACAATTTTGTAAGTGGGTCAAGCTGGGGGCAAGTTTATAGTTATGTTATTTTTAGCTTGTGAGATTTTAACATGTTTTTTGCAACAATTTATTTTTTTAAACAAAACACAAATAAAGCAAAACACCCACCACCACCACCGCCATAAACATGAGCAAGTTTTATTTTATGCCTGGGAACATTTCCATAAACAGAGTACGTGACACTCAAATTGTTAATTTATCACCTTTCTTCAGATAAGAAAACCAAGAATAAAATTAATAAAACAAGACAAAAATGTTTAGATTCTTTTTTGTTTTATTTATCAGGCCGTTGAACTAACTTCTAAATGATTTTGAGTCTCTGGTTTAAATTGAAATGTATATTCGTACGATTCGTAGATAAGGGGAAGTTAAAGAATTCGTAAAAAAAAAATAACGTGAAATCTTAAAGACTTGAAGTTTCATCAATGAAAAAGCATTTAGTTTCAGTGTAAGATTAATTTACAGTTTGAAATTTCAAGTTTTTTTCAGTTTTCTTCTGAGTAGAAGAGGGCTGATTTATCCGTGCTCGGAGCATTTTGGATAATTTCAACTTGTCGTAATGTTCAATGTCCTCAAAACCAACAGTTTTTACCCATTATTGGAACGTTCTGACTCCTGTTGCTCCAATATTCAATGTTTGGGTTGAAATTCTGTGGATGTGATTAATTGCATGTTTATAAACTGTTCACTTCCTACATGTTTGTATGTACAGTACATATAATAGGGTGGTCCTTATATTGTTTTTTTTTTTTTAAGCTAAGTATACAGTTTCTTGACGAAAAAAAACTACATGTATTTCTTATGGGAGCGCTTTTTGCGAGAAAAAATTTTTTTGACGTTTAAATTTTTTATCGAACTGTGAACTACCCAAAGAAAACAAATTTTATATTCACCACGAAATTTTTTCGTACAAAACAATGTCACTGACATTCTTTTTCCGAAAAAAAAAATGCGTATTGGCATTTGTGTTTGTTTTTTCATAGATCAGTCTCATTGAGATTTTTTTTTGGGAACTGTAAGCTGACGACGAATAAACAAATTTTTACACCACGGACATTTTTTCTTTGTCGAAAATATTTTTTTTCTCACCTCGAAGAATTTTTTTACTCAAAAGAACTGTATACTTAGCTTTAATTCCAACTTGGATAGGCATCAAATGACTCTAAATATAGAGACAAAAAATTTTCCTTATTTTTTCAGATTTTTATTTCACCCCCCTGGTCTTCTTTTTTTCACTTCAAGGTACAAATAATGGAGTTAAGGTGATTCTTAAACACAGGAAAAAAAAATCAAAACTTATAGATTAGATTTAGATGAAAAAAAATCGTATCGGAGGGAAGGTCTATTTCTCCCCGTTCACAGGCGGGAGAGGTAATTTTCTAAAAATTGGACCCAAAATAGAAAAAAATTATTAAAAAACAACGGGACCACTTACAATGGCATGCTATAGCTTTTTTCAAAGCCATGAATCCAGTCTCTAATATGTTTTTTAAATCAAGTTTTTATTGCTTATAGTTTCTGAAAAAAAAAAATGTTCAAACGTACAAAAATTATTTTTTTTTTTAACTATTTACAATAAAATATTGATTTAAAAACCATATTAGAGACTGGATTCATAACTTTAAAAAAGGCTATAACATGCCATTGTAAGTGGTCCCGTTGTTTTTTAATAATGTTTTTTTCTTTTTTGTTAAATTTTTAGAAAATTACCCCTCCCGACTGAACGGGGGGAAATAGACCCCCCTTCAATACGATTTGTTTCGTCTGAATCTAATCTTTAAGTTCTGATTTTTTTTCGCGTGTTATAAGAATCAACCTAACCCCATTATTTGTGCCTTGAAGTGAAAAAAGGGAGACCAGGGGGGTGAAATAAAAATGTGAAAAAATTATGGAAATTGTTTTTCAATGTTGTGAATCGAATAAGGGCTATCCAAGACAATGTCCAATTTAAGGACCACCCTAATGTATAAGTTCTTCTACCAAATTTGTCCTTAAATGTTTCCCATTGTTGCTTTGGATTTTTGGGAGATCTGTAATTTAAAGGTTTCACATTCGCATTGCTAAGGACATAATTACATAATGCAGAAATCAGCATAACCAACGCGTGGTGAAACAAACTGTGACGTATACTTACTTTCTTACTATTTAAAATTTATTTTAACTCGTGATTAAACATTTTCATTTTCGTAACTTTTTTAGAGCGTAACGATACGCTCTCGCTATGAAAAAAATACTTTTAAACCGAAAATGATTCTTAATTCACCCTTGCGTTTTGAGACAATGGTCACACCCTGACCACTTTTCAATATGTTTGGTATAACTCGAAAACTAAGCTGAATTTGGCAATTTTACACATGAAATTTTTTGTTCGAAATTAAATTTGCTATCGAAATGGATGCTGAAAAAAATGAATAAGATTTTGCAGGAAAAATTTATAAAAACTAACCAACAATAATCGTAATATCAAAAATTTCAATTTTTTACTAAATTTTAAATATTACGAGGTTTACAGACAGAATGTCTGGTGGCCAATTTCATAAACAAACACTAAAATTACTTTTATCTAAACTCCTTCTAAATTTTATCAGACATTTGAAATTTTTCAGTTTCACCAATGTAGAAAAGGGATATTTTAGGTATATTTTAATTTGACTGAGTTTGCTCACATCCCTGGATTCAAAGAAAGAGGTTGTTTCCCTCGCACATGCGAAGTCTATGAGAAAAAGTGGAAAAGCATCATGGACGAGGGACAATTATTCTGACAGCAAAATATCAGCTGTTGTTGACATGAATGGCTTTACAAAAAAGACTTTTAAAATGTAATGAGATAAAAACGAGCTTTTAGTTTACAAGGGCATTTAAAATCTTCTTAAATATAGAAGCATTTGGTGAAACCAAAAAACATCATTTAAAGGCTAAAAGGCTTTTTAAATAATTAAAAGCCTTTCGTGAAATCGGCCATGGGTCTATTAATATAAAACTTGGAACTAGGATTGAGGAATGCGAAATCTGCCACTAATATTTGATAGGCAGCCAATTTTTGCCCAAAATTCTCTGCAATAAAGCTATTATTTTCATCAAGGATTATCACTTGGGCAAGAGTTCTCAATTTTAAAGAATATCAACGAAAATTTGATAAATGCTTTAGGTTTTAAATGAAAATTCGCGACATCATTTCCAAACTTCACGAAAACGTTGAAGCGAATGGATGTATAGGATTTTAAAATGGTTCCACTTGTTTTTGCTCAAGTAGACAGGTCTCTTAGCTCCTTTAAGGTTCTTTTAACAGACAATCGTAGAAAGCTTTTACCTGAGAATTTTAAAAAGCTGTTTGTATTTAATTGTATTACTATATTTGAACGTTAAGTTATGATTCTCTTTATTTAATAAATGCCCTTTTTATTTCCTTTAAAGATTTTATTTTTCCTTTTTCAATGTTTTTCAGCCAACAAAGTCCTTTCCCTAATTATATCCAGATTTTGAAGTAATAGGTTAGTCCTTTTCTGAATTATTACTTATAGCCTATTGAATAGGCAAGGGTTTTTATTATTGAATATGTTTGTTTGGCCTATAAGCATGCTTAAAACCAAAAATGCTACTAAATTCACCCATGCGTTTCTGAGAGAATGGTCACACTGGCCACTTTTCAGTATTTTTGGAATAACTCGAAAACTAAGCGGAATTTGACAATTTTACATTTAATACTTTTTGTTCAAAATTAAATTTTCTATTGAAATGGATAGCTCAAAAAATTTTACGAAAAAATTTAAGCAGGAAAAGTTAACAAAAACCAACCTAAAAAAAATCAAAAAATCAAGGATATCTTAATTTTTTAATAAATTGTGCATAACTTTTTTTGAAGCAAAGATAGGGTCAAGACATGCACAGACAAAACAAAGTAGAAACTAAAGGCCTTAATATGGCATATTCAAAAATTAATATTTGTTCAAAATTGACAGAGATATTCCCATTCAAACCTTATCATTTCTTATAATTTTTCTCAGTTTTGGCCCGAAAGTCCCTTTTTCGGTACAATATGGCAAATTTCACTTTCGTAAGAATGTTCGAAATCAAAATTTTTATATAATATGACATTAGAACTATAGAGAATTTTTAAAAAGGATGTAAGTTCGCAATTTCGTTTTTCGGCTGTTTTTAAATGCGTTCAGACCTACAGACCGAACGGCTGATTAACATAAGTTTTGGTATTAGGTGCTAGGAACGTTAAATTTGCCATAAAGTACCAAAAAAAAGGGTTTCGGGCAAAAACTGCGGAAAATGATAAGAAATGGTAAAGTTTGAATGGGAATAATCTCTGTCAATTTTTAAATAATATGGCTTTTTAAACATTGCATATTAAAGCCGTAAAACTCCAGCTTACTTTGTTCATGATTGTCTTGAGCGGTCTTTGCTCCGAAAAAAGTTATGCGCAGTTTAGAAAAAAAAAAATAAAAATCTTTGATTTTTCGATTTTTTTCATGTGGGTTTTTGTTTACTTTTCCTGCTTAAATTTTTTAAAGAAATTTTCCAAACTATCCATTTCGATAGAAAATTTAATTTTGAACAAAATGTATTGTGTGTAAAATTTTCAAATCCCGCTCAGTTTTCGAGTTATACCAAAAATACTGAAAAGTGGCCAGTGTGACCATTCTCTCAGAAACGCATGGGTGAATTTAGTAGCATTTTCGGTTTTAAGCATGCTTATGGGCCAAACAAACATATTCAATAATAAAAGCCCTTGCACGTAATTGTTCCTTTTTAAAAGGTCTATTCAATAGGCTATTATTCGATTGAAAAAATGAACCTTTAGTTGTAATATATCCTCAAAATTTGCAAAAACTTTAGGTTTTTTCATTTTCTAATGGCAATAACTCAAAAACCCGAGCTGATGGCGGAAAGTGTATGACGATTTGAGTTTAGCTCCCAAGAGTATACCTAGAAACATATGGTGCCAAAAATTTAACAGATCATATTGTAAATCTGTGTTATCAGGATCTTTACCTCTGAAAATAGGAATTGAGAAGTTTTCTCAGGATGTAGCGCCTTCCTTTTTCCGATGGGAATAACTTCAGTTTCTTTATTATGTCTTGGGCTGTATTTTGGTTAGGTTAGGTTTCATTTAAAACGTCATCAAATTTGAAGAGTGAGTTATAATGCATATACAACCTTTAATATGGCAAAATTCCTTTTATATTTAATTGTGCCTATCAAACTAAAGTACTTGAGAGTGCTAGGACGCCATATGGCCCTAGACTCAATGATAGGAAAATCCCTATGCACACCTCCGCGTGGTAGAGGGCGGGTAACGCTAACGTGCAGGGGGACCGAATGGATGCCGGGATAAGCAGACAACCCAGCTATGCTGGTCAGGGCACAAACTTGTCCTCGGGATGGTTAAAAGCCCCCTTAAGGCGGATGAACTGCAGGTGGCGGTCAACGGCATGATAGTCTGGTGGCGGAGGAGCTTTTTTTGGTAAAAGGCCAACGGCAGCAGCAGGTAGCGTCTGTAACCCATATTGGGCGGCTACAAAAGGCGTCTGTTTTCCCACAGTGGGCGGCCTCGAGCAGTTATGTGTTTGACCATACAAAAGGCGGGTGTGCCTGTCAAATCTGAGCTTATGTATGTTATTAATCATATCTCGGAAAACACCATGGTGGAAGGATATATGCAAATACATGAATTATGACAACAAATGGAAATGAGTCCCCAAGAGGTAATCTTTTTATAGAAAATCCTTCTGTAGCTTCGGCTGCAGTAAACCGCACATCGGATTTGGGGGTGCGGCATCCTTCATGTACGAGCGTCAATCAAGACGCCATAATAATAAATGAATCGTTGACAAATAGAAGAAGTCTTTCAAGAAGCGCAAATGTTACTTTTGGCTACCGCATACGTACGAAAATCGGAGCATGGAACGTTCGATCCTTGTACAGCGATGGTAGATACGAGCAGGTTGAGCGTGAAATGCTTCGCCTAAAGATCAGTATCCTGGGCATAAGCGAAACTAAGTGGAGAGGAAGAGCTGAATACAGATCAGACACTGGACAGACGAGAATGCTGTATTCCGGCGAAGATGAAAGAGAGGGTGGCCAAAGACTGCATAGTGTCGGAATTATGTTGAACGAAGAAGCGAGGCGTAGTTTGATCTCATGGGCGCCCATTTCTGCGAGATTAATGACAGCAAGGTTTCGTTCAAAAATTCGTAACGTCACAATTATTCAGTGCTACGCCCCCACAAATGAAGCGACCGAGGAAGACAAAACCGCGTTCTACACTCATCTTAACTCGGTTTACAGTAGTGTTCCGAGAGCCGACATCATAGTCGTTATGGGAGACCTTAATGCCCAAGTCGGTTCAGACAATTACGGACTGGAACGCGTGATGGGAAGAAATGGCGTGGGGTCACGGAATGAAAATGGTGACTTGCTTGTCGACTTTTGTAACGCGAATCGTCTTGTGATAGGTGGGACTGTATTTAAGCATAAGACGTGCAACAAAATTACCTGGGTGCATCCGGATGGTCAAACCGAAAACCAAATTGATAATATCATGATTCAGCAGCGATGGAGGAAGTCTATGTGTGATGTCCGGAGTATAAGAAATGCCGATGTGGGAAGCGACCACCATTTGGTTCTGATGAGTCTCAAACTACGAACCGCTGCCGTACAAAAACCAGCGCAGGATGCAGCAAGGAGCACAAAATTCATTACTAATGCTTTAAATGACCCCAACATATGTCGAAACTATGTCACCACCCTTAACGACAGAGCCTCGTCATTAAACGGAATCACACATTCAACAATTGATGAGATGTGGGGTGAAATTAAAAGTGTTTTTATGGAGGCTGGATCCGAAACTGTACCCAAGCGAACGAGACGTAGAGACTCTTGGATATTCCAAGACACCTGGGATAAGATCGAACTTCGCAAATCGTTGAAAATCCAAATAAATGCCGAAGCTGATGTTCAACGAAAGGCTGACTTGCGAAGAGAGTACCGCATTGCACATAAGATGGTCTACCGCTGTGTGAGACGTGACAAGAGGGTGAAGTTGGATGGACTCGCAGATAATGCGGAAAGCGTTGCCAGAAGAGGAGATATCCGGGAATTGTACCAAATAGCCAAAGATGTTATCGGGAAAAAAAGCAACACCAATCATCCTGTAATGGATGTGGATGGCACACTTTTGGTACCAATTGAGGATCAGCTTCGTAGATGGAAGGACCATTTTTGTGCCCTGCTAAATGAGGATTCAGTTGAGCAGAGTGCTGAAGTGCCCCAACTAAACGAGATGCGCAGGTCCTATAGGGGTATTGACATCGAACCCCCGTCAGAATCGGAAATTCGTACATCAATAAATCTCCTCAAAAACAACAAGGCAGCTGGACTGGACGGAATACCAGCTGAATTCCTGAAAGCCGATCCCGTAGCAGCGGCTAGTATTTTACATCCGCTGATACAAAACATTTGGGAAAACGAAAGCTATCCCAGGGACTGGAAGGATGGTGTGATTGTTAAGTTGCCAAAGAAAGGTGACTTAAAGAATTGCAACAATTGGAGTGGTATCACCGTTTTGTCCGTTTTCCCAAAACTAATGGCAACAATCATACTCGAGCGAATAAAGGATAGAATCGAGTCTACACTCAAGAGGCATCAAGCTGGCTTCCGCAGTGGTCGATCGTGTGTCGACCATATCAACACCCTGCGTATCGTCCTCGAGCAGTCGATGGATTATCAATCACCGCTTTACCTCATGTTCGTGGATTTTGAAAAGGCCTTTGATCGAGTTAACCGAGAATGTATATGGAGATCGTTGCTTGGTAGAGGAATTCCACCAAAAATTGTTGCCATTATTAAAGAGTCCTACAACAACGCGAGGTGTTTTGTTTTGCACAATGGGCAGCTATCCGACTCCTTCGTAGTGCAACAGGGTGTGAGACAAGGGGATGTTCTATCGCCAATTCTCTTCCTGCTGGCGATGGACGACGTATTGACGGCCAGTGTTGGTACAGCTGAGCGACAGGGCATTCAATGGAGACCGTTCGAAAGGCTCAGTCATTTAGACTATGCCGATGACATATGTCTACTGGCAAATAACATCAGTGGGCTGAACGGGATGTGCCAAGCACTGCAAGTGAAGGGAGAGTCGAGTGGTCTAAGAATTAACAGCAAAAAGACAAAAATAATGCTCACAGGCCGCTCCACACAGCAGCGTATTATTTTACGCCAGACGCCAGTTGAAGTAGTGGAACAATTTAACTACCTTGGCAGTATTGTTTCTGCAAACGGTGGTACGGATCTGGACGTTAAAAGTAGAATAAATAAAGCTCGTGCTGCCTTCGGTACTCTGTCCCCAATTTGGAAATCCAGTCAAATCTACTTACGCACTAAGTTGAGATTCTTCGAATCCAATGTCAAATCCGTGCTGTTATATGCTTGTGAAACCTGGAAAGTCACGTCTACCATTTCGAAGAAATTGCAGGCTTTTGTGAATCGCTGTCTTCGCCACATCCTAAAGATTCGCTGGCCACAAATAATATCAAATGAGGAATTGTGGCGCAGGACAAGTCAAGAGCGGCTGGACGTCGACATAAGAAAGCGTAAATGGCGTTGGATTGGTCACACACTGAGGAAACCAAACGATGAAATTGGAAAGCAGTCCTTTGAATGGAATCCTCAGGGTGCACGGCGGGTTGGAAGACCAAGAACAACATGGAAATCAACTGTCTTAGCGGAAGCAGAATCCCAGAGAAAGACGTGGCCACAGCTTAAGTACCTTGCAGCAGACCGTGAAGGATGGAGACGTTTTGTTGACGCCCTATGCCCCAGCCGGGGATACAGGACACGATGATGATGATGATGATCAAACTAACAAAAATGAAAACGTTAAATCACATGTTCAAAACATTTTTAAATATGTAGTAAAAATTATTTGTATGTAAAAAAAGAACGTATACGTCACAGTGTACGATTAATTCATAATTCTTGAATCATCATTTTTAACCGCTACCACTTTTTATATATAAAAATGGTGTCTTTGAATATAATAATACAGGGGGTTTCTGAATCTTTTGCTGTAAGATATTTTGAAAATAAGGAGTTCACAGAAAAAGGGATTAAAGTTAATGTTTAAATTAAATTTTGAAATATTTTCATTAAGTACCGAAACAGTAATTTTGTCGGTATATCTTCTATGAATATTAATAATAGGCTAGTGAAATATTGTCGCAAAATTGTTACAAAATTTTACTTAGGAGTAAGCGAATGGACCAAATCTATTCTTAACCAACACAAGACTACGTTGTTGCAAAACCGTTAAAATAAGAAAAGCTGTCACATAAATTCCGAAGAGAAAGAAAGACCTGGTGAAGAGGACGACTATCAGACCAGAGGGAATTTAAAGAGGAGATTTAAGAATCCTTAAAAGGTGCACTCATGGTGAATTATGTCTTACTAGCGATAGATTAACTAGAAGTTCTTCTTCATTAACTAAATTGTTTCTTTTTATTCTTTTTCGCCTTTATAAGGTCCTACCTTGGCGCATTCATTGCCCATTCTTGTAACATTATGTTTGTTTGGGGCATAAGCTAAGCATGCATAAAAAACGAAAATGCTACTAAATTAAACCTTGTGCTTCTGAGAGAATGATCACACAAGGCCACAATTATCAGAAAACCTGAAAATTCAGATATGAAAACTCAGAAATTTATTTCGTTGAATGGAAAAATAAATCTGAAACTTCAGTCGAAAGTCTGCTGTATTAGTTTCGTCAAAATATTGTATTTACTTTTCGTTTTAACAATGAAAATAGTTCAATTAGAACTTTTATTTTATTCGAAAATTAAAAATCCATAGCGAATTTTCCATCTCTTTTATCTAAATTTTCAGATGAGAATTTTTCGTCTGAAAATTGAGAAAAAAAACGTAACCAAAAGTCATCTGAATTTTTAGAACTTCTATGTCAACCGACTAATCAAAATTTTTTCTTCGGTAGATTTTGTCTTAAACTTGTTTGAAAAATATTTTCACCAATTTGAAGTGTGGAACAGAAATTGGACAAATATTGGTGACAAATGAGGCTGTGACCTCTTAGTAAAAAGTTGGTGTAACCCACTTTTTGTGGCATATTTTTAATCATTCATTCAGTCGATCTTAAATACTATTTAGTTTTAGATTCAAAGAAAAAAATGATAAAAAATCTATAAAGCTGGTTTTAGAAACATCCGCCCCTTCTGCAAAACACTCTTGGCTTTGCTTAGCTGAGTATTTTAAAATTGATTTTATTGATAGATTGTTTGATTATATAAAGTTACTTTCAAGGTTGATCTACGACGACAACGGCTGCATGACTGGTTTTCTCATTTGCAGCCATGGTGCTTATCTCGTCGTGATCTCGCCGTAGGTATGTACGTATGTAGTTTATTCGTTTTTAGTTGTAGGTTTATCTCGATATGGTCCTATTTGAAGAATTTGCTTGATTTTTGTACTATCCTAAAGGGTTTTTTTAAGGATATTCAACTGCTTTCTTGAATGAAAGTGCATTAGGTGGCCAAGCTTCACGGGTTTTCATCTGGATATTTCCCCCTTTTTGTATTCTCTGTGCCACTCACGCAACTCCATTGTATGTTAAGTCGGTAGGCAGATGTCAACAGTTTGCTTGGGCTTGTCAGGCACGGTTGTCAGCAGCTTGAAAAATGTAGCTTCTAAGCTAAAATGAAACTTTAATGACTATAACAATCGAACCTTGGCGAGACTACAGCGAGACGATGATAAGACATACAAAACGATAAAATCACGTGTAGATGTCACGGGGAGACCAAAGCGAGATAGTGAGAAAACCAAGGAACAGATAGCTGTGCAAATGTGGACTTGTCGAGACCACAGTGTGACGAACACAATGATTACGACACAGAAAACCTTGTATGGACTTTAAAACCACGGTTATAGCTTCTTTAAACTTAATAAATTTAATTATGAAAAAAAAAAAATTGCTTTGGCGAGACTATAGCGAGAACAAAGTAAGATGACGGAAAAATATGCTCAATGCCAAAAACAACGTGTGAAAGTTATGGCATGACCAAAGCGAGACAAAAGCGAGAACACCATGACACAGATTTCCATGGAAATGAGCACTGCAAGACCACAGCGAGACAAGTATAATGACCACGATACTGAAAACCAAGTCTGGATGACCACGCGGAGAGATTCAGATTAGCGAGATGGCACCAAGACACGTCGTCGTCGTCATTGTCGTCGTCGCCATCGCCCTAAATATCACCATCGACACGTACACGGCTATCGTCTCCTTAAAAGAACGTGTGCCCGAGTCACGGGATTCCATTTAATTAATACTCACCCAAATCTAGAGCTCTAATTTCAGTTGATACTTTCATTCGATAACGCACAAGAAAGGAAAACATTTCAAAATCCTGTCCTTTTTAATATCTTTGTGTCTTTGTGCGCTCCGAGATATCCTTATTTAGATGTTTGTCATCACCGTTTGTTCACTATTTTTCTTAGTTTTCTTTTTTTCATAAAAATTCGTAACAAATGTTTGAAAATTAATTTCTTACAAAAATTATTAGGAATTTTCTTTACTTTATTATACTAAACCTTATTTTACTCTTCTTACATTGTGTATCCACTCTATAGTATTCTCATGAAACACGATTTTGTAGGTTGACATTTGGTCGATAGGTTGGCTGTGATCGCCTTACCGAGATCCCTTAACAAAAATTAGGATTACATTTGGACGCATAGGTGGCCACGAGCTTTTTTCTTCATGAGAATACTATAGAATTTATATACAATGCTTCTTATTACATTATATAGGGGCAGGTAAAGACCAACAACTAAATAAAGGTTTATCGAAGACTAGAACCAATATTATATTGAAAAGATTTACAACCACGTTTATCTGAAAACCCAGAGCTAATGGCTGAAAACGTATAGCGGATTAGGAAAATTTTAAAAATAAATAAACCTATACAACTGAAACCGTTTTTTTTTTTTGACACTTTTAGCGATTATATTTGAAAGAAATTTCTTTAAAATAAATTAAGGACAACTTTCGTTTTCAGTGACCCAAGCCTGGAATGTATTTTGAAGGTTCCTGAGATGACCGTAATTTATTGTTGAAACAACTTTGTATATGAATTTTTCTAAAATTAATCTTGAGCATAAAGCTTTTCTAGAGCAAATGCCTACAACCTAGTCATAAAATAATTTGTCTATTTTCTTTAAGAAGAAGAATTTGGCTTGATTTGCATATGAAAACAAATCAATAAAGGAAAAGAAGAATTTATGTTTACATCATGCAATGGCATGTTTTGAACGTGACTATATAAGGTTGATAAAATATATAGAGGAGAGGCCTGGGGTTGGATTAAAATTCATATACAATATAAAACATACCTAAAAAACTTTTGGCATTACTCCATGTGCCACTTATTTAAGTTGGCTTATAAGAACACTTATCTAGATAAATGGAGAACTTACTCAGGAAGTTTTCTATATTCATTTACCTCTTCTAACATTCTGGGATGAAGAAGAGGCGTATGAGAATAATTCTTTTCTGGTAATGAACACCCTCATTTTCGCTGACTTAAATGATGTGAGTGATAAAAGTTCGCAACTTATTCATCTGTGATTTATAGGTATATCGTTTTGGGAAACACTACGTATGTGTCTTAACTACTTTGGATAGATATATTTATGGGTCTTTAAGATTGTTTTTATAGAGACAATCACGTTTTAACTTTGTTAAGTGAGGAAAGTCATGTAAGGCAAGAACAGATGAATTTGTGAGAAATACCAAAACAAATAAGAATTGAAATATATTAAACATCAGCTGTCAAACAGATACAATCCATACAAAAACAAATTTATCTTCGAAATTTAAGAAAAAGCTATTTCAATAGAGTTCGACAGTGATTTAGGAACAAATATTAATCATAAAAATAAAAACTATTCAATCAAAAAATTACAATATGTTGTAGCTGAACTTTTTTGCAAATCCAATTTAATTTATTATGCACGGAGAGAATTGAAAAATCACCAATTGAAAAATTTGCAGTTGCAATTTACGAATCATGTTTTATTCGTAAATCAAGGCATTTTGTTCCCGAATTAATACAAAAACTGGTAATTTAACATTCAAAACGTAGCAATTTACAAAATTTGTTTCTTCGTGATTTGCAATTAAAATCCATGATTCAAGTTTGTACTTTTCATAGCAAAATACAACTTTTTTGGCGTAATTTACTCTCCAAAGGAATAATATCACAAACAGCATTTAAAAATATTGATTTGCGATAAAAATTTAGTAATTTACACCATGCACAATCACTGATTTACGTTTTTTCTGTCGCAATTTGCAACTCCATGAGAATAGTCGCAAATCACCAACAAAAAAATCCTAAATCACGACTTTCTTGTCGCAATTTACTTCTCGAAGAGATAGAGCACCACAACATGGCAGGTATCTCATCATCAATGTGTGACACCAACGATCTGTAATGCAAATTGGCCTGGTGGTTGCATGCTCGCTCCGTAACTGGAGGGTTGCGAGTTCAAATCCAAGTAGAGTCAGCGTAAAGTATTTATTTCAAATAAATTAAATTAAATTTGTATACCTGCCAAATGAAGGGTAGAAGCAGGATTGATCTTTCCAAGTGGCAATATCACGAAATAAAAGTGGTGATCACAAATCTTTTTTGCAAATTTACATATTGTGCAATTGAGGAATATTTGGATCAAATTGCGATTTGTTGTTTGCAATTTTGTTTTCTCTCGATAGCATAATTGATACTTAAAAAGGGTTGATTTACGATTTTTGAGTATCAATATCTTCATTTTGCTCAGTTTTGCAAATTGCAAACAAATAGTCGTAATTTACGAAATCCGAAGCCAAGGTATAAATCGGGATTCATTTTTCGTAATTTGCATCTCATTTTTCGTGATATGATCCAAGAATTCTTTCCGTGTGATTTAAAATCAAGAGTTAAAAAGCCTGTTCGTTACTCTTCCGAATACACTAAGGAAAAACAATCAAAACAGGTTGTTAGATACAGTTACAACAATCCAGAAGCCAGAACTACAACTAGAACCTTATTGAACAAAGCTGTCACTTTATCATTTTGTAATTGCTTAGTTATTTGTTAATTACTTCAACTATGATTTATATCCGAGTAAAGTTTTGTATCAAAAACTTTGAAAGATATAAAAAATGTATGTTTTCTCAATTTAACTTTTTCTGAATTATATAAATGTAAGTATACTTTTATGACTTGAAGAACTAATACTTCGCAATCACTTTCAAAGGTGGTTTACATTTTATAGGTTATGAAAACTTAATGCATATGACTTTATTATGATTAGAAGTTTAATGGATCATTATAATAGTTGTGGTTTTATTCGAATTATTACTCAACTTTGTTTATAACCTTAGTCTACATATTATGGATGAATATTTAATAAGATTAAGCATAAATGACTAAGCATTATGATAATGAGTTTTGTTTTCTTTTAATCATAGGACTGTGACCAGATACAGTTATGAATTCAAATTATAATTATTATAAGACCGTGAAAAGAAAAAGAAGTTAAAATTTAAATAAATTTAAAATAAATGGAAAAAAAAGTATCAATTAGTTTGTCAAGAAATCAGTAGAATCGATTCTCTAAAATATCTTGTTTTAGTTTTAAAATTAGTTAAAAAATTTTTAAACCAACGGTTTTAAGGTTCGATGAATCCATAATCTCACGAAGAGAATCTTAATTATTTTACAATGATTTTATTGATTTTAAAATGATTTCATCATAATTCGTGTATCATTCCAGCAGAATATTGGGAAATTTTAATAACTTTTATAAATAAAGGTTCAGAATTGTTAAAACTACTCAAAATAAATAAATATCTTTAAATTGGATTAAAAAATTAATTTCAACAATTCATTATAGGATATGGAATATTATGTATAAACTGTAGTTGAAGTCATAGTCTAGTCAACGAAGGAAAAATAAATTCAATAAATCATGCTCTCTGGGTAATTATTTTATATGGTAGGGGTGACCCCCAGGAACAGCTGCGGTCAAAATAATAGTAGTACTCCATTTCAAAAAATCAAAATTGAAAAAAAGTTGATCCCTCGATTTTTAACAAATTAATACCCATGTGATTTTGAAATTTGTGTTTTTAAGCTTTCATTTTCAAAAAAAATAAAATTTCTGATTTAATATTTGATCCTATATTTTCAAATTTATTGAAGAACCTTTGAAAAACAGCGGTCAAAAAAATAGTAGTGATAATATATAATAAGATAATAAGATAATCCGCCTTTAACTATTACAAAAAAGCAAATATAGGACAAAAATTGTATCATAAGATGTAGTTGAGGGTTTGAACCTTAAACTAACATTTAGTTGCAAGTTCCTCATTGGAAATAACAGCAGCACAACGGCGTTGCATTGGGCTTATCAGGTTTTCACGTCTTTCTACGCTTATCGACTTCCATGAGTGCTGAATAGCTTCCCTAAGGGTTTAATTGTTAGATTACTGGCAACTAGCAACATATTTCTTTGCATCGCACAACAAGTTATCAATGGGATTTGAGTCCGGAGACTATGCGGCCAGTCCATCACATTAACTATTTTTGCCTGGAATCATTGCTTTATCTTCAGCATAGGGTTGCATTACTTCCTGCATGATCTTAACAAAGATTTGCTAATCCATGATACCTTCACTTTGGTGTATTGGAAAAACACCATACAAGGAAAACCATGTCCAAACATTATGCTGGGTCCTCCGTGTTTAATTGTTTTTGCTTTGAAACGTGGATTATTTTCTGTGTTTGGTGGCCTTCTGACATATTGACAAGGTCCATTTCCACAGTATAAAAAAATCTTGGACTCGTCTGACCACAGAATATTTTTCCAATTGTATGCAGGCCAGTCAAAGTGGTTCCTTTGCGAATTTCAATATTTTTGTTACATTGTTTTTTCTCAACAATGGTACCTCTCTAGGGCTGTGAGCGGCTTGAACATGTTCTCGTGAACTTCTACGAACCGTTTTATTGATGGCATCAACATAAAATATGCCTTTTATTTCAGAAGCTGGCGTAAAGGGATTGATTTTTAAATGCCTGATGACTCATTTTACCAACTTTGATGGCAATAGCGGCTTCCACCCGCCATTTTCTGACTTTGGCAGTTAAATAATGGTTTTTCTTACCATTCCTGGTGAACATTCAACTAGGCATTGAACCAGCGCATAAGTTTTGCCTTCCGATATCAGTCTTCTAACTAGGACACGCTATTCCGGTGTTCAGTATTTGCTCCTGCCCATTGCTGGCAAAACTATGACCAATTTTTTAATAAAAACTATGAAGGTGTAATGAATAAACAAAATACAAGGTTTTTTTAAATGTTCAATTTTATAAATAAAAGAGAAAAATAATATTTCTTTACATAAACCGGTGCACTGCTATTATTTGGACCGAAGAATTCGTAGCTTTGATTATTAACGGTTGTTTATTTGTCATATAACCGTTGCAACAAAGAATATATTTGTACCCGATTATTAAGAAAATGTTATTTAGTGAAAATGTAACACTTTTTTTTCTATCAACGCAATATAAAACTTACAAAACCATGGTTATGCAATTCTTTTACTTGTACTACTATTATTTTGACCGCAACTGTATAAAATACTAAAAGTCCCCAGCCCATGGCCACGAGCTTAAGGTAGGAGGGGGGGGGGGGGTTAAAGGTCTCCTTTTGTAATTTTTCGGGAATATTTTGAAAACTAAGCGTTTAAGCAGAAAAATGTCCACTAAAAAATGAAAGAAAAATAAATTTTCTACCAAAAAATTTCTATTCATATTTTCATAATAATTGAAAAACAATATTATTAGGGGTATTCATGCAACTTCGTAAAACATTAGATAAGTTTACGGTTTGGTTAAGTTTATCTTTTGGTTAATGAACTGTCAAATTTTGTATGGGAAATGGTTTACACAATTTGGTTAATCTTATCCAAGGATTTTGCTGCGGAAAATTAACCAATTATTTGGTTAAACTTATCCAAACGCTATTGTGACTTTTAGAGATTGAATTAGGCGTGTTTGTGACTTTTAGAATAAGGAATAAGAAACATAATATGAATGATATCTCTGAGAACTAAAAAAACTCTGAATGTGTTCTGTAACTATCGCATTGCCATTAGTTGGTGATAAAAGTTGTGAATTAAAACGTAGTTTATACAAACAAAAATAATTAGAACGTCTACATTTACTCAACGATTAAGGTTCTATCCAACCAACGCGAAATTATAGCGAAGCATTCGCAAAAACAGTCTTGTTGTTTTTAGTATTGAGATCTTTCATATTTTGTACCGTTGCGAATACACTGAGAAAACTGAACTATGAGTTATTTAAACAGAAGCATGTTTAACTATATGTTTGGATCAGTACAAATAGAATTCGATTTAAATCTACCTCTTATCTGTTCAGATTCAAAAATACTATTATTTTTGGTAAAATCTATTTAAATCAAAGTAAATTATGGTTGAATTATTGCATTGGAAGCTACACGTAACTTTTTACATGAATTCAATCCTACTTGAGTTTGATTTTTGAAAGATCTGTTAAATTATTAACTTGCTTTAAAATGTTTAACATAAAATTAACATGCACGAGTTTGTTTCAAGTATAAAAACATTTGAAATATTTTGAAGAGTAAGAGATTGAACAAAAATGTTTAATTTAAACTCGAATCAATTTGAATTGAACTCAAAAGAATAAAAACACAACTGTAATTGTCTTATGATTCTTACAGACATTTGGCGTCTAAAATAATTGCAAGGCAATCTGTCACTCCCATCGGTAGGAAAAGATATTCCAATAGTTTCAAAATTATTGCCATCGTAATATCGTTGGTCCAAAGGTAAAACTCACTAAGTGCGGAATAAAATGTTCAATAAAATAAGAATGAAATGCATTTTTTAATCCAAAAAGTACCATTTTGCCTAGTTTTAATAAAGATATTGAAAGCTATGCCCGGGAACCTATGTAATTTAAAAATTTGCGGAAAGTGACTTTTCAGCATCAAAAAGTATGTTTCAATCTGATTTTCCTCAAAAGTGCAATTTGTTAGTAAGTGAGTTTTAACTTTGAACCGACGACGATATGAAGATTATGTATGTGGCATCGCAGTGACGAAGCGTTCATATATTGAGTGGAATGAGTGCTTCCGTAAGACAGTTTACAAAATGCTCATAGCAAAGAATTTTAATATTCGAAAATTCAAATTGTAGATACATTAAATGCATTTACATCATTGACCTATTATTATAGTATGTCAACGATTTACATTTTCTTGATATCTAATATTAATAAATTATCTCTTATATTAATTAATTATGTCAATATTAGGTATTACATATCACGGGAAATGATTATTATCTTTTAATAAAATCACTCACGAGAACAACGCTTAAATCCGCACATCATCCCAAACCCACAAATTTCCATTATACGCCAAGCCAAGCCATTTGAGAATGCGTAACATCACTCCATTCTCCATTATAAAATACTATACGAGAGTTTTTGCTCTAGAATGCGCAACAGCTTGGCATTCTCTGATTTTACCTTCTTAACTCAAATTCCGTCCAAAATTCAAAGTAAAATCTGATGATTTCTTTCTGTTTGCCCAACGTGTGAAGAATGAGTTGAGTGAATTCATTATGAAAATTCAATAGCAAAACTAAAGAAGTATTGAGTCGTTTCCTGCCGCACATTCCTTTTGAAAAAGGGGTAGTTTTAGTTTTATACTTTGGATCTTCGGTGTTGTGATTGTGTGTGTGTGAATGCAAATCGTATATAGTGTTTCATCCATAAGAAATGCATTGATTGGTGTTTTTTTTTCGATTTGATTAAGTTTTTGGGCGAATTGTTTTGTTTGTGATTGCTTTGGCGTTTTGCTTAATGCTTATGAGTACCTGCAAATGCATAGCAAAGAGTGTTTCAAATTAATTATTTCGGCTAGAGAAAATACATTTTTTACTCTTTATAATATTATTAGGCGCAAAAAAGCGGTATGATATAAATTCTAAATTAAAGGACTTTTATTTTTTGAGTTTTAAGTTGTGTGCTTCCGCTTCCGAAAAAGTCACGCCTCGTGCCTGGTGGCATGTATTATAGGGCACGTTACCATCATTGGAAATAGTAAACATTTGTATTTAATTTTAAGGAGCTAGCATCTCTATTTGGAAAAACTAACATTGAAATCATTTGTTTTAAACAGAAAACATCTTCAAACCAAACACGGAAATATTCAAAAAGATTAATATGATTCTATTTAAAACAACATCAAATGAAGTTAATTAAAACAAACAGAAATATCTTTATGTTAAATAGAAATCATAGTAAATTTGAATAAAATCATGTTCAAATCGTTTCAACGATGAACTAATACGATTCTATTTAAATTAAATAGAAATCGCTTCCATGCCAAATCATATGTGTTTGAGTTTGATTTAAATATGAATATGTTCAATATTTTTCTCAGTGTATGATTCACTTTAATTTTATGTTCGTTTGGGAGGGCCTTTAGGAAAGCTACTTTTCGTAAATTATTAAGGTAGAATTATAAAGTCTCACCCAAACCAATGCGAGTCTCCAATCTTTCGTTGACAACGACGAAACTACATCAACAACGTTTTGTTTTCATTTACAACAACTTGTTGTTATTAATGTTTTTGTTGTGGTCAACGTATGATTCGCACTGGTTTGCAAGATTCTTAATAGTCGGAAACTGTTAGAAACAGATGTCATTAGCCAATGAAAAGTATCTTTCTGATATCTCAAAATCTGAATTAAGCCATAATTCACTCTTTCTCTTTTTTTCGTTTCTACCTCAACAAATTTCAGTTTCACTTCCGTGAAATGTACTCGGGGGTGTTCTGTTCACTTCCGAAAGCAAAAGTTAACGAAAATCAAGAAAGGACATTATGGGCGTGACATATAATTTGTTTGTATTCGCTGATTTTCATCCGACCACTGCTGTGAGCTTGCGACTATTATAGTTCTACCTTACAACGCGACTATTGTCATGTATCCTAAGGTAAAACTATAATTGTCGATAACTCACTGAATTGGGCGAATACATGAAAATCATACTCATCT
The DNA here is from genome assembly GCA_963921185.1 of Dasysyrphus tricinctus. Taxonomy (NCBI): domain Eukaryota; kingdom Metazoa; phylum Arthropoda; class Insecta; order Diptera; family Syrphidae; genus Dasysyrphus; species Dasysyrphus tricinctus. The sequence goes on from OY992531.1 coordinate 81,668,860, forward strand.
CACGGGAGTGAAACTGACATTTGGTGAAGTTGGAACGAATTTGAATTTCTCTGATTTTCAGTGCATTTCTGCGCATTTTAGTCCAAAGTTCTGTCAAAGTTCATATAAAAAAAATTGATAGAAGTTTGGACTAAAAGTCATAAAAATTCAAAGTAAAGGATCAGACTTAGGTCAAAAAATTTTGTATATGAACTTTGATAGAACTTTGCACTAAAATGCACTGAAAATTACAGAAATTCAAAGTAAAGGAACAGACCTAATTTTGCACAAACAAATCTTTCCTTGCGTTCGAGCATCTATCTAGTTAGGCTATTCATAATCCAAAACGTTTTCAGATACGTTGAGTTGTTTTTGCATTTGCTGACATCAGACCACAAACAAATACGGATTGCTAAAGATACGCATCCGAACGCGCTCAAATATTTGACGTTTAACGAACAGCTGATTCAATTACACAGCATTTAACCAAATTAATAAAAAGGTCGTTCATGCAAACTTTTGCGTAAACTTATCATTTTACACAATTTGTAAACTTACGACGTTGCATAAATATACCCTTATTGTCTCACAAAATCAATGATTTTTGATCACTTTACTCAGAAATGACGGAAAAAGTAGGTATATATTGATTTATGGTCATCCAGTGACGGTATAAGAGCAAGTTGGGGGGTGAAGAAGGTGGCTATGTTTAAAATGCCATTATTTAATTTTTTTGATACAGTGTTTATTTTCATATGAGAAACACTGTATCTTTACAGGAAAAAGTACACAGAATTTTTCCGAGTTGTTGGCCAATACTTTATGAGATAATTTTTGGGCATATCCTAAAAAATCAATTATATAAAAGGGGAGGTTTATTTCCCCCTCCTTTTTATAAGGGGGGACGAATTCCCAAAATATTGAATTAAAGTAGATAAATAGCTAATTAAAAACAAAAGCTTAAAACAGGTTCTTTTATTATGTAGCCAAATCAGGTAGACAATTTTTGAAAAACTCGTTTGAAAAATCAAAATTAAAAAAAAAAATGAAAAATGTTGTCAATTGATTTTTCATTTTTTATTTTACATTATAAAGTAGTACATATATTGTCTTTTATTATTTAAATTTGTTACTAGCCTTAAGTCGAATGCTGACAACCAGACGGTTGTAGGATTTTTAGTTTTTGAGAAAATAGAAAAATCACTTAAGTTTAGCTGGAGGATTTTGAATATATAACATGGTACATTTTTTTTTCATCATCATCGTGTCCTGTAACCCCGGCTGGGGCATAGGGCGCCAATAAATCGTTTCCATCCATCACGGTTTGCAGCTAGATATTTTAACTGTGACCACGTCTTTCTCTGGGAGTCTGCTTCTGCTAGAACCGTTGATTTTCATGTTGTTCTTGGTCTTCCAACCCGGCTTGCACCCTGGAGATTCCATTCAAAGGATTGCTTTGCAATTCATCGTTTAGTTTCCTCAGTGGTGTGACCAATCCATTTACGCTTTCTTATGTCAACGTCCAGCCGCTCTTCACTTATCTCGCGCCACAATTCTTCGTTTGATATAATTTGTGGCCAGCGATTTTTTAAAATGGCGTAGACAGCGATTCACAAAAGCCAGCAGCCAGGTTTCGCAAACATATAAGAATCTCAACCTAGTGCGTAAGGAAACTTGACTGGTTTTCCAAATTTGGGACAGAGAACCGAAGGCTGCGCGAGCTTTATTTATTCTACTTTGAACGTCCAGATCAGTACCACCATTTGCTGAAACAATACTTCCAAGGTAGATAAATTGTTCAACCTCTTCAACTGGCGCAGAAACATGTGGAATCAATTTAAAACTCTAAACATCCATTAACTTCAAAGTTTTCGGGAAGTTTGGAATTGACGTCGCAATTAATCGCAGCATTTTTTTGTTCAACAGTGTTAAGTCCCGTATTTGCGTTTAAAACAGCAGTGAACTTCTTAAACACGGTCCTTCATTTTTATCAATGCTCCTTTGATATTCTTTAAAATTGAGAAAACTTTGTCCAATTGATATTCCGCGATGAAAATAAAAGCTTTGTTAGGTTTTTGGGGAAAAATTGACAGTTTGTCAAATTTTTGAAGAATTTTAGAATTGTTTTTGTACATACTTGACCTATATCAAAGATAGACCAAAGAAATTTTATGGGCAGAGTTTGTCAAGCAGGAGAAATGTTTTTCTCCCTTGATTCTTGATAGCACTCTCTTTTGCCCAAACGATCCAATTTTTGAAGTGGGGAAAAAGAATTGGGTACAAATTGGTGAAAACTAGTAATATTGACAGTTTTGGTCAATATTTGCAACAAAGCTTATCTTAGTCAATAAAAATGTACATACACAGACACTCAACACTACCTCTTTGTATTATAAGATTATTGTGATCTTAAAAAACAATTAACTTTGATAAAAAAGGTGATATTAATGCAAAAAAGGAACTAACGGGTAAAAAAGCTAAATAAACTTTTAATGAAAAAAGATAATTTTGGCATTGATTATCAATATCTCAGCAAATAATGAAATTATATAAAAATCCAAGGACAGTTTTGGAAATTTGAGTAATCGTTTAACAAGCTTCTTTAATGTTTTGTAGAAATAGTTTTTGTTTTACTCTTTACCGTTAGTTTATTAAAAATTGGAATATCTTAAGGAAGGATTTCAAAATTCAAATGAAACTTGACATTCGAAATAAATAAGTCCCACAGTTCCATATGTCTATATCTCAACCTACAGACTTAACTAATAAAAAAAATCTCTTCAAATCTTAAACTTATTGTTTTCATAGTCCCCTCAAACCGACATTTAATTTTTGTTTAGATATAAAAATAACGGTGCCTGGCAGTGGCGTAGCTAGGATTTTGCTCTGGATGGAGCAAACTGTATTTTTTTAAAGTCAATATTCTATTTCTTTCTTTTTTTTATGAAGATGTTTTAAAGAATTGTTTTTCAAAAATTATATTCAAAAGTCAAAATTTTTGAAAATCAAATAGATTTTTTTTTTCAAGTTAATTCTTTTTTTTTCAAAATTTTGCGAAGTGCTATTTTTGTTTTTTGATATCCAATGCCCATATCAATTTTCAGTCGAATATCAACCTGTATATGTACCAACAAAAAAAAAATCTTAAAGGAGCAAAGTGAAGCAGAACGGTAAGTGGGTTCAAGCTAGCTAAGCTATTGGGTATTATGCTGAACAGCTTTTTTTAGTTTATAATAAAGTGGTGTCATATTTGCAGCTCTATTTTTTGGAAATGTTTATTTGGAACAATTTACGAAGATGAGAGTTATATCGAACATTTTAATTTTCGTTTGTATGGTCTGGGGGGGCAATTGCCCCCTTTGCCCACCCCCTAGTCACGCCACTGGTGCCTGGCATACAACCGTTAAAAAAACGGAAAATATTAATAGATAATTTTGCGAACATTCAAATGTGTTTTAGAAAATTCAATATGTATTTTCATTCTTGTAATTGAGCTCTTAGCTATTTTTACGAGTTTCTATTTACAATTGAAAGGACTTTCATGCTTCTGTCATGCCAAAAGGTCTGAATTCTATTCCAGGCTGTGCCACTTAAAACCAGAAATGTTTTATCCGAGGTACTACCTCTTGCGGGGAACAGACCAATCCTTCAAGAGTATACTTGTCATGAATAAGTGCTTCTCATCTCGCCGTTTGGAATCGGCAAGAAACTATAGGTCCCCTCCATTCCAGCCCCGGATCTATGGGGGGGGGGCAGCTTACAGGGGCGCCAAATCCATTTGACTGAAATAATTAAGAATTGCGAAGCTTAATGAAAATAAATGAATTATTGAGATGCGGCAATGGAATATTAAATTATAGTTCTCCGTCAACCTGTAGCAGTTTTTTCTATCATTATTTCTCCATTGACAAGTAAAAAATTAAAAAAAACGAGCTATTATAGGTACAAAGTTGATATTTTTTAACAATTGTTTTTTGCATTAAGTGTAAGTATATTTTTACAAAACTTCCCCTCCTCCCTTAACTGTAGGATAAAGATCCCCATTCTTCAATAATAAAACACTTGAACTTTGTCCCTCTACAATTGTCGCACCACGCCGCGCCACCGCCGTACAAATCCTAGTCTTGCCTAAAGAATTATTTGCTGGATACTGGAAACTTTATTACACTGTATTTTAGATATTTTTTAGTTCACAAAAAAATTAAATACAAACAAATGTAGGAAATGAGGTGTTCTGCAGAAAACTGTTTAGTAAAAAATGTTTCATTCAGATGAACAAAAAGTGAGATAAACGCTCAACACCATTTTTACAGTTTTTGACAACAATTTTTCAAGATCTCCAAAATATTTGGAAGCAAAAAATTTATAAGATATTTTAACCTTCAAGATCAAATAAAAAATTTTACTCTCAGTTCTCCCAAAAAATTGGATTTATTATTTTCAACACCCTTTTTCAAAATGACGGATAACACAAAATTTCCAACCAGCCAGAGACTGCTCTCATGCGTATCAGAGAACCAAACAATCTAAAATGACTTGTATTTTGACGTTGCTTAGCTCTCGTACTATTAAGGTTTGAAATTGTGTATGCCAATTTCATTGAAATCGTTCAAGGAACATCGAAGTTATATGTTCTCATTTTTTGAAAAATACTGTTGTGAAATATTTTTTTTCTGTTACAATTTTGTATCAGCTATCACCTGTGTAAATTTCATTGCAATCTCTCAAGGAAGAATGAAGTTACAAAATGTTGACATATTTTTGAAACATTCTATTTTGAAAATATTTTTTTAGCTATAACTCTGTCTCAGCTATCACCTCCGTCAATTTCATTAAAATCGCTCAAGGAACAACGAAGTCCCAAGGATTTAAAATTTTTTATCGGAGCTTTGTGCTTCGATACTTTATCTTGCGTAACTTTGGCTTTTCGAAATTGTGTCCTTTCGTAAAATTACATTTTCCTTTCTTATTTGAACGGTTCGTGAATGGATCTTCAATAGTTCGCCCATTATAAATTCGGGAACGAACAATATTTTGCAGATCCTTGCAGATTTGATTCGAATGAAAACTAATTTTATTAGGAACTAAAAGATAAGATTCGTGATCGAATAAAAAATTAAATTCTTTTGAATTGTTCACGAGATTGAATTGTTTTCAATCAATTCAATTAAAAAGAAGGATTGTTTTTTCGTTAAGGCTGGTAAAGGAAATAAATTAGTGATTCTAGATAAAGAGGATTATGATAATAGAATGTTAAAATTAATCCAAGATGGAAATTATGAAAGAGTTGCTAACAATCCTTTACCAAAAATGATTGATGAAGTAAACAGCATTAAGAAAGAAATTGGTGAGGTTTTCGGTAAAAAACTGCAATTTTCATTAAAAGAGTCGAACCCAAAAGTGGCTCATATTCATGGTTTACCTAAAATCCACAAACCTGGAAATTCGTTAAGGCCAATAGTTCCGAGCATAGATACGGCGGGTAACAAAGTTTCTAAGTGGTTAGTTCTCGAAATGAATAGTTTAAATCCAGTCCGTAGCACTTCGGTCGAAAATTCATTCGAGTTTGTTAAAGAAAATTGAAGATTTAGTTTTTGAACTGGGAGAAAAAATGTTTTCGTTTGATGTAGTGTCCCTCTTCCCAAGTGTGCCTGTAGATGATGCGATCGAAGCATATCTAATATATCTAATATATCTAATATCTAATTGAAAATAATGTGACAAGTGAAAAAGATCAATTTACACAAAAGCGGCTAGGATGTGTATGAATCAGGGTTTTTTTTTCAATTTTGTGGTGAATTTTATAAATCAACAAAAGGTACTAGTATTGGGAATCCACTAAGTCCGTTTATCGCCGAAATTTACATGGCCAAATTGGAAATGAAATTGAAATCAGAAGGTATATTACCGAAAGCCTTCCATCGTTATGTTGATGGTATTTTTACAGTGCTAAATGAGTCTGAAAGTGAGAGTTTTTTAAATGTGTTAAATAATCAATTTGAATCCAAAAAATTCACAGTTGAAGAAGAAAAAGACCAAAAATCGCGTTTTTAGACTTGGAATTAACAAGAACACCTGTAAAAATAGATATCACAGTGCACCACAAACCCACCAGTACAAAACGAGTGATTACTTGTGATTCTCATTGCCCCATTCAACACAAACATGCTTCGTTTCATTCTATGGTGCATCGGCTTGTTAATCTTCCACTTTCATTAGCAAACTATAAAAAAGAATATGATTATATAGTTGAAGTGGCTGGTTTAAATAGTTATTCGAAGACTCTTATTGACTCTATTGTTAAAAAACACGCGAAAAAAATGTCTCAAAATAAAAATACAACATTATTTAGACAAAATAATTTAGAAGTCATAAATGAAACAAAAAGGAAGTCTTCAATTATGTTCCGGAAATAATGAACAAATTAAAAAACCATTTAAAACAGCACAATATTTAGCCGGTTTTTTTCAAATTATCAAAAACTTAAAAATATTTTTGCATCTACGAAAGATAAAGTCGATGATGAACAAAAATTTGACATATATGTTATTGAATGTGGTGTGTGTAAACGACGTTACATAGGCCAAACTAAACGCAGTATACAAGTGAGAAATAAAGATCATTGTTGTATGTTTCCACGTCGTTCAGTCTAAATATGTCTATTTTGACAAAAGATATTGACTGTCAATTTTCTTATCTATAGTAAAAAGTTGTTGAATAGGTATGGGCTGCACATTATATTGTAGTACCTCGTGGCATGATGGTTAGTGCGTAGGACTGTCATGCCGAAGGTGTGGGTTCGATTCCCAGCCGTGCCACCTAAAAACAGAAATGTTTTATTCGAGGTACTGCCTCTTGCGAGGAACTGACAAATCCTCCAAGAGTATACTTGTCATGAAAAAGTGCTTCTCATTTAGCCGTTCGGACTCGGCAAAAAACTGTAGGTCCCCTCCATTCCTGCCCAACAAACACGCACTCAGGAATGGTTGTGAGTTGTAAGTCACTAGGCCCTGGTTCTCCTCGAGCTGTTGCGCCACCCAATTTATTTATTTTTTATTTATGGGCTGCACATTCATTAAAAAATCCAACCAAGTAGTTATATGGTTTTTATCATTTTTATCAAAAACGGCAGGGGCGCCAAAATCAAGTTTTTGCCCCGGTTCGAAAAAATCGTATATCCGGGGCTGCTCCATTCCTGCCAACAACACGCACACAGGAATGGATGAGACGTTGAGATAGTTGTAAGTCACTAGACCCTGGTTCTCCACGAGCTATTGCGCCACCCAATTTTTTTTATTTATCATGCTTCTTTTATACCTTAGATATTTTAAAATGCTATAAATTTTATATAATATCAAGCAACTTGAACTAAAAGAGGAAGTTCGAGTGACCCAGTCTTGTATTTCATATAGGACTGGTAGGTACCCTTACATTTGGTATTAAACATACATTTTGTTGTACCCCTTGTTCAGAAAGACAAAAAACAGTTTCGGAGGTTTTCGGAGATCACCAGATCAAAAGAGTCTTCAAAATTCATAGCGAACTCTGCTGCTTTTTTGTAAGGAAATCCAATCGGAAATTTTTGGTTAAATTTTGTGAATAACACGGCTATTTCTGGAGAAAAATTAAATAAGGCCATCTATTTATATTTAACAATATTGTAGACCACCTGTAACAAATATGGTCGATTTGACAACAAATGTAATAAACACGGGATCAACGGTCAGCGGCGGCGTGGATGAGCAAACCACTCTATCAGAGCGATCTCTTCTCGGTTTTCTTATCCTCAAAACACAAAGTATCCGAAACCAAGAAGGGCCTGAAACTATTTGATTAAAATTTTCCACCTAAGATTATAGTTGGATTATTACTAAATACACTCCGGTTTGATGTATAAGGTCTTGTTTTATAACAAAAAAAAAACTTTATAATAGGACCTAGTCGACGGAGCCGGAGTGGCATACTGTTGTTTTTGTATTATATGGGTTTAAAACTCCCTATGACCAAAGTTTCAAAATTTTATAAAACGCTGTATTAGCCCATCACAAAATCTTTGAGCAGCTCGAGAGCTAGAAACGAATTTTCTAACGTCACAAAAATGAAACTTTGGTCACAGAAAGATTAATGGTAGTCAAATACAAAAACAGCTGTCTACCACTCTAGTTCAATCAATTATGTCTTTATTTTTAGTTTTTTTTTTAATATAATTAAGGCATAAGCAACCCATCCAGAGTGTAATAATGATGCTTTATTATTTGATGACCAAAGTTCTCTTCTCTTAGCCGTTTTCGAGAGAAAAGAATAACGGATGATTGCCAACCAAGAACATGTTCGCAATGGCAATCTATCATCAAACAGATAAAGTATTAGAAGATTTGGGTGCGGAACTGGATAGTAACAATAAAATTAATACATTTCAAATCCACGGTTAAAAAATTGTTTTTTTTTTATTTTAAATAAAATTAAATAATATTAGTTCAACTTCCTATGACGCTGATTTGTACTACATTTCCAATTTTGATTACACTCCAAAAAGTATACCTTTATTTCAAAACAGATATTTTTCCATTAAAATGCCCATTTGCATGACCCAAAGTATAATAAACTGGATATGCTCCTTCGAAGAAATTCACCAAAGGAGCTTCTGCTGTCTTCGTTTTGAGCTCCAAATGTAAACCTGCCACTGAATTCATTTCAATAGGAACCATAACTTTTCGCATATTACTATACAAGGGATATGGAAAAGATACCCGATTTGCTTCGTACGGCACAAATATAGTTGTCACTTTAGAATCTTTGAATTTATCAATCCCAGACGTCAGTTTAGATGAAAAAATTAGTATAGCAACTGCATAGTATAAAAGTCGAAGACGAGTCTGGAAGTAAGCAAGCTTTACTAATGCTTATAGGTATTCATTTTTAAACACTGTAACTACCATTTTTTTTTTTTTTTCAAAGAAAAATTTATTTTAGGTGAAATTATATATAAAAAAATCCGTTTTATGTATTTGCTTAGCTTTATTTGCGAATCGATAAGTAACTAATCTCTATCGATTGGCGTAAGATCTTTTTATTTACTTTGGATGGCCTTAGTGTTTTGCAGAAATTAATTACTTTTAATACTTTAAGCTACAGACCAACATTCAAATAAAGATGTGTCTAAATATTTTTAAAGAGGAGTGATGGTTGTTAAGAAACAAATGAAAAAAAAAAAATTATAAATAAATCCAGCAATGAATAAAAAAAAATAGTTAATAAATGGCAAATATACAATATTATCTGATTTGCCTTAGAAATGACTATAAATCTTTTGCAGAAGATTCTTGTTATGACATGGATTTTTTTGTATTCAACAATTTCCAAAATAGCCAATACCTGACGAATTAATCATCACGGACTTGTAATAAATTATTAAATGAAAATTGAAGAAACCTGTCGGTTAAAAAAGTTAAGAGAACTTTATCAATAAACACCAACTGACACTAAGTTCATGTTTAAACCCCAAAGCCTGGAAGCTGAACGCCCTTCTATTTATTTTTGTAGGATAATTTTTAAATCTCTGTTCCGATCCTTTTTCAATTAACATTGACCTTCTTTATATTCCCATAAGTGGTTATGACAAGGGTTGATATTTGACTAAGCCCTATGAATCCCAGCATTAACAAAAGTCGACGACCGAACCCAAATAAGCTAATACAAATTCAAAGCCGTACGAAGACAACATGACCTATCAAATATTAAGAATGATTTATTTTATTTTCATAACCAGTTGGCGACGCAGAAGATAAACAAAAAGTAATAAATTATTGTATTTGAAGTTCGAAAAGCACATCTCTTTTAATTTGATACTCAAAATGACTCACAACTCACAGAGAAATTGTTAGAAGTTTTGTTTATGAATTTGCTATGGTGAACTTTTGAACGCAATCGGAATTTTAAAATTTGAAATATTTGATAACCTGAATTCATGAGAATTAAGATATCTAATTTCCGAAGAAGAAAATTTTTTTCTTGACAATCACCTTTAATTGGTCATACAAATAATTAAAGCAAAATTTGTTGTTTCGATGTGAAAGTTAATTTAAAATTTTTCAAAAATGTTTGCAAACAATGACGCTACTGAAAACAATATTATCGATGTACATATGTATGCATGTTTTTGAAAAAAAGCTGAATTTTATTTGGAAGAAAGTCAGAAATATTTACAATTCTGTGCACTTAATGCACCTTCAGAAATTTTGTTTCTGGAATTTTTCCGAATTATTTGTTCAGGCCATTTTTCCACTTCTGAAGATTGAAAAACTTCTGCAAGATTTTTGGAAAAAATGCCTAAGGCACTTTTCATGCAGTAAAATTGAATAACATCATGACAGCTTCAACATAAACACACCGTTAGACCTTGGAAAATTTCCCAGAATATGTACAAAATTTATCTCGTAATCAAGAGTTATTAAGCCCAGACTGAGAAATTAGTTTTTTGGCTATAGTGTGATATTGTAACTTGTATAAGGATTAAACTAATTTATTTGGATTATTCAGCATCTTTTTCAACAAATTGCCCCCACGAGCTGTCAACTGACATTAGAAGTAGAATGTTGCATTAAAACCTAGATAAAAATTGAGATAAAATATTGGAAATACATAAATAAAGCCATGGAGACTTCCAATAGCTCAGTTGGTTTCTGGTAGTACAAATATAAAGTTGGTTGTTAGAAAAGATTTTAGAGGTAAATATTCGGAATTTATGAATCTTGAATAATAAAGTGATTATTGGGTGATACATCAGTGTTAAGTTTTTGAAGTTATTACTAGATTACGTGCGGTTGAAAAGTAGGTAAAACGTTACCAGATTGAGTTTGTGAAGTTAGCCTCCCACTTTTGAGTTTTTATTTTTTAAAGACGGTCTAGATTGTTCCCGATTTGTTGCGAATTATTCAATTTTTTCTTTTTATTATTAAAAATAGGGAGTTTCAGAATATTTTTGTGGCTTTTGAAAGTTGTTTCAATTAGTTTTAGTTGTTCTTAACGTTGTTTGACGTTTTTGGAACTCAATGTTCAAAATTTCAAAAGTTATGGGCAAACTTCAAAAAATTATTTAAATGCTAGTCCCCTTTTTCTGCAGTCTTACCCTTTGATTTTTTTTCGAGTTATGAAAAGTGATCTTACCATTCTTACAGAAAATTAAAGTTTTAAAATGCGCATTTTTAAACAATATTATTTTAATATATATTTTTTGCCTATAACTTTTTGTCGGTGTATTTTACGAAAAAAAAAGTTATATAAAAATTTGTAGAACACAAAATTTCCTACAAATGAGACTCTGATACAGTAAAACCAACTCAATTAATTTCTACCCACTGCCACGACCACTTTTTTAAAAGATAATAAAAAAAATTATAAAAAATTATAAAAATTCGGGTGTTGTTTAAATGATAAATTTTTTTTTAGTAAATTGACTGTGTCTTACTACGCCCATTTGGTGGACTTTTTGGTGCAAGTTTTAATTCGAAAAATCTTAACCATTTTACCCATTGGAATACAATTTTCAGACTTAATTATCGACAATAAAAAGAATAATCACGGAAAATTTCCACTCACTGACATACATATGTCCACGTAAATGTATCTTCCCATTCTTGTGGAGTTTGAGCTCACATTTGTATTTCCCCTTCCAAAAATCCGTCGAATAATGTTACTTGCAAAAGAGCCCAGTATCAGTTTTCCCTTTTGTTTTTCATCTTACCGAGGGAAAAAAGTACAAGAGTATTGGTATTGTGTGAGGGTTTTTTTTTATAGCGTGCACTTCGTCTTGAGCGTAAGAAGAGCGTTGAATCTACTTGTTTCACAAACGGAAATAGCAGTGGTTTCTTAAAGTATTTTTTCGCTGACTATTAACTTCACAAGGTAAATAAATTTTTAACTACTTCGAAGCTGTTGCTCCTAATAGTGACGTTTTGACCTCGGTTTTTAACATATGCCTTTTTGGTAATTGCAGTTGGTTAAATATTCAAAGGGTAGACACGGTGCATTCAAGAGGACACAATCGTCCACAGGCTTTTTCTTCAAAGCGAACCTCCGTCTATCAACTCCTATTCCTACCTTAAAGTGGTAAACATCGGGTGCCTAGTACATTTAACTGAAGATGGGGTTCCAATCCCTGTGGACGGTTTTAGGCGGCAGCAAACGAGAGAGGGGGGATGAGTGTTCCCACTTCCCCTTCATCCAGATGGCAGCGGAAGAATTCCCCAGATGGAATCAACAGTGGCGCCTAATGTTCCAGCCAGGCTGAACTACTTAGTGAACACCTTATACGGGCTACTACGACATATTTGGAGCTCAGGCCTATAAGGGGCGGTTAATACGGCTCCCCGCCCTTGGAGTTATATTGTAAGAGTCTGGTCCTCCAGGTTGGGGGTCGTGCCATCGGCGTGACTTCCCGGCAACGTGAGGGTATTTAGTTGCGAAGCAACAACAAGCCTCGGATACAGACGGATTTCAGTTAGAGGCAGACTTAGGCAAGTAATCTTGAGTTTTAACTATGTGAACGAGTGCCTCACGACAATTCGCATCAAGGCTTAATTCACCAACATTAGCCTCATATGCACGCATGCCCACACAGAGGAGAAATATGACGACACAAAGGATGAGTTCTACGAACTCCTGGACAAGACATATGTGCAATGCCCTAGCAATGACATTAAAATTGTCTTGGCTGATTTTAATGCCAAGCTAGGAAAAGAAGACGTCTTTGGTGGCACAATCGGAAGATATAGCCTGCACAACATCACCTCCGATAGCCAACTCAGGCTAGTAGACTTTGCTGCGGGGCGAAACGTTGTGGTAACTTACTCAGTTCCCGCATCTCGATATACATAAGGGGACATGGCGAATTCCTGGTCAATCAACCGCCAATCAGATTGACCACATTGCGGATGTCCGAAAGTTCCGAGGACCCACCACTACTTCGTTGTAGCCAAGGTAATGCTACGAAGGAAGTTCAACTTCGGACAGCTACAGTAGTCGCAAGATATCGCCAGGTCTGCATAGAAGGACCAGAGCTGCTCGCAAGCTCTGCCGTTGCAGGAATGAAGATCAGAAGTTTTACCAAAAAGTAAAAAGAATCTACCAAGGTTACAAGGCCCGACCCAAAGCCTGCAAGGACGATCAGTGGAACATCGTGTTAGAACCGCAGTCGGTGCTGAGGATATCCAAAAATCATTTCTGCAAATTGTATAACGGCGATGACGAACAAAATTCCGCTACCATGCAGATTGCACCATTCAACCTGGACGACGTAGGTCAACAATTCTGTCCAGCCGATGTCGACGAGGTGAAGATAGCTATATCTAAGCTTAAGTCCAATAAAGCTTCTGGAGCTGATGGCCTTCCGGCTGAGCTTTTCAAAGCGGCTGGCGATGAATTGGTTAGGAGTATGCAACAGCTCATCTGTAAAATATGGTCGGAGGAAAGCATGCCCGATGAATGGAACCTCAGCATTGTTTGCCCAATCTTCAAGAAAAGCGATCCTCTGGACTGCACCAACTACAAAGGCATCAGTCTTCTTAATTTCGTCTAAGAGATCTTCTCTGCGTACTTTGTGAACGCCTGAAACCATTCGTCCATATCAGTGTGGCCTTAAGTCAGGGAAGTCCACCATCGACCAAATACTCGCACTATGGCAGATCTTGGAGAAAACCCAGGACTTTCACCACCATCTTTTCATGGATTTCAAGGCCGCGTATGACAGCATCTATAGAGATGAGCCCTATAGAGCAATGTCTAGCTTTAGCATCCCTCCCAAGCTCGTCCGTTTGTGCAGGATGACGATGGAGAATATACGCTGTTCCATCAAGGCCGATAGACCTCACCGAAACCTTTGATGTCAAAAAAGGTTTTAGGCAAGGTGACGCAGTGTCATGCGGCTTCTTCAACATCGTTCTTGAAAGTGCAAAACTCTCACGTCAACATTTGGGGGACAATCTTTCAAAAGTCCGTCCAATTACTCGCTTACGCTGACGACATTTACATAATCGGACGAACAAAGCGAGATTTCAGTGATCAGTGGTGCTTTCGTGAGTATTGAGAAAGGAGCCAAGCAGATGGGGTTAACGGTGAATGAAAGCAAACCGAAACACCAGAAAGGACACCCAACATCGACGTCTCGGACAGAATGTCAATATAGACAGCTATAACTTTGAGGTGGTCAGAGACTTTGCCTACCTAGGTTCTGCTATAAACTCAGCGAACGATACCAGTGCTGAGATCAAACGAAGGATTACTCTTGCCAATCGCTGTTTCTTCGGGCTAAGAAGGCAATTGAGAAGCAAAGCCCTCTCTCGAGGAACTAAACTGTCCCTGTATAAGACGCTTATCATCCTGGTCCTGATGTATGGTGCAGAGGCATGGACACCGTCAACGATGGATGAGAACGCGTTGGGCTGTTTTGAGAGGAAAATTCTCCGGGTGATTTTGTGTCCCGTCTGCATAGACGGGGAATGGAGAAGAAGATACAACAACGAACTGTACGGGCTGTACAGTGACACCGACTTAGCCACAAAAGTGAAAAACCAACGACTGAGATGGCTGGGTCACCTAGAGCGAATGGACACCAATGCTCCGGCCCGGAAAGCTTTTGATTCCAACCCCGTGGGACAGCGCAGTAGAGGGGGACAACGTTAAAGGTGGCACACGCAAGTGGAAGAGGACCTCAACCAACTTGGCGTGCGAAACTGGAGACAGCTAGCTAGAAACCTAGCCATCTGGAAGAAGCTTGTTGTTTGAGGCCTTCGTCCACCCCGGACTGTAGCGCCACCTTAAATAAGTAAGTAATTAACGGGGAACTGGGCCCATTTCGCTCGGCGATTTTGGCGTTTGCCAGATGATCTTTTTTGAACCCGGTAAAGCCGAGGTTCTCTAATCGCCATTGCGTAATGTCATTCCGAAGGAAGAAGTGGTGGAGCAAGGCTCTATTTTCCAGGTCATGGTTCAGGCGAATGCACGCATTCATCTTGTACACTTTCTGGAAAGCAGCCTCCGCTTTCTCCTGCGGATCTTCGACAGTAAAGAGGTCATCGTTCAATGTCACGAGGTACTACTGAGTATGAAACTAATTAATCCCAAAAATGTTTACCAAAATATCCTTATGTAAAAAGAAAAAGAGAGGATGTATTTTCGGCTTTATAAAAAGTAAGTGATGGCGTTATTTTCAATTAAATAGTTTTCTATTTAAAGCCAAGATTTAAGAAAATTTCACCTCACATAGTAATAAACACCTACCTTTTCTACACAATTTTGCATCGACCCGACCTACACTTGCTACCTTTATGTTACACTTTCTGCAAAACACCCTGTTACCTATGTATGTTAATTGTTAATTTTGATCTTAACAGTTCCGTATAGCTCACCAAAATAAATTGATTATTTAAAAAGAAATTACAAACATGGTTCCCTACCTCAAAGTAAAGTGGACTCATGAAAAATAAAAAGGTATGTAATTGATTTCACTGATAGTTCTTTTCAAATACTAAACAAGCTCTTCCTAAAGATATGAATCTTATTACATCCACGTTTTCAGCAATAAATTTAATGAAAGCTAATGATGACGTCTTTCAAAATCAAGTAGAAGCTCACTTAAAACTGATTTCTGTTTCAATTTCTTTTTGTTTTCAAAAAAAAAAATATAATACTCTCCCAATTCAATATCTCTACAATCTGTAAAAGAAAATTTATAGTTTTTTCTCTTCTTTTATTCCACAACATGCAATGAATTGCCGAACTATCCCTCAGTGGCAATAAATCACTCCATGGATATACTTTTCAACTCATATCTTCTTCCATCATTTAATACTTTCCAGACATATCAAACATTTCAATAAAGAAATACACAAATAAACAAAAAATCTTATTAAAAGGATGATGTGATGGTCCTCCCACACATCATCTACCACCCTAACTGAATGACCTTTTGGGCAATCCTTTGGCTTCACATCTCGTGTAACTACATAAAGCCAAAGGATACATGAAACATCTCAAAACATTTCAAGTGCCGCTTTCAGTTTTCTTTTTTATTTTATTTTTTATTTTTGTCCTTATTTAATACATCCTGGATATGGTATTGTATATATGTTTGATGGGGGAGAGAGAAAAATAATATAAATAAAAACATTTCTAGAAACACATAGACACATTGCACGTTAACTTCTAACAAAGTTTATAAAAGCCGGAAATAATGCACTTAAAAATTGTTCAGCAAAAAGTTTTGCAACTTTCAAGTTAGTATAAAAATATGAGAGAGTGTGTTGCAAAAGAATCAAGTAAATATAAGGAGGCAGGAGCTTCTTGCCTTTTCTTAGAATTTTGTTGGCTATGATGTTTTTGGAGGAAGAACTCGTTCAGGACGGACAACAACAATGGTCGAATCTTCGCGGACTACACTGTGTGTGTGCAAGGAGCAAATAGAGTGGAAACTGCTGACCATCGTTGATAAGAAGAAACCAAAACTTTTTCCGACAGAGATGTATATCTAAGTATTCCTTTTGGATATAACATTTTTATGGCCCACAAGTTGTTCTTTTCAACGTTTTACTTTTTATATATTTTTTTTTTTATGGAAGAAGTTCAAATTTTGTTTATTGTTGGCCTGGGCTTTTCTTTTACTATTCAAATAAAAAAAACAGTTGGTGCTTGTGGTGCTGAAGGGAATAATTCATGAACATTATTGGCTAGACTTATTATTTCCAATACTTTCCTTTTGGCAATTGAGAAATAGAAAATAAACAGTTAAATATCCTTCGCAAAAAGATTCTGAAATCATGGCCAAGGATAAGGTATTTTCTTTCTGACATTTTAAGAGAAAGCTTTTGAGATAAGGCTTCGTCTCCTATACTCTGTTCAGGAAAATTTTTCAGTAATAGGAAGAGGAAGATAGCATGTTGGCCTCTCAACAAAAACTTACTTTAATCTCAAACCTCCCAAATTAATAAACTTGTCCTCAAAAGCTTCAAAAAGCGGAAAAATCCAAAAGCTCTGGCAAAAAACACATAAGAAGCTTTTCTTTTCTTTTCAATTGGATGGCTACCACAATTTTTACTTACTTACTAACTTATCCGGCTCCCAGCCCATGAAGGGTCACTGCCTGGACCACAACCTTTCATTCTCTACGATCCCGAACATGCTTCTCCCAGTCATTTTTTTTTTTTTTGTTTTTTTTTTATGAATTACTTTATTTCATTTAAAATCATCTTAAACTTAATGTACATAGCTTTTATCAATAAAAAAGAAAAGATAAAGTTTAAATCCAATGGCTTTATAAAAAGTAAATATTCGTATCTCTCTTAAATATAATTTAAATTATTTCACAAATAAGCATGATTTTCAATGAAATAGTTAGGTAAATTCTGTTATTCAATAGAATAAGTGACGAATGAACCATTAAAATTATTAACAAATCAAGAACAATTTTGCTGTGGGGATTAACACAAATAAATATTATATACATATCCAAAATAAGTAAAGTTTTGAATCAAATTGAAAGTACATGATATAATTTATATAAGTGCAATTAAATAATTGGATTAAGAATAATTTCTACAACAGAATGATCAAAAGAAAAAAGCCATTTTTTTAGCATATCCAAAAACTTTGATTCGTTTCTCTCACATCTGATTTTTTCAGGCAATTTATTAAATAAACGGGGTGCAGTTACAGTAAAAAAATTATTGAAGTGTGATTTGAAAATTCTAGGAACATTCACGAAATTACGTATGTTGGACCTCAAACTAAAGACCTCTTGAACTCTGACATCATTATAACCATTTTTTCTGAAAAATGTTTTTAAAATATTATAAAAATATAAATGCCTTACAGGGAAGATACCGAGATTAGTAAACAAGGCGAAGCTGGGTGACATCCGGGTCATCTTAGATATAATGCGAATTATGTGCTTTTGACTTATAAGTAAAGGGTTAATTTTACAACAATGAGTTCCACCCCAGCAACAAATTCCATATTGCAGTTTTGATTGTACTAGAACATAATAAGCAAGTTTTAAAATTTTTTGGGGGCAATAAAGACTAAGATGGTAAATCTGTCTGACTGCTTTATTAAAATAGAGTTTTAAATTAGAGGTATGCTCAACCCAACTAAGCCTTTTATCTAGTACAACTCCTAGGTATTTGAAGTGATCAACACATTCAATATCAAAGCAACCATCACAACATCGAAAAGAAGGCCAAGTTACTGATGACCGAAGTTGAAACCTAGAGCAGCGAGGTGCATGATAAGTTAAAGATAAACCTTCAGGAACAGTTCCCTGTAAATTAAAGAACATATATTTAGTCTTGCTGCTAATTACTAGCTTATGAGATCCAAACCAATGACGAAGAATCTCTAAATCGTGATTCATATTGACAAACGTCTCAAAGTGATTATAACTAGAGTAGGAAAGAGCGGTATCATCAGCAAATGCAGATAATTTACCTTTAAATGGCTGTAAGAATAAAGAATTAACAAAGACAAGAAATAATATAGGACCTAACACAGAACCCTGAGGAATACCCATACTAAGATAAGTTACCGAACTAAAAATATTTTTTACCTTGGTGATATGATTACGATTACTTAAGTAGGAACAAAACCAATCATAAACAAAACCTCTAAAGCCTGCCATATAAAGTTTTCTTAGTAGCAACTTATGGTCAACCGTATCAAAAGCTTTTGTTATGTCAATGAATAAAGCCGCTGGAACTTTAGATTCATTGATAGAATTATAAATTTCACTACAAAATTTTAACAATGCATCTTCTGTTGACTTACCCTTTCTAAAGCCAAACTGAAGATCACTAAAGAACTTAGACCTGATTAGAAAGGACATAATTCTGTCCTTCATGCCCTTTTCAAAGACCTTGGAAAAAACAGAAAGCAGAGAAATAGGTCTGTAGTTATTAAGATCCATAAAGTCTCCTTTTTTGTGTAATGGGATAACAATAGCTGTTTTTAATGCCTCTGGAAACACACCCTTTTTAACACATAGATTGAATACATAACAAAGAACATCAGCAATTTGAAATGAAATATTACTTATTATACGACTGGAAATTGAGTCATGAGAAACTGAGTTAGTAGATTTAAGTGATGAAATTAATTTATGAATTTCAAGGGCAGAAAAGTCATAAAAGCAGAAACTTTCAGGATAGAATATATCATGTTGAATGAAGTCGTGGTGAATATTAGAGTTGTCGAGTTGGGAAGTATTAGAAGTTGTTGAAAAATGCATATTAAAAATATTGGCTACATCGACAGGATTTTCGATTATTATATCATCTTTTTTAATCTTTAAGTCAATATCGGATGAATTTCTGTTCAAGATTTCATTTAATATCCTCCATTCTTTTTTTATATTTCCAATGTTTTCAGACAGTTTGTGAGTGTAGTAATTATCTCTGAAGTTAGGTATTTCAGTTTTCAAATCACAGCACAATTTAAGATAATAATTCTTAAGCCTTAAATTGTTAGGATGCTTCATAACAGATATACGAAGACGATTTTTCTTTTTAATTTCTTACAGCGTTTAAATTTGTTTGAACTACTTATGGTTGTATGAGTGCAATTTGAAATATAGGTCTTTAACTTTTTCAAAAATAGATCGAATGCAATTGAAGGATCACTTGCATTATAAACATCATCCCAAAATTCAAAGTTTAGACACGAACGTAATACGGGATAATTTATGTTTTTAAATTCAGAAGATACATTACGATTCAACTTCTTAATTTTATGATCAAGTTGAAGATTAGTCATAGAATGATCAGTAAGTTGCAAATCAAGAACTGATGATTTATAATCAATTTTGTTGTTTCTATTTAAACGTATAAAAATATGATCTAAACATGAACTTGACGCTACTGTGACGCGGGTTGGTTCGTTCACCAGAGAACTAAATCCAAAAGAGGACAGAATCAGCTGAGTCAGATAAGACATCTATATTAAAATCTCCTAGGAGAGCCATATTTTTTGAATTGTTACTGTTTAAAAACTCAGAAAACTCAGCCAGAAATAATGAGACGCTATTTTTATGCAGCCTATAAACACCAACAAAAGAAAATTGTGAACCATGAATTTCCAAATCAACACATAGCAAATCCGCACTATCTAAATTTATATTTTAAACCTTGCAACCCATATCACTTCGGTAAAAGACCGCAACTCCACCGACAGAGTAAGAGTTGTTGCAATTTGCAGCGAAAGTGTAGTTTGGAATATTAAAATTAGAAGTTTCAAAATCATAGATCCAAATCTCTGAAAGAAATATAAGATCCGGAAGGTGATCCAGAGAAATCAGATGAGAGTAAAACGCATCAAAATTCTTGCGCAAACTGCGAATATTTTGATGTATAACAGAAAAGCCATATTTTTGAAAAACAGAGTGATCTATACAAAGGCAATTGAATTCATCTAAATTAGAGGACGATAGCGTATTATCAATTAAACTGTGGGAAGAATTAAACATATTAGACTCCATTTAAAGAATTGCAAAGAGAAACAAAATCAACACAGTTTCTGATTGATAATACCTTATCTCCGTCATTAACTCGTACAAGAACTGTTGAGTTACGAACCCAAACATATTTACATTTATTCATAACTTTAAGATCCTTTACTTTTTTTAATAAAGAACGAGTGTAACTTGTGAGGCTGTCATTGATGAAGATTCCGTCCTTGGTGTTAGTACTGTCTTTGTTGTTTTTGGTTATGTTTTTGCCTCTGTTGTTGGTGGATTCAATACCAAATAGTTTTTTTGTAGACAATTTGATTTTTTGGGAATACATCGTACTCATTATTATTCGTTTTTTAGTGAGCGAACTGAATTTAACAGAGGCGATATTAGCTGCAAATGGTTTATTATCTGGTTTCGGCCTTAGGTAGCAAGATTCGATGTCGTTTTCGCTTACTTCTTCCCCAATACCTTCAACTTAAAGTTTAACCACAGTCTCTTTGATGTTTGCATTGTTTACATTAGGCAAACCAACGATGTCAACAGAGCGTTGTAATTGCATTTGTTCTAATACATTTACCCTCTGTTCTAACACATCCACTTTGGTAGAGAGAGTAACATTTCTCTCTTCTAAAAATTTTATTTTTGTAAGAGCTTCAGCATTGAGATGTTGGAGCTTTTTAATTTCGTTGTAGAGAAGAGGCAGCGTAACTGGCATAGCAGGTGCATTCATATCGATGGTGGTCGCAGGCGGTGGTGGTAGTGAAGCAGAGAGACAGCGGTTTTGTTCAGTTTCGGTGATGATAGGAGTTGGAAGCAATACAGTCGGAGGTGTTTGAATGATTAAAGTGGTCGCAGAACTATTCGACAGGGAGCCGGAGGCGGTCGTGTCGATCTCGTGCGGAGGTGGATTTTTATGGGATACATTTGGACTTTGATCATTATGGTTCGATTGCTTACCATCCAAATTTGAGCATCTAACGCACATATAAGCTCTTTTATTTTTCTTTAAAAAATCGATGTCATCCTTCAGCAGGTTGGCGCACTTTCCGTGGATATTTATATTGCATACAGAGCATTGAGTTCTATGATCAGTTCTTTCAATCTTTAAATCACACAAATTGCACTTCATGATAGATTTAGTAACTTAGTTATAATTACTTTAGGGAATTATCAAATTATTAAAGTATATTAATGATTATGATAGATTCAAAACTTTTGTGAATTTTACAAATAAAAGAGAAGTAGGCTCAGAATTAGATATGTGCGTGTGCTCCCCACAAACTCACAACACAAACTGACCAAGCTTTCGAGCATCCATGATGGCTTGGTCTTTAAATTGGAGATTCAGTCTTCTTCGTTCCCTCGAACCTGGGGCTGGGATTGAAAGACTCTCTTGGCTGGAACATTATTGTCCATTTTTTCAATGTGGTCAATGTAGTCGACGTGTTTTGATTTTCTAGATTACATACATCCACATCTTGATACAGCTTATAGAGTTCATGGTTCTGTCTTCTCCTCCATTTGTTCTCCTTGCACACAGGACTTAATATCCGTCGAAGAATTTTTCCTCCTAGTGAGCTTATCGCATAACACTTAGCACCATAAAGTAACACTGGCAGTATGGGGGTTTTAAAGAGCGCACACTTCGTCTTTTGTGTAAGGAGTTTTGAAACCATCAGTTTCAGCAAACCGAAGTTTCACTTAAATGTCGTTCGTGGGATTAATATTCACTCCGAGGTGAACTCCTCAACTACTTCGAAGTTATTGCTATCAACTGTGACGTGTTGTACTAGCTGGTTGACTGATCTCTCATTACTTGTTGAAGGGATGTATTTGGTCTCGACCTCGTTTATTTGAATACCAACAAGTTTCGCTCTATAATGGCAAATTGGGAGCCACCGATGATGTCGATATCATCGCCATATCCCTTAAGAATGGACAGATCTGTTGGAGCACTTTTTGCTCCAGAGCGAGATTGAAGAAATAGTTATACATCACTCTGTGCATGTTTGGAATGGTTCGCAAGAGCTTTTCCCTAGTTGCACATTGCATCGTGTATTTTGCAATGTCACCCAACACAACTGGTTCAGTTTTCCCGGGCTTCCAAGTTCAGCCATCACCGTATAGAGCTACTGAATCATATGTGCCTTTGAAGTCGATGAATAGATGGTGAGTCTCGACTTTAAATTCGTTAGTCTTTTTCAGGATTTGCCTGAGAGTGAGTACTCGGTCTGTGGTGGATCTGCCAGGTCGGAACCCACACTGGTACTTGCAGATTATAGTCTTGGAGAAAGGCTCAAGACGCTCACACAGTACCTTCTATCTTGTATGCGACGTTAATCAGGGATATGCCTCAATAGTTCAAAGGATCACCTTTTTTTTGTAGATAGGACATATGGAGCTGATAGAACGAGTCATCGGACATGCATCCTCCCAACCATAATTGATTGATGATTTGATGCATGCATCCATTTAACGCATCCCCTCCGTGCTTGAAAGGCTCCGCTGGTAAACCATCAGATCCGGCGGCGGCAGCCTTGTTCTTTAGTTATTTTTACAGCTAAGTCTTCCTCTACTATAGACTGGGTGCGGTACTGGATCTGCATGAACTGGAGTTGGGCTCTCTTGTCATCCTATTTCTCGCTCTACCTGATGAAGAATTAGTACCTGCCGGAAATGCTAATTGAATACATCTACTATTCCCTATGCTTCGGTGACTAGGTAACCTTCGCTGTTTTAAAGAGTCTGCGTTCCGGTTTTAAAGCCAGTTGTTTGGCATTTTTTATAAAACTTTAGGGTGCCGGCTGTGGCTCACTGTAAGATCTGGTAGCTCCAGGTATGCTAAGTTGCCCAAAGTGGAATTTTTTATTTAGGGGGCTCGTAGTCTCTTTTCATTTGACAGTAGAGCTTTTAAGAAATGGCAAGTCAGCGTTTGCCCTCGAAAAGAACGCACGTATAAATTGTTATGAGGCATGTCTCCAGTCGATTTAGCACTTGGTCAATTTGGTTGGCGTATCGACCATTTTGAGAGCGCCAGGTTGCTTTTGTTATTCTATGCCGTGGAAACCGCGATCACTACTATGCCATCGTCTGTGTAACTGACTGGTCATGACGGAGGGTTCGAAATTCAGGGGAGAACTGCAAAAACAATTCCTATATATTCTTATCGGTTATTTGATTATTTCAAAATAAATCAACCACTAGCTTTAGCTCTAGCTCCAGCTTCTTGCTCTAGCTCTAGCTTTACCTCTAGGTTCAGCTTGAGATGTAGCTCTAGGTTCAGGCCTAGGTCTAGGTCTAGGTCTAGGTCAAGGTTTAGGTTTATGTCTAGGTCTAAGTCTAGGTCTAGGTGTAGGTCTAGGTCTAGGTCTAGCTTTATGTGTAGCTCTAGCTCTAACTCTAGCTTGTGCGTCTGTACGACTGTGAACCTAGCATCTGTAGCTCTTTGCTTTAACTGTCAATCGCCCTATAGTCTAGATCAGAAGGCTTTTTCTTGAAATTCGGTACAAGGCTTTTATGTGATTACCTACGGGAAAGATTAAATGTTTGTTCATACAACCAGGTACTTCTTATAAGTACACATAATATTAAATAATTTCCAAAAATTTACAAAAAAACTTTTGTTTGCTAACAAAGATACTCAGGAATCCACCTGGAAAAACAATCTAATTTTTGAAGAGGCGCTAGAAGGTTTTCGTGGATGCTGAGCAAGGGTATCTAACTCCCAAAACTCCATAGGGCTTCGAGAAACAAAAAAATTTTATCTGGGACTCGATCTTGAGATTTTCTGCTTAGCAGAACACTACGCTAACTACTGAGCGGCTTCAAAGTACATCTAGATTTCCCCTATGAAAAATTTTTTACAGGGCCTTTTGAATAAACTTGGCAAAAAACTTGCCATTTCTCCAGCCGGGAGGAGATACTTTTTTAAGTACTTCTTAACACTTTTTCACCAACAATGTAATTGTATTAATAACATAAAAAAATTATATCTTCAATGCCTAGCCACGTCATGGTCTTGAACCATCAAAAGAGTAAGTTTGTGTAATCTTAGCCGTGCATTTTATTTGTACAATATTTTTGGCTCGGTAAATCTTCCTTTAACGCATTACATCACAATCTTTCCCTTTCCCCCTTTTATGATTTTGTTTTTGGAGTTTTAATAGACATATCCAGCAAGCTCTAGCGTTTACTACAGCTACTATAAGCATACTCTTGTTCCTTAACGGTCTTTGTATATAAATATAATATCTTCATTTTTGACGGAGACACCTTCATTCCTCCTTCATCTAATCTCGCAAATTACTACCCATATCACATTCGCAGAAACTTAAATAAATTGTTTCAAATTTTCCAGAATCTCGTTTCATATCTCGTAACCCTGGCAAAATCCTCCTCTTCATTCCCTTCGAATTCCTTTCCTCATCAAAGGGATATGATGCACATACACAAAAGGCATGATAACCTGCTGAATATTCCATCACAAAGACAGAGGTATAGGTAGAAGTAGTTGTTTCCTAAAACTGAAATGGCAAACGTTGAAATAAAATAAAAGAAAAAAAACAAAACAACAACAAAAAAAACATCACGTATTGTGTATTCAGATAGTTCCAGGTCCACAATCTCATACTCCATCACTTGTGATGCTTCAAAAATAACAAAAGAACAAAAAAAAAAATCACAAAAAAGTATAAAGGTCCTTGCTCTGCATTGTTTTCCCCGTATTCACACACACCTTGGGCCAGGAATGAGCAAACATTTAAACTTGTGAATCCGTATCCTTACCGCCAGCATCAGCACTAGCAATGAGACAGCAAAAAGGGTAAATATTACCTCAACTAGAGTACAGCTCAAGCATCCTTACAAAGGACGTGTGGATGAAACTTGAGAGTGTTTAAGCAACGAGATTCCTCGCAAGGATGCACATAGTTGCGCTTACCATCAACAACTATTGGAATCTTCGTTTTGCTTGCTTGCTTGGTTGCTGGTTGGCTTGCGCTTGCTTCTTCATACTCGTCGTAGTTGTGATATTGTACTATCGTCGTCATCGTTTGTTCACTTTACGTGACTTAGTTCTGAAATAAGGACGACGATGATGGCAATGAAGGACCCATCGCTTAATAGCAGAGCGGCACCTTGAGAAAATAATAATGAAGCTTCGTTTCTTCTTCGTGATTGCAACAAATTTTGGACAATGCAAAGCGAGAACTCGATTCGGAACGGAAAGTTTTCCTTCCGATTTTTATTTTCTATTTTCGTCCAAAGGAAATCGTTCTCTTCGGGAAATTTATTCCGTGAAAATGAGAAAGGTGTCTGTTGTTATCATCTTCGGTGGCGAATACATTGTTAGGTTTGAATCTAATCAAGAGGAAGGACTTTGTTTCTGGATTTAATAAAAATAAACTCCGGAAGTTGCTAGTCTTTTTTTGTTTGTATATTTCTTCGAAGACAATTGGAGGAAAAGAGTTTTGCAGAAGTCTTACCCCAGTAGTGCAACTTTATGCTATTTGTTTTCTGGGAAATGATATGTGAGTTCTAATGAGAAAGTTTTCTGGAGATCTCTCTTTTGTTTTAGATTGATGCCAGTTGTTTTTTGACGGCACATGGTCAAACAATTGTCTAGACGTTTTTTTGAGTTGAGATATTCTTGGAATGCATTCAGCAGACTAGAACCATAAGACAATAGAAGTTGTTTTTATTTTTTGTAAATAAAAGTGTTCAAGGCAATTCCAAAACTATTTTAATTTGTTTGATATCCTCAGAATATAGTTTTTTTTTTATTCCAGATAGAATATTTTTGTTAAATTATTGGTCATTGAGGATCGAGGATACAATCATTCGTCCTCTGAGCTGTATTATGCTATTCTTCGGTTTGCCACTTTATACTGGCTGTAGTAGTAGTAGTGGATCCTACAAATATTTTATTACTGTAGTAAGTTTACACAATTATAACTGAGTCTTCAGAATTAGACCATAAATATATTTTTGGTGTTAATTTGAAGTTAATAGAACGTGCGAATTGATTTATTGCTGAACGCTCTCATCCTTCTTTCAGGAGTTTGAAATTAGGCAAGTTCCGATGTTTATTCTCGTCTATCAGGATTGCTTTGTTGTTGTAATCCCTTGTTAAAAACAGCTGATGACCGCTGATATAAAAATAACTCAAATTATCTTAAAATTTTCGGCATAGCTAGATAACATATCTTTTTATAAGCTAAAACCCGAGGATTGAGATTAAAGATTTTAATTAACTCAATGTTCATTACTAGACGGGGTTCACATTGGACTGTAAAACTAGAGTTTTTTAACTTTTCAGTATTCATATATCACTCCCACTCTTTGAGTGAAGTGAGATGTGAATACTGAAACGTAAAAAATAGTCCAGTGTAAACAGTCCAATGTAAGCCAGGTATGGAAAATAGACTTTCAAAAATGTATCTAAAACTTAAAATGGTGGATTCAGCTTGTCAAATGTTTATATTTGTTGTAATGCTTACGTGTTATTTGAGAGGTTATCGAATAGCCATTTTGAGTTATACAGACACTATCAATTTTGCACAGGTAGCGCAATATATTACCTTAGATGGGTGTACTGTGGTGAATACTTACTTTTTATGATGGACATCGATTCGAACTTTTACAATTTTTGTTTTTCAATGCTTATATTTTTTTTATTAAAACTGGGTGTGAAAGAATGAAAGATAACCGCTATTGTGTTAATTGCGGCCGTTCACTGGAACGAAGACAGCAGCATGTTGTGAAAGCGCATTTGTTAGTTACCTATGAGGAGGGCGATATTTTCGTATCAACAAAGAACGCACAGTGGGGCCGAGGTGGAAAAAACCTCATATATAAAAGTGTTTAATATGGCATTGTGATACACTTTTCTTTCAGTATTTTTCCTGCGAAATCCAGCTGTTATAATGATTTTGTAGTAAAAATTTGCTTTTGGCCGAAATAAGGGGTTTAAACGGACCATTAAAATGTTGAGGCTTTAAAACTGTGCCGAGATTCAGCTAATTCGAAGCCGCAGGGAGTGAGTGAGATGAGTCACTTTTCATCGAAAAGCGATTCAGTTAGCAAAAGGGAGTGAGTGAGCGAGTGAAATGAAATGTCAGATTACTCGCCAGATATTTCCGCAGTGACTTGGTGTATGTGTTTGTAAATTTCCAGTTTTGGATAGGTATGTGTGCTTTTTTCAAGAATTCCTATTCATGGATAGGAAACGAAATAAAAAACAACAATGTAGATAAAATCAACTACCCTTTTATTGATTCTTTAATTTTATTTTATTATCATATGCACATATGTATATATATTAAATAAATTTATATTCTATTCACTTTCGACACTTTTAAACTTTTTATTTCTCAAGGGTGAAACTCACATTAAACTTTAATTATGACAAAAAAAAATAATTGAAACAAAGTATACTCCAAATTCCATTATTAAAGATTCCAATGTTTACATTGTTGTATTTGTTGTTTCATTTTGTTTTGCGTAACGAGTGTGACAAGGAGGTAGAATTTAATTCTTTTATATTTATTCTTTGTCTCATGTTCGAAACTAAATTCGAACTTACTCATTTCACTTAAATAGCTGAATCACTTTTGCGAGTGAAGTGAGATGAGTCGGCGAGTAAGGCGAGTCATCTCATCTCACTCACTGAAATAGCTGAATCTCGGCACTGATGTTTTCCATGATTCCTCCATCAATTTGATTATTTTTTTTTTATTTTTCCTTGAATGTTTTGTGTTTATATATACCTTAATGTTTCTGATGAGAAAATAATTTACCCCATTTTTCGATTACACCGAAAAATCTAGCCAAAATGTTGACATCGGGTTTACTTCCGGACTTGAGTAGCCATACAAAAAAGCTCCACCTTCCTAGGGTCTGGGTCAGCTCTTTTCTGGTAGTCCTGGTGGTAATGAAGATCCTATTAAAATTTTTCACCAGATTCTACCAGTTTTGGGATCAGTGATTCAATTTAAGAAATAAGATAATTTCTGATTGAATATGACCGGTTCAATAAAGACGTGATTGTTTTTTTTTTCACAGAAGTCGAAATGGAATTTGAAAGTTCTATAATTCTTCTTCAAAAATAACTTTGAATCAATCCAATCCGCTTTTTCTTCTCTGAGAAATCGTTATTTACTTTTTAGTTTCCACCTGACCGTACTTTATACAAAATATCCCACTATAATGAAAATTTAAAAATGTCTTCTTAACTCTGATCATAAAACGGATGATGATACCATTCAATTTAGCGGGTGCCAATACATACGAAATGATTCCGCTTAGAGGTTTTTTTTAGAATGCTAATAAGTGGCGGCTATTGACAATGATACGAAGGGTTGTGGAAACAATAAATGGACGTTTTAAACGTGATTCTTAAATATTTAGATTTTACTTTATTTCAAGAAAACAGCGATGAATGCAATAATTGACATTGAAATTTATTGTAGCAGCCCTTATTAACTCATATCAACAAACATACGCAAAACGACCTTAATCAATAACAACATGCATTGCATAGAACTAAATTGCTTGCAGACTCGAGAGGAACAAAAATGTTAACCGGCAAAGGGTGGAATTTGAGACGAGTTTTCAATATAGAAATCAACAGATGTCCAGAGCGCATTACAGCTGCAAGCTTAGAAAAGAAAATATTACTAAGAGGCACATTTATATATTTTTACGTATACTTAATACACTTCAAAATTAATGGAAGAAACTGACTTGCAGAGCACTTCCGTTCATGCATTAATCTTCGCCGCACGGACGGAAATTGTACGCATGGTTTTTTTCTGGGTTGGGGTCAAAATTCTGCGTGTGCAAGAAATAGTCCAGTAACTATATACATTAGACCTTGCGTCAGGTCCGGTAGTTCTGATTTTTTGCTGAGTTGTTTATGATGTTGACCTAGTATTAAATCTGATTTTTCGACCTCGAGCGCCAAACGCAACATTGGCAAAAATCAAAAAAACCGCGAATTTTTCGCGGTTTTTTCACTTATTGGCTATTTTAACCATTACGCCTTAACTTCCGAATAAAACTTTGCTCTACGATTTCAACCTTACTAAATTTGCTTCAATTTGAGTCCAAAGCCGGTTCTGTAGACATAACGGTTTCTAAGGGACGGCATTTCAAAATATAGCAATAAAAAAATTAAAACAACAAGTAGTATATAAAACAGTATAATAACAAAAACATGGTCTTTGACATATGCTGCATCAAAGCAATAGAGCGTGTAGATTGGGCCAAAAGAAGAAAACAATAGTACCGGATGGGGGGTATATATCCTCCCGTTTAAGCAGGAGGGGCAATTTTAAGAAAAGTTGACTTCAAATAGAAAAAATAACCATAAAAATACAATGGTAATATCTGGACGAAAATCCATTCCTCATCTCAAGGCCAGAAATCCGTTCTTTAATTTTTTTTTAAATAAAGTTTTTTTAGCTGATAGTTTTTGAAAAATTTACTTTCAAACTCAAAATTTTAAGAAAAAGGCGATTTTTTTTTTGTCAATCTATTTTTTTTTTTTTATTTATTATTAAATATTATTTTTTTAAATATTATTTTAGTATTAAGTACTATTTTTGATTTTGATTTGCAATGCCTCTATTAATTCTTAGTTAAAAACTGAAAACCAAATGCTAAAATGACTTCTAGTTTTTGAGAAAACTGAAATTAACATGATCAACTTCACTGTTTTCAGTCTAGTATGCTTTTTCTTCGGGGTGGGAGGGCTCTGCCTCAGATGCGGTAGTTCTGATTTTTAGATGAGTTGTTTATGATGTTGGCCTTAGCAATAATCCAAGTTTTCGACCTCAAGCGCCGAACGCAATTTTGTGAAATACGCATAAGACCGAGAAATTTTCGCGGTTTTTTCAGTTATTGGCTATTTTAACCTTTAAGGCCTGGTTTTAGATTATAACTTTGCTCTACCATTTCAAAATAATAAAATGGGCTTCAATTTGAGCTAAAAATCAATTCAAATTGTGAATTTTTTCATCAACTTTTGAATTTAGAATGCTGCAAATCGAATTGAAGGGGGCTTATTCACCCCTTGTGTGAAAATGTGTGAAGTACTATGAAAGTCCATCGGAAAATATTAAAAAGCACACGCTTCTTAATATTTTCCAAAGGATTTTTTTTATTATTTGCAGAGTTTTGTAAGAGAAATTAAAATGTAAGTTTAAATGTCGATTTTAGATTAATGTGCGTCCAATTCATGCAGTGGATGCCAACATTTTTTGCTGTCTATGTGATTACCTCCGACTTTTTGGACAGCAAATTGTTACATAAAAGAATAAATAAGAACAAAAACATATTTACAGCTCAAAACAACTGCATTCGCTGGTAAGCGGCTGCATTTATTTAACAAAAAAAAAATCATAAGCCCAAAGACTGGCTACGAGAAAGCAAACATAAAGGAGGACGCTGTTCTTCAAAAAAATCACTTTTTAATTGAGACCCTCAACTGTGTCTATCTGTCTCTTAAGCTGAAGCGACTTCTTTTTGGGTCTTAAGGTTTGGCTAAAAGGACCATTAATTTTTTTAACTCCAAAAATATGTAACTGTTTCTTCCATAAAACTGTTAAGAAAATCGTAAGTGAATACATTTTGTGACGCAACAACTCGTGGAGAACTAATGGCCTTGTGGCTTACAACTCTCAACAACTGTGTGCATGTTGTCGGCAAGAATGGTGTTAAGAAAAGCTACTTTATCTCAAAAATGGCTCTTAAAGTTTTGATAAATTTCTTCCTGCATTTATTAACTAAGTATTCTGTTGAGCCAATAATAGCTCAACAGAATAATTAGTTAATAAATGCTTGTGTTATACAAAAAAGAGAATTTTCTTCTTCTTAAAACGAATTCACAGAATTTTGGAAAACAAAATTTTGGAAAACAGAATTACGTCGGACAGAATAAAAAAAAAGGAATTTTGAAAAGCAGGTTTTTTTTTAAACAGAACTTTGAAAAGCAGAATTTTGAAACCAGAATTTTGACCTGATCCATTTTTTGAGATATTGAATTTTCAAAAATTCAAAAATTTCTTTGTTGAAAATTTTGTACCAAGTTTGAAGAAAATCGATCGAGCTGTAGGCTGTAGACGATTTAGATTTTTGAAAATTTAGATATTGAACTGGGGTTAATAAAATATGAAATCCGATTTTATACCTTTTTTTGTATTTGAAATGTTACATTTAGAGGATGGTCTTCCATCAGGACCACTTGCTGGATGTTTTCACAATTAAGCTGTTAAAAGGATGAATTGAGGTAAAAAAAAATAGTAGGTAGGGATGCAATTTTTAAATTTCTTTTTGTGTTTTATAAGTTGTACGTCAATCAAGTTCGAATGGGTGGACGTATTGAGTTATACGTAGTTAGGTAGGTAGGAATGGCGGCCACGAGCATTACTCTCGCTGGGTGACCCAATTAGCGTTGGAGTGCGCCGTTTTGATACCATAGCTCGTTTGACCTGTGGATTAGAGTAAGGGTTTGTGGGCTTTACAACAAAAAGAAAACAGGCTAGGTAGCTTGTTGCTTTATTCAAAGCTCGAATAACGGTTCCCTAGGGGATCATCATGTTGCATGATTGGGTGCAACATCACCTTGGCCTCCGTCTGCTCACTCCGCATTACGTGAGGTTTCCAGCGAATGTCACCAACCACTCACGAAACCAGATGTACTCCCAGGTGTGAATTATAACGGATGTCTGAATATGGTGTGTTGTGAGCGAGCACAAAACGACAGGTGGGTCAAAAGACACTCATGCAATTGGGTCACATCCCACCCCGAGGCCAACCACATCATGCCAAGCTAGGCAGGTAGCAGAATGGCACCGAAGCGCAGACGGACCAACTGTGTGATCCGAAGGTCACTTAGCACCACGTAACCCTGCAGACACCCGAATTCCGATGGCGCACGGTCTTGGGAGTCCACACGGGAACATGATGCAGAAGCAACCAATTTCGTCTTAGATCCATTTAGTCGCGTTGAGGAAATAGATCAAATCTCTGATCTTTACTTCGGAAATAAAGGACGGTTTCCGTTATACGTAGATATCATACTTTTTATAATGCACGGTGGTAACGTGGCCTAAATGTAGTGGGTGGCTATAGAGGAAGTCGGTGTTGGAGATTCTTTCGTTTACTTTTATTTTAAACGAACGAATTCGTACAAAAAACACACATTGTCAGATTAATTATAATTTTGTTTTATTAATATTTCTTGAAACTAGCCTAGCCGAGCGAAGCCAAGACGAGCCAGCTAGTGATAAAATAAATTCCACAATTAAACTAATAGACCGAGAGCCCACAGCAGATTTTGGGTGTGAACGATAGCAAAAAAAGAAGTATAGGCGTCGAAAGCTTCATTAAAGGCTATTAAAAAAATCGAAGTCTTGCAGTCCACAACTGGGGCCTTTGCGAGTAACAGTGCATCGAAAAAAAAATATGAATGCAACTTCGAGGATAATCGTGTAAGCCGAAATTGGTTCTCACTCTTCCTTAGATAAGCTCCTCGGATCACATATCACGGAATCTGAGACCATTTGAGTGTATAGTTGAGTCTACCAGACCGTTTAAAAATTTCAAAATTCAAAGTGAAAAACGGTTTTTTTAAATAGTCTGGCAGGGCGAATTTAACACTCAAATGATTCCAGATTCCGTGATATGGGATCCGCGGAGCTTATCTAGGGAGGGGTGAAAACCAATTTCGGCTAAGACGATTATCCTCGAAGTTGCATTCATATTTTTTTTTCGATGCACTGTTACTCGCAAAGGCCCCAGTTGTGGACTGCAAGACTTCGATTTTTTTAATAGCCTTTAATGAAGCTTTCGACGCCTATACTTCATTTTTTGCTATCGTTCACACCCAAAATCTGCTGTGGGCTCTTAGTCTATAAGAAATAAGTTCACTAATTTAGGATTAAGATGTGCTTTAATAAATTCATAGATGAAGAAAGCCACGCCAGGAAGCTATTAGGACTAGTAAAGTCATTCTTATTGAAAGCATTGTAAATGCAACCCCACAGTTATTAATCAGCGAAACAGTAAGCCAGTATCACGAACGTTCCTCACAAACTTGCCCACAGCAGCTGCACTCAGTGTATTACTTCTCTCAAAATTTCTATTTAAAATTCGCATTTTTTCGGTCAATCTGTTTCGTAGCGCAGAAATATAATACTTAAGTTCGGTCAGTTATTTGAGAGCATTTTGGCTGCCACTATAAGTGGCAAAATAACAACCTACAAATGATTCAAAACGAAATCAACAGAAGTAACAAACCCATCACATATTAATAAATCAAATTGTGGTTAGCCTTAAGAACATTTACGTTCTATTAAAATCAAAAGTTGTCATTAAAATAACATTAGAAAATCAATATGAACAAGCAAAAGCAGGTCAAGCATTCAGCGTAGATATATGAAGGCCGTTTTCAATTAGATTTTGGAAGTGTTCAAATTCTATTGAACATGTAAAATTTGGAGTAAAAGGACTGACAGAAGTTATTATGAAACTTATATTTCTAGAGTTCATAAATAGATTTGATGGATACATGTATTTAATTATACAGTTATAAGCTAATTAGAGAAAAGATTTAATTATTTCTCATCTTTATACTATTTACTACTTCTAAACTTTATTGAAAATCTATAAAAACAAAAAAAAAAACGAAAAAACAAAGGTCAAAAGTTACACATACTCAAAGTGTCAGACAACACCTTTAAAATATTTTTTGTTTCACTCGAATGTATTACAGCCTTTAATTAGACAGCAAGAAAATTAAGAGAATTTTGAATAAACAATCTACTTATTTGTCAAATATCGAAAACTATTTGGAAGAGGGGCGTTACTCATTCAATTGACGTCCCTTAAAATTTATTTTAATGTTATCTTAAGTCTTCCAAGAAATATGTACCATTATTGACACGAAGTGACATTTTGATGATAAAACAACCTTTCATTTTATAAATGTATCTATTAATCTATCAATCAAACTGAAGACAAGTTTATTAATTTTAACACAACTTAACATTATAGATACCTATTCATCAACCTTCCTTTTGGCAATAAGTTCTTAAAATCACATTAAAAACATTCAATTTTAAAAAAGTATCCATTAATTTAATAGCAGTTGCAAATTATCAACATTTATTCAAATTATAATATTGATAAAGTTTAAAACAATCTGATGACAGCAGCTGTCAAGCTCTGAAGGCTTCTACCATCATTAGGCGTTTTCCTTTGGAGGTGGCGAAGTACTTGCAAGTACTTTGCCAGCTTTTTTCAATGGAACACATCAAACTGCTTTCACATGTAAAATGTATCTACTCGCGCATGAGAGCATGTGCAGTTGGTAGTACTAGATTAGGGTTTTCATCTACTCGTAAGTACTTCGCCACCTCCAAAGGAAAACGGCTATTAGTGTTCATATAATAACTTATTCAATTTCACTGTCAAGAGAATCATTATCATTAATGTCTCTTTGTCTCTCTTTCTCTTTTGATTTTCAACTCTCATTAAGAAAAGTTGATAATTCATTCAATGGTGACAGGCATAGAGCTCCAATATCATCGAGAGAACTGTCAATGGATTTCCATTAAAAAGCATGTCTTTGATAAGCTCTCTGTTGGTTAAAATCTACCCAAATGACTGATAGCTTTTTTCCATATTTTAATATAAAATATGGTTCGAAAAAAGTGAAGTCACGCAAAAGTTCAAGACATATTTCACG
Organism: Dasysyrphus tricinctus; assembly: GCA_963921185.1. Lineage (NCBI taxonomy): Eukaryota > Metazoa > Arthropoda > Insecta > Diptera > Syrphidae > Dasysyrphus > Dasysyrphus tricinctus. The sequence continues at coordinate 81,704,082 of OY992531.1, forward strand.
TCCGAGCATTTTAGTGACTAAATGTAAAATAATACACTTTGCCTATACTTTCAGCCTCACACTCCCTTTTCACTATTTCTAAGAAGAGAAAGAGCGTACAGTGATTTGAGGACCTTCTGGCCCAGATGTGCCAGATTCAATTAAGGATAATTATGTGCTTCAACGGAGGGAGAAATAGCCGTCAAGTCGACATCATCATCATCATCATCAGGTCTTGATACATTATAACGATTTTCAAACCAAAACCAGTCACTGAAGATACAAGAAATAATGCGATAGTCATCTTGAAATTATTTACAGACCCCCCACCACTGACTGGCTGGTTGTAGTGCTACAGCCTTCCTGTTCGTCTTCATTCAATGTCTCTCGTTACATTGCTCGTCATCTTAATAGTTTCTAAGCTCAACTTCTCAATACAAATTGTGATAAAAATCCTTAATGTGCTGGCGGAAGTCCTCGCCGACTCTCTCTCTGTCGAGTACTTTATCATTTTACTCACTGTAGTTTCTTAATCTTCCTATTTCGCCTGCTCTGACACACTCACATTGACCCGATATTGCAATCTCCCTCACCCTCTATACCTTATACATTGTTGGTTCGGGCCACAACTTAAGCAATTTCCAATTTGCGATGCGAAATGAAAATGGACGAAGTCGAAGGAGGGCACTGAGATTTGACGACACAGTGGAAACAAGAAAGGTGATGATGATGATGGTGATGGGGGTGGTTGATGATGGGAAAGATGGTTTATAATGATGAAGAGACATTGTGGGGGAGACACATAGGAATAAGAACAACTATGTTTCCATCAGCTGTGTCCTGGGGAAACAAAAAAAGGAAGAAACTCATTCGCACTTATGTGGAAAGTTTCTTAATTTTCTCATTGTAAGTGACATGAAGAGCTTTAGTTGAAAGTTAAACTTTGTTGCAAACGAACTATGAAAATGGAGAAAGTTTTTCTTTGTTTGCCATCACCACCACCATCGCCATCGGCGCCGGTGGAATAATTTTCAAAAATATCAGGAAAGGGAAAACTCTTAGCTTTTACCTATGAATGGCACGTTCAAGGATGTGTCGTCATATAACTCGCAAAATCCAATTCGTTAAACTTAATCCGCACACAAAATGAACAATTTAGAAATCTATAATTTTAGTTTTAAGAACCTGCATACAAGCAGCATAATGGAGAACGAAATCAGTTTGTCGAAGAAAATATCAGATTCGAACCTGAAAATAAAGAGGGTTTTCCAATTAAGACGAGTAGATTTTGACAGTTCATGGTGGCCATGTTGTTTAATCTGTTGTTAATTTTTCTGTTTTGTATTTTTCAAAAACTAAAGAAAAATCAAGATGGCAAATTTCTTCTTCAACTATGAAACGGGACCGATTTTTGGGATGATCACTTTGCCCCAAATTGGATAATATTGATTATAATTGGACAGGAAAGCAATGGCCATTCCCCACGAGCAATTTTAGGACACCGTTATCTCAAGCAGTGGAAAAGTAAAATGGCCACCATGCTATAACGATTTCACCCCGTAAAAATTGTTATCTGGAACTATTGATGCCCTCAAGGTCAATATAACCCGTGCCATAGCTCAAATTCAGTCTGTGCCATGCACCAGAGTCATCAAAAATTCGACCTCCCAAATGTTCACCACCTCAGCAAGGCCACAAGAATCATTTGAAAAATGTGATATTCCAAACATAATGTTAAGGAAAGGTCTTTCAAATAAATCAACTTATTCGTTTATACTCACACAGAACTTGTTTTATTTAATTTTAACATTAAGGTGTCCGTATCTATTGGAAAACCATTTAAATATTCCTGTTAAATGTGAATGTCTAAGTTCGTTTTTCTCCACTTAAATCGGGAAGTACCAGTGCGGTTTTCAGCTGGGCAGAATGACCATCAACCAAATCTTCACCTCAAAAAGACCAACAAATGTCAAGTCGAAACTCATCACCATTTCATCGACTTCATAGTTGCATCTAATATCATTCATCATCAGTGGCAACACTTTGTCTTCGTGTTGTGTTGTGTTTTTTTGTTCGCTCCGGATAGAAATCCGGGTTCACATAAATTGAAATATTTCTTAAATGGTGAATTAGAAACATTTAAATTATAAATTAAACAACTTTTGTTAATTTGTTTTTGTTCGCAGTTTCACAGTTAATTTTATTAATAAAATAATAATATTGTGCCAGTGACATTTACCAATGCACAAAACGAAAAAAAAAACAATATAATTTATTTAAATATCGTCTCTCAACTCTATTGAATTTTGTCTCTTAACATTTAGTTTTTCACCACAATATACATAGAGTGAGATTATAAATGTGTTGCATACTTATAGGAAAATATTATTTTTTTAATTTTTGAATTTGTTTTCAGAGTGGTTTGTACATTAACTACATATTTAATATTTTTTGTTTGTGTACCAACTTAATCAGGGTTGTTGATTAAATAATTAATTATAATAGTATTAAAATTTTAAGTTTCAAAAAATTAATCTTATTAAATAATAAAACTGTTTTCCCACAGGAACCAGGCACAGAAAAAACTCGTAAACTACTTGAAAAATTTTCATGAACAAAATAACGATTGATGTCTTAAGATAGGTGTTGCACATTTGGGTAAAATTTAAGTGTTGTCACTTTTCGGGAACAAAATTTTTGTTTGTCAACGGGTGGAACCGCCACTTGTTTGATAATTTTTAATATTTTGAAAATAAAAACAGTTGCGGAAACAACCCCAGGCAACAAACGCGTGTTGGGAATATAACGGTTGCCATCTTCAAAGATGGTGTTGAGTGGAAACATTCTATTTTTTATGTCGCTAAACAAATAAATTTGGTTCAGAAATCAAGAATGCCTTCAAAAGAAGAGAAGGTGCCTAGTGTATGAAATACACTCTGATTAAGGTGGTCGAGCACCACTACTTGCCCCACTTGGCGTAAGTTCTTGGTGGTATGTCCACTTCTTTGATAATTTAATAATTTGAACTCCAAAAAGATCCAAAAACAACTTCAAACGCCAAACGCGTGTTGGGTAAGTTGCAAGTTTTTTTTCATGTTCAAAATAATAAAAGTAACCAAAAAAAAAGTGTAAATTCCACTCTTTCACATCAAAAAAAGTGTGTTCTCGAAAAGTGGAAACGTTTAAATTTCACCCACAGGTGCATCTAACCAATACCTTTCTTTTTGAGACCTCAATCGTCATTTTGATCATGGATCTCGTCTTGGCTTCATTAAAACTGCAAATTTTCAATATCACTCCGCTATCGGCCTTGTACCAAATTGTAAAATTAATAAGCTCGATAAAATTGTTTTATAATAAGGCACATATACTAGTACGAAAGTTTTCTTAACAACAATAGTTACTGATTAATGAATTTTAATACTGAAAAATTTCTTAAAGCTGAAATAATTGTCGTCAAAAAGTTTCGTTCAAGTCTACCTAAAAAGTAGAGCGTAGGTATACCTAATTTACACAAGAAATCATACCAAAACCGTTTGAGCCATTTCTTTCTGAAAAACCAACAAGAAAAATTTAATTTAATGATAATATTGTCAAAACCTTAAGATCCGTTTTCGAGAAACCAATTTTAAATAAGAATTATAGTCCGGGAGCCCACCGTAAGATTTCCTACCTCATCGCGGCCACGCAAAAATTGGATGCCAACCGATAGCTTTAGTCCAAACATTAACAAAACTGCTGGTCGGACAAGCTTTATCTGGTCGCAATGTTCTAACCATTGCACTTTTCAACAACAACTTATATAAATGGGGTATCAAATGAAAGCTTAGACTGTCCTCTATACGGTACCATTGGTCGGACAGACTTTTTTGGCTGTTGCGACGAGTCCGACCATTTAAAAAAAATGGCCTTTTATTAACACTGCGTTTTACATCAGGGAAAACTGAGTAAAATCATATCAAATGGTGGCCTTAGCCACTTTTTTTTCATTTTCATCCAAGGATGCACAAAATCCCTAATTTAAGAAATATGGTCGGACTTGTGGCAACAGCCAAAAAAAGTCTGTCCGACCATTGATATCGTATAGAAGAGGACAGTCCTAGCTTTCATTTGATACCCCATTTATATTAGTTGCTTGTATTCTAGGTACATTTAGCGGAAAATGCAACCTGAAAAGTACAGTTTTGTAAATGTTTGGACTAAAGCTATCGGGTGGCATCCAATTTTTGCGTGGCCGCGATGAGATAGATAATCTAACGGTGGGCTCCCGGACTATAAGCTTAAGGTTAAAATTATTATTTGAATTATCAATAATACAAACAAATTGAAAAATATTTTTTTTTTCTTAGAAAACAAACCACCTGGACAGTGGTCCATTTGTTGAATTTTGGCGACTAAATTTGTTTTCATTTCCCACGACAATCCTTGATAAATATTTATGAAATTTGGTACACTTACAGCCCTATTATTGACACGATTCAAAACTAGTTTTAATATAAAACTAGTTCTATGGTAGTTTTGAGTATCAGGTTTTGAACATATTGGTTTATTCAAACAAAAATTGACATCTAAAACTCGAAATCAGAGTCTTAGATGTCAATTTTTGTTTGAATAATACCAATATGCTCAAAACTTGACACTCGAAACCCCTATAAAACTAGTTTTATGTTAAAACTAGTTTTGAATCGTGTCAATAATAGGGCTGTTAATGATTTAGAAACTCTCAATTTAGTGTTTAGTGCACTTGTGTCTCTTCCAAGTGGAGGCTTCGCAAGTAAGGTCAGAATAGAGCAAAATTTCAAAAAGGAAAAAACATTGTACAGGTCAGGAGCTTAGTCAGGTTTATGTTTGAAATGTCTTTAAATTTTCGTTTCAATATATTCTTTCATATAAAAGTGTTTTCAATACATATTTGAACCAAACTTTGAAAATCTTGCTCAAAATTTTTCACAATGTTTTCAATTAATTTTAGTGTTATTTTTTTGAAAAATGTATGTACATATGTACTTAATAATTGAATATGAAGAAAATTTGAAAAGTAATTCTTCTGTTTAAGTGGAGTGACCGAATATATAATTCAAAGTTAAAAGTTCAAGTGAGCTCAACTCCATAATTGCGTTTCGCCGAGGTACGATAGTTGGGCTCATCAGTTAGATGACTATCGTACCCTTCTAAGACGCAATTTTGTATCGATGTATCATATATGTATCATAGTATCTTTATGCTGTGATTTGTACATTAGTCGGTAAACATCGATACAAAATTGCGTCTAAGAAGGGTATGATAGTCATCTAACTGATGAGCCCAACTATCGTACCTGGGCGGAACGCAATTATGGAGTTGAGCTTACTTGAACTTTTAACTTTGAATTATATGTACTTAATCCTAATCTGATCGAATCTGAAAGAAATTTAACAATTTTTAAAGTTGGAAGTTGCCAGTCGAATTCTAAAGGGGTTGTTATGTTAAAAAGGGTGATAACACAGCAAGCTGCATCATCTGACTCGGATGTCATCGGATCCATTGCGCTGTCCGGGGTGTAGGTATGTACATAGGTGTGGGAAGGGGGATGAATGGAATAAAAGGAAAGCCTTAAGTGTGAGAGGCTTCCCTGAACCACCCTGAGTTCTGATTGAATTTAAGGATGTTCTTTAATGGAAATACAGTGATGTCACCCAGTTCGTCGAAAAAGTTCTGGTTCTGGCTAGGCCGCCAACTCTTTTGTAAAAAGATCGAGTGCGGCAAGTGTAATGAAAGTTTCGAGGGCGACCGTTGGTGTAGTTCTAATAGCAATCGTTATGCCAATACAGGCTATTCTTTGAATTTAGTTCATGGTTTTTCGATTGGTTTCCTTATCTAAGGCTGGCCACCAGACTATGCATGCGTACGTTAGAATTGGCCTTGATGGCTGTCTACATCCAATAAATGGTTCTGGGGCTTGGACTCCATCTTTTACCAAAAATTTTGCTGCAAGTGTAGGAAAGCTATTGAGATTTATTTCTCTCTTTCTTTAATAATTTCTTTCCAGTTCAGTTTACCATCATGTACAACGCCAAGATATTTGGCAGGACCCGAAACTTGAAACGGAGTTCCGTTAATGGTTGGCGGGTTTATGTTTAAAATAAAACATTTCCTTGTAAACAGCACCAGTTTTGCCTTCAGCAGGTTAACGTTACACACACAGCTACGGGCCCAATTTTTGTGCTTGTCTAGGGACGTTTGTGAGAGCTCGCACAGAGTGGGGATAAATTTTCCAGAAGCCATTAACCACTTGCCACTCAGATTTGGTTAAACCAAAATCTGGTTGACGACAAGGAGCCAAAGCAAAGAAAATAGGACGACATCCTGTCGAGTTCCACTACATTTGCTAACTTTTAACTTGGTATCGCCCATTCCTACATTCATAAGTCTTCTTTGAAGCATTGAGCAAATAGAGTTTACCAGTAACCAGGGCTTGTTGAATTACACTGTTATCAACATTATTAAATGCCCTTCCTTTCAAAGAATGGTACCAGGGTGAATACCTTGATTTGGATTGATTTTTTGATTGTGCTGGCTGATCACTTCAGGAAGCGCTGTCTAAACAGATTTTCGCCCTTAATGTATGCAAGTTAGGCCTGTGAGAGCACGCCATAATTTAGTTTAAGGCAAATATGAGTCTTCACTAGTCTTTAGAAGAAAAGAGGATAGGCTTACAGGCTTAAAAGCCTTCAGCTCTGTATGGGTGGCCTTTCCAGCTTTCAGAATGAAAATGACATCTCTCCAACAAGCGGGAATATAGGTGATGTTGAGACACCCATTAAAAATATCCACTAGGATTGGAACGATCATTATATTTTAAGAGCTTTGGAGCATAATTGGAATGATTCCATCAGGCCCGGCAGACTTGTATGCTGTGAAGGAATCAATGGCCAAGCCACCTTCCTACTATCTCCGATTTGCTTACCTACATAAGCTGCATTTTATTATCTCCGGGTCTGAGTTATCTTTTATTATGAATTGCAAAAACAACATGGGATCCAGGTTTCTATCGAGTTTAATTTCAGTAACCCAGATATAGATTTTTCACTCTGACCGGCAGAGGGCTATTTACAATTGTGAATAATGTCAGCAGTTTTGGGAATAAAGAGGAAAAGAGACAGGCTTTACATGAACAACAAATAAACATAAGAAAAAAGAGACTGATACACAGCACTGTATCGATAGTGGGAAGTAATTGCTCATAAGTGACTCTTCAGGTCTCGGAGCCGGAGTCCGTTCAGGTATTATCAGGTCTTTTTAGAAAGCCCAGGGGAGGTGGTACCTTCAACATGACTTTCCAGAGCTAAGCAGGGTCATTTGTAGACTCAATCATTTTGCATAGGTTGTTCGGTTTTTATATACAATTTTGCTGGACATGAAGAGATCCCAATCAGTAGATTCATTACTGAATTTTTCTCCATTAACCTTCCTATACCCGCGTCAAATAAAATAACACATATACCCGCATACGGTCTCTGGGACCGAAACTCTAAAAGCTCTATTTTATTTCTCATTTCGAAAATATTAATCAAAATAATTTTAATTAGTTGAATGAAATGTGTTTTATGAAAAAAAAAATCAATTTATATAGAATGTCTACTTAAATATCGAATAATAGCATTTTTACGAATCCTCTGAAAAAAGCAACTTTTTTGACATGTTTTAAAAAACATGAAAAAAGATCGATATGCTCTTTGAAGAGCAAAAAAAAAACTCTCCAGCCTAGAAGATATTAAAATGAAGACATAAAAAAACAAAAAAACATGCCTCCAGATGGCGCTCCATATAACTTTGTACCTGCCCAAAATTGTTACACGTATACTCGCGTCGGTCTGACAGACCGATTGATGTCTAATACCAACACAAGCGCCCCCGCACAAAGCCTTATACCAAACTAGATTGAAGATTGAAACAAATGAGGAAGCTACTATGAAGTAGATTGCAGCAGGATGAACCGTTGTTTAAAAAAACGCTGAAAAGTGAACTCTCGGTCTGACAGACCAATGCGCGGGTGTAGGAAGGTTAAAAAGCCTTCTTGAGTTTTTCATAAGAATAGACAACTTTTTGGACCACCAAACGGGGTTGAGCTTGCCTTGACTTTCGACAATGGAGCAGGAGCTTTTGTAAGCATTATTATTGGTTAGTTCACTTACATGTTCTTCCATACCTATCTGAGCAGTTTGTCAATGGTAGATTCTCATAATGACGAAAGATAAGGCCAATCTTATATTCAAGGCATTCCAGTTTGTTTTCTTGGGGTTTCTTTAGGGTTTTGAGTTTTTTTTTGTGCTCTATTTGGTATTTTATCATTCTATATTCTGAGAATGAAACATTGCTTGAGACCTTTATGTCACTGATTTTGATTGAGTCAGAGTCAGTGGAATGCGTAGTGCGTCACGTCAAGCACTTCTCCTCTGTTTCTAGTAACAAAGGCTGCCTCGTTACCTATATTTAAAATCAACAAATTTTCCTTAATAATGAATTCAAAAAGTGCCTCACATCTTTTATTTGTGTCGGTGCTACCCCATTGCAGATGATGAGCGTAAGCGTCACAATAAATCAGGAGGTCCCAACCGTTCTAACCCGTTGTCTTGACAAGATCATCAAGAGCATATAGACGGAGATTGGGATCAGGGGCGGGGCCCCTTTTCTTTCGCACTTCATCGTCGTCATGTCTGCACTACTACTATGGGAAGATAAGAGAACAAAATTTATAATTTTTTTTTTCGTCCCTATACAAGTTCGATAGTTACCTTCAGTAAGCCCTTTATTCAAATAGAGGATGAAATCGTCCGCAGATCCAGGTGCTGTTGATCCTAGGCTCCTGAGCATGGGCGATATCAATTTTATCATTTAACATCGAAGAGGTTAAGGTGGCCGAGGTTTAAAGGGGATTAAACCAAGTTTTTTGGTGCCCGGGATGAAGGATTTGCCGCCATCTTAAAAAAGAGGGATAGTTTTGTTTTTATTTAAAAATTCGATAGAATTTAATTTAACAACAAGATAACGAAAATGTCACTTTTTAAAATTATAAAAAAAGAGCTAACTACATATTTCTGTAAGTTTATTAATTTTTGTTTCTTTTTTTGAGATATTTACAAAAAAAAACCTGAACGTCATCTATTTTGATGCAGTATACAAAATCGAAAGGCGAACTTCGACCCGATATTACTTCAAGGCAGGGGCACAATAAATCTTAACAGGTTGCAGTGCATCTATACCCCGAAATCTTTCATTCATACTTCAAGGCAAATACAAATCGTAAGAAAAATTTAGCGCATCGATTAATGCAATTTTTAATAAATTTTTGACAAAAATTGCTTTACCATGAAATTGTTGCACGTTTTTCTCTAAATCTATTGAAATGAAAAAACAATGAAAATCTAGTTTGCGCAGAGTCACATAAGCTACAATTTTTCCCTTCACATTAAAAAAGATGATAGTTTTCTAGAAATTGAATTCTACCCCCTTTCGCCCCCCCTTAAAATTTTATTTCCGATCAAAATATATGGCACTTTTTAAAAAATGCTTACTATATCAGATTAAAGCTCTACACCAAAATTCAGCTCTGTCGAAATCTTTTCATATTGTTTTTTCCATTGCTTTGTCTAATATTCCTGACATACTCGTAAGACATTTCTCACCTTGCCATATCTAATTTACTTGACGGATTGAATTTTCAGAATTTCAATGGTTATCATTCAAAAAGTCTTATTGTAAATTCTGGTGTTCCCCAAGGCAGCCATTTGGGTCCAATTATTTAAATATTATTTATTATGACCTTTCATCAGTTTTGAACGTAGGAACAGTGATATTGTGTATTGACAATGCATATTGTGTTGCCAAAAGATCTACTGCTCACTTAATTCGTTTGAGCATGGACTCAACTAGATTAAGTGAGAGGCGAAGATGCAACAGCAAACTCTTTGAGCTGTCCAAAGTTATGAATATATACATATATGTATAGTCTAGAAAGTAAAATGCTAATTACTATTTAAAATAAACAAGAAATGCCATTTTACTATTAATTTCAAAATCTTAACTACAAGATCGTGAACCTACACTTGACATGTTACGTACGCGCAGCTTCAAAATTCTTATCAGTTCATAGCCAAAACTAAGTATACGAATGAGGCAGATTTTTTTTTTTTAATTTGGTTCATTGACCAAATCTAATAATAGGGTTGATAAATTCGTAATCATTTTGTTATTGAAATATTACACCCAAGTGGATTGAATAAAATAGGACTGATTAATAGGTTCACAGCTTACAACGCAAATATTATTCAAATTGGTCTCTTCAACGAATAATAAAACAGTGTAAAAAGCAAACACATAATTCTATTTGAATCATTAAATTTTTAGATAGATTCATAGGTAGGTACCACATTCTCAAAATGAACTGAGATTTAAATTAAATGACAAATTGCTCATTTAAAAGCCTCATTTGCATTAATTTATCCTGAAAAGCTAATGTGTGTCTAAAAAACTAACAACTCTATTTTTCATTTAGTCTTTTTTTTCTGTATTTGTTATTTACAAATAAACACAAAAAAATAGACATCACAATCAAAACCATTGTGTATCCACTCTTGGCAAATTTATTTGTTAGCTTCGAAAAGGGCATCTCCCTTCCACCCTCAATCGACAAAATTTAACAAATTTACACTTTTGACCAGAACAGGCAGACCAGAGATACAAACCTAACTATTCCGTGCCGTGTTGTACTGTGCCGTGCCGTGCCGTACCGTACCGTACTGAATAGAGCCCCTATGGCCCAATGTCGTTCATTAAATAATAAATCATTTTAAGTGTAACTAATTTACATGTGAATTTTGTTGCAACAAAAGGCCCCTAATGACCGAACATCAGCTGCCTCCCACCGATTGTATGTACAGTAAAAGTACAGTCCATCCAAAATGAGTATGTTGACCGCAGAGTATATTTGCCTATACATACACCTTCGTGTACATTAAACAGACCCTAAATCTAATTTTTACTTGGTTTTGGCATTTGAATAGGCCGCAAATGGACACAAAATACAACAAGATATTTTCGTTGCATATTTAAAGGTAGTATGTGTCTAGTGGGGCCGCCTGCTGCCGCCACTGCCAGACCACCACTCGTGCCACTTCTATCCGTACCACCGCCACTTTACAAACAACCAGAGACGTGGTCATTATTGCAACTAATGGCTCTCATGAATTATCCAACATTAATAAATGGGCACATCCGGACAGCCGCATTTACCCAAACTCATCCTTCGATTTTCCACATCAATGACGAGCGCAGCAGGTCCTATGAGAACTCCTTTCTCTATCGTTCTAACAACGAACGTCCCCCGAACCTCTAAATAGATACAGAAATCTATAAAAATCTACTTTTCTCATCCAATTATACATGATGGTGTCCTTCCAAACAGCAATCCCCCTGCAGTCTTCTGCTCATTCTTCCTCGTCTTCTTCTGCTTCTTCGAAAAGGGATTTACTCGAAGACTTCAGTTTTCACTCGAATTAATTGGAAACTTAAAGAAGGATATCCTCTCTAAAGTCAAGCGGTAATATATCAAAGGACCACAAATGGGAGTTTTTAAAGCCATCTCGTTTAATAAGGCGAAAGAACACTACTTGGAGAATTTATCATTTAAGGACGAGCGACCGACTACGACGCGATGGACGAGCAAAGGATAATTTGTTAAACCGGATTAGGAGAGGGCTTCCGAACTGATGGTTTCTTTTATTCTTGCATTCTTCGACATTATTGTGGGAGAGTGTGAATGCTTCACTATATAATTCTATGGCATGGAAATGAAATGGAACCTAGCTAGAACAGGACTACATCATCTGGGTATAGTAGAGAGGTGCACATTCTTTAAGCTTAGCATATTGTTATAAGGAAATTTCTTGAATGTTGTGCTAACGAGATTTCAACTATTGCATTTATTGTTGAATGTGTGTGGGTGGTATTTTGTTGTGAAGTAACTGCAACAAGACATTGAAGTTAGAATAGGAAACGGAAAGATTAATTTTGAAGAGTAGTTAGCGAGAAAATAGTTAAGCAACTTGATGGCGTGGAGTAATTTTTTCTAGGTCGAGAAATATATCTCACTATGGATTTGTTGAAAATTGTTTTTACTTCCCTGAGTAATTCATCTTAGGCCTAATTATTTATGTCGATGCACAAATTTATGAAACTGTTGACACAGACACTTGTTGGACACATTGAAATATACTATGCCAATGGCGCATACAAAAAAATTGTGAACGAACGTTAAATAGTATGTAAACCTCTTTTAAATTTCTCATAACTCTTTTAGACCTCATTTAAACTTTTAACGTCATTTTTTTAGTCTTTTAAATCCCATAAGAAGAGGCTTATAGGTGTAAGGTAAAAGAAGCTATTTTTTTTAAACTAGCTGCATTGACCTTAAAATAAGAAAAGAAAGTGATTTTTCTTTCAATTCATCACCGTCTTGGTCTAATTAATTTTAAAACACATTTAAGTACTTCAAACAGGGACTTTTGATTATTTTTTTTTACTAAAATTTTAAATCTATTCTCTATGGAGAAGTCTTAGTTTAGGAGAAGATTCTGAAACACCCTCTAAGACATTTTACTTAAAATCTACCAAAATGTACCTCTAATTGACTTTCCTGAAAGCTTTTTTCTCCTAACTTTTAAGTTTGACTTGAAATGTAGAACTGAAATACTTTGTTATGTAGGTACTCAAATCTGTTGCTACCTTTTAAATTTTGTTTGTTTACCTACTTCTCTACTGTTTCACTAGAATTATCGATACGGCACCTTGTAGTAAAAACAGCCATTAACTTTTGAGATCTTGTGAAAAATTTGGTAGTAAAATTTATTTGTTCCCCTAAGAGGGGTCGCTTATTTAAATGATAGACTCTAAAAAACACCCTTTAATCATTTTTTTGTTTTGAAAATTTATTTACTTCTAGCATTGGAGATGTTCCCTCAAGGATAGTTTACAGTTCCCGTGCGCAAAAAAAAAACCTGGGCAAATATTCTCTCATGTCAAAAATAATCGAGGTGAAATGCAAATTAATTGCTTGCATAATTGGTTTACAGTTTCATGCAACAAAAAAGACAGTGCTGTCATGCAATTTCATGCAAAACAATGAACCGGGAATTTTTTTGCATGCGAAAAAAAGTGTGGTGAATAAAATATTTTTTTTTTTCTATTGTCAGTTTACACTTCCCAACAAATATATATTTGACTCAAGGCATTTTTTGCATGCAAATGGTTTTTGCATCCAAAAATAATTATTTTCCATTTTTAAGCCTTTAGTTTATTAATTAAGGGTAAATTAATAACTCAATGGGTGGCTTAGGCCAAGGAAAACGTTTTTCGCCTTGAATGTTATTCAATTGAATAATTACAAAATTAAAGGCTTTAAAATTGAAAACAAGTATTTTTGGATGCAAAAATTATTTGCATGCAAATAATTCCTTGAGGTGAATCGTTTTTTTTTTTTTTTTTTTGAACTGTAAGCTGACCATCCAAAAATTTTGTTTATTCACCCCACTTTTTTCGCATGCAAAACAATTACCGGTCGTTTGTTTTGGATGACATTCCAAGCCAGCAATGGTTTTTGTTTTTTTCCATGAAACTCTAAGCCAATCATGCAAAAAATAATTTTGTATTTTAATGCTATAATTTTTGTGATGCGAAAATATTTGCATAGATTTATTTTTTAGCACGGGAACTGTAAACTAGTAAAATATGATCATCATGAAACATGGTGAAACCGTTTCATGTATTATGAGAGTGAAAAATCAAAAAAGTTTATACAAATATTGCACATGGAAGGGTGTTTTTTGAGGGGAAGAAGGTATCAAACAGAAAAATTAGCTTTGGTGCAACCTATGATACATGTTTTTAAGGTAGTTTTGAATGCCTAATCAAATGACACTAAAACCAAGTCGACACGGCCTACATGAAAACCCAGGAGTTTTAAATCGATAACCACCACCTTTTCATCGATTTCAAGGCCGCATATGACAGCATCTACAGAGACGAGCTATATAGAGCAATGCCTAGTTTTGGCATCCCTCCCAAGCTCGTCCCTTTATGCAGGATAACGATGAAGAAACCACGCTGCTCCATCAAGGTCGGCAAAAACCACACTGACACCTTTGATGTTGAAAATGTTTTGAAGCAAGGCGAAGCGCTATCATGCGACTTCTTCAGCGTCGTTCTTGAAAGAAAAGTGCAAAACTCTCTTGTCAACACAAGATACACAATCTATAAAAAGTCCGTTCAATTACTCGCGTACGCTGACGACATTGGCATATTCGACGAACTAAGCGAGATGTCAGTGGTGCTTTCATGAGTTTTGAGGAGAAAACCAAGAAGATGGGGTTAACGATGAATGAAAGCAAAACGAAATATATGCTGTCAACAAGAAAGGACACCTTACACCGAGACGTCTCGGACAGAACGTCACTATAGACAGCTATAATTTTGAGGTGGTCAGAGACTTTGTCTACCTAGGATCCGCTTTAAACCCAACGAACGATACCAGTGCTGAGTTCAAACGAAGAATTACTCTTGCCAATCGCTGTTTCTGTGTGCTAAGAAGGGAATTGGGAAGCAAAGCCCTGGATGAGAGCGTGTTAGGCTGAGGAAAATTCTCCGGGTGATTTTTGGTCCGGTCTGCATAGATGGGGAATAGAGAAGAAGATACAACAACGAACTTTACGGGCTATACAGCGACACTGACCTAGCCACAAAAGTGAAAGGCCAACGACTGAGATGGCGGAGTAACCTAGAGCGAATAGACATCAATGCTCCGCCCCAGAGATCCTTTGAGTCCAACCCCGTGGGACAGCGCAGGTGGACAGCGTAAAAGTTGGCGCACGCAAGTGGAAGAGCACCTCAACGAACTTGGCGTGCGAAACTGGAGGTGGACACAGCTAGCTAGAAACCGGGCCGGCTGGAAGAAGCTTGTTGGTTGAGGCCCTGTTCCACCCAGGATTGCAGCGCCACCTTAAGTTTGTAAGTAAGTTAGTGTGACCGTTCTGTCTTAAAGAATGTTTGGCTTTAAGCATGCTTGCTTATGGGTCAAACAAATATAATCAATAATAAAAACCCTTGCACGTAATTGTTCCTCTATTCACTAATTTTCCGGTCTATTCAATAGCCTATTATAGTCCGGTCAGGAAACCGAATCCCGTGCGTTTTAGGGCAGGTACCTTTTTTTTGTTTGGATTTTTTTTGAGATGATAAGGAAGTTAGTTCTTTAATCCTGTCAGTTGGCTTACATTTTGAAAAATGGCGCCCAAACCGTAATTCCGTCAGGAAACCCAAATCCTGGCACTTTTTATGGGCGATCTTATTTCTACATTTGAAATTAATTTTGACATGCTAAGGATGAAATTTAGCTTCGAAATCGTTTTTTTTTTAATTCTGTCGTTGGGACACCTTTTTGAAAATTGGCGCCCAATCTGGGCCAACTCGTAGAATAAGGAGAAGCTCGTAAATTACTTGGAAAATGTCCATGGCTAAAATAACGGTTGACGTCTTAAAAGATAAGTGTTAAGTAAACGCACCTTCGGATAAAATATTAGTGTTGTCACTTTTCGGGATAATACTTTTTTGTATGTCAATGGGCGGAACCTCTACTTTCTTGGTACTCTTTAGTATGTTGAACATGAAAAAAGTAGTGGAAACGCCTCCAGATGCCAAACGCGTGTTGGGAAAATAACGGTTGACGTCTTAAAGTATAGGTGTTGAGTAGAAGCACGTTCGGCAAAAATGTCAAGGTTGCCACTTCTCGGGAACATACTTTTTTTATATTAAAAAAGTGGGATTCCCATGTTTTTTTTTTAAATTTTGAAACAAATACTGTGTCATAAAGTTTGTTTAAACAATTGTGATAGAATGTTAATGTCATTAGTATGTCTGATTTGTTTGAAATAATAATAAGCAACAAAGAAACAGTGGTATTCAAAACAGCTGAGATAATAAACTACGAGTAGTAGGTATCTGTTGTACCCTTTGCTATGATGTTATGATAATGATGTTACGATAATTCCTGAAATGCACTTTTGCTTTGTTTCATTGTTAATGTTCTTAAACAAATAGACTTTATGTCTGTTTAAATGATTACAAAACTTATAACATAGACATCAGAGTAGGTGACTTGTAAAATTGCAGACTTAGTCCATACACCATTTAATAGATAACACATTGCACTGCTAGTCGGTGTTCCGGTGATTTGGAAGACTTAAATTCACTAAAATAAATAACCTATAATTCACAAATTCAGTCCGAGTTATAAAGTGCCTACAATTCAAACCGACTTCTGATATTTATTTAATTTTGATTTCAGATAATTATGGATTTCAGAATTTTTGGAACATTGATGTTTTGTTGTTTTTGGATATGCATTGGCGCGAGGTAACTATTCTCAAATTTCTTTATTTGTTAAAAATACAATTTTATTTTATTTTTTCATATATTATAGTGATTTCAAATTCTTTTGGAATATTCCTTCATTCATGTGTAAGAAATATCAAATTAAATTTGATACCTTACTAGAAGAATATGGAATAATTCAAAATCAAAATGATTCTTTTCGCGGAGATCAGGTTTCGATCCTCTATGACCCTGGTAATTTCCCTGCAATTCTGCAGAACACTTCCTCGAAGGAATTTTTCTACAGAAATCATGGAGTCCCACAGGAGGGCAATTTGACTGCGCATTTGGAGCTTTTTGTAATGCAGCTAGATGAACTAATACCTGACTCCAATTTCTCAGGTATTGCAATAATAGATTTTGAATCTTGGCGACCAGTTTATAGGCAAAATTTTGGAACGCTTAAGCCGTACAAGACGCTATCAATGCAAATTGAACAGAGAAATCACCCCGACTGGCCGAAGAAACAAATCGAAAAAGAAGCTGAATTCAACTTCGAAGTAGGTGGTAAGACATTCTTGCTCAAGACTTTGCTGACAGCTCAAAAACTGCGCCCATTTGCAAAATGGGGGTACTATGCATTTCCGTATTGTTTTAACAATGGAAATAGTAACATTCCGGACAAATGTGGGAAAGGTGTTCATGAAGAAAATAATAAGTGAGTTTGCTGCCATACCAATTTCTTGAAAGTTAACAAAAAAAACAAACAAATTAAGGATCACATGGTTGTTCCAACCTTCTGGTGCGATTTTTCCATCTGTATATTTGCAAGAGAGAATTCCTACAATCAACCGCATTCCTTTTGTAAGAGGGAGGATAACGGAAGCGTTGCGTATTGCCAAATTGGCCAGTAATGGAAAACTAAAGCCTCAAGTTCTTGTTTATCACAGATACTTGTTCACGGATACCCTTAATTATCTTGATACCGCTACAACGTTGGACATATTTAGGGAAGCAAAACACACAGGTGCAGATGGCATTATTCTGTGGGGTAGCTCATATGATCTTGATTCACGGTTAGTGCAATATTTTAGTAATTTCTTATCGTATTTAATGTATTTCCAAAATATTTTTTTCTTAGAACAAAATGCCAACAGTTCCTTATATATCTGAGAGAGAAACTAGGACCTGCTGTACGTTTGGCTAGCTATCTTGATATTTGAATGATAAATAAATATTTTAAATCAAATGAAGTGTTTTCTTTGTTAAACTTAAAGGTAGCCGTCTGATAAAAAAGCCTGAAGCAAAGGTACTCTCTAATTATTGGTAGTTTTGATGTAACTTCAATAAAACAGTTAGGTAAGGTTTAGGTTAGAAGGGGTGATAGTACGGCTCCGGACCTCCTGGATCGATTGTGTTCCCCATGATGTGGGAAAGTAGGTGTGAGTTTGAATGGAGGGTAGTAAAGGGATGTCTAGGTTCGGGGGCTCTCCTGAACCATTTTGAGTTCTGAATGAAGGAATTAATGAATTGAGATTTATGTTATAGAAGTTATGCCCAGTTTTGTTCGACATTTTATCATGTACAGGAATAAATTTAAGCCGTTTAACCTTCCGAATCATCAACGTTTAAGTCTAAATGGGCGCTTGGAAAACTTAAAGAATGGCTATGTTAAAATTGTCGTATTTGGGTGAAGAGCGAAGTGATATTATTTCCAGACTAATTAGCCAATTCCTTATTATTTTTCATTGAACTGATATCTTTGAAATATGCTAAATTTATAGAAAGCAATGGAGCGCACAAATCAGATGATACGATACCCGAAAATTGTTCGAAAAACTTAAATGCTCTTGCTTCGAAGTCACTCTAGTACATCGATAGGGAAGGTAGGTAGAAATGGTGGCACGGGCGTCATACTCGCTCGGTGCTCAATTAGCGCTGAATTGCGCCGTTTTGATACCTACCATAACTCGTTTGATCTGTGGATGAAAGTAAATTAAAGTGAGGATTTGTAGCGTCCTCTGAGGATCATCAAATGATTCCTCAGGGGGTCTTCCAGGACGGGGGATTTCTTGTTGGGCCTCCATCTGCTCACTCCGCATGAAAAAGGCTTTCAGTGAAGATCGGCATCCTCCATGAGATCAGATATGTTCCCTGGTTAGAACGGGTTTGGGGTATGGTTGTATAATGTGGGCACAAAAAAGACAGGAGGATCATCGTTGTCATTGAGCATCATGAAGTCCAGCAGAGGCCCATGTTCCGATTGCTCACGGTCTATGTGGTTTGAAGGGGTACATGGTGCAGAATCAACCAATTTTTGTCTTAGATCCATTTCATCACGTATAGAGAAAGGATAGAAAATGTTTGATTTTCGTTTCGGAACTTCGTTGAGGTCGTCAAAAAATGCAACTCCAAACGATTGTGCCCTCATTCTGGATAGAGCAGGACATTTACAAAGAAAATGGAAGCCTGTTTCTTTTTCTTGCAGTGAGAATTGTAGGGAATACCCAGCCCCGCCGCATGTTCCCCTACTAGCCCTACATCCATACAAAATTAACATTTTTGTTCACCCGGGAATGTGCTCGTGAAGCTGTTGACAGTTTAATTATAAAAGAAAAATGCGTGACAACCCCCAAAAACTGACTGTTTGGTGTGTAAAGTCATACACTAAAACAAGAAAAATTAAAGTAAAAATAACGATATTGATATCTTTAGCTAGGGGCCCGAAAATTTTGGTTAATATGAAATATTTTATTTTATATTTTACTATTTAGAATCCATTTTTAACGATTTAACATCATAATAATAATAACAAGGGTTTTATATGAACAATTTGAAAAGTTACGATGTCACATCTTAGTTTTTATTCAACAATATAATAATGTGTAATATGATAATCAGTAATATTTCTTCATTAAAACTCACTATCACATCATGAAAATTAAATTTTGCAATGTTTGGTAGTTAAAATTACGATATACACATGTATGTATGTAGGCATCGCAATTTGAACGATACCAAAGTACAAACAACGGGATGCAACCGACATGTACCGGAATGCTACCATTGACGCACTACACAGACAAAAAAGTGGACTGCTGACAAGACTCAAACTCTTGTACCGACGGTTTACCGACCCACACAATCTGGAGATTAGGACACTGAAGTCGTCGATCAAGAACATCAACCAACTAATAAAGGAAAATTATCGGTTGTCGATTAATTTGTATTGGGATAGCAAAATTCGGGCTGTTAATTCTAGCGACCCGAGTATGTTTCCCCAAATTAACAAGATATTTAGAAGGAACGATCAGAATGACCTTCCGTGTCTTAAGCTCCAGAGAACGACAGATAACAGAGACGTACTTCTGACAGCAGGAATTGATCCAGAGGACGCCGTATTGGACGATGACCTCTTTATTGTCGAAGATCCGCAGGAGAAAGTGGAGGCTGCTTTCCAGCAAGTGTACAAGGTGAATGCATGCATTCGCCCGAACCATGACCTGGAAAACAGAGCCTTGCTCCACCACTTCTACCTTCGGAATGACATCACGCAATGGCGATCAGGTTTCACCGGATTCAATGAAGATCATTTGGCAAACGTCATAATAGCCGAGCGAAATGGGCCCAGTTCCCTGTTAATTACGAAGGTGGAGCTTCAGCTAATCTTCGATTCATTAAAGAAGAAGAAGTCAGCAGGAGTCGATGGCATATCCAACGTTGTACTTCGACATTTACCACAAGAACCAGTAGACATTTATACCACACTGTTTAACAACGCTCTGAATAATGCATATTATCCAGTGCGGTGGAAGACAGCTGTGGTGCATCCTCTCCCGAAAAAGGGAAAGGACAACTCTAATCCGGCGAATCTCCGGTCGATAAGTCTTCTTCCGAGTATCAGCAAGGTATTCGAAAAGGTTATCAATAGAGCTCTGTCTAGGTGGGCAAAGGACAATAATATCATACCGGATAATCAGTTCAGTTTTAAGGCGGGACATGACACCATTCATGCCACGTCTAAACTCGTTTCTGATGTCCAATGGAACAAATCTAAAAAGCAGTGTTCGGGTGCCTGTCTGATTGATTTGGAGAAGGCCTTCGACACCGTATGGCTAGAGGGTCTTTATCTAAAGCTGACCAGACTTGGCATGAGTAAACCACTATTATATATGCTTTATGATATGCTCAATGGTAGAAAGTTTGTTGTCAAGAGTGGCAATGTGACTTCTGCTTCAACCTTTAATATTAAAAATGGTCTTCAGCAGGGAGCGGTCAACTCGCCGATTCTATTCAGCATTTACACCAGCGATCTGATAAGTAGTCTAACTCAGGCAATTGCGTATGCCGACGATATAATTGCGTACAGAACAGCTCCAAAAATCGAGGTCATCAGAACTCTTTTGCAGTGTGACTTCGAGAAGAGTCAGCAATACTGCGATGACTGGAAGTTGAAAATCAACTTTCAGAAATCAGAAACTATCTTGTTAAGGACTCCGTTGCGTGGAGCCACAAGGGATACGAGAAAGAACTGGCGTAAGCTGGTGATCGTAGGGCCAAGTGGACAGCGACTGGCGAGTAAAAGTGTAGTAAAGTACCTTGGCATCTGGATGGATCAGTATTTGTATTTCGACAGACATATAAATGCTGCTCTGTCCAGGGCTAGGGGAGCTTTTGCCCTTACTAAACGGTTGTTTTATAGCAGCCGGCTTGACAGCAGGGTGAAGGTGATTTGCTACATGGCCCTCATACGGCCGATGATTGCCTATGGGTGTCCGGTTTGGTTCAACGTTGCCCCATCTCAAATGGAAAAGATTCGGGTGTTTGAGAGACAGTGTCTTAGACGCTGCCTTGGATTACATAGAACACCAGAGTCGGAGTACAAACATCATTATTCCAACCTGGTTCTATACAACGGCGCCAACATAAACAGGATAGATAATTTCTTGCTGAAGCTTATTCGGGGTCACATTGCAAGAGCAATGTCCTCGACCAACAGCTTAATTTTTGGGGCTTATTACCCTAAAAACGAGTATTACGAGAGTGTGCGTCTAAGCGGCTTTATTCCGCCCGATGCATTCCTCTATTTAGACAGTCGAGGGCTGATCCAGGATAGAGCGGCGGTTCCGCTACTACCACGTCGGCCGTAGAACTGTAGATCGGCGGCTCCTTTACAGTCGAGACGTCCTCGCACAAGACGGAGCCAAGCACCTTCGGTTCAGTAGGACTGTGTCCGATCGGGACCGAAGAGATAGGGTAAAGCAGGAGAACCAGTTCTGGTGGTTGAGACCTGAACACGAAGTTTCTTCGGATAGTTAAAAGTTGACTGCATTTTTCTATGCTATGGCCGACTTACATAGGTTTAGGTATTTAGTTTTAAGCAGGGACAGTCAGGGTGGCACCAAAAAAAATTAGAAAACCCCGAAAATGCTTGCTGTGGCTGTTCTAGTTTGTAAGTAGTTTATAAGTAGCTTGTAAGTAGTTTTAAGTAGTTTTATAGCAGTTTTAATTAGTTGTAATTAGTTTTAATTAGTTTTATTAAGTTTTAATTTAGTTTTATTTAGTTTGTAAGTTTTATATAAAACAAAAAAATAAAGACAAAGACACCGAGTTTTTTTTAAATTCTTCTCGGTGAAAAATGAAATGAAATGAAATGAATTCTAGTTTTTAAGATAGTTCTTAGGCCGAAAGGCATTAGCATTAAGTTATTAGTTTAACTTAGAGCGCCCGAATGGGGCCATAAGTTAGTTGTAAGATATTGATAAGTAGGCTAGTTTTTATGAATTTTTGTCTAGCTTTAAGATAGTTTTAAGATGATGGAAAAAATAAAAATGAATTAAAAAAAAAAGGCATCGCAATTCAAACTGCAATAATTCTGCAGTTTAATCTTATATTTAATGTAGTGATCATCTGACTGGTTCGCTTGTGTAAATACAACTGTTTTACCGTTAGCCCTTAATAACTTGATAATAACAATTTCAAAGGTCAACTTAACTGTCAGTTTCAATCAGCGTTTGTTAGTTCCTTCACATAGTCACGCTATCAGGTGTTATTTCGATAGCTTATTCAGTTTTAGTGGATTTTATTTTAGAAAAGAAGAGTCATTTGCATGTTTCTTAAATTACAATCACCGCTGTTCTGACTTCCACTAGGAATCAAATCCGTTTACGAAATTGATTTGTACAAATTCACTTCCGCAATACTCAATATTCAGACCTTATTTCCTTTTTCGAAATCCGTAAAAAGAAAATTCGAAACGTCAAATATATTTTAAAAAATCTGTATAAATAAATAAAATTTAAAAGCAAGATCAAAAATGTAAGTGGTATCGCAGTCCGTTGCTTTTTAGTGAAAATCTAGTGATGTGTCTGCCCGTATTTGCAACAAAAAATAATTTTTTTTAATTATTTAAATTCAAGAAAAGATTAAACTTCAAATTGATTCAAAATGTGAAGCTAGTTTTCAATCCACTCGAAAATCAAAACACACCCATTTCGCAAGTATTGAAAACGAAAAGAACTTCAAAAACCGAGAAATTGAAAACGAAAATATTTTTTAAATAATCGGAATTCAGAACAGGGGTGAATATTTCTATTTAAGCGAAAAAAAAGCTTAAATATATTTTTAATGATTACCAAGCATTTTTTTTATTGAAATTCAATTCGCGATAGGTACCGTAATGAGTCTTACAAAAAATATTTTTCGTCATAGGTACCTACCGTAATTGGTTGAAGGGTACATTCCAAGTGAAACTGGTAAGTAATGACAACGTTGACGCTGAGATATCGTGTACTAGACATAGTAGAAGCAAGATACTTATTCTATCTTTATTAATTTTCTAACTTGAAATTCAAAAAAACTCTATAGTAAAGAGCAATCAAGGTTCTTCAGAAAGCAATGCACAAAAGGATTCTAAGAGCGGGAATTCCCCAAGGTTCAGAATTTAATGAAAATTGAATAATGTAGTTCAGATTTTATCGAATTAAGAGTGGTTCGATAGAAAAAAGTCGAAAAACGCCCGCAAAATGGACTTTGCTAGTCCAATTTCCAAAAAATAGTTGTCTAGTTAACATGCAAATTTGTAACAATTTTAGCGAAAAATTACTTTTTTTTTAAAGTAGGCGTGGCAATTGGCGGAAATGTATTGCATTGGTTTTTCGTCTTAATAACTATCATGCCTGAAAATTTCATCAAAATCGGTTAAGTTTTTAGGGAATTTTTTCCACTCTCCCATACAAGGTGCCCCACTGTGCGGCGCAACATGTCACACAGCTCGTGCCACAATTTGTTAATTGAAGGAAACGTTTGTTAACCGTATAGTTTCATGTTACGGACCCGTGAATTGGCCTCCAGGATCGTGCGATTTAACGCCGCTTGACTATTTTCTGTGGGGATATGTGAAGTCGCTAGTCTACGCCGGTAAGCCCAAAACGATTGACCATTTGGAGGATAACAATCGTCGCGTTCCGAGCGAGCCGTGGAGATCATATGCCAGAAATCATATTTAAATTATAATGCCAGAAGATTATCTTTCGAATAAAGTAAATTTCATGTCAAATTAAAAAATCATCTTTGTTATATTCCATTTCAAAGTTCTATACCTCTTAAAAAACACCCTTTATTTGTTGTTATGTTTACTTGTTACTTGAGGTTTATAAACACACCCATTTTGTAAAGGTTGTTTTTTTTTAGGCGTGTGGTTTTCAATCTGGCAATACTTTTTTCGGAGTTGGTCCTTTTGACAGCTGTCACTTGATTTATGCTCAGATTGGTTTGCCATTTCATAATGAATAGACTTACTCCTGAAACACGTTTGCAAATCGTGCAAATTGATTACCAAAATAATGGTTCAGTTCGCACGCTACGATGAAAAATGAAGCCGGCCATAATGTTACAGTCAATGAGCCATGATTAATGTCTTTTTCGTCCCTGAATTGGAGGATTTTAATGTTGACGACCTTTGGCTCCAACAAGACGGGCGCTACATGTCATACAGCCAACGAAACAATCAACAACGCGTTATTGCTGACATACGGCCCCAATGCCCAATTGCTGCAAAAAGTGGTCGAAATTGGGCCTCTCGGCAGGAATTTAGTCGAGCCAGCCGCGGCTTCCACTGGCCCGAAATCATTTTTAAAACATAAAGGCAAACCCTTATCTTTATAATAAAAAGAATACCATTTTCAGGTAGTTTCGTCCTAAATCAAATATGACATATCACCCCGTTTTTTTTTTTTTGTACAACTTTCAAAATTCGACAAAAATAAATGCCCCACGGGTGCGCCTGCAGGCGTCGATTTTATTGTTTTGAAGCACTTAATCTACACGACTAAAATAAATTCAAATCATTGAAATTAGTGTTTTGTTCCATCTAATGCAAAACGCTCTGTTTACCGATTTCTTTCACACTTTTAAGAAATTACTTTTTAAAACAAAACGCTAAGGCTGATGATATTTTGTGGCGTAACAGCTCTTGGAGAACCAGGGCCTAGTGACTTACAATTCTCAACCATTCTTCCTACAGTTTTTTGTTGAGTCCGAACGGCTAGATGAGAGCACTTAATCATGACAAGTAAACTTATAGAGGATTTGTCAGTTCCTCGCAAGAGACAGTACCTCGGATAAACATTTCTGCTTTTAGGAAGCAGTCCAACGCACTAACCATTATGCCAAGAGGTACTACGATGATATTCTTGAACCAAATGATTATTCTATTCTGTTTCAATTATATCAACCAAAATCTCAGAAACATCTGCACGTATTTCAAACTTTACACTACTAACCCCAAAGCTAATAATTATGTTGAATTCATTTAAATCTTTGAAACAGTAAAACTTTTTCTGTTTATTTAAAAGTTTTAAGCTATTACATAGGAGGTGTTAAATAAGTTCTAGGTCATTACAAAGGAGGTGTTAGATAGTTTTCAAAACTTTATTCGAATAAATTTTTAATTTAAAAAAACAAACCTTTATTTAAAGTTGAAAGCTTATAAATTCCCGTGAGTTTTCATTTGTTTTAACAGTTAAATTTTTAAGTTACTCTAACATGGATCGTTTTCATTCAATCGATGCCTTTCGTTATTTTTGGTGGAATTGGAGGATGGTTGGTCTAATTTCCAACCCCAAACATAAAATCCTCAATACCATTTATATAATTTTCATATGCATCACTGGGATGTTGTTTCCTTCGGCTCAGCAAATTGCTCAAGTATTCCTTGTGGCTACATACGCTGAATTAGTGAGCAATCTTTCGCTGAGTTTGGAATGGGTGTGCAATTGCCTGAAACACATTACATTAATCCCCTGGTTCAAACGTGTTATGAGTGCCCATCGATTTTTAGAACCTTTGGACGTTCGTATTCAGCGATTTGACGAAGAACGCAAATTAATGCAGGGAATTGTGAAGAATTGTCACCGATTATATGTTGCATACAATATTACTTTTATGACAAGTTTGATTTTTTACATAGTTAACGGTGTTGTTAATGAAAAGATAATGTTCGAAGCCTACATTCCGTGGGATTGGAAATCTTCGACGACAAAATATATCTTGGCTTTTGGCTACCAAACGGCAACAGCACTGCTTCAGCTAATCATAAGTTTGGCAGTTGATAATTTTGCGATTTGTTATGTGTACGTGATGTGGGGTCATTTGGAAACATTGGCAATGAGGATTTCTCGAATTGGATATGACAGATCTATGAGCAAGGAAGCAAATTACAGCGAACTAATTGCATGTATTCATGATCATAGAAATTTATATCAGTAAGTTTATAAATTCCAAAATTACACTTAAATATTTTGATAGGTACACGATGGTCATTTAAGTTGAAATTACTCTAGAATTAATTTTATTTTGTTACTTTAACCAACAAGCTTCTTCCAGCCGGGTCGGTTTCTAGCTAGCTGTCTCCAGTTTCACATGCCAAGTTGGTTGAGGTTCTCTTCCACTTGCGTGCGCCACCTTTTTCATTCCCCATCTATGCAGACGGGAATTAATAATCCTAAAAACAAAGACAATACAACAGGGGCTTAAGGACGAGATATAAAGAGAGGTTTCGAAAGAGGAAGAACTGATATGGAAGTCAAAGATGTCCTGTGAGTTATTGGCTAAATGCAACATTCTTGAGATTGTGGTTCAGAGAGGCCGTAGTTAGTGCGGAAATGAGAAAGGCGGAAGAGAGGAATGGATCTGAGGTTACGTGGGTTAGTATTTATGGGAATCTTTTCCAAGAGAAAGGACGAATCGATAGTTCCAGCAAAGCGCTGCGCTGGCTGGTGCACAAAGATAATGTCAGCGACATCACGACGTTTTTGTAAGGTTTGCAAATTAGTCAATTTTAATCGATCTTCATATGGGGTTGAGATGATATTATCAGTCGAGGGAGACCACGAAGAAACAATGCGTTGCACAGCTTCAATTCTTTGGGAATGACACTTCTGATATGGCAACCTTACTTGGCTATTCAAGGAGGGGCCTTAGAAATATTATAGTGGCATAAGGATTCAAAAATACCTTAGACCAACGTTTTATGAAGCCGAATGAAGGATTGGCCTTGTAACTATCGCAAATAATTTCCAGGTGTCGCATAGAACATGCAAATAGAATAGCAATATCATGAAAGTAGTATGTTGGGGGGGGGGGAGGCATGGGAAACCACTTTCGGGAGAAAGCTATTGACTGATATTTAGCAATTTGAAGTAGCTAAACAAAAATCAGGTTGTAACGGGTGATCACTGTACGATTGGCTGAAGAAAGAGGCAAAAAGGTTTGTTATTACTTAAGGGTCGGCAGATGGGGTTCCAGTCCAATCCAATCCCTGTGGACGATTTTAGGCAGCAAACGAGAGAGGGGGGAGAAGTGTTCCCACTACTGCACTTCTCCTTTATCCAGGCGGTAGCGGAAGAGTTCCCCAGATGGAATAAACGATGGCATCTACAGTTCCAGTTACGTTGAGCTACTTAGTGAACACCTTATATGGGCTACTGCGACATATTCGTAGCACAGGCCTATAGGGAGCGGTTTATCCGGTTCCTCACCCTTGGAGTTATATTAAGGCTCTGGTCCTCCAGGTTGGGGGTTGTGCGTCAGGGTAACTTCCCAACCACGGATAAACAAACTGGTTCCAAAACAACCACAAGCCTAGGATATGGATGATTAATGTTGACGACCCCAGCAAACGAAACAAGGAAAATTAATTTCAGGCTGACATTACAGCCATCCAGGAAGTGCGATGGGATGGAGAGGGCATACGAAGGATGAAATTGTGTGACATCTACTTCGGTGATTGCTGCAAGGAGCAGGGTCAGCGGCTTTTTAGTTGCGGTTTTGTGGTAAGGGCAAGAAGTCTTGGGCTTCAGAAATGTAAGCGAGCGCCTGGTCACAATCCGCATCAAAGCAAAATTCAAAAACATCACGTTTATATGTGCCCATGACCCAACGGAAGAAAAAGATGACTCAACCAAGGAAGAATTCTACGATCTCCTCGAGAACACGTATGATAGGTGCCCCAAGTACGACGTCAAGATTATTCTTGGCGACTTCAACGCCAAGATAGGAAAGGAGGCCATCTTTGGTTCGATAGTCGGAGGACACAGCCTACACGACAACACTTCCGGCAACGGTTTCAGGCTGATTGACTTTGCGGCGGAGCGTAATGTCATCATAGCCAGCACTCGATTCCCACACCTCAATATACACAAAGGGACCTGGCGATCTCCAGATCAACGAACCGTCAACCAGATTGATCATGTTGCGATACATGCCAGACATGCTTCCAGTATCCTGGATGTCCGAACGTTCCCAGGTGCCTACATAGACTCCGATCACTACTTGGTGGTAGCTCAAGTACGAATGCGGATATCCATGACGTCACAACGACAAGCGGATGCTATGAAAAGATTTAGCGTTGCGAAGTTAAAATCGCAAGAGATCGCCAGGACTTTTGCAGACTACGTCTCTCTTAATCTCTCAGCAAGCACGCCACCAGCATCATCTACAGAGGACCAGTGGAAACACTGCCAAAACGCCATCAGGAGTGCCGCGACTGATGTGCTGGGTTTCACTAGGCCACCACAACGAACCCCCTGGATCGATGAAGAAAACAAACTGGCGCATGCAACAAAGAATGAGGCCTACCAATAAATGTTACAAACTAGAACCAGAGCTGCTGAGAGTGCAGCCCGAGAGCTCTACGGACAAAAACGAAGGGGAGAACGCCAACTTCTCAAGAGGAAAAAGAGAGAGCATGCGAAGCGGGCAGTCGAGTCTATTGAGGACTGTAGTGGCAGGAGAGATGTTCGAAAGTTCTACCGAAGGGTGAGGCAATCTACTCAGAGTTACAAGGCCAGAACAGAAGCCTGCCGAGACGAGAACCTGGTGGTGGACACACAGTCCGTGCTGAGGATCTGGAAACAGCACTGTTTTAGACTGCTAAACGGCGAAGATGGCCAAAATTCAGCTGTAAGACAGGACACTCCATTCAACCCGGGCGATGATGGTCAACGTTTCCGTCCATCCGACCTTAATGAAGTGCGGTTAGCGATAGCCAAGCTTAAAGTACAAGGCTGCTGGTGCAGATGGCCTTCCAGCCGAGCTATTCAAAGCAGGGGGAGATGACTTGGTCAACGTCGCATACAAAATCCTGTCATCTATACTCTGTGATCGCTTAAAACCGTTTGTCAACGATCTGATCGGCCCCTATCGAGTGGTTTTAGGACCGGCGGGTCAACCGTCGATCAAATGCTCACTTCACACTACGACATATTTTGGGAAAAACCCAGGAGTTTCAAATAGATACACACCACCTCTTTATCGATTTCAAAGTCGCATATGATAGCGCAGATAGAGAAGAACAATACAGAGCCATGTCGCATCTCGGCATCCCTGCCAAACTCTTCCGCTTGTGCAGGATGACGATGGAAAAGTCTCACTGCTCCATCAAAGTTGGTAAGAATACCACCGAACCCTTTGATCTCGAGAAAGGTTTGACGTTTGAGGCAAGGCGACGCGTTATCATGCAACCTGCTTAACATCGTACTTGAAGCAATTGTACGAAACTCGCAAGTCAACAACAGAGGTACTATTTATCAAAAATTGCTTATGCAGATGATATTGACATGGGAGAACGAAGCGAGGGGCTACCGGCGCGTTTGCAAGTATTGAATTGGAGGCGGTGAAAATGGGGTTGGCTGTTAATGAGGACAAGTCAAAGTATGCTATCATCGAGAAACGAGAAAGGAATCTCAACATCGCCAACTCGGGCAAAAAATCACGATGGTTAGGTACAACTTCGAAGTCGTCAAGGACTTTGTCTACCTTGGCTCCACTATTACATCGCAAAATGACATCAGTGCAGAGATCAAACGAAGAATTACTCTTGCCCGCCGCACACTGGGGCAAGATACCCCAATAACCGGAATTAATTCAGCAGATGGGTCTGCCTTACTGAAAACATTTTTTTTTAGTTGAAGTACCATAAAAATTAATAGAAAAAACCAAAATTGAGTTTTAGAATTATGTTTTGATGCTTATTGCCGATGGTGTTTTGTCCGCACGTTAATGGTGTTTTTGTAGATATCTATTTTTGTCCGCACGTAACTCCTCAACCACTGAACCGATTACAACAAATGATACGGCATTGGATTCGGCTTGACGGCACAATTAACAAGGGGTACCTGAATTTTTTTTTAAATCAAAATGGCGGCTTTTAGGCGGGAAATAGTGATTTTGGGAATGTATGTGTATTCGAGTGTCTATTAGGCCGATTTTGAAAAATTATACCTCATTTGATTTGTCTTGATGACGCGAGTACATGACATTCTCGAAAAAACAAAATGGCGGATTTTTGGCGGCAAATTGTGGGCCTATGTTCGTCTATTCGTTAGTCCTTTCGTAACAATTCAACGACAAAACTGATTGTGATGAATGATTTGGCGTTGAATTAGTCTTGGTGACCCGATTTACACTAGGTCATAGAGTTCTTGAAAGATCAAAATTGCTGAAATTATATAATTTAGGCCTTCAGCTTGTAATATATGTTGTTAAACCATAAGAGAGCTTATTAGGCCTTAGTAGTTCGATTCCTAATCAGGGCTGCCAGCTCAAGAAGCACTTGTGTAGCGCAATTTCAGAATTCTTGTAGCCCAAAATCGCTGCCCGAAATGTAGCACAAAAACTAGCCAAATCTCATCTAAAAAATCTAGGATTACTTATACATTCCACTATTTTCTTGTTTTTTTGGAATAATTTCCAAGGACAAATCCTTAAAATCTGGACGAACTTAAACATATCGTTGACCTTATGTAACGAATTTTCTTAAAAGTTATAAAAGTAATATGAAATTGGGCTCCTTTTTTCAAATTGTTGTCGCAAATTAAGGAAAAAGATAGCCCAATTTATGATAAATAGCCCAAT
Source organism: Dasysyrphus tricinctus (assembly GCA_963921185.1). Classification (NCBI taxonomy): domain Eukaryota; kingdom Metazoa; phylum Arthropoda; class Insecta; order Diptera; family Syrphidae; genus Dasysyrphus; species Dasysyrphus tricinctus. Next base: position 81,734,877 of record OY992531.1, read on the forward strand.
CTGACAACCCTGTTCCTAATCATAACTCGGTATTACGCATATTTTGGTAACGTTGCAGTTAGTTTTTATTTTTTTTTTTTTTTATAATTTGTTGTTTTATAGTTTTTTTATGAAAGAATTAAAACAATTTTTCAAAAAAAATTTGAATTTTGTTTTCAGTGTTTGGAGCCCTGAATCTCTCATGAGCTCATACAACTCCATTCGAGTATAAAATATACTGTTCGAATGTGAACCTACACCAAAAAGGCTTTTTTTGTGAAAAAACATTCAAAATTTTCTGAGGTACTCTACTAAAGAAATCTCAATAAAATAAAATGGTGTACATATGAGCACCAGATTCTTTTTTCGCACAATACAAGAGACATTAAACTATTTTTACAAATAAAAATCTCGACATAGAAACGTCTAGAAACCTACTTTTGCTCTAACTATACGTGCAATATGCCCTTAATTATAAATATCACATCATTTATATCCCATTTATATTGAAAAAGGAAAAATAGAACCTTAAAATATATTTAGAAATAAAGTAAATACTTGAAACTATTGATTCCATATTGTTTTTTAGTTTTCACGTTATTAAAATATATATAAACAAAAGCCAACTGATAACACTACTTATTTAACACTTGTCTTAAGAGTGAATGAAATGTGACTTACAATTCAGCCTTACGGAGTAAAAAAATTACTTAAAAATATAACTGTTTAAGCTAATGAAAGCTTAGAATGTGTGCTTACGGGAAAACCAGTTTTTATTTTCATCTCTTACAATTTTTTTTTTGAGTTTATTCCGATTCCTTCATATGAGTGGGCCCACTGTGCGCCGCTGTTTCTTCGGGCTAAGAAGGCATTTGAGTAGTAAGGCCCTCTCTCAAAGAACCAAAGAGACCTTATATAAGACCCTTATCATCCCGGTCCTGCTGTATGGGGCAGAGGCATGGACCCTGTCAAAAACGAATGAGAATCTGCTTGGGTGATTTGAAAGGAAAATTCTTCGGGTGATCTTCGGTTCAGTCCTTATCGATTGAGTACGGAGGAGAAGATTTAACAATGGACTTTATGGGCTTTACAGCGACGTCGACCTGGTCAAAAAGCTGAAAAAAACAGCGGCTGAGATGGCTGGGGCACGTGGAGCGCCATTTTCGATTTTCAAAAAAAAAAACTGTGCTGTATTGTGCTCAACTTGTGCTGGTTTGTGCCGTAAATATTTTTGAAAAACTCGCAAATTTTACGAATTAAATTTTTGCGAAATTTCAAAATTTCTTAAAAGAGAAAGATGTGATGTTTTGTGCTCAGAAAATGCTTCTAAGAAAAAAGAAAAAACTGTGTGCAAGACAGTTTTTTGGCCGTAAAAGTTACAAATATGCGAATTTTTTTGTTTTCTCTTCGGAATATGGCATCAAAAATAGCGCAGAAAACAGCACAACTTTAATTTTTTACAAAACTGCAAAATTTGAAAAATTTTCATCCGTACTGTTTGCAAATTTGCACATTTTTTAAAAATATTAACAGCACAAGGCAGCACAAGTTGAGCACAATACAGAACAATTTTTTTTTTGAAAATCGAAAATGGCGGTGCTAACTTCACGCTACAGCCCTTCGCAAAGTTTAGTTTTGGCCATAATAGTTGCAATTATGCGATTTTTTTTTCTTTGTTTCTAAGTAGCATTGTCTGAGCACAAAACAGCACATGTTTTTCTTTTAAGAAAATTTGAAATTTCGCAAAAATTTAATTCAAAAATATTAACGGCACAAGCCAGCACAAGTTGAGCACACTACAGGAGTTTTTTATTTTTTTTGAAAATATAAAATGGCGGTGATAACTTCACGCTTCGCAAAACTGTGTTTTGGCCGTAAAAGTTACAAATATGCTAATTTTTTGTTTACTCTCCGGAATATGGCAGCACTTATAGTGCAGAAAACAGCACAACTTTAATTTTTTACAAAATTGCACAATTTGAAAAATTTTCATCCGTACAGTTTGCAAATGTGCGAATTTTTCAAAAATATTTACGGCACAAGTTGAGCACAATACAGCACAGTTTTTTTTTTCTAAATCGAAAATGGCGGTGTTAGCTTCACGCTACAGCCCTTCGCAAAGTTTAGTTTTGGCCATAATAGATGCAATAATGCGAAATTGATTTTTTTTCTTTTTGGTTCTTAGTAGCATTTTTTGAGCACAATGCAGCACAAGTTTTTTTTTAAGAAATTTTGAGATTTCCCAAAAATTTCAATTGTAAAATTTGCGAATTTTTCAAAAATATTTACGGTACAAACCAGCACAAGTTGAGCACACTTCAGCAGTTTTTTTTTTTTTGAAAATCGAAAATGACGGTGCTAACTTCACGCTACAGCCTTTCGCAAAGTTTAGTTTTGACCATAATAGATGCAATTATGCGATTTTTTTTGTTTTTTTGTTCTTGGCAGCATTTTCTGAGCACAATGCAGCACAACTTTTTTTTTAGGAAATTTTGAAATTTCGCAAAAATTTCATTTGTAAAATTTGCAAATTTGCGAGTTTTTCAAAAATATTTTATTTAAATATTACAAGCCAGCACAAGTTGACAATACAATACAGTACAACATTTTTTTTCGAAAATCAAAAATGGCGCTGCTAACGTCACGCAAAAAAAATGGGTATCTACCCTCTAAAATCCAAACCCTTAGTACGATTTTTTATTAAAAATAAGGCACATAGCAGCACAAGTTGGGCACATTACAGCACAACCTTTTTTTTTTTGAAAGTCAAAAATGGCGGTGCTAACTTCACGCACATATTAAAACGCGGTGAATCAACCGTCTTACTGTCCGTAAGAAAATCTAATAAATAGGAACGTCATTGATTTATTTTACATCAAACATTTCAATAGAAACGTCCTTATTTTATTTCCGACTTACTTAGTTATAAAATTTACCCAGATCAAGCTTATTTGCTTTTCACTTCCAATTGTGAATTGTTTCTAAAGTCTCGACTATGGTACTGCACATTATTATGCATAGTATGTATAAATGTATATAAATAAGTGTTGCTTTTTATAAAGCAAAAAAACTATTAGATGCTTTAAATCGGGAAACTAGTTAAAAGTAATTATCACGTAAAACTTTCTTAAAATAATACTCACGTCTAAGTTGCACGTTCATGCTCATGTCCTTATATTTTATATTTTACCAACTAATTATCAAATTAAGTCCTCAATGTGCCAGAATTTAAACCAAGAAGCTTCTTCCAGCCATTAGCACGAAATCCTTTAAAAAAAAAAAGAAAAAGAAAATTCAGTTTTTTTATTAAAAAAGTTTATGAAAAAAGTGCCATTTAAGATACCGAATTCATCCAAAAAATAACAGATATTTGAGTTTGTCGTTACCCGCGGATAAATTTGGATATTCAATGCCACCGTTAAGCTCTGTGTTTATTTGGTAAAAAAAAATATTTTTTTTTTCTTTTGTGAACTCCAAGTTCATGCCCTTAAGATTCTTTCATCGTATAGTTACACGAACAAAAAACAATTTAGGGAACGGAATTTGAAAATTTTCTCTTATCCTAGGTGAGGATTCGTTATTGACGACAAAGTTTTCTATTTTACTACATGAAACATACACATATGAATATACTTAAATATATATTAAAACATGCAGGCAGTATAAATATAGCCACCTTTGCATGAACAAGAACTTAAATTTATATTACTAAAATATAAGGAAAGCTGGAAACTGTGAGAAAGAGGCAGGCGAAACTCCAGAAAAGTGGCTGAAGTTTATGTGGTTGTTACTGTATATAAATTAACCATGTTAATTGTACGTTACACGGTTACTTAATTTTGCCTAAAATTTTGTTAGTCCGTGTGGACAAAGTTCAAACCTCAAACCATGCGTAAAAAAAAGAATTTACACAGAAAAAATACGTTCATACAAAAATGTACAAGGCACCTACGTGTGAGTGTTAAAAAAAATAACAGGCTTTTGTAACTATTTTTGCTATATGGGGGAAATCAGAGTGATACACTTTGGGTATTGCATTATCTCTTTTTTGAGTATAAACACTCCTATTAATAAAGGTAAATCAAACATGAAATATCTTTAATCAGCGAGGTAAGTTTGAAATCTTATTCATCATCATCATCGTGTCCTGTAACCCCAGCTGGGGCATAGGGCGTCAACAAAACGTCTCCATCATTCACGGTCTGCTGCAAAGTACTTTAGCTGTGGCCACGTCTCTCTCTGGGATTCTGCTTCCGCTGTGATTTCCATGTTGTTCTTGGTCTTCGAATTCAAAGGACTGCTTTGCAATTTCATCGTTTGGTTTCTTCAGTGTGTGACCAATCTATTGCCATTTACGCTTTCTTATGTCGACGACCAGTCGCTCTTGACTTGTCCTGCGTAAAAATTCCTCATTTGATATTATTTGTGGCCAGCGAATCTTTAGGATGTGGCGAAGACAGCAATTCACAAAAGCCTGCAATTTCTTCGAAATGGTAGACTTGACTTTCCAGGTTACACAAGCATTATAACAGAACGGATTTGACATTGGATTCCAAGAATCTCAACTTAGTGCGTAAGGAGATTTTACTGGATTTCCAAATTGGGGACAAAGTACCGAAGGCAGCACGAGCTTTATTTATTCTACTTTTAACGTCCAGATCCGTACCACCGTTTGCAGAAACAATAATGCCAAGGTTGTTAAACTGTTCGACTTCTTCAATTGGAGTCTCCTGTAGAATAAAACGCTGCTGTGTGGAGCGGCCTGTGAGCATTATTTTTGTCCTTTTGCTATTTATTCTTAGACCACTCGACAAACATACATTCTCGGTTAAACTCGATCGAAGGCTTTCTCAAAATCCACGAACATGAGGTAAAGCGGTGATTGAAATTCCATCGACTGCTCGAGGACGATATGCAGGGTGTTGATATGGTCGACACACGATCGACCACTGCGGAAGCCAGCTTGATGCCTCTTGAGTGTGGACTCGATTCTATCCTTTATTCGCTTGAGAATGATGGTTGCCATTAGTTTAGGAAAAACGGACAAAACGGTTATACCACGCCAATTGTTGCAATTCTTTAGGTTACCCTTCTTTGGCAACTTAACAATCACACCATTCTTCCAGTCCTTGGGATAGCTTTCGTTTTCTCAAATGCTTTGTATCAACGGATGTAAAATACTAGCCGCTGTTACGGGATCGGCTTTCAGGAATTCAGCTGGTATTCCGTGCAGTTCAGCTGCCTTGTTGTTTTTGAGAAGATTTTTTGATGTCTGGATTTCCGATTCTAACGGGGGTTTGATGTCAATACCCCTATAGGATCTGCGCATCTCGTTTAGTTGGGGCACTTCAGCACTCTGCTCAACTGAATCCTCATTTAGCAGGGCACAAAAATGGTCCTTCCATCTACGAAGCTGATCCTCAATTTATACCAAAAGTGTGCCATCCCCATCCATTACAGGATGGTTCGTGTTGCTTTTTTCCCGATCACGTCTTTGGCTATTTGGTACAATTCCCGGATATCTCCTCTTCTGGCAGCTATTTCCGCATTATCTACGAGTCCATCTAACCTTACCCTCTTGTCACGTCTCACACAACGATAGACCATCTTATGTGCAATGCGGTACTCGCTTCGCAATTCAGCCTTTCGTTGAACATCTGCTTCGGCATTTATTTAGATTTTCAACGATTTGCGAAGTTCGATCTTATCCCTTTATCCCAGGTGTCTTGGGATATCCAAGAGTCTCTACGTCTCGTTCGCTTGGGTACAGTTTCGGATCCAGCCTCCATAAAAACACTTTTAATTTCACCCCACATCTCATCAATTGTTGAATGTTGGATTCCGTTTAATGACGAGGCTCTGTCGTTGAGGGTGATGACATAGTTTCGACATATGTTGGAGTCATTTAAAGCATTCGTAATGAATGAGCTCCAGCTGCATCCTGCGCTGGTTTTTGAACAGCAGCGGTTCGTAGTTTGAGACTCATCAGAACCAGATGGAGGTCGCTTCCCACATCAGCATTTCTTATACTCCGGACATCACACATTGACTTCCTCCATCGATGCTGAATCATGATATGATCAATTTGGTTTTCGGTTTGATCATCCGGAAGCACGCAGGTCTTTTTGTTGCACGTCTTATGCTTAAATACAGTCCCACCTATCACAAGACGATTCGCGTTAAAAAAAATCGACAAGTAAGTCACCATTTTCATTCCGTGACCCCAAGCCATTTCTTCCCATCACGCGTTCCAGCCCGTTGTTGTCTGAACCGACTTAAGCATTGAGGTCACCCATAACGACTATGATGTCGGCTCTCGGAACACTCCTGTAAACCGAGCTAAGATGAGTGTAGAGAGTGGTGGCGTAGCACTGCTCTTCCTCTCCACTTAGTTATTAGTTTCGCTTATGCCCAGGATACTGATCTTTAGGTGAAGCATTTCACGCTCAACCTGCTCGTATCTACCATCGCTGTACAAGGATCGAACGTTCCGTGCTCCAATTTTCGTACGTATGCGGTAGCCAAAAGTAACATTTGCGCTTCTTTAAAGATTTCTTCTATTTGTCAACGATTCATTTATTATTATGGCGTCTTGATTGACATACTATTAAATTTTTAGATATGAGTATTAATATTTTTTCTTTTCTTCTTAGGTTTTTTGAGCTTGTCCGTCCGGTGATTTCAAGAGCAATTCTCATTCAATTCATGGTCACAGCTTTTGCTTTGTGCTTGGCCATATTCGATTACCTCTTCTTTGGAAGCAATTTGGCTAAACTCTTCATGACTTTAGCTTATGTTTGCGTAATTTTTGCTGAAGTAATGCCATGTTGTTATTTTGCAAACGATATGATGACGAGCAGTGATAATCTCACTACGGCCTTATACTCTTCGAATTGGATGGATCAGACACCAAAATTTCGGAAAACAATAATTATTTTTATGCAAAGGACTCAAAAAACAACGGTTATTATGGCTGGTAATTTGGTACCAGTGACATTACAGACATGTGTTAGTGTAAGTTAAGTAGTAGTGACTAACTTAAAATTTAAGATATTAAGGAAATATTCACAATTTTTATTTTCATTTACAGATTGTACGGTTCTCCTTTTCAATGTTCACTCTCTTGAAACAGATGAAATAAGTTAAAAGGAATTTGTGTATTTTAAAATCAAATTGATCTAAAAAAAAACTATGTTATGTTACGTTTTAAAAATATCATGAAAGCGAATGTAATAAAAGTTCGACCTAAATTTGTTATTTTTTCTATGTTTGTATTTCAACAAAAATTTAAAGAAAATAGCAATTCAGCTCTCTACATGCAATATCAAAGGATATGGTAGTGTCCAGCCAGATTCGCGGCTATAAACCTTTTTTAGAGGAACAAACTCAGGCGATTTTCAACCCCCTCTCCCCTAACTTATGTACCAATAAAGCCAGAAACTTCAAATAAGCAGTATTTGATGAGCTGATCAAACACAGGTATTTCACCAAACTTCAACTCTAAAGCATTAGTAATTCCCGAGATAAAGCACTTCAAAAATTGCATAAACCGTTACTGACTGACTCACTCACTCACTGACAGATCATCAAAATTATGGAACACTTCCTGACACCGTAGAAATTTGAAATTTTGCACAACGGTAGGCCTTGTCGAAAATCGAAAATCTCCAATTTTTTATTTAGGGAGCGTGGCATCCACCCACTTTCTTAAAAATTCTTAAAAATTATATGGAGCCTATCTGATTGTTGTTGAACGATGAAAATTGGTAGATCGGTAGGGCTTGAAGTATTTAAAAAGAAGAAAAACTAAAATTGAAATTTTCTGTTCAGGGGGCGTGGCATCAACCCATTTTCTCAAAGAATTTTATAAGGATATGGAGCATTTTCGGTTGTTGTGGAACGATGAAATTTGGCAGATCGGTAGGGCTTGGAGTACTTAGAAAGAAAAAAAATCAAAAGTTTAGAATTTTCCCTTCGGAGCCGCGGCATCCACCCACTTTCTAAAAAATTCTTATAAACTATATGGAACACTTCCGATTGTTGTAGAACGATGAAAATTGGTAGAAGGTATAACTTGAAGAGCATACAAAGCAAAAATTAAAAAATTGAAATTTTCCATTCAGGGGGCGTGGCATCCACCCACTTTCTCAGAATTGCTTTTATATATTTATATGGAGCACTTTTGGTTGTCGTAGGAATATGAAACTTTGTAGAGTGGTAGGGCTTGATTTTCACCTGGCAAAATAAAATCTTTGCAAAAAGGAGTGAAATCACAACCAAAACATAAATGTTAAAAAAGACCCAAGTTCTTATATGTATAAGAAAGCTGTGCGTAAAGTCAGCCAAAAAAGGTAATGACATCTAAAATATAAGTTCATGAAGTTTAATATCAATTATTTTAAGTAGAGTAATATCGAAACAACTCCAAATTATGACAGAAGTTTGGTATTTAATGATTACTGATTTAAATTTGGTGGATTCTTTTCAAAAATGGTTTAAACTTTCAAGACTTGACCTTTTACTGCTTAACAATTTGCCATTAATTAGTCGTTAATTAGATGTAACAAATTAATTTCTTTTTCTTGCGATGTTTTCTATGTATTTTTCTACGAAATTACCTCATTTGACCGACTGAAAACATAATAAAGAATTAAATAGTTCAATAAAATCAATTGAAAACTCTTTGTGAATGTTACATCATACAATCAATGGCTAATTGAAGACAAATTATTAATCAATTCAAATTTCAATATAACAGGTTCTAAGAACTTTTCGGAAACTCTTTGCTGATGTCATATGTATTTAGGGAAATAAAACCAGAAACATAGAAAAAATCGACAGAAAAAATTTAGTTTGTCACAACTAATTAACGACCAATTAATGACAGATAGAAAACATAGAACGAAAAATTTGAAATTGCCAAAACTTATTAATGGGTGCGTTTGCACCCGATTTCTGTAGAGCAGCCAAGATGTGGAAGAAATCGAAACCATTAAATACCTGCTCTGTGACTGTCCAAACCTCTAAACAAATCGCCTTCGTTATTTTGGAGACAGGTCTCATTGGAAAACATGAGGAAATTCATAGAAAGTTCAGGCTGGTTCGTAAGCGAACCAGTCAAGTGAACCAATAGCTTAGGAGCATTTCTGCTTCATTTTTGTAAGGGATCACAATGGACCATTAGGCCCCCGTGTATGCAACGGCTTATGTGCTAAGCACGCCCCTCCTAACCTTACCTAACCTAACCTAACGACAAATTATCTAGCCATTAACCATTCGGTAGAGTAGTTTTTACCCCATTGTTAGGTGGGGCTGCGCTAACTTGATATCAAGCTGGTAAAGGATAAAAAATAAAATGCACGACTGGATCGCACGTTCTTGCTCTTATGTTCAAGTTGTGTGGAACTTAAGAACTTTAAAAAATATTCAAGTAATTATAGAAAAAGTATAAAAAAGCTTTTAAATCGTTCTGTTAATTGTTTAAACAGCCTGATAAATAACTTAGAGCGCAAAAAAAAGTATGCCATTTGATTACTTAAAAAAATATCAATATATGCAAAAAAAAAATTTAAATCGTTGGAGCCGTTTTCTTAAAAATTAATTTTTTATATATAAAATTTTTGTAACATTTTTCAAAAAAAAATTGGTATGCCAATTTTGAGTATATATTAATATACATTTAAAACTGAAATTTCAAAACAATTCATCAACCGGTTTTTGAAATATTGAATTTTCAAAATAAAATTTTGAATCTTTTTTTAAAAATCCAAAATTTATTTTTTCAAAAATTTTGGTATGCAGTATTATTTATATTCTAACAAAGCTTTTGTGCAAAAAATATTATTGAAATCGGATCAGCGGTTAATGAGAAAACCAAAAATTAAAAAAAACCGTTATATGACAGGTACCGTTAATAAATGTTTTTGGTCATTTTTTTTCTAACTAAAAGGTAAATCATATCTACAATAATACACTGATTTTTTTTAATCAAAATCGTTGGAGCCGTTTTTGAGATAAATAAGCTTTTCCTTAACGGTTGTATGGCAAGTACCGTTATTTTTTGAGCTAAAAAAAAAATTTCAATTTCCCCTGTGGAGAGTTACAAAAAAACCTTTAGTTCAAAATTTGAAGAAAATCGCTTCAGTGGTTTAGGCTGTAGGTTGAGGTACGGACAGACAGACAGACAGACAGACAGACAGACAGACAGACAGACAGACAGACAGACAGACAGACAGACAGACAGACAGAATTGTGCCACCCACTTTTTTCGTGTTCTCTATCATCGTAATGTCATGTTTGATTGTTATCTCGAAATTTTTTTTTTTGCACGAATCCAAAACTTGCCCTATAGTACCTACATCGCAAGTAAAAAACATAGAAAACATTGCACGATTGAATTTAATTTTTCACAACCAATTAAAGACTTACTAACAGCAAATTATCAAGCCATTTAATTAGATATTTAGTATAAAAGTTTATACCACTTTTCGAGTTATGTCAAGTTAGCAAAGCACCGAAAGAAACATAGAAATCATTCCACGACAAATTCGAAATTGTCACAACTAATTAACGGCAAATAATCCACCTACCCATTTTTCGATTCGTCAAAGCTGCTTTGCTAACTTGACACTCATAGAAAACAAATGACCCAAAAACACATAGAAAAAATCGCACGACAAAATTGATTTTTTCACAACTCATTTACAACTTATTAACGGCAAATTATTAAGCACTAAAATATTAAATTTTAGAAGTTTTTACAATTTGTCAAAACAAAAAACATAGAAAAAACATAGAACGACAAATTCAAATACTGTGACATCAACAAAAAATTACTTTTTTGTGGGGTTTATGGATTGGTGGAATAATTGGTCCACACTTCTTTGGAAACGATGCTGGCCAGAACGCAACAGTCAATGGTTACTTTTATAGAGCCATGATTCCTGACTTTTTCGTTCATCAGTTGAACAACCATGATGTGCAGAAGCTGTGGTTTTAACAAGACGGTGGCGCAACTTGTCACACAGCTCGTGCCACAATTGATTTGTTGAAAGAAACGTTTGGCAGCCGCATAGTTTTACGTTACGGATCCGTAAATTGGCCTCCAAGATCGTGCGATTTAACGCAACTTGACTATTTTCTGTGGGGATATGTGAAGTCGCTAGTCTACACCGATAAGCCCAAAAAGATTGACCACTTAGAGGACAACATTGGTCACGTTATTGCCGATATACGGCCACACAAGTTGGAAAAATTAATCGAAAATTGGACCTCCTGATTAGACTACGTCCGAGCCAGCCGTGGCGGTCATATGCCAGAAATCATATTTAAATTATAATACCAGAAGATTATCTTTCGAATAAAGTAAATTTCATGTCAATTTAAAAAAAATCCTGTTTGTTTTATTCCATTTCAAAGTTCTATAGGTACCTCTAAAAAACACACCCTTAACCTGGTTCTTTTTTTTTACATTTATGATTTTGTTAAATTGACAACCAGGCATTTTTTTTTTTTTTTTTTTTTTTTTTCTTCAGATTCTTTGTTGTAGTGAGCTTAGAGCAAGCTGCAACCTACAATCAGAGGCTCATCATAAGTGCATGTGTTAGTGGTTAGTAAAAAAGGCAATCGAACACATGCATAATAATATACTAATAAATAAACAAAATTAAACAAAAAAATCTATATACATACATAATTAAACAATATACAAAATATTTAAGTCATAGTTTCAAGAAGTAAAAACAATCGATCGATCAAAGCTATCTCTGCAACAGAAATAAAATCCAAGCTGGTTTCACGCTGTCGTGAAGAGCTAAAGGTTCTTGCCACGCAGCACAACATCAGATTCTGCTAGGTCCCTGGACACTGTGGAATTCAAGGAAATGAAAAAGCAGATGAACTGGCAAGGACTGGTTCATCATTAGATCTAAGCCTAAAAGACTCATGTGTTTAAATTCCAATTCACTCTCCGGCACTCTGCAATATAACGAACACAATTTTGGGTAGCTATTTCTTCAACAATCAAGCAAAAATCTCAAAGTGCCGAAGTCAACAGGTGATAACATCTCAAATTTAATTAACTTCATCAACGTCTCTAAATGGCTTGAGGCTCCATTAGATTTCATGGGTTATATTTTCAAATGGATGGTAAAATCCATCAGGGTACCGCAATGGATCAACATTGATCTAAGTGTGACGGGAACAAGATGAACCGTCAGCCCATCAACCTAACCTAACCTTGGAGTCAACAAATTGGAGACGGCAGGCTAGAGATCGAGCCAGCTGGATGTATATATTAAGTAAGGCCCAGAAGCACCATGCTTTGTAGAGCCATCAAAAGTAAGTAAGCAGGAATAAAATCATCATTTCCGAAAATACAATGTTCTATCTCTATTGACTTTGATCCATATGTTAAGCTCCCGACAAAATTATTCTGTCAAAGATGGATGAGATTGTATAACGAAAAAAAGTAATATGTTTTTTTTAATAATTTTTGCAGTAATATACTCCACTAAAGCACTTCACAAATCCTCTAAGGCATATTCTAAACTAAAAGGAATTTTATCTTTATACATCCATAATATATGGTTTATTTATACTTTTTTTAATGCTTCTCATTCCGGGAATTTTATTCCATTACATGTTTGTATATTAAAATTATTTACATTACAACAGCAAAAAGGACTCTTCTTTGAGATTCTATATACAATCTCCGAACAACTTTATTAGAAATGAAATAATTTCCTTTTTTTGCTTTTTGCCCTTCAGCTTCAATCCATAATATTCACATCTTAGTATAATATACTTTCTATGCTCTTAAAAGAGGAGTGAAATGAAAGAAAATTATAAAACCACATTAAAGCTAGAATTACAAAAGAAAACTCAGCTGAGCAGTGGAATTTACTAACCAAAAAACAGACAACAATAAATATCACAAGAAGGCAAACACATTTTTAATCAAAACTTTGAAACGTTTGCTTATTTCGTTGTTATTGCAAGACATGTATTTTGCCTGCGAAAAAGGGCCGCAGTTATCTATAACGATAGACTTAGGCCACAACATCAGCGATATAAGGATTCAAACCACGTTAGGTAATGCAAATTCAACTAAACACGTTTGTAGAGGAACACGCCAGGGTGGTGTCTTGTCACCTCATTTATGGACATTAGTTTTGTCGTATAAGCAACCTTATATTATTATATTATTTGTTTGTCAATTTAATATTTAATAAAACTCATTCAATTATAACTCATCAAGAGAGAAACATCTTTTATTTAATACATGATATTACATGGTGTCAGATTAAAATAAAATAAAATAATAAAAATAGAATTGAAATTCTATAAAATCAATCGCATTTTCAAACCATAAAAAATAAAAGAAAATATGTCGCTCAAACCTCCAAAGCCCTTTATAATAAATAATGAATTGGATATGTCTCAAGAATGGAATGATTGGATAGAGATGTACGAGAACTATTCAACAGCCATTGAACTATCCAAAAAGTACAAGGCGATTCAAGCCGCAAATTTACTTACCGCTCTTGGTCGAGATGCACTGAAATTATTGAATAACATAAATGCAACTGCAGAAGATAAAAAAGATCCAATTAAAATAATAAATTTAGTAACCGCACAGTTCGCACCACCAAAAAATAAGACGTACGAACGATATATTTTCCATGAAACTAAACAACAGTTTGGAGAATGTTTCGAAGATTTTCTTCATCGAGTGCAAACCCAAATTCAAAAATGCTCATATGATTCGAAGCAAATCGACGAGTTCATTTTGGATCAGATTGTCTTGGGAGTCTTGAATAAAGATCTTAAACAAAAACTTTGGACTGCCGAAGAACTTACACTAGAAAATACAAAAAAAATGTGTAGATTAGCTGAAAGAGCTGAAAAAGAAATGAAGTCTTTAGAACATCAGACGTCCAGAATTCAAGTTATTCAGAATGAAGAATTCGATTGCAAACGATGTGGAACACTCCATGGACTGAAAAGCTGTCCCGCTTTTAACAAAGTCTGCAGCAAATGTGGTTTCAAAGGGCACTTTAAGAAAATGTGTCGTTCAAGATCTTCACAAGACAAACCTGAAATTAGAAAAAAGAAAAATCGAACAGCTGGAACAACTATTCCAAGAAAGTAAATCAAATAAACAACTCAAGTGAGCCTGATGAAAGTACAGATGACAGTGACGACTCTGAATATACTATAAGTTCAATCAAATTGAAAGTCAATGCGTTAAACGACGAGCATAAATGGTCAGAAACGGTAAGTGTTGGCAGTAAAAAACTTATTCTTAAATTAGATACAGGCGCTGAGTGTAATGTATTGTCAAAAATAGCAGCAACAAAACTAAACGCCATAATAACAAAGTCAGCAACAAAACGTTTGATAGCCTATAATAATGATTATATAAAAGTTATTGGAGAGACAAAAATTATCTGTAAAACAAAAAATAACAAAATTGAAACAATATTGTTCAAAATAGTTGAGGAAAACCTACAGCCAATTTTGGGAAGAAAAATGTGTGAAAAATTGGGTTTCATACTTAGGGTTCATACCATAGAAAACTCAAACGAAGATTCCAAATTATTAAAACAATTAAAAACAAATTGTTTTTGAGTATGATATAGATTTTATAGATAATCCTAAATTTAAAATTATACCACCGCGTCGAATACCACACACTTTGAGAGACAAAGTTAAAATTGAGCTTGAGAGTATGGAAAAATTGGGAGTCATTCAAAAAGTCACTGTACCAACACCAGCAGTAAGCCCTATGATTATTGTTCAGAAAAGTGATAAAATCCGAATTTGCATGGACCCCACCGAGTTAAATAAAAACATTAAACGTAGACACTATCCATTGAAGACAGTTGAAGAAATTACAGCCAAGGTTGGGAACGCAAAATGGTTTACCAAAATGGACTGTCAGAAAGGTTTTTGGCAACTCAAGGTCAGTGAAAAAACTTCAATGTATTTAACTTTTTCGACACCTTGGGGTAGATACAGATATTTGCGTCTACCATTTGGAATAAGTTCTGCCCCAGAAATATTTTCAGAAGTTATGAACCGAACATTAAGTGGCATAGAAAACTGTGAAATTGCAATGGATGATTTACTCATTTACGCTGATAGTAAAGAAAAATTTAGAATTATCACAAAAAGAGTGAAAGACACTTTGAAAAAAGCTGGGTTCAAATTAAATGAAAGTAAATGTGAATACGAAAAGAATCGAATAAAATTTTTAGGACACATTTTTACTTCAAATGGTTATGAGGCTGATGCAGACAAGGTTGAAGCAATAAAAAAATTAAAATCACCCACAAATATCAAAGAATTGCAACGCTTTCTGGGTATGATTAATAACCTCGGAAAATTTATACATAATTTGTCAAAACTGACCGAACCATTGCGTAAATTACTTTATAAAGGCGTTGAATGGTTTTGGGATGTTGAACAAGAAGAATCTGTAAATACACTCAAGAAGATAATCTCAACAACCCCAGTGCTTAAGTATTATGACGTTAACAAAAGCGTCAAATTATCAGTTGACGCTTCTTCCAAAGCAATGGGTGCATGTTTACTACAAGATGACCAACCTGTTGCATACGCAACCAGAGCGTTTTCTAACACACAACAAAACTATCCACAAATCGAAAATGAGGCGATGGCCATTAAGTTTGCATGTAAGAAGTTTCATGAATACATTTGTGGCAAACAATTATTTGTTGAAACAGACCACAAACCTTTAGAAACAATATTTAAAAAACCATTACAGAAAGCACCAATTCGACTACAAAAAATTTTATGGGATGTCTTACAATATTCGCCAATTGTTAAATACGTAAAAGGGACAGATATTCCCATTGCAGATGCCTTGAGCCGAGATTGTGAACCTACTGAAGTTGAAAGCGAGGAGCAATATCATGTCAACATTGTGCTAGCTCTAACAGATGATGCCAAAAAACGTTTTGTGTTAGCCACAAACAAAGACGAAGAACTTTGTCTGCTGAAAGAAATACTTAAAAAAGGATGGCCTAGTGATGAAAAACGTTTACCAAAGTCTTTGAAGAAATATGCTAATTTTAATGAAGAATTAACATTTGATGAAGGTCTGTTATTCAAAGCACGAAAGGTTATAGTTCCTGAATCAGAAATTCTTCCGACAATCAAACAGTTACATGCTGGTCATGCAGGAATTGTGAAGACCTTAACAAGAGCGCGTCAAAATCTTTATTGGTATGGTCAAACATCAGATATTAAAAATTATGTTGAAAGATGCTCAGTATGCCAACAAACGCAAAGAGATAATATTCGGGAGCCAATCATGTTGAGGACATTACCAGAATATCCATTCCAAATAGTATCATCCGACATATTCAAAGTATCTGGAAAGGACTATTTGTTAATTGCTGATCACTATTCGGGGTTTTCTGATTTTTGCAAACTCAAAACATCAACATCATCCGAAATTATCTTAAAATTAAAGAAGTGGTTTTCAGTCCATGGAATACCAGAAATTTTTGAAACAGATGGTGGCCCACAATACAGCTCGAAGTTGTTTTCAGAATTCGCTTGTGATTGGAATTTCAAACAAGTAATTTCGTCTCCACATTTCCTACAATCTAACGGTTTTGCAGAGCGAAATGTCCAGACAGTAAAAAATTTAATCAAACAATGCCAACTGGACAACAGCGATACATTTAAGGCAATGTTGATGCTGCGTAATACTTCACGTAATGATTCCCTTAAGTCGCCATGTGAGCGTTTATTTAGCCGTTCAACCCGTACACTTATTCCAACCGAAATTAAGAATCTGAAACCTAAAATTGTTCAAAATGTCCCATTCGAATTAAAAAAAGCACGGTTGAAACAAAAAGCAGCAGCAGACTTACACACCAAACCACGTGAACCATTTAAGGTTGGTGATAGAGTGAGAATTCAAACTGGACATCGACAATGGAACCAAGCTACAGTTGTGGAAGAAACAGAATATCCTCGATCAGTTATCGTCAGAACAACCAATGGAACTAAACTAAGAAGAAATAATCACCATCTAATTAAAACAAAAGGTTATGCCAATAATCCTGATACTGATGATGATGATTCCGATTTTCCAGAATCTTTAGGAAAGGAAACCGAAACATCTCAAAACAACAATTTCGTAAGAAATGATTCTCAAAATACAACTGAAAGAAATGCTTCTCCATCATTGAGATCTGAAAGTAATTCAAATGATCAAGATGATTTTCATCAGAGAACAAAAAGTGGTCGCATATCAAGACCACCACAAAGATTTGATCCAGCTAATTATTAGTTTATTTTCTATATAACAATGTCATTATTTATTATTTATTTATTTGATTCACATATGTACGTTTTAATTTTTCAATTTTTGTTTGTTTGTTATTCATTATACTTTACAATTTTTGTTTAAATTCTTCAATTTGAATGATATTTTTGTTTTGCATTTTCATATTTTTATGTTTAGTTACTTTAAATGTTCATATTATGTATGCATACATATGTATGCTATTTAAAAAAAAAAAGGGAAGATGTCGTATAAGCAACCTTATATTATTATATTATTTGTTTGTCAATTTAATATTTAATAAAACTCATTCAATTATAACTCATCAAGAGAGAAACATCTTTTATTTAATACATGATATTACAAGTTTTGAAAAACAATCCTCGTTAAGTTGGAAAGATGTGGCGTGAAGGCGGTTGCAAATGCGGATGATTTGGTTATACTGGTTTTAGGAAAATTCACTTCCGTGCTAAGCAAAATCATGGAGATGGCTCTGAGGAACGTTAGCAACTGGGCTTGAAGTTAAGAAGCAAAACTAAATTGATGCTATTTATGTCCAGAACAAAATACAGCTCTTCACACTATACTCCGACTAAACGGTCAATCACTCTCGCTATCTTCCAGTGCAAAATATTCAGGCGTTATCTTTGACCTTAAATTAAAGTGGAAGCATAGGCGCCCGGAGGGGGGGGGCAAGGGGGGGCAGTTGCCCCCCCTTGGCTCTGGACAATACCTCACAACTAAGACATTTTTCATTTTTTTCTTTGAATATTAACAAATATTTAGCCATCTCTCCATGATTTGCCCCCCCCTAGCTCTGGATCATGCCAAATGTATCTGAAAATATCCTTAGTTTCGATATTCTTGGAAAATATGTATATTTTCTTTACATCAGCTTCCTTATTGAGTTCATGGTTTGCCCCCCCCTGGCATTACCACGCAACTTGCATTTTTTACTTTGAATTTTAACAATGCATGTATATAGAATAATGTATTTACATAAAAATCTTTTAAAAGAACAAAAAAACTTTTTCAATGAAGTAATTGATCATTTTGGTAGAGAGCCAAGGCTTATGCAATTCCTTTTCTCTAAAGAATAAATTAAAAAAAACAATATGGTGCTTCTTGTAATTGTTATTTTATAACACAAAAACGTAAGTTTGTTTAATACGTAAGTAAGTTCAATATTTACCTACACCGTAGTCCTTAGGAATAATATGCATAATATTTTTATTGCGTAAGCATAAAATTCTAATTTAAAGCTTGCTTTTTAGGCTATTAGGTCAGGTTGTTTAAACGGATATTAATATTTTTAATTGATCATCAGCCCTATCACGAATTCCATTGTAATCGGATTTGTTTAAAAATCCCGAAAAAAACTATCACCGAATGTTTTCTTGCACCACGATGGATTCTGTGATAGTTTTTTTTTGGATTCGATTCAAGTGTCCGATAACAATGACGTACGTGATGAGGCTGAATAATGAAGTTGAAGTTAATATTTGAATTTTGTTTACAAATAAAAAGTGGTGATTTTCTTATTTAAAAGAAAAAGTTTGATTAATAATTTGAAATTTTTGTTTTGAATTTTCAAATCTTATTTTTTTTCTTATTTTTTTAATATATAAAACATACCTAACATATATGTAACTCAAGAACGGCTGGGCCTATTTAATTGATAACTGATTTGATGGAATCGTCTCGAATAGCAGAATAACTTATAAAATATCGGAAAATTATATGCACTTTGGGTACCTGTTTCATATATATACAAAATAATAAATCAATTGAGTTTGAAAGCAAATGAATCAATAACTATCACATTTTGATCTGGAAAACTAAAATAAAAAAAAATTTAATTCAGTCTATTATCCGGAGTTCAATTTATATATTTATAGAAAATAATTTAACGTTGAACAATTTGCTAACAGTACGTCTAAAGTTATTTGGGATTTTGTCACTGGCTGAACGGATTTAAATAAGGATCTGAAAAGGTCCTTAAAATAAATCTTCTTCATCAAGTATCCATTCACTGCGGCTGTGAAACAATTTATTAAAAAAATACATGTAGACCAGGAAAAATGGGTCCCGAGGTTGAAATAGTTAATTCATGAAATATTAAAATTGGTATCGACGCAAAATTGCACTCTCTATAGCATATCCATAGTCCTCCAAAATCCCCGCATTGGCTTTTTGTGTAGATGCATTTGAAAAGATGGAGAGGGGAAAAAGTTGGAGGTCTATCAAACTGAAATATTGGTTTTGCTACAACCTAATCATATGATACATGTTTTAAGGGTACCTTTTAACGTTGAATCTAATGAGACTAAATGCAAAATAATACGACTATCCACAAAAAAGTTATTGTCATTTTTATGTAACAATGATTTTTTTTAAGTACAACAGGTAAAATATTACCGCAAACCTTTTGAATATAATGGTATGTCAATGGAACTTGGAGTTAATGTTTCATTAGTCAATAGGACCGAGAATCAAAAGGGTCCCTAAAATATCTTTTGTGAAAGGGTGCTTGTTTTTAAAGGTAGGGGCAACTGTAGAATTTGTATCATAACATCCACGAAAAAGCTCTTATACTTATGAAACTCGCCAAAAGTGTTTAACTTGTCATGCTAACCAAGAATCAAAATAGTCCTAACAAATATCTTTGTTCCAAGGATTTTTATTAAGGCGAGGAAAACTCTGGAAAGAAGTTGGAAAATTTTACCCGAAATTCCGATTTGGTGTAATCGAGGTATGTACACAAAGTATGGTGATGATTTAAGGGTATTCTTTAACGCTTAATCTAATGACGTTTTTGATTGGACGTTCGGAGTACTCCTTTTACACTCCATTTTAACTCCTACTACTCCAAAAGCCTTCGATTGGCTGTTCCGAGCAATGTTTTCGGAGTCTTTTTCTGTTCCCGATTTCAAGATGCAGTAGATTTGGAACACACGCATATTCATATATACAGTTTTTCGTCGGACTACTTGTCAAAAGCGATAAATGCTTGAAGAGTATGTGTGTAAATTTGACAATACGATATTTTTATGTTCGATTGGAATCAAAGAGGAGTAAGACAGGCAGAAAATCCAATCGAAAACGACATAATAAAAGCAAAGCTAAGATTATACAAGCACCATTAAGAAAGTTTTGGTCCTTTTAAAGCGAAAATTTATATTTTAAATATGTTTTTCCGTTGAACAGGTCAAACTTTAACTCTAAAAAAAACCTATTAAAACATAGATATTTGTGTGGATAATTTTAGTTTATGGTTGCCATGACAAATTTTTTAGTCTCATTAGATTCAGCGGTACCCTTAAAACATGAATCATATGATTAGGTTGTAACAAAAGAAATATTTCAGCTTGATAGACCTCCATCTTTTTCCCCTCTCCATCTTTTCAAATGCATCTACACAAAAAGCCAATGCGAAGATTTTAGGGGACTTTAGATATGCTAAAGAGGGTTCAATTTTGTGTCGATACCAATTTTAATATTTCATGAATTAATTATTACAAGGTTCCCCATACGATTTGAGCTATTTTTCCTGGTCTAATGGTCCCCATCTGTCAAGCCATTAATTTTCAAAGTCTGTTGAAGAATGGCTACGATGTCGATGCTTTAAGAAAACTTCTAAAAAATCTGAAATTTTCACATTTTTTACAAAAAGGTGATTTTATGGCCTTTCCGAATGGGGATAGAATGACAGTTCTTGTTCTGAAAAGGAGAGAAGATTGTTCCGGATTTGATTTCAGAATCGTTCACACGTATCGAATCGGTCTTCCGGATTGCCAATCGAAAAGGCCAATAGGGAAATTCGTTGACATTTGCATAGTTTCAAAAACATGCCAACATTTTACAACTTCGTTGTTCCTTGAAAGATTTCAATGAAATTGACACAGGTGATGGCTTATACAGAATTGAAAAAGAAAAGAAAAAATATTTTCAAAACAGGGTGCTTTAAAAAAAAGTCAACTTCGTTGTTCCTTGGGTGATTTCAATAAAATTGACAGGATAGCTGAGACAGAATTATAACAGAAACGAATATTTTCAAAACGGTGTCAAAAAATGGCACCATCATCACCATGACCTGTGGCGATTTCATTGAAATCACTCAATTCGATTCCATTGAAATCTATCAAGGTCAAAAGATTTCGAAACTGTCCTTTTTCCTTTTGTAAAATTACATTTTTATTTCTTATTTCAAAGGTTCTTGAATGGATCTTCAATAGTTCTCACATAATAAATTCGGAACGAACCATATTTTATAAATCCAAATCCTAGCATTTTTGGTTCGATCGTGAAAATGAATTTGTTTTAATCGAATCAAAAATAACATTCCCTTTTGATTTTTTCACGAGTAAAGAATGATAGATATTATATTGTTCTACGAACCTTGCTTTTTATACAAAAACTTCCAAAAAAATGTCTGTGTGGTTAATTTTTATTTTATTTAATTAAATATAAAAAAAATTTACGCTGGATAACTATTAACAGTTCATGAAACATTAAAATGAAATTATTTATAAAAACTTCCAAAAAGCTCAAATTATATTGCATATTAAAATTAAAAAAAAAAATTTTGAATACCCATTTTTTTCGAAAATTCGATATCTCAAAATTGGTTTGGTGTCTGCCCCCCCCTGGACAAAATCCTGCGGGCGCCTATGAGTGGAAGCAAAATATTGAAGAATGGTTCGGGAAGGCCTGCATAGATTTCTACGCCTGTAGCAAAACTTTTGGTAAAAAGTAGGGGCTAGTGGACGTACACAGCCGTGGTACGGCTGATTCAAACTTATGTTTCGATTTTCTATTGGCCCGCACTTAACAAAGCAACAAACATCGATAAACTTTAAAAGGTTCACAGAACATCTAGCGTTGGGACCACAGGTGCTCTTTGATCTTCCTCAACGGATTCCTTAAACGTTTTTCCGCAAATTTTCTCACTTGACCTACATATTAAATATCTAGTTTCTTGGAGTGCATTAAGACTTAAAGAATCAAACTGTTGGGTTGCCAAACCTTATGGTCACAGCAATATCACAAATTTGATTCCTACTGAAATCTTTTCGACTCCCATTGACTACCGCAATCCTACAATGAGCTTCAGTAGAGATTTTAAAGTTTTATTTCCATCTAGAAAGGACTGGGATGATAACAACGCCAGCCGTAACGAAAGACTTTGACACAACTATTTATACAAATTAAATTAAATTTGGTGGCGCAACAGCTCGTGGAGAACCAGGGCCTAGTGACTTACAACTCTCAACCATTCCTGTGTGCGTGTCGTTGGCAGGGATGAAGGACGCTTACAATTGTTTGCCGAGTCTGAACGGCTAGATGAGAACCACTTATTCATGACAACAACCACCGAACCTAGACCTTTGGCAAGACAGTCCAACGCACTTACCAATATGCCAGGAGGTACTTCACACCTATTTATACTGATGACTTAAAGATGGAGTGCGGTGTTGGCTCAGCAATCTTTTCGGAGTCTCTTAACATCTCTTGATCCTTTCGGCTACCCAAAATTTGCTATTGTATTTCAAGCTGAATGGCTGACAATCAGGGAGGTATGCAAAATACTTAAACTAGACCCAAACCAAAATCGTAATACAGCTATTCTAACAGACAGCAAGGCAGCTGTTAGAGCCATTGATTCTGCTACATCATCTTCCAAACTGATCCAGCAATGCCGAGATGAGTTCGCAAGGCCAGGTGGAACAGCTTAATAAAATGCAAAATATCCAGAAAGATCTAGACCGCCTATAGTAAATCCCGAACAATTGATCTGATGTTTAGACCCAGGGTCGTTGCAATTTGAACTGGACACTGGCCAGTAGGAAAACATGCGACGAGGCTGGGTATTTTTTCAAAAACTGACTGTGGTAGCTGTGGGGACCAGCAAGAAAAAGAAACAGTTTTTCACTTTCTTTGTAAATTCCAGCTCTGGCCACTATGACAGCATAATCGCTTAGAGTGGCAATGAAGATCAAGGATTTTATCTCTTTTCTCAACGCGACGAAATGGATCTAAGACGAAAATCGGGTGCTTCTGTATCGTATTCCCGTGAAGACTGTCAAGACCTTACTTACTTACTTAAGGTGGCGCTTAAGTGCGGGGTCTCAACCAACAAGCTTTTTCCAGCCAGCTCGGTTTCAGTTTCGCACGCCAAGTTAGTTGAGGTCCTCTTCCACTTGCGTGCGCCACATGTTACGCTGTCCACCTCTACTGCGCCGTTGCACGGGGTTGGATTCAAATACTTTCCGGGCCGGAGCATTGATGTCCATTCGATCTAGGGGACCCAGCCATCTCAGTCGTTGGCTTTTCACTTTTGTGGTTAGGTCAGTGTCACTGTACAGCCCATAAAGTTCTTTGGCGTATCTTCTATACTGGAGTCGATCACAGTGCGGTCAGTCTGGTTGGCGGTTGATTGACCAGGAATAAATCATGTTCCCTTATGTATGCCGAGATGCGGGAACTGCTTACTAGCTACCGCAACGTTTCACCCCACAGCAAAGTCGATTAACCTGAGTTTCTTATCGGAGGTGGTGTCGTGCAAGCTATATATTCCGATTGTTCCACCAAAGACGTCTTCTCTTCCTAGCTTGGCATTAAAATCGCCCAAGACAATGTTAATGTCTTGTGCAGGAGCTCGTAGAACCCGTCCTAGGTGTGTCATCTTTCTCCCCTGTGGTGGCATGCGCGCATATGAGGCTAATGTTGGCGTATTTAGCCTTGGTGCGAGTTGTCGTGGGGCACTCGCTCACATAGTTGAAACTCAAGACTTCTTGCCTAAGTCTGCCCTTATGGACGAATCCACATCCAAAAAGACGGTTCCCTTGTGGTCGGTAACAGTCAGCGTAAAAGATGTCGCAGTCTTTCAGTTATCTTTTGCCCGGCCCATTCCACCGCACTTCTTGCATGGCGGTGATGTCTGCTTTGTAGCAGTCTAGGGCCTCCGCTAAATGTTCAGCTGCACGTGGTCTATAGAAAGACAGAACATTCCACGTGCAGATCCGAAGTTCGTTGTCCTTATTTCGTTTGCTAGGTTCGTCAGCAGATAATCTGTCCGTATCCGATGCTTATTGTTGCTTCGCAACTAAAGTCGCTTTATGTGGCCGGGAAGTCACCCCGACGACCGACGGCACAACCACCAACCTGGAGGACCAGACCCTTACAATATAACTCCAAGGGCAGGGAGTCGGATTAACCGCTCCTTATAGACCTGAGCTCCGAGTATGTTGTAGTAGACCGTTTAAAGTTTTCACCAAGGGACAGTTTTTCAGTGCGAGACCATCCTAGTCTCGAGGGTTAAACCTGAGTTTACCCCAGAAACGTGTTCTTCAGTCAATTGAAATTCTTAGTTAACTCCGAGTTAACTCATCTAATTTGGTGAGTTAGCTCCGAGTTAACTCATCCAATTTGGTGAGTTAACTCAGGAACCAAATTGAGGACCTTTTCAGTTGTGGCGCCATCTCGAATTCGATATTGAAAGTTATTGCCAACGCAATTCCGTCGTGGTGCCATCTCTATTCCGTGTGTCGCACATCGAAAGGCCTACAATTTTGACAGCTGAACGATAAAGCTAATCTATATTGAATAATTTTAAATGAACAACAACAACTTGTGTGTGTAACCACCAAGTATATAGGCTGGAGTTATAGCTATTTCACGAGAGCCACCTCGATCATCAGACTCCTTTAGTGGTGCTTAGTCTAGTTATGCTCGTATTAATTGAAAAACTCTTTGCCGTCATATGGGAGCGAACCATGAACCTTGCGATTCAGAGGCCGATGCACTACACACCGCGCCACTGAAGACACATGGTTAGCTCTATCCCAATGCAGGTTTCGTTGTTTATCAATTGCAACAGCGACTAGCGTTTTTATTAACACACACAAGCTTACCATTGTTCAGTCGGTTTCTTTCTTTTTTCCCCATGCAAAGTTAATCCTCAACTGGAAAACTGTTCCTCAGTTAAATCAGGGTTTATTTATTTTCAGGATTAGCTAACTCTGATTTAGCTCAGAGTAAGCCCTGAACTGAAAAACTGGACCTAAGTGGTTCAGACTGACAAAAAAGGAGAAGTGGCTTAGTGGGAACACTCTTCTCGGTTTTGTCTTCAAAACTGCCTGATGGGACACCGATGATTCTCTATACTGAATTCATCCACCGCACCCCGCACATCACCATCCTTTAAATAGGCTCGTCCAAGACTTCAGCCGAATTATACAGCCAGTCATTTCCGACAGAAAATGATAGTGCTGCTATTTTTATCTTTTGTTCAACGTTCGCTCTCATTAGTATAAGCAAATCAAGTCCGGATCAACGAGACCAGTATCAGATGGTTACCACTTGGAGGTAAAATAAGCACAACTGACGTGTAGAATTCGTTGCATTTCACGAGACACTTGGAGGTAAAATAAGCACAACTGACGTGTAGAATTCGTTGCATGACTAGACGTCCCCATGTTTTCGCAAATCATTGACTACCTGCGTCCTACAACGCCCAACAATCCACTCCCAAGACCGTGAGCAATCGTAAATCGGGTTTTTGCGGGGTTTCATGATGCTAAAGAAGGATGATCATCATACGGTTGGATCGATTACGCTTCGGTACCATTCTGCTATCTGCCGAGCTCAGCATAACGTAGTTGGGTTCGGGTGGAATACGAAATACGATCCAATTGAGTGAGTGTCTTGGGACCCGCTTCATGTCGTTTGTGCTAGCTCACAACATACCTCAACCATATACCACATCCGTTTTAATTCAAACCAATGAACATATCTGGTTTCATCGGTGGAAGTGGAGAGTGGAGTGAGCAGATGGAGTGCCACGAAAATCTGGCATCTCATCATGTAGCTGGATGACCCCCTGGGGGTCGTGTCCGTGCTTTGTGTCCGTGCTTTGAGCAAACCAACAAACTGCCTAGTCTGGCGAGGTTCAAGGCGTGGAAGATGATTTTAGAGGATATGTCCACACATTCTTAGGTACTCTAATCCACTTTCTCTCCAGCGCCAATGGGGTCACCGAGTGCTGGTGGCCACCATTTCTACCTACCTACCTAGGCCAGAACATAACTGAATTTGGAATTAAGATGATAATGATAAGGAACTCGAAGAAAGTGATGGGGCCCGCAGTTCTATCTTGGTCTTTTGTTGACGACTTTTGTTGAAAGTAGATTGATTTGCTCTGCCAAAGGCACCAATTGTTCAAAATCCAGCACTGCCTTGGATGCTCCTTGGCTGAGGATGCTAGCTAAACCTTGCGTCAACCTTGCTGAAAATCTATTCAGATTTGCCTACAAAGCCACCATCACCTACCATTATGCCTATGCATGTAAATTTTCTAAGGAAAAATCTCATGAAGTTATGATAAGGATTCGCAAATTCTAAACGAACCAAATAACGGGACAAAATAAAAGAATCCTTATATTTTCTTCACCCTTCTCCTCGTCAAAACGAAGGCTCAATGACTCTGAATGTTTCTCTTCTGCATAAACTGAGGCCCAGAGTAAGCCAACCGACATACACCGGCATCGGCATAGCTGCAAGAAAAAAAAGAGCAAATATTTTCTCATATAAGCACACATTTGCACGCCTACACACAGTCGACCGACCATCCTTGACGGGTGGAACCAAGAATGATTATAAGAGGGTGGAGAGAGCCCCCAAGGACTCTATAGGAAAAATATATGTATATAGGTACCCACATTTTTTAATCTATATTTTTGCAGAGAGCATTCCTCTAACAACATGCCAGGCTTTTCAGAATTTTAATAAATCATAAGCCATCCAGATACTTTTGTGGGCGTTCATTGTGGTAGGCGGAGAAGAAGAAGTGTTTCTTTTTTGCTGTTGTTGTATTCATTCCAGCTTAACGATTTGAAGCAGGATGCGCCACTTGCATTGCAGGGCAGCATAGATGGGGGATGCCTGCAACCCCTTGAGTTTTTTTCTTTAGGTATATTTTTTTTTTTTTTATTATTCTATGAGGGGTTGGTGAGGGTGAATTGCTGCACTATATATTGGAATGTTGTTGCTGATGCTTCTCTTGATGATGATGATGAGGATGCTGATAAAATGTTCACTATCTTCGCATATAGGTATATGGGAATGTTATAGCGAGCCGAAGAGTTGGGGAATATGACGTTTAACTGATTTAAGGGTGTTAACCCATCTCTGGATACTCCTTCCCCCTCTGGAGAGTACAAGTAGACAGTTTTCCATAATCATGAGGGAAAATTAAAAATCGGAAAATATTCTTTTTTTTTATACTTAAATGGTAGATAACTTGGATGTGTGTATAATTTTTTATTTTTTTTTTTCAACTTTGTTGCCGTTTTATAATTGTATTTAAGACTTGTGCAGATAAATGCAGCTTGTCTGATGGAAAGAGAACTGTTTAATTTCATTGAACTCGATTACTCTTATAAATATTTATATTTATCGTATTATAATCTCATCTTTATAGAGGAAATCAAATCTTTTTATATGTGGATAGACAAATATAATTAAATATCGTCCTAAAATAAATAGAGAAGGAACCTACCTAGTAGTTATGAAAGACATTTGAGCAATAGAATTTGGTCAAAATCAAGGGTCGCTTAACTATTTATTTGATAGAAAATCAATCAATAAGAAGAAATTAAACATTGCTGTTATTTTCTTTTGCTTTAAATTTGAAATTTTGTTCTGTCTAATGTGAAAATAAACTATCTGAATATTTTTTTTTATAATTTGCGCGCACTAAAGGAATTTTGACTACCCTTAAGATAAGCGAGCGATCAGGAAAATAGGGAAGGATTCAAGAGGAGATACCGATGCACATTGGTTTTGAAGTTCTGAATTTCAAAATGGAAGGGAAAAAGCCTGGTAAAGCATTCCACATTCGTGTTGTACGGCTAATGAAAGAATCTCTGTACTTGACAGTACGTCCGAAGTTGGGCTCGAGGGTAAACTGATTGGCATTCCTAAAAGCGCGAGTATTACGGTTGAATTGTGCAATTGTGAGGAGTGCAACTGGCTATTTCACTAGAACATTGCTTGTTAAAATAGCGATAAAATAATGAGAGACATGAAACATCGCTGCGATGTTTCAGAGTTGTAATTGTTTGAGTAGTAGATCCATCACCTATCATTTTTAAGGCTCTGTATTCTATTCAAAAGATTCAAGTGAGTTATAGGAGCACCTGCCCTATGTGGGAGTTATACTCAAGCTTGGGTCAGATGAAGGCTCTATAGATTACAGCAAGATTAGAAGGGGAAAAGAATTTCTTACATCTTCGAAGAAAACCTAAGCACTTTGCAGCATTTTTGGCGACGCACGTTGAATATGTGATCGTTTCACAGAAGGTGATCTGTGATGCACATACCCAGAGCTGAGAGCTGTTCAGTTTCCTCGATGCAAGTACCGCTCATGGATAGCGGCATTGAGGGTGGGTTCTGCTTCAGCGACAGCAGACAGCATTGGGTCTTTGAAGCATTAAATTCAACACGGTTTTTAATTCCCCACTGGACAATGCTGACAAGATCTGAATTTAATGAGCTTATCATACGGTGCCGTTAAAGTTCCACATCCGAAAGACAGGGATGTGAATCTAGAAACGAATGTGAAAACCTGAGGGTGCTATCATCAGCAAAATAATTTAATGGATTAGAAGTTTCTGACAAGAGGTCATTAATGTCATTAAAAATGAGAAAGAGAGTCGGCATTTATTTAATGAGTATCAGACTTGTAACCATCTAAGACAACTTCTATTGAACGGTCATCATTCATCGATACCAAAAGCGTACGCATTTTCGATAAGAGCTTGATGCCAAACTCTATCAAGTGCAATAATCTAACTTTCTCCAAAACGATGTAAAGATTTTGTTGTGAAATTATTTAAACGCGAATTAAAGTTTATGATGGCGGAACTTCAGTCCGCCAACTCAATGGATGTAATTAATCCAAACAACGAAATTATAGGAATAATTAATTAAAACAACCGAGCACGGAAACTGCGTGCGCCGCGAAACGAGATAGGCAAAAATGAACTGTCAAACGATGGGTGCGTTTAATAGATAATTTTCACAACTGACAACACATAAAGTGCTGCCACCCAGTAGCTCAGCAATGGGGTGGGTTCAGTAGTAAAAGATAATTTTATTAATCGAATTCGATTAATAAAATGGATTAAAAAAAAATGAAATAAAATGTAAAGTATAAGTACAGGGTGTACTTGTACTTGAAGTGGGCGCCAGGAATTCTTTTGTAAATTAAGAATTAGAGAATTCCAAAACTAATTTTTTTGTTTAAACGAAGAGAAGAAATTAGAAAACAACAAAGAACCAAAATAAAACACAACAAATTGTATGCCCAGATGGGGACTTCAATTATTTTATTTGGGAAACCTTTGGACCGAAGCCCAGGGATTAAAACCCAAAATTTTTTCAATATATAGGTAGGCTAAGAGTACAAAATTTAAAGGGCTTACGGTGAAACGTAAAGCCAAAAAAAACAAAGAAAGAAAATGCAATGAAAATTGGGCCGTTAACAAGAAAATACCGTGTCCCACAAAATCGGGATAAAATCCGAATCAAACAAACAAAATCAAAAGCTATCGAATTGACACGAAACCAAATTATAACCAAGAACACTCTACTTATCTTTTCAATATGTCTGCGGATCTCCTATCCGCCTCGTTCCTGCTATCACCTCGAATATTTTAGCCTCCTGCTAATTCCTTCTCCGCCTCGAATCACAATTTTTCTTTCTTCAGACTTTCTCGACAATTTTTCCTCAAAACAAAAAAAAACCAATACTTTTTCTCAATCTTTTTCTTCTTAAAAATTTATCTCGACTTTTTGTTTTCTCAAATCACAACTTTTTGCTTGAATAGTTCTCCAAAGAGTGAACTTTCCATGCTAATCCTATTGTCTACCTCGGCCATTCCAGTCTCTCACACATTCATCCAACCAGCCAATCGTTTTCGAGATCTTCAGTCACGGGATCACGGCTTCCTGGAAAGCTACGTGCTCTCCTCGAAAACCTCCGTTCCTCCGTTGTCGAATCTCATCGAAACTTTACTCTCACACACACATTCAATGATTCAGCAAGTTGTTGGATGTCTTTCCAAAACTTGCCGAATCCAAATGGCCGAGTTCAGAACCCTTTCAACTAACTTTTTCGAGAAAATTTAAAAGAATCAAAATCGAGAAAAAGTTTCTTCTAGGCATTCTCCTAGTTACTCTAAAATAATCGCGAGTGATTCGAAGCGCGAAGCAATCCCTCCAAAACTAATATCTCGAGGTGAGAGAGGAACACATTTTCTTTTTAATCCTAGGATCTACTCATTTCTTTTCTTTCGCGTGTCAATTCCGATATATCTATCTCATTACAATTTAAAAAAGTTAAGTTACAACATTTATAAATCAAGTTAACAACCCATTTTCTGACAAATTAAATTAGCTACGTTAAGTTACGTTACGTTAATTGAAATTAATTTGAGGATGTTTCGATGCAAATTTAGTTTAGATATATGTAAGTAAGAGTCCGCCTGACTCGCTTACTTCTTCAGCTCATCCGCTGGCTCCTTAGACAAGAGACCGCCCGTCTTCTTGGTAGTTATAATTCGTGGGTTTCGGAACCAACTGTTCCACTCAATTGAGAAATCGTTCGAAACCTGTTTTTGTTACTTTTCCAAAATACTTTAAGAGTAGGTCTCTGGCTGATGGACGCCAGGTATCTACTAACTCTATAAGCATTTTGGAGCCGCAACGGAAAAAAGGAAAGGCTAAAAGTGGTTAAGGAGAAAGAGTTGGCAGGTGAAACTTGTTGTGGTAAATTTTACCGCAACAAATCCCACCCTTACCTCCTAGGAAATGTGCTTACATTTCTGTAACACATTTTCTAAAGGTATGCCAAGGTAATGAAAAATGAAAAAGGATTTTCCATCAAACAAAAACTCAAAACAAAACTTAAAGATGCAAATCATCAATTGTTATCAAAACCAAAATAATAAAAAAAAATAAAAAAAAAAACAAACTACGTTACGTTACTTTAATCCTCGGATGCATCGGTATACGGTTTCAAATCTTTAACGTGCCAAGTTCCGCGTTCTTTACCACTACTTTCTTGTAAGACATATGTCCAAGGTGACACACGCTTCTTTATCTCAAACGGACCGACAAACTTCGGTGCTAATTTGGCTGCATAATAATTCGCGGCATCCGACAACGAAAAATTTCTACGCCATACAATATCGCCCGGCTGATATTGAACATCACGCCGTCGAAGATTGTAGGCTTGAGCAGATCTTTTTGATGCTGCTTGTAATTTGTTGCCTATATCTTCCCTGAGTTCCTTGAAACGTTCAGCGATCTCATTCCGATCCTGAAGGCTTCCTGAACTATACCCTACAGATGGTGCTTCTCGACCTGAAGTCACCATGTCTCCCCCGAAGTTCGCATAATAAGGCGAAACTCCCAAAACCTCATGTTGTGACGTGCGAATAGCGCACGCCACCTTGCTTAATTGTGAATCCCACACTCGGTGGTTTTCAGCGACGTAAGCCCTCAACGTCGTCTTCAGAATCTGGTTTATTCTTTCCGCAGGATTCGCCTGCGGATGATAATGGGCTGTGAATTTTAATTGTGACCCGTACGCCTGGCAAAGCGCTTTCAGTTCCTTGGATCGAAACTGGGGACCGTTGTCACAGACGATCACCTTGGGTATGCCAAATAATAATAAAACGTTGTCCTCTAATTCCCTAACAATTGCCTTAGCAGTGGCCGACCTCAACGCAAACAGTAGTGGAAACTTCGTAAAGTAATCCACCACCGTCAAAATGTAAATAAAACCCCTACTCGACTTAGGAAGCGGACCTACCAAATCAATACAAATCATTTCCCACGGTGCCTTGATTCCTACTCTCTCAGTCATTAACCCAGCTGGCTTATCATTCACCGGTTTTACTTGTTGGCAAACTTTACAACTCCTAACATACTTTGTTATATCGGCCCTCATTTTTGGCCAGTAAAACTTTGCCCCAATTCTGGCAAAAGTTTTCCTAACTCCCATGTGCCCTGCTAATGGACCATCATGGTATTCCTGTAAAATCCCTAATCTTTCGTTTTTCCCTAACACTCTCTTCCATTCTTGATTAGTTTCATGAACTACTATATGGTTAGCCTTCACGAGTTTGAACAACAAACCTTGCTCAACTCTCCAGGCTGGGTACCTAAGTGGATTGGAATTCACATCCGAAATCATTTTCTTCACCCAAGGGTCTAAATCCTCGTCTGAGATACCACCCAGCTGTGGCACTCCTCGAGAGAGCATATCCGGAACTACATGCTCTTTGCCCTTGCGGTGAATGATTTCAAAATCGAATTGTTGGAGCCTAATTGCCCAACGCGCTAACCTGCCCTGTGGATCCTTAAGATTACTTAGCCATACCAGGGAATAGTGATCCGTCACAACCGTAAACCGAACACCTTCGATATACGGTCGCAACTTCTCAATAGCCCAAAGTACAGCTAAGCATTCCTTCTCAGTTGTGGAGTAATTTCTCTCATTCCTATTCAAAGACCTACTAAGGTAACAGACAACCTTTTCTCCCTCATCAAAGTTCTGTGAAAGAACTGCACCGATACCAAAATCTGACGCGTCTGTTTGTACGACAAAAGGTCGCTTAAAATCTGGGCAAGTAAGTATTGGTGCTGTCACCAAACACTCTTTTGCCCTCCTAAAACTATCCTCGCACTCTTGAGTCCAAATGAACTTTTTATTCTTTTTTTAACAAATCTGACAAAGGCCTAAGTAATTCTGCAAAATTTGGTACAAAACGTCGGTACCATGAAACTGTCCCTATAAAACTCCTAATCTCTTTTACATTCCTCGGTGCTGGAATCCTAACCATGCTTTCCACTTTCTCTGGATCTACATGTAAACCATTTCGATCCACTATATACCCTAAAAACTTCAGCGCTGGCATGCAAAAATTGCACTTTTCCCTACTGACTTTTAATCCTGCTTCACTCAACCTTTTCATCACCTCATTAAGAATTTCTAGATGTTTGTCGAAATTGTCTGTAATGATGATGATGTCGTCTAAATAGACGAACACGAATGGCTCGAGGTCGGCACCCAAAACTGTGTCGATAAACCTCTGCCAAGTCGCAGGTGAGTTGTGAAGCCCGAAAGGCATTCTCCTAAACTGAAAAAGCCCTCTCCCAGGAACCGTAAAGGCAGTATAGGGTTTAGATTCCTCCTCCATAGGAATCTGCCAATACGCTGACTTGATGTCTAGCGAAGACAAGAACCTCGCACCTCGAAGCCTGTCTAAAATTGAATTAATATATGGCAGTGGATAAGCATCCCTATCTGTATTTTTATTTAACTTCCTATAGTCCACACAGAACCTATAGGAGCCATCTTTCTTTTTAACTAATAGTATTGGAGATGACCACGCACTTGTCGATCTCTCAATAACTCCTGCTTCTAACATTTCATTTAATTCCCTATCAATATGCTCCTGCATTGCCGGAGAAACCGGATAATACCGTTGCTTAATCGGTTCCGCCGACGTCCTAATTTTGTGCTCAACCATAGTTGTGCACCCTAAGCCTTCAGGCATCTTCCTAAATGATTCTTGAATCATATCTTCTAACAATTTAATTTCCCTATCAGTCAATTCCGACCGTTCTGTAATCGAACAGATCGAAACCTCACTATCCTGCTCTGAAAAATTCCACATACGTGATCTAAGATCCGGGACAATACCCGATAGTGCCCAAAAATCTGCACCAAGAATCACTGTATGTGGCAGAGATGGTATGACCAAACATTCAATCAGTACTGCCCTGTCTTCTACTATAATTGGAAGAGAGAGAATCCCTAAAACCTCGACACCTGTTCCATCTGCCAAACGAACGCAGCCAACAGTGTCTGTCTTTAAAGGAAGACCTAAATTTTGGAGAATTTTCCAAGCATCCCTACCTATTATGGTCCTAGAAGCTCCTGAATCTAATAAACCTAAAAATCTAGTACCATAAATACTAACACCTAAAAATGGTCTCCTATCACTACCGTTTGCCTCCAAAGTAAAACCTAAGTGAATCTGATTCACCAGCTGGTTACCAGCAGGTAACCTCCTCAACGTCTTCGGACATCCCGCCCTGCTGGCGCAAGTGTCCGTTGTTCGTTTCCCGAACAGCGACGGCAATTTTGTCTATTGACCCCTAAATTCCCACAACCAAAACAACGCCTAGGAGCAGAACACCTATTTGCAAAATGGCCTGATCCATTGCAATTATAACACCTAAGCGAAGATCTTGAAGGATTCGATGATTGGGCCTGACGATCAGTTCCGTTGTTCTCAGCAACAACCGAAACTTTTGGAGTTTCAACACCTACATAAGCTAGATCCGGTTCTAGCAGATTCCTATTATCCCTAACACTAGGTGGTGGAATATACGATTCCACATTTGCCCTAACTGCTTCTAAATTCCTACCTAAAGCCACCAAATCGGATACACAACTTGGTTTCGCCAAACCAAGTTGAGTTTGATAGAAAGGTGTCAAGTTCCTTTGAATCATTGACAACTTCCTACCTTCCGAAATTGGATCAGTTAACCTACCAAACAAGTTCTGCATAGTCGCCACATAGACTCCGATGGATTCATCTTTGCCTTGTGTACGACGCCTAATTTCATCTAAAAGTTGATCGTCATAATTCGGTGGCAAGAACTCCAGCTTCAATTCTCTGATAAGTTCTGGCCACGAATTGACTGTAACCCTAATTGCCCTAAACCAAATTAAAGCTTTTCCTATGAAAAGCTCTACTGCTGCTTTAAAAAGTTGGGGTTCCGAAACCCCCCTAGCCTGACGCATCTCCTCAACTCGTTCTAAGAATGCGTTCACGGAGGCACCACAGCGCTCACCAGTGAACTTAACATCCCATTTAGATATGTTCTGAAATTTTTCTGAATTGCTTATAACCCGTTCTATAAATGAGTTATTCCCTTGACTATTTACCCCTACACTACTAACTGCCACTCCTAAGCCCGTCGATGTACTGGCAGAAGTAACCACCGACCTGCTATCCAGAGGTTCAGCTGAACGCTGCTTTTCAACCTCGCTCTTTTTCTTAAGTTCCTGCTGCTGTTTCTCTTTATTAATATTTTCCTCTTCATTCCTATCCTCTTCTTTTTCTTCATCTTCATCCTCATCCTCGCCTTCTAATTCGGCCATAGCCATCACTATTTTATTCTTTAGAGCCTGCTTGCTCTTCTCCTGAGTCTCATTCTCTGGTATGCTCCTATCCATCCTACGTAACCCCCACTCTACCTTCGTGATAATTTTTAAGTACTCCTTCGAAGTTTCCGACTTCGGAGGATTTTCTAAAAGTTTCCCTATTTCTCCTAGTTTCTTCTCCACCGCCATAAGATCCTGTTCAAAGGTGAACGGATAGGCGGGAGGTGTATAAGAATTCCTACGTTCTAATTTTAATGCGACCCTAAGCGCCTTGCGCATCTCCTCTACTGTACCTAAAGCTAAACCCCTCCATTCTACTTCGTACGTAATCTCGTCTTGCGAGAGTCTATTAACCTGACTAACATCCATTTCAAAATGAAAAAAAAAAACAAAATAAAAAAGTAAACAAGAAAACTATCCAAAAAGTTAAAAGTAAAAAAAAAACAAAGCCGACAAAATAAACCTCAATCGAAATCCCAAAATACACTGGTAAGTATGAATTTGTTTTATTCAATGAAAGAAAGTTTTGTCGGAATCGATTCAACCTATCGCGTACGGTGGCGACTCCTCACAAGTTCCACACAGTTAAAAAAAAACTAAAAAAAACTTTTCAAATAAATCCCCGAAACCGCATAAAATCACTTTAATATTTGTTTTCCTTTTCTAAACTAACCTGTAAAATCAATTTACTAATAATAAAAACGATAGTTGATTTAAAAGTAAAAATTTAAAACAAATAAATTATTTAAAAAAACAAGATTAAAAAAAAATCAATAAAAAAAAAATCACAAAAGTGGTAGCCCAAAAAAAGTACTATTTTAAAGTGGCAGCTTCGGTAGTGTTTACTCCGAAACTCCGAAACGTCAAAATAATATTTTTAGCTAATACCAAAATGGTTGGTCTGAAAGAGACCACACTATTCACTCAATGGAAACAAAATTGAAATACAAAATGACGAATTAATATTGTAAACAGTAAAAAAAATCACTCAATTAAAATGAAATCTCTAATCAAACAATAAAATAAAGAAAATGAAATGAAAACCTTACTCGATTTTTCCACTCTTTATATCTTTCTCAACCGCAAATTTCCTTTGATATTCTGTATGAAAAGTAGGTATTCATTCGGCTATCCAATTTTTCCGAAAAGATTTTATTGCGATGATACTCCTCGCTTCTCAACACAATTTAACACTTTTTAGGTACCTAGGAATAAAAGAAAATAACACCAAGTAAATCTCTTTGAATGAAAATATATAAAAACACTTCCCTAAACAAAAACAGCACAAAAAAAAACAATCAAGTGCACTTTGAACACTTTTTTTCACCCAAGCAACACAAAGGGAGCCCCACGTTCGGACGCCAAATGTTGTGAAATTATTTAAACGCGAATTAAAGTTTATGATGGCGGAACTTCAGTCCGCCAACTCAATGGATGTAATTAATCCAAACAACGAAATTATAGGAATAATTAATTAAAACAACCGAGCACGGAAACTGCGTGCGCCGCGAAACGAGATAGGCAAAAATGAACTGTCAAACGATGGGTGCGTTTAATAGATAATTTTCACAACTGACAACACATAAAGTGCTGCCACCCAGTAGCTCAGCAATGGGGTGGGTTCAGTAGTAAAAGATAATTTTATTAATCGAATTCGATTAATAAAATGGATTAAAAAAAAATGAAATAAAATGTAAAGTATAAGTACAGGGTGTACTTGTACTTGAAGTGGGCGCCAGGAATTCTTTTGTAAATTAAGAATTAGAGAATTCCAAAACTAATTTTTTTGTTTAAACGAAGAGAAGAAATTAGAAAACAACAAAGAACCAAAATAAAACACAACAAATTGTATGCCCAGATGGGGACTTCAATTATTTTATTTGGGAAACCTTTGGACCGAAGCCCAGGGATTAAAACCCAAAATTTTTTCAATATATAGGTAGGCTAAGAGTACAAAATTTAAAGGGCTTACGGTGAAACGTAAAGCCAAAAAAAACAAAGAAAGAAAATGCAATGAAAATTGGGCCGTTAACAAGAAAATACCGTGTCCCACAAAATCGGGATAAAATCCGAATCAAACAAACAAAATCAAAAGCTATCGAATTGACACGAAACCAAATTATAACCAAGAACACTCTACTTATCTTTTCAATATGTCTGCGGATCTCCTATCCGCCTCGTTCCTGCTATCACCTCGAATATTTTAGCCTCCTGCTAATTCCTTCTCCGCCTCGAATCACAATTTTTCTTTCTTCAGACTTTCTCGACAATTTTTCCTCAAAACAAAAAAAAACCAATACTTTTTCTCAATCTTTTTCTTCTTAAAAATTTATCTCGACTTTTTGTTTTCTCAAATCACAACTTTTTGCTTGAATAGTTCTCCAAAGAGTGAACTTTCCATGCTAATCCTATTGTCTACCTCGGCCATTCCAGTCTCTCACACATTCATCCAACCAGCCAATCGTTTTCGAGATCTTCAGTCACGGGATCACGGCTTCCTGGAAAGCTACGTGCTCTCCTCGAAAACCTCCGTTCCTCCGTTGTCGAATCTCATCGAAACTTTACTCTCACACACACATTCAATGATTCAGCAAGTTGTTGGATGTCTTTCCAAAACTTGCCGAATCCAAATGGCCGAGTTCAGAACCCTTTCAACTAACTTTTTCGAGAAAATTTAAAAGAATCAAAATCGAGAAAAAGTTTCTTCTAGGCATTCTCCTAGTTACTCTAAAATAATCGCGAGTGATTCGAAGCGCGAAGCAATCCCTCCAAAACTAATATCTCGAGGTGAGAGAGGAACACATTTTCTTTTTAATCCTAGGATCTACTCATTTCTTTTCTTTCGCGTGTCAATTCCGATATATCTATCTCATTACAATTTAAAAAAGTTAAGTTACAACATTTATAAATCAAGTTAACAACCCATTTTCTGACAAATTAAATTAGCTACGTTAAGTTACGTTACGTTAATTGAAATTAATTTGAGGATGTTTCGATGCAAATTTAGTTTAGATATATGTAAGTAAGAGTCCGCCTGACTCGCTTACTTCTTCAGCTCATCCGCTGGCTCCTTAGACAAGAGACCGCCCGTCTTCTTGGTAGTTATAATTCGTGGGTTTCGGAACCAACTGTTCCACTCAATTGAGAAATCGTTCGAAACCTGTTTTTGTTACTTTTCCAAAATACTTTAAGAGTAGGTCTCTGGCTGATGGACGCCAGGTATCTACTAACTCTATAAGCATTTTGGAGCCGCAACGGAAAAAAGGAAAGGCTAAAAGTGGTTAAGGAGAAAGAGTTGGCAGGTGAAACTTGTTGTGGTAAATTTTACCGCAACAATTTGTTCCACTGTTCGGTGAGATATACACTCAGATCACCAGTGGAGCAATTGCTACGAAAGCCATACTGTCGGTCATTAAGAAGCTTTCGTTCTTCAAGATATTTCTTAAGCTGATAATTTATCAGAGTTTCCATGACATTGGAAAGAAGGGCCGTAAGTGCATTTGGACGATATAGGGAGAAGACGATTCGTCTTTTTTAGGGACAGCCTGAACAAATGCTGTTTTCCATCCACTCGGCGAGAGAGCTGTAGAGTAGGACAGACGGAAAAGCTTACGCAGCGGTTTTTCCAGCGTTGAAGAACACCTCTTCAGAACAATGGGAGGGATACTATCCGGGCCAGCGGATTTGTGTACGTCGAGATCTTTTAAAACTCTTGCTACTGCACGAGTGCGAAAGAAGATATGTTCCATAAAATCATTGGTGCTCTCAAGTACAGGCGAAGTCATGACACTCTCTGGCAGCGTCGAGTTAACAGCAAACTGTGCTGCAAGCAAATTGGCTTTTTCTTGTAAGCTTACATAGGCAGTGTCAGTAAAGACGAGCGTTGGAACCACGGACGAAGTAGTATTTATAATGTTTTTTACAAATGACCAAACATTTTTACTACCTTTGGGACATTGTAGTATTTTTTGCCGTAATTTTTGGTTATGCAAAAATTTGGTTCTTTGAATATGACCGTTGCAGGTCTTTGTAGCTTATTTAAACTTCTTCCGGTTTTCCTCTGTAGGGTTGGCTTTATAACATCGGCTGTACTTCTCTGGCCCTAATAACCTTTTTACAGCTCGAATCAAACCATGAGTTTTCTTTCGGTTTGATAGATTTAATTCAATTCGGAATTAAAATTCTCATCCCGTTAGAAATTAAGTTTGTTATCATATCTTCATTGGAGTCTGCGTCACTATCGAGGAAGCATAGTGACCAGTTAAAGTTCCTGTTGGAAGGAGCGTCTAAACACATATCAAAAGGCTCCGTGTGAATTCGACCATCATCAATGTTGCTGTCATTCTTTTTGTTGTCAATTGTTAAGTTCAAATATTTCTGTTGTCATATTCTAATTTGCAAAGTCATGTTTCAATTTTGTATCATTCTATTGGTTTTATATTGTTAAATGTCAAATAAATTAAAGTAATTTCAAGTTCAAGTACAAAGTAATTTGTTCATGTCAAATAAAATCATTATACTATCAACCAGCAAAGGAACCACATCGTCTTTTCATTTCAACCTTTTATTGGAATCAACAGTTCCTGAAGAAATAATTGAGACCGTCCCCGTTGGCTTTCTCGTATGGCCAAACGGTCCTGTTAGGGGTTTTCTTTTTAACTGAGGTTTTTTGGCACGAGATCTTTGCAGATATTACACAATAGCCTGATGTGCCTAGAGGTGATACAGTTGTAGTGTATTTTAAGGGTTCAGAGGTAAGAAACAAGTCTAGAGTGTACCCGGATTGACCTGCAACGTCAGGGATTCGAGTTGGCTCGACAAAAAGCTGAGTCAGTTGGTTTAACTCAGCATTCAGCGAACACCTCAACATACCTTCCTTCAGGTGTTATCTGGCCCGAAAAGCGAAGCCACGAAGAATTGTGTACATTAAAATCGCCCCGATAAAAAAAAAAAATATTAAGAAAATGCAATTTCCACTTACCACAGGGGCCTGGCTGAAATTAAAACGGGCACCAGAAGCTGACACTCCATCTAGTTTTGAAGATGCTGTGAGTTGTCTTTATTCGAAGAAATGGAGGGCAGCAATGGATGAGGAGGTATCCTCCCGCAAGAAAAATTCCACCTGGAAGCTAGTTACACTACTTGAAAATCAAAATTTGGTGGATACAAAGGGGGTGTTCCAGAAAAGGCCCGCAAAGACTAATGAAGATGTTCGATTTAAAGCAAGGCTTGTTGATTGGGACTTCAGTCAACAATATGGAGTTGATTACTTAAAAACGTTTAGCCCGTTTCTTTTTCTTCGGTGAGAGTTTTATTGAGTATCACAGCAGCGGAAAATTTGGATATCATGCAATTTGACGCAAAAATGGCCTCCTTAAACGGAATAATTGATGAGGAAATTTACGTGCAGCAAACTTAGGGATATAATGAAGGAGTGGTCGAGTGTGTAAGCAATAAAAGTGCTTATATAGACTTAAGCAATCATCTCGCTGCTGGAATCAGACGTTTACAAATTTGTTGCAAGACTTGAAAACAAGAAAAAGATTATTCTACTATCTATAGCGAGGATGGTCTCATGGCAGCTGCTGATGAGAAAGATATAGTGAACATTTGTGACTTCTTAAAAGAGAACTTCGAAACCAAAAGTCTTTCCGGCAAAAAATTTCCTAGGATTGGAAACAAGTGGATTTAAAGATGGCTCAATTCATCTCAGTCAGTCAATGTTTGCAGCAAGAATCATAGACAAGTTTAATTAAATGGACGTGACTGCGGTGTCAACTCCTGCTGATCCTTCAATCAACGCGGCAGAGATGAAAGAAAATAGAAAGGAACAAATCAAGTTCCCGTATCGTCAGGCTGTTGGCAGCCTAGTTCTATTTAGCGTAATCTTTTTTTTTTATTCACATGAAACAAAGCTTAAGCTAGAACTGTCTAGCTTTAGCTACTAGTAATAGCTATGACTAGCTAGCTTAAGCTTGCTCCAAAAATAGCTTAAGCTTTTTTTTTATTCACAAGGTCCAAAACCCTGCGTAACAAAATCCCGCGTAACGATATCCCACCGACGTTTCAACTACAATGCGATGGAGCATAAAATTTTTCTTTCCCATAGGAATTAGTGCCTTGATTTAATTAGATTCAACAGAAACGAAGTTTCTTACTATTTCGCTCATTTTTCAGTACGCAAAGGACTTCACACATTTTTTAATTTGGTACTCTCTGTTTTGGTCCCTTGAAGGAATGAGAATCAACAAGAACGAAGCACTACCCATAAGTCATCATGAAAAAGTATTTGAGGAGGTGTGATTCCGAATTAAATTTCAGTTCTTATTAGAAATCGGTAGAGGCTAGTCCTCGAGGTAGTTCTTAATTTGAAAATCACCAACAACATTCTTCCAATTGTATTTTATTTTAAGTATTGAAAATCCCGCCAAATATTATCATAGTACTGCCGGGGGGATACAGCGAGATATCGTTACCACGGGATTCTGTCTGGCGGGATATCGTTACTCTTTCCTTTAACTACCTCGAGGACTAGCCTCTACCACTTATGTGGTACATAAGACAGCTCTTCAAAAAACATAGTAGTATAGCAACAAGTTTTGGCAACTACATTTCTCCTGCTTGTCGCCTACAAACTTCATTTCTTCCTATAGTTTGAGGTATTAGTAGATTGACGAACATGACGTGGACTAAGAAGCTCGAACATTGTTCATGTTTTATTAATGATTTAGAAAATGAGAATTAAGTTTCGTTATGATGGCATTTTAATTAGCAACATTAATGTTTCCACAACAACCATTGCATAATGGCTTGTCTTGAAATCCATTTATACAGCGAGGTTACTCATAAATTTATAATCCAACTTACGCATTAAGAGATATTAAATAGGTATCATTAAATTAACCTAAACATCACTTTTGATGTAAATAATTAATTACATTGACTCAATAATGGCCGTATAAATAGCGCATCCTATAGAAAGTAGTTCATCAAAATAATTCAAACCCATCCATCATGGTTAAATTGGATTCAACTGAAGCTTTCCGCTCGGTCTGGTGTTTTTGGAGAATTTTCGGCATTCATCCATTTAAGCGAAACAAAAAACTCTACAAATTATATTCGATATTTATTAATATTGCCGTAACTTTGTTGGCTCCATTGCAACTCATCGTTCAAGTGTTCTTTGTGGAAT
The DNA here is from genome assembly GCA_963921185.1 of Dasysyrphus tricinctus. Lineage (NCBI taxonomy): Eukaryota > Metazoa > Arthropoda > Insecta > Diptera > Syrphidae > Dasysyrphus > Dasysyrphus tricinctus. The sequence continues at coordinate 81,777,618 of OY992531.1, forward strand.
CGTTTGCTGAACTAATGAGGAATATGTCCACAAGTATTGAACTTACAGCTTGTTCCTTACAAGTGGTGGTTTTGTTGATCTATCGTAAGAATTTGTTAAAATCTCATCAATATCTAAGGGAATTGGACAATCGAGTTGAGGGAAATCCTGTCGACAGGAAGTATATGGAGCAAGTTATACGGAATTGTCATCGAATATTTGTTGTTTATCAAGTGCTTTTTTGGTTCACCCTTGCAACGCATGGAATTTCGGCAGCCTTAGCTGGGAGGCTTATGCTAGAAGGCTGGTTGCCTTTCGATTGGAGATCTTCAAGGACTTCGTATGTCTCAGCTTTTGGATATCAATTGGTTAATTCATGTGTTCAGTTAATGATGAATGCAACAACGGATGTTTATTCGGTTTTCTATATTTACGTGATCCTGGGACATATTGAATGTCTAGCAAAGAGAATTTCAAATATTGGTCATGACAATGGAGCAAGAACATCGAAAGAGAACTATTGTGAACTAATTCGGTGTGTCAATGATCACAGGAATACGCTTAAGTAATTATTGCCTCCATTTGTTTTCTTTCAAAAACTGCCTATTTCTACTAATTTTAGACCAAAGTTCTGTCAAAGTTCATGAATGGAAATAAAATCGTGTAAAAATCGGCAGTTTTTGGCAGTACAGCAAACAAATTTCAATACAAAAAATAGCTTCACTAATTTTTTTAAATAAATTCTTTCCAGTTATTTTTGCTGCTTGAGTCCAGTTGTTTCGGCCACAATTTTTATTCAATTTATTGTAGCCGCTTTTGTCTTATGTATTACGGCACTTTGTTTTTGCATGTTCGATGACCTTTCATTCAAATTAACCTCATTTAGTTACCTTGCTTCAATTCTATTTGAAGTATTTCCATGTTGCTATTTGGTTAGCGAAATAATGGAAGCTAGTACAAATCTTACAACAGCAGTGTACTCTTGCAATTGGATGGATCAAGATCTGAACTTTCGCAAAGCAGTAATAATATTTATGCAACACACCCAAAAATCTAATACTATCAATGCTGGGAATATGATACCGATTTCATTACCAACATTCATGGGTGTAAGAATTTTTAATACCATGGTGTTCGCCAGGAAGGTTCACTAATTTATCGGTCGTAAATTTGGTAAAGATGCATTTTGACATCCTTGAAGTATAATAGACGAGAAAAATTAACTATGGACAAATACTCGATTAAAAATTATCCAGAAATCCACATTGGCAAAGCTATGAGCGACGGACATAATCAGCCTTATTATGAGTTTCACGTGAAAAACATTCCACCCGGAAAAACTGACACCTATTGTGAGTTTCACCTGAAAAAATAAAATTACTTTTTTGTGTATCGTAAAAAGATCTTTAACAATCACTTATTTTTTTATTTGCGCAAGTTTTTTCGTTTGTTTAAGGCCAATGGAATTTCGGGCGAAACTCATAATAGCTTTAAAAATTCTGGGAGAACAAAAATTTTCCAAGCGAAACTCATAATAAAGCTGAATGTTTTTCAAACATTATTTGATTTCCAACAATAATTGTTGGGACATTTTTTTTAGGTTCCAGTATTAAACAACGTTGATTTTATTTTCAAAAAAAAAACGTATAGTAAAGCAGCAAACCTTCCCGGCCAACATCTCTTGCATTTATTTATTTGAAATTCGTTAAAATTCTAATTTTTTTCAGCTTATTCGTTTATCTTTTTCAATATTTACTCTTCTGTCAAGTTTTTAAATCGATTCTATGAAGAAATAAAATATTTTCAGAATTCACGTTGATAATTAATTTTCATCTTTAATGAGCCAATATTGAAGGAAATTTTTTTTTAAGGGACACAGTTTAAGCTTGATTCACACTATAGTTCTAATACTGATATAGTCTCAGTACGTGCTCACTACATTAAAATATTCTTAAACGAGAAACAATGTTTATATTCACACAATCGTTATCGCTCCAAAACCGATCCGCTCTCGCTCCGATTTCGATTTTTTTGAAAGAATATTTTATCGAAGTGAGAACTCATTTTTCAATTTTCTATTTATTTTGATGTGACAAATCGATGACAAAAAAATATTAATTTGAAAATAATATACGAAAAAAAGAATACAAACAAATATGGGAGCTATATCGATATCGGTATCGGAGCCGCAATGTGAATACTAGGGTTAAGTATCGGAGCGAGAACGTTTTGAGAATTTATCGATATTGGCACAGTAGTGTAGCCTTAAAGTTCTGAAATAGGTGTATGAACGAGAAGTGAATACTAAATTTTTAAGTTATAACAGGTCTGTTAAACATTCTAAAATCATCTTAAACGAAATTTTGCATTTTCAAAATATTACATTGAAAAAGTCTTTGATATGTAGCCAAAATCTCGCTATTTAAAAATCTCAACCAGGAAGATCCTTAATATAGCAAATTTTCGTATTCGTTTACAAGGTAACTTATGCAAGGTACAAAAAAATAGGGCGTGTAAGTTGGGAAGAGACAAGTAAAATGTATAGGAGGGAGGATTTCCTCCCATAAGCTGAGGGGAGCAATTTTCTAAGAACAGAAAGAAATTATTACAAAGCAACGGAAACACTTAAAATGCCATTATATAGCCTTTGGACCTTTAGCACTAGTCCCAGAAATTGGTCAGCCCTAAATCAAGGCCTAAAGTCAAGGTGACAAAAGTTTTTTTGCGACCTTGAAATTAACTTTAAAAATTCATAGAAAAAGAATCATTTGCTGACCAATTATTACTGAAAATAGTTGACCTTTTATCACGACCTAGAGAACTTTCGTATGTTATATATGTGTGAATTTCCCACAAATGAGGTACCAAAAATCACGCGTGTCCTTGTATGGCCTTGCTTGGCATTGAGAAACTTTAAGCCTTAAATTCAAGTTATCTAGGGCTGACCAATTTCTAGGACTAGTTGACCTTTTTTGACCAATTACTGACCAATTAGATGGCACACTTTTTTTCTGGAATATCCCATATATTAGGTGCCAGGGGTTGAAAGCCGCATTCTATATTGAACACGAAAAAAGCACTTAATTACGCAAAATTTCAAAAAATATCAGCTTGAGAAACTTCATTTTTTTTTTCAAAAAATGAATTTGAAATTGAATTTCTCAAAAACTATTCACTTTGACAAATTGATTTGAAAAACAAATAAACGAATGGAGTATAAGCTTTCAGAAATCGCTCTTAGAAGGGGAGATAGAGTTTTCCCCCTATACATTCTTTTTCTTATAGTCCTGTCAAAATAGACAAAAAAAAATATGCAAAACAAGCCAAAATTCCGATAAAGCTGAAAATTGGTATCGATCTTCCTATTAGCATAGCAAATCAACTGCGAAAAGAACCCGTCAATCCCACTTGAGTATAAAAAGTTATTCAAGTTAAAGTGTCGAAAAAGTTGGTTTTTGGTCTATAACTTTTAAACGGTGACTGATATCGAAAAATAATATGAGTAAGCTTTGTAGATCATGCAATTTTCTACAAAAAAAAGATTAAGGCATTTCTTTTCTTTTTAGTTTTAGTTTAGTTTATTCATTTATTGCATACACAGTAAGAAATAAATCTTATAAATTAGTGTTCTGCTAATTAAATACAATATAAAAAAACGGAGAAAAAAAGCTACATACATAGAAAAAGTTTATATTTTAATACTACATATTATTTTGAATCAAATTTAGTTTTTACATACATCTCACTTATTAAAATCCTGATTGCGTAATGAAGATCTCTGCGAAACTTTGCTTCGGCATTAGTTCTTTTTAAATTAGTTGGGAGGAGATTCCACAGGCGAATAGCATTGACGAAGAATTGTTGTTCTGAGGTCCGACAAGAAAACCGAGGGTGTATAAGCATTAGGGATCTGTCGGAAGAGCTGAACCGTATCCTATTAAATAAACTACAAGATTGTTGTGTTTGAATAATATTGTAGAGTAAGAGAAGTGTCCTGTACCGAAGAAGGTGATCGAGGGAAATATTATAAATTTGAAGCGAAAAACCAGATATACGATCAAAACGACGTAGACCAAATATGTAACGAGCTGTATTATTGAAAGCGACATTCAATTTTCTCCTGCAAAGAGCGTCACAGTTGCAGAAGACTTCACAACCGTATGTTAAAATAGGAACAACTACAGTTTTGGCTAGCATCATCCGAAGACCATTTCGTTAGGAAATATTGCCGTTTCAAAAATTAAAAAAAAATAAATTGAGGAAAATATCGGTTTTTCGAAAATAACTCTTAAACGGTAAATGTTATTGCAAAGTGTTTTAAGTAATATTTGTAGATCTTTTGACCATTTACGCGAAAATGTTTAAATTTGGGTCCTTACATTTTATTTTATTTGAAAAATTTAGTCAAAAGCCAAAAAATAAAGGTTCAAGCTGTTTTTCCCACAGGAGTGGTCAAGATATTGCGATGTGACTTTTGACATTTCTCACCGCTCACAGACTTGCGAATGTTTTGTGAACGTTTGACGTTTAAAACCAAAATGCCTTAAATGACTTGTAAATTGTAATTGAACTGTCAACTGTTCACCAAGAGTTCCCGTACATTTTGCACGGGAGTTGCTCGTGAACGAAAACTCTCCACATTTATTTTATTTGTTCAAAAAAAATATTATGCTTAATTTGTAGAAGTTAAAAGATATGGCGATTGTAAAAGGGCCAAATGCCAAAAATAAAGGTTTTTCGCGTATTACTCTCAAGATGGTGAATGTTATCAACAAGTGATTTATGCAAAGTTTGTAGATTCCTAAAATTTACAATTCAAAATATACATATAATTATTTAAAAAATTTATTAAAAGTTAAGAACACTGATTTCTTTCGCTTAACTCTTAAATGCCAAAGTTGTCTTTCATCAATATAATGCTGATTTAGGAGACCATAACATTGTCTTCGCAATTAATACTACTCAAGCAATAATGCTTACCACCTTTGAGGTAGAGAGCTACGCGCATTTTTTTTTACGTGGTCTCCCTTTAAGTATAATCTACAATCTAAACTCGAGTTCTATATATAATAAAATACTTCCACTCAGTTCCGGGACACCCTGTATATCAGGTAGGTATACCAGTTATTTCCATAAAGTTTTCGTTTCGATTTAAGCGTACAGGTAAAGTTCCCTGTGAGCATTTGTTTCGCTATGACCATAAATAAGTCACAAGGGCAAATGTTAAAGGCTATTGGTTTCGAACTTACAGCCAACTGTTTTTCGTTATGGTGAGTTGAGCGTCCGTATCAGCTATTTCCCAAAAAATGGCGCTTCTTGATGAGTTGGGTACGAAATTTTGCAAATTAAAATCTCGTATTCGAGATCTCACAATTACAAAATTCCGCTTTTCATAATCTCACAATAAAAAAATTCTACTTTTCAAAATCTCGCAATAACGAAATCCCACAAACTAAAATCTCGTAAATCAAAATCTCGCAAAATTTAAATTAAATTTTTCGAGATATCCTACCCTGTGTAAAATATGTAAGTTCACTGCTTTCCAATATTTAATTCATTTGGCGTGTTTTATTATCATCGGGATCTGGATCTGGATTAACTTTTAACACCTATTACAAAAACAATTTTGAAAATTTCCCATTATTTTGTTTTTGTATTAAGTGTTAAAGTTAATCCAGATCCAGATCCCGATGATAATAAAACACGCCTATTGTTTCTATTTATTTTTCCATTGGTGTCAAGAGAACAAGAAAGAAGGAATATAGAGATTGTACCTAATTATATATCCAGTTTTAATGTGTCATGTAAATTACATTAATCATATTTGGCTTTGAACTAGAAAATATTTTGAATTCCATGATAATCGCGTAAAAGGAGAATGGGCAAATTGGTCTACCTACTCAACAGAGATGTGTCATACATCAATGAAAAGGTCATTGCAAATACTTCATTTTATTATATGGCCGTTAAGTTGTTAACCATGGGGTTCAAAAGATATTCGGCTTTAAAGCACCAAAAACAATAATAATGCATTTCTTAATTGGTACTTGGATGACCTGCTCAACATTTATGTGTTATATATCGTTGGAAAGGTTATTGCATGTACTACGTTTTTGTATATGGCCGTTAAGCCGTAGACCCCGGGGTTCAAGAGCTACATGGACATGAAAAACTCCAAATATAACAATAATGCAGTTCTTGATTGGCACTTGGTCTACCAACTCAACAGAAATGTGTCATACGTCATTGCAAAGGTCAATGAGAGTACTTCATTTTCTTATATGGCAGCTAAGCTCCAAACCACGGGGTTCAAAAGATATTCGGCTTTGAAGCAGCAAAAACAACTAAAATGCATTCTTAATATGGTAACTGGTTGCACAACTCAACAGTAATGTGTCAGGTATCGTTGAAAAGGTTAACTTATGTGCTTTATTTTTTTATATGGGCGTTATACGCTCAACCATGGGACTCAAAAGATATTTGGGAAAAATGCAGAAAAGAGCAATAATGCATTTCTGCATTGGAGCGTGGTCTTCTTACTCAACAGCGATGTGCCATACATTTTTGAAAAGGTAATAATATGTTCTTCAAATATTTGTATGTCTATCAGCTGTAGACCATGGGGTTTAAGAGCTACTTGGACATGAAAAACCCCAAATATAGCAATAATGCAGTTCTTGATTGGCACTTGGTCTACCAACTCAACAGAAATGTGTCATACGTCATTGGAAAGGTCAATGAGAGTACTTCATTTTCTCATATGGCAATCAAGCTCCAAACCATGGGGTTCAAAAGATATTCGGCTTTGAAGCAGCAAAAACAACTAAAATGCATTCTTAATGTGGTAACTGGTTGCACAACTCAACAGTAAATTGTCAGGTATCGTTGAAAAGGTTAACTTATGTGCATTATTTTTTTATATGGGCGTTATACGCTCAACCATGGGATTCAAAAGATATTTGGGAAAAATTCAGAAAAGAGCAATAATGCATTTCTTCATTGGAGCGTGGTCTTCTTACTCAACAGCGATGTGCCATACATTTTTGAAAAGGTAATAATATGTTCTTCAAATATTTGCATGTCTATCAGCTGTAGACCATGGGGCTTAAGAGCTACTTGGGCATAAAAAACCCCAAATATAACAATAATGCAGTTCTTGATTGGCACTTGGTCTACCAACTCAACAGAAATGTGTCATACGTCATTGGAAAGGTCAATGAGAGTATCGTTGAAAAGGTTAACTTATGTGCTTTATTTTTTTATTTGGGCGTTATACGCTCAACCATGGGATTCAAAAGATATTTGGGAAAAATTCAGAAAAGAGCAATAATGCATTTCTTCATTGGAGCGTGGTCTTCTTACTCAACAGCGATGTGCCATACATTTTTGAATAGGTAATAATATGTTCTTCAATCATTTGTTTTTCTATCAGCTGTTGACATTGGGGTTTAGGGATATTCATATTCAAGCTGAGCGTATATATGTATCAATGGATGAGTTTTAAAAATAAGTAATAGAGATATTCATAGAAAATGTATTCATATATTTTTTTTTTATATTTAAATAATAGCGTCATCCAATATGATTTTTTTTTTGGAAAAATGTACTTTTTATTTCATTTTAATTCAAAAAAGTATCTAACAAATGCAAAACTGTGAAAAAAATCCACTGGAATTGCGGTTTTCTTGTCATTTTGATGACGACTTCGCATTGTTTAGGAATAACACAATTTGTTCCTTTACCTGGTTTGTAAGACTTTGAAGTTTTGGTGAGGAAAAACGGTTCGATGAATCAATTTGAAAATTAACAAAAATATTGATGATTTAAAAGTCTATAAATTTGCATACCAACGCAAGCCATGCAATCAATATTTGCAAATAAAAAATAAGATTTACGAAAAGACCACAAAACGTCGGTTTTTAGTACTTTTTTTTTAAATGACGGTGAACGGTAAAAAAAATAATTTCTACAAAATCTTAAAAAAATCTTGTAAAACGCTTTCTCAAATTTCCAAAACTGTCTTTGAATTTTTTATAACATCATTATTTGCTGAGATATTGGTCATCAAGGCGAAAAGTATCTTTTTTCATTCAAAGTCAGATAAACCATGTCAAAAAAAATCGTACGACAACAACAAAAAAATTGAATTGAAGCTGAATAAGCAAGGTATCTGATCATGACATTTAATTGACTCAAAAAAATGTATCCATAGAAATGAGGACCTTCAAGAAAAATAAAAAAAAATTTGTTTTTGTCTCGTCTCATTTTTGCCATTATGCAATAACGGTACTTCAAAAAAATTTGTTTGCAAACAAATCTCGAAACAGAAAACATAAAGCTGTAAAATGCTTTTTATTTCAACTCAATACGACCACTCGTCACAAAGATACAGCTCTTCAAAAAACGCTAACAAAAATTGAAAAAATATTTGTTCCTTTAATTTTGTTGACTAGTGTATTAAAAGACGGGAAAATCTCAAACATTGTTCAAAATATTATATTTTGAATATAATATTGTTTAAAGTACAAATAAAACCAGATTTTTTCAGACCACTAACACAACGCATAAAGCACAAACACAAAATTTAATTCTTTTTTTTATCGTAGTAGCACACGCCGGATATATCTGCTATTTTCAAATACATTTGAAACTTGAAAACTAAAAAATTCGAATTCCATGCTTTTATTAATTTTTAGTCAACACAGAAAACCGGATGGTAAAATGTATTGCACTTTTTGAGAGCATTAAAAATAACAAATAAAACTTTTTTTTTTAAACAAACTTTTTTAGTTCCTAAGTAACTCGACTTCTAGGTCAATTAAGGTTTGTAGTCAAAATTTTGGCAGGGTTTAAAAAAACTCTGTTTTTAAAAATTCTGATGCTTTTTGTGGTGTGGTCTCCATATTGTGTGTTTTATATGAATATGTTAAGCACTAAAAAATAAAATGATTTAAAAAATGATGAATAAAATTGTTAAAAAAAAACTTTGAAAATGTATTTTTTTGATCATTTTATTTTTTATTGCTTAACATATTCATTCAAAACTGTGCCAATAATAAAATTAAGGTTTCTTTTAATTATTGGCAGAATTTTGTAAAACTTATTTCTCATGTGTATATGTAGGTACTTGTTTTAGCATGAATTATAGGAAAATAATTTTTATTTGCTTTTTAATCTGTTCTTTTTTCTTGGACAATAATTGTGGCTATAAGTGCAAAAGTAGTTCAAATCTATTTTTTTTTTAATATCGATTCTTTTCTCTTTAACTTTTACATTTCATCGAAATCTATCTATATCTATATAAGCTATATCTATCTTTTCTATATAAGCTTTCCAAAAATATGAATGAACCTGCTTGTATTTCAAATGAAGTAATGTATAAGATCGATCTAGTTCAAAATTTTGAAAAAAAGTGGGTTACATCACATATGCACATCCTCAAAAACCTGTTAAAGTATAAAAGAAGTGAAGAGATAAGTAGTGCCTAGAAGATTACTTGATTTTGATTGTGCCCTGACTGAAACTTAAATAAAAAAATATATATTTACATAATTTGTCCTTAGAAATTTTATATTAAGTACATTTGAAAATTTGTTCCTGCAAAACAACTACCTAACTACTTTTCAGGAACATACAATTGATACGTGATAAGTATTTCCTTATTTAGTTTCGACTTTAAAGTTTCAGTCACCGATATGGGACTTGTATAGTTTCAGTGTAGACAACTGCTTCGCAAACACAGTTTATCCATTAGACATACAACAAAAGTTAGTCTTCCCTAGGGACAGTTAAACTTTTCCCAGGCAAATTCCTGAATAACGGTTGGGATACTTTCCTTTATTTTTATTGAAACAAAAAATTGTCTCCTTGAAGCCTTTATTCCTTGTTTTTTGTTCGTATTTTTTGCAAAGCTCTTGTTCCTTTGATCCGTATGGCATATAAGCAAGACACAATATTTTTGTTAAATGATGAACTGCCTAAAAATTGTTAATCCTTTGAAATTGTTTATATGTATGTATGTGGGATTGTAGGTGCATATACACTCAACGTCATCTGGTTTAGGACACAACTGTTCTTAGAAAAAAAAATCACTGTTTAAATAACTGAGCAAATTGCATAGCGTCATTTAGCACACCTTACCACAGAAGCGGTGAGATTAAGTACATTAACGAAACATTTGCTGAGAATTCTGGCATATATAAAAAATTCGGCGTATATTTGGTGATTTTAAGAAAAAGCTTGTTTACAAAATTTCAAGGATCTAATTGTTTTTAATAAGCAGCCAGCATAAAATCCAAAAAAGGCGTAAAAGTGGGCGGATTAAAAAAAAAAATAACATTAATTCAAAAAGAGGCGTGAAGTGGGTGGATTTTTGAACTGCAAAACTTTTTATATGTACTCGTATTTCAACAAAAACAAACATGGCGGTTATCGCCTTGTTAAAATCAAGGAGTTAAAACTAACATAGGTTTCGATTTTGCTCAAACGTGTCGATAAAAAATTTTGACAGGACTATAAATTGGAGATAGCAAAAAAGCCACGAAAAAAAACAGAAGCTGTTAAATCAAGTGACGCAGAGTGTACAACACACCGATACCTAAAGACTATCCATCTTAACAAGAAAAAGTTAATATGACCCAAAAGGGCTATTTTCTCTTTAGATTAGCACAAAAGATATATGCAAACATAATCATAATCCTTTGGACTAAATTTTTTTGTGATGTCTCAACCTAATCATGCGGATGATAAATTATTTATACGTTGAGGAAAGTTATATCTATATTCATATGCATAGGAAGAAACCTAAAGGACCTAAAAGAAGAACCGCAAACGAGTTATTCATTCATGATGTTCTTCCTATAGGGATTTTTCAGGATATTCGTTTCTTTTTTCTGAATTAAAAAAAAAATAAAACTAAAGGTGGGAAAAAGGAATCCAAACAAAAAAAAAAACACCCAAAATGCAGACAAAAAAGATGTCCTAAGGGACGTCAAGCAAAAAAAGGACTTAATATATCATCGGCGAGACTCTACTTGTGTGAGTGTGGTGCAATTAGCACGAGTGGCATCCTTATTCCTTTTAAGTCTTTAGGATAAAGTGGTTGGTTAAATGTCATGAGATGTGTGGTAGTCATTAGTTATGTGTACCTACTTTGGCCAATCTCGCTTCATTTTGTTGGAAGAAGGAAACATATTTGTTAAAGAACACTGATGTCTTGACAAATGGAGAGATGTGCTTGCTTTATTTGAGTGGCCATCAGTGATGGTGTTAAAGAAGCACGTACGTTAGAAACAAGACTGTTGAATTATACTCCATCAGTTGGTGATTCTGTAAATTGTTCGAAAATTTTTCAAAATAGGTCTTGTAAGATTTTATTTTTCCTGAAAAATAGGCATTTCATTCGAAAAAAAAATGCATTCGATGATATGATTTGTTGAATTGCGATTTGAAGGGAAATCCAGTTTCCATAGAAAAAACATTTGTTAAGCTTAAAGTTAAAATAAAAATTGCTTTAGGGACACACAAAAAGGATTTAAAAAATTCTTAGATCTTAAAAAGTTTTAAAACTGGCTTAAATGAGCACAGCCATGACACATTGTCATACAAAGATTGGTTTGCCTTTGAAATATTAGAGACCAGAACATTTTTTTTAGTAATATTGAAGAGCTACGGGAAAGAACGATCAAAGTCAATTTCTGGAGTTATGATGCCATCTTCTACGTTTCTAGGATGCAAATCAAAATATGGGACGATTTCGAAAAGAATGATAATGGTTAGGGTTAAAATTGTGAATTACCTTTTTATCTAATGCTGAGATAGCTCACCGGTTTTCCGGGGTCCTTACTAAAGAAGTACGGAAATTTAGTTAAAGTCAATTCTTTATTAATATAAGCTTTAAATCAGAAATCTCTCTATTTTAACATCTAAAACCTTCCGCCTCGGTCGATTCCTCGCTATAAAATATAAACTTTCATACTCTCACCCTCTTAGCTTCGCCCTTATCCACGGATGATTGTAGATGGGCTGTACCTCGGCGTGTATCCTGATCGGGGTCCAACGGATTGAATAGATGAAACTGGTTCAGGAATCACATACGATTCTCGTACGCATGAATCCAGTAAATCACGGACGAATCCGGCAAATCACAGTCAAAACTGGCAAATCACAGACGAATCTGGCAAATCACGGATGAATCCGGCAAATCACGGACGAAGAAAAGTGGAGTGCGGGGGACGAGCTTTGATCCATTTATGTGTCATATTACTATCGTTTCGATGAACGGCAGGATGTTGGTTGGCTGATAGCAACTAGCCTAATTCACCATCCAGGTCCTAGACCATCATTGATAATAGAGTCGTGGAGGCGGCAAGGGGCAACCGCTCTTCTATTTGCTTGTCAGGTAAAATTCACAATCAATGTGCTTGATCGTCGCCCACTTGCTGCTTTCAGTGCAGTTCCTCCTTCTGCGTACTTCGTATATATTACCTAATATAATTTCTCCACACCTAGTTCTTGTTGTTGTTGTTCTTCGGTTAGCGTGGGGAATTTCTGTTAAAGTGCTATTGTTGATCTATTTGGTGACCTTCGGTAGTCAATTGTTGATTGCAGCTCGCGGTGTGTACATGATATGTGTTTCGGAGCACGAGAGGTAAAACAGATTTTTTCCAACGAACTTATAAGGAAATAAAAAAAGACTCTAAATTTTGATTTGGGAAAAACCTTTCGGTTAAAAAAAACCCAACGTTTATTCTTCACTATCGTTCGCTAACTAACTACTGAAAAATACATTTCATTTTTACAAAGCTGACTTGCTGTCCCTTGTATTAGTATTAGTAACAATGTTGTTATATAAGAAATATAATATAAGTAGTGATAGTCTCCTTTCGATGCAGCTGTCCCATCTGATGGTTTTTCTAAATTTGTATTGCTGTTGCAGATCATAGGTAGGTTGTTTCTTTTACTCGTATGGTTCCATACGATACACTCCCGGCGAAAACGAACGTTTTCCAACTAGGTCTAAAGTTGTCCTCCGAGGGCTGCTTAATCCATAGATTTCTTCAGGCAGGGTTGCACCTTCATCCATCATTCGGTTTGCTTTCCTATAATATATAAAAAAAAATTGAGATTATCCTAGCACTACCTGAACTTCTCATAAAAACCTCCACCATTTGGTTCTGACTACGCTTTCCTTATGCTGTCTTTGTAGAATGTTCAAATGAAGCTATCTGATAAATCAAACTATATTATCGTTACTGACTATATGGCGATAAGCATAGACTGCTGTTCGGTACTTACTGGTTATAATTTGATTCTATAAGCTATTCGTATCTATATGTAACTGTCCAATTCCAAAGGTGTACTAGATTTGCTAATGCTGTCGAATGCTATTTCACGACTGACTCTATCATTATTCTGGGCCTTGCGTCTCTACTGGTAAGATGCATATCTTCTGTACTGGTCTAACTAGCTGTCCAGTTTCTGTTCGTACTACCACTGATCTCACTATTCCGTCTCTACTATGGATTAATTTATCAACTCTACCCATGGACCACTGTCCTGGTGGGAGATTCTCATTCTTGATAATAACTAGCTGTGCAATCCTAAGACTTTCCTTTTCCCTCCTCCATTTTTTCCTTTCTTGTAAAGTCACAAGATATTCCTCTTTCCACCTTTTCCAAAAATGCTGTACCATGGTCTGTCTTTCTTTCCATAGCCTTACTCCTTTCATATTTGTATCGCTCATTATAGCAATTTGAGGTGGTAAAATTATCGGCTCTCCTATCAAGAAATGACCTGGGGTCAAAGCTTGAACATCGGTTGGATCGTCATGTAGAGGATAAATCGGCCGTGAATTTAATACGGCTTCGATTTCAATCAACAGCGTTAAAAATTGTTCACCTTCCAGTATTCGCTGTCCTACTATCCGCTTAAGGTGGTACTTCATGGACTTGACCGCTGCTTCGTATATGCCCCCTTGATGTGGAGCTGCAGGTATCATAAATATTAGAGGTCTGCATGAATGTATTCATTTGATCTATTCACACTGTTCCACTACTTCAGTGCACTCAATTTACAACACAATTTTAATAAAGTTCACTCACAAAATGAGAACTCATATAAAAAACAAAACCAGTACAACATTCACTCTCTGATAACAGAACGGGTGCATTGCTTGTTTCTTTTCTCTTTCGTGGGTGCTTGAAACAAATCAAATGAGTGCACTTCTTTCGCTCTGTATTATTATGAATACTCATATTATAGTTTGAATATTCATAGTATGTTTTGAATATTCACAGTTTGTTTGTGAGTGCAATTCTATTGCTATTTGGATTTGATTTTAAAATTGGAGGAAAGGTATATCTATACCATTTAAAGTGAAAATGTATTTGAATAATGTAAGTTCAATTTTGACCAAATAAAAGATTAAACCTGGATTTTAAAAGAAAAAATTTAATTTCACTTAGGAGCTGGCAAATGACTTGGGTGTTTCAATGGGAAAATATTTCTAGTGGATGGCGGCGGCGCGCGGTATGGTCAATTCAGAACTCTTAATCAATTAAGGTATTAAAGCCCAAATTATGAGTGATCGATTCAATCTTGTAAAAAATACTGACTGTTATAGGTCTGACGTTGTCCAGTGAGTGTTATGTTAATAATTCTACACTTTACCTTCGTCTTAAAAAAACATGCTTTTACCAAAGATATTTTTAGGGGCTCTTTTTAATCTTGGTTCTTTTGACTAATGAAACGTTTATTTGAAGTTTAATTGACAAACTTCTATTTTCATACGGTTTTCGGTAATATTTTACCTGATATATACTTAAAAATAAGTCATGATTACATAAAAAGGTCTATAACTTTTCTTTGGGGTAGACATATCATTTTGGATTTGTTGCCATTAGATTCAGCAACCTCCCCCTGTCTCCACGGCTTCAAATGCATCTTCAAAGAAAGCCAATGCGGGTATAGCCAAAATTGGATTATGAAAGATTATAAGTAGGTACATGTATCGTGAAATCGAATATCAAAGTACGGCTGGCAGGTTTTGTTTTAAGCATTTCGGAGGGGTGGGGGTTAAAAAGTTCTTCTTTTTTTATTTTCAGGATTCTATCCTCTATAATTAACTAAATTTCTATACCTAAACATCACAATCTTGACGGTCCGATTAATTGAACTCAATATACACTGAGTTACAAAAAAAGTGGCGCAGTCATACCTTTGGATGTCTTGTTATCATTTTGATAATATGCCGCTATGTTTTTACAGAGTTTTATTTTTATTCAGTTTTTTTTTTATTTTAGATGAATAATTACTTACTTTTATGTTAATAAACAAAACTGTATTAAAAAAACGCGTTTTTTAGATCACATGTGTTTCTTAAATCACTTAAAAATATTGCAAAATTTCAAGGTGCGCCACTTTTTTTGTAACTCAGTATATAAGCATTTTACGTCAACCTTATCATCCCATTTTTGAAGATTTTCAACAAAACAATAAATAAAAAAAAAATAAAGTATCCACAAAAACGCCGATAAGGTTTGCTCAAAAGCCTTAGATGAACTATGGGTCACATTTATCGGATCACCACGATAAACGTCTTGAGACTTAGGGAAAATGACATAATAGGAAAACAAGCTGGTTTGAACCCCCCACCCCTACCATAGACTTAGAAAAAAACCTGCCAGACTTTTGTATTCGATATCACGATAAATGTACCTATAATCCCTCATACTCCGATTTTGGTTCTCCATCTGTTCCCAAAATATGCTGTCGGCTCTTGGTCTATTAGTTAAACCTTTGTTATGTAAATTTTATAATTTTTTGGAAAATGCGTTACTATGTTTTTGGCGCAAAAACTATGAAAACACTCAGTCCCCTGGCCTCAGGCCCCTTGCACCTTTAACTGACTGCCATCAGAAATTTTCACTTAATACTGTTTTTCCTTGAAAATATTTACTTGCAAAACAAAAAGCACATTAAAGTTTGTTTATCTTTGTATAATAAAAAACAAAAAAATGGTTTCAATGTCCATTATAGACTTTAAAATCATCCAATCGATGTGCCCCGAACCAGTTTCATAAGAAAGAAAATAATACGAAGATGGTGTTAGACATTTGACCACTAAAACAAGGCATTAGGCACATTCGGTCCATTCATAAAGTCGATTTTAGAATTTCCCATACAAAAACTTCTTTTCTTTGTCCAACAAATAAATCAAAACGTAGGTACCTATTTCTTTTTTAAAACGTAGTAATACACGTTGCGTATCCGCTAATTCAATAAATCTTTACATACAACATACATAATTCATATAAATATACAGAAAAACATCATTCCAATACACATTGCTTGCTATTGCTATTGATAAAACACACAGCATTCTCTCAAGACCACCCAATCTAAATTATGAATATTCACTTTTTTTGTGAGTACACCTGATTCAAATTGTGAATATTCACAAATGAGTATTCATTCCCTTTGGGTACAATGCGCTGTGGGTTTGTATGAAAATGAATATTCAACTCATATTGTTTCCAAACACCAAGTAGTACACTCATTCTCATTTCAAGAAGTGAGTAGAATGAGTTGAGTGCAGCAAATATTATTGAATGTCTCAAATCTAGTTTTAAGACATTCATGCAGACCTCTAATAAATATCCATTCTGTCCCGTTATTGCTTAGACGACTAAACAATTCGCTTTCCTGCCATTCTTCCCATGATCACTTTATTTCTTTAGCCGCTCCCACAAAGGACGTGCCATTATCGCTGTACATGCGCTCACATCTTCCTCGCCTGCTAATGAACCTCTCATAGCAGGCAAGGAAGGATACTGACGTTAGATCACCCACCAGATCAATATGAATTGCTCTCGTCTTAAGGCACACAAAGATGGCCACCCAGGTTTTCTTTAAACTGATTTGTCTCCCTGTTCTGTCCAGTATTTTTGTCATAAAGGGTCCCGCATAGTCCACACCTGTATGAAGGAAGGGCTTCCCTGGTTGTAGCCTGTCCGCTGGCAATTCAGACATCAACTGTTGCTCTAGTCGATAGTTGTAGCGAGCACAGATAACACATTTATGTATATAGTTTCGTAACTCATCTCGGATCTTTGGAATCCAAAAGCGCTGTCGTATCACCTGTGTCATTAATTGTATTGACCCGTGTTTGGTTTTTCTATGGGTGTCGTTGATGACCAACCAAAGCAACCTGGTACCATTGGGTATAATGACAGGATGCCGCATTTCGTATGCTTCGCTAGATCTGTGTAGTCGCCCACCTACACGTAATATAACATCACTGTCAAAGATTGGTTTAAGTGACTCAATCTTGCTGTCCTCTGTTAGCTGTCCATTCTTTTGCAGGCTCCTAATGTCCTTACCGTAACTTTCCTCTTGTGCTCTTCTGATGAGGTATCTCATAGCTGTAGCTCTTTCCTCCGGTGTCAATGCTGTCGATATCAATAGACCTCTTACCGGTCTCCCTATTTTTTCCTTTAGCCGTCGTCTTTTTGCTCTCATTCTTAATTTTTGTATATACCGTAGAACATACCCTACGATATTCAACGCCTTATTCAAATCACTAGCATATTCTACTACCGGTACTCCTATTTTTTTTATCTGGCATCCATATGCTCATTATTTCCTTGGCTATTCCTATGGCGCACACGCACATTTCGCTTTCGGCTGTCGCTGGCACTTTTAATTCTAACGGCACTACTGGCCATTTGCTTTCTGGCTGACATAGCCACGATGGACCATGTAGCCATAGTTTATTATCAATTAACTCAGCTGGCATAATACCTCTACTTAACAAGTCCGCTGGATTATCCCTTGTACCTACGTGCCTCCATTTCCCTATATCAGTACTTGTTTGTATTGCTGATACCCTATTTGCAACGTATGTCTTCAAATCACGCGGAAGTTTTGGTAACCAGTGTAATGTCACCATGGAATCGGTCTTAACGAATATTTTGCGTCTTCCCATTCCATTGCTCTCCTTAGCTCTACTAGCAATCGGCTTAGCAGCTCAGCTGCCGCCAACTCTAATCTTGGTATGGTCACTGTCTTGAGGGGAGCAACTTTGGTCTTAGCTATGACCAATCTGCTAGATATCTCCCCTTCTGCTGTCGTCACTCGAGCGTATATAACAGCTCCATACGCTGTTGCCGAGGCATCTGAAAAGCCATGTAGTTGGACTTCTGCTGTCCTACTTGTCTGTAACCATCGATCTATTTTAAATCTTTCTAGGTGCTTGATTTCTTGCCAGAGATGCAACCATCGTGCTTGGAGATCATCAGGTAGCTCTTGATCCCACTCTCTACTCACTCTCCAAATATCCTGTATCAAGATCTTTCCCAAGATAATCACTGGTGCTATATATCCGTTTGGATCATATAACTTCGCTATCGCACTCAACACTCTTCGTTTTGTTACCTTCCCACATATTTGCTCATCTCGGACTACAAATTTGAATTGATCTGTATCTATTAACCACTTCAGCCCTAACACTGTGGTCTGCTCTTCGCTCTCAAATAACATTGACCTCTGTCTATCAGTATTGAATTTATTTGCCAACCACTCGCTGTTCGATTTCCACTTTTGTAGCTCAAATCCTGCTGTCCTTAATACTATGTCTAACTGCTTGATTAGTACTAAAGCTTCCTCCTCTCCATCACATCCGGATACACAATCGTCCATGTAAAAATCGTTTGTCACTATCCGCTCAACCTCAGGAAAGGTACACTTCAATTCTTTGGCACACTGTAAGAGTACTCGTACAGAATTATAGGCGGATGATGTCATACCATAGGTAACCACAGTCAACCAGTACTCTGATAATTCTTCAGTTGGTGCTTCGCGCCAAAATATTCGCTGTAAATCCCACTGCTGTCGAGCTATTTTAACTTGTCTGAACATCATCTTGATGTCAGCGCTAAACGCTATCCTGTGCCTTCTAAAACGCATTACTATCTCGCAAAGGTCTCGCTGAAGTTTCTCTCCTAGCTGCTGTACCTCATTTAGTGAAACTCCCTTGTTTGTTTTGCAACTACAATCAAACACCACTCTAAATTTCTTAGTTACACAGTGGTGCGGAATGTAGTAAAGCAGCTGTCCTGCTATCGGTGGTTCCGTCACTCTAGTCATGTGCCCTAGTTGTTCATATTCCTGCATGAACTGCACATACTCCTGCCTTAGGAGTGGTTCACGACTAAATCTTTTTTCAAGGTACATAAAGCGCTTTAATACTATTTCGCGTGAACTACCTATCTCGTATATGTTAGGTTTTATGGGAATTGTTACTATGAAACGACCTGTATCGTCCCTAGTTACTGTCCTTACGAAGTTATCCTCCACTTCTTGCTCTTCTGCTGTCCTTGAGGAAAAGGATCCTATTTGGTCCATTTCCCATAGCTGTCTTATAACACTGTCCATATTTTCTAGTTCTATGTACCTAGCTGTCGATATGCTGTTAATTCTTTCACTGTCCGCATATCTGGAATCCCCTCCAAATATTACTGTCCCAAAGAGTGTCTGCATAGCAACAAAGTGCCCTATCGGCCTTGTTATGGTGTTTACCATTACCTTCGCAAAGACTCTAACCCCTAATAGAACGTAAAACCCACCCATCTTCCAATAATTTGGATCCGCTAAAGGAATTGCATTATTCATTTGCAATGGCTGTATATTTTCTTGTGGGGTTACTGCTGTCCACCTGAATTCTTTTGGCAGAACCAAGAAATCTTCGGTAATAAATATACCTGATTTAAACCATGGCGCTAATCCTATGGTCACTTGCTTTCGTAATTGTATAGGCTTTCCTTCTATCCCTATCACCCTTTTATTCGTCATGCTTGTCGAAATATTGAATGCATGGATGACATTATGCATGTCGGCTGTGGAAGAAGAATTTAAAACATTGGAATAGTTTTGAACTATATGCTTGTTGATTTTATTTCCCCTGTTGGGCTTAGAGTTATAAAAAGGAGTTTTAACTGGTTTTGGCTGTCCACGCTTTTCTGGTTGGCTGTCATCGGCTAGTTTTCTTTTCTTAACTGCTAAGCTGTCCGGGTCTAGTCAATCGCTCTTCCTCTTCTTTTGCTTCAGAATCTCGGCTGGCATCATGATAGTTGATTTCTGGTCGTTTAATAGCGGGCATAGCACACTATTATGTAACTGCTTATATGGGCAGCGAGGACATGGTTCCTGGAAACATGTATCCACATGGTGTCCCTTCTTCATGCAGTTCGCGCATAAACCGTGTTCACGAACGACATCTCTTCGTGCACGTAAGTTGAGCTCCTTGAATCTAGGACAGTCATACAGCTGATGCCCTTCCTTGCATATTTCACAGAAATGTATGCGAACTCCCCTGCTTGTACTGGGCTTGGCTGGCTGCATTTGCCTGGCTGCTCTTGATGTTGTCGCTGTTCCCACTGTAGTTGCTGTCCTTGCTGTGGTTGTTGTTGTCGCTGTCGTTTGTCCGATATTTGGTTGTTGTACATTTTTGCTAAGCTGTCGTTTAAATGCACTTTTGGCCTTAAAGTATTGTTCTTCTGTAGCGATATGATTCCTCTCCATCAATGTCGGGTTACTGGTTTTGCTGTCCAAAAACTTCTCGTGTACCTTGAGAAAGTGTTGCCATGATTCCTCCAATCTATCCAGACGAGTACTCACATCAGTGCTATCCATTTGAGGAAATGACTCATCCTCGCTACAGATCACCATTCTTTTGATGCTGGCCATAGCCGCTTCATAGGTTTTGGAAGTAGTCATTCTACTGCAAATAGGAAGAACAAAATACAACTTGATTAAATGTTGTTCACCATTAACAGATCTCATTTTAAGTTTATCGCGCCTAACTTGGTCTTGCCCATCAAGAACCGTTTAACACACCTTATTTGGTCTTGCCCATCAAGTACCATTTAACGCACCTAATTTGGTCTTGCCCATCAAGTACCATTTAACGCACCTAATTTGATCTTGCCCATCAAGTACCATTTAACGCACCTAATTTGGTCTTGCCCATCAAGTACCATTTAACGCACCCAACTTGGTCTTGCCCATCAAGTACCATTTAACGCACCTAATTTGGTCTTGCCCATCAAGTACCATTTAACGCACCTAATTTGGTCTTGCCCATCAAGTACCATTTAACGCACCTAATTTGGTCTTGCCCATCAATTACCATTTAACGCACCCAACTTGGTCTTGCCCATCAAGTACCATTCCTGATCTAATTTTTATTTAAATTTGCTTACTTTCAACTGCCCATAAAATAATTTAAACCACTACACTGTCCAAAGAATTTAAATAAAAATATATAAAACACCACTATGCGCTGGCATATCTTCACAGGAAAACAATAATTTTTATTTAAATTTGCTCACTTGCCACTGTCCATAGAAATAACTGAAACTACTACACTGTCCCAAGAATTCAAATAAAAAAAAATATAAAAAACATCACTATCCGCTGGCATATCTCAAAAGGAAAACAATAATTTTTATTTAAATTTGCCCACTTGCCACTGTCCATATAAACAATTGAAACTACTACACTGTCCTAAGAATTAAAAATAAAAAATATAAAAAACATCACTATCCGCTGGCATATCTCAATAGGAAACAATAATTTTTATTTAAATTTGCCCACTTGCCACTGTCCATATAAACAATTGAAACTACTACACTGTCCTAAGAATTAAAAATAAAAAATATAAAAAACATCACTATCCGCTGGCATATCTCAATAGGAAACAATAATTTTTATTTAAATTTGCTCACTTTGATTAGGTACCTTTGTCACTTTTGTTGTAGGTAATTGTTTTATTACTGTTTATGATCTTGTTATTTTATTTGTTACTTAGGTATATTTTGTTTTATTTATTGCCTTTTTGTTCCTTTTGTCAACTGCTATATTTTTGGCTGCTGCCACACTCAACTTTTCACAATCAACTCATTCAACTCTGAGTTTTGTGTCGCTTAGACACTGTACGCTTTCGTGGCTGTTGTTATGTATTCGCTGGTGTCCGGTTGTAGATATATATTTTGCACAAGCTGCTCATGCTACTTTGTCGTTGTATGTATATTCTGGTGCGCTGTCGGTGTATTTTGTTGCTGTTGATTTGAATTTATATTTTAGTGTTTTGGTTGTGTGTATATGTTTCTCTGTCGTCTGGTGGTATAGATGGTTTGCGCACGCTATCTATTTATTGCTGTCTATTGAATGTTCAATGTGCTGGCTGTATAAGTATGTATTGCTGTCGTAGTATAGATGGTTTGCGCATGCTATCTATTTAACTGCTGTCGCTTGAACATTACTATATGCTGGCTGTACATTTTTGTTGCTGTCGTAGTATAGATGCCTTGAGCATGCTATCTATATTAATTGCTGTCGCTTGAATACTTCTATATGCTTGGCTGTACATTTTTGTTGCTGTCGTAGTATAGATGGTTTGCGCATGCTATCTATTTAACTGCTGTCGCTTGAACATTACTATATGCTGGCTGTACATTTTTGTTGCTGTCGTAGTATAGATGCCTTGAGCATGCTATCTATATTAATTGCTGTCGCTTGAATACTTCTATATGCTTGGCTGTACATTTTTGTTGCTGTCGTAGTATAGATGCCTTGAGCATGCTATCTATATTAATTGCTGTCGCTTGAATACTTCTATATGCTTGGCTGTACATTTTTGTTGCTGTCGTAGTATAGATGGTTTGCGCATGCTATCTATTTAACTGCTGTCGCTTGAACATTACTATATGCTGGCTGTACATTTTTGTTGCTGTCGTAGTATAGATGCCTTGAGCATGCTATCTTTATTAATTGCTGTCGCTTGAATACTTCTATATGCTTGGCTGTACATTTTTGTTGCTGTCGTAGTATAGATGGTTTGCGCATGCTATCTATTTATTGCTATCGCTTAAATGCTCAATGTGCTGGCTGTATATTCATTGCTGTCGTAGTATAGATGCTTTGCGCATGCTATCTATTTATTGCTATCGCTTAAATGCTCAATGTGCTGGCTGTATATTCATTGCTGTCGTAGTATAGATGCTTTGCGCATGCTATCTATTTATTGCTATCGCTTAAATGCTCAATGTGCTGGCTGTATATATTCATTGCTGTCGTAGTATAGATGCTTTGCGCATGCTATCTATTTATTGCTATCGCTTAAATGCTCAATGTGGGATTTCAACTGTAGCTTCAGTATTCCCCTTTTTAACGCTGAAAGGCTAAAGATATAATAGTGTATAGATGTGTATATACTGTCGTAAGTATAAATAACGGGAGCTTAACTGTGACTTCAGTATTCCCATCTTTGACGCTGAAACGCTAATGATAATAATATAAATGTGCATGCTGTCTTAAATATATATAACGGGAATTTAACTGTGGCTTCAGTATTCATATCTTTGATGCTAAAAGGCTAAAGAAAATAATATATTATTATACGCTGTCATTCTTACTCTCTGCCGTATCGGTTATTTTGCTTGTATCTCATGCAATTTTCACTCTTTCACTTTATTCAAAACCGAGCTAGACACTAGATTTTTAATACACATTACGCTTTCGTTTAATTTATATATATATATTTTTTTTAAATTAAAATAACACTTTCCGCGTTGTGTGGACTGTATGCCCTTAGGTCGCTAACTCAATTTATCCGGTCGATGGACCAATGTTTCGGAGCACGAGAGGTAAAACAGATTTTTTCCAACGAACTTATAAGGAAATAAAAAAAGACTCTAAATTTTGATTTGGGAAAAACCTTTCGGTTAAAAAAAACCCAACGTTTATTCTTCACTATCGTTCGCTAACTAACTACTGAAAAATACATTTCATTTTTACAAAGCTGACTTGCTGTCCCTTGTATTAGTATTAGTAACAATGTTGTTATATAAGAAATATAATATAAGTAGTGATAGTCTCCTTTCGATGCAGCTGTCCCATCTGATGGCTTTTCTAAATTTGTATTGCTGTTGCAGATCATTGGTAGGTTGTTTCTTTTACTCGTATGGTTCCATACGATACAATATGAGTGCATGCGGTCGGATGGGTAAGTATGTCTATATTCCAGGTGTGTAGTCAGGTGGGGACATGTATGTAGATAAATATATGGGGTAGGTATTTATGGTTGGTTATGGAAGTTGATGGTATAGGGGATCGTTGCTAGGATTGGGACAGATGCGTAGGTAAGGGAAGGGGGGGCGGAGTTGTAATGCTTCATTACAAAATACAGAGGGAAAGATCATAAGTAGCCCAAGAAAAATCTACAAATAAAATGCCAATCTGTAAAATTCCAATTGAAGATTTTAAAATGCAATTATCTTTATTCGTGGAACATGGAATACGCATGCAAAAGTCTACAGACGAATCTGGGTGCCGTAAAAGTTAAACAAAGTCAAATGTCGAATATACTCGTTTTTCGCACTTAACTTTGAAACGTTAAAGGCTATTAAAAACTGTGAT
The DNA here is from genome assembly GCA_963921185.1 of Dasysyrphus tricinctus. Lineage (NCBI taxonomy): Eukaryota > Metazoa > Arthropoda > Insecta > Diptera > Syrphidae > Dasysyrphus > Dasysyrphus tricinctus. Next base: position 81,802,074 of record OY992531.1, read on the forward strand.
TTTCTCAAAAAATGTTTGACACATTGACGAAAATATTGCAGTACTCATGTGGGAAAAAAAAAATCAAAATTTTCAAGTAATTTCCACCTATTCGGTGCACCATATTGTTTAATATTCAAGGCGAAAAATGTTTACCTTGGCCTATGCCACCCATTAAATCACTAATTTACCCTTAATTAATTAGCTTTAGGCCTTGAAATCAAAAATTATTATTTTTGGATGCAAAAACCATTTGCACGCAAATAATGCCTTGAGGTTAATATATATATTTTTTTTTGAAGTGTAAGCCGGAACATCAAACAAAAATTATTCACCACACTTTTTTTTGCATGCAAAACAATTGCCTTTCCATTCTTTTGCATGAAAATTCATGACAGCAGTGATTTTTACTGCATTAACATGTAATAATTTTTGGCATGCGAAAATATTTGCATATATTTTTTTTGTTCACTCTGGTAAACTTAGTTCTTAGTTCCGAAATGTTTTATTGAAAATATTGTATACAAAGTTTGTGCATTCTGTTAACCTTTTGTAAAAAAAATTAATTTCCTTTTCTAAACGTGATAATTTCAAAGAGAACATTTTTTTAAAAATTTCGTCAAAAACATAATTCCAGATTTTTGCTTAGAACTCTAATATAACAAAGTTGTCATAAAATAACTCATGCTCAGTTTATAGATTGCAATTTTATCTACAAAAAATATTGGGGTCTATCATCGTATCCGTTCGGAGAAATCTCCGATCGGAGAAAAGTTCCGATCGGAGAATTAATTTTGTTCATGGTATCCGAATCGTAACAGAAATATAGACGCGCACCGACGCATGTAGTTGACATAAAACAATAATGTATGTCAAATAAATAAACATTAATTTTCATTGTGAAAGAATCATGGAAAGTGCAGCACTATTTTTGGAAGCAGAACGGTATGAGCAAAAAGCTTCTAGTAAAGAAAAGAGAAGATCCTTAAGAAATACAGCAAATATAGCAGATTCCATGTTTGATTGCTTTTTAACAAATTTTATTTTTTTCGTCCGCATACGCCAAAGTTCCGCAAGCATTTGACTGTCGGAGACAATCGGAGAGAAAAGTAACAAAACAATCGCCATACACCGCATGAAATCGTGACACGTTGCTTTCATTTTGACATTTCAACGCATACTTTGAATTTTGTCTGAGGAATCTACGATTGAGTAATCGGAACGGCTATGATGATAGAAAATTCGTAGATTTCGTACAAATCGGAGAAAAATTTGTTACGATCGGATACGATAATAGACCCGATTAACACGCTTTTTTCCATACGACAAAAAGGTAATGTATCGAAAATACTAATTTTTCGCTTACCACTCTTAAACGGTTGATGTTAGAAATTTTATGTTAACACATAGGTAAGTTTCTTGTAGATTTTAACACTTACCTTTTTTAAACTATTTCCACCATTTTTATAAAGTTACCAATAAGAGAAACTAGGAAGTAAAAGTAACTAAAAAAAGTAACCAACCAATAAATTGTAACTTTTACTGGTTACTTTTGACTTTTATTGGTAAGTTTTACTATGTAAGAATAAAAAATTTAGTTTTACCAAAAAAATTAATTGAATTTTGATGTTCGAAGTCTTTTAGATTTGAATATTTACACAAGAGGAGGTGGCGAAATTTTCTACCGCTCCAGGAGACAGAGACCTAAGCTACGCCACCACAGCGTTGAGTAAGTGATTGAGCCAAAGATGTGGGAGATGGATTTTTTCACTGAAGGCAAAATGAAAAATTTGGTAATAAGCTAGAATGGCGAAAGTAGTAAGAGCATTAATACTTGTCGGATACTTTTAATCTGTGATTTATTTTTACCTTGAAAAGGATTTGACCTTTAGTTCTTGTTGGAGTGGATAAAGATAGATTCAATTTATTACGGTCAACATGTTTTTGACTATAAAAGCTTGATAACCCCATCAATCTTTTTAAGAGAGCTTATTGAAATCAAATGGTCAGAGTAAGACGCAAATATCCTATCTTCTCTGTACTGCAAATCGTCGACATTCTCTCAAAAACTCGTAAGTCAAAATAAAAAAAAAATTATTAGTAGACACAAAAACCGCTTGAAAATTAACAAAATGGTATTTTTAGATACTAAATGGTTTTAAAACTGGTTGATGGAATTAAAAAAGAACCTGAAACAGTGGCAGGGCATTGATATTTGAGTTCAGTGATATTTTTTGAGCAAACACATAATAAAAAGTCATATATGGACTTACGAGGTTTTGACAGAAAGCCGACGAAACATAATTTGGGCAGTGTAAGCGAGGGGTTAAAGATTGCGGCGACCACTCTGAGGTCTAGGTGTGTGGTATTGTATTCCTATAAATTCACGCCTCGTGCTATAATGCTTCTTCAAAAAACAGTATTTATTTCTTCAAACTTGATCCGCTTGTAGGCCAAAATCATAGATCCAACGATTTTTTAACTGGAGGATTTGACACTTGGTTTGCAACGAAATGATGGTGTTCTATAAGGACAAGTTCTTAATACGACCTTCACACTGTGAATATCAATAATATGTAAATATATTTAACCGAAATGATGGCTAAAAGTTGTGGAAAAAAATTAATTTCTAATGATAAAAATTACACATACGCCATAGAAGCCCTTAATGGTTAAAAGTTGCCGGAAAATAAATTCCTAACGAAAACAATTACGTATACGCTATAGAATCCCAAAATGACTTTGGTTTGACATCTGCGCTTGACGTTTCCTAAATAAAATCATATCCAAAAATATCAAAATTGAAATTAAACATGCGCGTTTGTGTGTTGTATTGGCATTCCGGATCGAAGAGTTCTTCCATTACGAATCAAAAACGACACCACCATTATTAGTGCGGTCACGAAACCGAATCCCGTGCGGCTTTTTACGGGGATATTTTTTTATGACAGGAATTCATAATTCATTCCTTACAAATTAACGATGAAATTTAGCTTGGGAGTCATTTTTGTATAATTCTGTTGGTTGGACGCCATTTTCAAAAATGGCGCCCAAACTATGGAAAATGGTAAATTAAAAAAAAACTCGTATATTATTTGGAAAATTTCCCTGATCAAAATAGCGATTTATGTCTTAAAAGAAAGGTTTTGAGTAGGCGCACCTTCGGATAAAATTTCAGAGATGCCACTTTTCGGGAACATACTTTTTTATATCATGGTGGAACCTCTACTTTTTGACCATTCTTAATATTTAACATAAAAGATTTTCGGAAACTCCTCCAGATGCCAAACGCGTGTTGGGAAATATAAATCGATATTTTGAAAAAAAAAATGTTGAAATATCAGTGCTGCCAATTTACAGGAACATACTTTTTTATGTCAAAATGTGAAACTTACCCTTTTTTTGTAGTTTCGAAAGCGAAAAAAGTTGCGGAAACGTCCCGAGATTCAAACGTGTATTGGAAAAATAACAGTTGATATCTTAAAAGATAATTGGTAGACGCACCTTTGGGTAAAATGTCAGTGTTGTTACTTTTCAAGAACATACTTTTTTATGTTTAGGGTTGGGACTTCTACTTTTATGATATTTTTACTTGCGATTATAGGTACTATAAGGCAAGTTTTGGATTCGTGCAAAAAAAATTTTTTGAGATAACAATCAAACATGATATTACGATGATAGGGAACACCAAAAAAGTGGGTGGCAGAATTCTGTCTGTCTGTCTGTCTGTTCGTCTACAGCCTAAACGGCTCGATCGATTTTCTTCAAAATTGGTACAAAGTGGTTTTTGGTGATTATGCCCACACGTTTTTTTCATTTTTTTTTTTAGAATCAAAAATAACGGTACCTGCCATACAATTTTTTTTTAGCAATTTTACATAATCGTATTTTTCTCAAAAACGGCTCGACAACTTTTCTTTAAAAAAATTCAATAAATTTATTTTAGTAAAGGCTTTCTTTTGGTGGAATACCATTTTTCAGAAATGGTTATTAATGGTACCTCCCAAAGAACCATTTTTTTGATTTTTGATTTTCTTCAAAACGGTACGACCGATGTCAATTATTTTTTTTACACAGAAGCTGAATAGTTTTGTGTACCAAAATTTTTGAAAAATATTTTTTGGATTTTTAAAAAATGTTTCAAAATTTTTTTTGTAAAATCAAATATTTCGAAAACGACATGATCGATTTCCTTGAAACTCGGTATTTAAGACTTTTTTAGTACTTTCTAAAATATTTTTAGAAAAAATTTTACATATATGAAAAAATAACGGTACCTTCCATACAAAAGTTAAAAAACCGCAAAGGAAAATATTTTTTTGCTTAAAAACGGCTCCTACGATTTTAATTAAACTTTTTTCATATACTAAAACTAGAAAGTTCTACTACTAAAAATTATAAAATTTTGCATTTAGCAACTATTAATAGTACCTGTCATAGAACGTTTTTTTTATTTTGAATTTTCTCGTTATCGGCTAAACGGATTTAGATGAATTTTTTTATGTACAAAATGCAGATAAGATCAAATAATATTGCATATCAAAATTTTCAAAAAAAAAGTTTTTGCATTTTTAAAAAAAGTTTCAAAATTTTTTTTGGAAAATTTGATATCTCAAAAACGGGTTGACAATTTTTTTTCAAATTTTGTTTTTATATACACATATATACTTTAGATTTGCATACCAAGATTTGTTCTTAAAAATGTTTTAAGAATTTTATATATAAAAAATTAATTTTTTTAAAAACCGCTCCAACGATTTTAAATATTTTTTCCCATACAATCATATTCAATCAAGAATTAAGATGGCATTCTTTTTTTCCACATCAAACTGTCAAAAGAGTTGTTTTATCCAATTTAAAAGTCGTATTTCATGCTTCTCTACATTTTTCTCTCATAATTTCTATGTTTTTACATACAATTTTCTGAAGCCCACAGTGTCTTGAACATAAGAGCAAGTACGTGCGACCCAGTCGTGCATTTTATTTTTGATATTTTGGAGATGAAAAAAGTTGTGGAAACGCCTCCAGATGCCGTTTTTGAAAATAGCGTCCAAGCAGCAAGATTGCAACAATGACTCTCAAGCTAAATTACATCCTTAGCATGTCAAACATAAACTACAATGTTTCGGTTTCCTGACTGGACTACAGATTTGGGCACCATTTTTGAAAATGGGGTCCAAGCGACAGAATTACAAAAATTACTCTCAAGCTAAATTTCATCGTTAATATGTAAGGAATGAATTCAAGTCATAGAAAAGGTCTCCGCCAAAAAGCGATGTTGCAGAAATGTAAATATGTATTACAATGACAGCAATGAGAAAACGTCACGTCAAAGGTAGAACTAGTTTAATCAAATTGAAGGTGATCTTGACTTGTTCATTCATTCATTGGGGCATATTCATAGACATTTACGAAATTTCAATACGATACACTGGAGCTTTGCAGCTTAAACAATGTCTATGAATATGCCCCATAGTGCTTTAGAACTAAGATTATAGTTTGAAATTTCGTATGTCGTACAGACTCAATGTTTAGTCATAAAATCATCGAACCAAAAATGCCTCAAACTCCAAATTCAAATCCACGGTAATCCACACGGAAACAAAAACCCTCGAATATTGGTTAAATTTTTAAATCCTTCCCACATACATACAAACGTACGCAACGCATACATTGTGCCTTTTTTTGGCTCATTAGTCTGAATTGGGTGAAACATTTTTGACGGCGAACAATGGGACTGTTTGTATAGACAGTCGAAATAAATTCAAAAAATTATTATTTTCAAAATACTTAGAGCCATTTTTTCAGTGCAGATCATCATCCTAGTTTTGGGATTAAACCTGAGTTAACTCTAAGAAACATGTTTTTAGTCAATTTAAATTCAAAGTTGAATCCGAAAGATCAACTAAAAAACTGCTTCTAAGTTAACGCAGCAGGGTTGATTTATTTTTAATAAAGCTTACTTTTAGTACAGTACTGAAAAACTGGCCCTTATGAGTGTTGGCTTTGAATATTTGAAAAGTTCACATTTTGCATGCGGAAAAGAATCCGGCAAGACGGATTTGGAGTGGGTGAATGAACCTGGTTCAGTGAGATCATTTTTTATTATTTAATTTAAATTATTTAGTTCAAATTGCAAACTTATCTACCCCACTGTTGGACAACCGACGACGAGAAGTTATTACACCATGAACTTTAGCTAATGGACAAAACATGCAGAGTGTGTCCGGATTTTGGTTGATTTAAATTTGGTATGGTAGCATCATCATTGGCGTCATCCTTTTGCAAGGCCAAAAGATAAATAAAAGTCCTTCGCACATCCTGTGCAGTGCACTCTGCCACTACCGCGTATATACCCTGTAATTTGTTTAATGTGATTCTGCTGTTCTGTGGCATGGCGTGCTTTTTGAGGTTTTCCATTCGCATCGTTGACTATAGAATTTCATTGCAGAACCAATGCCAGGCCAAGAGATGTTAAACAAATTAAAAAAAAAGGAAAAAATGAGAACCTTCCAATTGCCTCTAATGGCATTGGTCACTCGCATATGTATACAACATCGATGCTGTAACAAAGCCTATGTTAGCTTAGTTTATGAGGCTGGATTTTACAATAAACTTTTACTCCTTTTCTAGGATTGCTGATGGGTAAGTAATAAAGTCCAGAGATTAGTAAGTGAAACCAAATTGAAGCCATCGGCTTTCTCATATAATTTGTTCGTCGCATCGGTCGCGTCGTCTGCAATACGGACCAGACTAATGGGTAAAGCATTTAGATGTTGATACTGCGGTAGTCATGGTCTTCCGGTCATTTTGGAATAAACTATCAGACCGGAATACTGTTAATGCAATTTACATTCGTCATCGACACATTGGTTAGAGCAAAAGAACACAGTGGATTAATAGACTCAGAGTTTAGTGATTTCACAGGCCTTTTTGTTCCAATAAGATCAAGAGCAGGGCTGTCGAAGTACTGCAATTGAAGCATTTGTACTGCTTCTTGAAACTCCGTACTGCCGTACTGCTAATACGACCAAAGTACTGCTTTTTTGAAAATTTGTTCACAGAACATTTGCAAATCATAATCCTATCCAAAAAGCCTTAAAATAAATAAATTAAAAAAGTCGTAGATTTATTGAACAGAATCTCGCGTTGCCTGTATATCGCAAGTAAAAGATTCGAAACTCTGGAACTTTTCAGATTTTCTTTTATGATCCGAAAAAAAGAAGTTTACGGACATTTTGATGTCATTTGAAATAAAATATTCCACACACGTCAAAATGCAGTTTTTCACCCATCTGTCAAGCAATTTTAGATTATATTAATGGATCTCTAGCCCAGGAAACCGTAAAGGAGTGTAAAATTAAGTTTTTTGCTAATTTCACGAAAACTATCAACTTTTTGAAATGAAGCATTAAAGTAAAATTGTAGCTTATTCAATTCTATACAAACAAAATTATCATGCTTTTTCTTCATACAACCAATAGATTTAAAGTAAAGCATGCAGGATTTTTATGGAGTAGCGAATTTAGTCCAAAAATTTATTAAAATAGCATTAATAGATCAGTTATATTTTTTGTACTATATGCGTTTGGCTACGTTTTCTCATGATAAACCAAGTTATTGTGGTGTCCAGGCTAAGTAAGGCCACCATCTGGAAAAAGGAGTGGTTTCAATTTATTTAATAACCTTATGGAATTTCATTTTACAACAAAATGACGAAAATCAACTTTAAGGCAGTAAAATTATCTAAACCTATAGGTACCTAGGTACTGATGAAGTTACAGCGGGTCAAATTTGGTCTATTAAGGAAGTGAAAGAAAAAAAAAATAATTACAATAAATATTGTATGTAGCTCATAAAATTCTTATTTAGATTTTAATGAACAATATTTATGCATTTAAACAAAATGAAATGCATTAACAACTATGTTTGTAAATATATATTTTACTGCCGTACCGCTGTGTACTGTTATTTTTTTCCTCGAAGTACTGCTTTCTGAAAAAGTGAAACGACAGCCCTGATCAAGAGTTGAATTTATGAGCACAGTTAAAAAGGATTCAACAATACTTATAGAGAAATATTGAGCCATTAGTCTCTAGTCCTTGAACAGCTGAGCATTACTTTTAATGGGATCATTTATTGATCAATATAGACATTTTTGTAATGCCTAAATAAAAACTAACAAATCATATTTTTTTGGCCCCAAAGAGGACAATAGATGTATATTCTAAATAATATGATTTTTTACGGGCGATAAATGTATATGTAGGTACTATCAAGGCCACAGCCATGGGGGGATCACATTCACAAGCTCCTTAAAATTTTTGCGACTCCAACGGTCTTAACATGCACATCGGAAAGAACTTTTTCGACAGTGAAACGTCTTAAAACTTACCTAAGGGATTCTACCGATGAAGATAAACTCTTAGGCTAGTCGCGCACATGCAACTTTCAGTTTCGCAACTGTTTGGTTGCAAAAATGAATCCTATTGACTCATATGGGACAGCGCGCACATGCAGAAACTATTCAGTCGTCGATTCGAGCAACTTTTCAGTTTGTGTTTTGCCACAAACTGGACGATTGCCTGAAATCGGTTTTTCAATTTGTGTCATATAGAATAATATGTAACTGCGCGCACATGCAACCAAATAGTTGCAGATATTTTACCACATCGTTGAATTTTGTTCTTTCCAAAGTGACTTATGTTCTCTGTGCGAAAGAGAACAAATTTATCTTTTCTTTTATTTGCTGAGCAAAAGAATAGGACGAAGGCGATTATATTTTTGTTTGTATGTATGGGGTAGAAAACTTTAATAAACATTGTCGGTGTGTTGGTTAGGTTCGTTGCGATTGCTTGTGGAGTTGCTCATGTGCGCGCTCATCGGTCAACTTGTGACTAAACTGTTTTGTTGCAGTAGCAGTTGCATGTGCGCGACTAGCCTTAGTGTTGGATTTAATCATTGTATATAAATTCTATAGTATTCTCATGAAGAAAAAAAGCTCGTGGCCATCTATGCGTCCAAATGTAATACTAATTTTTGTTAAGGGATCTCGGTAAGGCGATCACAGCGAACCTATCGACCAAATGTCAATCTACAAAATCGTGTTTCATGAGAATACTATAGATTGGATATACAATGATTTAATGTCAGTTCATCGACAAATTGAGACTTACACTGAGGAAGCTTACATATGGAAAGAATCTATCTCTCATAGGAGTGAGTTTTGGGTAAATAATTAAATGTTTGACGTTTAAGCAAAGCTTACAATTCCCATGCAAAAGAAAAATCAAATTTTCCCATATATTCTGAGCTTTATTTTTGTATTTTGTATAATATTTAAGACTTAAAATGTTTGCCTTTGCCTATCCCATTGAGACATTAATTAACCCCTTATTAAAAAATTATAACCCTTAAAATGGAAAACAATAATTTTTGGATGCAAAAACAATTTGCATGGAAGTAATGCTCTAAGGTGAATATATTTTTTTGTTTGGAAGTGTACATATTTTTATTCACCACACTTTATGTTACGCGAAACAATTGCCCAATTGTTTGGTAGTTCTATGACAGCAGTGGTTCCTTTCGGCATGAATCTATAAACCAATCATGCAAAAAAGTAATTTTGTATTTCACCTCAATAATTTTTGACTGCGAAAATATTTGCATAGATTTTCGCACGGGTACTGTAAACTAGACTTTATAGCAACGTATTTATTTTCACGCAAAAAATGTGTTTGGAATTTGTATTTTATAATAATAATAATAATAATAATAATAATAATAATAATAATAATAATACCCCTGCGGGTAAGGGGTTAGAATTTTCTCGAGGTAAGGCATGCCTGTCGTAAGAGGCGACTAAAATCCAGATGCGGGGTGTCGAGATAGTGCTATTAAAACACCATCCAATAATAGACTATCCACGATCCAGGAATGAGTGATGTGTCACACATAACCTCTCCTTATTCAAGACTGGTGTACGTAGTGCTGAACTACATCCTAAGAGGTGCATCTATTTAAAATACACTGGATCTAGAGAAGGAAAATCTCGATAAAAACCTAGCCCAAAAAAAGCTATGAACCTTGCATAAGGTATAAAATGCACCCAATATATGGTGAAAATGAACACAAGAAGAAATACTCAACAGCCGCTACCCGAGGACGTCGGGCACGCTCTGGAGCCATCGCTGGAGGTGTCAGCATGCGAACCGATGGCGGCCACGTGTCGGAGCGGGCACAGGCCTCACAATTTGTTACCGCCGAAATAGAAATAGAAAGAAGTCAACAAAACCCCCGCAACCCTGCTTCAAGTGTTTTGTCTGGAATACCAGCAACCACCGCTGCAGGACTTACAAGACAACGTATAAAGTGGTCCAGAGAAATGAACAAAGCCGTAATACGTTGTTTTTACCAAGCCACCAATAATGAAGATCTCGATGCACAACACCAAGGACACACCATAGGATATAGAAACATCATGTATAACCTATTTCTCCAAGAATACCCAGAACTTACACACAGACTTACGGAACAGAATTTAGCAGACCGCAAGAGGACCATAACTGCAAGAAACTACATCACCACTGTCGAAATCCAAGCAATCAGAGAAGAAATAAATGCAAACGTGACTCCGAATCAAGCAAGAACTCAACCAGAACAAACAACAAACTCTACTGCAATCGCCATCCAAAATCCACCCGTTCCTTCGGGTATAAATGATAATAACAATGAAACCCAGACCCAAGAAACTGAAACCGGAACAATAAGAGAAATACCACAACAAGTAGAAACAACAATAGACCCAGTTTTATATGCCAACTTTCAAATATATCTAATAGAGTACACTAATACGGATCCTTCTTGTAGACCACCAATTCCGAGACTGACGTTCTCTCATTACTCAAGATCGAAAATTAAGGAAATCAACGAACAAATCATCCCAACTTTCCTACAAAACGAAACTGACCTAGAACGAATCCACCTAATTCTTTACTGTGCGGCAATGGCAGTAACGAAGACTCTTGGTATAAAAGAAAGGCGACCAAATGAAAACGGTCGTAATTCTAACAGCTTTGCCGAACCAAGATGGCAGAAAAGAATTAAGAGTCAGATTCAGAAACTGAGAGCAGAGATTGGAAAACTCAGCGCATACCAACACACACCAAACCTCAGATTGCAAAGGAAAATAAATAAATTCATTCACAGCAACATGCAATCTATGACTCCAAATTTGCTCACAGATGCCATAGATCGCAGAACACAAAAACTCCTAGCCTACTCCCAACGGTTAAGAAGATACATCGAATCTGATAAAAAGAAAAAACAAAATAAGCTCTTCAGCACAAACGAAGGCAAATTTTATAAACAAATAGCTAAAGATAATAAACAAAACACGACAGTAGAACAACAATACCCACCAATAGCTGAAGCAAGAAGATTTTGGACTGAGATTTGGGACAAACCTGAAGACCATAATAGAGCATAGTGTGGAACTCCATCGAGGCCAAGCTCTCGGAGATGGTGTTTTCCTACACCGTGACGGCAAGCGAGGGACCCTACCCTAGTTTTGACTCTGGTGAGATGCTCAGGGGACACAGGGTTATCAAATGCGCGGACTTGTTCTCTAGGGATTTCCTTAGTAGCTGCATTGCTAAGATTAGCAATCACTGGGATGGCTTGAGGCTCAAGCTCATCCCAGCTAAGGATATCCCTAGACAACCAAAGGCGCGTATCTGGTTGCCCCTCATGAGTATTAAGCCAAGCGGACAGGAGCTGATCCGCGGTCTTCAGAGGCTAAATCCGTTGATTCCGATGCGGGACTGGGCAGTCATCAAGACTGAGGAACCGCAGAAGAACAGCGCTTCTTATCTTCTGAAGATTAGCGAAGAAAGTGTAGGAGAACTTGAGAAGGCTGACTTCAAACTCCGCTTTGGCATCAGGTTTGCCAAAGTCAAAATTCTGCCCAGTCAGGGTACAGACCCCGACAAAGTTGATGACAATGTCGAGTTCGACGATGTCATCGATGGAGTCGAGGTCCCCAGCGAGCCGCCGGGCCCTGATTGTGCAGAATGCAATCAAAATTAAAAACGCGATGCTATGCTGAGGGTCATTCAGATTAATCTGAAGCACTCGAAATGTGCATCAGATAATCTGAGGGTTTTCCTGAGTGAGGAGAACATTGACGTCGGCATCATACAAGAACCGTGGGTTAACGGCCGTAGAGTGAGAGGTCTCCAAGACAGCCAGTATGATCTGTTCTACAAAACCGCAAATCAAGACCAAGGTAAGCCTCGAACTTGTATTTTAGCTAAAAAACACTTAAAAGCTTTTTTGTGTCCTAACCTTAGCACTTCCGATCTGACAGTCGTCAGATTGGACGATAAAAATGCAGACGGCTTACTGGTGGCCTCAGCGTACTCGGCGCACGACAGGCAGTCACCGCCGGAAGAGTGGCGCACGCTTTCGTCCGAGGTCAACACGAAAGGGACAAACCTCCTGATTGGATGTGATGCTAACGCACGACATACTCTCTGGGGTAGTTCGGAGATTAATGAACGAGGTGTCTCTTTTTAATTTTATTATTGAAAACAACTTAACTGTATGTAACAGAGGTACTACTCCTACTTTTGTCTTTCCGAGCTCGGATAGCTACGAAGGGTGGGAGGACATACTTGATATTACCGTCATTAATAATAACTTTAAGCTATCAGTGGAGAATTGGAGAGTATCCCCTCTTAATTCCTTTTCGGATCACAGATGGATTCTCTTCAATATTAATTTCGAGTCTGAAACCCCTGCTCCCTATAGAAACCCGAAAAGAATTGACTGGAAGAAGTTCAGCCAAATCGTAAATTCCAAACTGCGCAATATACCGAATCTGAGTCCAGAATCAGTTATAGATCTAGAAGCAATGGTGAAAACCATTGAAGTGTCTATGAACACTGCTTTTAAGGTCTCTTGCCCAGTTAAATATAGCCGTAAAACCCTTCCTCCATGGTGGAATGAAGACCTGTCTAGTCTGAGAAAAATGACTAGGAAGATCTTCAATATCTGCCACAGACACAAGTTTTACCAACCTTATAAAGACTGTTTGAAAGTCTACAAGCGTGCTCTCGCATCAGCGAAGAAACTTGGTTGGAGAGAATACTGCCTTTCTATTGAGAGCTTAAAAGATTCCGCAAGGCTTAGCAAAGTTCTTTCTAAGGAGCATTGTAATCCTTCGTTCTTGAAAAAGCCTGATGGATCTTGGACAGTTTCTCCGACGGAGTCCTTAGAACTGCTGATGACGACACACTTTCCGGGCTGCGAGAATAGCAACCCCGAAACGCATAGAACTTATAATTTACCTTTAGCTCGTGTAGAGCATATCAATACCGTTATAACAAAAGAAAGAATAGCCTGGGCTATTAATACTTTCTCCCCGTATAAATCTCCAGGCCGAGATGGAATTCTGCCAATCATGCTTCAAAAGCTACAAGATTTGGTAGTCCCACGGCTAGAGATGATTTTTAAAGGATGCCTCCTTCTCAACCATGTTCCAGAGTCTTGGAGACATGTAAAAGTGGTTTTTATTCCAAAAGTAGGCAAGCGAGGACACGAATCCGCGAAGGATTTTCGTCCAATTAGCCTAACCTCTTTTGTACTTAAAACTCTAGAGCGTATTCTAGACACACATATTAGAGACATACTTGTGGAATGTCCTCTAGTAAACTCTCAACATGCATATCTCAAAGGTAAGTCGACCGAGACGGCCCTTCATGAAGTAGTGCGTACAATTGAGAAAACCATCAACTTCAAAGAATATACCCTCGCTACATTCTTAGATGTAGAAGGGGCTTTCAACAATGTGCTAACCGAATCTATTCTTGAGGCACTCGTTGACTTTGGTGTAGAGGACTACATCAGAGAATGGATAATATCCATGCTCAAAGATAGAAAGATTCATGGCACGTTAGGTAATGCAAACTCGACAAAACACGTCAGGAGAGGAACACCCCAGGGCGGTGTTCTGTCACCACTTCTATGGCTTTTAGTCATGAACAAAATCCTCTTTAAACTGGAGAGATGTGGTGTGAAGGCGGTTGCGTATGCGGACGACTTGGTATTATTAGTGTCAGGGAAGTTTACTCCTGTGATAAGCGAAATCACAGAGATGGCTTTGAGAAAAGTTAGCAACTGGGCTACGAGTTGTGGTCTAGGAGTCAACCAGAGCAAAACTGAACTGATGCTTTTTACTACCAAAACTAAGATACAACCCTTCACTCCACCCCGACTTAACGGCCAAACACTCTCACTATCAACCAGTGCAAAATATCTAGGTGTCATCCTAGACCCTAAGTTAAACTGGAAATTAAACATCGAAGAACGGGTCAGGAAGGCCTGCATAGCTTTCTACGCCTGTAGCAAAACCTTCGGTTAAAACTGGGGCCTTCAATCAAAGATGATCCTATGGACGTATACTGCAGTGGTACGGCCGATTCTAACATATGGTTCGATTGTCTGGTGGCCCGCACTAAATAAGACATATAACATCGACAAACTAAAAAAGGTTCAAAGAACAGCTAGTGTTGGTACCACAGGGGCTCTTCGATCTTGCCCAACGGATGCCTTAAGCGTTTTTCTGCACCTTCTACCACTTGATCTACACATAAAATATCTAGTATCTTGCAGTGCACTAAGACTTAAAGAATCAAATTCTTGGGTTGCTAAACCTTATGGTCACAGCAATATCACAAATTTGATTCCCGCTGATATACTTTCGACTCCCACTGACTACCGCGCTCCTACAATGAGCCTCAGTAAAGATTTTAAAGTCTTATTCCTATCCAGAGGGGACTGGGATGATGACGCCGTGACGAGAGACTTCGACACAACTATCTATACTGATGGCTCAAAGATGGAGTGCGGTGTTGGCTCAGGAGTCTTCTCTGAGTCTCTCAACATCTCCAAGTCATTTCGGCTACCGAATTTCGCTAGTGTATTTCAAGCTGAAATACTGGCAATCAGGGAGGCTTGCAAGATGCTAAAAGCAGATCCAAACCAAAATCGTAATACAGCCATCCTTACAGACAGTCAGGCGGCTGTTAAAGCCATTGATTCGGCTACATCATCCTCTAAATTGGTCCAACAATGCCGAGATGAGCTCGCAAGTCTAAACATTAACCTCAAGGTCACTCTTATCTGGGTTCCTGGTCACAGTGGCATTGAGGGTAATGAACGGGCAGATGAACTAGCCAGGCAAGGATCAGCCCTTCACATCTCACTTGCGGAAAGAGTCTACATTCCCCTTGGAGTTGTGAAGGGCAATATATTGTCAATTTTCCTTAGAGAATTTAACCGTAGGTGGAGCAGTTTGACCAACTGCAAAATATCCAGAACGATCTGGCCCGCCTTAAATAAATCCCGAACAATTGATCTCATATGTAGACCCAGGCGGGACATAGCCAGGGTCGTAGCAACCTGCACTGGACACTGGCCAATTGGAGAACATGCGGCGAGGCTGGGTATTCCTTACAATACTCACTGTCGCAGTTGTGGAGACCAGCAAGAAAAGGAAACAGTCCTACATTTTCTCTGTAAATGTCCAGCTCTAGCCAGAATGAGAGCACAATCGTTTGGAATGGCTTTTTTTGACGACCTAAACGAACTTTCCGAAATGAAGATCAAAGACTTGATCTCTTTTCTTAACGCCACGAAATGGTTCTGAGACAGAAATCTGTTGCGTTCTGCATCATGTTCCCCCCCAGATCCAAGGTCCGCGAGTAATCGGAACCCGGGTTTCTGAGGAGCTTCATGATGCTCAATGGCAATGATGACCACATGATCTGATCGATCGCTTCGTTGCTACTCTACAACCTGCCGAGCCCGGCATAATGTGGCAAGCTCGGGCGAGATGCGATCCGATCGAGTGAGTGTCCTATGACCCCAACTCACAAGATACATTAACCATGCTCCACAGCCGTCCTATTTCAAAGCAAGGAACGCTTTTATCTACTTTCATACACAGGTCAAACGAGTTATGGTATCAAAACGGCGCAATCCAGTGCTAATTGGGCAACAGCGAGTGTTACGCTCTTGCCACCATTTTTACCTACCTACCATAATAGAGCAGCAAATTGGCTACTCCAAGAATCGCTCGACCACGAAAATATCCAACCAATGTTTAACAGAGTTGTCACTGAGAAAGAAATCACGGACATAACCAGGAAACTAAATGACTGGAGAGCGCCTGGACCAGACCAGCTGCAAAACCACTGGCTAAAACATTTCACCACTGCACACAAGCCCCTTGCTGATGCTATCACACTTCTGCTTAGCAGAGAAGCTACAATACCAAACTTCTTAACCATCGGAAACACATACCTGATATCAAAAGGAGAGACCTCATCCAATCCATCCAAATATCGCCCAATAACTTGCCTTTCAACAATATATAAAATAATAACAAAAGTAATTAGCAATAGAATATATGAACACGTCCATTCAAACAACATATTAACAGCAGAGCAGAAAGGATGCACCAAAAATACACAAGGATGTAAAGACCAACTCATCATCGACTCTGTAGTGGTGAAACAAGCTACTAATAAATGCAGGAACCTAAGCATGTGCTACATAGACTATCAGAAAGCATTTGACTCCGTCCCTCATTCTTACCTCAAGGATATACTACTTATCTACGGGGTGAGCAGCGACATCACAAACTTCATTGCTACTGCCATGAAGAGTTGGAGAGCTCTGAACCCACTAAGTAGGATGCTTAATAAAACACCATACGGATACAAGATTAAGGGTAGATCTAGCATCACCACTATAACCCATCTTATGTTTATGGACGACATAAAACTTTACTCAAACAACAAGGATCCACTCCACAGCCAACTAAATCTTATCACAAACTTCAGTAAGGACATACACATGAAATTTGGACTTGATAAATGTCGATCTGTCCACATCAATAGAGGAAAAATAACAACAACAGAAGGATTCCCTATCAATAACGAGGAATGGATTAAAGACCTATCGTCAGAAGAAAATTACAAATACCTGGGGGTATACCAATTGAGAGGCATTCAACACACTCAGATGAAGCAACAACTCACAAAAGAGTTCGAAAAAAGAACTGAAAAAATCTTGCGGAGCCAGCTCAACGGACCCAACAAAATAAAAGCCATTAACACCTGGGCAATTCCACTTCTAACGTACTCTTTTGGCATCTTGACATGGTCCAACGCAGATATTGATAATCTGTCGCGATTAGTCAGAACTAAAATGACCAAATATCGATGTCACCATGCCCTCTCAACGATGGAAAGATTATAATCTTCCCCGCAGTCAAGGAGGTCGAAATCTTGTGGATATCAGGAATCTGCACATAAATAAAGTCAAAAACTTACGGGAATACTTCCTCAGCAATAATAGCTTGCTATACAAAACCATCGCCGAAGCAGATAGCTCTATAACCCCATTAAACCTATCTGGAGAGCTCAATCTCCGTGAAGTTGTTACCCATGATAACCTACTCCAATCCTGGAAGGAGAAAACAATTAGAGGTGCCCACCCATACCAGCTAGAGCAGAGTCATGTAGACAAAATGCTCTCCAA
Organism: Dasysyrphus tricinctus; assembly: GCA_963921185.1. Lineage (NCBI taxonomy): Eukaryota > Metazoa > Arthropoda > Insecta > Diptera > Syrphidae > Dasysyrphus > Dasysyrphus tricinctus. Next base: position 81,819,660 of record OY992531.1, read on the forward strand.
CAACTGGCTACAGAAAGGACGACTTTATGCAGAGACTGAAGGTTTCTTTGTTGCCATCCAGGACAAAATAATTGCAACAAAAAACTATAGAAAGTATATCCTCAAAGAGAACATCGTTGACACGTGTAGAAAATGCAACAGACCTGGAGAAACAATAGACCATATAATAGACGGCTGTCCTGCAATAGCTGCAACAGATTATCTCCACAGACATAACAACGTAGCAAAGATAATTCATCAAAACCTGGCATTGCAGTACAATCTCATTGAAACCAAAAAACCCTTCTACCAATATAACCCAGCCCCCGTCCTCCAGAATGACACGCATAAGCTTTATTGGGATCGACCAATCACCACGGACAGGGCGATATCTGCAAACAAACCAGATATTGTTCTCTTCGACTGCCAGAAGAAAGAGATAAAAATAATTGATATAGCGATTCCTCTAACAACAAACTTAATCACCGCATACAACACCAAAGTGAGCAAATATACGGACCTAAGCCTCGAAATGGAGAGAATGTATAGGGGATATAAAACAACAATTTTTCCCATCATAATGTCATCAACTGCTGTTACACCGAAAAGCCTGCCCAAACATCTAGAAGAACTCAATATCAAAGGAGAATTCACAACAATCCGAAAAGCTGTAGTCCTAGAAACATGTAACATCACGCGTCGGTTCCTACAAAACATAAACCATCACTAAATTGAATCAATAGAATAAATCCAGCCAAAGGGCTAGAACATGGTCTAAGCCCCAACAGAGCCTAATCCCTTGGCGTAGCCCGGGATAGGTAATTTCCAATCTTATAGAGGTTGAGGAATGTATGTAAACTCTATAATAATAATAATGATTTTAACTTTATGCCTGTAAGACCTTAGGTCTTTTAAATGCAACGTGACTTGCACGGCACTAGTTAGAAAGAGTAGGAGGATAGGAAAGATTTGGCACAGTGGATTGAGATCAAGGTGTTTATTATCTCATTAAATCTCACGGGTGGCGTCCAGTTAATCTGGGAGAATATAGAAAAGAATGCTGCCAAGAATGGGACTCGAAATCACACCTCTAAGTTAGCAGTCAAGCACTTCATCCACTGCACCATTGCCTCCCACAAGCTTTAATATAACAAATCATTTACAGCACAGACATTTTTTTTTTTGACTATTTTTTTTCACCCCAACCTTTGTTTTACTCAAAAGAACTGTTAACTTAGCTTAAATGGTGAAATATTTTTTTGAAAAATTATATCCCCCCGAAATAATTGTCTGACTACGGCCTTGGGTGCTATATATGGCAAGTTAAAATTGAGCCCGAGACTTGCCATTACGATGTAGTGAAGACGAAAAACGTGGGTCTCACAAGAATTTATTTTTTTTAAACTTGGTACAAAGTTATTTTTGGTAGTCCTCTCCACAATTGTTTTTAATATTTTTTAGTTTTTTTTTTTTAATGTTCAATTGTTTTTTTTTTTTTCAAATTCGGTATTTAAGGTGTTTTTAACACTCTCTAGGTTCTAGAATATTTTAAGAAAATAAATTAACTTTAATGAAAAAAAACGGTTCCTTCCAATACATTCCTTACAAATGAAGGGGAGCTGCGGAGAGTAACGATCAGAATCCCATTCTTCCGATTCGCAGAGTTCAAATTTAAATTTTTTAAGTAAAATATTTTGCGCTCAGGTTAAGTGATTACCATTCTCAATAACCAGTTCAAAACGAAATGATTACAATGCTCCTGTTGAGAGACGAATGAAAATTGAAAGTCGAATCGGGTTCACTCAAACCAGGTTGACTCAAACCAGGTTGACTCAGACTGTTTTGACTCAAACCAGGTTGACTTACCAGGTTTAACCAAACCAGGTTAACTCAAACCGAGTTGACTCAAACCAGGTTGACTCAAACCAGGACCCAGGTTGACTCAAATGTGATTCGACTTGAACCGGGTTGACTCATCCCAGGTACGTTTGGATTGAATGAATGAATGAAATATTGGGCTTATTGCACCGCGGCCTTAAGATCTACTGTGCCCCCACCTAAGACTGGATGAGATTGATCATCTTACAATTCTTCCTCCAACATTATTTCTCTCAGGAATTTTAGAGAGAAAAGGTCGCCCTCTTCTACTTGGTAGTGTCCCAGGTGTTTTTTCCTTTGACCCCTATTACACGATGATTCTTTGCGTCTGACTGTTTTCGAATTTTCATGGGTGCGAAGGAGAAAAAACATCTGATTTCACCTTCGCACCCATCGTGTAATAGGGGACTTTTTAGTTTGCAATGGCCAGTGAGGAGACCAGTTATTTGTCTGTAAAACGTGCACGGTTGTAGCTACCAAGTTAGTTTTGTCTGCCTTAGCTTTGGGAGTTCTTTCCAGTTTGTGGAAATTTTTAACCTCCTCTTGTTCTTTTATTTTGTTTTTATAACATTTTCTCCTGTGGCACAATGAAGTGTGACACTGTTGTCAAGGATATTCAGCTTGTTCACCCACTCCCAAACTATTTTCGAGCTGATGGTGTAAGCGCTCAGTGCCTTAAGTGCGGGTCGACTGTCTGACATAATGGCAATGTTTTGGTTTCGGTAGTTTCTTTCAAGTAGACTGCCCAATCAGATAGTTTGGTTCTAGGCCCAAAGATTCCAGCTCTCTTCAGTTGTTCTCGAACCATCAGTGTTCTACTTGATGGCATTTTGTTTGAGAGTGTAGTTTATTGTTTCACCTACTCACTCCTTTTTGCTACTGAAAGTGGTATTTCTTAATCATGCTATCTCTTGGAATACCATAGGTCTAATCATCATGGTGTTCATTCATCTAAGGATAGTTGGTTTGCAGCCCCATAATTTGCCTGCTAGTCTCTCGCTAATCATGCGTGATTTTGTTGCTTTCCCGAAGGTTATTTTTACGTGTTTATTCCATAGGAGTTTACTGTCTAGCGTGTTTACTGTCTAGATATTTAACCTCACTTTTTTTTTGATTACTTCGCCCCCAACCAAATGGTCTTGCTAGTGCCTCAGCTGTTCAAGTGGTTAACATCAAACCAATCCATATGGATATGGTGCTGGGCACATCCTTCCTTACCAGAGCTTTATTAACCGCATCATGGGAGGTATTGTCAAAAGCACCTGCTATATCTAGGAAGGCAGTTAGTGCTATTTCTTTTGCGTCTAAAGCTTTCTGTAAGGCATTAGTGAGTTCAAACAGAGCGGTTTCTGTGGATCTGCCCACTTTGTAGGCATATTGGCGTTCGTTGAGGGTCCTGTCTGTCTACTAATACTTCCGATCTTATGAAGTTTTCGACTATTTTTAAGTACAAAAGAGGGTTGTATCTTTTTTCCCCATTTTAGGAATAAAAATTACTTTAGCTCTTCTCCATAGGCTTGGTATATACCCAAGAGCTATACGAAGCATGCTAATAAGATAATGCATAAGATGATATTTACCCTGTGGTAATAGGGCTCGAAAGATGCCATCCACACCTAGTGATTTAAAAGGCTGAAAGGACCTAATCACCCAATCAATCCTCTTACTTGAACAGAAATTTGCAGCTGACTTCCAGTCTTCTTTTTTTGGTTTTAGAAGTGTTCTCTCTACCGAGTTCCCTTCCTGAGGTAGACTGCCTGGAAAGTGCGTGTTAAGCAGCAGAGTAGACCTCTGCTCCTACGTTTTGACTGATCCGATGTGTTTTCAGTCCTACGCTGAATTTACACAACACGACTGTCAATTGTCAAATTTGACAGACTTTCTGCTTTAAACCTGTCCAGATTAATAAAATTCTCTGTCATTCATTGCATCTTCTAAGGATATTTTGTTTAAGTTGACAAAAAACTAAATAACAAATGTTTGCTGTCGCGAAATATATATTGATAAACCCTCACACACAGAACATTCATACAACGTTAAGTGCTCCAATTTCATTCACAAACTTTGATAGAGGTTAAGGCTATAGTCGACTTCCTTTCAATTGCTAATTAGCCGTCATCGTCACCCAGTCAAGCATTAAGCCAACATAAGCAACAATTTACTCAGCCACAACCATAATCCAGGCCGAGCAATCCCAGAACTCCGTTTATGATACACATCTGTCCACCAGGAAAACTTCGGTCAGGCAGGACTCACCAACTCAAAATCTCTACAGCTACAGCCTTCAATGTTAGCTTATAATTTGCCGTTGTTTACTCGACCGCCCCGTAATTGGATGCTAAGTACTCGCAACAGGAGGCAGTCGCACCATCACCTCTCGCTCTCCATGTTATGAATATATTTATATGAATCATGTGTTATGGCGCTGTGAATGCTTGATCATCATTTCTACATCATTTGAATGTGGTGTGGGATGTTATATGTTTTTTTCTTTTTATCCAAAGATTTTCCGACATTTTCCAACGGAAGGATCACAAGCTGGGTTGTCATTTTATTTCGCATAAAATAAGGCGAGTCCGTTTGGTCGACGAAGGAGGAACGAAACGGACAAACAGCAGTTCTAAAGGGCTAGTAAAATAATAAATGGCAGGACACTAATGAAATGCAAACAAACAAAAATGCTTAGACAGATGAGAAAAATACAACAAAAAAAAAGGATTAATTCTGGGTGGTGGACGGATGGAAGGAAAAGGAAGAATGGAAATGGAAAATTTGCATGTTGCTCGCCATGTTGAACATATTTTTGTGTAGGTATTTTTGTAGATGCATGTTGTGTTGAAAATCTCTGTGTAGACTATAGATGTCCTCCTCATGTCCTGCAAATTAATATCTCAACAGAAAATAAGCAAACACAAAAAAGGAAGCCATCACGTGGCAGTAAATGGGATTCGCTAACGATGTTGTTTTGATGAAAATCTGTGCTTAGAATGTTGTCCTACACTTTTCTATTTTATACCTTTGTACCTACTTGTATATGTATACATCCCACTGCCACCCACTTCCACCCATCACTACCCATCAATTCAACGTTAAATGTTTGTCATTTAGGGTTGTTGATCATATCATAATTGGATGGCTTGTTAGCCTCTTGATAATGTCTTTTAATTAATTGGATTCGTTGCCCTTTTCACAAGTGGGTAAAAAAGTTTATGATATTTTTTTTTCTTTTAAAAGAATCAAGTGCACCTTCATAGCAAAAGTTTCCGCGGAAAAAATACGTATTTTTTTATTGAAAACAGATGATAAGTAAGGAAAATGCGTTTGACTTTAATTAAGGGTTTTATTATAATATGTAGGAGGTACATACTTGTATACTTCTGATTTTTAAATGAGAAATCTATTAAAGAAGTTGATGGGAACCAATTAGAAACTTTGTAAGCCAAATAATTGAACTCTATTTTATTTAAGAGAATGACAAGGCTTCCTATAGAAAAAAGGCAACTTGTTTCGTTTTCAATTTGAAAAAGTTTAAAGCTGTTGTTAAGTAGACGGAAATAAAATGACAGAATTTAATGGTACTTTTAGCAGATAATCCAATACTATTTACTCAGAGATTATTCATTATCCGTGCCAAAGAAATGTGTTGCAATATTTTTTTCGCGAATTTAAAAGACGATTAGGATGACGAATTAACTTGAAAACCTCGAACTTTGGATTATGCGAATCCAATCAAAATAATACAAACAAACGAATTAATTATTTTACAATAAATTGTGCAACCGGCACACGCGAAAAATATGATCGAAATGACTCAACTGTCAAAACGATCAGGAAGGATGGGAGATAAAGATATAGACAAAAAAATACTGCAACAACACTGCAACTACGATGCAGCCAACCGGCTAGTCAGCTGGGGGTGGGTTCGCCGAATTTAAATGCGAATAAAAAGAAAAGTAAATAATTCGAGTCGAATAAAAAAAAGATTACGATGGTAAAAAGGTATATCGCCAGGAAACTTTTTATGGTTGTTTGCCTTAACCAGTAGCTGAAAATGTTTCTTCAATAATTTGAAAGAAAACACAAAGATTTGAATCCCTGATGGGGAGTTTAAAAGTTTATTAAAAAAAATGTCTGGGAGACCGTGGCTAACGCCTGGATTAAAACCCAGAATCTTTTCAAGATAAAAATGAAATATAAAAGAATAATTTTTGTTCGAAGACCAATTTAAAAAAGAAAAAAAAATGAAACAAGGTATAAAAAGAAATCAAGAACAAAGAAGAACAAAGACCAAAGAATGGACCGCTATCACCGGTCCCGAAATCAAAGACAAAGAAAGCTACGTTAATGGATCACGAGTCTCACAATTTTGAGATTTAAGAAAACCGAAATTCAAAGGCCAACCGAATAACTATTTTTCAAATATTTTAAACTAAAACGAATTAACTACTAAAATTTCACTCTACTTATCTTTTCCTCGTTGTATCAACCTGCTTCCTCTTCCTTTTCCTTCAATATTATTTTCGCCCCGTTCTGGCGATCGATAGTAAGACTCCTTTCATAAAAGCGAGCCTTCTTTTTCAATATAACTCCTTTCTTAAAAGCGAGTTCTCACAAAAAAAAACTCCTTCCTCAAATATTCTTCAAAACACTTTTCACTTTTCAATTCTCAAATCTATTTTTCAAATTTCTCAACTTTCAATTTTTTTTTCTTTCTCAAAATTTTTAAAACCTCTATCGGCTATTCAGGTCAACCAAGAAGTGGTTGTTCCTGCCTAGCCTTTGTCTTCTACCGGCCTCTCTTTCACTCACAAATTCTCACGCACATACATATGGTTTTCGTGGAACTCTGTTACGGTTCCACTCCGAGGTTGAGTTCCAACGAAACTATCTCTCACTCACACATTCAATGGATTCCCCAAGTTGTTGGCGTTGTCCCAAAACTTGACGAATCCAAGGCCGGAGCAAGACATATTCACAATTATCTATATTTGAGAAAAGAATCGAAAAACTGTAAAAAGTTGAAAATATAATTCTAAGCATTCCCTCAGTTACTCTACATTTCTAACTTTTTGAAAATTATTCGAAGAAGGCAAATATTTTCTTTTAACAATTTGCTAAACCTTTTTGAGGAAACGAAGGAGGAAGGCAAAAACTCAAAACAAACTAACTATCGCGCAATCTACTATTCGGTGGACCTTTGTGCAGATTTGGGGAATGAAGGGAATAGCATTTAGCGTTCCATTCTTTTATGCGGTCGATGTTTATTATTCGATGATAAAGTTAAAGTTAAAATTGAATATTTAGGATGGGCTTGGCGCCATGTTTGAAAAAAGAAAAGTTAAATTTATGTTGATGTTATGTTGTCAGAAATCCACATTCATGTGAACAGTGTATGTTTTCATTCCCAGTTTCGTTAAGCTTCCAAGCTCAAAGTACAGATGGTGTGTGAGTCTCCAGGCCGTCCGCTGGCTCAACACGAAAGAATTAAGATGAATGATGAACCTAATTTGTCATCCTCCCCGAGCAACTCTCAAGCTCCCAGAGGACAACGGACAAAATTTTGGGTAGAAAAATGGAATTGGTTTGGGTGGAGGGGAAAACAGACAACGAGAGTTAGACTATGACCAAACAACATAGTCGGAAGAAGGTTTTAAGAACCACAGGAAGAGAGGTTTTTGTTGCGGTAAATCTTACCGTAACAAATGGAAGGCTGGGGAGTCAGCCAGTCATTAACGAGTTCATTCGGATGCCGTGGCTGGGACCTTCTTACTCTTGATTTACCCCGCTATATAGGCTCGGCCGGGCTGACCTTTTTTTTCCGACCTATACTCATGGGAACCTAATTTTATTTTATTCTAACAATGAACGATTTTGACATGACAGACCACGTACCATCCGCTGACACAGAGGATGAACTCTTGGCTTCCAGCCAGGAAACGGAATTTCGGCCATCTTGGCTGTTTAGCAGTCTAGAAATCGTTGTTTCCAGATCCTCAGCACCGACTGTGTGTCTATTACTACCATATTCCCACTCTCGTCTCGGCAAGCTTCCGTTTCGAACATCCACCCTACCGCTACAGTCCTCAATATACTCGACCACCCGCTTCGCATGCTCTGCTTTTCCTCCTGAGAAATCGGCGTTCCTCCCATCGTTCTCTCAGCAGATCTTGTTCTAGTATGCAGCATTGATTGGTAGACCTCATTTTTTGCTGCATGCGCCAGCTGACGGTTCGTTGATCCGGCGATACGTATTCTCGAGGAGATCGTAGAACTCTTCCTTGGTTGAGTCATTTTTTTCTTCCGTTGGGGCGTGAGCACAGATCAACGTGATGTTTTTAAATTAAGCTTTGATGCGGATTGTGACCAGGCGCTCGCTTACGTTTCTGAAGCCCAGGACTTCTTGCCTAAGTCTTCCCCCTACCACAAAACAAAAACCAAAGTGCCTTAGTGCGAACACTCCTTAAGTCATATTGATTGAAATTTTGATGCAACTTTTTTTTTATTAGTAACTAATAAAAGATTTTTCCACTTGGTATTTTTTGTGAATTAAGGTCATAAAATGGGAAAAAGTTTGGCCCAAGGGGCAGTTTAATATACATATACATGAATTCCAGGAAGTCCCGGTTTACCTGCTAGAGGATACTTAGGTTATTAGAGTGAGTAAACAGGGTAACGACCGAATGGATGCCGGGATAAGCAATGTTACGGACGCTGAACTTGGTTCAGCTCACTTAAGTGAATTATGGGTGACTTTGATTTGGATTTCATCTTAGTGTAGTGGGGGTGTAGGCAACAGCTGTAAAGTAGTAGCTGATGAGACTTGGTTAAATGTCAAAAGAGGATGAGAATACAATCCTCGCGTTCCAATGTTTATTCGCTATGCTATCTAGCTATCCCAAAAATTTTGAGATAACTTGAGTTGTTGTTGCGTCAGCTGTTATCAGCTGTTTTTTAACAAGGGATTACAACAACACAAAGCTATCCGGATAACTGAGAATAGCCAGCGGAACGTGCCCAATAACAAATTGACAGCTGAATACGATCGGAGGAGTCGAACAGTGTGTGAGGAGGATTTGTGAAAATAAAGTAGTGTTTGTTCCGTGACATAGCTTCATAGAATTGAAAGCCACATGTACGGTTGACATTTAGAAGCGCGTTCCTTATGGCATCAAGTTTCAAGGAAAATAAAAATTATTTCAATGAAATTAAAGCAATTAATAGTGATGCTGCAAGTTTCTTAAATATTGAAGTTCTTGTTTTTTATCTGTGGTGTGATTAAAGTTTTAAATTTTGGCATAATTCTATAAAAATAACCATTGCTTTTTTATTTAAGACTCCGCGCAATAGTTTTTTTTTGAGACTCACCTTGACACCGCTAAAGGTCAAACATAATATCGGCACGCATATAAAATAGAACAGGATGATAGGGTGAGTTCAACAAATCAGTTTTTTTGGAATAAGTGTTTTTTTAAAGTAGTTAATTACATGCAGGTTGACGCTTCCCCCAATTGGGAATTTCTGGCGGATCCCGGTGGCCAGCGGAGCGCTGGGGCCGCCACGAACATTTTTTTGCCGTAGCTGCATTTTTGCCGCAGCTGCCTTTTTCTGCGGTAGCTGTTTTTTTCGCTGCACTTGATTTTTTGCCGTAGCTGCATTTCTTGGCCATAGCTGCATTTTTTGTTGTTGCCGTTTTTTTTGTCCAAAGAACCTGGCATAAGGTTATCTCCGACGCCATTTTGTAAAGACGTCTCATTGTTGTTGCTGGAGTTTGTATCAAACCTTCAACAAGGTTAAAACTCCACCCTGTATAGCACAGACTTTTTGGTCATCAGAAGCTGCTGACTCTTTTAAAGCTGTCACGACTGGAAACGAACATTTCAGTGAAGATCTTTGTACCTGAGTTGCCCCCAGCTTCTTTTTCTAAGCGATTCGTGGATGCAGCTCTGAAATCCGTGGCAATCCACCAATCTTTACCACCGCCATCTAGAGATCCTTCACAAAGTTCCAGATATCCATGCAGTGAGTCATACGAAAACGAAAAGCACAAAAAGTGAATCCAGGTATATTTGTTGTATGTGAAAATTGTTTGAGAACATCTAAAAAAAAAATCAAACAGAGGAAAAACTAAAACCGGAGTTTCAAAGAAGAAAACAAGAATTGTGTGTGTTTTGTCATATGTTAAGTGTTATGTGTTTCGGCGTTGAAGTTTATTTTTTTCAAAATCTACATTTTCAAGTTACATAAAATTCATAATAGTCTTATAATATTATCAACCAACCTTTTTCTTATTTACATTATTCTTTGCCATATTTGTAAGTGAAGGGGGTTTTGTTCCCAGGGCCTGTCATTTTGAAGGATTTTTGAGTGCCTGTTAGTTTTGTGTTTTTTTTTGGTTGTTCATCCACCTCCATTGAGCTCAAAGAAGGTAGGGATTTGGTGTAAGCTCCATCAGAAGGCCGTCCAGTGGGAGTCCTGTGGGGAACATAAGCGAATTCACCATAGTTTAGTTTTTTTCAGTTTTTTTTGCTCTTGTTAATTTCTTTTGTTAGTTATTTTGCTAATAATAATTTTTGAAAGCGTAAAAGTTTTAAATCATCAATATTTTCATAAATTCTTTTTTTTGTTTGTTTAATTTAAGTTATTTTTCTGATTATTTTTTTTATTGTTTTTGAATGATCCCTTAGTTAAATAAAACTTCACCAAACGCCTTTTTCTGAATATTTTGGAGTTTTATCTTTTTGGTTTCGTAAAGAAACCATGAACTTTTGAGGACTTTTCAGGGGTGCGGATAGTAGCTAGGTAACTTTGGTGAAGATGGTGTGATCTGAACGCGATCATCCACCATCTTTGGGGAAATCAAAACATGGCCGCCGATTTCCAGGTTGGGTGGGTTAAGGCCACGCTGCAACGTCACCAGCAGCGCCTTGGTGTGGTGATAGTCCGTCCGCTGTCATTTTTTGATATTTCTCTGGCCTGATTTGTGTTTTTGTTGCAGGTGAGGTTAAGTTTCGGGGGCAAGATCCCCCCCATTCCGACGAGCTAACTGCCGTGCTATGCAAGCAGGCCGCGTCCTCCGGAACTTGACATTCCTTTCCACTTTCCAACCTTTTCCTTTTTCATTTTCCTATCCTTTCCTTTTTCCTACCCTACCTCTTTACCGACACTCCTCACTTCCTCTTGCCTCGCAACAAAATGGCACCCAACGTCTGAGCTTTATAGCGAAGATTTTTGTAGTCCTGGTTTTTGTGTTAGTTCTGAACCAAACTTACTGTGAATTTTTAAAACTCGTAAGTCTGCACCAGGAAAGTCTCTGACATACCTAGGTGTATTGCGACGAGATTTTGAAAATTCACAGTGACTGCGGTTCATGAGTGTTGTCCTTTTTGTTCAACCAAACTTGCTATGAATTTTTAAAACTCGTATGTCTGCACCAGGAAAGTCCCTGACATACCTAGGTGTATTGCGACGAGATTTTGAAAATTCATAGCGACTGCGGTTATTGTATGTTTCGGCGTTGTATCTTGAGTTGCTGCTAGCTTTTCAACATTCGTAAGTTTGCACCAGGAGAGTCACTGACAAACCTAGGTGTATCGCGACGAATGATTGAGGGCTTGCAGCAGCAATAGGTAACGCATTTTTTTTTGTTTATCCTTTCCCCCATCCTTATCTTTTTTTTTAACTTTTCTATCTTATTTCATTTTCATATCCTCTGTCTTGTCTGGTTAGGTTATTTGGGTACGGTGATTATGTTCGACGTTCGTCGAACTTTGAGGCCCCGTTCCAATTTTTTTGTCGTGAGTTTTGGTTTTTATTTTTCATTCCTTTCTACATCACCACTTCAAGGGGTTTAGCTTTGTCCGTCTGCAGTCTAGGTTTTCAAAGATAATATTTTTACGTGGCTGCCGGAAGCACTCCGTTTTGATAAGTGACATGAAGAAAAAAAAACACTGTTTTTTATAGTGAGAAAACAATTTTTGTTTATTTTGCAAATTGCGATTATTAAAATAGATCCTAATCATAATGATTAAGTATTCTATTTTCAAATTTTATTGTAAATCTTAAAGTTACTTTCTTTGGATAATCTAAAACATAATATCAATACTTATGTAGACTGGTACCTGTTTTCAACTTCAAATTCTTTTTCGTAAATTTTTTTTACGATTTTGTTTTGTGGTAAAATTAATTTTGTTTGTTTCTGATTTTGCTTCTTTCAATTTTGTTTAATCACCAAAGAATCAAAACCTTTTAGTTTTTTTGTTGGTTAATTCTCTCATCTTTCATTGAAGAAAAAAAAAAAACTTCCGTAAACCATGACATACATCAAAATGCTAAGCTTTAAAAATATCTGACCTGGATACCACAGTAATACTTAGTACCTTACTTAGATATCATGTATACCTTAACGTATACTGGTTTATAAGGATTTGGCTTTTCCTTATAACTTATATTTATGTTTGTACATTTTTATGAAAAAAATCCAGAGTTCGTTATAATACTATAGAAAATAATAAAAATAACTTTCTATGAAAGTTAAAATTGTCAAGATATATGTACAATCTTTTTCTACGTGTTAGTTTTAATACTGGAAAAAAATAAGTCTTCATTCGTGGAAGGAACAACTTAATAAAGAGAACATTTGACCCTGAAAAAGAAAATTAGATATACAGATTGTGAATTTTCAATAGTTATATAGGTACGTAGCTTTGTTCTGTGTTTCTATTCACAGTATTCCTAGTTTTGGTTCACTATACAAGATTATTCGTTTATTTAGTTATTATCACGACTTTCCTAAAGCGGATAAAGTTAATTTTTTTCCATTTATCGAATTTATTGTTTTCAAACCTCTTTCATAAAATATCTCTTAAAATAATTCTATTGTTAAGATAGATTGCGTACATATTATGTATGTGTATAAAAATTTATTTTTTGTTTGCAAATTTGTGGTATTTGAAAACCTATATTTTGAACAAACCTACTTAAGGAAATCGTTGTCGATTTGTTGGTCCTTTTTGTTTTGTGTTCTTCGTTTTTTTTTAATATTCATATACATATATACCGGTTTTATGTTTATGTGATCATTAGCTTATATCTAAAATTCTTTTCTTCTTTTGGATCGATCTCAAAATTATATGGACTGGGGTTTGCCTTGGTAGGTGTTATTGATTTATTTTCCTAAGTTCTTACCTATACTTTCGTTATCATTGCAATTACAAAATTCCGATAATTTAATTTTTTTACCATTTCCCTAGTACGGGGTTGTACGTGGGTTGTCTTTGAAATACCCCGCAAACTGCAAAAATTGTTGTTGATCGTTATATGGGGAAAATCAAGAAAATGACTTCAGATTTTTTGTTAGAAAATAAAAGTGAGGGTGCCCTGATTTGTTGCAGAACTTTTTCCTCCCACACTAAAAATATTTATATTTGTATTATATATATTATATTCTCAAATAGTCCAGGAAGTCAATCAGGCATGGCCTTATTATAATCTTGTGAAACAGAAAGAACTCGCCATACGCCCTCAGTAATTTATTGAGTCCTAATATTGTTCCATTATCCAATTCGATCAAAATTTACGGTGCATGTAATGCTTTCAAAGCAATTCACTTGCTTGTTATATAAATCGTGTACGTCCGTAATTAAGTTCGATGAAATGTTAAAAGGGTCAAGGCTAATCCTTTTTGTTTGCCCGGCGTGTAGCGTGGGTTAACTCCCCACAAGGTAATTAAATTATTAAGTAAGTGGGCGACCTTTTTTATTCGTTCTTTAATTGGAATAAATCCAAATAAATAACGAATATTTGTTACGGACGCCTGGCTGATCTTTTCATGATCGCACATAGACACAAATATAAATAAATAGTGGTGGATTATTTTCTACTAAACCTGAAGACAAATACCAGTGGTAGGTTTTTTTTTTCTTCAAATATACCTCTAAAACTGGAGGGATAGAATAATGAATTTATTAATCTTAAAATTGTTTAAAAAAAAAAATGAAATAAGTAAAGTCCGTAGTGTAAACACCGCACAGGTTCTTACCCGCACATAAGCCCTCTGTTGGTTATTTATAGATGCGGGTTCTGAACATGAAATAGAAGAACGATTTTTCGGAACTGCCACGAAAATGGGTAGGGGAACCACTACACTAATACTTTGACATGCAGAACAAAATAGAAGTAGCCTAACGGACTTAGGATCGGATGTTGTATTGTATATAATGTGGGAGAAAAAAACAAAAAAAAGGTGTACTGTTCATTTGTTCATCTTCAAATGCCGGTGATACGGGATATTTTTATTCAGACAGTGAAAGCAAAACGACCTGTTTGCGGACGTCACGTCAACCCGCAGAAATTAAAGAAAAGAAAAAAACCATAGTTTTTTTTATCAAGATTTAATATCGAGTATGTGTTAAATTGCATGTTCTTAATACTTTTCACCGAGTGTTCAAATAACTTAACATAAATCGATCTATTTTTTTTGTATTTAAGATCTTTTTTTTGTACCCACATAAGTACCTGAGTATTACTTCCAGGTGAAAGCTGAATTGAATTTTAACCTACCGGGGAAATAAAATAAAGAGAATATCGTATAGGGTGAGTTTTTCGAAAAACATTTTTTTGAGGAAAAGTTCTAAAAGTGAATTTATGTAGGTCTACAATAAAGCCTTGGGCTTCAGGCGGTCCCAGGTTACAGGCAGAAGACTGGGGCCGCCCATTATTGTTTTTCTATGAATGCAGTAATGATGGTGAACTTAACCTTCTCGGCATGAGATTTTGAATTTGGTCCTATTATGGGACCCTGTTGAAGGCATAGGTGATCATCGTGGTTTTATCGATAGAAATTTATAAACCCATCACCATTAAGTGGGAATTCTTTTACGAAACCAAATGCCATCTTATGTGGATGTTATTGACATTTCGTTTGAGGCCGGAGCGTGGGAACCTCCTTTCTTAAATCACTTCTAACGTCATCAAAGGCAAGACAATTCAATACCAAGGAAAGGATGAAAGCCAAGTCGCAGCGAGATCTCTGGGCATCCATATACAGGGGTATATACATATAAAAGCTCATATATATAAATATATATAATAATATATATATATATATGTATAAAGTACCAGGTATTGAATAATATCATTAGGTAATGTTGATTATGAGTATTACTTTTATCGATTTTTCTAAGTGAAATTGACTAGAAAGTATTAAGATTTATTAAGAAGATTACTAAACTACATCTAAATACCTATACCCGATTGTTTTCTATAGGATTTTAAGTGAATTTACTTTTTTGTTGGGAGATAATTGTTAGGCGGTTAGCTGTTAGTTAGTTTTTTGAATAAATTGTAAAGTAAAGATTCTTTTTGTAAGTGAGAAAGATAGTTACCTGGGTCTATCATCGTGCGTTTACTATTTTAGTTTTTTTTTGAGAAACTAAGTTATCTTGTGTTGACTTATTATTTTTGTTTAACCTTAGTCCCCCTTCAACGAGCTCATTGCAGGTAGGATGGTTTGAGGTAATCTTTGTTAACTCTTGGTAAAAGTCACCGATATCAAAGCAAATCAACAACTTAGTTTGTTTTTTTGACATGTTATGATAGTCCTGCGAGGAAACATTTCCGTATCACGTTGTTTTTTTTTAGTTTGTGAATTTGTAATTTAAATATAGGTACTTAAGTATAAAGTTATATAAACGAGCAGATTTGCAAAGATCCCCTTATGGGTCATGATTCAATTCCGTTACATCAACTTTTTTTTGATTTGCCATAACTTCAAATTATGTAGATATTAAATTCGTAAATAAAACTCCCATAAACGTCTGTTATAATGAAATTTTCATGTTTCTTTATTTTGCTTGAGTAAGCGTACAATCTTTGGAAGATAGTTTTTCAAAGGTGCGGGAGGTGGCCAATTTCATCCAAAAGAATTTGGTCATGAACAGTTTTGGGGGAGTCCGAATCTAGCCAACGGATTCCTATAGGTTGGGTGGGAAATGGCAACACTGCACCAACATCAGCAGTGCCCTTGTAGTGGTGATAGTCCGTTCGCTGTCTCTTTAGTTTATTCACTCTGGCCTGATTTATGTTTTTTGTTGTAGGTGAGGTTAAGTTTCGGGGGCAAGATCCCCCCCCCCCCCCATTCCGGCGAGCTAACTGCCGAGCCTCGCAAGCAGGCCGCGTCCCTTGGAACTTGACATTCCTTCCCAATTTCCTACCTCTTCCTTTCCAATTTCCTATCCTTTCCTTTTTCCTACCCTATCTCTTTACCGACACTCCTCCCTTCCTCTTGCCTCGCAACAGCAAACAACCCAGCTACGCTGGTCAGGACACACACTTGTCCTCGGGATGGTTAAACGGCCCCTAAAGACGGATGAACTGCAGGTGGCGGTCAATAGCATGATAGTCTGGTGGCGGAGGAGCCTTTTTTTTAAGGCCAACGGCAGCAGCAAGTAGCGTCTGTAACCCATATTGGGCGGCAACAAAAGGCGTCTGTTTTTCCAAAGTGGGCAGCCACGAGCAATTATGTGTTTGACCATACAAAAGGCGGGTGTGCTTGTCAAATCCGAGCTTATGTATGTTATTGATCGTATCTCGGAAAACACCATGGTGGAAGGATATAAGCTTATACATGAAATATGAAAACACCTGGAAATTAGTCCCCAAGAATTAGCATTTTATGGAGAATTCTTCCGCAGCTTATGGCTGCTGTAAACCGCCCATCAGATTTGGGGGTGTGGCATCTATCGTGTACCAGCGTCAATCAAGACGCCATAACAATAAATGACATGGGCAAACGAGAATGCTGTATTCCGGGGAGGATGAAAGAGAGGGTGGCCAAAGGCTGCATGGTGTCGGAATTATGTTGAACAAAGAAGCGAGCGTAGTAGTGGGCACCCATTTCTGCAAGAATAATGACAGCAAGGTTCCGTTCAAAAATTCGTAACGTCACAATAATACAGTGCTACGCCCCCAAAATTAAGTCCAAATGAAGCGGCCGAGGAAGACAAAACCGCTTTCTACACTCAACTTAACTCAGTTTACAGAGGTGTTCCGAGAACCAACATCATAATTGTCATGGAAGATCTCAATGCTCGAGTCGGATCAGACAACTACGGTCTGGAACGCGTGATGGGCAGAAATGGCTTGGGGTCACGGAATGAAAACGGTGACTTACTTGTCGATTTTTGTAACGTGAATCGTCTTGTGATATTTAAGCATGAGACGTACAACAAAATTACCTGGGTGCATCCGGATGGTCAAACAGAAAACCAAATTGACCACATCATGATTCAGCAGCGATGGAGGAAGTCAATGTACGATGCTCGAAGCATTAGAAATGCCGACATGGAAAGCGATCACCATTTGGTTCTCATGAGTCTCAAGCTACAAACTGCAGCTATACAACGACAATCATAGGGTGCAGCAAGGAGTTCGAAGTTCAATACAATTGCTTAAAGTGATCCCAACACATGTCGTAACTATGTCACCAACCTTAACGACAGAGCCTCGTCATTAAATGGAATCCAACATTCAACAATTGATGAGATGTGGGGTGAAAAAAAAAAATTAAGGAGGCTGGATCCGACACTATACCCAAGCGGACGAGAGTTAGAGACTCTTGGATATCCCAAGACACCTGGGATAAAATCGAACTTCGCAAATCGTTGAAAATGCAAATAAATGCCGAAGCAGATATTCAATGAAAGACTGAATTGCGAAGCGAGTACCGCATTACACATAAGATGGTCTATCGCTGTGTGAGACGTAATATGAGGGTGAGATAAGATGAAATTGCAGATAATGCGGAAATAGCTACCAGAAGAGGAGATATCCGGGAATTGTACCAAATAGCCAAATATGCTATTGGGAAAAAAGCAACACCAATCATCCTGTAATGGATGTGGATGGCACACTTTTAGTATCAATTGAGGATCAGCTTCGTAGATGTAAGGACCATTTTTGGGCCCTCCTAAATGAGGATTCAGTTGAGCAGAGTGCTGAAGTGCCCCAACTAAACGCGATCCGCAGGTCTGACATCGAACCCCCGTCAGAATCGGACATCCAGACATCAATAAATCTTCTCAAATACAACAAGGCAGCTGGACTGGACAGAATACCAGCTGAATTCCTGAAAGCCGATCCCGTATCAGCAGCTAATATTTTACATCCGTTGATACAAAGCATTTGGGAAAACGAAAGCTATCCCAAGGACTGAAAGGATGATGTAATTGTTAAGTTGCCAAAGAAAGGTGACCTTAAGCATTGCAACAATTGGCGTGGTATCACCGTTTTGTCCGTTTTCCCAAAACTAATGGCAACCATCATTCTCGAGCGAATAAAGGATAGAATCGAGTCTACACTCAAGAGGCATCAAGCTGACTTCCACAATCCACAGTGGTCGATCGTGTGTCAACCATATCAGCACCCTGCGTATCGTCCTCGAGCAGTCGATGGAATTTCAATCACCGCTTTACCTCATGTTGGTGGATTTTGAGAAGGCCTTTGAGCGAGTTAACCGAGAATGTATATGGAGATCGTTGCTTGGTAGAGGAATTCCGCCAAAAATTTTTGCCATTATTAAAGAGTCCTACAACAACGCAAGGTGTTTTGTTTTGCACAATGGGCAGCTATCAGACTCCTTCGTAGT
Organism: Dasysyrphus tricinctus; assembly: GCA_963921185.1. NCBI lineage: Eukaryota > Metazoa > Arthropoda > Insecta > Diptera > Syrphidae > Dasysyrphus > Dasysyrphus tricinctus. The sequence goes on from OY992531.1 coordinate 81,838,159, forward strand.
GCAACAGGGTGTGAGACAAGGGGATGTTTTATCGCCAATTATTCTCTTCCTGCTGGCGATGGACGACGTATTGACGGCCAGTGTTGGTACAGCTGAGTAAAATGGCATTCAGTGGAGACCGTTCGAAAGGCTCAGTCATTTAGACTATGCCGTTGACAAATGTTTACTGGCAAATAACATCAGTGGGCTGAACGGGATGTGCCAAACACTGCAAGTGAAGGGAGAGTCGAGTGGTCTAAGAATAAACAGCAAAAAGACAAAAATAATGCTCACAGGCTGCTCCACACAGCAGCGTATTATTCTACAGGAGAGCCAGTTGAAGTAGTGGAACAGTTCAACTACCTTGGCAGTATTGTCTCTGCAAACGGTGGTACGGATCTGGACGTTACAAGTAGAATAAATAAAGCTCGTGCTGCCTTCAGTACTCTGTCTCCAAACGATGGAATTGCAAAGCAGTCCTTTGAATGGAATCCTCAGGGTGCACGGCGGGTTGGAAGACCAAGAACAACATGGAAATCAACTGTTTTAGCGGAAGGAGAATCCCAGAGAAAGACGTGGCCACAGCTAAAGTACCTTGCAGCAGACAGATGGAGACGTTTTGTTAATGGCCCGGGCGCTCGCGACAGATTTTGGTGACCAATAGCGCCAAAGCTAGATTTTTGTAAATTGGTTAATTTGGCTTTGCAATGAAGAATGGTGGTAATCAGCTGCGGCGCGAGCGGTACCTTGGGCTACAGCAGCCTTTCAAAAATGTAAAAAAAAAAATAAAAAATTTAATCAAACCGCCAAAGCTGAAACTTTGCATACTGTTTGCCATTATTATAAGCAGTCGAAAAAACCAAATCAGCTGGCTGAAGCGCGGTAAAGTCAGCTGCTTACGTCAACATGTAAAAAAACGTGTGAAATTCAATGACTCCGCCAAAGCTGAAATTTGGTTATATGATAGCTTATACATTAATTTACGGAAAAAGACTAATCAGCTGGCTGTATTGCGGTACTAAAGCCGTCAGCTGACGTGTTGAAAAGAACAAAAATACGGTTTCACATCCCACGCACAAAACACGATGCCAATCGAGGTTTTCCATCCGGTTCTACAATCAGCTGATGATTGTCATTCTATTATAAAACTATTCATTAACTTTTTGTATACCTAACCAAATTTTAGATTTAACAGAACAAATACTTCCTATTTGCAGATATTCACCAAACACTCAAATTATTCGTATATTTAAATCGCAATCGTTTTTGCTGTTATCGTCGCATGTCGGCTGCAGTACTTCGAGTGTCCTATATTTTATCCTGTCTTCTCTTGTTGAATGTATTAAATTAAATGAAAACGTAATCTATTATAGCTTCTGATTTCACACTACAAAAATAATTTAATTAAAAATTATAAATTTTAAGCAAAATCGAATTTATTTAATTTTGTTCCGTCTTAATACAGGTACATAAAATAGTACGATAAATAAAACAAAAAAAATTATTACAATCATGAAACTTGGTGAAAACATTTCATGTCTTATGGGAATGAAAAATCAAAAGAGTCTATAAGAATATTTCACATGGAAGGGTGTTTTTTTGAGGGAGAGAGGGGAGGAAATTGAGGTGTATCAAACAGGTTTCGATGAATGATCAAAGATTTTCACAAATTTTCATTAACGTTTCAGTTTCGGGAGGGGACTCATGGTAGAAGTTCAAAATTTTTCCCTTTCACTGAAAAAAAACACCCTTTAACCATAAATGTTTTTGTAGACTTCTCCTTTGATTCTTATGGTGCTTATGACAGATGAAATATGTGGACCAAGTTTCATGTCAGTGCTGTTGGAACTTGGTAATATTTTACATGTTTCACTAAAAATTCAGTCATCATTTATGAAAAAGGCTATTACTTTTTTGAAGGTGGTTGTATTGAGTAAATTTTGATTTGGTAAGATTGGGCATTAAACAATAACTTTAAAACATGTGTCATGTGCTTATATTACACCAAGATATATTTTAAGTTTATTAATCTTTCATATCCCCTCTCCCCAGCACTTTGAAAGTGGCTTTAAAAAATAAACAAAATAGGTTTTCAATCAACTTTGGATGAAATATAGTAGATTATGAAATTCTGCGTCGACACGATCTTTAAATTTTATTAGTAAAAATATTTTTCTAGCTTTTCTTGGCTTTTCAAATTTTCTTTCCCAAAACGTTTTTTGTTCACCTCTTCGCGCAAGGGGAGGGGTGGGAGGAAATCAATAATGTAGTCCTATGGTTTCAAGGGTACTGAAGCCAACGGGAGTTCTCGGGTCATCGTCCAACCCAACATTTCGGGATTTAAACTGGTAAGTGGCAGCCCTTCTCTTTTCCTTCTGACAGTGTTGCCACCTTGGCAGCACTTCTTAAAAGTAAAGTTAGGACATGAACTATTAGTGTACTAAAGCTCAACAAGTCAGGTTGAAATGAAAGGCCCTCATATCGTGCACTAACGCCCCAACTATTATAATAATTGGTCAATAAGTAAATTATAAGCAGTCCTAGGGTGTTCAGGGCCAGCCCGAGCTTAATTAGCGCTCTGCGCAAGCTCCATCACTAGTAGACATCTGTCTTTAAAGTCAGGATAGGTATGGATATAAATAATGGTGTGTGCTATTAAAAAAAATTGAAAATTAAAAAAGTATAGGTAGGAAGTGGTAGTGACTTTCTTGATACTTGCTCAAGGCCCATTGCATTGGGTTCAGCGCCCTGCGTATTTGCACCGCTTGCACATATAGCTTGTTCAGCCCTGAGGGTGTTACAATATAAAAGCCACCTAAAATGCACCTGATGCACCATTCTAATCGAAACAAAAAATTTTGAACTGAATTAAATTTGGAATTCAATGTAATAATTATAAATCCATTTCGAGAACAAAAATGTATCCAGATAGTACAGGTAAAATAGTACAAAAAGTCATTCGAATAAAAACAAAAATAGGACCTTCACTTGGTGAAAACGTTTCGTTTATTATGAGTATGAAAAATCAAGAGTCTTTAAATATATTTCACATGGATAGGGGTGTTTTTGAGGGGGAGAGGGGGTGGGGGGGGGAAACTGAGGTGTATCAAACAGAAAAATTAGGTTTGTTGCAACCTAAGCATATGACATACATATGTTTTTAAGGTACATAGTTTTGAATGCTGAATCAAATGACTTTTGTCATTTTTAAGTAACGAAGACTATATTTTCAGTATAAAAGTTAAATACTACCGCAAACCAGTTGAAAATAATGGTCCATTGATGAAACTTGCCATCAATGGTTCATTTGTCATGAAAATCTATAATAAGAAGAGTCTATAAAAATGTCTGCTGCTAAAGGAAAACCGACTGGTTTAGTGTCATTTGATTCAGCAGTCAAAACTACCTTAAAAACATGTGTCATATGCTTAGGTTGCACCAAAGTTAATTTATCTGTTTGATACACCACAATGGATGGAAACCGGATGGAAAACCTCGATCGTGTTTTGTGCGTGGGATGTGAAACCGTATTTTTGTACTTGTTCTTTTCAACACGTCAGCTGACGGCCTTAGTACCGCAATACAGCCAGCTGATTAGTCTTTTTGCGTAAATTAATGTATAAGCTATCATATAACCAAATTTCAGCTTTGGCGGAATCCAGTAGCGTAGCTACCGCGATATCAGCCGTATCAATGATACGGGGCCCCCGAGATAAAGGGGCCCCACGATAAAGAGGACTCGATGTGTGTTAGGAATTTTTCATTGAGATGAATGTCGATTACAATTTTAAAATGTACTTATTTTTTTTGCATGTGTCTTTTCGATAGTTTTCCTGCGTAGGTGTCCTAATGTACATATCTCTATCTACATCCTACCAACTAAAGTAGCCGAAACCAGAACGTGCAACCACTTTGCTTTTTTATTGGAACGCGTGCCAGAGTCCGACAAAAATTAGACGAAAATATGGCAAAACTAAAAAAAGAAATTCGTACAAACTTGAATTAAGTTGTGTCGGTCTTAAGCATTTAATAAAAATTTCCTACTCTTAAGTCCTAATTTGAGCTGGGGCTTATATTCTTAGGGGAAAGCAAATGTTATTATGCACTTATAAAAATAGCTTGCTTTTTATCTTACAATCAATAGTTTATAGAAAAACCTGCAAGAACTTCATGACCAGTTTAGTCGAAAATATTTATTAAAATTTCATAAGAGCAACGGATTTTGAGAGAAACGTGCCACACTCCGACTGCGACACACTAGAGTAAATGTCAATACTGAGCGCACTGAGCGTTTTACCGTGTTTTTCTAAAAATCTCTGCTCTGCCGAAAAAAGTGTTATAATCTTTAATGTGTACAACTTTATGAGATAAAATTAAAAATCTTTTCAAAAAACAAACTGTTTTTAAGGTAATTATAAAAACTGTATTTTGTCCCTTTAACCGTACAAATAAAAGGCAATCATTAAACCGCCATAACTTTAAGACTGAAGCTAAGACTAAACGGTCAATGTTAATGGTCAACGCATTGACTCCTTGACGTCATCAGAAACATCGTCAATATACTTTCAACGTAGACCGCGTCAACACAAGAAACGTTGACGATCACACGAATATCGCCACTCTTTGGTGTCATTGAATTGATATGTGAAACGTTCACGGTTACACTACTATATTGACCACATCTAAACATATGCATGATACGTTGATGCGGGGCCGACAGGAACAAAATTAAATCATTTTTAACTTTGACGATCACATGACACTGGCTGTACTCGTAGTATTACCGAACAATGCTGTAAATGGATGAAAAAACCTAAAAATTAGACATTTTTGAAAAAAGTGATTGGTAATTGCGTGACATTTGAATGGAAATAAACCTTTGCCGTCAACATAAATTTCGATGTATTAAAAATCCTCAAAAAATATGCAAAATTTTCTAGGCTGATATGAAGCTCAACGCAAGCTACGTTGACTTGGCAGAAAATTCTGCTGTGTCAAAGTAAGGATACAGTCAACGCGTTGGTGAACGTGCTCTTACTTTGTTGACAGAGTGATCACACGGCCAACGAAAAGAATCATCGCATTGACCCCTAAATTTGTGCCAACGAGAGTGTCAACACAGCCGTCAACGCTTCGAAAGTATTCTTTAAAAAGTATTCAACTTTGGGACAGAATTTGACATCACTTTGCCTTGAGAGTCAATGCGTTGAACATTTGCGTTGACCGTCTAATCGCAGCTTAATTTATGTAAAGTTCCTAGATTGTTATACTTTTAAAATAAGTTGATGTTAGTATAGGAAACAAAAAAGGTAGTGCCATTGTCATTAAAAAGGGGGCCCCTAAACAATTTTTGATACGGGGCCCCCGAAATGCTCGCTACGCCACTGGCGGAATCATTGAATTTCACACGTTTTTTTACATGTTGACGTAAGCAGCTGACGGATGTAGTACCGCGCTTCAGCCAGCTGATTTGTTTTTTTCGACTGCTTATAATAATGGCAAACAGTATGCAAAGCTTTGGCGGTTTGATTAAATTTTTCATTTTTTTTTTACATCTTTGAAAGGCTGCTGTAGCCCAAGGTACCGCTCGCGCCGCAGCTGATTAACACCACCCTTCCTTGCAATGTCAAATTAACCAATTTACAAAAAATTAGCTTTGGCGAAATGATTGACTAAAATCTGTCGCGAGCTCCCGGGCTATAACGCCCTATGTCCCAGCCGGGGTTACAGGACACTATGATGATAATATTTATAGTAAGTGTGCTCATACATCGGCTTAAAGCCGTCGTAAACGTAGTAAAGTTTTAAAATTCGTAAACCTGTCACAATTTGTATGGAAAATTGGACATATTTACGCAGTTTGCAACTTTACTATGTTTAGGACTACCTTACGCCATTGCATGAATACCCTTAATGTCTCCATTTTGAAAACCATTAAGTTTACCACATCTTGAAATGATGTTAGTTTTTTCTAATGTTCCATTAAAAACAGCAAATTACTGAAGAAAATCTAAAAAAAAATTGAGTGCACAGAACCAATAACCAATAATAATGAAATTATCTTCAAGAAAGAGATATTAGATATTTTTCTTTCGGAGCATAAAGATACTACATTCCGATTTCTTTTTATGTTTTTATGTAAAATACAAGAAAAAAACGTCACCCGTTGCTTTTACTTTTTGGGGTTAGATTTGTGTTGCTATATTTTGTTGTTGTCTCTTCCCACTTCCCTTCAACTTCCCAACATGGAACCACGAATACCCGGGGAGGGAATATTCCTTTCAAAACAACCTTACAAAATACTATGGTTAAAATTTACTACTTTTTGTCAATAATTTGTTTAGAAAAAACCTCTTTTTCTATTTTTGTATGAATATCATTATAAAAAGAAAAGAAGAAAATATTTTAAAAAAAGGAAAAAAAACCGTAAAGCCTCAAAACGAATTTATCAACTCGGTCTGACATTCAAATGTTTTGACTCCAAACTTTCAAACTCTGCGATCATGACACGAATGAAAAATGAGCAATGATAAATCCAAAACTTCTAATACATCGCCCAAGAATTATACAGTGTATAAGGAATTTGGGTCAAAGTCCAGGACAGACTAATAAAAAAAAATACCCTTCATCCGAACAAATCCAGCAGACCTTGTGCTTAATTTTAAGTTTTCTCATTTCCTCATTTTGTTCATGGTTAGCAAATTACTACTTTGCCTTCCGTTTTTTATTGGAAAACTTTTAACTTTCTGACTTAACCTTTCTATACATATAGAACACAAACCAAAGCCTGGGCTATACGCATGACATCACTCTATCCTTAGCCATCAACGACTTTTACATAACCATTATGGAAAAGCATCCCTAAGTGGTCCATTCTGGTTCCTTAATTAAAATTTGCCTTCATTTTTATTTCTTTTTTGTTGTTGTTCATTCCTTACTGATTGGGGGAAGGAGGACTGAATTTACCTTCCTATACAACAGATTGCAAGCCATAGACATAGACACAATGGCTTCAGGCTGTGAAGTTTTAGAACTTTTTTTTAAATTCCTTATCGTCTCCTGTGTTCTTTTTCCAAAGATTTACCTTGGCCGGTTCGGTTGGCAGTATAATGTTCTTGCTCTTAATTTTACAAGTTTATCCTGGCATTTCACTCTCCTTGTTTGATTGTTGTTGTTGTTGTTATTTGACTGGGTGGTTGGTTATTCGGGACGAGCCCCCTTTTGTTGCATATTTGGTATTCAGTTTTGGGCCATATAAAGTAAACGAGACTCATTTGTGTTGGCTGGCATTATTGTTGAACATCAGGCCACAAAAAAGTTAACAAGTGAATTGACAGGTAAAAGGCTCATTCGCATTTTAATAAGTCATTGTCATATTGTGCTCGTGTACATGCATATTTATAGATTTAATCCGTTGGGCCTTGGACTAGAAGAAGTATTGTTGCTTACAGCGCCATCGGCTTTTTTTTAAAAAAACCTGACCATTGAATGGATGAGCCATTTGGAAATAGTTTAATGGAATTAGAAGGAGATGCTTTTCCTGCAAAATGAACATAGAAATTGTATGCCTCTATCTGTGTGGTTTTTGTTTTGTGGCAGTCTGCCAATGGAAGCAATAATGACAGCCACAGACTAAGGTACCATGTCTAATCGGTTTGAAAATTCTACTTTTGGTGTTGCATACAATCTAACTTGGTAGAGAATAACAAAGTTTTTCAATGACACTGAATGGACAATTGTTTTCACTTTTAAGTTTCCTTATTGTGTGGCCAATGTGGTTGAAAATTTGTTCATAAAATATTGAATGATAAATGGAATGGTGCTGAGTAAACTCTGAGCTAAATCATATCCAAATAAATAAATTAGTTGGAAGACCTACCTCGTAGGTGATCGGGAAACTAATCAGAATTTGGTCTGGGCCAGTAGCGGAACAATCATTCACGGTGAAGTGCTTGTTTAACGTCATCTCGTGATGGTACTGGGGCAACTATCTGCGTATCCCTAATGTAAATAGGTTAAAATTACAAGTGTGAAAGGCCTAGCTCTCTAGGATAACAGAGGTTAATATTCTTTGTAACTGAAATCTAATCCGCTACTGATTTAGACACCTTGCTTCGAATAAAAGATGATAACACATTGACGGCTTCTGGCTATTGTACCTCGACAACGACTGGTTCCTAGAATGTGAAGAAGCTTCTTGACAATGGAAGTGAAGGTCCTCAAAATGCCAGATTCTTCTAACTAGAGAAAGAATTTATGCGGTATAAGACGAACATCTTAGGGATTGGTGAAGTTAGATGGTTGGACTAGGGGAAGTTTAAGTCTTCAACTCGTAGCACTGTACTACTCTACCCCGAAAGGCACCTGGAAGCTATCGTGAATCTGGCGTTGGATTGCTTCTTTTCAAAACAGCTTAATTTCCTGGGAGCATTTAGATGACAGGATCCTGAAAGCCAGATTGCGGCCTAGAGTGCGCCACGTCTTCTGTGTTACGCCCGAACGGAGCACTCTTCTGCTGAGGAGAAGGAGGGTTTTTATAACCGACTGAGTGCTGCTTATGATAGTACACCACGGAGAGACGTCATAATGGTTATGAGAAACTTGAATATCAAGGTTGGAAATGACAATGATTGGCTCAGGCATGTTATGGGAAAGCTGGGTGTTGGTGACCGCAACAACAATGGCGAACATTTTGTCGATTTGTACCATCACCAACCACCTTGTAATATTGTGATGCTTTTTTGTTTCCAGCTGAGGTAGGTCAGCGGGGTCCAGGGTCGGCCAAAGAAAAGCAGAAAAACTCGGTCAGTGAGAGTTCAGAATACCAGTTCCAAAGTATATTTTGCTTTGCGGTCTTACAATAAGCTAACATAATATTTCGTATATACATACACTAATGGCGGGATCAGTTCCCTAGTCTTTTACAGAGATAAAGACGGTGACAGTTGGGATAGTCCCTAGTCTGCAGCCAAAATACGGTCGGAGGTTAAGACAGCGAAGGTTGGGATAGAGTCCCTAGTCTAAGCTTCTCGGAAGCGGTAGGAGGTTGGGATAGGGTCCCTAGTCTAACCTTTTCGAGGAAGTTGAGACAACGAAGGTTTGGGTAGAGTCCCTAGTCTTAACTAGTTCTAAAGGAGGGGAAGAGCGGAAGGGGGGTCGATGATTTAGAAGCCGTCTCCAGGACAATCGTTACAGAAAGGGTTTAGATATGGGAAGGGCCCAGGACACCATCTGATAGTTACTACCGTAAGATTACGCACAGCTGCAGTTCAGAGATTCCAAGAAAATACCCGAATGACCAAGTTTAAAACCGATAGGTGTAAGTTCGCTCTAGGTGACCCAGCCATCTCAGTCGTTGGCTTTTCACTTTTGTGGCTAGGTCGGTGTCGCTGTACAGCCCGTACAGTTCGTTGTTATATCTTCTTTTCCATTCCCCATCTATACAGATGGGACCAAATATCACCCGCAGAATTTTCCTCTCAAAACAGCTTTACGCGTTCTCATCCACCGTTAACAGTGTCCATGCCTCTGCACCATACATCAGGATCGGAATGATAAGCGTCATAAACAGGGACAGTTTGGTTGCTCGAGAGAGGGCTTTGCTTCTCAATTGCCTTCTTAGCCCAAAGAAACAGAGATTGGCAAGAGTAATTCTTCGTTTGATCCCAGCACTGGTATCGTTCGCTGAGTTTATAGCGGATCCTAGGTAGACAAAGTCTCTGACCACCTCAAAATTATAGCTGTCTATAGTGACGTTCTGTCCGAGACGTCGGTATTGGGTATCCTTTCTTGTTGACAGCATACATTTGGTCCTGCCTTCATTCACCGTTTAACCCATCTTCTTGGCTTCTTTCTCAATAATCACAAAAGCACCACTGACATCACGATTTGTTCGTCCGATTATGTCAATGTCGTCAGCGTCAGCAAGTAATTGGACGGACTTTTGAAGTAGAGAAGAAATATTAACCGCAATCAGAGTACTGAAGAGCAACAAAGCGGTTGAACTTGAAGGTATTCCCGCAGAGGTCCTGCGAGCAGCGCCAGCAGGTGTAATACGTGGAGCTCTCACCTACTTTAACAACAAGTGAGGTATATCTATTCATCAATCACCGTGAATGACTCCATGACGATACATTAGAATTCAAACATTATAGCTCTAAATACATACATACCTATTAAGCAGCTCCAAGAAATACAGCATCTCCGGTCACTAGGTTTTTCTCGCTCCTTCGAAGAGTCTGTGTCTTGGGTATCATTTCTATCGATAACTCTTTTATGTACTATCTCTTTCAGCTGGGAGACTGCGTATATACAATACTGGGATACTGGGAACACTGATTGTTGGTGTCGGTTTTAAGTGAAGGCAAAGCAGAGAGCTTCTGGTTTAGGTGCTATAATTATGTAGCCTCTAACAGTTTCATTTATACTCAGACGTCCATCATTGAGTTTCTACTTCGTGACGGTTCGCAGTTTCTAGTCGTAAGAAAGCTGAGCTCAGAATTAGTCTACAACAAGGAAATGGTGAGCCTTAGTTTTCTATCGAAATGTATGAACGTTGCAGTTATTGGGCTCGTGTCTTACGTCGAATAACGCATTGTCAATTTGGTTGGCGGTTCGACATCTCGAGAGTACCAGGTAGTTGAGTGGATTCTTAGTTTTGTAAATCTACTACGGCGCACGCGCTACTGTTACCGACAGCAAGGGCAGCGTTTTTTGGATGTGAATTCGTCGTTAGAGGCAGACTTAGCACGACAATTCAGTTGGTGGCACAATCGGAAGATAAAGATATAGCCTGCGCTATACCACCTCCCATAGCGGACTGCGGTTAATCGACATTTCTACGGGTCGAAACGTTGTGGTAGCAAGTACGAAGGTTGCCACATCTTGATATCCATAAGGAAACATGGCGATTTCCTGATCAATCAACCCTCAACCAGATAGACCACATTGCGATCGACGGAAGGCACTACTCCTCCAATATTAACGATGGCCGAACTAACGGAGGAGCCAACGTTGACTCGAACCACTATCCCGTTATAGCCAAGTTAATGCTACGGATATCCAGCCCAAAGCCAAAACGGGGAAATACTGTAAGGAAATTCGACGTCACACGGCCACAGTCGCAAGAAATCATCAGGGCATTTACTGATCGAGTCTATCTCACCCTCTTAAATAACCCTATGCCGCCAACTTCAAACATCGAGAATCAGTGGAAGAATCACCAGGATGCCATGAGAAATGCCACCTCTGAAGTTCTGGGCCTCGCACGACCACCACAGTGAAGTCCCAAGACAACAGTGTACAAAATGGCATTGCATAAAAGAACCAGAACTGCTCGCGAGCTCTACGAGCTCGAAAATGAGAGAGAAACACCGGCTTCTCAGAAGGAAAAAGAAGGAGATGAGAAGCGCGTGATCGTGGAAATAAGGGATGTCATTGCAGGAATGAAGTGCGGAAGACTTACCAAAAAGTAAAAGACACCACCCATTCGGTGCTGAGGATATGGAAAAATCATTTCTCCAAATTGAATAACGTTGGCGATGATCAATTTAATTCCGCTGCCATGCAGACTGCACCATTCAAACTGGACGACACGTGTGCCAACCATTCCCTCCATCTGATCTTGAAAAGGTGAAGATAGCTAAATATTAACTTAAGTCTAATAAAACTGCAGAAACTGATGGCAGATCTTCGGAAAAACACAGGAAACTCAAATCGGTACCCACCACATTTTCATCGATTTCAAGGGCGCGTATGACAGCTTCTATAGAGACGAGCTTTACAGAGCTATGATGCAGAGGCATGGACACTGTTAACGTTCGATGAGAACGCTTTAGGCTGTTTTAAGAGGAATATATGGCGAATGGAGGAGAAGATACAACAACGAACTGTACCTACCGGCTGTACAGCGACACCGACCTAGCCACAAAACTGAAAAGCCAACGGCTAGGGTCACCTAGAGCGAATGGATATCAATGCTTCGGCCCGGAAAGTCTTTGAATCCAACCCCATGGGATGGTGCAGTAGAGGAGGATAGAGACAGCTAGATATAGACCGAGGCGGCTGGAAGAGCTTGTTGGTGTAGGGTCCTGGTCCACCCCGGACCGGGTGCCGATTTGGGGTGATGTTCGGTACTGGTTGGATCTTTCTTCGGAAAGACCGATTTAGTCTTTGGTGGAATCGCCTAAGCTGATAGTCACTTTGACTATAGCTATCTCTATTATAACTATAGGGAAATATAGGGAGAGCACTCCTCAAAACGATAATCATTTATTTAAGCGATCGCTTTAGTTTTACGCGATACGGGCCCTGATCATCATAGGTGTTCCATATTGTTGACCTGTGTATCTCCACGAGGTGGTACCCGGGCAACACACTTATGTAGTAAGGACTGGAGGTTTGTTGAATGTCAATGGGCTAACTACCCAGATCATTACGAATTTTTAGGAAGACTGAGAACTACTATCCGCCTGAGACAACCGACTTACCATTTCTCCTTATGAAGTAGGTGCGGCGAAACACAGTAGGACAAAGTAGGTTTGGTAAGCAGAACTGGAACCCTCAACCCTTGGTTGCTGTTTGGTTATCAGACGAAGGGTTATCGTCCCTGCTTCATTGCAGGTACGAGAGTACCAAGCGAAGACTAATCAAAACTGGAAGTTGAAAAAAGTCTCCTCATGGGTGCAGCATGCGCGTGGTCGATGTGGGGGTTCTATATATGTATCTGGTTATATGAACACCTAACGTTGAAGCTATGAATTACTCAGGGTTAAGATAGTGTAACCCACAAGATCGGGGACCGTTTTTGATGGTGGGTCTTGTTCCTCGTACGGCATGTACGTTGATGCCAAGACGAAGTCGCCTTCCTTGGTCTCAACGCTAATTGCCACGTTGTCTCTCTGTTGCTGTTCCTTGATAAAAAGAAAGCATTTATTGACTTTGTCACTAGAATACAATTTCTTATTTCACCTTCTGACGTGGAGTGGAACAGGTTAAGTTTTTTGACCTCAATCCTTAAACCTGATTCTTACGAATCTTGGATTAAGGCCACATCCGCGGTCTCTTTTGATTCCCTTTTGCCCTCATGCTTCTTTACCTTTACGGTTCCAAGACCATATCTCAGGACGTCCTTTCTCTTTAAGGATAAGGTCAGAGTTCTTGTCTATTTTGAACAAGAGGTCCTTTCCTTCCTCGCTGAAACTCTTCCTGGAATGCAGGAGCTTCCATTCTAAAATGGAGAACTCCTTATTCTGTTTCGCTAGCAGTTTAATTATAGATTCATACTATGCGAGGCAGGAGGAGGAATCCATATATTAACATGCTGGAGAAGTGGTAGAGCTATGACGGGAAGAACCTCGAGAGAAGCCCCCCCCCCCTCCCCCACAGTTCGCCAATATTGGTGATTGTGTGAATGAGGAACCCCAGGGATTTCTGGGCCCCACAGCAAACAACCAGCTCCATCAAAGGTGTAGTCATCAGAACTATCATTTTCGGATGTCACCATCATGGCTTTGAGGATTTCGTTTTCCACAAGTAGAGCTTTGAGAGGTGCAGTAGGCTTCAGCGTAGTCTCTTCTTGACTCGAGTCCTGGAACAACTCGTCCTCGGTTTGACTTCCTTTAGAGTAAGGTCTGTCCAAGGTCTCCCTGCAGTCAAAAGCTAAGCTATCTAGAGCAGGAAGAAGAGCCGCTGTAAGGCTTTACGCGTTTGGTTGTCTACTTAACACGGGTTTTTTTGGTTTCCTGGTTACTTTATTTGTCACTGGCGTACTAAGCCTCTTGCGAAGCCAAGCCCTACCCGACAGCCATGACTTCTGCCGACACTTGAGCGTATATTCCCCCTCGAATTTCATTATTCTGTAAACTGATATTTTCCATCATTTTTCAATTAGTTTGGATGAACACATCCCTGTTTTTGTTGGTTTTGCTTAGTTGTATGTCCCTGCAGCTGGATTGCTGGAGGGTCAAACGTAAGCCCCCTCAGCACCGTCTAGGCGAAAAACGTGAGGGGGAAGTTGCATCATAAAATTTTATCATTTGCACGTGATGATTTGGATTTGGCATCAGTGACTGAACCAAAATCAACATGAGGCAGACAGATCAAAAACAACATGGCCACTACAGACCGCCAACATCGACCTGTCCCTTCATTTTAATTTTGTCAAGAATATCGTATAATTTCATTTTAACGAAGAAAAATTTTAACAAATAAAATTCCTTAACAAAGGAATCAGAGCAATGCGTCTGCATATCAACCAATATTCTTTTTTAAGGCTTAAAAACTCCTTTGCATTGATATCCTATTAGTATTGTTATTCTGTGAGGATTAACATTCTCAGCACGTGTTTATGCTGAAATGTTCCAATGAATGGTTTTCTAGGCTCCACTGCAATCTGTCGACCAAAAACGTTTATCAAACTTCTAACATACTTCATCTCTTCTCGGTGCCCTTCCCAACATCCACACCCATATCCTTTTGTCCTTCCCACAATATTGGACGTAGTTCTCATCCTCCTCTTTTTGTTTGTTTGCTTCTAAGCATCTTTTCTCTCATTTACTTAGTTACAATGGAAACAATTGAAATCTCGTATCTTCCTTTTGCAAATTTGCATTCACCAAATATCCATGGAACTGGAACTGCATTGCATAGCTTAAGGCATCCGAGACAGCAACGACACAAAGTTGTAATTTCCCAGTTGTTACAACCATAAAACTGGCGAAAAACAATCCAGACTTTCAACTCCTAACTATTATACTCCAATTCTTGTTCTGTCGTGCTCCAAGGCGTACTCGGATAGTTTCCAAGTTACAATTGTGTAATAATGCAAAAGAAAGGAACCTAAAAAAACATCACACTGGTGGAGTGGAGTCTAGAGCTTTGATTGATTAGTTAGTTTTCAAATGTTGACATGGTTTGCCACAAGTTTTCTTTTCTTGTTTTTTTTTTGTCATTCAACCATTTTGTTGGTTGTCGTCTTTGCTTTAGACCCTTAAAGTTTTATCCTTTTGGTTTTTGGCTTTTCATTATGCGGCCAATGTACTTTTCATTGCATCAGAGCGAGGATTGCTTGCAACTTTCAACACCCACAAAACTATAATTCTCTCTGATTTATGATACTTGTTTGGCCAGAAATTTATGGCCGTTGATAGATTGTGGTTAGATGAAGCTGAAAATTGAGGGCTTGCCAGGGGAATAATTATCTTAAGGGCTGTCATTCAAGGATTCTGCTGGAAACTGTCAGAAACACCTGCCAACTTATTTTATAGATTCGTTCCTATATGCATGCAAGCTCCTTGAATATAGTCGACCTTTATAACTGTCTGACAGTGGCAGTGCACCATCAGTGCACTAACCATCAACACCGCTTCAAGCTATACATACTTTTCATCTTTGACAGACAACCTTCCGTTAGATTCGTCCGTCGTGGCTGGGACATCAGAGCGAAACTATTCAACCTCAGCGTTAGTTATCTAATCGTAGATAACTGCCATCTATTAAGCATGCCTGTGTCCGACTTATAGAAGTGGAATATACTTCAGCACTTCGTTTCGGCCTAAATGTCAGCAGCATTTCAACTGTTAAAGGTTTTCGACCGAACACACGAAGCTATAGGTGGGTCGGTGCGGTGGTGATGGCGGGAATTTGATGGTAAACGAAATCCAACTGTGCACATTCCAATGGAGAAACTTTTGCTTTGGCAGAGCTTAGACCAAGATGGTTGGTTGGGGTTGTTTTTTTCGTCAGGGAAGGGTGGGGGTTGGAGTAGATTTTAGTGAAGAATAGATATAGGCACTATCTGTCTGCCTGATGATGGTCTGAGGTCTGTCTGTCTGTTGGTGTCTGAAGAAAAACCCAACTCATAGTCTTCTTCGTCTGCCATGAAAGGTCGTTAAGAAGCAATATTCACCCATTAAACCCTTTATACGCCCGCAACGGAACTTACCCCTCCAACTATAACGACGACGATGTTAATGAACAACATGCGGAATTTTCGTTTACGACTTCCTTACCTTAATTCAAAGGCGAAATTGGTTTTCAGAGGGCCTTGATGGGATAAATTTAATGTGTAGACGTATGTGGGTAGTGTGTTAGACTATCACACAGGCGGTGTAGGTTCGAATCTAACCTGTTTCACCTTAAGGTGCGTTTCAATTTGAGAGTACGTTCACTACAAAACTCTCGGATAGCTGTGAACACCTCTTTGTGAGCTTATTTCATGAATGTGTCCATGTCAACTTACGAGTTTACCTCTCGAGAGTAACATACTTGACAGTTTCTCGCAGTCTTTCTACTCTCAAATGGATACACACCTTAAGCTGCGTTTGCATTTGATAGTTCTTTCTCTACAAAAACTCTCGGAGAGCTGTCTATCCCTCTGATATCTAATTTGTGTCCAATGGCGAGTTTAATTCGAGAGCTGCTTCGAGAGTTTCTTGCTACTCTCAAATGGAACCGCACCTTATATTTTTTTTGTCAGGGGTACTACCAGTTGTGAGAACAAATCTTCCAAGAGTTGCTTATCATGAAACAGTGCCTCTCATCTTAGCCGTTCGGATTTGATAGAAAATTATAGAAATGGGAGTTGAAAGTCAATAGGCCCTGAATCTCCTCCACAAGCTTTCTTACAGTCTCATCTATTCCTGTGTTCGCGTTGTAAGAAGCTAGTTGGTAGGAATGGGGAAGACTTGCAATTTTCTGCTGAATCCGAACGGCTAAGGTGAGATGCAATTAATCCTGATTAGAAATAGGTACTTTTGGAGGATTTTTACTTCCTCAGAGGAGGCAGCACCCCTGAAAAAAAAATTGAAGGTGGAACAGGCTGCATTTAAACTCTCCCCACCGGCGATGTTGGGGTCTAACGCTCTAACTATTACAGCAAAGATTACTGTAGTTTAAGTTGAAATGAAATTAAATGATATGAAATGAAATGAAATGAAATGAAATGAAATGAAATGAAATGAAATGAAATGAAATGAAATGAAGTGAAACGAAATGAAATGAAATGAAATGAAATGAAATGCAATGAAAAAGAAATGAAATGAAATGAAATGAAATGAAATGCAATGAAATGAAATGCAATGAAATGAAATGAAATGGAAAGAAATGAAATCAAATGCAATGAAATGAAATGAAATGCAATGAAAAAGAAATGAAATGAAATGAAATGAAATGGAAAGAAATGAAATGAAATGCAATGAAATGAAATGGAAAGAAATGAAATCAAATGCAATGAAATGAAATGGAAAGAAATGAAATTAAATGAAATTACATGAAAATTAAAGCATTTGTTCTCTTTGCGTAAATATTTACATTATTCCCACATCTATAGGCAAAAAAAGGCGTCGAATGTACCTAACTACGACCCTGGACAGGGACACGTCCCTTGTGCCACTTTTAGAGAGGTTATACTCCCGGCGGCAGCGATGGCGGTTATGGTCTTCAAAACTACCCTTATTCCGCTGACTTTAGGTTATGGCAATATAGGTAGCTCACATGCACACAAATATTATAAGGATCATACCAAAACCAAACCAAACCTAACCCAGCCAGCCAGCCTTAATTGCAACTGTAATAACTCACCAAAATTGCAGTACACAAAATTCAGTGGAGCTCTATATACTCGCACAGTTATATTGTCGGTCGTCGTCATCGTCTACATTTCCAACGCTATACGGTTACGGTCGGTGGTATTTGGTATAGAACTTGGCATTCGACGACGACCGACGTCAAGGAGCGTAAGTAAGAGCAAAACCACTTCAGTTATGAGACTGTAATAGTGTGTGTGTGTTCGTGGGTGTTGAAGGAAACGAACGCGAAAGCGTCCAACTCCAAAAATAAACTCCTTCGCTTGAAGAGATGAGGGAAATAATTTCGCTGACGAGAAGACGATGACGGAAAATAAAAACGAGACCTTAAGTCAGTATAGTGTGAGTACCTGTCTATAGGTCTAGCCTATATAACGTGCATAAGAGTTTGGTTTTGGTATAGTCGTTAGCAGCAACATTCCGGCTCTAATGACTGCCATAGCTTTATGTACATGAACCATGTACTATATGACTTAAAACATGATAAAAGTTAAAGCCATTTTTAAAGATCTTGGTTTTGTTACAATAGGACTTGCTGGCATTCCCCGGCCGGCACGCGGGCAGAGGGTGTATTTTATCTCATTTAGGTAAGCTAAGGGATGATTCATATCGATTGTTGCTAGGGTAATGGGGCATTATATTATACGAACATAAATTTAATGAAGGGTTATTTTTGAATGAATGCTTGAAAATAATTTGATTATTTGGCTTCGTATCACAGTTGTTTGTATATTGGCCAAATTGTCGATTTCTTAAAGGTTGAAATAGAAAGGGGTTTCTGTTTCATCTGAAATTCTAGTTTAAGAATATATTTTGGATAGGTACCTGTAGAGATTTTATTCAAAGAGAATTGTTCATTCTTTTCATAAGAAAACTCTTGTTTCAAATTAAAAAAGAATTAAGAACTTCCCATACAAAATGTAAGCATGACGTAGTCCAGGAGAAGGATTAAAATGGGCGGATTTGGAAGTAAGATGACTTTTTTGTAGGAATCGATAACAAATATATAAACAATGAGAACAAATAGTCGTTAGCGATTTTCAGTCGGTGCGATTAAAAAATCGGGATCGCAACAAATTTTTGTTTTGCGCTAAAGCTAGGAACGCACTTGCGATTTTCTACCGCGCGAAATAAAGAATATATGAGTTTAAATGTGAATGAACGCACATGAAACCAAAAAAAAGCTACTAAGCTGCGATCACTTTTTTTAGTCACTGCGACAGAAACTCGCAAGTGCGTTGCTAGCCTATTTCACGGCTATCTATCGCGCACTTTTTTAGTCGTAAGAAATATAACATAAGAGCCTGTCTACATTGTCTTCTTACTGAAAGTCGTTTGGATGAACAGCGTGTCTACATTATGCAAAAAAAATCCTTTCAATTCAATAAACCCTTCCTTATTTTACGCAATTAAGGTCTCTCACTCGCACAAAAAAAAAATCCGTCTTCTTGAATCCAAGAATTATTTTCAAAAGTGGCGCATCGGTGGATTTTTGGTGAAATCTTCGTGTAAATTCATAAACGTCAAATGTTTCCGCATCACTGCTTTTTTGCGATGCTGATACGCAACGCAGCTGATACTGATACAAATGCATCAGCAACAACGCATCAAGAATTTTCTTGATTCTAATTTGTTTGAAGTTTGCGCATCCCTTGATGCAAGTTTGCAATAATGAACATGTTACGCAAAAAGTGATGCTAGTTTGATGCATTTATGAATGTTTGGCGGAAATAATTGTGCATCATTTCTGCAACGATGCATTTGTGAATTTACACTTCTTTCCCTTTCTTTCGCACATAAAATCTACCTATCTCACTGGATGCACCTTTCAGTAAGAAAACAATGTAGGCACTAAGGCTTTTAATGTGAATGCACGCACATGCGTCAAAGCAATCGCAACGATATATATCTTGTTGATGATTAGACTAGGAACGACGCAACGTTATGGCTTTTTGTCATGCGATCAGAAAATAGCTATTGCCATGAACTCATTTGTGTTTATCTGTAGAACGATTATATAATCGCAAAAAAATACAACGTGTCGCTATAGTCTGAACACAAACATCTAAGTTTTCGGCAGTCACATCGCCAGAAAAATGGAGCAAATATTCTACTCTTAATCGTCGCGATTTCTCGGTACCAAGTGTGCTCATTCTAATTTAAATACATGTCTTCTACTTCTGGCGATTGAATAGTCGAGCGATTGAAATAGCAAGTGCGGTCCTAGCCTTATTGCCATGCACTCACTTGCGGCTATATATCGGTACAGCTTTTAATATGAATGCACGCACATATGTGAAAGCAATCGCAACGATTAATAATATCCGAGTCGGAGCATTGATGTCCATTCGCTCTAGGTGGCCCAGCCATCTCAGTCGTTGGCTCTTCACTTTTGTGGCTAGGTCGGTGTCACTGTGCAGCCCGTACAGTTCGTTTTTGTATCTTCTTCTCCATTCCCCATCTATGCAGACGGGACCAAAAATCACACGGAGAATTTTCCTCTCAAAACAGCCTAAAGCGTTTTCATCCACCGTTAACAGTGTCCATGCCTCTGCACCATACATCAGGACCGGGGTGATAAGCGTCTTATACAGGGACAGTTTAGTTGCTCGAGAGGGGGATTTGTTTATCAGTTGCCTTCATAGTCCAAAGAAACAGCGATTGGCAATAGTAATTCTTCGTTTGATCTCAGCACTGGTATCGTTCGCTGAGTTTATAGCGGATCCTAGGCAGACAAAGTCTCTGACCACCTCAAAATTATAGCTGTCTATAGTTGTAGGAAACCACCCTCAGATGTTCTTTAGAGAAAGTGAACTGGCCTTTCGTTTAATACTATTTCATAAGAAGCGATTTCTCATCACATCTACGCTTATGATATTAAAAATAGTATGAGTATTTTCTTTAAAAAGGAAAATAACTAACTTGCCTATAATTATAGACCTTCTTAAAGTAGCTTTCACTATTTGAGCAAAAACTTATTCAAAACTATTCAAAAATATTGACTGCAAGTGTAAACGGAGAAAACTGTCCTACAAGAGTGTTAAACGGAGCAACTACTATCAAAGAGACGGCCCGAAAAGAAACAATGAAACTAGCTGTTTCATTTATTCACCCGTTCCAATTTTCTTCGTTAAAATCATGGCAACCTCATTTCCTTCGTCCAAAAAGTTCTAGAACAATTTGCGTGGCACGTAGTTAACCAAAAAGGAAACGTAAAGTCTTTCTGTAAAACAAAGTGCGTGTAGTCGGACGGAGTGTACTTCACGGGGAATTAATTTAGCCCATACAAAAATCGTAAGTTCCCCCCCACTATATCAAAAGAAATCTAGTGCATCGTATGAATTGTCCTCATTTTAAATCGAAATTCAATTTTCTTTCCCGTTCAGCCACAACCCACCAAGAGGCGCAGCGTGAAAGGCATTTCGCAAGAAAAAACTTGCCGGCCAGAAACACCTCGCCTAAACTGCATAAAATCAATTTTCTTTCCCGTCCGGCCGCGACACACTCCCACACGCAGCGTGGAAGGAAAGCATTTTAAAGATAATAAGGTCCAGCCAGGAGCACGAATTGATCACGGATCCAACGAAGATGAAGATCGTGTAAAAAGGTACAGTAGTTCATATAAAAGTGCAAATCCTTTCGCACATAACCATATTTCTATTCAAAAAAAAAAAAAATCAAACATTTTTTTTTGTGTAAAGATACCAGTTAACCAAACGATTTGGAGGAGAAGACACCGAAAACCAAAAGAGAATCAAATGACATACGACATCCAGCCCAGTGCCAGTCTCACACCGGTGGCCACGAACAGAGTGGAGTACACGAGCTCCGAATACGATAGCGGGGTTGCTCGAGTGTCTCTCTTCCACCCTAAACTTTTTTTCTGTTAGTCAATCTTTTTTTTTGTGTTAAGCTGAAAACTAAAAAGTCAAAAAAAATATCCAAAGGGTAAAGAAAACAAGAAAAAAAAAGTCCAATATACATTCAGTAAAACAGAAAAAAATCGAGGTTCGCCATTGCTATACCTACTGAAAGAAAATTAAGATTCGAGAAGATGAGAAAAAGGAAAACATAATAAGTTAAAAGAAAAATACGTAAAACAAAATATGTACAATTGCAAAAAGAAACAAAGTGAAGAATTAAGAGAGTAGCAAAGCAAGTTAAAGGAGAAGTGAGAACAGAAAAAAAAGAAACGTTTAAAACTCAAGTGAGAACAGATCGTGAATTTAGATTCATCCACTAGTGACCCACTTTTAAATTTAAATTCTAAAGAAAGAAAAAGTAGTTGTATTTATAAGTTTTTTTTTTAAATAAGTAGAAAATCAAAGTGTTGTAAAGGAAAGAATTGAATCTAAGGCGTAAATTTAAGAAAAAAGAATCCGGGATACAAAAAAAAGAAGCGGGTATCTTGTGTCACAATTTTCAATTTTTTTTTTTGAACGAAATAGCAATTCGTAAATCGGTTTATTAAGCCCGTATTGGCATTCAAAATAACGCGGAAATTTTCCTCGGTAGAGAATTTAGCATACAAAAAATACGGTGTCAACGAAATAAAAAAAAAGAAAACCGTGAAATGCAAAATAATCAGAGGTGTTGTGTGATTTTTGAAGTCCTGCCTGGTGAGGAGAATCAATAATAACAATTTAAGAGTCCATCATCAGCAAGTAACACGCCGCAAACTTCTAAGGAGATGTGCACACCTTCGGCAGAGTTTGGGTAAGTCTATTGAATTCTTAATATTTTTATTTATATGAATTGTATTTTTATTATTCTCTCCGTGAAAGGACTTCAAAATAAACAAATTTCACATATCAAAATAAGTATCTACGTGCATTGTCTCAAATAACAGAAATAGCCATAAACTGGTATTTTTTTTTTTGTTAAATGAACTTAGACAAATATATTTAATAAATTTAACGAGATACATTTGAGGAAAGTAGACGATCGTCGCCATTCTAAAGAACTGTAAATAAAAAAAACAGAAAAACAAAAAAAAAAGAACAAAAAAAAAAAACAAAAAAAAAAGTTATTAAATAAAGTTTAAAAGAACGTAGTTTGTCACTATTTTAAAGCTATTGGTTTGAGCAAGATTAAAAAGATCTCGATCGGGATTAGAGATACGATATAAAGATATTTTTTTTTATGATTCTATAGAAGTAATTTTTTTTGATTTTTTATGACAATTGAATTTGGTAATTATACGAGAATCAATTCTTTCTTTTTTTTTGAAGTAAGCTGTAAGTACTTTGTAATAGGTTAAGGAAATATATATTCATTTTCATGTAGGCAAATAAGAATTTTATAAGAACGAAACAGAAAGTAAGGAAATAAAAAAATAAAAAAACTAGTTAAATACCTACGTCAAACTTTTTTTGGATATTATGATTTCGGAATATGAATATTGATTCAGAATCCATGGACTAAAGATGTGTTATTGAATCTCTTTATCAAAGGGGATGAAAGGTAGGGGAGAATGGAGTATGGATGGGGTCACTATGTAATGATATAAGAGGGAATTTACTTCATTAAGTGAGAAGATTGTTCCTTTATAATAAGGGGTTACTATTTTATAATGGGTGAAGGTAGTAGCCAAGGAATATTTCAGAGTCACACTCTGATATATACAAGGGGAGGGTATTAATCACTCAAAGAGCACGGACACCTATGCTCTTCAACATGACAACTCTTGAAGTCTCTGGTTACGTAAAATTTGGGCCCCGCAAAAATTAAATTTTGCGATGATAAAAAGATTTTACCGGTTAAGAACATCTCTAACTTTTTTGGCTTGAAATTAAATAACGTAACATTGTCTGGTTTTTGAAAGTCAAGATTCCACCCCACCGACGAGCTAAGTACGTGCGATCACTAGCAAGCCACAGACATTTTCGAAGACAGACAGCCTTCTCCTTCGTTACCTAGATGGACTAATGGGTCTGTGAACATCAGCCCTATAGGTAGTCGTTAATTGGAGGGGGGATTTTGGTGAAAGGAATGAGAGGGAAGAGTCGAGTTTCGATTGTAAGGCTACAATTGTGGTGTTTTCGAACCAAGAAAAATAAAGGAAGAAAAAAAAAGTTTCTTGAACTGAAGAATAAATGCAATTGACCTTGCTTTTGGAAACGATACTCTCTTTCATACCTAGAGCTTGTATGACGGATATCCCTTGATAAAAGCGAACTAATATTTCATGAATGCGAGAAGGGAATTCCCTTGCTAATGTCAATGCCGATATCCTACTTTAGTTACTTTCATGTATGTATGGTCATCTTAGCATACACATGCACGCTCGCAAATAATATATCACGTTACAGATGGCGCCCAACGTGGGGCCCGAATTTTACGTTGCCATAGAGATTTTTTTTTGAAGATTTTCAAGATAATGGAATACAAAATTTTGTTATTGATTTTTTTTGTTGAAAATTTGTTTAAGGTGAACCAACTCTCTTGCGGAAAACATCGAAGGTACTAGTTAATGATTGTCATCCGAGAAGTTAGGACAACTCCAGACTTCTGACCGCTGTAACAACTTGAAACTTGAATGCTTCACGCATAAACTTGCCCTACTCACCTCAGTGTCCGGACCTAGGAAGTTTTATTTTCTGGTTGTACGTTGCATAGAGGAATGTGAGGAAGTTTAAAGAGATTTGTTATACACACCGCTTATAGATAATCTTGTCCGGAAATTGGGATTTTGCTGTCCATATTCGTCAGCTGCAGAGAAATCTATAAGTGCTACCATTTTATAAGCCTTGGTTCACCCAAACAACAAAAAATTAAATTATTTCAGAAAGGTTCAATAAAGGGAAAGTTTTTTTTTGGTTGAGTATACGTTATCCGATAAGTCAGCTGGTCGCCGAGCTTATGTCCGTAGTAGCGTTATGAAATCAGAGGAGAATCTGTCTCTTTTCGAACTTCCATTCCAAGAGTTGTGGAATGCAATCGTATGAAAAGTAGATATTTTTTTGTGAGTCTTGCATCGATCATTTGAATGCAGGGCTACAAGTTTAAGCAGTGACCCATCCAAACCCAAGTACCTTACACTACATCCCCGAATAGTTTATGAAATAAAAGTTAAATTGTAAAATTATTTTGAAGAAGGTTTTCAGAAGTTTTCTTTGTAGTTTTTTTCTTGAGATATTTTGACAGACAGTTGCCAATAAAAGTTAGTTGTATAGTAACCTTTTCAATTTAATTTAAGAGTAAGAAGATTTAGTTATTTTTTTTTTCGATTTTTAAAACACAAAAAAAAAATATAAGAGTACCTTTAAGAATAATTGGATAAAGTTCATAATAAGTATAGGGCAATTTTTGTTGGTAAAGTTCAGATAAGCAAGAAAAGTTTTTGCCTAGGGTTGGAACCGGGCTCAAGGCAACAAAAAAATAGGAAAATATTTTATTCCCAATGGATAACAGAGGGCGTAAAAAAACAAAACGTAAGGATAGTTTGCCGCAAGAACCTCCACCTACAGGAATCGAAGAGGATTTGGTAGATGATAGAGGTGAGCCCCTGCCCGGTGGGTCAAACCGAGTTTTAGGGAATGTTTTACCTAACGCGAAAACTAGACCAACTGCAAACTCTAGCCCATTAAGAGGTGCGGCTTCGCAGGAATCGGAACAGTTCTCTACGTACATACAGGAAGTAGTTACGGCAACGGTCGGTCTTCAAAGAACAGAGGACCAACGATTTATTAGAGAAGAATTAGCGAAGAGTCAGGCTAATATTCTGGACCAAGTTGCAGAGATAGTGAGAGAAACTCTAGCTAAAGCCAACCTCCCATCTCAAGAAAGGGCCTCCCCACATCATGTACCCTTCAGAGCTACTACTTCCGATGAACGTGCAGAGAACTTGGGGCTCCCCAGACCGGCGGAAATCCCTCCTCCAGTTTCGACCCAAACGAATAACCCGGTGGTTCATCCAGTCGATATGGCACAAGTTTCAAACGTCGACAATTTTCTGGCTCAACTGAGCAATTTGAATCTACACGATTCACCTCCGACTTTGAACTTACCGCACCAGGCTTCATCATCTTCACATACGTTTTCCCGTTTTCCTCAATACCATAAGTGGGGAATCCGTTTCGATGGAAGGAACATGTCCGTAGACGAATTCCTTTTCCGCCTTGAAAGGGTGAGAACTAGTTACAACGTTACCTGGGAAGATTTAGTGGTAAATTTCCACCATTTTGTAAGTGGACAGGCAGAAAACTGGTTTTGGATGTATTTAAAAGGTAATCCGCGTGCTTCGTGGCCAACTCTCCGTTTAGCTCTTATTGAGCAGTATAGGAGCTTGGAAACAGACTCAGAGCTATTGCGCAAAATGATCGATCGGAAGCAGTCACCGGGAGAATCTTTCAATGATTTTTATGATGCTTTGTTACAAATAAATTCAAGGTTACGAACTCCTAAGCCAGCTAAAGAGATCGTTGAACTAGTCAAGCAGAATGTCCGCCGACGAATAGGTGAATTATTAATTACCTTCAACACTCATAGTCTTCCAGAGATGGCATATGTGTGCCGTTCAATAGAGAAGTTTTTAGACCGACAAGAACCAATTAGGGGCAGATTCCAACCAAATCTTCCAAACCAGCCAAACCGTCGACAGGTAAATGAGCTGGAAGACCCAATCGAGGACACGTCTCTTGTAGCTGCTAGCACAGTGGAGGCATTCCAAAGGGGTGTTAAACCTTCTAAGTGTTGGAACTGTAAGGGCGTGGGTCACAATTTCCGAGAATGTGAGGAATCCAGAAGAAATCTGTTTTGCTATCGTTGTGGTCTTGCAGATGTGGCCCTACCCAGCTGCCCTAAATGTACCTTGAATGTGGGAAACTACCAGCGGAACAACCCTTCGTCCGGGGGGACTTGTTCGAAAACTCTGAACCCGGAATTGTAGAAAAAGAACCAACACCCCACAAATTTATCTTGCTTAGGCCTACACATGACGGGCCAGTCACCCAACCGTTAGATAATACCGTTAACAAAAGACAGCCTTTGCCAAGAAAATCTTTGCATGAACGTCAAATAGAATATTATGAAGCCCGCAAACGAATTTACACCTACCCCTATGTATCGGATAGAATAAAGAAAATGAGAGAGCGAATGCATAAAAAAAAAACTCGTTATAAGAACATCTCGGCAGCTACGTTAGATTGCACATCCAGTGATCCTCGCCCGTATGTATCCGTAAAAATTTTCGGAGAAGACTGGTTAGGGTTGCTCGACTCAGGGGCAAGTATTAGTTGCCTCGGTAATGGAGTTTTAGAATACTTACAAGAAAGTAAAATACCCTTTAAGAAGATCACTTCTTCAGTTGCTACCGCTGACGGTAGGAGGCAAAATATTATTGGCATGCTTACTACCTGCGTACAATATAGAGGGGAAAATAAGGTCCTAGAATTTTTCATCGTACCTTCTTTAGCTCAACGCTTATATTTGGGTGTAAATTTTTGGAAGGAGTTCCAAATCGCTCCACATCTGATCTCAGAGCTCTCTCTTAATTCGACCGAACCCAAAATAGATAATCCCGCAGTCGAATTTCAATTGACAGTCCAAGAACGTACAAAACTTCAAGCTACGATTGAGCTCTTTCCTTCGTTCTCAAAGAAAGGTTTAGGAAGGACTCACTTACTGGAGCATACAATCGATACTGGGGACGCGACGCCAATCAAACAGCGCCATTATCCCATATCTCCAGCGATACAAGCCCTGATGTATGAGGAATTGGATCGCATGCTTGCGTTAGGGGTCATCGAAGAGAGTTCAAGCCCATGGAGTTCTCCGGTTGTACTTGTACGCAAACCGGGTAAGAACCGCATGTGCTTGGACTTTCGAAAAGTGAACCAGGTAACGAAAAAGAATGCGAGCCCAATTGCTCATATTGAGGGACTGCTAGCACGCCTTTCAGAGACGCACTTTATTTCAAGTGTGGATCTGAAAGATGCGTACTGGCAGATACCGCTGGAGAAAGGATCAAGGGAAAAGACGGCCTTTACCGTCCCCGGTAGACCATTGTATCAGTTCCGAGTGATGCCTTTTGGCCTTTCAAATGCGGCACAAACCCTAACTTACCTTATGGGAAAAGTTGTTCCCCAAGAACTTCGCGAACAAGTCTTTGTATACTTAGATGACCTGCTGATCATCTCTCCTAACTTCGAGGAACATCTGAGAATGTTAAGTATCATAGCGAAAAGGTTACTGGAAGCAGGATTGACTATTAACGTCGAGAAGTCGAAGTTCTGCTTCCAGGAACTTCAGTACCTAGGGTACATAGTAGGACAAGGATGTTTGAAAGCAGATCCGTCGAAAATAGCAGCTATTAAAGACTTTCCGGTACCAAAAACGTCTAAGCAAGTGCGAAGATTTCTAGGTATGGCGGGATGGTACCGGAGATTTGTAAACAACTTCGCCACTCTAGCTGCCCCACTGTCAGATTCCCTAAAAAAATCCAAAAGGTTTGTTTTCGATGAAAGAGCAGAACAAGCCTTTGAAGAACTCAAAACAGCTTTGACGTCCGCACCGGTTTTAGTAAACCCAGACTTCACTAGAGAATTTATTATACTTTGTGACGCTTCGGCGTCAGGCATAGGATGCGTGTTGTGTCAAAAAGATAATGATGGAGTGGAGCGCCCAATCTATTATTTTTCACAGAAATTAAATTCGGCACAAAGAAATTATTCGGTCACAGAAAGAGAATGCCTTGCGGCCGTGAAAGGTATTCACAAGTTCAGGCCGTACGTAGAAGGGTACCACTTTACCGTAATAACTGACCATTCGAGTTTGAAGTGGTTAATGAGTCTTAAAGATCCGACAGGAAGGTTGGCGCGTTGGAGTATGAAACTTCAAGGATTTGATTTTGGCATCGAACACCGGAGAGGAGCTTTACATGTAGTGCCCGATGCTCTGTCTCGAATACATGAGGCAGAGGCACTACATGTAGAAGTACACCATCCGAGGTCGATGTCAACAAGTCCTACTGATGTGCTTCACGTAGATTTGGATGACTCCAGCTTTAAATCGGAGGAATATCGTCAAATCATAGAGCATGTCAGACAAAATAAAGATCAGTTGCCTGATTTACATGTATCGGAAGGTTTCGTATACAAAAAAGTCAGGCACTGTACAGGGAATCCCCTCCAAGACGACTTGGTTTGGAAATTATGGATTCCAACTGCGCTGACCGAACGTCTGATCTTTTTGGCTCATTGTCCACCGAAATCTTCCCATGGCGGTATCGCCAAAACATCTTATCGCCTGCGAGAACAATTTTACTGGCCAAATATGGCCACTCAAATACAAAATTTCGTGAATAATTGCGAAGTTTGTAAAACTTCCAAGGCACCGAACTCCACTCTTAGAGCAGAGATGGGAAAAGCATTCGTGGTAGAGAGGCCATTCCAACATTTGTACGTAGATTTTGTAGGTCCGTACCCTCGATCGAGGAGTGGGAATACACAAATAGTCATAGTATTAGACCAGCTAACCAAGTTTGTCATAGTCAAAGCACTCCGGAGAGCGACGGCTCAGTCAGTCATTAAGTTCCTTCAAGAAGAAGTTTTTCTGGTATTTGGGGTCCCGGAATCGCTATTATCAGATAATGGCTCACAATTCGTAAGCAAAGAGTTTGCGAATATGCTTAAAAACTTTGGAATTAAGCACTATAGAACAGCAGTTTACTCACCTCAGGCCAACGCCAGCGAGAGGGTGAATCGTTCACTCTTAGCAGCTATACGGTCCTACGTCGATTCTCGTCAGCTCAACTGGGACGAAAATTTGTCTTCCATCGGATGTGCTTTGCGCTCGACCATTCACTCTGCAATAGGAATGTCGCCCTATGAGGCATTGTTCGGACAGCAGATGGTGGAACATGGGGATAGTTATAAGTTACTGCGAAAGCTAGGTGGTCTGAACCAATCAGAAATAAACTGATTACCTAAAGCGGCTAAGCTTAACATTTTGCAGGACCATTTAAGGAACTGTCTGGAACGTGCACACGATTCTTATGCTAAAACGTATAACCTCAGAAGTAGGGAAATATCTTTCAAAATAGGAGATGTAGTTTTCAAAAGAAATTATATTCTAAGTGATTCTGCAAAACACCGAAATGCAAAACTGTGCCCAAAATTTTCCAAGGCTACGATTTGTAAGGTCATAGGTAACAATCTATACGAAGTTGAAGATGCAAAAAGAAATAAAATGGTAGTACATTCAAAAGACCTAAAAAGATAAACCTCCTATAGGAAAGGTGAGAAATACATACACACTGACGAAACCCGGCTGCTCAGCAGGGCATGAGCTCTCGTTGCAAAAATCTATATCTATATTCATTTTTTTTTTTTTATATTTTTGTCGACCTCAAGACATAGGGGTTTCTTTTCTCGTCTCTTGCCATGACTGAACGTCGTGAAAGTGACGAGCTTTGTAGGAAACCACCCTCAGATGTTCTTTAAGGAAAGTGAACTGGCCTTTCGTTTAATACTATTTCATAAGAAGCGATTTCTCATCACATCTACGCTTATGATATTAAAAATAGTATGAGTATTTTCTTTAAAAAGGAAAATAACTAACTTGCCTATAATTATAGACCTTCTTAAAGTAGCTTTCACTATTTGAGCAAAAACTTATTCAAAACTATTCAAAAATATTGACTGCAAGTGTAAACGGAGAAAACTGTCCTACAAGAGTGTTAAACGGAGCAACTACTATCAAAGAGACGGCCCGAAAAGAAACAATGAAACTAGCTGTTTCATTTATTCACCCGTTCCAATTTTCTTCGTTAAAATCATGGCAACCTCATTTCCTTCGTCCAAAAAGTTCTAGAACAATTTGCGTGGCACGTAGTTAACCAAAAAGGAAACGTAAAGTCTTTCTGTAAAACAAAGTGCGTGTAGTCGGACGGAGTGTACTTCACGGGGAATTAATTTAGCCCATACAAAAATCGTAAGTTCCCCCCCACTATATCAAAAGAAATCTAGTGCATCGTATGAATTGTCCTCATTTTAAATCGAAATTCAATTTTCTTTCCCGTTCAGCCACAACCCACCAAGAGGCGCAGCGTGAAAGGCATTTCGCAAGAAAAAACTTGCCGGCCAGAAACACCTCGCCTAAACTGCATAAAATCAATTTTCTTTCCCGTCCGGCCGCGACACACTCCCACACGCAGCGTGGAAGGAAAGCATTTTAAAGATAATAAGGTCCAGCCAGGAGCACGAATTGATCACGGATCCAACGAAGATGAAGATCGTGTAAAAAGGTACAGTAGTTCATATAAAAGTGCAAATCCTTTCGCACATAACCATATTTCTATTCAAAAAAAAAAAAAATCAAACATTTTTTTTTGTGTAAAGATACCAGTTAACCGAACGATTTGGAGGAGAAGACACCGAAAACCAAAAGAGAATCAAATGACATACGACATCCAGCCCAGTGCCAGTCTCACACCGGTGGCCACGAACAGAGTGGAGTACACGAGCTCCGAATACGATAGCGGGGTTGCTCGAGTGTCTCTCTTCCACCCTAAACTTTTTTTCTGTTAGTCAATCTTTTTTTTTGTGTTAAGCTGAAAACTAAAAAGTCAAAAAAAATATCCAAAGGGTAAAGAAAACAAGAAAAAAAAAGTCCAATATACATTCAGTAAAACAGAAAAAAATCGAGGTTCGCCATTGCTATACCTACTGAAAGAAAATTAAGATTCGAGAAGATGAGAAAAAGGAAAACATAATAAGTTAAAAGAAAAATACGTAAAACAAAATATGTACAATTGCAAAAAGAAACAAAGTGAAGAATTAAGAGAGTAGCAAAGCAAGTTAAAGGAGAAGTGAGAACAGAAAAAAAAGAAACGTTTAAAACTCAAGTGAGAACAGATCGTGAATTTAGATTCATCCACTAGTGACCCACTTTTAAATTTAAATTCTAAAGAAAGAAAAAGTAGTTGTATTTATAAGTTTTTTTTTTAAATAAGTAGAAAATCAAAGTGTTGTAAAGGAAAGAATTGAATCTAAGGCGTAAATTTAAGAAAAAAGAATCCGGGATACAAAAAAAAGAAGCGGGTATCTTGTGTCACAATTTTCAATTTTTTTTTTTGAACGAAATAGCAATTCGTAAATCGGTTTATTAAGCCCGTATTGGCATTCAAAATAACGCGGAAATTTTCCTCGGTAGAGAATTTAGCATACAAAAAATACGGTGTCAACGAAATAAAAAAAAAGAAAACCGTGAAATGCAAAATAATCAGAGGTGTTGTGTGATTTTTGAAGTCCTGCCTGGTGAGGAGAATCAATAATAACAATTTAAGAGTCCATCATCAGCAAGTAACACGCCGCAAACTTCTAAGGAGATGTGCACACCTTCGGCAGAGTTTGGGTAAGTCTATTGAATTCTTAATATTTTTATTTATATGAATTGTATTTTTATTATTCTCTCCGTGAAAGGACTTCAAAATAAACAAATTTCACATATCAAAATAAGTATCTACGTGCATTGTCTCAAATAACAGAAATAGCCATAAACTGGTATTTTTTTTTTTGTTAAATGAACTTAGACAAATATATTTAATAAATTTAACGAGATACATTTGAGGAAAGTAGACGATCGTCGCCATTCTAAAGAACTGTAAATAAAAAAAACAGAAAAACAAAAAAAAAAGAACAAAAAAAAAAAACAAAAAAAAAAGTTATTAAATAAAGTTTAAAAGAACGTAGTTTGTCACTATTTTAAAGCTATTGGTTTGAGCAAGATTAAAAAGATCTCGATCGGGATTAGAGATACGATATAAAGATATTTTTTTTTATGATTCTATAGAAGTAATTTTTTTTGATTTTTTATGACAATTGAATTTGGTAATTATACGAGAATCAATTCTTTCTTTTTTTTTGAAGTAAGCTGTAAGTACTTTGTAATAGGTTAAGGAAATATATATTCATTTTCATGTAGGCAAATAAGAATTTTATAAGAACGAAACAGAAAGTAAGGAAATAAAAAAATAAAAAAACTAGTTAAATACCTACGTCAAACTTTTTTTGGATATTATGATTTCGGAATATGAATATTGATTCAGAATCCATGGACTAAAGATGTGTTATTGAATCTCTTTATCAAAGGGGATGAAAGGTAGGGGAGAATGGAGTATGGATGGGGTCACTATGTAATGATATAAGAGGGAATTTACTTCATTAAGTGAGAAGATTGTTCCTTTATAATAAGGGGTTACTATTTTATAATGGGTGAAGGTAGTAGCCAAGGAATATTTCAGAGTCACACTCTGATATATACAAGGGGAGGGTATTAATCACTCAAAGAGCACGGACACCTATGCTCTTCAACATGACAACTCTTGAAGTCTCTGGTTACGTAAAATTTGGGCCCCGCAAAAATTAAATTTTGCGATGATAAAAAGATTTTACCGGTTAAGAACATCTCTAACTTTTTTGGCTTGAAATTAAATAACGTAACATTGTCTGGTTTTTGAAAGTCAAGATTCCACCCCACCGACGAGCTAAGTACGTGCGATCACTAGCAAGCCACAGACATTTTCGAAGACAGACAGCCTTCTCCTTCGTTACCTAGATGGACTAATGGGTCTGTGAACATCAGCCCTATAGGTAGTCGTTAATTGGAGGGGGGATTTTGGTGAAAGGAATGAGAGGGAAGAGTCGAGTTTCGATTGTAAGGCTACAATTGTGGTGTTTTCGAACCAAGAAAAATAAAGGAAGAAAAAAAAAGTTTCTTGAACTGAAGAATAAATGCAATTGACCTTGCTTTTGGAAACGATACTCTCTTTCATACCTAGAGCTTGTATGACGGATATCCCTTGATAAAAGCGAACTAATATTTCATGAATGCGAGAAGGGAATTCCCTTGCTAATGTCAATGCCGATATCCTACTTTAGTTACTTTCATGTATGTATGGTCATCTTAGCATACACATGCACGCTCGCAAATAATATATCACGTTACATAGTGTCGTTATATTCGAGACGTGTTGGGTGCCCTTTCTTGTTGATAGCAGAGCTGTAAAGTAATTATGTATATTGGTACTTAAGTACAATTTAAGAACAAATACTTTGTACTTGAAATTTTTAGGTACCAGTACAAATCCCTGGTACTTGTGCTTAAAAATATCAAGTACCTACCAGTATTTGTACTGGTACTTTAATTCCACAAAAGTACTTGTAATTTTTGTACCGATTACTTTTGTACTTTTATGAGTTGTACTTATGTTAATACTTTTCAATTCCTTTTTAACTTCAAAAGTACTTTTTATTCTTTAAAACAAAAAAAAAAACTAGAAAAAATATATGTATGTCTTAATCCAAAATCACCGTTGTCGGTTTTTAGTAACGTGGTAATTGTATTCGTCTCGATCTAGACTCACAGTGCCGTTTGCACAGGGATCTGTTTCGTGGTTTTCTCGCTATGGTCTTGCCATGAAATTAACACGTGATTTTTGGCATTAAGCATGTTTTTCCAAAGAGGTTAAAATAAGCTAAAAACGTGGTTCAAAAGTCCAATCTTGGTTTTCAGTGTCATGGTTATTGTTTTCGTCTTGTTGCAGTCTCGCCTTGCCAGTTTCCACGGGGATTTGTGTCGTGGTTTTCTCACTATGGTCTCACTTTGGTCCCGCCATTTTTTTCTTTTTTTATTATCCGATGGAAATCTTCAAAAGACACTCGGTAAGAATCGGTACCAAGTAGTGTGGGACTCTTATCGCACTAAAACCACCGGTGAATCAGGACTAATCTATGAAAGATCGACAAATGATTTTTATTTCTTAATTTTTAAATTGCATTGGGGGAAGTTTAAAGTTATAACACTTTCCCATAGCTTTTAGACCATCAGCTCATGAGGCTTGGTTCTTCTTAATCTCCGAACATTGTTTCGTACATTTAGAACGGTCTCCATTTCAGAGTTGGTATGACTTTGCAGTCGCAGATTGTGTGATACAGCGTGTTTTATAACCACTTCTGTAACCATTTCAATTTGAAGGTCACGATGTAGATCCCTATTTCTAATATACCAAGGGGCATCAATTATTCCACGAAGGACCTTGCTTTGGAATTTTCGGATGGGTTCAGCATTTGTTTTCTTTGTACAGCCCCAAAGTTGGATGCCATATGTCCGAACGGGTTTCAATACTTGCTTACATAACATAAGTTTGTTCTGGATAGATAGGTCAGAGTTCTTTCTTTATGTAACAAATACAGGATTGGTCCTAGGACACTTCCTTGTGGTACACCGGCTTCAATTTTCTTTAGTTCCGAGTAATTTTGGTCGTACCGTACTCTAAAGAGTCGGTTCGTAACGTAGGATTTCAGTATTTCGTAGTACTGCCTGGGAAGGTCCCTATGCAGTTTTTACTCAAGTCTCAAGTGCCAAACCTTGTCAAAGTCTTGAGCAACATCTAAGAATATAGCCGAGCATACTTGTTTTTCTTCTAGTGCCTTTTCCACAACATCCGTAATTCGATGCACTTGGTCTATCGTGGAATGTTTATTTCTAAATCCAAACTGATGGCTCGGAATTAATCTCGCCACGACATTAACATTGGCATTAACAATGTTTTTCCTTCATCTTACTCTGGTCTCGCTGAAGTTTCGCCAAAATAATATTTTTCAAATAAATTTTTTCAAAGATGTTAAAATAAGATAAAAACATAATTCGAAGTTCCAATCCTGGTTTCCAGTATTATGTTCATTGAGTTCGTCTACTGCGATCTCGCCCTGTCAGTTTACACGAGGATATGTGTCGTAGATTTCTCGCTATGCTCTTGCTTCGGTCTCGCCGTGATAGTCGCCGTAAAGTCTCGCCACAGGTCTGATTGACAGCATATATTTCGTCTTGCCCCCATTCACCGTTAAACACATCCTCTTAGCTTCAATACTCAAGAAAGCACCACTGACATCACGCTTCGCGGCGTAAGCGAGTGATTGTACGGACTATTAAAGGATTGTGCCTCTGGTGTTGACGTGAGAGTTTTACAATATTCCTTCAAGAACGATGTTGTCGCATGACAGCGCACCGTCTTGCCTAAAACCTTTTTTGACATTAAAAGTATCGGTGAGATCTTTCCCGACCTTGATGGAGCAGCGTGCATTTTCCATGTCATCCTGCACAATCGGACGAGTTTAGGAGGGATGCCAAAACCATATAGCTCTGTAGACCTCGTCTCTTAAGATGCTGTCATACGCGGCCTTTAAATCGATGAAAAGGTGGTGGGTATCGATTTGAAATTCCTAGGTTTTTTCCAAGACCTGCCGCAGTGCGAATATTTGGTCGCTGGTGGACTTTCCTGACCTAAGCTACACTGACGATATGGACCTATCAGGTTGTTGACGTATGAATTCCGGCGTTCACAAAGTACAACAGAGAAGATTTTGTTTGCGATGTTAATTGAAATCGGTAAAGCAGGTATGTAGGTACCCGTTAATATCGGTTATTGGTACATTTTTTTTAACCAAAATGTTAAATGTACTATGCCTATTATGTCTACTGAAGTGCACAGATTTTTGCTTTCAAAACCTTTGGTAGTTGTTGAGAAAAATAAGCTTTTCCAACGGTTGTTAGTTATCGTTATTTTTGAAGCTAAACAAACCACTACGTTTTTATATTGCAAGAGTGAGAGATATAAATTAATTGTCACTCCTGAACTATACAAATTACTGATAATCTCTCATCCCCCACTAATAAGAATAATTATAAGAAATAATTGTTCTTTTTACTCCCTTAAAATGTCACCTTATCCTATTTATGACCCCTTAACATGGATTTCAAATCTTTAATTACGTAGTTATACTTGGATTCCAACTTCCTACACTCTTTATGATGAGATTTATTTCTTACCCCCCATATACGCCCAGCTATTCAACCAAATTGCCATCATATTACCTCCTTTCGAATATAAATAAATTTTATCTTTTTATCTACACCTATTAACCGACATAAAATAAGTGACATTATAGCAAACTTCCTGGCCGCGGGGGCAATTTCACCTAAATAGCTTTGTTTTCACATTTAAAAAAAAAAAACACTGAAATTCGCTTCCCTTGGGTTTAAGGGGAAACCATTAAATCCTAAAATCATTGTTTGTTCAATTTTTTAAGAGGTGTTCGGAATTCATGATAACAAAACAAACAAAACAAGTAAAATTGTTACAAAATGACATTCCTCATTTCCGCATTTAAAATGCCCTTACTGCTTAGCATGTTCGTAATCAGTGGATATTCGGGCAAAAAAACAGCTCGTTAAAAAACCTTATTCTCTAAACCTCGCTAACTGATGGCGAATCAACTAATTGCCAAAATCCGCTTTTTATGAGGTGCAATAAATTTTTCCCATTGGATGGGGTCCTCCCCCTCACTCTAAGCTTAACGTTGGAATTTTACTTACAGTAGTTTCACTTTTATCTTTATGACGGTAAGCGGATTAAATCCGTTTTGCCGCGAATTGTCCTCAATAAAACTAAGGACACAGCAGAACCTACAATGGTTAAGATGGAAAATATATACAGGAAAATGTGAAGAGTGCAATTTAAGATCTGACTCATTCTGCTCACAGAGGAGGAGAAAATCCTTAAAGTGTTCTTCGTTCACAGGAAACCACTCCTTTTAAGTGGAATTCTCTGCCATTCAGCCTAAAGTTGACCATTAGAGACGTTCTATGATTCCCTTGGGCCAACGATATACAATTTTCAAAACGAAGGACACGACTTGAATGCAGGTGGGTGCGAAAGGTGAAACTTTCACATTGGAAATTTATTGTCCTTGTTCCGAGGGATTTTGCGTAAATACCCATCCTTTGGACGTTCGAGCACACATTTAAATGACCCTTCGCATGAAACCAAACCGGCTTACTACTATATGGAGTATGGAATGCTATTTGAAACAACTTCCTGTATAATACTGAACTGAAGGATGGCATTATAGGGACATGGATACCAACCTATAAACGCATTGTGATTCCGCCGTGGAAAGGAAAGTAACGTCTCTCAATCTCATTTACAGGAGGCCGCACGCGGTGGCACAGTGATAACGTTAAGTTAAATTGTTTCCAAGCACGCAATCATTTCATCGCATGCATGTAGGTATTGTTTATGGCTATGAGCTTCTTAGTGGCAGCGCGGCGGAACTTGTTGTTCGGAATTTATCGAGTTCGTTGTCCATTTAACAATGCACCATTCGGGAAAAAAAAAGAACTTAATGTGTTACAAAAAAAAACTGAATAGACAGGATATTGAAACGTTTAATCGTATGCAATTTTCTGAAATTATTTAATTAAGTTAATTGATACCTAGTCTGGGTTTTTATTTTAAATATTGTCATTATACTTGGTTTATTTGAATTAGAGAGGAGTTTCCCTGACAAAGAGCATTTGTTTTGTATATTGCTTCAGTATCAGGCCCTACAAAACAAGTCGATTGGCTTTAGGATTTTTATAGAAACGTTTGCAACTGCAAGCTTAAAATTGAATAATATGCGATAGAAATTGATTCTGCAATTATATAAAACGAGGTTTGAAAACTTTAATGATTAAATTTAAGAAAGTCCTAAAATATTCAAAAAATGTTAAAATAACTCCAACAATATTTCTAGATTTAAGTGTAGTGGTATAAAACTAGAAGGAAGTGGAGTGCATGGAAAATATATTTAGAAGACCATTTTAGAGTCGTTTATGGTATTCACCTACAGAATTTTTTGTCTTTCCAATAAATTAAAATGAATGATTCCCTTTCAACACACTGTATGTCATTGACTATAAAACTAAAATATTAACGAGCCATGATGGCAACCCTTTGGAGCACCAGAGGTTGCAGATACATAGTTGATCTGAAGATATCTTTATAAACGCGATCTTTTGAATGAGACTCAACCGCTACAAATAAAAGTTATAAAAATTAATGTTGAAAAGGATCAAAGAATGGCTCCGGGACCTTAGCACTTTATATGTGGGATGTTCGCTAAAAAGCATGCCGATAAATTGGTCAGTAATTGAAAAAAGATTATCAACTTCTCATCTGGTGAAAGTTTAGTGAGGACCCTGGAACGTTTTCCGTAAAGGAAATCTAGATGAGGAAAACTTGTAAAATACTCATGAGGCCCTGGCTAATAAATAACTTGCTGGGCAAATTCTGGTATTTTATTACAAATACCCCATACACAACAAAAGCTTTATACCCTTCATATTAATTTTCAACACAGAATAACTCTATTGGATATTAGCCCCAGTAGTTAGCGTATTGGACTGGCAAACAAAAGATCCCAGAATTGAGTCCCAGATAAGACAACATATTTAACTTCTCAATATTAGAAATGATTGTAATTGGTCCGATTCGGAAATCCTTCGGCAGCTTCAGTTGCAGTAAACTGCACATCGGAACTGGGGGTGCGGCATCTTTCATGTACGAGCGTCAATCAAGATGCCATAATAATAAATGAATCAACAAATAGAAGAAATCTTTCAAGAAGCTCAAATGTTACTTTTGGCTACCGCATTACACGAAAATTGGAGCATGGAACGTTCGATCCTTGTACAGCGATAGTAGATACGAGCAGGTTGAGCGTGAAATGCTTCGCCTAAAGATCAGTATCCTGGGCATAAGCGAAACTAAGTAGAGAGGAAGAGCTGAATACAGATCAGACACTGGACAGACGAGAATGCTGTATTCCGGGGAAGATGAAAGAGAGGGTGGCCAAAGACTGCATGGTGTCGGGATTTTGTTGAACGAAGAAGCGAGGCGTAGTTTGATCTCCTGGGCGCCCATTTCTGCGAGATAAATGACAGCAAGTTTCGTTCAAAAATTCGTAACGTCACAATTATTCAGTGCTACGCCCCACAAATGAAGCAACCGAAGAAGGCAAAACCGCGTTCTACGCTCATCTTAACTCAGTTTACAGGAGTGTTCAGAGAGCCGACATCAGTCGTTATGGGAGACCTCAATTACCAAGTCGGTTCAGACAATTACGGGCTGGAACGCCTGATGGGAAGAAATGGCTTGGGGTCACGGAATGAAAATGGTGACTTGCTTGTTGACTTTTGTAAAGCAAATCGTCTTGTGATAGGTAGGACTGTTTTTAAGCATAGGACGAGCAACAAAATTACCTGGTTGCATCCGGATGGTCAAACCGAAAACCAAACTTATCATATCATGATTCAGCAGCGATGGAGGAAGTCAATGTGTGATGTCCGGAGTATAAGAAATACCGATGTGGGAAGCGACCACCATTTGGTTCTGATGAGTCTCAAACTACGAACCGCTGCCTTACAAAACCCAGCGCAGGATGCAGCATGGAGCTCAAAATTCCTTACGAATGCTTTAAATGACCCCAACATATGTCGAACCTATGTCACCACCCTTAACGACAGAGCCTCGTCATTAAACGGAATTCAACATTCAACAATTGATGAGATGTGGTGTGAAATTAAAAACGTTTTTATGGAGGCTGGATCCCAAATTGTACCCAAACGAACGAGACGTAGAGACTCTTGGATATCCCAAGACACCTGGGATAATATCGAACTTCGCAAATCGTTGAACAGCCGAAGCAGATGTACAACGAAAGGATGAATTGCGAAGAGGGTACCGCATTGCACATAAGATGGTCTATCGCTTTGTGAGACGTGACAAGAGGGTGAGGTTAGATAGACTCGCAGATAATGCGGAAATAGCTGCCAGAAGAGGAAATATCTGGGAATTGTACCAAATAGCCAAAGATGTTATTGGGAAAAAAAGCAACACCAAACATCCTGTAATGGATGTGGATGGCACACTTTTGGTATCAATTGAGGATCAGCTACGCAGATGGAAGGACCATTTTTGTGCCTTGCTAAATGAGGATTCAGTTGAGCAGAGGGCTTAAGTGCCCCTACTAAACGAGATGCGCAGGTCCTATAGGGATATTGACATCGAACCCCATCGTCACAATCGGAAATCCATACACCAATAAATCTCCTCAAATACAACAAGGCAGCTGAACTGGACGGAATACCAGCTGAATTCCTGAAAGCCGATCCCGTAACAGCGGCTAGTATTTTACATCCATTGATACAAAGCATTTGGGAAAAAGAAAGCTATACCAAGGACTAGGAGGATGGTGTGATTGTTACAATTGGCGTGGTATCACTGTTTTGTCCGTTTTCCCAAAACTAATGGCAACCATCATTCTCGAGCGAATAAAGGATAGAGTCGAGTCTACACACTCAAGAGGCATCAAGCTGGCTTCCACAGTGGTCGATCGTGTGTCGACCATATCAACACCCTGCGTATCGTCCTCGAGCAGTCGATGGAATTTCAATTACCGCTTTACCTCATGTTCGTGGATTTTGAGAAGGCCTTTGATCGAGTTAACCGAGAATGTATATGGAGATCGTTGCTTGGTAGGGGAAAAGATTTCAAAATCAATGATTAGATATAACAAATTATTTTCTAAGGACTCTCAATCAAAAGTTATTAAACTATTAACTTTGGTTAGAAAGTTTTTCTGACATCCATATGGCGAGTTTTGATTCTCATTACCTCAAATGAAGACATAGACTTCGGATGAATTTTATTTTATAGATAATAATAATGTCGTTAAGTGCAGAAAGGACTTTCAAAAAATACAATCAGTGTTTTTTACTACGGCGATTTAATTTAACTAGTATATCCGCCCAGTGGTCGAAATTCGACCACTTGTGTTGCACGAAAACAAATTCAATTTTAACATCTAGGTACGTTGATAGACATGGGTAGAGTTA
Source organism: Dasysyrphus tricinctus (assembly GCA_963921185.1). Classification (NCBI taxonomy): domain Eukaryota; kingdom Metazoa; phylum Arthropoda; class Insecta; order Diptera; family Syrphidae; genus Dasysyrphus; species Dasysyrphus tricinctus. The sequence goes on from OY992531.1 coordinate 81,879,444, forward strand.
CCACCTAACAAAATTTAAAAGCCGACCCATTAAGAAATAAAAATCTGATTTATATGAAAAAAGCCTGCAATCAAAATAAAACCTGTACCCACGTTCTGTAACTTTTTCATCGATAATATCGGTCAAGAAACGTTGAAAAATGTAACAAAACTCATGTATTTTGTTTCAATTTTTTTTTTTGTTTCTCGACCAATTTTATCGATGCAAGAGTTACATAACATAGGCACAGATTATTTTTCAAAATAAATCTATTTTGACAAATGACGGAAATTGAAACATTACTTCTTCAATTTATCAAGAAGATTGCGTGACCATAATGTCACGGTGTTCTACGATATCCTGGTTCCTGATCATTTTAAAAACAAATTCGAAAATATATACATACATAACTCATGTTTAGTTTCAACGCTCTTCTTCTTTTCTTCTTCGTTTGAATATAATTTCCATAAGATCCATCCATTCATCTCAAAGAGTGATAAATAGGATCCATTAAACCCACAACGCAAAGATTGCTAGCTATTTTGCTTGCTGGATCACGATTGAGCGACTCTACACAGAGGAGAAAGCAGGGCAGTATGATAGTATGGATTCGTGGATGAGTGTTCACTGTACAGGGACTATTCTTCCTCACTGGAAATCCATCATAGGCAGTATGTGCTGTATTTATTTCATCTTCAGCTTCCGAATCTTTTTCGTCTTCGAGATTAGGGTCAGGATCAACCTCAGCTACATTATGTTCGCCTTCGCAGTTGTAGTTTGAATTCATCGTGGATTTGTGCGGAAGCTGCCGAACCGCAGTATCCATATGGGTGTCTATTATGCATCTCTCTCATCAGCTCCAGAGTTTACTTGATAACTCTGGCAAGCTCTTCTTGTATAGCCTTCTTCATGCTGCCGCCTTTGTTAATCATTTTGGTCGTTCATCTCACAGCCAAAATACACTAGTCAACAATATTAAAGGAACAAATTTTGTTTCAATTTTTGTTAGCGTTTTTTGAAGAGCTGTATCTTTGTGACGAGTGGTCGTATTGAGTTGAAATAAAAAGCATTTTACAGCTTTATGTTTTTTGTTTCGAGATTTGTTTGCAAACAAATTTTTTTTGAAGTACCGTTATTGCGTTATTGCAAAAAATGAGACGAGACAACAAAATTATTTTGTTTTTATTTTTTTTGAAGGTCCTCATTTCTATGGATACATTTTTTTGAGTCTATTAAATGTCATGATCAGATACCTTGTTTATTCAGCTTCAATTCAGTTTTTTTGTTGTTTTCGTACGATTTTTTTGACATGGTTTATCTGACTTTGAATGAAAAAAGATACTTTTAGCCTTGATTACCAATATCTCAGCAAATAATGATGTTATAAAAAATTCAAACACAGTTTTGGAAATTTGAAAAAGCGTTTAACAACATTTTTTTATGATTTTGTAGAAATTATTTTTTTTTACCGTTCACCGTTAGTTTAAAAAAAGTACTAAAAACCGACGTTTTGTGGTCTTTTCGTAAATCTTTTTTTTTTCGTTGCAAATATTGATTGCATGGCTTGCGTTGGTATGCAAATTTATAGACTTTTAAATCATCAATATTCTTGTAAATTTTCAAATTGATTCATCAAACCGTTTTTCCTCACCAAAACTTCAAAGCCTTACAAACCAGGTAAAGGAACAAATTGTGGTGTTCCTAAACAATGCGAAGTTGTCATCAAAATGACAAGAAAAACCGCAATTCCAGTGGATTTTTTCACAGTTTTGCATTAGTTAGATACTTTTTTGAATGGAAATAAAAAAAAAAATTACATTTTTCAAAAAAAAAAATTAAAAAAATCAAGTTTTTTTGTTTGAAAATTTTTTTAAATTCATTTTTTTTATTTTTTTTTGTTTAAGCCCGTATGACACTACATTTTTTCTTCATTGTATTTCTCATTTAATCTATCAAAGTGTCAGCAGAGCCAAAAAGGGATAAGAAGAGTTTTTAAGAAAGGGATAGCATTTCTCTAAATTAAATTTCACATTTACAATGTGTCCCAAAAGAAAATATACATCATATCCTAGTGTTCTCAAGGGTCCAGTGTATATCTACTTTTGTAACTGAGTGTACTTTGAAATAATTTTTCATTTTTAATTCTGAAATATCAAGAAAAGCTGCCAGAACCTGACAAATTTAATTTGAAAATCACATTTTTTATAGATTTTTTGTGGCATTTTTACATTTACGGATATAGTGCGTACCCACTCACACCTATCAGAGTTTGAATAAGAAATTGTACGTTCCGCTTAAATTTCATTTTCAGTTTATTAAAAATGAAAGAAAAATGTAGTGTCATACGGGCTTTAATGTACTTTTTATTTCATTTAAATTCAAAAAAGTATCTAACTAATGCAAAACTGTGAAAAAAATCCACTGGAATTGCGGTTTTCTTGTCATTTTGATGACAACTTCGCATTGTTTAGGAACACCACAATTTGTTCCTTTACCTGGTTTGTAAGACTTTCAAGTTTTGGTGAGGAAAAACGGTTCGATGAATCAATTTGAAAATTTACAAGAATATTGATGATTAAAAAGTCTATAAATTTGAATACCAACGCAAGCTACGCAATCAATATTTGCAACGAAAAAAAAAGATTTACGAAAAGACCACAAAACGTCGGTTTTTAGTACTTTTTTTAAACTAACGGTGAACGGTAAAAAAAAATAATTTCTACAAAATCATAAAAAAATCTTGTAAAACGCTTTTTCAAATTTCCAAAACTGTCTTTGAATTTTTTATAACGTCATTATTTGCTGGGATATTGGTAATCAAGGCTAAAAGTATCTTTTTTCATTCAAAGTCAGATAAACCATGTCAAAAAAAATCGTACGAAAACAACAAAAAAACTGAATTGAAGCTGAATAAACAAGGTATCTGATCATGACATTTAATTGACTCAAACAAATTTATCCATAGAAATGAGGACCTTCAAAGAAAATAAAAACAAAATAATTTTGTTGTCTCGTCTCATTTTTTGCAATAACGCAATAACGGTACTTCAAAAAAATTTGTTTGCAAACAAATCTCGAAACAAAAAACATAAAGCTGTAAAATGCTTTTTATTTCAACTCAATACGACCACTCGTCACAAAGATACAGCTCTTCAAAAAACGCTAACAAAAATTGAAAAAAAATTTGTTCCTTTAATATTGTTGACTAGTGTAATTAAAAACGAATCATTTTTTTTTTTTAAATAAAACAAAAATACATACATACATATCTGGTTTTAATAGCTTTTAAAGCTAAGAATACTATACAATAAACACGTATTTCTTTTATATGAATTATATTTGAGTAGTTGAGAACCAAAACTCGTCATATCCAAAATTTTCGTTTTGTGCAAATGAAGAAAAACTTAATACGGCTAAATGATAGTTGCTAGAAAAGATTTTATTTCGTATAATAAAAGATTTTTAAATCTGTTTAAAAGATATAACAATTAAATTTGGATATGAAGAGTGTTGCTGCAAATGATTGTATGTGGCCAGTTTCCACACCTTCCCCCCTCTCTCAATTGAACCCTCTAATATAATAGCACTACACTACTTTGCAATCCTCAATGACCCATTTAAAGACTTTTGGGACAAAAACCCATAAACGTTTTAGTTCCTTATTATATGACATAAGCCCTGTTTTTTAGTGCATTTTTATCTTCGCTAAAAAAAAATGCATGTTAAATACAACAACAATACGTAGTTATACCAAATTGTTGTTGTATTTAACATGCTACTTTTTTGTAAGCGAAGATAAAAATGCACTAAAAAACAGGGCTATAATCAAACAAATCTGCATCAAAATCTCAATTTTTGATAAAAGTGGATATGACGAGTTTTGGCTCTCATCTACTCATTTGAACAAAACTTAGAATTGCCATTTTTTCACCAAAAATCCCAATCAATAATCTTCATCATCTCCCAAAATTTCATACTTCTAAACACAACGATTAAAAAGATAAAATTCAATAACCTCCAAATATTCAAATAACCATTACCAAACTTAACGGCTACATGGACAAATAATTTTTAGATTCTGCACATCTGTGGGATAAAACCTTTCCAACAGTTTTTAATTCATGCTTTTGCGTTGAGTATTAACGGAGAAAAGTGTACCGAAAGAATTTCCATACATTTTTCTAAGCGTATTAATATATAGATTTAATTAAAGTTGGAAAATTTTATCAGTCTCGAATATCTCGAGAATAAATGACGCTACAGAATTCGTAGAATTCGAGAACAAATGTCGCTACAGAATTCGTATTAAAATTTTATTTTATGCATATTAACATTACAAAGAATTGATAAAAATATAAAAAAGATTAACTTATAGTTTTTTCTTTATTAAAATTAAAACAAAATTGTTGAAAAAAGTTTTTCGACACGAATATCTTGAGAACAGAAAATAATATTGGCCTCGAGATAATTTTTTTCTATACATTAGTGCACAATCTTTTATAATTGGAGATTTGTAAAAAAAGTTCTACAAACAGTGAAAAAAATACAAGAAACTTTACCGAATATTGTTGAACAAAATTTGTTTTTCTTCTGAATATCTTGAGAATAAATAATTATATTCAACCTTATCACAGATTCCATCGTAATCAAAAATTTGCTACGAATTCCGAAAAATTTATTACAGAATCCATTCGGAATACATTCGTAGTGGAGAATCTCCTACGAATTTCGAAATTCGTGAAATTTGATATAACTAAATCCAAATGAAACGGAAATTATGTTATCTTTCTCTAGTCACAGGGAAAATGGTTATTTGCCTACAAATTTAGATATTTTTGTGAAGAGTTTGGAATATAAATAAACAATGTTTTCATGAATTAATGACTTGTTGTTTAAAAACCCTTTAAAAAAATATTTAAGAACTGTTTCATTCCTTCGAAAATTACTCGTAAGTCTTCTGAACAAGATTCATTGTGAAAAATATAAAAAAAAAACATTTGTTTGTAGGTATGTGTATGTTTATATAAAATGGATCCATTTCTGTTGAACACATGAATGATTGAGAGTGTAAGTCATTATGCCCTCTGAATTTTCAGCAGCTGTCGCCACACTTATTTATTTAAAACAAAAAATGGATTGTCTTCCAATCTAATATAAATGTAAATCAATTAATTTCTTTGTAAAAATGCTAAAACTTTCAATAAACCACTTTGAGTAAAAAAAAAGTTAAGGAATCACAATTATTTGCTTCTTTTTTCTTTTCAATTTCCAATGATTTGACGTAAGACATCTGATTTCGAAATTGAGAGTGAGTGCGTTCACTCAATAGAGAGCGGCAATCCTTTTTCGATTCCATTCAGATTCTAGGAAGACAGTAGTTTTTTGTTGTTCGTAGAACAATCCATTTGGAGATTCGTTACGATGGGTTCTGTGATAGGGTTGATTAGCTTCGCTATAATTTTACTCTACACCCTATGGACTAAGAGCTGGCAGCAAATTTTGTGGATGAACGCATAACCAAAATATGAGTATGAGGGTTTGTAGGTACATGCATCTTGATATAGAATATCAAAGTCTGGCAGGATTTTTTTGGCGCCCGTAGAGGAGACGAGGGATTGAAAATAGCGGACTTTAGGGAAAATGACAGAGCATCATTTCCCATTTTTAAAAAATGAAATGAAGTGATTGTACCCATGGACACAACAAATGGAAGAACCGCTATTTTCAATCCCTCGTCTCCTCTACGGGCGTCAAAAAAATCCTGCCAGACTTTTATTTTCAATATCAAGATGCATGCACCTACAAACCCTCATACTCAGATTTTGGTTATGCGTTCACCCACAAAATTTGCTACCGGCTCTTAGACTACTAGTTCATAATTGATGATTTGTAAAAAATTCAATAAATGACTTTTTTTTTAAGAAAAAGGTTAAAAACAATTATTATTATTAAACAGAGTTTTTGTCTCTGGTAATATCTCGAAAGCATACCATTTTCTAATCTTCACTTAATTGCATATTGAACACCTGAAGACATTTTCGAATATATTGAATTGGCGATTTTTTAATGGGCCCTATCGTTAACAAGATTTCCCTGGAAATATTTCCCACGTTCGAAAAATTCGTATCGTGAATGATGTTCGAAATTCCCTTCGGAATTTATTGCTATCGTGAACAATATTTCCATAGGAAATTTTTTATGATTTCTCTGGAATTTTTCCGCATTTATTTTGGTGGAGAAATTTAGGCGAGACGGAGCAATGTAAGTGAAATTAAAACTTTTTTGATAAATAAAATTCAAAAACCTAATTTGGCCCATTGTTAAATTTTACTAAACAATTCTTGTGGTAACTCCAAGTGGTTGGAGTTATTCCTTAATTCGCGTCTTATTCAGCCCTTTTATGAGTTTCACCCGGAAAATATTTCTTCCAAATAATTTTTTTCCCCCCGGAATTTTTAAAGCTATTAGTGAAGCAAGTTGAGAAGTAAGTTGGGAGACAAGCAAGTGGAATGTAAGTGGAAAGCAAGTGGAATGCAAATTACGAATTTGACAGGCAGTGTATGTAGCCAACTTGCTTGCAAGTACTTGCTCGTGTGGCCTCAGGGTAAAAGCGATTATTTCTAGATAAAAATAGTATCTTCGAAATTTTCGTATAATGGAATTACAAAAGAAAGGCGTTCAAAGTATTTTTTTTTTATTTTTTTTTTTTAAGTTGGGTCTTGTTTGTAAATGGAAATCCACACAAATGCAATGCATGCTGCGCATTATACATCAATTTATATTGAATAATTTTGAATGAACAACAACAACTTGTGTGTGTTGCCACCAAGTTTATAGGCTGGAGTTATAGCTATTTCACGAGAGCCACCTCGATCATCAGACTCCTTTAGTGGTGCTTAGTCTGGTTATGCTCGTATTAATTGAAAAACTCTTTGCCGTCATATGGGAGCGAACCATGAACCTTGCGATTCAGAGGCCGATGCACTACACACCGCGCCACTGAAGCCACATGGTTAGCTCTATCCGTGAAATTAGGCCCCATGAAATAAGGCGTACAGAAATATTAAATAAGGCCCCAAAAAAATCCATACAAGACAACAATTACGAAAATTCTCAAATTTGGGGGTGTTACTTCTTTTTTTGGGACCTTATGTCACTTTTTCTTTAGGGCCTAGTTTCATTATGAAATAAGACTCCCTTTAAGTATTTAGTCTAAGAGCTGAGAGCAAATTGGGTGAAGGTATAACCAAAATTGACGAACGTCTGGGACCCCAAAATTAATAACCAAAGCATTTATCTCTATAGTTTAAACTTACATAAAAGTGGTTATACCACCTACCCAAAAATCCGTAAAATCACCGTTTTCAGCCCCCCTTCTGCAGCCCTGTTGACGAAAGAATGCTGCCAGACGACTGGATTTGAAATCAAGACTCTATAACCTCAACATAAACGTTCGTGAATTTTGGTTATACCTTAACGTTAACCCATAAAATTTGCTACCAGCTCTCGGTCTAATTGTGAAATCCGATAATCGAGGTCGAGGACCTAGATCTAACATAATATGGCTTATTGTGGACCCATCTGTTACTTGCTGAGGGTTATCATTTTCAACATGACACTTATATTGAAAAGCATCAGCGCATAAGTAACAGAATAGCTGAAAAAATCAGGCGAATTTGATCAGCTTATATTGAAAAGCATCAGTACGAGTAAGAAGCAGAATACATAGCTGAGAAAAATCCAGCGATGTTTGTGCCTGTGTAGAAGAGAAATTGGACTCGATACACATACAATCCAAGTCGTTAGACACTTTCGGGTGTTTTTTAGACTGTTTGGTGTGTTTTTTTTTACAGTTTCGGATGGTATTTAATTTTCAAAAATAGGCTTAATATGTATAAAAAAAATTGAGGTATGATTTCATTTTTGAAAAATAAGTACAAAAAAATTGAGGCCTTATTTCATCTATTTTTGAGGCTTTTTTTCATTACTAAATTTAATTTATCCAGCTCCCGATCCATGAAGGGTCTCTGCCTGAGATACGCACGCTCCCTCCAGTTGTCGAGACCAAGCGCTCTTGCGTCTGTGACCGCCTGGTCCCTGTAACGTAGGTTCGGTCTTCCTGGTGGTCTCGAACCTGGGGGCTGGGACTCGAAGATTTTTTTGGATGGAGCGTTGTTGTCCATTCGCTCGATGTGGCCGAGCCAGTATAGTCGACGTTTTTTGGCTCTTTGGACTACTTCAATATCTTGGTAAGCTCGTACAGTTCACGATCGAATCTTCTCTTCCTATCGCCCTCTTCGCATATAAGACCAAATATCCGCCGAAGAATTTTTCTCTCGAAATCAATCAATTCCCCTTTTTTACTTATCGTCCAGTACTCGGTGCGTCGGCGTCGTAGAGTAGAACTGGTAAAATTTGCGTTTTGTTAGCTAGCGTGACCTTTGTCTTTCGAGAAAGGAGTTTTGAGCCCATTTGTTTGGCCAAACCGAAGTAGCAGCGCAACGGTTCTCTAGGGTAATTCTTCGTTGGATTTCCACTAAGGTGTCGTTCGTGGAATTGATGTTTATTCCGAGGTAGGTGAACTCCTTGAATACCTCGAAATTACTGCTACCGACATGGATCGATGGATAGAGGAGGCTTTGCTTGTTGATAACATAAACTTTGTTTTGTCCTCATTCACTTGAAGACCAACGCGTTTCGCCTGTTCATCAATAGCTGTGAATGTTCAAGTACAGCTCTCTTGGAGCGGCCTATGATGTCAATGTCATCCGCATAGCCAAGCAGTTGAGAAGACCTGTTGAAGATAGTGCCTTCCATGTTAACACCACTCTTCCGCACTATCTGCTCCAGGACTAGGTTGAAGAAATCACATACACGTCTGGAATAACTAGGATGAGCTGTTACCCATTTGCACGTTGCACCGCGTATTTTGTAACGTCATGCGGCATAGCTGGATCAGTTTTTTTCAGGATCCCGAGTTGCGACATCGCCAATAGAAGCTCTTGGCGACTTATGCTATCATATGCGGCCTTGAAGTCGATGAATAGATGGTGGGTCTCGACTTGAAATTCGTTGGTCTTTTCCAGGACTTGCCTCAGTGTGAAGATTTGCTCTATCGTTGATCTGCCAGGCCTGAAGCCACACTGGTACGTACCGATCATAGTGTGGCAGAAAGGTTTCAGACGCTCAAATAGTACGTTGGATAGGATCTTGTAGGAAGCATTAAGCAGGGAAATGCCCCTGTAGTTCTTGCAGGACATAGGAACGTCTTTTTTGTTGATTGGGAGCTATTTGACCAGTCGTCGGGCCTACTTTTCTCTTATTGGTCGGAGGGAAAAAGTGTGCCTACAAAAAATATTTAGCTTGTAATTTTGAACAATTTTTGTCATAGGTCCAACTCTCTGTAATTTGTCCCTTAAAAGACAGAATGTGGGAAAATATTCAAAAAAAACACTCAGGTAAACAAGTGATGTTTGGAAACATCGTGTTTCTCTATCTTCTTAGGGATTCACTACAGAGATGCACCGATGACAACAATTGTTCAAAAGCTAAATACTTCTTGTATGCACACTTTTTCCCTCCGATCAAAAGACATTGAAATAAATCGATGTAAGAAATTTACGTCAAATTTTACACTTGTTCGACACGTGTTAAGGAAGGCAGACAACCGGCTAATGGTTCAACACCTCAAAGGCTATTATTGATATGACTTACAACTTTACGCAAATGACTTGACTTTTTATGTCGTTGGCTCTAAGACTGTAAGCAGCTGTCTGTAGTTTAACTTGTTGCTTAGGAGGGCAGAATTGTTATAATAATAAATTACTGCTTTATTACCTTCAATGTCCGGCCACAAGAGCAAGTTCGTGCCACCCAGATGTGTATTTTCTTCTGTCTGTTTCTTTTAATAGTTTTAATAGTCGTATCTACCATATTTTCATAAGAATACAAGATTCAAAGTGCTTTACTGGTGGGCACCGCGAATTATATCGGAAATTCTTGAAGGATTCCTGTTGCTCATATCAACTGCTAGAATTTATATGTTATTATTATCGTGTTATATTGTTGAGGATGATAATGTCTACGTCCCTAACGCCCTAAAATAATAAAAGTCATTGAACTTCTCTTAATTTATTGAATTGAAAGGCATGAATGGAACCGTAGTGAATCAAAAATCCATTGCTTTTATTTTTGTAATACAAACTTTTATTGGTATCCAAAGCAATGTTGTTTAATCAATACCACCACTGTGCTATGAAACCTACCATTTTGCAGTAGAAATTCAATGTAGAAAACAGCAAATATGGAACTGGAAAAAGAAGTTGATTTACACCAAAAAATTGCTGAAATAAAAAAAAGGATTCTTCTCACAGGTATATTTTTATTGAAGCACTTTCCTCCATTCATTCAATATAACCATTTAATATTAAAATATTTGAACATAGAGGGTCAAAAGACAGCAAACGCAGCGGAATGGCAAAAACAAAGTCGTATCAATGCCGAAACACTAGCCACTCTCAAAAAGGAAAACAAGGAGCTAACTACGCAGGTGGTTCTGCTGAGAAATCCCATCAACCGACAACTGGGTAAGGATCTAGAAATTGAACCCGGTGGTGGTAAGCCACTTTACCCGGTTGGAGCTAAAAGTCCCGAGGAAGCAGTTTTCTTGATGGACTTAAAAATAACTGAGAATCGCAAGCAATTGGACTTACTGCGACACAGATTTCAAGTAAGGCAGAAGCATTTCAATAAGCTAGTTCAGCATTATGAAGACTTGTTGGCTTTCAAAGAGCATCAGTCTAAAGAAGTCGGAGGGAAACCACCAGAAACTTTGGAGGAAGATGCTAATCGAAAGGTTTGTTTTAAGTGAGATATCAAGCTCAACGATCTTTATTCATGGTTTTGATTATAGTTGGTGATTCAATTGGAAAACGAAATTCATCGAAAAAATGTTAAATGGATTGAAGCAGAACATATTAAGAAGAAATATAAATCAATTCAAGCTTCACTCATGAATGATGCTGAAAGATTCGAAAGATCTTTAAAAGAGCTCGAAGAGGCTTTAGCTGAACAACAGACTGAAATTAATAGACTTCAGGTATTGTTCATATCGAAATAGTTGACAAAGTATTGGTTCATTCTCTAAATCTATTCAGCAAGTTCATAATGAAGCCCTTGAGATGCGTGATGTTGCAAAAGTTATTCTTCAACGTCAAGAACAACAAGCCAATACCTCTTTGAAGATTCGAGAACGCCAGGCTTTAGACTTTCGTAAGCAAGTCGAAAGTCGCAAAATGGAACTAGAGCGTATTGGTCGAAAGCTATTTACAGATGCTAAGACTTTTGTTCATCAGGATAGTATTGGATCCAGTTCTGGGGACCAACAGATTGGAAAAGCTGAAAATGATGATGATCCAAACTCGCAGCTGCAAAATGTAACTGCAGATATGGACACATTGTTTAAAGAACTTATGGAGGTGACTGGAGCTACGTCTCCATCAAATGTACTTGAAAGATTTCTATCTCAAAAGGAATCATCTATGCGATTGACTTATCTTCGTAATACTGCCGAGTCTGAAAAAACGGAATTAGAAAATCAGCGAGAAAATCTAACCAAGGAACTGGAAGCATCGAAATTTTCTGAGATGAAGGAAAGTGAAGTGTAAGTTATTCAATTATTTTTGAATTTTTAGGCCAAAAACACGAGGACAATGGGGAGAAATCATTAAAGAAAAGGGAATGATTTCTACTATTATAACTGCGTGGTCTTGGTCTTACTTGTAGTTTTGACTTAAATGTATTCTAGAAATCAAGAAGTTGTTGAAAAGCTAAAGCTTGAAATTAGCAACATGAACAAAGAAAAGCAGAAGAACGATGAGGCAGCTGAAAAGACTGTTGGAGTTATAAAGTTCATACAAGAAAGACTTCGAGATATGATTTACAAATTGCAAGAAGTTGATGAGAGTGATGTTAATATTGTAGAGAAGGGCAAAACAATATCTGCTCAGAGCTTACCGGACTTTTTGGTTAACGATGCCACCGATGAAGACTTAATTGATGTAAGTTAACAATGCTATATTTTGCAGGTGATTACCAAGTTTATTTCAACAGATTTCTTCGAGTTTGCTTTTCTTTCGGTCATCGCTGATTATTTTTCGCAGTAAATCCAAGTATTGGCAGGAAAATTCAATTTTTAAATGCGGCAATAGAGTCAATAACACATATTGCTTTGAATTCTTGGTCAGAAAAATGTTAAAAGGAGTGCTTTTATGGATGCATCGCGTTGGCTGAAGTTGTGGCAGTTTATTAACGATGTAGTTTAGTTGAATGCTTTTGTACATTATTATTTTAGGTATCAGCCTTGCTTCTATATTTTACCCTTTTCTGTGGATGTTGAAATTTCGAAATACTTGCTGCAGAGCTAAGTATGATTTTTCAAAATTTCTCTCTTCCTCAACTTTAATGTCGGGTTATAGTTTTTAAGTTATTGGATTATCTTCAGTCTTCACTATATTCGAGACTTTTTTCCATAGAAGGAAGCTTGAAGAATTTTCAATATTTTTAATATCTTTCTGCTCATTAATATTTCTTAAGCTAAATAAAAGCCAGAGACTGAATCCGAATGAGCTCTCTCGTTGCAAACACAGTTTATCCATCTGAGGGTCAAACGAAACTTTAGAAGTTTTTGTACAAAACAAATTTAGCAGATCAATTCAAATACTTTCTTACTTATTTAATTTGGCGCACAGTCCGGGGTGGACCAGGGCCTCAACCAATAAGCTTCTTCCAGCCAGCTCGGTTTCTATCTAGCTGTCTCCAGTTTCGCACGCCAAGTTGGTTAAGGTCCTCTTCCACTTGCGTGCGCCACCTTTACGCTGTTCACCTCAACTGCGCTGTCCCACGGGGTTGGATTCAAAGACTTTCCGGGCCGGAGCATTGGTGTGAATTCGCTTTAGGTGACCAAGCCATCTAAGTCGTTGGCCTTTCACTTTTGTGGCTAGGTCAGTGTCGCTGTACAGTTCGTTGTTGTATCTTCTTCTCCATTCCCCATCTATGCAGACAGGACCGAAATCATCCAGATAATTTTCCTATCAAAACAACCTAACGCGTTCTCATCCACCGTTAATAATGTCCATGCCTCTGCACCATACATCAGGACCGGGATGATAAGCGTCTTATACAGGGAAAGTTTAGTTGCTCGAGAGAGGGCTTTGCTTCTCAATTGCCTTCTCAGCCCAAAGAAACAGCGATTGGCAAGAGTAATTCTTCGTTTGATCTTAGCACTGGTATCGTTCGCTGAGTTTATAGCGGATCCTAGGTAGACAAAGTCTCTGACGACCTCAAAATTATAGCTGTCTATAGTCACGTTCTGTCCTAAACGTCGGTGTTGGGTTGTCCTTTCTTGTTGACAGCATATATTTCGTTTTGCTTTCATTCACCGTTAAACCCATCTTCTTGGCTTCCTTCTCAATAGGTACTCTCAAAAGCACCACTGACATCTCGCTTTGTTCGTCCGATTATGTCAATGTAGTCAGCGTAAGCGAGTAATTGTAATTGTGCCTCTATTGTTGAAGTGAGAGTTTTGTACTATTCTTTCAAGAACAATGTTGAAGAAGTCGCATGACAACGCTTCGCCTTGCCTACAACTTTTTTTGACATCAAAGGTGTCGGTGAGGTCTTTGCCGACCTTGATGGAGCGTGCATTCTCCATCGTCAGCCTGCACAAACGGGCGAGTTTGGCAGGAATGCCAAAACTAGACATTGCTCTTGATAACTCGTCTCTATAGATGCTCTCATACGCGGCCTTGAAGTCGATGAAAAGGTGGTGGGTATCGATTTGAAACTCCTGGGTTTTTCTCAAAGATCTGTCGTAGTGCGAATATTTGGTCGACTTCCCTGGCCTAAAGCCACACGGAAATGGACCAATCAGGTTGTTGACGAATGGCTTCAGGCGATATTAAGAAGACTAATGCCTCTGTAGTTGGTGCAGTCGAGAGGATCGCCTTTCTTGAAGGATCAGGCAAACAATGCTGAGGTTCCATTCATCGGGCATGCTTTCCTCCGATCATATATTGCAGATGAGCTGGTGGATACTCCTAACCAATGCATTGCCAGCCGCAAGGCCATCAGCTCCAGCAGCTTTATTGGACTTAAGTTTAGATGCAGCTATCTTTACTTCATCGAGATCGGGTGGACGGAATTGTTGGCCTACGTCGTCCAGGTTGAATGGTACAATCTGCATGGTAGCGGAATTCGGTTCGTCACCGCCGTTACACAATTTGCAGAAATGATTTTTCCATATCCTCAGCAACGACTGCGATTTTACTACGATGTTCCCCTGATCTTCCTTGCAGGATTCGGTTCCGGCCTTGTAACCCTGGGAGGTTCCTTTTACTTTTTGGTAAAACTTCCGAACCTCATTCCTGCAATGGCATCCCTCTATTTCCTCAATCACGCGCTTCTCATGCTCTTCTTTTCCTTCTTAAAATCTTGTGTTCCTCTCTCCTCTTCTGCTCGTAGAGCTCGCGAGCAGCTCTGGGCTTCTATACAGGGCCGCTTTATATGCCTGTTGTTTGGCTGCATGTAATTGCCGGCATTCTTCGTCGAACCAAGGGTTTCGCTGTGGTGGGCGTGCGAGGCCCAGCATGTCAGAGGCGGCATCTCTGATGGCTTCCTGGGAGTTTTTCCGCTCTCGATACTGGCACTTGGCGGCAAAGGACTATTCAAGAGGGCGCGAGAGACTCGATCGGAAAAGAACCCTACAGATTTCTTGCGACTGTAGCCGTCCAACGTCGAACTTTATCACAGTATTTCCCTGTTTTGGCTTTGGTCTGGATCCGTAGCTTTACCTTGGCTATAACGAGATAGTGGTCCGAGGCAACGTTGGCCCCTCGGAACGTTCAGACATCCGTGATACTGGAGGAGTGCCTTGCGTCGATCGCAATCTGGTTGGCGGTTGATTGACCAGGAATTCGCCATGTACCCTTGTGTATATCGAGATGCGGGAACTGCTGCGTACTAGGTACCACAACGTTTCGCCCCGCAGCCTGAGTCCGTTATCGGAGGTGGTGTTGTGCAGGCTATATCTTCCGATTGTGCCACCAAAGACGTCTTCTGTTCCTAGCTTGGCATTAAATCACCCAAGTCAATTTTAATGTCATAGCTAGGGCATTGCTCATATGTCTTGTCCAGGAGCTCGTAGAACTCATCCTTAGTGTCGTCATCTTTCTCCTCTGTGGGGGCATGCGCGCATATCAGGCTAATGTTGGCGAATTTAGCCTTGATGCGAATTGTTGTGAGGCGCTCGTTCACATAGTAGAAACTCAGGACTTCTTGCCTAAGCCTGCCTCTTACGACGAATCCACATTCAAAAAGACGCTGCCCTTGTGGTCGGTTACAGTCACCGTAGTAGATGTCGCAGTCTTTCAGTTTTCTTTTGCCCAGCCCATCTCATTGCACTTCTTAGATGGTGATGTCTGCTTTGTAGCAGTCTAGGGCCTCCGCTAAATGTTCGGCCGCACGTGGTCTATAGAGAGACAGAACATTCCACGTGTAGATCCGAAGTTCGTTGTCCTTATTTCGTTTGCTAGGGTTCGTCAACAGTCAATCGTTCCATATCCGAGGCTTGTGGTTGCTTCGCAACTTAATAGCAACACAATTACAAAACAATATAACTCCAAGGGCGGGGAGCGGCATTTACCGCTCCTTATAGGCCTGAGCTCCAAATATGTCGTAGTAGCCCGTATAAGCTGTTCACTAAGTTGTTCGTCTTAACTGGAACTTTAGACGCCACCGTTGATTCTATCTTGAGAATTCTTCCGCTGCCGCCTGGGTAAAGGAGAAGTGTCTTAGTGGTAACGCCCCTCCCCCCCCTCTCGTTTGCTAAAAAATAATATTTCTTTGATTATAAAAAAAAGTTTTAAAAAATTTTGGAGTGCAGTACTATTTTTATTTGGAAAAAATGCATGTTTACAAAGTTTCAACAAAAATTCTCGACCCATTAATGAAACATATGAAAAAAACACAAAAATAAAAGAATTTTGTCAAAAAAAACATCAAAATTCCATTTATGTAAGTTATGTGATTTTCTCACCAAAAACGACAGTTACAATTGTCATCATAATACGAGCTGTTTTTGAGAGAATTCGAAAAATATTTACGTACAGTCGACTCCCTTTAAGTCGAATTTTCACGGGATATCAAAATCAGTTCGAGTTAGAGAGAGTTTTGCAAAAATTCGAGTTAGAGAGAAATATTATATGGTTTAAAATTTGAGGGGAATAAAAATTAGGGTGAAAAAGTTCGAGTTAGAGGGAAATTCGACTTAGAGGGAGTTCGACTTAGAGGGAGCCGACTGTATTTCTAAATGAATTTAAACAAAAATTCGAAATTTTCCTCCAGAGAATTTTATACAAAAATTCTCTACTGAAGTGACAAAACACTTGGTTCACTATATCATACAATTTAAATCATTTCAGATACTTAAGGCAAAACTAGAGAAAAGTTTACAAGCTCAGAACGAGAAAGAAGTTGAATCTCTACAAAAATCTAGTGATGTCGAAGTGAGTTGTGTTTCGACAAAACTCTGCATACATTTTATACTTATTTGAATTTATTTTTCGAAAGGTTGACGAACTTGCTGTACGTCTTCAGCAAACTCCTTCGTTGACTGCTGAAGACAAACCCCAACCGATGCCGATGTGTTATTATAATCTCATATCAGGTCGTGCCACCCGAACTTTGGGAACGTCTTCTGGTTCTCCCGAACAAGGTCCAGCACCAGGTAAAAGTGAAAATCTATTGTACTTTCATTTTATGGATAAATATTCATCGACCAATAACATTCTCTCTCCTTAAAGCTGTCACTGACGATGAAAGTGAGGTTCCATCGAGAAATTTCCTTAAGCGACAATCAGTTCTCATCGTTGATACAAAATCAAGACGAAAGGCATACCGTCCCGTTCCACAGAGAAGAAAGTAAAAATATCCAGCACTTTACTTTTTTGTACTTTATTAATAAAAAATAAAATCGAGAGATTCTCTCCGAATATCAAAATAACACCCCGCAATTCACTTAGTTTCGATCTTGGGGACCATGGCAAAGAAATCTTCATCTAAAAGCCATTTTGTTGGCAATGAATGTAATCTTCCGGCTCTGGGAGCAAAAATCAAAAACATATAAACCAACTCGATTTCGGGAGCACTTCTCTAGCTCCTATAGCTTTGATGCATGATATAAAGTTGGCGACAGTCGTTGGTATGGTTGAGTATTTGAACAACGAATTTCAAAAGGAATTTGTGACGTTGGTCGTTGGTAGTCGGTCGTTGTACTCCTTTCTGACCGATTTCGTTTTGTATGGAAGTGGTGTGGTCTCTTGCCAGGGCTTTGGGACACACTGTACCATGACAGTGCCGGCTCGTAAGCGATGACAATGGTTCACAATGGGAATGCCAAGTCGACAATGACGACGACGACGACCAACAATTGTGGGCGTTGGATTCATACACGTAAGTGTAAGTGCGGGAGGATCGCATGAGGAAGAGAAGGAGGTAAAAAAAAAATTAATTCCGAGGCAAGTTCCTTCTGGCAATGGAATTGTGTAACTCACTGCGCCGAGCGATATAGACCAAGAGCATTGGCCAGAACAATATTTTCCAGTTACATGACAAGCGGCACAATGGGTCAACCACTGGACGCAATGGCTACAACAGCAAGAACAACAACAACACGAAACAGCCACTACAATGGCCATTGGACAATGGACAATTTCATTGCGCTGCCTCTTTCCTTGTGTCCAGAGTCAGGCTGAATGCGGTAGTGGCAGCAGCACGAGGCTATGTCATTTCTCCGGACTACAACAATGTTTGCGTTGTCCAATAATGTTGCTGTTGAATGGACAAGGGACTGTGAATCGGCTGACGTGCGTCGGTCGTCGTCGTAGTCGTAGTCGTCGTCGTTGTTGCAATTCCTCTGGGTAGAATAGCTAAACTTATAACATGCCTAGTTGCCAGAAATGTTAGGCTATAATAGTGAAGAACGAAGAGATTGCAAGGCAACTGCAGAGTCTTGGATTGACGGCAAGAAGCGTGTTCAATGTCAATTGCGGATTTAGAATATAAAAGACTACTCACTTGAAAAAGGGAATTAAGAAGGCAAACCTTGTTGAATTTTGGATTACTACTCGTATATAGAATAGATACTATTGAACTTGTATAGTCTACTACAATGTATTATTTACTATGCAAGCGAGGTATAGGGTGAGGCATTTAGTTGAGTGGTGTTGGAAATATAATTAGAAAAAAAAACAACCATAATTACATAATGGTTGTTCAATGGATACTCCGTAAGTCCTTTTAGTTTTGAGATATTTTTGGATAATTTATGGATTTTTATTTTTTTACATAAAAAAGAGCAACAAAAGACTTGGAGACCCTTTACAGGACTCAAAGGTAGAATAGCGGCTAACCACTAACCGTGGTAAGATAGTAGAGATTGACGTCACTCTGTGGGAGCTATCGCGAATAAAATTTTCCTAACTCCAAAATGGGGGAAAGTGACAGTTGTTATTTTGGAATTGACTTCGGGGATAAATTTTGGCTATAACTCTATAGGAATTTTTATTCAAGCGGAATAGTAGAAAAATTACTTACTTATCCGGCCCCCGATGCAGGGAAGGTCTCTACCGGAGATATCGCGGTCCCTGGCACGCTCCCTCCAGTCCTCGAGACCAAGCGCCCTTGCGTCTGTACCCACCTGGTCCCTTTGGTTTCGGTCTTCCTGATGGTCGTCTCGAACCTGGTGGCGTAGATTTTTTTTGGCTGGAGCGTTGTTGTCCATTCGCTCGATGTGGCCGAGCCACTGTATTCGACGTGTTTTGGCTCTTTGGACTACATCCACATCTTGGTACAGCTCGTACAATTCACGATAGAAACTTCTCCTCCAATCGCCCTCTTCGCATATAGGACCAAACATCCACCGAAGGATTTTTCTCTCGGAAGTGTCCAGTATCAATTCCCCTTTGTTACTTATCGTCCAGCACTCGGCGCCGTAGAGTAGAACTGTTAAAAGTAGCGTTTTGTATAGCGTGCACTTTGCCTTTCGAGAAAGAAGTTTTGAACCCATTTGTTTGGCCAAACCGAAGCAGCAGTGGTTCGCTAGGGTAATTTTTCGTCAGATTTCCACCAAGGTGTCGTTCGTAGAATTGATATTTGTTCCGAGGTAGGTGAACTCCTTGACTACCTCGAAATTTCTGCAATTGTAATCACATGACAGCGTATCTCCTTGTCTGAACCCTGTACACTTCTAGAATAGCTCGGATGAGATGTTACCCATTTGCACGTTGCACCACGTACATATTTTGTAACGTCATGGGGCATAGCTGGATCAGTTTTTTATGGATCCCGAGTTCCGACATCTCCAATAGAGCTCTTGGCGACTTATGCTATTGTATGCGTCTTTGAAGTCGATGAATATATGGTGGGTCTGACTTGTTGGTCTTTTCCAGGATTTGCCTCAATGTGAAGAATTGGTCTATAGTTGATCTGCATGGCCTATAACCACACTGGTACGTGCTGATCATAGTGTCGCAGAAAGGTTTAGCTTGGATAGGATCTGATAGGCAGGGATATGCTTCTGTAGTTCTTGTAGGATATAGGTTCGCCTTTTTTGTAGATTTGGCATATGGAGCTATTTGACCAGTCGTCGGGCATACTTTCCTCCTCCCACACTTGGTTGATGAGCTGGTGCATGCTACCTACCAAGACATCTCCTCCATACTTAAAGAGTTCCGCAGGTAGGCTATCCAAGCCAGCGGATTTGTTGTTCTTAAGCTTGTGGGTGGCTTTCTTAGCCTCTTCAGTACTGGGTGCTGGGACTGGATCTTCATTGACTGGTCTCAAGCTTTTTTATTCTCCTGTCTTCTTTCTGCGCAGGGTTTTTTTCTCTTTCCTTCCCTTTTTCACGGTAGTCCTCTCTTGCTGTTCTTGTTTTCCGTTGCAGCATTTGCATTCGTGCATTTTCCGTCTCCTGCTTCAATACCGCAGGTTGCTATTTGTATCCTTCGCCTGGGGGACCTAGTGATACATATTATGAACTGCAGCAAAGTCGATTAGTCGGAACTCGTTATCTGTTGTCTTTTCGTGGAGGCTGTGCTTTATCCGCCAAAGATGTTTTCTTGCCGACTTTAGCGTTGAAGTTTCCGAGCACGACTTTGACATCGTACTCCGGACAGGCTCCGTAGGCTCTATCCCAGAGGTCATTACAACTTCTCCTTGTTAGACTCCTCAGCTTCATCGGTAGGGGCGTGTGCACATATTAGGCTGATGTTTTGGAAGGTTTGATGCGGATCACAGCCAAGCGATCGCTAATCGGCTTAAAATCGATGACTTTCGATCTGAGTCGATTTCCTACTACGAATCCACATCCAAGCATGTGCAGTCTTTGATGACAGCTGTAATAAATGTCACAATCTTTTCTTTTTGTTACTCCTGACCCTTTCCATTGTATCCCCTGGATCGCGGTAATGTCTGCCTTGTACCTTTTGAGTAGCACCTGGCGTATAGAGTGTCCTTATATTCCAGATGCATACTCGTAAGTCATAGTCCATTTTCGTTCCGAGTCTGGTTGCCATTTGAGGGCGGTCGTTATCCGAGGCTTCACGCGTTCCTCTCATAACAATTGGTTTTTTTTCACTGTGGTCGGGTCGCTAGCCCAACGCATTAACCTCCAATCTGTAGGCCCGTGGGTTTAATGTTGCTATTCTTTCCTTGATCAACATTTGCACTTACAAGTTTAGCAAGTCAAGGCATAAAGCTAAGACCAGTATCCGGCGGCTACCAACTTAGAGGTAATGTAAGCACTTGATGTGTAGGAAAAGATACAGCTCGAGACCCACAGTTCCTACAACATTCATTCACATTTCTTCAAAAAACACTAACAAAAATTGGAACAAATTGTGTTAGTTTAACTTTTGTTGACTAGTGTATATCTTCTTAATTTCTTCAAATTCCAACACTTCACTGCCTCAAAATCAAATTTATAAATACACCTTTTAAATTCAATAAACTTCACAGCAAATCTTTCAAATTGATCACAAGAGTTGCTATATGAACTAAGGTTGCAAGTTAACTAGACTTGTAATAATTCAAATAGAAAGTTCAACAAAAATATCTGATTTGTATATGTATGTTGTTCTAAAAGAAAAAGCTCTAGGCTCTCTTGAGGGTCTTTAACAAAGAAGAAAACACTATTTGATGCCCTTTAAATTGTTTTAAGTTCAAGATTAAATAATTATTTCGTTTCTTTCAAAAGATGCTTTAACCTAAACTCCAAACTCCATAATAATACTTCTTTTCTTCAGTGTTATTATACATTCTTAAAGAAGAAAAGTATAGTTGTGCATCAAGAGGACCTTCAGCTCGAGTAGGAAGTGGAAAATTACAGGACTCCTTAAAACCATTATTATTTCCTCGTACACTTTCCGAATGACCTCAGTTAAAGCAAAGTCTATCCTCATTTTGTTGTAGAGCTACAACTCTGCGGGTATGTATCCTTGTGACGTTTTAAACGAAACGACACAAAATAAAAACACCTCTTCAAAATCACAGATAGAAGGGAGTTGGTGGTTTTGTTGTTGTGGTTGTCGTGGTAATTATTATCTACTTTCTCGGTTACTTGAAGAGCTCATAATTTCATTCTAGTTCCATTATGTGGTTCTCTCTTTTATATAGCAAAGTCATGGTGAATTTTTGTTTGGCCAACTTGCAACAATGAAACGTTAAGAATACACACCAAGAAGAACACAACAACAAAAAAAACGAACAAATTACGCAAAGAAACGGTAAAACAATGTGAAGATAAGGACATTTTAGTGGTGATTTAGATGAAACGAAAAATGCACTTGAATACGAATCCTGGAAAGGATAAAGTTTTGATAAGGAATATTTTTTTTTTTGTCTACGTTTGTTCTTGTAATCACGATCAGGAAAAAAATTAGTGTAGATTAGGTTATGTACATGCACATACATATGTATACCTATTGTAACTTCTAGAATTGTTCTTTTATTAAAAATTATATGTTAATCCATTTGGAAACAATTTAATTTCAATATAAATAAATGCTTGGGTACACTGTGGCGTATACGTACTAAAAATTGAATTATTGATAGAATTATTTTGTGACTTACTTACGAATATAGTGCTTAATTGTCAAAATTAATGATTTCTATTTTATATTATGCGTCACAACTTCTACACTCAACTCATTCATACGCAAAAACATACAGACATATCAGGCCGTGAGCGCAATAGTGGCCTAACTGCAATTTTATCGAAATTTAGTTTATTACAAAAATTGAATTTTTATGTATTAAAGAACAGTTCTGCACTAAATTTTTTTCAAATTAACGTCTTCCTGCCATAGTTACAGGACTTTTGTACTCAGGCCAAATACAAAAAAAATTAAAAGCTTAAGTGCAAGAGTGGCCTATCTCACTTAAAGGCCGCTATTGCGCTCGCATATTTGATTTTATTGTTAGAAACTCTAAGTTAGACCAATTATTTAACTATTTGCTCACAGGTGACATCAATGCAATGAACTAAAAAGATGTCAGTACCCTGATAATCACCCTCAATTAGCCATAAAGTAAAAGTTTCATACGCTCAGCGAGAAAAAAAAAAACCATTCAATGTCATAAAAATTGCCAAAAAGCACTTCTACTCCACTTTGAAATTGGAAATTTAATATAGAATGATCTCTAGAGAAGGACTGAAGGTTAATTGACTCAAGATTCATGAGCTTCAATATTTTAAGACCGACCCTACATATTGTTTAACCATTTTTTTTCAACATGTTTGTTTTTCAAAAAAAATTAGTATAAGCTTATAGACTAAGAGCCCAAAGCAGATTTTGGGTGTGAATGGTATCAAGAAATAAAATATTGGAGCTGACAGCTTGAGTAAAACTTATTTAGAAATCAAAGTCTTGCGGTCCATAACCGGGGATTTAGTGATTAAACACTGCATCGAAAACAAACTATGAATACTACTTCGAGACTAATAATATAGTGCTAACCAAAGTTGGTTTCCACCTTTTCATGGGTAATGCTCCTCTGATCACGGAAGCCGAGATCATTTGTGTGGTATAGTTTGCCCTGCCAAACCGTTTAAAAAAACCGTTTTTCGCTTTGAACTTTGAATTTTTTGAACGATCTGGCAGGGCTTACTATAAACTCAAATGGTCTCAGATTCCGTGATCTGTGATCAATATCTAGGCAGAGATGCCATCATATTTTGATTTCGATGTACTGCTTTATCACTAAAACCCCAGTTGTAGACTGCCAAGGCCTTGATTTCTTGAATAAGTTTTACTCAAGCTGTCAACTCCTATAATTTGTTTGTATCATTCAGACTCAAAATCTGCTGTGGGCTCTCGTTCTGCTAGCAAGCTTTAACCTTGATACTTTATATCCCAATTCTTAATACCCTCTTATACATCATAGTTTTTGCACCAATCACAGGAATAACAATTTACAAATACTGCAAAAGCTTTTATGGATATTAACACATCTGAAAGTGAATAAAAATGTTAAATTTCAACGTTTAAAAAAAAAATAAATAAAAACTCATAGAAATCAGTTTTATTAACAAATGATAGGCCTATCTTTACAGGATTTTAATTTTTATATTTTTTCCTCTGTGCAATAGTGGCCTATCTGGCTTTAAATCAGTAGTCTAAGAGCCGGTAGCAAATTTTGTGGGTGAACGCATAACCAAAATATGAGTATGAGGGTTTGTAGGTGCATGCATCTTGATATCGAATATCAAAGTCTGGCAGGATTTTTTTGGCGCCCTTAGGGGGGACGAGAGATTGAAAATAGCGGTTTTCCATTTGTTGTGTCATGAGTAAGACCAGTTCAATTAATTTATTAAAAATGAGGAATGATGCTCGTTCATTTTTCCTTTGTCCACAAACTTTCTTTTTAATTATCTGATTAATAAAACTCAAGATATGCCCTTTTGAAGCGAACCTTATCATCCTTATTTTGGAGACTTTTTTTTGTTGATTTTTAATTTTGTTCAAATCTCCAAAATTTCTCTCGATATGGTGTGCCTAAAATGGTTATATCTTAAGAATCATCAATTGGATCATTAAATATAAAATCTTTGGACTTAGGGAAAATGACAGAGCATCATTTCCCATTTTTAAAAAAGGAAATGAAGTGATTGTACCCTTGACACAACAAATGGAAAAACCGCTATTTTCAATCCTTCGTCCCCTCTACGGGCGCCAAAAAAATCCTGCCAGACTTTGATATTCGATATCAAGATGCATGCACCTACAAACCCTCATACTCATATTTTGGTTATGCGACCACCCACAAAATTTGCTGCCAGCTTTTAGTCTACAGTTATAACGATATTTCGAAGGATAATGGATACAAAATCAAAAACCTTTTATTTTTTGATCATATTGCAAAAAGAAAATCAAGCCTATGTTTCTTTATTTTACAACAACAAGTGTTTGAAAATCACCTGTTTTTTATTTTTGCTCTACTGAAAATAATGAAAAATGCACTTAGGCCACTATTGCGCTCATGGCCTCATATGTACATAGTACAAAGCCATTCGCATAAAAAGCTAGAGCGTGTTCGTTTAGGTTAAAAGGAACAAAATACTAACCAATAACCGGAAGGCTAATGTTCAATATCATAGCATAGCTGTTTTTGAAACCAGATATTTTTAAAATGTTAGGAATGCCTAAGCCTTTCGTGGCTCTTCTCACTTCTTCTCACTACTCTTTCCTTTACATGTAAAGCATTTTTTCAAAACATCGATGTCATAATTATTTAAAATGTCTTACCCGAACTTGAGCCCCAAGCACCTACACATTGCAAAATGTTCCACATTAAGCCAACGTGCTGTTAACTTATTACTGTTTGCATTTGCATGTTAAAAGTTGACTTAATCTGTAATATTTCTTAATGTGCACATTAAGAAAGTCAACAAAACACGCCTATTAAAGAATAACACCTGACTTTAATTTCGTATAAATGTACATAAATAAGTAAAATATTGCGAGTAAATAAAAACCAATAAAACAAAACCCACACATGCTTTCATTTTCTCTTGAAAACTTTGGCTTTCTTTCAATAAATTATTTAAGTTTTTACAAATTGCTTGTTATTATTTTCATTTCAAAGTAATTGTACAAGAAGCAAGCACTCAAAAGTTATAACATGTGCCCTGCCCACTCGTGCATCATATACGTAGAACGTCAAATAAATTAAAATAATTTCTCCATCATATTCTTGAATGCTAACTCAAAGGAAATGAAGTACACTCTTTATCTTTTCATTGCTCACCAATTTCAACATCCTGAATAATAATTTTCAATGACCGACTGTAAAATGAAAAATTTTCTTTTAAAAAATTGATGTGGCAAAGTGGTTGGGTTGTCCGTTGTTCGTTTTTCTTTGGAAAACACAGAGGAAGTTGAAAATCATCTCAGTAAAGTTGAAAATTAATGCGGTCTGAAATTGGGATGTGTTCTTTGCTTTGACCGGGGTAATTTGACATCCTTTTGACTTTTTGTTGAAAACTAGGTAAACCACACAGAGCCACAGTAAAAAAGTAGAGAGTAGAGTGCAGATGAGTTCATGGAAGTCGTTTGGCTCCTGGTGGCTGACTAAGGAATTAAAGAAACTAAAGGGATTCTTTTTTTCCCTCCATGAATAATAAAGAAGGAAAAAAGATTGAACATTTCTACAAAGGATGAATGAATAATACTAGGGAGTTTCTTTTTGATGTGAAATTATTTTTTTCTTTTTTATTTTTTTCATTCTGAGAATATCCTTCTTTTGCCTATACATATTCTGTTTCAGTATCAACTGAAATTAATTTTCACAAATACACACACATACCCATGTCTCACAGTTTTACTTTGGGAATTAATTCCAATTTTTCCTTGATGGTATTTCCCTGGTGGTGATAATGATGATGATGACAGTGAATGACGGAGGCAGCTCATGATATATCATCGATTGCAAATATACCATGGAACTCTTAATTATGCTGAAATCCATATCGACTGTCACACAAGGAAGTTGATTCACACAAGCCAAGGATTCCTCTAGGTATAGCTTTTCAAGGGAGTACATTACAACTTATCGGAATATAATAGGTATTATGTATTTATGTAGGTATGCGTAGTAATCAGCGAAAAATCAACAAAAAATCATTATATTACTTTATCAAAGATCAATGGCGTATAAAAAAGGGACCAGAAAGGCATTATACAAAAAAAAAAAACAAGTAATAACGAATACGTCCCACAGAAGCATAATTTTGTGCAGTAAAAATTAAAATTGTAGTTTACTCAAAAACTTTACTGGAAGATCTTTAAGAAGTAATAATAGCCAGTTCTTCTCAAAAACTATGCTCTTCGAGTCTGTTCAATTTAATTCAAATTAACGGGAAAGTCGATACAAAAAAAATAATATAAAACAACATTCTTTCGAGAAAAATAAGTTAAGTTTGGTGGTTGGCTATATGGGAGTTTCCGTTATTTTTGGACCACAAATTCAAAAAAAAAAAATCACTACAAAATACTTTATGTTAATAACTCATGTAGTTTACAGTTTTTTTTTCATTGAATTTACTTAAGTAAACTCTTTGCAATACACAGCTATAGTAAAAATAGTTAATACACCCAACAGAGAGCTTTTTAACCCCTTAAAGATTTTTATCTAGGGCTTCATGAAATTTCGCTAAAAATCCATTTACTGGAATTAAAAATTCTCAAAGGGACATTTCTAGGTTGCCATTCAATTTCACATCCCAGAAAGGTGGTTGTAATTAACATTTTGCTGTATGCAAATTTATATACAGCGCGACACCTTGTCGCTCCATGGGCTTCTGACGTTGATCCAGAACCAGAAGAGGAATACCTTGGTTACCACATAAACGTCACGGTCGTCGTCACTGGGACAGGTGTTGCCAGTTATCTCCCCCCTGCCGTTTGCGCCTTTTATGAATACTTTTCGTTTTTAAGTTTACTGTTTTTATGCACTGCACCGGTGTGAGGTTGAAATTGGAGGAGGCAGCAGCTTAACCCTTAGAAACAAAGGCAACACTCACCCTTGGCTTTCATCGTCTCTGGTGTGTAAAAATCTCCTCCTGGCTGCCTGGCTGTTGTTGAAGTAGGTGTCGGGGTAAAAGTTGATTAAAACATGAGAAAAAAAATAAAACAAAATGTTGGCAGTACAAAATCAAAAATGGCGGCACCACAATAACACCATCTGTTTGCGGTCGTCACTTTGGATATGGAAATGCTGCTCTAAAAAAGTGTGGCTCCTCCAAGCTTCAACTCATGGTTGTTGCTTCATTCAATGAATGGAATGTTCATTTATGTGTGGGATTTTTTTTTTTTTTTTGTATACTTAAATATTTATTTTTTCCTTTACTGTCACTATGGTATACAATCTTTTGTACTTGCAACAGAAGAGGAAATTTATAATATTCAGTTTCACCAAAGGGTGATGCGTTATGGGACTAGTGACGAATTTTTACTCTTTGACGTGTGAGCTTTTTTCTCATATAAAGCAGTGCTAGTCCTAGACACACCGTCATCTGTCTGCCATTCAAATCTCAGACCAAAAAAAATAATACTTTCCCAGATTGAGTGATAAAATGGGGAGCAGGGAGCTCGTTTATTGCGCTCCTTACAATTTTTGATTGTGTTCATGTCTGGCTGTATCATCTGTTTATTTTGGGGGAGGTTTAAAGACCGATGGAATGTTTTCCACATCATGGGTTAGTTCTTTACAAAAATACATATGTGAATTCCTATGAAGAAGGGTAGAACCTTGTAGGTATGTGTACTTGTATAAGAATTAAACCCTTTTTTTAGTATTGAAAAAGATTTTACAATTCTTTTGCAAGCATACAAAATAAACTGAGGTAATATGGGTGCAAAATACTGGGGGAGATATAAATGTACATACATATTCCAATTGAAGTCTTATAAGGGTGCGTTTTCGAAATGGCAGCACCTTTGTAGAAGCTTTAGAAGATGATTACTTTTATAGATTTTAAATATTAATTTCCTTTAATTCTATTTAAAAAAACAAAGCCGTAAAAGATGCAATATATACATTAGGGTGGTCGTTAAAAAAAGGTCATCCCGGATGGGCCCAAATCGGCTCTAAATGAAAACAAAATTCCCTAATTTTTTCAGATTTTTATTTTCATTCCCTATAGTCGCTGTAGGGGTGAATTAAATTTCCTTTTTTTTTTGCATTCTATAAAATTCGCGTCAAATCTGCCAAAAAAATTCAGAGTATGTAGGTGGGAACTAGACAAAAAAAAAATCCTATGGAAGGGGGGTAATATCTCCCTCCGCTTGGACGGGAGGGGCAATTTAATAAAATATTTGCACAAAATAGACACAAATTAATTAAAAAAAACAACGGCATTACTAACAGTAATGTTTTGTAGCTTTTTGAAAAGCCAGAAGTCCGTTCTTACGGCTTGTTTTTAAAATAAGTTTTTTTCGTGAACAGTTTTGGCACAAAATAGTTTCAAACTCAAAATTTTGAAGAAAAATTATTTTGTTTGTTTTTAAATTATAGGTTTGAAAACAAATTTTGCTGAAATTGTTTATTCAAAGAATTTTATTTTATAATCATCTATTAAAATGGACTTCTGGCTTTCCAAAAAGGTACAAAACATCACTGCAAGTGCTGCCGTTGTTTTTTAATAATTTTTTTTCTAGATTTTACATGAATTTCCAAAAAAAGGGGAAATTTAATTTACCCCTACAGCGACTATAGGGGATGAAAATAAAAATCTGAAAAAATTAGGGAATTTTTTTTTCTTCATTTAGATCTGATTTAGGCCCATCCAAAATTAAAACTCAAAAAAAAACATTATAACGACCACCCTAATATACATGCATATAAAATCAAAAGGACAACGGTTACTCCCAGTCCCAGGGTGGATCGCCTAAGCTTATTGTTGACAGCCACTTTTTTAATCACGCTAATACAACAATTATCGAATTTGTAAGGCCTGCAAAGAACAAATCCGGAAACGGGAAACCGCTTTAAAATCGGGGAATGAACAGGCGCTCTCAGTTCAGCGGAAAGTTACTTGCGAAACATCAATTAAATTAGTTAAAAATAAATTGCTAAATAATTACTTGTTATTATAGTCGGGAGTAGGTGGTTTTAATGAAGTAAAAAAAAATACTCCTATATGCACACGTTTTTCGGTGTACATATATCCTTTTAATCGAGCGATCACTACAGTCTATGGGGCCTCTTCGCCCTGCAATTAGTTTCAAGTCTCAATTTCGTATCTACATATCTGGAAAAGTACGTACGTTTAAAATCCATCGCAAGATTTCACCTGAACTAACAGACAGAGAAGAAAATGTGTTTAAGTTAAAAAAAAAAAAAAAATGTGCTGACAAATCAAATCATACTATTTTTGTATTTATATTTTTCTAAAATCAGGTGGTGGATAGAGGTTGAAACTAACTGATCGCAAGGAGTATTAATACCAAGAGTCTCCTTTACCGAAAGCCCTTCGATGCATACAATTTGTACAACAATTTCATAAAAACATGGTACATACCTGAAAATCTTCTGAACTTTATGAATCTCGTAAACAAACAAAATTTTTGTTTTGTTTTTAGTCCTCCATTCACCCTTTATGGTTGCATCTAGGCTGAACTTGTACTTAAAGGTTTCATTGATTTTTCTAAATGTTTATTCTTTTAAAATTAATTACTTTTTCCGACTGGTAATAACTCACTTTTTTCACTTTCATTTTATCATAGGTCCCAGTTTTGAACATTCAGAGATTCAGACTCACTTTGGCCTAAATTCACGATCATTGAATCTGTGAGTCTGCAAACCATATACGCACCGCAGCAAAATATGTTCCTTTTATATCCGCAAAGACTTGTGGATCGAAAAAAAAAAGTACTTGAGTTAGGTACGCGCGTCCGTTTACATGTTTAAAAGCTCTCTACTAAATCTTGCGCCTTCCATAACGGGGTTGAATTACATAATTCTTTTTGAACTCACTCCACATCCATCATTAGCCATAACAGCTAAAATAAAACAATTTTTTTTTATTAGAACAAAAACAACTTCATTTTTATAATACCAAAATACATTTTAAGTACATTTTTCAAGGTTTGGATAGGTATTTAATCCCTTAAGAAAGTATAAAATTTATGTTGCAATGCCTCTTTGTTTTCCTCCCGGACAAGACGATAGTTTTGCAAAATGGTCAGTAAAAACATTTGATCCGGATCAATAAGAGATGTAAAAACAGACTCCAAATTAAATGTTGACATGAATGTATCTACCATCACATCGTTTTGAGATTTATCTTCTGCAGCAATTTCTGAAGCATTTGATGATAATACGCCGCCCAAAGTTGTTGTTGACTCATCTGAGCCACTCGAATCACAAGATATTATAACATCTGATACTGATGAAGTTTCAATTGTGTTAATTGTAACAGTTTCTGGTATGCTTATAATATCGGCTACGGCTGATGGCGATTGCTCGGATGTATCGGAAGTGTTTGAAGTTGTTGTTATTGTAGAAGTTACTTGATGTTCAGCTTTTTTCTTGTTGGATGCAGTTTTATATTTGGCACGCCGACGAGAGTTTTTAGCGGAGATTTTAACTTCAGGAGGTCTTGAAAAAAAGAAAATATTGTAACCGATTGACATTTTTGTTGCGTTACTTTCGATAGGTTTACAATGAGAAATATGATAACCCTTTACTTAAGAAATGTATGGTTTATTTAAGGCACTTGGTGAAATTATAGTAATATGGATATGGAACAATAAACAACTTTATAATTTAGTTAAATGAAGAGTTCTTTTTTAAGGTGTGCGATCAATATCTTGGGACTGATTTATGGATTACAAAAATGTCATTTTCGATTGGATTTTCGAATTGTTCCATTCCTATCGAATATGAAAAATTTGGAGCAGAAGGTTTTCCATATTCGATAAGAATTGAACAATTCCAAAATCCAATCGAAAACGACAAAAGTTTTGGTGTTCATTGTCAACAACATCCAAACCACATTGTTGACAATGAACACCAAAACTTTTGTCGTTTTCGATTAGATTTTGGAATTGTTCAATTCTTATCGAATATGGAAAACCTTCTGCTCCAAATTTTTCATATTCGATAGGCAGAATGATTTGTATGGATGTAACTGCTCGAACATGGATTTTTATGGCTCCATTGGGTTTTTTCAAGACATGTTCATAGTCCGAGCTTTGGTCATGCCCAGTGGATCCGGCATGTTAAGGTAGCAAGCCTGTAACTTTGATTTTTGTTTTTTAATAAGCTGACGGTCTCTATACAGGGTGTCAGTAACGTCAGTAACATTTTAAAGCAAGATTCTTGAGTTTATTCTAGGAAAAAAATTGTATGGGGGGAAAGTTGTGTATCTCAGGTAGGGGGCAATTTCTGAAAAATTGACTTTAAATTTGAAAAAAAGATTAAAAATCAACGAAAGCACATACAATAATGAACTTTAGCTTTTTGAAAGCTAATAGGTAATCCAGTCTTTTATTTTCGGTGCATGGGAAAAAAAAAAGAAACAAACCGACTGAACAATAGCAAGCTTGTGTGTGTTAATAAAAATGCTAGTCGCTGTTGCAATTGATAAACAACGAAACCTGCATTGAGATAGAGCTAACCATGTGGCTTCAGGGGCGCGGTGTGTAGTGCATCGGCCTCTGAATCGCAAGGTTCATGGTTCGCTCCCATATGACGGCAAAGAGTTTTTCAATTAATACGAGCATAACCAGACTAAGCACCACTAAAGGAGTCTGATGATCGAAGTGGCTCTCGTGAAATAGCTATAACTCCAGCCTATAAACTTGGTGGTAACACACACAAGTTGTTGTTGTTCATTCAAAATTATTCAATATAAATTGATGTATAATGCGCAGCATGCACTGCACTTGTGTGGATTTCCATTTACACACAAGACCCAACTTTTATTTTTTTTGTTCTTAAGGACCCGTTGCACAAACGTGGTTCAAAATTTGATCCGTGGTTCAAATATTTTTACTGGCTGATTTCGGCGGAATTACTGAGGTTCAACGATGGTTCAAAGCTCCAGTATGTTATAGTCGCCAAATTAATGCCTGAACCAGTGTCAGTCCATTCTCTGAATTCGGTGAGTTAAAATTTCTGAACCACGAGTTAAATATTTGTACAATTGTGAATAGTGAGTGAATAGTTTTTGAGAAATTAAATTTCAAAGTCAAATTTTTTTCAGGTTGATATTTTTCTAAATTTTTCGATATTAAGTGCTATTTTTGTGTTCGGTGTTCAATGAAAGATGGAGACGTTTTGTTGACGCCCTATGCTCCACCTGGGGTCACATGACACGATGATGATGGTGATGATGATGATGATGATGTTCAATGCCCTTACCAATTCATAGTCAAACATCGAAAAGCAAATGTAGAAATCTTTTTTAGTTTTTGAGAAATACAAAAAAAAACGAAAGCCCCAACAAAATTAATTATGAATATATTCAATTTTTTCAAAAAATTTGAGAGGGGAGATACAACTTTCTTCATCATCATCGTGTTCTGTAACCCTGGGGAATAGGGCGTCAACAAAACTTCTCTATGCTTTACGGTTTGCTGCAAGGTATTTTTACTGTAGCCACGTCTTTCCCTAGGATTTTGCTTCTGCTAAGATAGTTTATTTCCATGTTGTTGTTTGTCTACAACTTAACCCTACAATTTTTTTCTTAGAATATACCAAAAAATCATGCCCTAAAATATTATTGATGAATTAAGTCACACCCTGTAAAAGTATCTACCGTGCCCGGCTTTTTGAATCCTTATTTCGGTCCCGTAACCTTGGAGCTCCGCTTAGGGTAGGTATGTTCACGGTTGCCAAAAATTTGCTATCAAACTTCCCAAAACAACCTACTAAAGCTAGAACTATAATGCTCGGAGGGGCACTTAAGTGGTCGGAAGAAAACAAGCGAATACACGTAAAGCATATGACGGTGACTATAATTTCGGAGTGGAGCGTTTCGTCAAGTTTCGTTGAACTTTGGTTACGGAAGTGAGGTGCGCTCCGGAGCGCACCTCACTTAAGTAAGACTGACATTTGGTGAAATAGGAGTGCCAAAAAGAGATAGATGATAATTACATTATGGGTGTGTTCCCCTTTTTTCTCGAGCTAAAGCGTAAACGGTCTTACCGTACCTACCGATTTCCTTCAAATTCGAAATATTTCTGATAATGTTATTTAAAAAAATTATTTTCCAAATTTGAAGGTTCACCTGCTTAGGTTCTAGATCGATATAAAGTGAACGCTGACGCCCAGTGACCATGGAATATTCATTTTCGCCATTAAATAATCCGAGATAAACTGCGAAAACAATTCACGTTCTTAGTTTTCGACTATCGGAAAAATTCCGTGGGAAATTTTGTTCACGATAGCCCCCATAGTCTCTGTTTAGTTGAGTGCATTTATTTGACATACATACATGTATATTTTTTGAGTTATGTTTAAAGGTAGAACTAGAATAGGCGGAAGCTGTCGGAAGCTTATGTCAAAACCGACGAAAAGTAGCTTTCCGAAACGTCAATTTCACAAGTGACCCATAATTTACTTAAGTGGTTGGAAGTGAAAAAAAAAAATTGTTTATTCAATGTTTTTTTTCTCATACTTATTCACAGCACAGAGTGATAATGCTTTTAATTATTTATTTTGCGAAACCACTAAAATTCGATGTGATAAAAGAAAATTGATTTGACTTCACTCATTCATTCATCAAACAGAAAAAAAAAAGTTGAAAACTATGTACCAAGCGCCAAGTTCTTGTTAGTTTGCTTCCACCATTTTGATTTTGCATTCGCCCACTTACGAAAGAGCGGTCGTTGAGCGCTCTCACTTCCGACGGCAAAAGTTAACGAAAACTAAACGAAAAGTAAATTATCCTGTTCTGATTTCCGATCGGAATCAAATCCGTTTACGAAAATGATTTCCGTAAGGATTCAAAAATCATGTTCTGAATTTATTACAAATTCACTTCCGCAATAGTCGATATTCAATATTTTTTTTCGAAATTCGTAAAAAGAAACTTCTAAACGTCAAAAAAATCTCTATAAATAAATTAAATTTGAAAATAACATCAAGAATGTATTTGATATCGTGGTCCGTGGCTTTTTAGTGAAAATCTAGTGGTGTGTCTGCCCGTATTTCCAACAAAAAATAAGTATTTTAAATTATTTAAATTCAAAAAACAAATAAACTTCAAATTAATTCAAAATGTCAAGCTAGTTTTCAATTCACCCGAAAATCAAAACACATCCATTCCGCAAGTATTGAAAACGAAAAGAATTTCAAAACACCGAGAGTTTGAAAACGCAAGGATTTTTTAAGTCATCGGAATTCAGAACAGGGGTGTATGTGCGCGTCATATAAATTTCTTGTTTTCGCTCGGTTTCGTACGACCACTTAAGTTGGCTTCCGACTATTCTAGTTCTACCTTAAAGCTACGAGCAGACGATTTGCGATAGTCGCAAATCTTTGCGAGCACTGACGTCACGAAAAAAATCGCAAATATACCGCAAATGGTTTAGGTTTGACGGTGCTCGCAAACCTGCAAATACACGTGTTCAGACGATTTGCGAATGTTGTCCCAAAGTTCTCAAATACATTTGCGATCAAGCTGCTCGCAAATGACATGCTCGCAAATAAGATCGCAAATTTTGCAGCATATTTGCGGGGTGTTCACACGATTTGCGCCAGTATTTTTAGAAATCATATTTTTACTCATTTGCAGATTTGCGAGCATGATATTTCTCTTTTGAAAAATTTGTTTATTTGTCGATTTTTGTTCGAATAGTCTCAAAATATTTCAAATACAAGTGTATGCACATACATACATTCATACATACATGTGTAGTATGTAAATTATATGTTTATTTTTGTGTTGTTTTATGGGCTGTAGCTGTAGGTCAATTTAATTTTTTTTTTAAACTACGTAAAACTAGTTTCCATAAAAAAAAAAACAAAAGAAAAACAAATTTAAATATATTAAAAAAAATAATCAAAATAAGAAGGTACATACATACTAAAAACCACGACCAATTACTTCAAGTACAACAACAAAATTCATCGCAAATGTCCGCATTTGCAGTGATCCATTTTCGTGTGTTCGCAAATGGTTGTGACAGTCGCAAATGCTCGCAAATTGTCACAAATGGTTTTCGTGAGTGCTCACACGATTTGCGAAAAAGTCGCAAATGTATTTGCGATTGGGGCCTCGCAAATCATCCGCAAATGATTTGCGAACATTTGCAGGCTGTCCCAAAGATGTGTTCAGACGATTTGCGACCAAGGATCGCAAATTGTGACGTAAAAATGACGTCATACTCGCAAATATTTGCGACTTTTGCAAATCGTCTGCTCGTAGCTTAATGCATAAAGTTAAGAGCAGACGGCATATAAAAAGCCGAAAAACGTTTGCGACTCTGACGTCACATAAAAAGCCGCAAAACGTTTGCGACTCTGACGTCACGTAAAAAGTCGCAAACACATATGTCGCAAATTCTGTCTCTACATCAGTGTCCGCAAACTTACACATAGGGTGTTCACACGAAGTGCAAAAACTTTCCCAAAAGTTGCAAATGCAAGGTGCTTGCCATCATGTGTCCGCAAATATGATAGCAAATGTTGTGGCCTATATGCGGAGTGTTAAGACGATGTGCTACAAAATCCGCATATAACCCAATTCCAATCATATGCACGTTTGCGAACACATATTTTCTTGGGTGTTGCATATTGCTCAAATAATAAAATAAAAAATAATGTTCAAAGGGTAGACATGTGCATTCAAGAGGACACAAGCGTAAAGTTATTAATTAAGTAAGATAAAAAAAATTTAAAGCACAAGCTTTCGAAAAAAAAACTTAAATTTGTTTTTTCAAAGTCATCAGTTAACTAATGATGTTAACTGATGACTTTGAAGACACAAATTTAAAAAAAAGAAGAAAAAAGACTTAACGGAACCCACTCTACAATCCATTCCTATTTCTCTCTAAGAAATCCTAATTTGAAATTTATGAATTTAGCATATTTTCAAATTAGGTAGTGTAAGACGAAGGCTAACGCCTAACTAATGCTTTTTCAAAGATTAATGAATGTAGTTGAAAGATTCAAAAATAATAATAGAATATGAAGAAAATTTGAAAAGAAATTCTTCTGTTTAAGTGGAGTGACTGAATATTTTTAATTGAACTGATGAGCCCAACTATCGTACCTGGGCGAAACGCAATTATGGAGTTGAGCTTTTAACTTGAATTATAAAGATTCAAAACTAATTTCGAAGGAAAAGTGGAGAATAAAAATACTCCAGAATAACTACATAGGTATACTAATTTATTTGAAAAAAAAAAATACCTGAAGAAATAATGTAACCGTTTGAAAATTCATATAATGGTCGCGATGTGTGAGATATGCAATGTCCTTTTAGGCCATCGCAAATGCCTGGGACGTTCGCAAACGCCCGCACATTACCGCAAACTGTCACAAATAATATGTAAGGGTGTTCACACAATATGGAAAAAAGTCGCAAACCAATATGCGAGCTGGGTGTCGCACATGATCCGCAAATCGTTTGCGAGCATGTGGAGACTGTCCCAAAAGGGTGTTCAGACGATGTGCGGTCAAAATTAGCAAATGATGACGTTAAAATGACGTCAAGTCGCTCTTAGCTTAAGAGTTGTAGGTATAAGAAACCTACCAAATCGAGTTTCAACCTAACAAAGTTGAAAAATCTTACCAAGTTTGATAGGATCCTACCAAAGCGGTAAATAGCAGTCGCCAGGCAGGCGCCTATGTCAACGGTTTTCTCGGTTAAAATAGGTATTATAGCTTACATTTTGTATGAAAAATGACAACTTTAAAAGTTAATTAAAATTAAAAATATAAATTAAAGTTTCTCTACATCAAAATTATGATAGGTTCCTAGTTCCTACCTATGACGGTGTTTATATTGGGAAGATTGAGACCGCTCTCACGGCAGTTTCTCACTTCTCTTTTCCAAAAACTGCCATGGGACCAGTCTCAATCTCCACATTCAAACAGGCTCTTATTATTACTTTGAACGAATCATTTTGGCTCAGAAAAATAATAATAGACCGAGAGCCCGCAGCAGATTTTGGGTGTGAACGATAGCAAAAAAAGAAGTATAGGCGTCGAAAGCTCCATTAAAGACTATTAAAAAAATCAAAGTCTTGCAGTCCACAACTAGGGCCTTTGCGAGAAATAGTGCATCGAAAAAAAAATATGAATGCAACTTCGAGGAAAATCGTGTTAGCCGAAATTGGTTTTCACCCCTCCCTAGATAAGCTCCGCGGATCCCATATCACGGAATTTGAGATCATTTGAGTGTTTAATTCGCCCTGCCAGACTGTTTAAAAAAACCGTTTTTCACTTAGAATTTTGAAT
The DNA here is from genome assembly GCA_963921185.1 of Dasysyrphus tricinctus. Classification (NCBI taxonomy): domain Eukaryota; kingdom Metazoa; phylum Arthropoda; class Insecta; order Diptera; family Syrphidae; genus Dasysyrphus; species Dasysyrphus tricinctus. The sequence goes on from OY992531.1 coordinate 81,916,950, forward strand.
TTTTTAAACGGTCCGGTAGAGCGAACTATACACTCAAATGGTCTCAGATTCCATGATATGTGAATTGAGGAGCTTCTCAACGGAGGAGTGAAAACCAATTTCGGCTAACACGATTATCCTCGAAGTTGCATTCATATTTTTTTTTCGATGCACTGTTTCTCGCAAAGGCCCCAGTTGTGGACTGCAAGACTTCGATTTTTTTAATAGTCTTTAATGGAGCTTTCGACGCCTATACTTCTTTTTTCGCTATCGTTCACACCCAAAATCTGCTGTGGGCTCTTAGTCTATAAGCTATGTGGTACCTAATGTTAAGTGCTTTTGTTCTTACCTGGTTAAAATTGGAATCAAGAAGTTGATCTCTTGAATCCAATCAAGATGTTTATGACAATCCATTTTGTTGTTGAAAACATCTCGTCGAAATGTCGACCGCATATAGCTCCAGCGATCTCTCAAGCGTTTTCCTATGGAGGAAACGGAAATACAAATTAAAATTAAAAATAAAACTACAGATACAAAGCTAGCTACTTCCGATTTTTTTGTTTATAAAAAGTAAAAATATGTATGTAAATTGTAGGTAGGTAGGTACTTACTTGTTGCAATTTTATCATTCTCGGTCATAGAAGGAAATATTGGTATCATATTGGTGCAAATAGTTTCCCAAGCCTTGAAAATAGACAATTGGTCACGTCGAAAAAAATTATCGTATATAATTGGATAGTTTTTGACTTCACGCACAAGCTGGGAGGAATCTAGTCTGATAGTTTGACCGATTCCGATTTCTTCTAACAAAAATGTTTGTTCTAATTGCCTTAAAACGGACATGATTATTTATGAATATTGAATATGACAATATTTCTCGCTTTTTTTATAATTTTCAATAAAAAGAAACTGGGAAGCTGAGATTTGCGTAGCTACGGAATTGCGGCGTGAGATGATTTGAAATTTGACTGACCAATCTTCGATCATTTCTTGTCAGTATCGTTGTTTCTTTCTAATTTGTTGATATATATATGCACATCGGTACCGTTAGGTAAGTAAAATTTCTCCAAGCAATGCAATTTCTATTTATCAACACAGATCAAACGACGGCACAGATACAAATTATGTATATAGAGCTATGAATGTGTAGGTTCAATAATTTGGGTTCGTTCGTCACAATACTCTCTTATTGTGACCTATTCACAATAAGCTTATTGGGCCTGCACACACGGGATGATTTCTGCCGGCAGAAAACAGAGTTTATAGGAGAGGGAAGTGAAATGTGCGGTATGAAGTGGCATAAGATCTTCTACCTTGTTTGGAGTGGAAGAACGAAGTAGAAAACTAATACACACAAAACTTTCTACACACTGAGGTCTGCATAAAATACTAACACAATGAAAAGAGGTACATGTATACATTTTTTCTGCCAGAATAATTCATCCCGTGTGTTCTTGAAGTGGAGTATTGAAGCAGATTTCTACCAGGCAGATATCATCCCGTGTGTGCAGGCCCACGTTTAAATATTTTTGCTTGCTTCTTTTAATTGTACGTTGTACGTTGTTACTTGAACTTGAAATATAGCGCAAAATACCAAAAGTCGAATTGAGGCGATTTTTTTTAAATTTATTTAAAAATTTCATTAAAATTAAAAAATTGCTATAGTCCGGTCAGGACATCGAAACCTGTGTGTGGTTTGGCGGGGACCTTTTAAGGTATGTAATTTGTTTTTGGCATAAGAGTGAAATTTAGCCTGAGAGTAATTTTTGTAAACGTTGTAGGTACCTCATGGCTAGAGAATGCAAACCCGGACAGTTTTTTCAATCCCGGGATTTCGGGATTCAAAAATTTCAATCCCGGGATGCCGGGATAATCCCGGGATTTCAAAAATATTTTTCAAAAATTTATTAAGAATATATTTTTGTTTGAAACTATTCGTTTTCCAAATTAAAAACGCTTTTCTGAATATGCAAAGAGTTAATACTTCTACTTCGGCCTCCGCCTGGCAAGAAAAATAGGTTTTATGGTTGAAATGTTTTTATTTAGAAGAAAAAAATGGTTATTCTCCATGTTTTCTCACAAAACAGAAAAGTTCTTAGGAAATAAAGAAAAAAAATTTATCTAGTTATTTCATATATAGGTACCTATGTACTCTTAACTGCCTGAACAGAGTGCAAGACGGAGCTGGAATAGATATCAAAAATGCTGCTGCCGAAGCGGCAAGAGTTGAAAAATGTTTAACTTTTACTGCAGCATTTTTGACATCTATTCCAGCTGCGTCTTGTTTTCTGTTGAGGCAGTAATGCTAGTTGCAGGAAGCTGACATTTATCGGTGCATCAGCCGCACTTTAAATTCTAAGAGGTCAATAAATTAAAGTTCCTTTTTCCTCGAATAAAATTTTAAAAGAAAATTTTAACGAAAATACAAATGAGCTGATGAGAACCAAAACCCGCAATACCCAGAAAAGCTCGCCATAATTATATTTAATTATTAAATATCATTTAAATGGAACTTTAAATGTGATTTTCCTTCAAACCATAACAAAATCATTTAAAACTTATTAAAAATTAAATTTGATCGTGAAAAGTTTTTCTGATATGAATTTGGCATGTTTTGGTTTACAGCTCAACTGGGAATAAAATATAATGGGTTTATTGACATTTTTTTAAAGAAAAATATTATTTCTTGTGGAATATTTTTTTTTATTTACTTAACAAAAATATTTTATTCAGTTGTTTCAAAATAAAATGAATATTCTTCATACTTATTGAATTCAACTGAAACCGACATTATTTAGGTATATAGGAAGTCAATGGATTGAATAGTCGTACGGTAACGCAACGAAAAGAAAAAAATTAACGAAGGGGGACGACCAGTTTTGACCTACATAAAAATTGTTGGCAAATTGTTCCTATACGAAAGTCTAAATGCAAGCAGGAAGAAAAATTGTATTGCATTCTCTACTCATGGCACACATTTAAGTCTCTTGGATAGAGTTCAAAATAGAGCTTTAAAATTGATAGGTGATAGAGCTATAACATAAACATTTGCATCTCTCGAACACCGTCGCAATGTTTCGTGCTTTCGTTATTTTATCGATATTTTTACAAACAATGTTCTAGTGAAATAGCCAGTTGCATTCCTCCCCTTAAACAATTCCGCCGTAATACTCGTACTTCCAGGAATGCACATCAGTTTAACCTTGAGCCCAATTTCGGACGTACTGTAAAGTATAGAGATTCTTTTCTTAGTCGCACTACCCGAATGTGGAATGCTTTACCTGACTCTGTATTTCCCTTCCATTTTGATATTCAGAACTACAAAACCAATGTGCATCGGCATCTCCTCTTGAACCCTTCCCTTTTTTCCTAACGCTCGCACTGTGTTTAATCACTTTAAAGGCTCTCCCAAACCAACGCGAATCATTCGCCGACGAGGCGAAATCATTCACAATAACACAAAATATGAAAGATATATAATACAAAACAACAAAAAAAATCTGACTCTGCGAATGATTCGCTATGATTTCGCGTTGGTTTGGGAGAGCCTTAAAGGTTCTCCCAAACAAACGCGAAACATTCGCCGACGACGCGAAATCATTCACAATAATAGAAAATTTGAAAGATACACAATGCTAAACAACAACAAAAAAACGCCTTTGCGAATGATTCGCTATGATTTCGCGTTGGTTTGGGGGAGCCTTAAGGGTAGTCACAACAAGTGCTTCTCATCTAACCGTTTGGACTCGCAAAAAACTGTAGGTCCCCTCCATTTCTCCCAAAAACATGCACACAGGAATGGCAGCGATCAGATGAGCAGAGGATAACCATAAGTAAATCTGGTTCAATGCTTTTTTCTTTTTAAGCCAAATGCTCATCATATACAATGAAATGATGAAGCAAAATACATTCTGAAAATCTGAACAGAGAAAGAGAGCAGGTTGAAATCGCGTTATGTATTTAGTGCAGTGGTGGTTCATGGAAAGATTGTATTTACCTACATACTTGCAAATATACTTCTGGTGAACATTTCTGTTTTTGAGAGGTTTTTTAATCCATCGACATCGTAGCCATCCTTCAATGGAATTTGACAGTTAATAGCTGGGTGGACGGAAGACAAACTGTATTTCGATGGAAATAGTGTATTTCGATCCAAATGTGTCACAGCGGCATCTTCTTGTCTAAGTTTTAACTATTTATTATTACAGCCCATCTGGCAATACTTTATTTTAATTTTGTTAAGTTGAAAGACTGTTTGAATAAAATGAAATTGAATTTTAACGTACTCTTAAACAAGTAAAGACGTATTTCCGTGATTTTTCTCTTAAATAAATCTTTTTGACATCGATTCCACTCACAAAATGTCAACCAATTGCCCTAAAATTACCTTTTCCGGAGCAGTAAAAAAACTGTCAAAATTTCTGATGTTTTAGATTTTCTTAAAGATTTTGGAGTTAAGCGCCGATCAGGTGATTTTTGGCTTAGATCTTAATTCAATTTCAGGCGTGTTTTATTATCATCGGGATCTGGATCTGGATAATGCTATGTTCCCACCTAAACGAAATCCGAGATTTCAGCTAAAGAATTTCGAGATTTCAAATGGGTGGAGCAGAATTTCATGGAGATTTCGTTGAAATCCAGAGTTTTTATTGAGATTTCGTTTAAATTTTTATGAAATTTTTTCCCAGCAATTCAAAATATTGTAATGACTTTCCAAATTTGAACTATAACGACTCCGAAAAGCAAACAAACGAACACAATAAAGCCTACGGTCGCAGTGCAAACATACCCTTAGTAGCTATAATTATAGCAACTCTCAAACGAAGGAAGCGCCATCTGCCGGATTATAGCAGATTTACCAGCTGTCAAATAAAAGCTTTTTGAAGGGAAATTATTGGGAAATTTCCCCTATGGAAAGCTCTGGAAGCAGAGACTAGAACGTTCTCCTTATTTCGAGAGTTTGGAAAACAAGTATAAAAGGCACATGTTGAACGGCAGCGACACAGTTTGTTTTTAATCGTGAATGAATAAAGTTGGTTGTAATAAAAGTGAAAAGTAAAGTTTGTGAATTAATTCAGTGGTGAATAATAAATTGTTTGTTTGAAGTAAGAAAAGTAAAGTGTTTTATTTTGCGAAATAAATAAGTGGACGTTTTGAATAAAGTAAATAAGTTTTATTAACGAACCTGAGAAAATATTACATTGGTGTCAGAAGTGGGATAAAACTTATTTTATCTGTGCACTCAGTAGATTTATTGTGTGGAAAGTGAAAAAAAAGACAATGGGTAAATCTTTGAATGATTTAAATTTAGTGGAACTGAAGGCAGAACTGAATAAGCGAGATCTTCCTACTGCTGCAACAAAGAATGATCTTATAATTCGTCTGCAAGAAGATTTAAGAAGATGTGGAAAAAAATCCGGACACGTTTATATTCGACATTGAAATGGAAGAACAGCAAGAACAAGTAAGTACATCGGGCATGACCAATATGCTGTCTCAGCTGCTCGCAAAATTTGAAGAACAAAAGAATCTTCTAGAACAGCAAAGCCAAGAACAACGTAGTGAACAAAAGAATCTTCTCGAACGTTTCGAACAGCAAAGCCTAGAGCAAAAGAATCTTCTAGAACATCAAAGCCAAGAACAACGTAGTGAACAAAAGAATCTTCTCGAACGTTTCGAACAGCAAAGCCTAGAGCAGAAGAATCTTCTAGAACAACAAGGCCAAGAACAAAAAAATCTTCGGAATCTTCTCGAAGTTAAATTAGATGCCTTTGACAACAGAATTGTTGCCCTTGACGAGCGTGTCGATAGACAATTCTCGACTGTTGAAGCAAAGTTTGAAAAGGTAGAAGATAAAATCGAATCCATTACCAAGGAATTGGACAAAGTAAGGAAAATGAAGGTTCGAGAAAGTTCTGGTGACTGTCCAAGGAGAAAGGAGATGCATCCACCAACCTTCGATGGACAAACTTCTTGGTCAATCTACAAGAAGCAGTTTGAGGCAGCTGCAGCAACGAACGGCTGGGACGACGAAGACAAATATATAGCTCTGACGCTTGCTCTTAGAGGAACTGCTGCTGAGCTGCTGCAAACCATACCAGCAGAAAAGAATGGCAACTTCAGCGCTCTTGTTCAGGCCATTGACAAACGCTTTGGAGATGGCCATATGCAAGAAGTCTTCCGTGTTCAACTCAATACTAGAATCCAGAAAAGGGGAGAAACTCTGCAACAGCTTCAAGCAGACATCGAACGATTGGCACATCTGGCATATCCAGCTGCAGGAGATGAAATCATCAACCAACTCGCAACAGAAGCCTTTGTTCGTGCTGTATCTGACATCAACCTTCAGCGAGCAATTCGAACTGCTGGCAAACGCACGCTTCCTGAAGCACTAGCATTCGCCCTCACAATGGAAGCAGCAGAACAGGCTTCTCAAGGAGTTCATCGGTTGAGAGAACTAGGAGTTGAGGAGTGTTCTTGCAAGAGAACTGCGTTCCAAAGAAACCAGCGAGATGGACTTGCTCGATGCTGGAACTGTAACAAGATCGGACATCTTCAACGCCAGTGCAGACTGCCACCTAGAAAACCTCCATGTTGGAATTGCAACAGGACTGGGCATCTGCAAAGCCAGTGCAGATTGCCACCTAGAAGACCATGGAAACCAGACTACAAGCATTGCACGCATGAAAAAGAAAAGGAAGTTGTTTCCATCCAGCGACTGAGAGCCTATCCCATTTACGATTGGAATAAAAGGAAAATGAGGCCTGCGCAAAAAGATGGCTCGGGAAGCGATATATATCGCCCAAAAGTGACTCCGCTGCAGTTAACTCCTACTCGGCGAAAGGGTGACGAGCGTTATTCCAGAGAAAACTACAAAGTTGGAGCGGACGGATTTCAAGTGTGCATGGATGTCAGCCATTTCAAGCCAAATGAGTTAATGGTCAAAACTGTTGGCAACAGCGTGGTAGTGGAAGGTAATCATGAACGTGAAGATGAACATGGCTACATAAGTCATCAGTTTGTACGGAAGTACCAGCTACCAAAGGGGTACGATGCCAAAGATGTCATCTCAACGGTTTCAATGGACGGTATCCTGACAATCAAAACTCAGCAGAAGGCATTGAAGAACAACGAAAGGATAGTGCAAATTCAATAGACTGGCCCCATGAATCGGAGTGATAAGGGAAATGAAGAAGAAAGGCTGAGTGACGTTCATGAAAGAACAAGGGCAAATATGAAGCCATCAAGTATTCGGATGAAAAAGCGATACGACACAAAAGCAACAAAGACAGGATTCCAAGCGGGAGACCTTGTTTGGTTTTATAATTCCCAGCGTCGCCGTCGGAGGGGAATGTCACTGAAACTTCAACAAAATTGGGAAGGCCCTTATACTGTTGTAACACGAGTAAACGATGGCGTCTACCGCATTCGGAGAGGATTAAGAGGCAAAGTAAAAATAGTTCACATCGACCATTTACATCGTTGTAATGGTGAAGGAAGTGATGGATTTGCTCGGGACGATCAATCCTAAGAGGGGGGCAGTGTAATGACTTTCCAAATTTGAACTATAACGACTCCGAAAAGCAAACAAACGAACACAATAAAGCTTACGGTCGCAGTGCAAACATACCCTTAGTAGCTATAATTATAGCAACTCACAAACGGCCATCTGCCGGATTATAGCAGATTTACCAGCTGTCAAATAAAAGCTTTTTGAAGGGAAATTATTGGGAAATTTCCCCTATGGAAAGCTCTGGAAGCAGAGACTAGAACGTTCTCCTTATTTCGAGAGTTTGGAAAACAAGTATAAAAGGCACATGTTGAACGGCAGCGACACAGTTTGTTTTTAATCGTGAATGAATAAAGTTGGTTGTAATAAAAGTGAAAAGTAAAGTTTGTGAATTAATTCAGTGGTGAATAATAAATTGTTTGTTTGAAGTAAGAAAAGTAAAGTGTTTTATTTTGCGAAATAAATAAGTGGACGTTTTGAATAAAGTAAATAAGTTTTATTAACGAACCTGAGAAAATATTACAATATGAAAAGTTTTCAACCGAAATCTCGGATTTCGTTTTGGTGGGAACATAATATAATGGGAAATTTTCTAAAACTGTTTTTGTAACACAAGTTAAAAGTAAATCCAGATCCAGATCCCGATGCTTATAAAACACACCTTTCAATTGTTCGGTTCGACAATTACTGAACAAACAGTATGCTCTCACCGAGAACATGCCAAACAAAAACCCAGTGGTTACATTATAAAATGTACAAAAGCCTTTAAATTGCATGTTCCCGTTTTTATGTTTTACAGCAAATTCTTCGTTAAAGGAACGCAATCAAAAAATTAAGCCTGGAAAAAGATTTCAAATCAGGAAAGCCTACTTAGATTCTTTGACGTTAACTGCTTCTAAAGAGTGATTAAATAGCTGCTACTTAAAGCTGCTCTTTTTGTATACTGCTCTATGCGATCGCTGCTCATTGAAAATCCTCGCGTTTCAATGTTTATTCGCTATGCTATCTAGTTATCCCAAAAATTTTGAGATACCTTGAGTTGTTGTTGTGTCAGCGGTCATCAGCTGTTTTTTAACAAGGGAACAACATAAAGCTTTCCGGATAACTGAGAATAACCATCGGAACATGCCCAATCGCTCTTTAGCACATCCCTAATCAATTTACGGATTTATATTTTCCTAAATGTAGGCTGCACTTTGCATAGACTTGTCGCTCTCGCTACGTGGAAATTGTTTTTCTGGCTGCACTGTTCTTAGGTCACAATCACAATAGCAAAATCATCTGCTTCTGTATGTAGGTACCTTGCCTATATACCTTTTTCACGCTTTCTCCTAGCTCCTATATAGAGGATGGGGAATCAGATATTTAGGTATATTATATCTCACTGTATCTAAGCTATATCTCTCTTCTCTGATTGGCCATACCTAATTACGATGCATCCATGTACTACTAGGGCATATTAGTATTAATGTATATAATATTTTTGATTTTATTTAAATTATATTTTGCGCTTTTTCGGTTTTGTTTTGGATTAATTTCACAAAACAAGGATAACTTCCTCACAAAGTTTGCAACTCAACTTGAATTTTACTTTTATATTCAATTCAATTAATTTACTTATTTTATATTTTTATGTTATGTTATCTGTACAATTAACAATGGAAACCAACTCCTTCAACTCAATTGAAAGCTATCGCTATCACATCCACAATTACTCCCCTTTGGCCGTAAAAACTTTTATAAGTGAAATCCAAAAATATCCGATAATTTTTTCATCAAAGAGTGGATTGACCTTAAAAAAGGAACTTGTCGAATTTGCATGGACAAGGATTACTATAGCTTTGCTCGACTCAGTTGTTCCAACTCATCAAAAGATTGCTATTATAAATGTGGATTATTGGAGTAAGTTGAAAAACCTTTTTAATTCCTACCTACCTATGTACCTACAAAGTTTTATTATAAAAATGTTTTAAAATCTAGATCAAAGCTTCCGTCAACTTTGGAAATGGATGTTGGACATATACATTAAAGAACAAACAGAAAACCGAATGAAGAGCTCAAAGATTCTGCGACTTATGAAATATCAATGGCTTGACTTTATGAGTTTTTTAGATCCCCACATAAAAAATAGGTAATGTTTATGCTCTGGTGATAGTTTTATCTTTTTTATTTTATGTTTTGAGTTTAAATGTTGTATTAAAGTAAAACAGTCCTCTTAAAATACCATTGTCATTGCTTTGGAAGGATGAAGTATTATCGTTTCCTTCTAAATAGTATAGTCCGACAAGCTTAAAATCTTCTAACAGAAAAAAATGTATGTCTGCGTCTAAAAGCCCTCACTGGTCACTCATGATGAGTTCAAGTGAGATCTGCTGCGCGAAATGCCAATTCTTGTTGAGAGCTATTTTGAATCATTCAAACTCCACACAGCATAATGTGACTCGAGCTTGATTCAATTTTGTCTTGTGTGGGAATCTCTGGGACGGTCATTCTATATATTTTTATAAGTTCACATTACATTTTAGATCAAAATGCGTTTAGTCTGACATACAAATGTTGTCTTCTTTCTCCTTTTGACCATTTCCTAAATAATGTATAATTAACCTGTGTAGAATTTTCTGCAGTGAGTTTCTGCTATAAGTGCTAATACCCATAATGAGTAGAACAGCAGTAGAATAAAACTCTAATTTTCTTCTATAAATTATTAAACCTTTGTTTCTGTTTCAGTGGCAACGGCAACACATCAAACTATGAAGACATCCAAACTCAATTCCATTCAAACATTCGTTTAGAAGTACTACCTGCTGAGACCAAAGTTATCCACTTGCAAACTGGTAACCATATCATTCTTTGGCTAAGAAAATTCTCCGAATCCTTAGATGCTAAAAATATGTGCATTTCGGTTTGCATGGAAATTCAAAGATGCTTTTCTCCACCCTTACCACCTGGGCTTGAAATTATGTTTAAACAAGATGTCGATATTGACGAGTCGCAACTGTTGAAATATATAGACCGTCCATATCCTAATTTACATCGATTGCAGAGGCAAATGACATATCCAACAGTAAATAAAAAAGACCAACAAACCACCGGTAAACCACGAGTTGTGCCATTCGAAACGGTTATTGATAAAGATTATCTATATGTCATGTCGTTGCATTCAAAACTTGTGCGATTGGAACCGGCTAGAAAATCTAAGGTTAAGCGATTAATGATTCTTGCTTTGATTGATGCTCTTTAAAGTGTATTAAAGATGCATGTCTTTATATTTTTCTAATAAATGTATGTACTACCCATTTGCATACTTTTTTGAAATTTTATTTATATAAAGGCTATTGATTATACCTTTTAAAAACGGAACAATAATTACGTGCAAGGGTTTTGATATGTAACATCTATTCAATCGGTTTAAGGGTAAATTAAAGAAAGACATTTTCCGTGTAATATCTATATTCCTTCCGGTAAAAAAAATCATTTTAGGTTGAAAACTATGCAATGGTTATTTAAATTTGTGTTGTATTTGATTTTTATCTTTTTAAGGGGTGGGGTTAGAAATCTCAAATTTTGAAAAATGATAGAAATTATTGATCTGATTATACATAAATTCAAATTAGAATCCTAGAATACCGTTGAGCGGAGATAACGGCAATATTTGAGAGCGTTCACAAAAAAACTCATATCTCTTGGGTGCATGAATAGATTAGTTTGTTTTTTTGAAATTTGAATTTGAAAACTCATATTATCCGACGTCATATTATAAGCGCCACAATCTTGTTTTTTCATTTTTTATTTCATTCCGAAGTGAAATTTTCCGAAAACTAATATTTTGTACTCTAAAACGGAATGAAGTCTACGGCCAAATTCCTAAACTCCTCCGGCAGAGCCTACTCCAGTAGACCCACTACCAAAAAAACATCAATGAAAAAGTAATTAACAAAAATTTGTTCCTTTGTCCAGTTCCAGCGGGACGGAAAGCACTTTCGAATAGGATTGACTTTCGAAAAGAAATTCAGAGTAGGGCCCCAGTACCCATCAATAATAAATTTGATATGATTGGCTTTAAAAAATCATTGCTACGTTGTGTGAAAAAAATCATGGAGGAGGGGCAAAAATTTGTACACTAAAAGGGTGAAAAAGTCCCCCTTTAATTCGATTTACGGTATTCTAAACTCAAAAGATGATGGTTACAATTTTGAAAAACTAAAAACGCGCGTTGATTTCTCTTTTTTAATTATGCTGTACAACCATTAAGTCTACATGAGAGGAGCTAGAATTTTTGTTGAGTAAATTTTTGAAAATAAATTGGATTTTTATTAAAAAACCAATGGAATTGGATTCATTGAAAAATTAATTACTCAAAAAGTTCTGCATAGATCTTTATGATTAAAATTTTAAAATACTGTCATTTAAGACAGTTATTAGATTTATGGAAAAAATTATCAACTTTCGGATGGAAACTTCAAAAACATCATCTTGGATGCAGCTGTGCAGTGAAAAAATCTAGTTGACGATAGATAAAATTAGAAACCAGAGAGCGTTTTCGTTAACATCAAATGCGTTATTGAAAATTGATTGACGGTGATCGCTTTGTGCAAGCAGGACGATTGCATATAGGTTTGTTCGATGTGAGCACTGGGGCGCACTGGGTCGCCCTGAACTCGCTCTAATGTGTTTTATGTGACACTTTTTTCACCCCAGTTTATTTGCACTGTGTTCGATGTGTGTTCGGGGCGAGCACTGAACTCGCTCTTACGCACCCCAGGTTTTTTCTCAGGGAAAGAAATCAGAGCTGCGAAATTGAAATCAGCTGTTTGTAAAAGTTGAATGTCAAAGGGAAACGATTAACTTTGGGAATTTTTATGACGATATAAATAATAAATGTGAAATAATTTGTATACTATTTTGTTACTTTTTATTAATTTATATATTAATAAATACAATGCTAAAGAAAATATATGGATATCTAGTGCTTGCATAAAGATTTTGGAGCTCCACAAAATAGTATCCAAGCCCCTTAACATTTTTATCATACAAAAGTAGCACTGAGGTGTTCGATGTGAAATCAAAACCCGGGCAGCCCCCAGTTTTTTGACATTTGAATGACATTCCCCAGTGCGCCCTGGGGCAGGGAACAGCGAACAAACCTAATGATTGCAACCTGCGTCAAAAAATGACGATCAAATTAACTTTGATTTGACGTTTTTCAAAGCGGCAATATTCTCTATAATTGTAAGATACAGTGCCTTGCATAAGTTTAACCGCACCCTGTAAAAATGGATTTTATAAGAAACTGAACATGGAAATGACACCTTACTATTTTTTTGCTAAATGGCATCAGTAAACAAGTAAATTGAACAACAAAAAATGTCCCGTTATTTTCTCTTCTGGTGTTAAGAAAAAAAAAACTGATTTTTTTGTATTGCAAAAGTAAAAACGCACATTTATTTTTATTTTTTTTTATTTTGAAGTACATTTTCTAAACAAATTAGTATGGGATCTTATTACCCCTATTTTTAACCAAACTAAAAATTCTTTTTGGCATACTGTTCACCAGGTTTTCTTAATATGGAATCGTCTAAGGAGTTCCATGCTTCCATAGTTGCCTCTCGCAGCTCAGCAACACTGGCAAATTGCCTATTATGGGCATAAATTTTGAGGGTCAGAATTCCCCAAAGATTTTCAGTTGGGTTACAATCCGGGCAACGTGCCGGCCACTCCATCAAATTTATGTTTTGTGATTGAAACCACTCCAAACTTTGACGACTAACGTGAATTGGAGCATTATCTTGCTGAAAGACATGGTGAACTCGACGAAATCGTCTTAAGTGGGGTACCAAATTATCTTGAAGCACCTGGGTGTAAGCTGCACTGTTCATCCTTGTAGTGGTGAAGGCAAGTGCAACCCACGGTCGCAGAAGGCCCCCCAAACCATACAACTGCCACCGCCGAAGTTTCTCTTGGAAAAATACCTTTTTTCCTTTCTCAGATCGTGCCAATATCTGTTATAACCATCGTCCATCAAGATTAAACTTCTTTTCGTCACTGAAAATAATCAAAAAAAAAAAAAATCATTAGATTATGGCATTTGGAATTATAAGTTAAGTTTAAATTAATGGAATGTAACTTACGGTTTTCCAAATGCAGGCCATGTTTTGACGGGCAAATTCCAATCTTTTTGTTTGTGGGCTGTTGTTAGATGTGGAGCTGGCACCATTTTGCCCCGAACAATCACTTTACTTTTCTTTAAGATACGAAAAACTGTCGAGACTGAAACGCTTAACCCCAATTCGGCACGAATTTCCGGCAAATAATGCACCGAATTGGATGCAGCATTGATTATACGCCTCTTATCGCGACGTGTCAGCATCTGCGGACGACCGGGTCTTAATTTGGTTCCATAAGATTCTGGATCTTGTAAGAAATTTCGGACAACACGATCCGATCTCGAAATTTTCCTAGCAATAGCCCTAAAGCTTAGGCCAGTTGACCCAAAAGCTTGAATTTTACCTTTTTCGGTATCGCTTAAATGTGTACCACGCGGCATCGTTGTTTATCATTTCAAAGCACATAACTGAATGAAGCTTCAGAGAGATTTGCATTGTGAGGTTATACTTTTGCAATACAAAAAAATCTGTTTTTAGTTTCTTAACACCAGAAGAGAATATAACGGGACTTTTTTTTTGTTCAATTTACTTGTTAACTGATGCCATTAAGCAAAAAAATAGTAAGGTGTCATTTCCATGTTCAGTTTGTTATAAAATCCATTTTTACAGGGTGCGGATAAACTTATGCAAGGCACTGTATTTGATCAACATCTTGAGTTAGAATATTTTTACGAATGTGAAATTTGATCAACATCTTGAGTTCGAATATTTTTACGAATGTAAAATTTGCCATGTAGTACCAAAAAAAAAGGCTTTCGAGCCAAAACTGCGAAAAATTATAAGAAATGGTAAAGTCTGAATGTCAATTTTGAATAAAAATTACTTTTAACATGCCATATTAAGGCCTTGAGCCTCTACTTTATTTTGTCTGAGCATATTTTGAGCTTATTCTTTCTCCAAAAAAGTAATGTGTATTTTATTAAAAAAATTAGAAATCTTATAATTTTTCATGCTAATATTTTTTGAAACATCTATTTCGATAGGAAATTTAATTCTGAACAAATGGTTTTAACCCTTTACCGCATGGTGGCTCATATATGGACCAAACCAAATTTTTGCCTATATTTTGGAGTTTTCAAAAAATTTTCTTGTTTTGAACATAGAGCACGAAATTACTACCACAGACGTTCTTAATTGTATTTATAAGCGCCACCTATGAACGCGCTGTGCCAACTAATTCTTTCTTCCAATTCATCAAACCGGTTGCAGTGGAAAGAATAGACTTTGAGAAATTCAAAATTATATAAAAAATATAGGGCTAAAAGTTAGTGCTTGCAAAAAATTATAATAGTAAAGGAAATGATCTAAATATTATGGAATATGTGATTTTTTTCGGTTTTATGAAGTTATAATTACTAATAAGTAGTAATATCTGAATGGATCATATTTGGCACATCATGCAGAAATGTTCATTCTTCGTTGGTCCTTATTTGATCCAGCATGCAATAAGAGCAAAAAAAAGGAAGATTTTTCTATACCTACCTTCGTTTATTTTACATATTTACGGGTTTTGTGAAAATAAACTGCTGGCAGCACCTTCTAATTACTTTTTAATTACTTAAACATCCGCTGTATAACACCAGAGGTGTTTTTTGAAAAAATTTAATAACATATTTTTTTCGTTTTCTGCTCAATGTGCCAAATATGATCCAAACCGGATAATGCTAATTTTACGATTTTTATTCAATTAAAAGGAAATTCCTGAAACACGTGTCCTCTTATTTAACATTAACTACCACATATATTTTTTTCACGAACAAAAAAAAAATCATGCAGTAAGGGGTTGGTTATTTGTCGAATTCGGCTCAGTTTCCGAACTATACCAAACATATTGAAAATTAGCCAGTGTGACCATTCTCTTAGAAATGTAGGGTCGAATTTAGTAAGAGTAACATTGTTCAAAATTGCAAGCTAAATATTTAATTTATGCACACTTTTTCCCTCCGACCAATAGGCATTGAAAAAAATCGATGTAAAAAATGTACCTACCTCAAATTTTACACCTGTGGCAAACGGCTAATGGTTCAACACCTTAAAGCAGGCTATTACTCATATGACTTACAAGCTTACGCAAATGAATTGACTTTTTATGTCGATGGCTCTCAGTCTTTAAGTTCAATTCTACGTAGAAACTATTTTGAAGAAGGCGAAACGTCATCGCCTCGACGATGGAAATTACCGTTTATGGAGGAGGGGCACTATAAAAAAAAGCACTTAGGATGCAAAAGAAATTGTTACAAAACAACGGAAAAGCTTACAACATGTTTTATAACTTGTTTTAAAGCTAAAAGTCTATTTCTTAATTATAATTTCCAATCGAGTTATATTTTTTGTCAATAGTTTTTGAAAAACAAACGCTTTCAATTTAATTAAAAAATTGTATCTGCAATTTTCAATTATTTTTTTTTTCAAAAATTATTGACAAATTTAATATAACTAGTTTGAATAATTTACATAATTAAAGAACAGACTTATAACTTTCTATCGAGCTATAAAACATTGTTGTAAGCTTTTCCGCTGTTTTTTAAAAATTTCTTTTGCATCAAGAGATTGACCCCCCTTCTAGAGTAATAAAACACTTGTCTTGTGTCCCTCTACAAGTATCCGTTATTTTTTTGAAGCACCTTACGAATCGTAAACTCCACTAAGGAACTATTTGCTGTATGTTGGCAACTTTGTTACGCTGATACTCAAGATTTTTTTTTGTTTCACAAAAAATCTGAATAATACAAAAATATAGGAAATTAGGTACTCTTCAAAAAACAACAAGAGGCGAGATAAATGCTAAAAAACATGTTTAACAAACACAATTTGATAGTTTTTCGACAATAACTGTTAATGGGAAAGAGATGTCAAAAATAATTGTGACCAAGAATTTTAAAAGATATTTTAACCTACAAAATCACATAAAATTTTTTACTCTAAGTCCGATAGGAGCTTAGAAAATTGCATTTATGTATTTCAACACACTTTTTCAAAATGGCGGATAACGCAAAATTTCCTACCAGCCAGACTGCCCCAACGCATGGTATAAAAATACAAGGTATGTTGTATATGAGATGAAGGGTCGCCATATTTTGTTTTGTGTGACGTCATAGCGAGTGTTCACCAACACATAGCTTTAAAAAATAAATAATTTAATGTTTTACTTGAAGCTTAACAAAACAATTTCAAAACATAAATAATCTGTTGCTTTACTTTGAGTTTTAATAGCAAATACATCACAAACAATTAAGATCATTCACTCGCAATGACGTCACGAATCAGTTGTCTGAACTGTCAAGCATACCTTGTTATTCTTATACCATGGCCCTAACGCAAATCTAAGGGGTTAGAGCAAACATACATAATGTCGTTTTCGAAAACGTCATCTGCAATAAAAATGCATTTGCAGAATGTTCTTTAAAGCTGGATTTACACCTTCGTTTTTCATTCGGTGAACGTTGTTCCACAAACAACGAACAACTAGTAAAGTTCATCCAAAATTCAAAACGGCTTTGAATTTCTTCGTTGTTCGTGTTCGGTGTTATCATTTACACCTTCGTTGTTCCGCGTACGGGCAAAACCGAACAACGTACACGGACGATAACAACGAAGGTGTAAATCCAGCTTAACGCAAACTGGTAAAGTCGCATGTTCGAAAACATCATTTGCGGTGCAGCTGCGCAGTAAAAAAATCGATTTGACGATAAAAAAAATTGAGAAACCAGAGAGCATGTTCGTAGCTATAAAATGCGTTTGCGAGTAAATTGAATAACGTTCATAAAACGGATTTTGTGCAAGACAGGACGGTTGACGATCATACATAATACATACTAAAATTACTTCTTTTTTGACATTGCTAGCTTTCGTACTAATAGCAATAATAGCAATGACCAATAGATAATTCATTGTTTCAAAAATTGTCAATGGATTATTAAAATAATTTGATAGAAATCTTCGGGAAAAGGATATAGTTCCACTTAAAAGAATTATGTAGATAAATTATGCTCTTTTCTGATATCTTCTTTATTTAAACTTAATATTAAATAAATACGTTGGTAATCTTATCTTATAAACTTAATAAAAAAAAAACATCATTCCAGTTCTTGATCCAAGTTATGCATCGAATTCTGCAACACTTGAAATACAACCGCTTACAAACTCATCATAATCTTCATCTTCAATCGAAGACGACTTTAACAAATGTTCGTCAATAATATTGGTAACTTCTTCTGAAATGATATCATCCGAAGATGTAGATAAATCTGGTGAAAATGAAATGAATTCTTCTGCAGGTATTTCAATTTCTGCAACGTCTTCAATTTCACTTAATTTTTGCAAGTATACTTCATATTCTAGTTTTAAATGCTCGAAAGGTACATATTCCATAGTGTGAACGCATATTGAAATATAAAAGATTTCCCCAACAAAATTTTCTTGAAACTGCTTCCAATACACCATATAACGGCTATAGGGGAGTCGAAATACCTCTTCTGTTGACAAAACTTGTAAATGAATAAAAGGATCCAAGTCAGTATCGTAATTGAACGAATTAGCACTAAAAAGAAAACCTGTATAAAGACTTTGTTTAATTTTAATAACGATGTAATTCTTACCTCAGTTGAATGAATGGTTCAAGAAATTTTAGATATTCTAACCAGATATATTTGGGATTTTGGCTTAGTTTAACATGCCCCAAGTACCTTCCAACCATGTCTCTCGTCAAGATGTGACGCATCCACATCCACAATCCACGGTATATTCTTTCTAATGAAAGTAAAAAAAGAAACATAAATCATAAAAAATGTTAGATTACTGCATCAATCCAAGAGCCAATGGAACATATTCAAAGACATTTTTTGCGATATATAGGCACTAAATGGCAAGGTATGCATTCGTAAACAAAATCTAACTCGAGATTTTGATCAAACTTGTTATTAAGATGATAGAGACGACGAAAAAAAGTTGGTCTCACAATTCTGTGTCTGCTTGTTGCAGCTTAAACGGCTAGATCGTTTTTCTTTAAAGTTGGTACATAGCGTTTTTTGGTCATTTCCCCACACGTTTTTTAATTTTTTTTTTTATAAAAAAATAACGGTCCCTGACATAATATTTTTTTTAGCTATTTTACATAATCGTATTTTTTTCAAAATCGGCTCCACAACTCCATAAATTACTTTAAGTAAAGGCTACCTTTATGTGGGAAACCATTAAAAAAAATGTTTATTGATGGTACCTCCCAAAAAAACATGTTTTTATTTTCGATTTTCTTCAAAACGGTATGACTGATTACTAAATCAATAATCAATAATATTTTTTACATAAACTTCTAAAAAATATAAAAAGTATTGTGTACCATAATTAAAAAAAAAAATATTTTTTGGATTTTTAAAAAATGTTTCAACATTTTTGAAAATCAAATCATCGGCTTGAAGTGAAAAGATGCTAACTCCACATTTTTTTTTTTGATCAGTATAGACCACGTCAAAAATTAGTTAAAAATACAAAAATCTATCAAATCTCTTCATTTTCACAGAATTTAGCAATACCTAACGAGTGTAGAAAAATTCTTTAAATTCAAGAAAAGATTAAATTTCAAATTAATTCAAAATGTCAAGCTAGTTTTCATTCCACCCGAAAATCAAAAAACACACTCATTCCGCAAGTATTGAAATGTATGCATAAATAACGGTACCTTCCATTTAGAAAAGAAATTAATTGTATGCATAGATAACGTTACCTTCCAAACAAAAGTTAAAAAAAATAAAATGCACGACTGGGTCGCACGTACTTACTCTTATGTTCAAGACACTGTGGGCTTAAGAAAATTGTATATAAAAACATGGAAATTATGAGAGAAAAATGAAGAGAAGCATGAAATACGACTTTTAAATTGGATAAAACAACTCTTTTGACAGTTTGAGGTGAAAAAAAGTATGCCATCTTAATTCATGATGGAATATGATTGTATGGGAAACAAAATTTAAAAATCGTTGGAGCGGTTTTTGAAAAAATTAATTATTTATATATACAATTCTTAAAACATTTTTAAGAACAAATTTTGGTATGCAGAGTTAAACTATATATTTATGTGTATATAAAAACAAAATTTGAAAAAAAATTGTCAACCCGTTTTTGAGATATCGAATTTTCAAAAAAAAATTTGAAACTTTTCTTAAAAATCCAAAAACTTTTTTTTTGAAAATTTTGATATGCAATATTATTTAATCTTATCTGAAATTTGTATACAAAAAAATTCATTTAAATCCGTTAAGCTGATAACGAGAAAACTCAAAATAAAAAAATACGTTCTATGACAGGTACTACTAATAGTTGCTATGTGTAAAATTTTTAAATCTATGGTGCCGTTTTCGAAATATTTGATTTTCCAAAAAAAATTTTGAAATATTTTTTAAAAATCCAAAAAATATTTTTTCAAAAATGTTGGTACACAAAACTATTAACATTTCTTGGAAGCTTTTGTATAAAAAAAATAATTGAAATCGCTCATACCATTTTGAAGAAAATCAAAAATTAAAAAAATGGTTCCTTGGGAGGTACCATTAATAACCATTTTTGAAAAATGGTTTTCCACCCAAAGAAAGCCTTTACTAAAATAAATTTTTCGAATTTTTTTTAAGAAAAGTTGTCGAGCCGTTTTTGAGAAAAATACAATTATGTAAATTTGCCAAAAAAAAAATGTATGACAGGTACCGTTATTTTTGGTTCTAAAAAAAAATGAAAAAAACGTGTCGGCAGAATCACCAAAAACCACTAAGTACTAAGTTTGAAGAAAATCGATCGAGCCGTTTAGGCTGTAGACGAACAGACAGACAGACAGACAGAATTGTGCCACCCACTTTTTTGGTGTTCTCTATCATCGTAATATCATGTTTGATTGTTATCTCAAAATTTTTTTTTTTGCACGAATCCAAAACTTGCCTTATAGTACCTATAATCGCAAGTAAAAAACAGTTTTTCTATAATCTTTTTCCATAAAATTGGTGCGAGACCAAAAGTAATGGAAATTTACACTTCAAAACTATTATTAGTCTCTAGAATGTTTTTTTTTTCGAATTTTCTCATTATCGGCTGAACGGATTTAGATAATTTTTTTATACAAATTTAAAAAAAAAGTTAATTTTTTTTATCTCACTACCTATCAAAAGCGTAGTTTTAGCTAATGTGTATGGTATTTCATCCTTTTCAACATTTTTTTCTTATAATTTTCTATACAATTTTCTTAAACACTCAGCCTTTTGAACATAAGAGCAAGTACGTGCGGTCCAGTCGGGCATATTATTTAGGTTGTTGCCAGGCAAAACTAGTTTATTTTATTGAAGTTTCATAAGAAACTCTTGTTTTTAAGTGCATTACAATCTTCGCTTAAAAAAAAACTCCTATGTAAAATACAAACAATAATTTGGTATACAGTGGACTCTCGTTAACTTGAACACATACGAAACCACGTCTTTATATCTGTTTTGTATTGTTCAAATTACTGGATCAAACCAACAAATTATTCTTTTTTTGTATTCTTTTGAACAAATGTGACGCTTCTTCCTTTCTTAATTTGCTCAATTATTATTCCTGCCTGTTGCTTTAGCGGCAAAATTCTTTTTTAAGCCTATTTTGTTCTTTTTAACACCTTAAGAACTTAGCAGAAAAAATAATAGAATCTTCATGAGGTTCCCCTTATGATAATACCGTTTATGAACGTAGTGACCACAAAAAGGAAATTCAAACTATTCAAATAAAATTTGTTCAAGTTAAAGAGATTGCAAATCTCTTAGCTGTTCAATCTCAGCTGTTTATAGAATAAGTAATGACAAAATTCAAGTTAGCGAGCCTTGAAAATTAAACGGTTCAAGTTATAGAATTCTTACAAGGGAAAAATAGGATGTTCAAGTTATAGTATGTTCAATCAAGTTAGTGAGAGTCCAGCAGAATTCCATGTTGATGTAGCATTTAATAAACGCAATAAATAATAAGGGTAATACATATGAATATGGCCCCATTTTTGTAAAAAAAAACTAATATTAATGTATACATAGGTACGTACTATTAATCAGCCAGTGGTAGAACACAACCAGTAGTAAGTACCTATTTGAAGCAAAGCATTTCTAACCTAAAATTAACAGAGCGTTCTAAAAATTGAACGTTAATGGAAATAAAGCCTTAAATAATACAAAAAATAGTCTTACATTTTTCGGATAAAGAATAAAAAAAAAGCCTGTGATCTTGCCTCCATTAAAAGACCTTAGACATCCTTCCATTAAAACTCAAGTTAATAGCCATATCAATAGTTTTCGGAGGTGTACCTATACAAATAACGGTGGACGGAATTCTCAATGGTGGTTGAAGGCAGTCGATAAACGACCAAGTATGCAATTTTTAATGATTTTTTTAATTTAGGGTAGAGTCGCCTAATTTCGAACACTCCCAGTAGTCGAACACTTTTTGAAAAAAAGCTTACAATCTGTGTTATTTCTCAGATTTTCAACTTCTATAAACGCAGAATAATTCACGTGTTATTCTTTTAAGCCTTGAAGTCTTATCAACTAGTCCAATTTCATCCTAAAGTTCTAAAAAAAGAGGCTTTTGGAAATCCAGTAGTTTCAAGTTTTTGTAAAAAAAAACAAAACTGTTGGAAGTGTTGTGGGAAACTGTGTTTTAACGCGTTATTTTATTTATGTAAAGTTTTAACTTAAAACTTAATAATTTATAAATAAATTGACTGTTCGAACATAAGAAACCAAATTTGTTAGTTGCCTGTTCAAACACTAGTGCATCACTAGTGTTCGAATATAGGCAACTTCGTCAAAATTGTTTTACTTCGTTCAGGCAATAAATATTAAGGAAACTTTATGTTCGGGCTTAGGAAACTAGTGTTTGACTACTGCTGAATTATGCTTTTTTCAGCTGTTGTTCTTTTATAAAAAAAAGGAGTTATTGTTACCAGAAAAACCTTAAAAATTATAACAAATATTTCAGTATAAGCTGCGAAATAATTTTACATCACATATTAATGTACGTTATTGAATGGTTTCCTCACAGTCAACGATTACTTTATTATGAACCACTTAAGTGTTCGACTACTGGGGAGGGGGACATGACCCTATCAACTGATTGGAAATTGAGATTGTAAACACGCTTGTATAGCACTTAAAATAAAAAAACAACAAAAACTTGTCAGCTATACTGTACATATATTTGTGTATGAAGTAGGAGCCCAATGAATTCATGCACGAAGTCTAGTGGTGTCAGTTAAGTTTTTTAAAACAAATGTGAAAGAATTCAGCTTCCCAAGCAGGAAGTTAGTAAAATGATGGAAATTTCATAATATGCATCAATATACCTAGGCGAGTTTACTACCTATTATATGAAGTTGTTGCATCCTCTACGCATTAAAATCTACGGTTTTTTAATGCGATAACTGGACACTGGAGTGATCACTTTTGCTTTCGAGAAAAATCCAAATCGAAGCCCATTGAGAGCTATGGCTTTCAATATGATCCACCGCGCTTTCCCCGACTCTTGGAGACCTGCTTCAGAAAGTGCAGAGGATCATTTTGACGACGATGGGTAGGTTTCTCCCAAATTGGACGGACTTCGATTTGGATTAGGGTGATGTCCCCAGTACTCGAACACTTAGTGGTTCATAAGAAAGTAATCGTTGACTGTGAGGAAACCATTCAGCGTAAATATTTGATGTAAAATTATTTATCAGCTTAAACTCAAATATTTGTTATAAGTAATAAGGTTTTTCTAGTAACTTTAACAACTTTTTTTATAAAAAATCAAAAGCTGAAAAAAGCCAAATTCCCCAGTTGTCGAACACTAGTTTCCTAAGCAAGAACAGAAAGCTTCCTTATTTCGAACACAAGATTTTGTACATATTTTCAACCAAAAAAAATCATAGAAGTAATTTTATCTCAGATTTATTAAACAAATTGTGTTTGTTAATTTGTTTTTATTCAATTCTTTTAAAAACGAAATAAAACAAAAAACGGTTTAACGAATTCTTAATTTGAATACAATTCAAAATCCGTTCGAACAAAGGAAGCTAGCAATTACATGAGAATTACAAGAGTTTCCTTGAATCGAACACTGGAAGAAAAAGGTGTTCGAATACTGGACCCAACGTTCCTCTCAGTATTCTTGACGTAAAACAGTAAACAAAATTTAATTTTCTATAATATTTATTGCCTGAACGAAATAAAACAATTTTGACGGAGTTGCCTATATTCGAACACTAGTGTTCGAACAGACAACTCTAACAAAGGAGAATGGGCAAATTGGTCTACCTACTCAACAGAGATGTGTCATACGTCAATGAAAAGGTCATTGCAAATACTTCATTTTATTATATGGCCGTTAAGTTGTAAACCATGGGGTTCAAAAGATATTCGGCTTTAAAGCACCAAAAACAATAATAATGCATTTCTTAATTGGTACTTGGAGGACCTGCTCAACATTTATGTGTTATATATCGTTGGAAAGGTTATTGCATGTACTACGTTTTTGTATATGGCCGTTAAGCCGTAGACCCCGGGGTTCAAGAGCTACATGGACATGAAAAACTCCAAATATAACAATAATGCAGTTCTTGATTGGCACTTGGTCTACCATCTCAACAGAAATGTGTCATATGTCATTGGAAAGGTCAATGAGAGTATTTCATTTTCTTATATGGCAGCTAAGCTCCAAACCATGGGGTTCAAAAGATATTCGGCTTTGAAGCAGCAAAAACAACTAAAATGCATTTTTAATATGGTAACTGGTTGCACAACTCAACAGTAATGTGTCAGGTATCGTTGAAAAGGTTAACTTATGTGCTTTATTTTTTTATATGGGCGTTATACGCTCAACCATGGGACTCAAAAGATATTTGGGAAAAATGCAGAAAAGAGCAATAATGCATTTCTGCATTGGAGCGTGGTCTTCTTACTCAACAGCGATGTGCCATACATTTTTGAAAAGGTAATAATATGTTCTTCAAATATTTGTATGTCTATCAGCTGTAGACCATGGGGTTTAAGAGCTACTTGGACATGAAAAACCCCAAATATAGCAATAATGCAGTTCTTGATTGGCACTTGGTCTACCAACTCAACAGAAATGTGTCATACGTCATTGGAAAGGTCAATGAGAGTACTTCATTTTCTCATATGGCAATCAAGCTCCAAACCATGGGGTTCAAAAGATATTCGGCTTTGAAGCAGCAAAAACAACTAAAATGCATTCTTAATGTGGTAACTGGTTGCACAACTCAACAGTAAATTGTCAGGTATCGTTGAAAAGGTTAACTTATGTGCATTATTTTTTTATATGGGCGTTATACGCTCAACCATGGGATTCAAAAGATATTTGGGAAAAATTCAGAAAAGAGCAATAATGCATTTCTTCATTGGAGCGTGGTCTTCTTACTCAACAGCGATGCGCCATACATTTTTGAATAGGTAATAATATGTTCTTCAATCATTTGTTTTTCTATCAGCTGTTGACATTGGGGTTTAAGGATATTCATATTCAAGCTGAGCGTATATACATATGTATCAATGGATGAGTTTTAAAAATAAGTAATAGAGATATTCATAGAAAATGTATTCATATATTTTTTTTTTAATATTTAAATAATAGCGTCATCCAATATGACATTGCTGAGGTGAGCTGTAGGAGGCGTAAGTCCATTTTGATGCCGGGCAAAACACAAATACCACAAAATTGATATAACATGCGCACATGTACCGACCGTGCATATTATTATTACCTTTTCAAAAAACTATGGCACATCGCTGTTGAGTAAGAAGACCACGCTCCATAATGCATTATTGCTCTTTTCTGCATTTTTCCCAAATATCTTTTGAATCCCATGGTTGAGCGTATAACGCCCATATAAAAAAATAAAGCACATAAGTTTACCTTTTCAACGATACCTGACACATTACTGTTGAGTTGTGCAACCAGTTACCATATTAAGAATGCATTTTAGTTGTTTTTGCTGCTTCAAAGCCGAATATCTTTTGAACCCCATGGTTTGGAGCTTGGCTGCCATATAAGAAAATGAAGTGCTCTCATTGACCTTTTCAATGACGTATGACACATTTCTGTTGAGTTGGTAGACCAAGTGCCAATCAAGAACTGCATTATTGTTATATTTCGGGTTTTTCATGTCCAAGTAGCTCTTAAACCCCATGGTCTACAGCTGATAGACATACAAATATTTGAAGAACTTATTATTACCTTTTCAAAAATGTATGGCACATCGCTGTTGAGTAAGAAGACCACGCTCCAATGCAGAAATGCATTATTGCTCTTTTCTGCATTTTTCCCAAATATCTTTTGAATCCCATGGTTGAGCGTATAACACCCATATAAAAAAATAAAGCACATAAGTTAACCTTTTCAATGATACCTGACACATTACTGTTGAGTTGTGCAATCAGTTACCATATCAAGAATGCATTTTAGTTGTTTTTGCTGCTTCAAAGCCGAATATCTTTTGAACCCCATGGCTTGGAGCTTAGCTGCCATATAAGAAAATGAAGTGCTCTCATTGACCTTTCCAATGACGTATGACACATTTCTGTTGATTTGGTAGACCAAGTGCCAATCAAGAACTGCATTATTGTTATATTTGGAGTTTTTCATGTCCATGTAGCTCTTGAACCCCGGGGTCTACGACTTAACGGCCATATACAAAAACGTAGTACATGCAATAACCTTTCCAACGATATATAACACATAAGTGTTGAGCAGGTCATCCAAGTACCAATTAAGAAATGCATTATTATTGTTTTTGGTGCTTTAAAGCCGAATATCTTTTGAACCCCATGGTTTACAACTTAACGGTCATATAATAAAATGAAGTTTTTGCAATGCCCTTTTCATTGATGTATGACACATGTCTGTTTAGTAGGTAGACCAGATCCCATACATTTTTGCCCATTCTCCTTTGGTTTCCTATGTTCGTACAGTCAATTTATTAATAAATTATTGAACTTTAAGTTAAAACTTTAAAAAGTTATATAAATAAAATAACTATTATCTAACAAGAAAACACGTTATAACAGACATTAAGTTTAGTTTTCACACCAAAAATCAGTTTCCCAGAACACTTCCAACAGTTTTTTTTATTTACAAAAACTTGAAATTACTGGATTTCCTAAAGCCTCTTTTTTAAGTCCTTTTTTAAAAACTTTAGGATGAAATTTGACAAGTTGATAAGATTTCAAGGTTTAAAGGAATAACACATGCGTTTATAGAAAGTTGAAAATCTAAAAAATATCACAGATTATAAGCTTATTTTCAAAAAGTGTTCGACTACTGGGAGTGTTCGAAATTAGGCGACTCTACCCTATATCCGAATCCGATAATGATAACTACAGTTTATTATTTATCCATTTAAATGTGTCGAGTACTGTCAAAATTTTCCAATTATTGCTTCTACTCGCTTTTAATAGGAAAATATAAACCCGACTCACTCTGCTTTCTAGATTGGGCTGAAGCAGGTACCTACAGGTACAGGACAAAAATTATTGAAAGTTGTCATGTTCGTGAATTGTAGGTACATTGAATTGCCAACTGGGTGTTAGAAATCACCCGCAAATGGTTTGCGAGAATTTTACGCTCAATTCTTTTACAGTTTTGATCGTGTTCCTTAAGCTTTACCTACCTACTCTATTTTTAAAATAAAAGACTCATTTTACATATGCTTGGAAATTGTTACGACAAAATCGAAG
This sequence comes from Dasysyrphus tricinctus, assembly GCA_963921185.1. Taxonomy (NCBI): domain Eukaryota; kingdom Metazoa; phylum Arthropoda; class Insecta; order Diptera; family Syrphidae; genus Dasysyrphus; species Dasysyrphus tricinctus. The sequence continues at coordinate 81,944,330 of OY992531.1, forward strand.
TAAAAAAAATGTTCCAAAACATTTGCTTTAGAAGACATGCAATCTAGGTTTCTGTTTCTATTTGGACTGCAAGCTTGCATATACTTACCCCAATAAAGTCTTTGAGATGGAGTGAGAATATAGTCAGCCCCATTCTCTAAAAGCGTTCGAACAATTACTGACCAGGGTAAATCTGAATCGATGTTTTTTGCATGATCCTTGTAGATCACCGGGAATTTTTTAACTTCCAGGACAAACGCTTCAATAGCTGCAAATGAATAATTGTGGATTTGAAAACTTTCATTTGGATTAGTTGTCGTCATTGTAATTGTAGTGTTGTTAGATTTAGGTTTGCAGATTGTAGCAGTTTAATATTTGATTTTTATAACAAAAAGAATCGATTATGTTTGATGATGACGATTTTTCAAAATAAAATAAAACGGAAATGGCATGAGAAGAAGGATGCAAATGTAGTTGCATATATATATTTATATACGTAAACATAGCGGTAAATATGCTTTAATTTCCCCAGTGCAAATCCAACTTATGTTAAAGTAAATAGATGGCGTAGGAGATCCAGTCCACACATACTTGTTTGCCTGTGTCCCTGTGTGGGTTATATTCGTTTTCCTTTTTTGTCTATTGTGAATGATCCCTACAAAATAAAAGGTGCGTTCAAAGCGTCAGTGAACTGAATACTGACTGGATATGTTCAGTATGAATGGTTGCGTTCGGGTACTTATCTGAAATCTGGAGAAAAGCCTAGGGCCTATTTCTGAGAGCATACATCACATAGATTTCTTACAACTTATAAAAAGAAATTAATAATAGCCGTTTTCCTTTGGAGGTGGCAAAGTACTTATGAGTAGATGAAAATCCTAATCAAGTACTACTAACTTTTACTTGGGAAAGCAGTTTGATGTGTTCTATTAAAAAAAGCTAGCAAAGTACTTGCAAGTACTTCGCCACCTCTAAAGGAAAACGCCTAATAACAGATAATTGATTGAAAATACTTAATACAAACATGACCTTTGACCTGCAAAGGCGAATACATTTTTTTAAACAATTCCAAACGCAAATACCAACAAATTCTTGTTTTATCTATCCGAAATAGTGCATAAATGATGCTATCTTGGTCTAAAATTTGTTTAAAATATAAAATTTTGCATTTTATACTTCTACGCGACCAACAGGCTATTTTCTGAAAGCACTTTTAAACACTAATTCGTAATCCACAACATCTACAGCCGAGAATGAAAAATTTGCACTAATGCAAGTGGGCCTGCATGTCGAATTTTTTTATACGGCCACAAGTTTGAAACTCACTTCAACCCCCTTGTAAATACTCGGTTGTGCTCAAAATTTTGAAAGGTCAAAAAAGCTGCAAGCAAAAGTTAAATATTGGCCAATTTGTCGTATTGAATTTGTGTGTATTCAACATTTTGACAGCTATTCCATCTCCAGCTGCTTTTTCAGTTACATTAAGCCAGTTTATATGTTTCTCTGAGATCTCAGAGGGCTCAGAGGACTCAGAAATAGAACCACAATTCATCATAATTTTTTTTTTCACATTTCCCTTAAAGGCTCTCCCAAACCAACGCAAATGATTCACGAATTCGTAGCGAATCATTCGCAAAACCGATTTTTTGTTGTTGTGTAGCGTATCTTTCATATTTGTATTATTGTGAATGATTTCGTGTCGTTGGCGAATGTTTCGCGTTGGTTTGAGGGAGCCTTTAAAGGCTCTCCCAAACCAACGCGAAATTATAGCGAATCATTCGCAAAGTCAGTTTTTTGTTGTTGCTTTGCATTGTGTATCTTTCATATTTTGTATTATTGTGAATGATTTCGCGTCGTCGGCGAATGTTTCGCGTTGGTTTGGGAGAGGGAATGTTTCTCCGACGACACGAAATCATTCACAATAATACAAAATATGAAGGATACACAATGCTAAACAACAACAAAAAACTGTCTTTGCGAATGATTCGCTATGATTTCGCGTTGGTTTGGGAGAGCCTTAATAGAAAATATGAGAGATAAACAATGCTAAACAACTACAAAAAATTGTCAGTGCGAATGATTCGCTATGATTCCGCGTTGGTTTGGGAGACCCTTAAGGCTCCCCCAAACCAAGGCGAAACATTCGCCAACGACGCGAAATCATTCACAATAATACAAAATATGAAAGATACACAATGCTAAACAACAACAAAAAACTCTCTTTGCGAATGATTCGCTATGATTTCGCGTTGGCTTGGGAGAGCCTTTAAAGGATCTCCCAAACCAACGCGAAACATTCGCTGACGACGCGAAATCATTCACAATAATACAAAAAATGAAAGATACACAATGCTAAACAACAACAAAAAACTCTCTTTGCGAATGATTCGCTATGATTTCGCGTTGGTTTGGGAGAGCCTTAAGACCGTCTTTGCGAATGATTCGCTACGAATTCGCGTTGCTTTGGGAGAGCCTTTAATGTACTGACTATAGCTGTGTTTTTTTCCTTGCCCGAATGGGTTTGGACGAAAAAAACGATGTCGGGGCTAATCAATTTACATTTTAAAAGCAGCAACAACTAATCCCCTTCGGGCTTAGCTAAGCCCAGAGAATTTTCGGGGCTTAGCCTAAGCCCAGAGAAAAACTGTGTTACCGGCATGAATTTCATACATGTTATCGATAGTTTGTATGGAAGCTCCATTTTTTTTTCTGTAATGGCGTCGCTTAGCCCCGATGTCGTTTTTTTCATCCGATTCCCCCGGGCTTGCAAAAAAAACACACCTTATGTTCCGCTAAAATGCAGTTCCGTGGAGGGCAGTCTTACCTTTAGAATTAAAAATTGGTATTTCCAATGATGCGGGCACCTTTTTTCCAATATTTCAAAGACGATTTTCTTCCATTCCTTACTGTTATTGAAGTAGCTGGTATTTATAGCTGTTATTGAAGAAAAGGAGTTACAGTAGTAACAGATATTTCAAACTAACATGTACAGTACACATACATATTTAAAATCTGCTAGACTGCTTACGGAGTCACTTCATCTTACTGAAAGTCAGGCCTTGCAGTTATTTAATTTTAACATTTCTGTGAATAGTAAAGAGCATCTAGTAAACGCGGCCGGTCTCATAAAGTAAACTGTATTATAGCTACACATCACTTACACTTATTGAGCTTTGCTTCCCAAACCTATTTACACGTAAAAGCATTTTTAATGGCGAATAATTTATCCACAGAAAGGCCTCAATCAAGAATAATAAGATTCTTCTCCTTACATAGGATACGTTTTGTATGTTTCTATACCTAAAGCGTTATAGCATGCAACACGCACCCTTAAATAAAATACCTCCGCTATAGGGGATAATTCTGAACCATTTTTAAGCCTTTATAAACAGTCACATTCTCACATTCCTTTCAAAAACGAGGAGGACAACCTAGCTTAACGAGAATTTTGCATCCACAGATTTCATGTAATAAAAAGCGCACAAAAGCACCCCTTTTTTGTGAGCCATAAAAAAACTGACTTTAAACCTTCATGGTTTTCTAGAATAGGCCAGGGTTCTAGAATCTAGAGGTAGAGAGGTAGGTTTAGTTGGTATGTTGGAATGTTTGCGCCTCTGCCAACATGGTTAAATAATTGCCAACATTTTCTTTCGATTATGGATTAACATTATTTACGTGCTACAGTTTTAATTGAAAGTATACCTATGCTATAAGCCCATAAGAATGCTAAAGCACAATGTGTATATAGTAAACTCTCATTCCCCCCTTTATGTTAATTACTACTTATAGTCAAATGCGTTTAAGGGAGTAGGTATACGGGATGATTTCTTGAAACAATATATTTAAGTATAGGTATATATAAGACAACAGCTGAGGATATTCGTTTGCTATTGTATGAGTGTGTCATTAAACTTTTAATTTTAAAGGACTACAAAAGATTCCTGTTCGAGCAGATGACGCCGTTAATTTAGACTATCACAAGCATCGGAGGAAGATTTTGCCTTCAATTTTATATTTTAATGCGTACATTTTATTTGCACTAGCATTAACGCTGGCATTGATAATTGAAATTAGAAAAAATGTTTGTGCGTTGCGTGGCTCCTGGTGCTTTGAGAGCTTTGACATCGTCTGGATTTGAAATTTAGGGGATACCATACGAAAAAAATAAAAGAAGGTAATGAGGGAAAGAGCCAATCTTGAGTTATAACAAGGGCTTCTTCTTTTATCTATTATGGGCTGAAAAGGTTTATAGCAAAATATACTTTTAAATTAAAATTAAAGAATTTTATATTGAGGGCCTATGGAATTTTATGATAATATTTATTTTTTATGCTCTATCCCTTTCCACGTTTCGTCATGGTTATTAAATAGAAGAAGGTAAACCTAGGAAATATTTGTTTGATCTATATTTAGATCATATCGTTATTAGCTGCATTTTATTATCTCCGGGTTTGGGCCGAGGCATTGTATATAAATTCTATAGTATTCTCATGAAGAAAAAAAGCTCGTGGCCATCTATGCGTCCAAATTACATACTAATTTTTGCTAAGGGATCTCGGTAAGGCGATCACAGCGAACCTATCGACCAAATGTCTACCTACAAAATCGTGTTTCATGAGAATACTATAGATTGGATATACAATGGCCGAGGTTCTCTTATAATATGTATTACAAAAACATCATGGGATCCAGGTTTCTATCGAGGTTAATTTCAATAACCCAGATACAGGTTTTCACTCTGACCGGCAGATGGCTATTTACCATTGTGGATGATGTCAGCGATTTTTCAACAGTGTTAAGAATAGAAAGGAAAAGATACATGCTTTAGATGAAAAATAATAAATAAATATAAGAAGAAAAGAGATTAATATAGATACAGCACTGTTTTTGCATTGCACTAACCCCCATCGTTTTATTTTCACGAGGTGAACAATATAGGTTATGAGCGATAATAAAACTTTTTATATATTAAGGAAAAATATATTTCGGAAAGGTCTATTCAAATCCTATTTGCACATCCAAATCCAAATTTTTGTTCATAATCTGGTTGAGGAAATATTTGGATTCAAAGTGATTTTACTGATTTTCTGCCCCCATAACTACCTAAATTTTTGTCTTTGGATGGTGATATTTCTGCAACCAAGCCTTGTAAAGGGTTCCGGTAAAAAAAATCTATGGATAAATAGAACTTGCATAGACCTGCGTAGTAGACCTGCGTTGACCTGCGTAGACTTGCGTAGACCTGCGTATAGACTTGCATAGACCTGCGATGATTTGCGTAGACATGCTTAGACTTGTGTAGACCTGCGTAGATGTGTGTAGACTTATGTAGACCTGCGATAACCTGCGTTAAACTACGTAGACCTGCGTATACTCACGTTGACATTGTGTAGACCTGCGTTAATCTATGTAGACATGCGTAGACTTGCGAAGACCTATGAGATGAGCGAAGACCTACGTAGACATACGTAGACCTGTGTAGACTTACGTAGATCTGCGTAGACTTGCGTTAACCTGGGAAGACTTGCGTAGACCTTCAAAGACTTGCGTAAACTTGCAAAAACTTTTTAAAAATAAAGAAATAAATCGTGACGCACGTATATGGAAAGGTCTATTCAAACCCTATCCCAACATCCAAATCCAGGAAATTTTCACAACCCAGTGATTTTACTGATTTTCTGCCCCCAACTACCTAACTTAATGTTTTTGGATGGCGATATTTCTGAAACGTAGCCTTTTAGAAGGTTGACAAAATTTTCCTATGACAAATAATCATATTTATCATAATATTATGAATTCATTTTACAACGACGCGGCGTATACAGGAGGGAAGGGGTCACTGAGTCATGACACCACAAGCTGAGATCGTATTCCATTTCCCACGAAAACAATTAATTTTTAGATTAAAATCTTGAAAATCTCTTGACCAATGGAGATGGAGAGCCCCAACGAATTTTCATTTTTGTTCAAATTTGAGCTCCTCCTTGAATTAAGTTCCACTGGTCCCAAAAATACAACGAATTTTTTTGCAAACAAATACAACACGTTTAGGGGTCACAAGCATCATGTTATCCAAAACAGGATATTTTTTGACTTTTAAGTTTTTTTGAAAAATATATTTTATTGACCCGCTAGGCCTCCGCTCACCCTCCACTAGGCGTCTGCTAGGCCTCCATTAGGCGTCCGCTAGACCTCCGTTCAGCGTCCGCTAGGCCTCCGCTGGTAATCCGCTAGGCTTCCGCTAGGCCTCCACTAGGCCTCCGCTAGGCGTTCGCTCGGCATTCGCTAGACGCCCACTCGGCATCCGCTAGGCGTCCAGTCGGCGTCCACTAGGCCTCCCCTAGGCGCCCACTCGGTGTCCGATCCGCATCCGCTTGGCAACCTCTTGGTATACGCTAGGCGTCCGCTTGTCGGACTCTGAGTGGAAGCCTAGCGGAAGCTAAGCGAAAGCTTCCCAACTAACAAAATCGCATTTCAGACATTAAAGTGTTATTTATTTCTATAACGCTTCTATTAACCCTCTGACGGGAAGTAAATAATTTATTGGAGCATTGCATTAAAATATCAGTAAATAAATAATATAAAATAAAAATATAAATAAATAAGACCTCAAAATTAAGTGCAGTAAGTGTTTTTCGGGACAACTGAATTTACTACATAAAGGTCCAATAGGAGCTTAAAAAGTTAGTTGGGCAAGCGGATGCCTAGCGGATGCCTAATAGACGCCGAGTGGACGCCTATAGCGGATGCTGAGCGGAGGGCTAGCGGACAGCGAGCGGACGCCTAGCGGATGCCGAGTGGACGCTATTAAAGCTGAGGTACATGTATTCTTTAACTACCTCCATGATTTCTTCACCAAAATGCCAACACTCATATCTTGCCCGCATGCCACCACCTTTTTTGAAAATCATGATCTTTGACTTTGCCAAGTTAACTGACAGGTTCCAGAGTTTACAGTAGTCCCGGAGCCGATTTATCATTAGTTGCAATGTTTCTGGAGACTCGCTGCCAGCAATACTATATCGTCTGCGTACATTAGCACTTTAAGGGTGTGATGTGAATATCACCAGGTAAAGCATTCGGTAAATCATCAATGTAGAGTGAAAACAGCGTTGGGCTAAGTGCAACTGAATATTCCCGTTGCTAGTAAATGGGGCCTCCAAACTTGCATTACTCACTGGCTATACACTTCGATAATTAGACCGATTCTAACTTACGGTGTGGCAGTATGGTGGACTGTCTTAGGTGCCAGTTATAGCTATCATTGAGACTCATCATTGAAAATTTTAATGATTGATTTTGAGACGTTTAGAAAGCAAAATCATTCATTATTTTGATGTACGATTAAAGCTTGAGACTTAATTAATATTTCTAGTCAAAAAAAAATTTCAAATGGGCCCAACTTTCCACAAAAATTGACTTTTAATTTTTCAATGATCATTGGTAAGGTAGTTCAATCATTGAAATAAGAAAAGTCTTTTTATGTCGAAAGTTGGGCATATTTGAAATTTTTTTTTGGCTAGAAATATTGATAAAGTCTTAAGCTTAATCTGTCCATCAAAATAATAAATGATTTTGCTTCCTAAACGACTCAAAATGAATCATTAAAATTGTCAATGATGAGTTTCAATGATAGCTATAACTGGCACCTTAGATAAAGCAATACATCGTGACAAACTAAACAAAGTCCAAGGAACAGGATGTCTATGTATAAGTGGAGCTCTTCGGTCGACTCCTTCCGCTGCACTAGACACTCTTCTCTATCTAACACCTCTCGATATTTTCAGCAAAAAAACGGCTGCGAGCACAGTCATTCGCCTCAAAGCCTCATCACAGTGGATCAATAATGAGATTGGTCACTCCGCTATTCTGAATTCATTTGGATCACTTCCAAGTAACACTGACACCACTACTGAATTTCAATAAAAACTTTGAAGTAACCATACCTACCAGATCCCCCTGGGAGGATGTGAAATTCTTAGAAGATCAATCAATTCACTTCTACGCCGACGACGGATCGAAGACCGAATCCTAATCACTGTAGCGTATTCCAGGCGGAACTTCTAGCGAAAAAAGAAGTACTATCTTGGCTCAAAGAAAACGTGATATCAACCTCAGATATCCGCATCTTCTCTGATTGCTAAGCTGCTGTTAAATCCCTGGACCCTGTCTCTACAAACTCTAGAATAGCCCTTTACTATCGAGCATCTCTGTTGGAGATGGCGCAACAGTTTAATATTCACCTTTGTTGGGTGCCGGGTCATAGTGACATTCCAGGTAATTGTAAAGCTGATGAACTCGCTAAAAGTGAAACATTACTACCCATTTTACCTGAAAAGCTAAATATTGGTATACCCATCGCTACGTGTTAACATTTGCTAAAGCAAGATGCCTTGGAGGGAACAAACATTAAGTGGGACAACATCACTTATTGTTTGGCGAAACCTTGACTTAAAGCGCTCCAAGTGTTTAATATCTCTAAGCAGACTGCACATCAGCTCTCTTGTAGGTGCCATAACGGGGCACTGTTTAAAAGGCAGGCACGCAACGCGGCTTGGCGTATTTTCAAACGATTTTTGCAGAAGCTGTATGGACCAGGAGGAGGAAGAAACGATTCCTCACCTTCTCTGTACTTGTATTGATCACTGAAAACCTCTTCTACCTAACCTAACCTTTCTTCGTCCCTGTGGCAATCAAAAAAAAGGTTGCCGTTCTCAGTGCTGAATAGAAAATTAACACGGCGTTTCAAAAAAGTTGAATAAATTTTGTTTAAACGCTTGTATGTCACAAAATGTCCAGTTCGTAAAATAGATCATAATTACAGACATTTTGTGGACACTCACTACATGCGGCACCATAATTTACATTACATTTTTACTGAAAGTTTTTAATCCAAAAACCCGTAGTATGATAAGCTATAATCCTCCTGGTTTTAGAGTAGAGACACATTTTCCTGTTTCAGAAGTTTAATGCTAAATGGTGTTCAATCTTCATATTTATAAAAGAATCTCGTTAAAAACCTGTACTAACCTATACCTATTCACTTTATATCCTCTTTCGCAAAGTAAATACAATTTAGCAAGACATAAATGTCTTCTTGATTATTATGTTCTTAAAGAAGGCGTTGGTAGTTCTTTAATGAAATAAAAATAGGTATAGGTAGGAACATACTCCTGAATTATAACCCTACTATGCTCCTATGCGTTTTTTTCCTTATATTTTAATTTGCATGGTTGGCTTCATGATTACTCCACCCAACTGCTTTGCATAATCAAAGTGGATGTACTTAAAAAAGTCCCTTTACCTATCTGCAATTATTTTATGTTTAACAACTTGAAACCTAGAAAAGGTAGTCTTAAATGGTCTTTTCAGTTATTAAATTGAAACTATGAAAGCGCGTTATGACCGTTAAGTCGTAACTTCTTATCTGCAAGTTGCGGTTTGGTTCAAGACACATAAATAAGGTGCGAAATAAAAAAGGCTTGCACAACTACTATTCAGTTTTTCAAGTGCCTATCAACGTTTACGTATGGTTATTCGGTACGCACTTTACACTTTTATACTCCAACTAACTCACCTCTGTGAATGACTTCTATTTTATGGCCTTATACTGCTGAACTTAATAAGGATGGTGCTCTTTCACGTTTCTAATATTTAAATTATTTTTAATTCTTTTTTGTGTGTGTGTTTATAAATCAAGTAATCAATGGAGACATAAATAATTTAAAACTATCCTTCCTTGTTTTTTCTACGTTACCTGTGTGCTCAAAAAGAACTGCCTATCGAGATTAAGAGCTCATTAAGTCTCCTTACGATTGGTGCGATGTTAACACTTTTATGGCAGTCGTAAATATACCTACTCCGCGTTGATAGCCATGTTTTAACAAAATGTATATCACGTCCTATGTGATTAAGTCAGTTTAATATACACTTACTAAGTGGACTGGCCTGAAGTAGCCTTTTAGTTTTATTAGTGCGTGTATTACATAATAGACGTTAAGATATAAAATTCTATTTCGGTTATCAAATTAAAAGGTTAAAGTAAGAAACTTGTTGAGATTGAGGAATGAGTTTCTTACAATCAAATAGGGAATATAAATAAAGAACCCGTGAGATGTCAATAAATCTTTCAAAAAATAAGGATTTCAACTATAGTGGAAAATTAGAAAAATATGGAAACTTAAGCCATCTGTTTATTAACCCCCATATTTATAAACGGCGGATAACAACGTGCTAGCATTTATACATTTTTGTTAAGTTGTAATTCTTACTAACAAATGTATAATAGTAACTCGTCAAATTGCGCGTATAATGAACGGATAACTTCCTTACACATACACGCACAAGTGTGATAACACCGTTAACTACTACCAGTATACACTTCGTAAGGCAGTGCATGCATGTGACACATGTATTAGAAAATCACCATAATTTGATGAAGTGGTGTATTTGGTGAAGTGATAAATACAGGAAAGATATCATATCTTTTTAAATAAGAACAGTTATCAAACGGACAAGTTGTCTATATATCCGTGTGCTAGTTAACACGTGTGTTACCAAGCGGATAGCAGGTTTTTATTAATTTTGCTGTAAGTTTTTAGTGAAAAAAAACAATTCGTTTGTGAACTGTCATGTAAACGACACGTCGCGTCGTTGATAAAATAATTACGAACAAAAAAAATACACGACTGGGTCGCACGCACTTGTTCTTACGTTCCAGGCACTGTAGGTTTAAGAAAATTGTATGTAAAAACATGGAAATGTTTGAGATGAAAAAAAAGAAAGCCATCTTTATTCTTGAATTTAAAAAAAATTGAAATTTTTTTTAAAAATTCAAAAAATTTTTTTTTGAAAATTTAAATATGCAATATTATTTAATCATATCTGAAATTTGTATAAACAAAATTTATCCAAGCCCGTTCAGCCTATAATGAGAAAATTCAAAATAAAAAAGAAACGTTCTCTGACAGGTACTATTAATAGTTGTACAAAGTGCAAAATTTTATAATTTTCAGTAGTAGATCGTACTAATTTAAGTATATGGAAAAAGTTTTATCAAAATCGTAGGAGTCATTTTTGTGAAAAAAATTATTTTCCGTTTCGGTGTTTTAACTTTTGTATGGAAGGTACCTATCGCTATTTTTTCATAAATGTAAAATTTTTCTAAAAATATTTTAGAGAGTTCTTAAAACTCTTAAATATCGAGTTTCAAAAAAATCGATCATATCGTTTTCTAAATATTTGATTTTCAAAAAAAAAAAAAAATTGCCACATTTTTTTAAAATCCAAAACATTTTTTTTTTTTTTGGTATCTACACAAAACTATTTATATTTTTTGGAAACTTCTGCATTAAAAAATTATTGAAATCAGTTAGACCGTTTTAAAGAAAATCCAATACAAAAATGGTTCTTTGGGAGGTACCATTAATAACCATGGAAAATGGAAGCCTTTGCTAAAATTAATTTATAAATAAAGGAATTTATTGGTGACCTCTTCGATTTGTACAAATAGCAGTTCTTTAGTAGGCTCCAGGTCAATAAAAAACGGTGTTACTTAATAAGCGACGTTTCGAGTATGAATACACTCTTCATCAGGCCTCTATTATTGAACTTCTATTTGTAAAGTTAATTTATTGATTTTTTTTAAGAAAAGTTGTGGCGCCGTTTTTGAGAAAAATAAGATTATGTAAAATTTCTCAAAAAAATGGTATGGTAGGTACCCTTATTTTTGATTCTTAAAAACAAAATGAAAAACCAATTTTGAGATAACAATCAAACATAACATTACGATGATAGAGAACACGAAAAAGTGGTTGGCACAATTCTGTCTGTCTGTCAGTTTTTATCTGGATCTACAGCCTAAGCTCAAGATGCGATTTTCTTCAAATTTTGAACTTAAGGTTTTTTCGTAACTCTACAGAGGGGAAATTGAATTTTTGTTTTGCTTTAAAAATAACGGTACTTGCCATACAACCGTTAAGGAAAAGCTTACTTATCTCAAAAACGGCTTCAACGATTTTAATAAAAAGAAATCAGTGTATCATTGTAGATATAGCGTACTTTCTGGTAAGAAAAAAAAATTACCAAAAACATTTATTAACGGTACCTGCCATATAACCGTTTTTTTGATTTTCAGTTTTCTCACTATCCGATTTCAATAAAAATTTTATACAAAAGCTTTGTTATAATATAAATAATACTGCATACCAAAATTTTGGAAAAAATAAATTTTGGATTAAAAAAAAAAGATTCAAATTGTTTTTTTTTGGAAAATTCAATATTTCAAAAACGGTTTGATGAATTATTTTGAAATTTCACTTTTCAATGTATATTAATATATACTCAAAAATGGCATACCAAAATTTATTTTGAAAAATGTAACAAAAATTTTATTTATAAAAAATTAATTTTTAAGAAAACGGATTTCAAATTTTTTTTTTGCATATACTAAATTTTTTTTCAAGTAATCAAATGGCATACTTTTTTTTTGAGCTCTAAGTTATTGTTTCAGGCTATTTATACATTAAAAGAACGATTTTAATTTTTTTTTATACTTTTACTATAATTACTTGAATATTTTTTAAAGTTCTTAACTCCCACACAACTTGAACTCTTGAACATAAGAGCGAGTACGTGCGATCCAGTCGTGCATTTTATTACTTGGTTCCTCGTCGAAAACGCTATATTTCTCGGAAACGAATTAAATGACTTGGATGATATTTTCAGGTTTTATTCAGAAAAAGACAAAAATAAAAAATATTTGTATTATATATTGGTTTCTGGGAAATCACTCCAACGATTTTGATGAAATTTTCAAAATTTGATTGTATGAGTAAGAAAACAAATTGAAAGTAATTTTAATAAAACCCGCCTCCTGACACGCCCACTTTTCAAATTTGTTTGATTTTTAAAACAGGGATAGATTGGATAAAATAACATTTTCGGAATTTTGTTCTAATGAGAAAGAAACAAAATTGAACCCACTTTTATTATTTCTTGGTTTCTCGGAAAAGGCTGGTATCCTTTTGATGAAATTTTCAGAGTTGATTCGCATGGAGAAGAAAATAATTAAAAAAATTATAAATTTGGAAATCATGTCCAATGCCCCACTCACTTTTATTATTTATTTGTTTTCGGAAATGGCTCCAACGATTTGGATGAAATCTTCGGAGTAACTTTGCATGAGAAAGTTAAAAATTTAGAGAATTATTTTAGTTAAATTTACCTCCTTTTCTAATTTCTCAATTTCTCAGATAAGAATCGATCGATTCAGAGTTCGTTATTATGAGTAAAAAAGATAAAGAGTGGTTTTAGTTAAATCCACCAACTACCACGCCCACTTTTATTATTTAAAGTTTCTCGGAACCAAATCTAATGATAAAATTAAAGGTTCCTTTATTAAATCCAGTCTACTGTCACGTCCACTTTTCTTATGACTTGATATCTCAGAGACGGCCCTAACCATTTAAATAGTATTTTCTTATTTTGGTCTTATAAGCGAAACAATCTTAGAAAATGGTGCTACTAAAAATCGCCAACTGGTGCGCCCAATTTTAATATTTTAAGGATTCTCGAAAATGAAAAATCTAAAATACGCTGGGCAGAAATAAATCAAAAAAGTTTTGAAGTGAGAATGTTAAACCTAACTACCTTTGTTAAAATTGCATTTATTTATCTTCAAAAAGATTTAATTTGTATACATAATGCCCTAAAAATTTTCAAAAAAATATTTGGGTGGGGTAAAATCATTACAGCAGAAACATTACTGCCATGTTGATAGGAGAAGTATAGCTTATCACCTCGATTTGTTTTAAATATTAATACAGTCGCCCAGGTACTAGTGGCAAGTAAAATCAAAATTAAGTAAAATTATCCTTCAACAACAGATTTTCATACCAAGCTCGCATTTTGAAATCGGAAATGACGTTTTATATACAAAATACTTGATTACAAGCACTGATAGCCGTGAGTGCAGATAAAAAATTAAAATGTAAAACACAAACCTATAAAAAAAAAAACTTTCAAATCAAACAGCATCACGTGGATTTCATTTATTTTTTTTTATTAATAAAATTTTTAACTACCTACCTGCAAATTTTTTTTGTGTCATTAATATTTCAACAACATCACCACACCATCTTCCACAAGCCCGCATATTGGCCTCGTCATAAACCATTTGAGTGATGATGTCGTTAAAAAGGACGCGAAATTAAATTTGTTACTAGGTATAACCGCCGCCGTCGCCACCATCTTCTTCTACACCGCACCTATTGTATTTGAATTGGGATATCAAAAAAATATCGTTCAATTTATATCCTCGAATGCCAGCTCAACTTCATACCCCCAAAAAAAAATAATATAAAAACGATTCACTTTGCTATAGGTACAGAGGCGACACACACAATATATACAGATCATGAAGCAAAAACAGAATTCAAACAAATTTGAACAATTCATCACGTGGAATTCCCAGGATGAAAATAAAATAGGAAAAAGTGTTCGCAAAAACGATTTCGTTCTGATTGATTTGATTTATTTGAATGTAACTTTTTCGTAATAAGGTGTTGGGTTGGTCTGGGTGGGGTTCACGATGAATGAGAATACTTGTATCGATTTTCAGTTCCGACTTAGGACAATCTTATAAAGTAGGAACGAAGGAGGAAGAATAATGAAAAATGAAAATGATTTGTTCATATCTTTATATCTTTCTCCATTCACAGTTTTTGTTCCCTACAACTAGATTTTTTTTTATATAATTCACTGTGCTTGAAAATGGAACTTATTTTTTCCGACAGATGGCGCACATATCTACTAAAGATAATTCGGATATGCTAAACAAGATGGCGTACTTAGTTTTTCGAGATTAGGTCAAATAAGAAAGATTTTCGATTTTTAAAATTTGCTTACGAGCCTGAAATAAACGACACAAATCTTGATATATTTGATATGTTTTGATTATAAATCGATGTTAATTGTTTAAATATGTATTTTTTTTGTTAAATTACAGTTTGTAAAATTTATAAAGTCAACAAAACTAACAATTCGACATTTTGAAAAACGTTTTTGACTGAAAAAACATCATTTTTTGTTCAATTTTACCTACAATTTTAGATTAAATGAAGTTTGTTAATTTTATTTGGCCTAAATATTGTAATATTTTCTCAGGTTCGTTAATAAAACTTAATTACTTTATTCAAAACGTCCACTTATTTATTTCGCAAAATAAAACACTTTACTGTTCTTACTACAAACAAAACGATTTATTATTCACCACTGAAATTAATTCACAAACTTTACTTTTCACTTTTATTACAACCAACTTTATTCATTCACGATTAAAAACAAACTGTCTCGCTGCCGTTCAAACATGTGCCTTTTATACTTGTTTTCCAAACTCTGGAAATAAGGAGAACGTTCTAGTCTCTGCTTCCAGAGCTTTCCATAGGGGAAATTTCCCAATAATTTCCCTTCCAAAAGCTTTTATTTGACAGCTGGTAAATCTGCTATAATCCGGCAGATGGCGCTTCCTTCGTTTGAGAGTTGCTATAATTATTGGTAGTAAGGGTATGTTTGCACTGCGACCGTAAGCTTTATTGTGTCCGTTTGCTTGCATTTCGGAGTCGTTATAGTTCAAATATGGAAAGTTATTACACTGCCCCCCTCTTAGGATTGATCGTCCCGAGCAAATCCATCACTTCCATCACCATTATAATGATGCAAACGGTCGCTGTGAACTACTTTTAGTTTGCCTCTTAATCCTCTCTGAATGCGGTAGACGACATCGTTTATTCGTGTTACAACAGCATAAGGGCCTTCCCAATTTTGTTGAAGCTTCGGTGAGAGTCCCTTCCGACGGTGGGGATTATAAAACCACACAAGGTCTCCCACTTGGAATCCTGTCGTTGTGGCTTTTGCGTCGTATCTTGTTTTCATCCGATCACTCGACAGCTTTATATTTGCCCTCGTCCTTTCGTGAATGTCAACTAGCTTTTCTTTGAGGTTGTCCACGTAGTCATCTATTCCTTGTGGCTCTCTTGTATAACATCCAAATTTGATTTCGCTTGGTAGTCGTATTGAGCTCCCGAGCAGGATTTCTGATGGTGTATGTCCTGTTGAGCTATGTACCGCACCTCGATAGGCCATCAAGAATAATGGAATATGCCGATCCCAGTCTCGTTGGTTGTCGCTTACAACTTTGGAAAGGTGTTCTTTAAGGGTTCGGTTGAATCGTTCAACCATCCCATCAGATTGTGGGTGAAGCGGTGTTGTCCTCGTCTTCTTAATGCCAAGGAGTGTACAAACCTCCTGAAAGATCTTGGACTCGAAGTTCCTCCCTTGATCTGAATGGAGTTCCATAGGTACACCAAACCTGCTTACCCAGTTGAAAACAATCTGATCCGCAACTGTTTTGGTTTCCTGGTTTGGGATGGCAAATGCCTCAGGCCACTTGCTGAAGTAGTCCATTACTACCAGGATGTATCGGTTTCCGTTTTCGGTTTCTGGAAAAGGGCCTGCAACGTCTATTGCAATCCTCTCAAAAGGCGTTCCCACATTATACTGCTGCATTCTACTCTGGACTTTTCTGCCTGGTCCCCTACTTGCAGCACAAGTATCACATTTTCGGCACCATTTTTCGACGTCTTCCCTTGCATGTAGCCAGTAGAATCGCTGCCTTACCTTTTCCAGTGTCTTATTCACCCCCAAATGTCCTCCGGAAGCTCCTTCATGCATCTCTTGAAGAACATCATTAACCTTGGAACGAGGTACGACTAGCTGCATCACATAAGATTTGCCGTCTGTGGATTCCCACTTTCGTCTTAGTACTCCTTCTTGTACATGAAGTGAGTCCCATTGTGCCCAATACGCTTTAAGAGTTGGACTTCTATCGGAGATGTCACCCCATTCTGGTTTCTCTTGGTGTTCCTTCCACGCAAGAATAGGCTCGATATCCGAGTCTTCTTGTTGGGCAGTCCTCAGTTCTTCGTTACTCCAACCGTAAATGGGATCAGCTCTTAATCGCTGGATAGCAGCAGCTTCCTTCTCTTCCTGACGTGTGCAGTGCTTGCAGTCCGGTTTGCATGGTCTCCGAGATAAGGCATCTGCATTTGAGTGCAACCTTCCTCTGGATCTGGTAGTCGTATGTCTGCAATCTCTCGATCCACCTCGCTACTTGACCTTCTGGATCTTTGAAGTTCAAAAGCCAATTAAGTGCGCCGTGGTCTGTTCGAAGAAGGAACTTCTGTCCATAGATGTACTTATGGAAGTGTTTTGTAGCCGATATTAGAGCTAGAAGTTCTCTTCTGGTCACACAGTAGTTTCTTTCTGGCTTTGAGAGTACCTTGCTGTAGTAGGCGACAACCTTCTCTTCTCCTTCGTGAACTTGTGAGAGTACGGCTCCAATTCCCACGTTACTCGCGTCAGCTTCAATGATGAAAGGTTTCCCTGGTGTCGGATAGGCCAAAACTGGCGTATTGCATAGGCGCTGCTTAAGTTCCCGGAAGCTTTTCTCGCACTCGCTTGACTATTTGAATGGTTTGCCTTTCTCTGTTAGCTGGTGCAAACTTTTCGCGATTCCAGCAAAATCCTTCACAAATCGTCGATAGTACGTGGCTAGACCAAGAAAGCTTCGGAGTTGATGTTTATCCTGTGGTGTTGGCCAATTCTTTACAGTGTCAACTTTTTCAGGATCAGTCTTCACTCCTTGGGAAGAGATGATATGTCCCAAGTATTTTACCTCAGACTTAAAAAAATCGCACTTGTCTGGATTCAATTTCAAGTTTGCTTCTCGAAGCCTCTGGAAGACGGCCTTAAGGTTTCCACAATGCTCATCAAATGTCTTACCATAAACGATGACATCGTCCAAATAGACTAGGCAAGATTTCCAAGTAAGTCCTTGTAAAACGCACTCCATCAAACGCTCAAATGTTGCCGGAGCGTTGCATAGTCCGAAAGGCATCACTTTAAATTGCCACATACCATTTCCTGTGGAGAAAGCCGTCTTTTCTCGATCTTCTGGATGGATTTCTACCTGCCAGTAGCCACTCTTTAAGTCCAATGTTGAGAACCATTCAGCTCCTTCCATCGCATCCAGAGTATCGCTAATTCTTGGCAGAGGGTAGCTGTCTTTCTTTGTCACATCGTTCAGCCTCCGATAGTCCACACAAAATCGAGTACTTCCGTCCTTCTTTTTGACAAGAACAACTGGGGATGCCCAAGGACTTTTAGAGTTTTCGATTAGCCCATCTCTCTTCATTGTCGATATCATCTCTGCAACTTCGGTTTGTTTGGCTAATGGGAGACGTCTTGCTGGTTGTCGAATAGGTCTCGCATCTCCTGTGTCGATTCGATGCTGCACCAGTTTTGTTCGACCATACTGCCCACTGGGTGATGATAGTATATCAGCGTACTCGTGAAGGAGGCTTCCAGCAACACTAAGCTGACGTTCATTTAATTTGGATGACTTCAGAATTTTTGCCTTCATAGAGTTCACTTTCCCAGGGTCCACAGATTTGTGTGTGTCAGCTTCTATGATTTTAGTTATTGCGGATACGGATTCACACCTTCCAACAACTTCTCCTTTTCTAAGCTTGACTTCGTACGGTTTGATGTTGAGTATGCGTACAGGCACCATGTTGTTCTTTGGTTCCACAAGTGTCTTCCCAAGGATGATGTTTTGGGAAGACTGCTCAGAGTCTGGTTCCACCATAAGATATCGATGGCTACCCAAATCACCCTTTATTTTCGTCCAAACGAACACTTCTGAAGAAGGTGGCAGGCAAATATCTTCCTTAATGACGGTCCTTAGTGTTGATGAGTTTTCGTTGCCATAAACCATAGGAATTTCCACATTTTGGTACTTAAGAACTTGCTTCCCGATATCAAGAATTACTCCATGCTCTTTCATGAAGTCGATTCCAACGATGCACTCGTCACATATATCTGCTACCAGAAACAGATGTGAAAACTCTAGTTCTGCCAAACGGATCGTTAGACGAACCTCTCCGTACACTCTGGCTGCCTCTCCTGTTGCTGTTTTCAGACGGTAGGCGTTGGTGTTATGCAGCCACGTCATCTTCACCAAGTCCTTTCGAACAATGGAGGCAGTGGCACCGGTGTCGATCGTAGCCACTTGCTTCTTGCCGTTTAGTGTTGCCTCCACAGTCAGACTTTTGTTGTTTCGTTTCGTCTGTGAGACCTGGATGGTGGTTCTGGGGCCATCAATACCAGAAACCAGCTTCTGCCCCTCGAAGTTGGTTCTTACTCGTTGAGAAACGGGGCGAGTAGGAGTATTGACATTGTTGTTGTTAAAGTTTCTGCTTCCACAATGTTGACATGCAGGTCTTCTAGGTGGCAATCTGCACTGGCGTTGAAGATGTCCGGTCTTGTTACAATTCCAGCATCGAGCAGGTCCATCTCGCTGGTTCCTTTGGAATGCAATTCTCTGGCAAGAACACTCCTCAATTTCTAGTTCTCTTACCCGATGAACTCCTTGAGAAGCCTGTTCTGCTGCTTCCATAGTCAGGGCGAACGCCAATGCTTCAGGGAGTGTGCGTTTTCCAGCCGTTCGAATTGCTCGCTGAAGGTTGATGTCAGATACAGCACGAACAAAGGCTTCTGTTGCGAATTGGTTGATGATTTCATCTCCTGCAGCTGGATATGCTAGATGTGCCAATCGTTCGATGTCTGCTTGAAGCTGTTGCAGAGTTTCTCCCCTCTTTTGGATTCTAGTATTGAGTTGAACACGGAAGACTTCTTGCATATGGCCATCTCCAAAGCGTTTGTCAATGGCCTGAACAAGAGCACTGAAGTTGCCACTCTTATCTGCTGGTATGGTTTGCAGCAGTTCAGCAGCAGTTCCTCTGAGGGCAAGCGTCAGAGCTATGTATTTGTCCTCCTCATCCCAGCCATTTGTTGCTGCGGCTGCTTCAAACTGCTTCTTGTAGATTGACCAAGAAGTTTGTCCATTGAAGGTTGGGGGATGCATCTCCTTTCTCCTAGGACAGTCACCAGAACTTTCTCGAACCTTCATTTTTCTTACTTTGTCCAATTCCTTAGTAATGGATTCGATTTTATCTTCCACTTTTTCGAATTTTGAGTCTACTGTCGAGAATTGCTTATCGACATTAGACAATTGTTGATCGACAGTTAACAATTGTTTATCGATAGAAGAAAATTGTTTATCGACACGCTCGTCAAGGGCAATAATTCTATTGTCAAAGGCATCTAACTTACATTCGAGCATATTTGTCTGTTTTTCCAGCAGACACTTTTGTTCTTGGCTTTGTTGCTCAAATCGTTCGAGAAGATTCTTTTGTTCATTCCGTTGTTCTTGGCTTTGTTGTTCTTGAAGATTCTTCTGCTCTTGGCTTTGTTGTTCTAGAAGATTCTTCTGCTCTTGGCTTTGTTTTTCTAGAAGATTCTTCTGCTCTTGACTTTGTTGTTCGAAACGTTCGAGAAGATTCTTTTCCTGACTATCAAATTTGGCAAGTAGCCATTTCAATGTCGAATATAAACGTGTCCGGGTTTTTTCCACATCTTCTTAAATCTTCTTGCAGACGAATTATAAGATCTTTCTTTGTTCCAGCAGTAGGAAGATCTCGTTTATTCAGTTCTGCCTTTAGTTCCACTAAATTTAAATCATTAAAAGATTTACCCATTGTCTTGTCTTTTTTTTTTCACTTTCCACACAATAAATTTACTGAGTGCACAAATAAAATAAATTTTATTCCACTTCTAACACCAATGTAATATTTTCTCAGGTTCGTTAATAAAACTTATTTACTTTATTCAAAACGTCCACTTATTTATTTCGCAAAATAAAACACTTTACTGTTCTTACTACAAACAAAACGATTTATTATTCACCACTGAAATTAATTCACAAACTTTACTTTTCACTTTTATTACAACCAACTTTACTCATTCACGATTAAAAACAAACTGTCTCGCTGCCGTTCAAACATGTGCCTTTTATACTTGTTTTCCAAACTCTGGAAATAAGGAGAACGTTCTAGTCTCTGCTTCCAGAGCTTTCCATAGGGGAAATTTCCCAATAATTTCCCTTCCAAAAGCTTTTATTTGACAGCTGGTAAATCTGCTATAATCCGGCAGATGGCGCTTCCTTCGTTTGAGAGTTGCTATAATTATTGGTAGTAAGGGTATGTTTGCACTGCGACCGTAAGCTTTATTGTGTCCGTTTGCTTGCATTTCGGAGTCGTTATAGTTCAAATATGGAAAGTTATTACAATATCTTTTATATCTACATGATTGTTTAAATATACAGGGTGTCCTGTAAATAATGGATAACCTTGCAACTGGTTATAGAAGGCATTATTACCTTTCCAGAAAAAATATTTTCCCAGTGGTTACTATGCTATGATGATTTTTCCAAAAGTTGTTAACAAGTACTACTTTCCTCAAATACGTGTAGCGTTTACGTTCAATTTATAGCAAATTCAATTCTCTTCAATTTATGTAAAACACTTTTTACCCTAAAGCTGTAAATAAAAAGTTATAATCAAAAACATATGAAATTTTGAATGTTTAAATTTTGATTATAAAAGAAAAAGTGTGTTAACATAAATTGAAGAGAATTGAATTTGGTACAAATTTGTAGAAAAGCTTTTTTTCTAAGACTAATAAAATTTAAGTTGCCACGGAAAAATTTTTAGAGCTCGTGTTTCTATATGGTGGCCAAATGGTGGGGCTTTCATTCTTTCAACACCTAAAATCGAGTTTTATACTTGCACTGAACCCCCTTACACATCAAAACAGAAAATCTTTGTCGTACCTAGATTGGGAGGTTATTGTTATATTTTAATAGTTTTTTTTGCGAAAATGTTAAAAGCTGCTTTATTAGATAATTGACAAATTTTCTTGGTTATTTTGCTTATATATACATAAGCATGTGTTATAAAATTTTGGAAAGTGCATTAAGTAGACAACTTTTTTAAGTAACTAGCCATTCATGCTCTTATACAATTTTAATTTATTAGAGGTGGTCCAACTTTTTGGAAAATAAATGTCTGTACTGAAAAAATATTTAAAACAAATTATAATTTAAAAAAAAATATAATAATTACTATTAAATTTTACCACCCATCTATTACAACAGTTATTCTAGAATATTACAAAAATAAAAAAAACAGTAAAAATTGTTCATCCATGTTCGTAGAATTCACGTATTTGAGGGAAGTATTACTTGTTAACAACTTTTGGAAAAAAAACATCACAACTAAGTAAACACTGGGAAAATATTTTTTTAATATTTTTTTCTGGAAAGGTCTTAATGCCTCCTTTAACCGTTGCAAGTTTATCCATTACACTGGTCAACACAAATTTTGTGCCTGGGTTCTGCATATGATTTTCTTATTCCTTACATATTACTTATTAAATAAAAAATTGTCTTGTTTGAAAAAGTATGCTTTTGTAGTCAGGAGCACATTATTTGAAAATTCATGAAAATGTGCTATGTTAGAATCAATTAATATAGATATTCTAAGATAAAAGACTAAGATACACCAAAATGCTACAGCGTGTAGGCTTGTTCTTAACAAAAAAAAAAAACATATGAGAATGGGTGCCTATGTTCCCCTGTTTAGGCAGGAGGGGCAATTTTCTTTAAAAAGTTACTTAAACTAGAAAAAAAAATATTAAAAAACAACGGCAACACCAAAAATACCATGGTATATTTTTTTTTAAAGCTAACACTCCATTCCTTAATTAAGTTTTTAAATTAAGTCATTTCCATGGATAGCTTTTTTTTTAAATTAATTTCCAAACTCAGAATTTTGAAAAAAAAACATCAATAATATTATTTTTTGTTTACATTAAATTTTTTTTTAATTTTACGTAAAAAAGTTATTTTTTTTTTCAGTATTCAATGCTTTCACTAATCTTAAGTGAAAGTTTAAAAACCAGATGGTTGTATGTATTTTAATTTTTGATAAAATTGAAAATAACAAAAATCCTTTTTTTTCATTTTTTTTGTTTAATTGTTGGTATCAACATTAAAACGGTAATTTTAACAACAAAAACACTGATTTTGGAATGTGCTATTCTGAAACTAAACCTTTAGAATAATTTCCCATTATTGTTTCATTTTATTGACCTTGGTAATGACGTTTACTCTCGAAGTCCATAAAATCCTAGTTGAAATGTTTTCCTTTTTCTTCTGAGTATGCTCCCAATGAAGTTTTTTAAATTTTTTCTTGATGACCGTGCAGAATATTCAATCTTAGAGACATCCTGCATGTCTTTTGAGCTTCTTAACATATTTTCAAAAATGATAATAATGTGAATTTTGATAAATAACCACATATATATCAAAATGCATTAGCATCACTTTAACACATTCTTAATAACATTTGAACGTCGTTAAATATTAAAATAAAAATGTGTGTAGTTTGTGACACAAATATACTCTAGATATACCACATGGGCGCAACAATTCCACTCCCCACTCCTCTTTTAAGGAATATATTACAGCAAACATTAATTATTTCTATGAAAACTGTGGTAACTGTGTTTTGACCACCAACTCTACAAATGCAAACTTAAGGGGGGGTGTAGGTATTTTTCCATCATTTTGGAGCAAGACGAATACAAAAATAATGAAATAAACCCAGGCACAAAAATAATTTTTTATTTTGTTGAGCTGTGTTATTTACCGGACACCATGTAGTATATTTAAACAATTATGTGAAATAAAAGGAATATAATTCAAATGAAATGAACAAACTTTATTTAATTTAAAATTGTAGGTAAAATTGAACAAAAAATGATGTTTTTTTCATTCAAAAACGTTTTTTTAAATGTCGAATTGTAAGTTTTGTTGACTTTATAAATTTTACAAATTGTAATTTAACAAAGAAAATACATATTTGATCAATTAACATCGATTTATAATCAAAACATATCAAATATATCAAGATTTGTATCGTTTATTTCAGGCTTGTAAGCAAATTTTTAAAATCGAAAATCTTTCTTATTTGACCTAATCTCGAAAAACTAAGGACGCCATCTTGTTCAGCATATCCGAATTATCTTTAGTAGATATGTGCGCCATCTGTCGGTTTTTTGAACTAGCACAGTGTATTAATAGTCTAGTGTCTAGTCATTGAAGCTTTTTGCTTCGGAAAAAAAGGCCCCCTCTAACAGTTTTTAAGGAATATCTCCAGAACGGTAACTTTTACAGAAAAAATGTCAAAGACTGGGTTGTAGCTTAGAAAATTTCATACAAGAAATGTTAAGTAGCTTTTTTTCATAAGAGTAACCGTTTTCGAGATACATATAGTTCAATCGGTAGAGTTACGGATTTTATTTTTCTGTATAAAGTGTATACAGAATGTTGAGGGGTTGAGTTTTACTTGCGTGGTATCCCCCAGGAAAATTAGAAAACAGTTCTTAAAATTTATACATACAGGAAATTATTTAAGGGTTTTGGGAAAGTTCCCCATCGATTTGGGCTCCACTACATTAATCATACGGGGTCGAAGGTCACGAAACATGGTATTTCGTTTATACAGGCTGATTCGTATAAAATGTGAAAAAAGGTAGAGCGTGTAGGGTGGGTTGAGAAAATAGTATGGGAAAGGGGGTTCTATTTCCCCGTTTTCTAAGAAATCGACTTAAAACAGAAAAAAAAATTATTTAAAAAACGACGCACGGTTACACTAAAAATGCCATATTATAACTTTTTGAAAAGCAAAAAATCCCTTTTTTTATTCTTATTTTAAATAAAGTTGTTTGAATGAACAGTTTTTGAAAATCTAATTTTCAAACTCAAAATTTTGATGCTATGTACCAAAATCCAGCTTTCCGCCTTTTTTTTTTCAAAGTAAAAAGCTTTAATGACTGAGGTAATCCTGTCACTTCCCAATCTGTGGAAAATGGTAAAATAAAAAAAACTCATAAATTACTTGGAAGATTTCCACGATCAAAATAACGATTTATTCCTTAAAAGATGGGTCAGACGAACCTTCAGTTAAAATGTCAATTTCACCACTTTTCCGGAATATACTTTCTTTTGATGTCAAAAGGTGGGACTTAACCATTTTTTTTGGTACTTAGTTTTTAATACATTCAATATGGAAAAAGTATCGGAAATGATACCAGATGCCAAACACATGTTGGGAAAATAACGGTTGACGTCTTAAAAGATAGGTGTGGAGTAGAAGCTTCTTCGGTTGAAATATTCACCAATTCCTGAGAAAACAATGGAGAAGCAACAACAATACAGGATAAAGTAAAAACCTTCACACCAAATACTTCTGATGATCCAGACTTCCTTGACGAAATTGAGGCATCCATTGAGCAGACTCTGATGCTCAACTTGAATGGAGCAACTTTATGACAGCAATCCTGCGAGCGATCCAGTCAACAACCCTAAGTTGAGCACCCCAGAGGAGGTACCTGAGATTATAAACAACTCCAAACCAAAGAAGTCAGCTGGGTCCTGGGTCGGATTGGTTATCCAACTTCATCCAAAAGAAACTTCTACAAACAGTACTGGTTTTCTTGGCCATGATCCTTAACAAATGCATAAACAACTGTTATTTCCCCCAGAAATGGAAAACTGCAAAAATCGTGGAGATTCCCAAGAAAGGTACAAGGAACATGGTTACCAACTACAGGCTAATATTCTTCCTCGATAACCTAAGGAGAGGAAGAGCTAATCCTCAAGAAGCTCTAGAAACTCTGCGGCGAGAACAAAGTCATCCCAGACATGCTGTTCGGTTTTCGGAGAGGAGCATTTCCCTACGCATCCGCTCCTGAAGTTTCATCATGATATCATCAAAGCCTTAAGCAACCATCGAGTTCGGATGCTTTCTGAATGTCGAAAAAGCAATCGTGCCTTAAGGTAGAACTATAATGGTCGGAAAGTCATTGAAGCTAATGTCGAAAACTAACGAAAAGTACCTTTCCGTAGCGTCAAAAGGGGAACACACCCATAATGTACTTATCATCTATCTCTTTTTGACATTCCTATTTCACCACATATCAGTTTTACTTAAGTGAGGTGCGCTCGGGAGCGCATCTTGACTAAACGCTCCACTCCACAATTATAGTCGCGCAATATGCTTTCCGTGTATTCGCTTGTTTTCTTCCGACCACTTAAGTGCACCTCCAAGCATATAGTTTTAGATTTATACATAAACTCCACTTACTAGGTTTTGCTTCAGCACTAATACAAATTTTGTTCTCTTTTCTTTCTTCCAGAAACCTTGTCTTACAACTGGAGAACTACAAATCGACAGTGAAGAGCATCATAGTTGGAGTTGCTAAAGACTCAAGACTTGGACCACTACTCAACAACATCATGACCTCTGGCTCTGACCAACCAATCTCAAGTGAATGCGAGTACCTAGTACCTACCCTCTCTTCGCTGATGACTCACTCACATATTACTCATCATTATCTCTCTTGACAGCTGTCTGAGAATGCCCCAAATGCGGCACCTGGATCAACTCATCCAAATCTGTTCCTGTCTGATGCTTCAGAAGACCAGGAAGCAGAGGAGACCGCTAAGCTGGACTCTGCAGAAGCACCATTCTATAAATCCCAAACGGAATCAGATTACCAGAAAAATGCAGCGCCAATTACTTAGACATAAACTTTAGCGAGCTGCTGATATTCAACCCACATTCACCATAATTTTGCCTTCCATCGCCTCTACCCGCTGATGGAAAAGAGAATTTATTGGGCTAAGCCAGCAGACAAAATTTCTAATCTACAAGTAACACCTGAGACCATCAGTCATCAGTTACAACCAGTTTGATTCAATATCTCTAAAACAGCTATTATAAGGAACTACAAATATTCGAAAGAAAATTCTGAGGACACGCACTAGGCTCCATTCAACTCGACAATAGATATTCAAATGTATTTACATCGATGTGAAGCCAATGAATGTCAAATATAATAAAGGTTCTATCGTTCATTTATGTGTCTCTAAAACTTAAAAAAAGCTAATCAAAAATATTATCATATTTCTGAAATTGAATATTTATTCAGTGATCCCAAATGATGATGGACTCATTCTTGCCTACCCATTTCGTCTGCCCGCTAATTTTTCTAAGCAACGATACCAATAACTTTATGAGTGTCAAGTTAGCAAAGCAACTTTGACGAATCGAAAAATTGTTAGTTGATTTCGAATTTTTCTTTGTCTTTCTATGTTTTTTGTTTTGAAAAGTGGAAAAACTTCTAAAATTTAATATTTTAGTGCTAAATAATTTGCCGTTAATTAGTTAAGAAAAAATCAATTTTGTCGTGCGATGTTTTCTATGTGATCTTGGGTTATTTGTTTTCTATGAGTGTCAAGTTAGCAAAGCAACTTTTGATGAATCGAAAAAAGGGTGGGTGGATAATTTGCCGGTAATTAGTTGGTAATTAGTTGTGACAATTTCGAATTTGTCGTTCAATGTTTTCTATGTTTTTTTGGGTGCTTTGCTAACTTGACATAGCTCCAAAAGCGGTAAAAACTCTTTATACTTAATGTCTTATGGCTTGATAATTTGCCGTATTTTGCCGTCTTTAATTAGTTGTGAAAAATTGAATTCAATCGTGCAATGTTTTCTATGTTTTTTTTTGGGTCCTTTACTAGCTTGATATCAAGTTAGCTTAGCACCACTTAAAAAATGGTAAAAACTGCTAATGCCGAATGGTTTATGGCTTTATAATTTGTCGTAAACTAGTCTTAAATTAATTGTGGCAGTTTCGAATTTGTCGTCCAATGTTTTCTATTTTATTTGAGTTGCGTGCCAAACTGACATCGATTTAGCATAGCACCACCTCGAAAAGGGGTAAAAACTTCTAAGACCGAATGGTTTCTGGCTAAATATTCAATGGTTAATTAGTCATTAATAAGTTTTTGCTATTTCAAATTTTTCGGTCTATATTTTCTACGTTTTTTTTTTCTTTTTTTTCAAAAAATGGTAAAAACTTCTAAAACTTAACATTGTACTGCCTTATAATTTGCCATTAATTAATCGTTAGTTAGTTGTTACAAATTAAATTCTGTTCGTGCGACAAAAAACATAGAACGACAAATTCGAAATTGTCATAGCTAATTAAAGACTAATTAACGACAAATTATGCACCTATCCATTTTTCGATCCGTGAGAGTTGCTTTGCTAACTTGATATCAAGTTAGCAAAGTACCCAAAAAAATATAGAAAACACGGCACGATCAAATTGAATTTGTCATAATCATTTCATTGACATACCTACTCATTCGAACTTTGATTATTATAGCAACTCCAAACCAAAGAAGTCACCTAACTGGATGCGGTATCAAATCCAACATCTGAAAACTCCGACTCATCTCATCCAAATTGGAGCTTGTCTACTTCAGAAGGCTAGGAGGCAAACGCCCGCTATCACTCAGCTGTAAGCTGCAGAAGCACCGACCAAGTATTCTCAGGCAGAACCATCAGATTACCATCAGCAAAACGAAGTGCCAAGATGGTATCTATTCCAAGGAGCTGCTGAGATTCAACCGATACTCACAGACTGTCCTTAAAAAAGTCAACTTTGCTTTCCGTTGCCTCTACCCACTGACCACTAAAAACATTCTGAAATTCATTCAAAGCATAGGATGGTTCAAGGAGGTACCCCGTTTCCAAAACTTCCACTAAATCCCTCCTCTTTCCCTCCTAATCTTATACATATCACACATCCAGGGGAGCACAATGGATCCATTGAGATCCGAGTGAGATGTTTTCGGTTTGCCGTATCATCACCCCTTCTAACCTAACCTACCCACTGACTAAAAAGCTCAAATCTATACAAGTTAGTAAATCTTGAGACCGATAATAATCAGCTAAAGTATTTATTTCGGGAGCAGTGCTGTAACTCTATGCGTCCATCAAGCATCCTTTGGGAAGGATCGTATACAGTCCTTGTGTTATCAAACCAAGCTGTGTATTATACCTTAATCTTTACGCTTATCGATATTATACGCTATTATACGGTCGTACCACAGCCTTATACGTCCAAAATATATCATCTTCGACTGGAGGCCGCACCTTTTATCAAAGCAATGCAGCCCTTACTATACCAACATCTTCTTCAATGCTTTGTTTCCAGTTTTATTTATTATCGAGATTTACACCTTCTCTTGTAGGGCTGCCCTCTCAAAAAATCTTTCTTACCCTTTTAAATTAACAATAAAAACTCTATTAATTTGTATGTAAAATTTTTCGTTTATTTTATGCACTTTTGATAATTTTACAAATTATTATACAAATGTTTTAAATCTTTTTATTTTATATTCGCTATATAAATGGCATTTTATTTCGTTATATTCTAATTTAAATAAAAATTATACAGTCTGTAATATTATTATATGATTTACATATATGTATATATATATATATTTTATTTTTCAATATTTAATTTAATGTTTCTGAATAACTAGTTCTTGTTTTTTTTAAATATTTAAGTTAAATTACATTTATTTTGAATTTATAGTACCAAATAATTTTCTCACAATGATCTTAAAATTTAATGTGTGTGTTTAATTCTAAATTTATTTCCATGAATTGTTTATGCATTTTTTTTTTTTTTAGGTTTCAATACCAGATACGTATAAATTTCTACAATGAGTTACATGTTTCTTTTTATTTTAATTACTATTGCTATTAGAAAATTGTCATAAGACAAAAAAATTAGTTTTTACTATTATTTACAATTTTTGTTTATTGTTTTAGTTTTCTTAATTAGACAAAAATTAAAACGTGAAATTACAATGTTTACATTATTTACATTAAATTGAAATTTTATAATAATAACTATTTTAAAAACTATTAGTTAGCTAGATTTTTTTATGTTTTTAAGCTTAATTTTAATCATAAATCATAAAGTTAATAATTTTTTTTAAATACTATGCAACAAATTAATTTCTTTTTTTATTTTTAATTAACGAAAACAATTATTTCTTTTTATTTAACTAATTCTATATAGTGAAATTGTGAAAAATGTTTAGAATTTATTTGAAGAAAAATTGTTAAAGTTACACATAAAAACTAAATTCACGCAAATTATAAATATTAATGACTTATGTATATAGTTTTTTGTTTTATGGTTTCTTCTTCTTTTTTAATTTAATCTCCTATCACAAAACACAAAATTTAAAATTTTATTTGTGTTTGATGGTGTGTGTAAGCTTGAAGTTTTATTTTATTTTATTATTTTTTTATTCGTATTAATATTTATATGAAAAACAAAAATAATGTTAATAATAAATGAAATATGTTATATCACAGGTACATTATAGTTTTAATGTTCTTAGAAGTAGGATTTTGTTTTTGTTCTTGTTTGCTTCATAAAATAAAAAAAAAAACAAAAAACAATTTTTTATTTAACAAAGTTAAAAGAGAAAATGTTTACACTGGGATCTACACTAGGATTTTTTTTTTTAATTTTAAATAATAGATTAGAATAAGTTTTGTTACATTTTTAATTAATCGTTGTTTAATGATATTCGATAATACATCTTTTTGTAGTATTTTAAATTACAAGTTATGTGGAGAGAAACAGAAAAATAATGGATGACAAAAAGCATTGCAGTTTTCATCGTGGAGAGCAAGTGATATTTTAAAAATGGAAATTATAATGAAGGTAGAAATCGAGTTGATAGAGAAACTTATCATCCTGATTTAAATTTAACTGTAAAAATTACGACAAACTTAAAAAAAATTTAATGTTATTAGTTTTGGTTCTGTAGGGCATCAGACCCAGAACTATCAACTAGAGCTAAAAACCTGGAGAAAATCAACCTACCCTAAAAGGGAACACCAGGGTAAAATGGCACATTCGTGGGAAAAATTTAAATCAAACAGAAGTATGAAGATTTTTTGTGAACACAGTCCTTGCATACAGGGGCCAATTAGATATTTCTTACATAGTTGCCAGGTCAGACGATCTCTCACTTCTACACTTACACTGAAGTGAATACTTTGCTTTAAAAAAAGAAATCACTTAAAAAGCATTAATTTTTTATTGAAAAAGTTGAATGATACAATCATCAGAGTTTTCTTTTTGATTTATTTAAAATCAATTGCTTTATAGATACTTTATTTGGGTCAATATTGAAAGTTTAATACAAAAATTAAATAACTCAAGATGGGCAAAATGGCACAGTCACTTCTCTC
Source organism: Dasysyrphus tricinctus (assembly GCA_963921185.1). Classification (NCBI taxonomy): domain Eukaryota; kingdom Metazoa; phylum Arthropoda; class Insecta; order Diptera; family Syrphidae; genus Dasysyrphus; species Dasysyrphus tricinctus. The sequence goes on from OY992531.1 coordinate 81,975,466, forward strand.
GCACAGAGTTTTTTTTTGCCAAAAGTCAACTACACTTAAGTTTTTATTTAATGTGTCCCAATGATTGGTAACTTACACCATCAGATGCACAGGCAGTCTGCAAATAGAGAAGGAGACATTGCGCAAAACTGTAGAGGCAAAGGCAATTGAAACTAATTAACAATTATTGATTTTTATTTATTTCAGTTAAAATCCCGTTTTAATTTATATTTTGCTTCAAGTTATTGAGTAAGATATTTTTAATGAATTGCATACTTTTAGTAGTTTTGTTCCGTATATTTTGCTTTGAAAATTGATATTAATTTACATAAAAATGTGTACAGCTTCAAAAATGTGTTTGGTTTCCATTTGAGAGTTTTCATATCAACTTTAATTTGGGAGCAAAATTAAAGTGAAATTAACTTGACATTACAACAATAAAAGGCAAAGTTAACGTTTTCTTTAGTTATGTATATATGTAGATGATGTCAAACCCACTATTTATATTGAAAAAAGCTACTGACAAAACTGTCAAAGTCGGATTTTAATTGATTACTGATGTAGTTTTGTATTCAACCAGAAAAACCACCGTGATAATTTTCAGGTGTCATTTCTTTTTTTCAGATTTATCCTTCAAGTCTTGATTTATGCAAGATTTAGATGGTATTTCACTTACTGTGTCACTCACATAATTACCAAAACAGATCAATCTAATTTCGTTCTCCAAGATTGATCTGAAATATGAAGTGGATGAATGGAAAATGACATGAGAATCACAAAAGCTCGTATGACTATGACATCTGTCATTTTTTTTTCGCTGAAACATTCATTGATTAAAGGGTGTTCAACTTTGATTTCTTAAGAAAGTGGTTTTAGCGCGACACTATTATGAAGTATTTATAGTTCAGAAAAAGTTTCAGAAATTAATCAAAATTAAATAAAAGTAATTAATGCTAAGACCCTCAGGCCCAGTTTCTCAATGCGAGATTATCCAATTTCGGGGTAGAATCCGAGATAACTCTTCAAACATGTTTTTCAGTAAATTAAGATGCCTTAGTTAACCCGTGGTTAAATCATCATTTTTGGTAGGATAACTCTGGACTATCTAACTGACTGACTAAGAGTTTTTGTCTAACTTAGAACCCGGCATTGACTGACGATAACTTGGCTAAAGTGACACTTAATTTAATACAATGAAGCGTTTTTGTAAACATTTATTTAGTCACTGGTCTAACTAGACAATTTCTATTGAAATTTAAAAAATAAAACTAACTTAAACTCAAGTATTAAATCCAGAAACTTATTTATCTATAATAAGATAAGATATTATGCGCTCTGTTGAAATCAGTGTCACAGCGGTAACAATAATGGAACACTCTTTATCAAAATGACATATTCGACGGTATTTGACATGCGTGACTGATGAAAATTTGTGAACTGACAATAATTATTAAATTTACCTATGTTCCATAAATTATACAGCGGTTTACAAATTGGTTAACTTTTTGACACAATCATTGACACAGTCATCTGCTTTCTAACATCAGCTCAGGTTTTTGAGATATTACCGTAAAATGAACAGAACATTTCAAAAATTATAATGACCAATTGTTAAGAATTTTTTAGGAGTTTTAGCAAACTTAACTGATAATGTCATAAAGCGTGTAAAGCTATGATTAGACGGTCAACGCAAATGGCCAACGCGTTGACTCTCTGACGTCAAAATAACATACAATTCTGTCCCAAAGTTGTCTTGTCGTGTGATCGTCAACGCAGAATACTGTCCATGCGTTGACGGCTGCGTTGACACTCTCGATGACATGAATTTAAGGGTCAATGCGTTGATTTGTTTCGTTGGACGTGTAATCACCCTCACAACGCAGCTAAGACACTATGACAGACTACTCAACAACGCGTTGACTGTATCTTTACGTTGACACAGCGGCTTTTTCTGCCATGTCAACGTACTCTGCGTTGACCTTGATCTCATTCTCAAAATTTTTGCATTTTTTGAGTAACACCGACAGATGAGGGGGATGAACTATATTTTGACGGAAAAAGTATTTTCAATCCAAATGTCACCGTTTTGCCCTAAAGTAACCTTTTTCCTGAGCAGTAAAAAAACTTCAAAAAATTTTAATTTTTTAGAGGTTTGTTAATTCATCCACATTGTATTGTTTGACAACATCACCGTCAATGTCATGTGATCGTCAACGAACATAATGATTCAATTATGCTTTTGTCAATGTGGTAAAGTAGTGTAATCGTCAACGGCGTTTCACGTGTCAATACGTTGACACCAGAGGGTACCAAATGCGTTGAAACAGATAACATGTCAACGCATTTTGGGAAAACATTGACCGACTCCCGTCATTCGTGTGATCGTCAACGTTTCTTGCGTTGACACAGTCTACGCTGTCAGTACATTCACGATGTTTCTGATGACGTCAAGGAGTCAATGCGTTGACCCTTTATGCTGACCGTCTAATCTTAGCTAAAGTCTGTGACAGTTTTATGACCCCTTGAGATACATACACACTGGTTTAAAATAATTAGTTTAAGCCGACTTAAATCCATAAGTTCGATTTTTGTTTAAATAAATAATTAAGAAGGCTAGAGCTCATAAATTTAAAGATTTGACAGGGGCAACACTTCAAAATTCGTGTTTCATTTCTTCTGGCATATACTGTCCCATAGACAGTTTTACTTCTTCTAAGAAGCGTAGGTGTTTGGTCTAAACAATGAGAGAAAATTTATACCAAAAAGTACCATTTTGTTTTTACAAGTATTGTATTTGGCAGTGATGCATTTTAAAACATTTAAGAAAACCGGGGAAGCTAAATTTAAGATAAAAAGAGATACAGTTCATTGCAATAAAATTATTTCAATTTAAAAAAAAAAAATTATAAAATTTGTTCCCTTCGACAAAACTCTTTCGATTTGAAAAATATATTTTTTCTTCAACTCCACATACTTGTTATTTTTTTTTTTAATTTACATTTTTATTTTACAATTATTACCAAATTTTCAATAATAATAAACTAAAATAATACCACTAACCGTTTTGTGTTATTTTTTGTTCGCTTTTTTTTTTTTTGTTCTTGTATGTAATTCATTGCAACTTTATTTTATGTACATTTATTAGTATTGGTGAAAATGCTTTTAACACATCTGCATATATTTTTTAAATATTTTTTTTTTGTTTGTCTTATTTTTTGCTTCTCATCTCATATTTTAAGAGTTCTCAGTACGTATTTTTGTGTGATAATAATATTAATTTTTTCTTGACTTAGAAAATTTGTTTAAGAAAAAAAACTTTCATTCCATAGTTTTTTGTTTCTTTTTCTTAAGGTAAATATTAATTTAAGGTTTAAGAAAAAAAAAGTTTACCCTGTTTTCTGGAATTTAATATTTTTTAAGACCATATTTTATATTGGTTTTATTTTTCTTTTTTCTTTATAAATGGCAGTTGTCGTACTTTTTTGGTTAGTTTTTTTTTTTATTTAGTATTTTCTTATTACTATTTAATGTTGTTTTGAAATTACATAACAAATTCACAACCAGTGATTGCAATAGTTTTCAAGAAATAATGTCGTTCTGTTTTGTCAAGGGGGATATATTTTTTTTAATGGGCAGTTATCAAAGCAAAAACTTTGGCGAGTTTTGAAATTTATTGACAGAGTTTTCAATCGATTTTGATATTTTAGATTTAATAGGACTTATGTTTTCTCCTCGTCGGAGAGCTAAAAAATAATAAGATTAATTCTCAAGATTGATTGTGCCACTTCCACCCTAAAGAGATTGTATCGCAATAATAACTACGAATTCTCTTCTGTGATAGTCTTACCGACAGCCTTAAAGTCCATTATCCATAACCAATTGGCAATAAAATCAACCCCCAATTCACAAACTAAACTACCCCTCACATCTCATTCGCACCCAAAAAACCCAAACAAAACCGGAAACAAATGTTAATCGAATATTTTACGCAATTATAGCGTCGTTCTCGTACATAAACGCTTCGAATTGTATAATAAAAGCAATCATAGTCGAAACAAAACCCCGAAAATATAGGTCAGGACATTCAAAAAGTTAGAGAATTTGTTTCCAATCCTACTTCTCCCTCTACCCATAAACGATTTCTCTTCAATTTATCATCGAGATGGAGGAATAAATAATAAAATTTTATTTCATTTCAATTTCGACGAAATATTGCAAAGCTAAGGGATGATGGATAGCCCGTGGGACCGGACGATTGGATGGACGATATAGAGTCCAAAGTTATATATTTTTTTTGTGTACCTACTATATGCTTCACTGGTCAGCCCTAAAATTCTTCAATAGCTTTTAGGGCAAACGAGTGTTATCTCATGGTTTCTTTTCAACAGAAAAAAATCAAACGTTATGTTCTTACTTTATTGCCTTGAGTGTTGAGTCATTTTTCATTTGAACAAAAGCCAAAGCTATACCTAGTCGAAGGGTATAAAAGATTGCTGTATATGTTTTTGATTTTTTTTTTCATTCTCATGTTGCAATAGAGGACTACTCGAATATACGTCTGTCGGTCGTCGTAAAAACTGAAAACCGCGATTTCTTCCAATCGAAAAATTCTAGCCTCGGTCCTAGAAAATTTATATGAGTATTTTCACTTCGAGTGAAGTCAAATATCTACCCAGGATGGTCAGTGAAAAAATCCTGTTGATTTGGCCAATTGGAAGAGAATTCTTTTTGTTTATTGTATGAAACTTGCTATACCTATCTGGTTCGCACGTTATAGGTCGATTTATCGATTTCATGTCAAAGGATCATAAAAATTAATATGAAAAACTAGGAAAAGCCATAAAAATGAAATAGAGCAGATAGAACCACTATATGAACTCTATCAGACAACAAATAGGATTCATTGGATTTAGAAAGTTTATGTGTATAGGTTCAACAGAAGGTAACGAAATGTTGAAAAGAAGAAAATGAATGCGGACAGGAGTGAATAATTGAGGTAGGTTTGTTATTTTCTTATATATTTTTGGAAGCCTCTATTTAAGATCTGTGTGTAACCATCAATAACTAGAAAAAAAAACGAAAAAAATTTGTTCAAATTACAAAAAAAAAAAAACTAATTGTTGCTTCTTTTCTTTTAAATATTCATAAAAAGAACACAATCTTTTGTGAATGCAATCCTTAATGACTCCAAATTATGAAATCACCATTAATTTTTTAACAACAAAATTGCAATCATTTTACAGAAAACAATTGATTGCAATCCTTTGGGAATACATTCCTTGAAGTTTTTGCATGCTTTAATAATCTGCGTGAGATGGTGTCTTCCAGGATTGTAAAGCTAAGTATACACGATTGAAAGATCTTTCAATATTGGTAGACCTGTCAGAAGTCTGTCAATTGCTTCCAATTGCCAATTTTCTATCAAGTGAAAATTGTCCGTCTACACGGTCAACCAATTATTAAATTGGAAGATGTTCTTCGCACGAACATCTTCCAATAATCAATTGGTCTGTCAATCTTCCAATTATCTGTCAAGTAAAAAAATTGTGTTTACACGTGTTCACACGATTCCAAGCATTCGGCCATTTTTTTTTTGTTAAAAAACTGGCAGACAATTGGCCGAACAATTTTTTTGTCAGTTTTGGCAGATTGAATTGGATGTTTACACGGTTGATAGAAAATTGGTTAAATTTTGTTATGAAAAATGTGCCAGTATTGGAAGATCTTCCAATCGTGTAAACTAAGCTTAAAAGAATACAACCCTTTGTGAATGAAATCATTGAAAATGATTTTTTTAATTCAATCAGAAAATTACATTCATTGACTTCACTTTGAGACTGCGACCTCAAATTCTCCAATCACCATTCATTTGGGATTGAAATTATTGCAATCATTTTTTCCCCATTCATTTTTCAGCAATCAATTGAATGCATTCTTTGCATTCATTTGTAGTCTTTGCATTCATTTTCATCCTTTGAATTCATTTTTATTCTTTGCAAGAGATTGCATTCTTTTAAAATCCTATTGTCTTGTGATTGGGGAAAAAGTCTTATGAGGCAATAGCACGTAAAGTTTATGCAAGGCAAAAGAATCCATGAATTCCTAAAAGATTGCATTCAATTGATTGCTGGAAAATGAATGGAGAACTAAATTAAAAAAATATTTTAATGCCATATGGTATGAATTGTGGTTTCATAATTTGAAGTCGATGTTTCAAAGTGAAGTCAATGAATGCAATATTTTGACTAGTCATAAAAGATTGCATTCACAAAAGATTACTTTTATTTTATGACCCTGCTCCCTTTAATCAAGGAGTTGCAGTTGTATGAGCTGATTTTCTTGATAGGTAGTTCCAGTGCGTGCGCCATTTTTTCAAGTAGGCATGATTGTGTGTAGAGTACATTATATATGAACTTATGAATAAATAAATGCATGTTTGCATTGCTACTATTTTTGGTAGTAAAAAAAAAATATTTCATCTGAACTGTACACCATCATAAAAAAAAAAATATATATTAACCAGGAATGAACTGGATCCTGGATCCTACAAAGTTACTTTAGCCTAAATAGGATAAAACCTACATAAATGCTACATGTACCTACTTGGCTTATAATAAAAAACGACCTACAAAAAGGGAAGCATTTATCTAAGAGCTTTATGTTGCTGTTGTTTTCTGGGCTGTACTCTGTACACAAACATCTTTATAGTTTTTTTTAAGGACTTTTTTTATTATAGACAGAGTACACACTCCGTACACTTCATGACCTCAAATTGGCATAGGTCAGATACAATAATTTTGAAATAAAAAAAGAAAAACCACTAAAAGAAAGGTTTAGGATTTAAAGAAATCAATTATCTTAAAAGCTTTATAAAAAATTGGTTTTGTTACAGTACCGGTCGAGTTTATTTGGCATCATATACACAATTTTACCCGGTAAACATGGATATTTTGGGTAGATATTTTTATAACGGTTGAAAGTACACACATAACACTCGAGAGCAAAAAATGTGAAAAAAACATGTTACGAAACATGTCATGAGAAAAAGTGCAGCTGGTAGCAACTTTTTGTATGAGGTATGTACACAAACTTGGGGCAAATGCAAATACATATTGCTACCGTCAAAAATGTAATCGTCTTCTGTTCAAAAACGCAAATACCTAAAAATTTTACTGAATTAGCATTGTGTTTTAATAACACACTTTGCTAAAGTTATATGTTCGAAAACGTCATTTGCGGCACAACTCTGCAGTAACAAAAATCAAAAATATTGATAAGGAAGAGCACGTGTTCGTTAAAGTCACACGTCATATGCGTTTGCGAAAAACTGACTGATCAATAGTAATAGATAGCAATAAAGTTTTTGAACATGTGACTTTAGCAACCTGTGCATTATCGAAAACAATGCTGATGCAGTGAAACTTGTATTTGCCTTTCACAAACAGAAGCCTTTTGCGTTTAAGAACATTCCGTAAAGGCATATGTGACGCAGATTACTTTTCCAAAAACGGCCTTTCATAGCACTGTCATTGATTCCTTTTATTAATAAAGTTTGATGTTGAGGCATAAATTCAATTTTGGTTGAAAGACATTAGGTATCAAAACCAAAGGATAGTCGGAAAAGATTTAGGCAATGCATTAGAGTTAACCAAACATTTTTAAGCTCATTGACTAAACTTTTAAGTAATTAATTTTTAGATCTGCAAAAACAATAAATTTTGTTTACACCTGTGATAAAAAGAGAGACGTTTAAATTAGTCGAATTCCATGCGAAGCCTGTCTGAACACCATCATAAGAAAATAATGAAAACGCAATTTGAATTTTGACAGGTGATGTGCAAGTAAATTGTCTTAAATAGCCTGATTATACGATTCGCTTTTTCGTCTTTTGACACATTGGGAGGGGGGTATAGATATTTAGGGGGAATGAAGCAACGAAAGCACTTATGAAAATTTTAAGATTTTTTTTCCGTTTGAACTTTGACGTTTATGATTTGAAAAAGGAGGAGAGGCGGGAGATGAACAAGAAGTGATTAATAAATATTTTGTTTAATTATTATAATTTAATATATAATAATTTTTTGAACGTCAAAATCACGAATAGACTTCTTCCGTTGTTTGTAATCACGAAGGTAAGTACCTTGTCAAAAAGACGAAACGAACGAAAAAAACGAATAGTGTAAACAGGCTCAAAATCTCTTTGTTTGATGTTTTGTGCACTTAGGCATTTGACACCTCACCCACAATGATAGTCGTCACTCTTGAATTTGACAGAATCATAAAGTTCCCTATGATGGTGTTCACATTGGACTGAACAACAGGTTTTTTCTTTTACGTTTATGTTGGGATTCCTGCTATTCTTTTAAAAAAGTGCGCAATCGCGACAGATGAACCACTTTCAATCATTTTCAATCTTTCTCTTGCAAATGTCCAATTTTTGGATAGTTGGAAAATTTCTTTCTTGTCTCCTATTTTTAAATTGGGATCAAGGAAGGAAATAACAAATTACAGACCAATTTGTAAAATTTGGATTTGTTTCGGAGCCATACAAATATCAGGGTCCTAAACACGTAAAACGAAAACGATCAGACGTTTTGAAAATATTATTAGATATTATTATTCTCTACAGATATGGTAGAGATAGCAATGGTGGAAACGATATCGTGCGATCGTTTTCATTTTACATGATTTGGCTTCAGTATAGCAACATGGTTTTGTAGCATGTAAATCAACAGCTACAAACTAAGCCTTAATGACTAACATCATTATTTCACATATGGAGGAGACGTGCCAAACCGATATTATTTTTACAGATTTTTACTAAGGCACTCGATAGAAAATATCATCATGTTTTATTTCATAAATTAAGGCTCTCAGGTATCCATTCTTATCTTTTGAAGTTTTTAGAATCTTATTTGACGCATAGAATTCAAATCGTAAAAATCCATAATTCATTCTCAAACAAATTTCTGATCCGTCTGGAGTTCCACAAGGAAGTCATTTGGGACCACTAATATTTTCGCTATTTGTCAAAATGACATTCCAGAAATTTTAATGAGTCGGATGCCTTCTTTTTGCGGATGACCTTAAACTCTTTCGAAAGATTAGCTGTGAGTCGGACTGCTTTCCCCTCTTAGAAGATCTAGGGAGATTTGACTGTTGGTGCCAACGGAATCATCTTCTTTTTAACATTTCTAAATTTCAAGGTCGTAAGGACTGTCTCAAAAACTGCCATTCACTATACGACCATTATGTCGTGTCGCAAGGTTCGTTGAAATTTTCAACGGACTTCCAACCTGTCGTTAGTCGCACGGTCCGATGTACAACAAGGACATTCACGATAGAACCTGTCGTATACGACTGAAATTTGTCGGACAGTACTTACGACAGTTTTAACGTGAATGGCCCGCTTTAGGAATTATTTTAGATACGAAACTTGTCATTCTTACCTCACTATGACTATTATGATTAACAAAGCTAATCAAATGCTCAGTTTAATCAAAAGAAATACAAGAGAATTTTGGAATACCGCTGCATAATTTGGAATTCCTATTACAATACATAATTCCTTAGATAGTATTGAAAAAGTACAGAGGAATTTCACAAGATATGCTTTCTTTAAGTTGAATTGGAGAATTCCAGGGCCATCCTATAATAGTAGATGTTTATTTTATGGCTCATTCAAATTATGACATTAATTTTTTGCCCACCCATTAAGCACTTGAATGATTTCTTTTCTACTTGACTTCACATCATTATTTGTTTTTGAAGAAGAACTCTCGATTAAAGAAAGGACTTTGATCATTATATCTAAACACGACCTTATAATAAAACCTCTCAATTGTTTGTTGTCTACCCCTTTTGAAGTTATTACCAATCAAAACTAAACGTTTGCATTTCCAAGAAATTTCGCATTGAAAACAAAAAGAATGTTCAAAGGATCTTCCGTTTTTTTTTGTTTTTCTTCTATTTGCCTTTCGCAACAAAAACAACAACAACAAAAAAAGAAACAGAATTAAAAGTGTTTCGTATATTTCCAAAACGGTTATGCCAACAAAATAAGTAAAGGGTAACATTCGGATACAATTTAAAAAAAAACCCTTTGAAAAGGGATGGTCTCCCTGGAATTAAAAGAAAAACTCTTTAAACATTAAACGTTGTGCCGGCCGCCACCACGCCGAAACAGAGAAAGGAACAAAATATGAAACAGTAATTACATTCGTTCAAATTTAACGTTTCGCGCTTTTTCTGTGTGTTCCTTCAATTGTAGCTATGCCCGGTAACCAAATTCACTATGCAATTAGTGGACATTTTTTTCAACCCTTCTACTCTGGAAACGGATCCACACCCGCCATTTAGCAACAGTTTCATGCATTTGTTCACCTCATTAGTCCACGAGGGTAAACAAGGTTTTTTTTTCATTTTACAAACTCAAATTTGACCTGTGCCTTCTGTGCCTCGAGGGTGTTGAATTACACTCTGATGCCAGCGAGTCATGTCACGCGCGTCGTCGTTGTCGGCCTGCATGCGTGTGTTTCCTTTTTTTTTTGTATTTATATTGTTTTCCAATTAACTGTCAAAGTGTTGTTGGGTTGTTTTCTAACCCCTGCACATCGTTTGCTTTCAAACAAAAAATTCACCTTGGGGTGAAAATCGTTTTTGCGTCGAAAAAATGCATACAAGCTAATTTCAGCCAACTGGATGATGAGTAAAGTGTGGGTGGCTGGTATTTATTCTTTTATCACTTTTTTAACGAACATCCCCTAATTGTTTAAAAAATGGTTAAAACTTGGTTCGGGGTTTGAAATAGTGCCACCGGGAATTTGTATAATGTTTACCCCAGACATTTGGAGCAACATCACGATTGCACCAACTGGCCAGACATAAACATATGAATACAGCTGGATTAAGATATGCTTGGGCCCACTAACGTAAGAAGAGGGCGCCTGAGATAATATACAATAGTTTCAGGGTACCGACCGGTGAAACAGCATTAATAGTGTAATATTTTACCAGGTTCGTTAGTAGATAAAACTTATATTCTTTATTCAATCTCAGCCACGTTATAGTTAAAACCTCGCAATTGATAAACTTTCTTACCACAAATCACTTTTTATTCACCACTTATTAATTCCACTTATTCCCCTTTAAATTTTTTTTCCTACAATCAACTTAATCCTTGAACTATACAAGCTGTCTGGTTGGTTTGGAAGTCTGGCCGGTTCTATTCAATGCCATTTTCGATTGGATATTGGAATTGTTCCATTCCTATCGAATATAGAAAATTTGGAGTAAAAGGAGTGAGAATGGAGTAACTCCGAACGTCCAAACAAAAACGACTAAATATAAGCTGTTTTCCTTGCTGAGTTTCAAATAGTTTCAGACCGCCAGATTTAGTGCGAGCCCGTTCCACAAGTGGAAAATTGTACTGGTCCGCACTAAATCTGGCGGTCTGAAACTGTTTGAAACTGTTTGGGACTAGGGGGGCTTAGATGGAACAACATTGATCATTTAAACGCTAAAAAAAAAAAAATGTTGTCAACCTGAGTTGTATGGTTTTCAAAATATTTTGAAAACTTGTTCCGATTACATTAAGCAATGTTGTCAACAATGTTGATTCATGTAAACCCCCCTGCTAACTAACGAACAGAGAATATCAAATAAAGAAGCCAATCCTCGGCTGTCAATCTGATTTGCCTACAAGCTGAAGCGAACAGCTGATGTATGATTTACAAAGTATTAGTGAAAAACAGTGAAGAGCTCATACATAGATTCAACTAGTCATCCGGCACATCGTTCAGCACAGTTCTTGTTGTTGTTGCAATTCACATCTATTCTTTTGACACGAAATGAAATTACAAATACAATAATGTAAACAAATGGGTTTTGGAGGGTGAAACGTACGAAGGATTGGCTTCAAGATCTTATTATTTTTCTATTAAAATACAAAATAAAAAGGTTTAAAATACCTTGCAGCCGGCACTGCCCGGTGAATCGATAGCCAACCAGTAATAGTAGACTACTACCTTACCTCTATAAAGGTAGTCACTTAACTGCGTGATGAGGGTGTAATTTTTGTTCACTCTTTTTCAAGCTTCCAACGAGCTTAATTTTTCTATTTTTTTTCCTATTGTTGGTATGTCGCTCCTGGGTGATTATCCTCGCATTGTTTGAATTTAACGACAGAACGTGTCTCAGTTGTAATTTGCCATCTTTTTCTTTGTGATTCCGATTGAATGGTTCTTTTTTGTGTTTCTGTTCGAAAACAGAATATTTTTTTTTTTTAGAATTTACTCCCATAGAACTCCAGATACAGATTACAATTTTCTAGTTAAAACCCAAATAGCACGTACGTGTCGCTTTCTCTCAATATAGAAAATGGACTTGTCTTGCTTTATCTTTACTCTTTTTTCTCTTTTTTTTTAATTTTCAGAAAATATCATTAAAAAGTCCTCTCGACAAAGTACCATAGTGCGGATGAAAAACAGGAAAACACTAAATGAGTTTGTGTTTGGTTGTTATAGAGGACCAAACTTCATGCTCTTTATTTTTTTTTGTATATAAGAAATTGAGGGAATGCATCTGAAGACTATGTGGTGCTCTTGAACAGAAAACGATTTTTTGAATAGTCTAGAAATTGTCTAATGGTCTAGGTTGTTTCTTTTTTTAAGAAGAAAATTAAGGCAAACTATAGCCCAGACAGATTCTCATTTAAATGTCATTATGTGTCCGCACCTGAATTTGAACTTTCTTCGTCATGGTTTAAAGCAAAAAAAAAAAAAAACATTTTTATGTGTTCACGAAACCATCAATTAATATCTCATTAGGCTGTGAATAGAAAGATTGATTTTGAATTTAAATAAACTTAAACAAAATGGCCGAGATTGAGAGAGTACTACTTCCTGTCGGGTAGAATAAATGGCCCTAAATGAAACTTGTTTTTTGCTTTAATGAATCAAAATCAAAAATATTTTAAATTATAACACAAAACTCTTTGACTGAAGCAGATTTTTGTTTTCGTTTCAGTATTTACATCTCAATTCACTGAAGGAGTGGGAGCAAGATGTGAGTGCTAAAACGTCAAAAAATACAGTTTTTCAGTCCAATGTGACACTGTCAAACGATTTGGTGTAAATGTACGAGTTCTTGTATCCATTTTCAGACAGTTTTTTGACAGAAACAACGGAAATTTGTTTCGTGTAGACCTAGATCTAGCAAGACTTACGTTGTTTTCAATAAGATTTTCTGCCAGTTTCCCCACATTACGATTCCAATTGAATAAGAAAACATCGTGTTGTCAAACTTAAATATACACCCTATTGCATTTTTTTAACAAAATGGCTTCTTTATACACCCCTCACACTTTTGATAAGTTATCCAACGAAAAACTTAATACGTATTTATGTGTGTCCCACTTTTATATCTACTCTTTCTTGAAATCGGGGACAGAAAAAGATTTTGATATTATTCCTCGGAACTCCGAATGTCTAATCGAAAGTGACATTAGTGTATTTTTTCTGAACCATTGGCCATACAAAGAAATGTCTCATTCTTTTTTGTAGAGAATTACATGATCTAAAAAACCTGAAAGTTATAGGCGTTAAACCGTCTCTTCCAACACTTGACTTGCAGGGGACTTTTCGCCGCAGTTGATTTCATGATTTTAAAAATTTATATTCATTTTCAATAAGCCATTTGACATTTCACCTTTAAAATGCTTGTGTTCAACATTTAAATCTATCTACTCAGTTATTTTATTCTGAGCTCATAGAGCACACTCAGAACGATTAAATAACCACATTTTTGAAGCTCTGAGCAAAAAAAAGGAACACAAATTCTTGTTTGACAACTGGGGATCTGCTCGGAATTAAAAAAGACAAATGCCTAGTGTAAATGTGAAACAATTTATGCAAATGGCGTCAAACATCATTTCGGTTTTGACATTTCTGCTGTAGACAAACAGAGAATTATGTCATTTTCAATTGGATTTTGGAACTGTTCCTATAGAATATGGAAAATTTAGAGTAGAAGAAGACAAAAATAAGTAACTCCGAACGTCCAAATAAAAACGACATAATGTAAGTTGAAGAAGAAATCATTAATTTAGAGGATGACGCTTTGCGAGCAACAATTTAAATCATCTATTGGGATGACACGCATTTCCATCATGGGGGGTACGTAATAATATCGTATTTGAGGTCCTGATAATTTGCAGTTAAGATTAGTTAAGATTAGTAATATGCCGCTGATATGAATTGAAATTTTTAATTGGTCTCCAACAAGACAACGAAAAGCTGCTACTTTAATAATTTTCGCTGGTTGAACAGTGTACCTACATTGTATGGGTTTCGTTTCGCATCACCAGCGTACAAGGCTTTAAGCCTAGTACATTCATCCTCGTGAAGTGAACAATCGCCTTCGCCAGTGGACAAAGTGATTTTTTGACATTTCTCACTGGTACAGACTTTCAAATTTGTTGTTAACGTTTGACGTTTAAAGCCGCAATGCCTCAAATGACCAGTAACAAATAAAAAAGCAGGAATAAAAAACCACCGAATCCATTAGCTAAAGATTTTTTTTTTCAATTTTCCGATTTAAATTCAAACATTTTTAACTGTCAATTGTTCACCAAGAGTTCCTGCACATTTTGCACGGGAATTGCTAGTAAACGAATACGCTCCACTTTTTCTCCACACAGCTTCACGAGCACGTTCACGGATGAATAAAAATGTAAATTTTGTATGGATTCATGCCAAGATTCACAATATGTTAAGCCTAGTAGGTACATACTTCCTCGTGAAGTGAACAATCACCAGTGGACAATGTGATTTCTTGACATTGGTCAATGGTAAAGCTTTGTGAATGTATTGGAACGTTTGACATTTAAAACCACAATGCCTCAAATGAGGCTTTTTTTTTGTTATAGAACTGTCAACGGTTCGCCAAGAATTTCCGTGCATTTTGCACGGGAAATGCTCGTGAACGAAAACACTTCACACAGCTTCGCAAGCACGTTCACGGGTGAACAAAAATGCAAATATTGTATGGATTCACGACATGTTTCACAAGTATGTACTAGGCTTAAGGCTTACGTTATAAAAAAGCCAATGCATCCTGAATTTTGGACTGTTTGTTGTGATTTTCAGAGTGTCAGAATTAATTAAGCTACGATTAGATTGTCAAAGCAAATGGTCAGCATCAAAATGACATCAAATTCCGTCCAAAAGTTGTCTTGTCATGTGATCGTCAACGCAGAATATTTCCATGCGTTGACGGCTGTGTTGACACTCTCCATGACACGGTTTAATGGTCAATGCTTTGTCAATACAGTTAGGACACGTTGACAGATTGCTCACCAAAGCGTTGACTGTATCCCAACGAATTTTCTACCATGCCAACATAGCCTGCGTTGTCCTTCATCTTAATCTAAAAAAAATTGCATTTTTTTCAGAATTTTTCACCCATCGACATCGTAGACAAATTTCAATGAAATTTGACAATTGTTGGCTTGAAATATGGGGGAAGAATATTTCGATGGCAAAAGAATATTTTGATCCAAATGTCTCCCACTTGCCCTAAAATCACTTTTTTTATGGAGCAGTAGAAATTACTGACAAAATTTCTTATTTTTTGATTCATCGACATTGTAACCGTTCTCCAATGTAATTTGACAGTTTGTGACTTGACAAGTGAAGTACGATGAACATATATTAGGACGGAAAAAGTGTATTTCAATCTAAATGTCACCCAAATGACCTAAAA
Source organism: Dasysyrphus tricinctus (assembly GCA_963921185.1). Classification (NCBI taxonomy): domain Eukaryota; kingdom Metazoa; phylum Arthropoda; class Insecta; order Diptera; family Syrphidae; genus Dasysyrphus; species Dasysyrphus tricinctus. The sequence continues at coordinate 81,991,207 of OY992531.1, forward strand.
TCACCTTTTCCCAAATAAAAACTTAACAATTCTCAAGATAATAGGCGTTTTCCTTTGGAGGTGGCGAAGTACCTGCAAGTACTTTGCTAGCTTTTTTCAATGGAACACATCAAAATGCTTTCCTATGTAAAATGTATCTACTCGCACATGAGAGCATGTGTAGTTGGTTTTACTAGATTAGGGTTTTCATCTACTCATAAGTACTTTGTCACCTCCAAAGAAAAACGTCTAATATACTACGACTTAACTGACCAAAGTACTAGTTTTTTTGTACAGCTCTGAAAACAAGCTAGTATTCTGGAGTTCAGAAATGATAACATACTAGATTACTGAATCACAAACTGGTAAAAAATGCAAAACATTTTTGGTAAATTTTTCTTTCATTGTTGAGTTCAAGCGTCCATTCTCCTTAAAATGTAGAAAAACTTTCTAACAGGCAAAATTTGTCCGAAGAATTAGAACATGAATTCATGCTAGCTCGTATGACATCTGTCCCATTATTTCTTCAGTGCTGTCATTAATTTAGGCGAATTCAACTTCAATTTGTTTCAGGTTGAGTTAATAGAATTATTTACTTTTTATTATTTAGTTTATTTAGTTATTGTTTAATAAACAAGGTAGCATTGTGGATTTTTCAAGCTTATCATATTGATTCAACATGACTTTAAAAAACTTGTTCTTTTCTAAATCAACCATGATGAAAAAACAATCTGATAATTGATTAATTTCTGGTTAATTTTTCTTGATATTTTCTCTTAACGTAAACCTACTTCCAAAGATAAATATAAATCCCAAATTGCCCACATCATACATAAAAGGTATCCAATTCAACCAAAATACTTTCATAAATATTTAATCTAGACCCAAAGAAAGTTTTCCTATCCAGCTGCTCTCCCATAAAATAGACTGTCCCTCTCACAAATTTATTTTCAAACAACCGATGACAGCCTTGAGATATGTCCAAATATTGTTGTTGTTCTTTAAGAAAAATATTGTATAATAAAAAATAAAAACCATTTTGCTTCAAATTAATAATTTACAAGGACCTAATTTATGATTGCCCCTAAGTGGGTTTCTTCAAAATTGCTCTTATCACATGACATAAATTCTTTAGGGTAGGTCCCTAAAGAAAAATAGAACCCTTCACCTGTTGTGTGCGATGTTCGTTCATTTTGACAACCAAAACAATCAACTCGTTTATTCTTACAAAAAACACTATTTTACGAAAACAAAAGCCCACTCCTGCCGTTTGGTCTATTCATAAAAAAAACGAGAGAAAAAAAAAAAACCGAAAACACGCTTTCCTTATCCACAAGCATTATCAAGTTAAAAAATTGTTTACAAAGCTACTAAAACTTTCAAGATAACATTTTACCATGAGATGTGAAAAGGGCTATAGGGGTATATAGAAACTGTATAAGGCTGATCATCAGCCAAATGTGAATTTGTCACGCGAATTTAAGGAATCCGTCGGTCGGCGGCATCGTCCTCGTCTATAGCCATGTAGTCCTCTGTCGGCCATAGTAGTTCCGTAATGGTGATGGTTAAAAAAAATAAGGAACCGTTCATTTTGAATTTACTTATAATAGAGAGAAAAAACGAGAACAATGAAGCAGGAACACCGCAGGATAAAAGGGTTTTGCGCCAAATAAATTATTTAAATCCAAACGTCAGTTATGGAGGGAGGAAGTTTTATTATTTTATTCACCAAAGTTTTTTTTTTGTTTTAACCGGTGACGGTGTGTGCCCCATAGTTGAATAGCGGTTATTTATCATTTTAAAAGCGGAAATGAAGAAATTATTACTCTCTGATTGTGTTTTATGTTATTTTTTATCTTTGTCGTTATCGTTTCCTTTTCTCATCATAGAACCTTATTTCTATAGAAATGCTTACCCTATACACAATTAAGTCTCATTTGGGGGGGGGGGGGGGGAGGTGTTTGTCACTGGGCTAGGATGGCACAGCTTTGCATGCGTAATTAAGGACCTACTTTGCCATAGCTAGTTGCTGTTGTTGTGTTGGTGGAGGTGGTCCGGGTTCACCAGCCTCAGCATATAAACAGGAACCTTCACTGCATGAACAGGTGTCACCTTCTCTGGAACTACTGCAGCAATCGCTGCAATTTCGATGCTCTACATCCGTTGTATCATATGAACATTGCTTCAACATTCGATCACGTTCTGATTCCTCATTTTCGGGGAATGCAGCTTGACATCGGTTCATCATGTAGACTTTGCCGGGATTGTTTTCCTGGCTGCTGTCAGACCGCATTGTGTCATTTTGATGATCTCGATGATTCGAAGAGTGATGACTGTGATGGCTGGTGTGACTGTGAGTCATCGGTTGATGTTGTTGGGAGTGATGTGACGAATGCATCAAATGGTGACCATTATGATGGGAGTGTCGGTCGTTCCGGGTTGAATGATCTGAACACTCTGAGGAACATGTATAAATGGGAGGCTGGTGGGGATTTGAATTGTTATTGTGCAGAGGCTGATACCATTCGGTGGACGATGGTGGCGGCAGAGGTTGTCCTGGGGATGAAAGGGCATCACAGCTGTTGCAGGATCTGAAATAAAAATAAACAAAAACACGATTTTAAACAATTTATTTAAGAAGGAACATTTTCATGTGAAATCGTGAGAGTATTTAAGAACGGATTTGCTTCGTCAATTTTCAGGTAGACACGGCTATTTATATTCTTTTAAAAGGTTACACACTTCATAGCTGAAAGCATGTATTCAAAATTGGAACCATGATTCAGACTAATTCGTTTGTAGAAGAAAAAAATAGCAGACTGCCAAAATGGAAAACCTAGAAATTAGCCTATTGAATAGACCTTTTAAAAAGGAACAATTACGTGCAAGGGTTTTTATTATTGAATATGTTTGTTTGGCCCATAGGCATGCTTAAAACCGAAAATGCTACTAAATTCACCCGTGCGTTTCTGAGAGAATGGTCACACTGGCCACTTTTCAGTATTTTTGGTATAACTCGAAAACTAAGCCGAATTTGACAATTTTACATACAATACTTTTTGTTCAAAATTAAATTTTCTATCAAAATGGATAGTTTGGAAAATTTCTTAAAAAAATTTAAGCAGGAAAAGTAAACAAAAACCAACATAAAAAAATCGAAAAATCAAAGATTTTTAAATTTTTTTCTAAATTGCGCATAACTTTTTTCGGAGCAAAGATACCCTCAAGACATGCATTAACAAAGTAAACTGGAGTCTTACGGCTTTAATATGACATGTTAAAAAAGCCATTTTATTTAAAAATTGACAGAGATATAGCCATTCAAACTTTACCATTTCTTATCATTTTCCGCAGTTTTTGCCTGAAAGCCTATTTTTTGATACTTTATGACAAATTTAACGTTCCTAGCACCTAATACCAAATCTTATGTTAATCGGACCAGCCGTTCGGTCTGTAGGTCTGAACGCATTTAAAAACAGCCGAAAAACGAAATTGCGAACTTACATCCTTTTCATAAATTTTTTATAGTTCTAATGTCATATTATAACAAAAATTTTATTTCGAAAATTTGAACGAAAGTGAAATTTGCCATATTGTACCGAAAAAGGGACTTTTGGGCCAAAACTGCGAAAAATTATAAGAAATGATAAGGTTTGAATGGGAATATCTCTGTCAATTTTGAACAAATATTAATTTTTGAACATGCCATATTAAGGCCTTTAGTCTCTACTTTGTTATGTCTGCGCATGCCTTGACCCTATCTTTGCTTCAAAAAAAGTTATGCACAATGTATTAAAAAATTTAGATATCCTTAATTTTTTGATTTTTTTAAAGTTGGTTTTTGTTAACTTTTCCTGCTTAAATTTTTTCGTAAAATTTTTTGAACTAATGATTCCAATAGAAAATTTAATTTTGAACAAAAAGTATTAAATGTAAAACTGTCAAATTCGGCTTAGTTTTCGAGTTATACCAAAAATACTGAAAAGTGGCCAGTGTGACCATTCTCTCAGAAATGCATGGGTGAATTTAGTAGCATTTTTGGTTTTAAGCATGCTTATGGGCCAAACAAACATATTCAATAATAAAAACCCTTGCACGTAATTGTTCCTTTATACCTCTCATTTTCCGGTCTATTCAATAGGCTAAATAGTCCAGATCAGTTTTCGCAAATTTGAAAAACAGTTCGTTCTTGTTGATTGTCATCATTTTCAGATATTTTTAAATATTTTTATATTTTTATTATTGATTTTATTTCTTTTTCAAATTTTCTGGCAAATGGAGTTACCGGTTTTGATTACTTTTCGTATAAGTCATTTTAAAGGAAAAACTGCGTTTCAGGTTCTTGCCAAAAAATAAAAAACAAATTTTGTCGTTTTTTGAAGAAAATTGCCTAAGCTTTGGGTTATTCCCGTAAATGTCGTTGTTTTCTCGAAAATGGATTTAACTAATTTTGCCATCAATAAAAAACTGCGTTTCGGGTTCTTGTAAAACAAAAAAAAATCGAAAAAAAAAATTTCGTCTTTTTTGAAGAAAATTGCCTTAACTTTGGGTTATTCCCGTATATCTTGTTATTGACTTAACAGATTTTGCTATTATTTGTTATTAGTATAATTTAAACTCTATTTAAAAAACTGATAAACAGTTTTTTTATGAACACAAAACAATCGAAGAAAAATTAATCTTTTTTTACTTTTGACCTTTCTTACGATTGAGGCTACACGTTTAGAGTGAATGCGTATTCTGACGAACAGTTATTCTGACATATTCGTCAGAACTATTCGTCAGAAGTAGTGGTTACAGTGAATGCGTAACAAAAGTAGTGGTTACAGTGGATAAGTAACAATCGTTCTGCGTATTCGTCAGAAGTTTGTGGAAACAGTTGATGCGTTTTCTGACAAACAATAGTTGTTGTAATACGTATTCGTTGGAACAAATAAAGCTATATGGTGTTTTGAGACCGGTTACAGTGCAAGCATTTTGTTCGTCCGAAGCCGCGCGAGTTCATGACAACGATCGATCGTTCAAATCAGTTTTATTTTTTCTGCAGTGTTCTGACGAACGGTTCTGACAAACAGGAAAAATTCCGATGCACAGTTCTGACAAACAGTTCGGACGAACAAATCTGACGAATACGTCAGAATAATTGTTCGTCAGAACGAATACGCATCCTCTGTAACCGTAGCCTTAAGCAAGTCAAACTTTGTGTCTTGAATCTCTGTAGGACAATTTGCCACTCTACCCTTATAATTTTACTTTGTCTATTGAGTGTTTTTTTAGAATATAAAAACCTTTAGATTTTATATATGTACCTACCTTCCATTCGAACACCTTGAATTCTGTGTCCCCGTTGGTTGATAATCCGAGACAGCATGTCGCGGTGGTGGATAATGGATATGTATATTTCTTGTTGGCATTGCAGCCGGTCCCTGCCCTGATGGTGGATAGTATGGAGGCAAGGGTGGTGGATGTTGTCCTGTCGGTGTTATTTGATATCGACTCTGACCACCTGGATGACCTACCACTCCAACACAGGGTAGTGGATTATTGTAGTAGTTCTCTTGACGATTAACTCCTGCATTGCTAGCACCAGGTCCACAATGTTGATTTTGTGGCGCTACACCCCATGTAGAAAATCCTCCAGAGGAACTACTGTGAATTGATGAATTTAGAGCACTGTTTTTTGGTGAACAAAACAAACAAAAAATAAAACTTTTTGTAACAAAACCAACAGAAAAAAAAATATAAAAATTTAAATTGAGACGTATCTTACCTTTGATGTGTGGACATTCCAGATCCACCAGATTTTGAACTCTTTCTACTTGATTGTGGACTACCAGGTTGATAGCAAATGTTCTGCGGTACTGGTGGTGGATGATCTGGTGGCGGGAGAGAAAATTCTATATAAAATGAAAAAAAATAAAAAACAATTCTCAGTCAGTGTTGAAGAAATCTACTTTGTGGCTTAAAATTAAATAAAATGAACAAAACGAACTCTAAACTAACTAACCAACCCTACCACCAGCATTGGCTTATCCCACATTTCCCATTGCGTTTAATGCTAAGCTAAGTTGAAAAGGATTTTAAGCACTCAAAGTAATCCCTAAATGGAAAGAGAAACAAATCTAATTTGAAAAACAGTATAATTCCCTATTGATTTTGCTTTTGAGTAGCTACCTATCCAGTATCCACTATGGGATTTTAGAGAAGTGGTTTGAGCAATAGATAATGGTTTTTAAAAGATAAGAGTATCTTCTTTAAAACTGTTGTGAAGTTGTGAACTATGAAGTGTTGTTTAATTTTAGTTTTTAGCTTAAAAGCTAAAAAAAAAAAATTATTCAAAATCACTTTGTTCTTCTTGAAATTTTTAAGTAAACTTATTTAAATACTTCTAAAAAAAAAAGACTGTTGTTGGTACACACTATGAGGCAAAAGGCAAAAAAGGGTAAGTTTATTCACAGTTCATCATTTTCAATGAAGGTTTAGGGCCAGTTGTACAAATATTTAACTCGTGGTTCAGCAATTTTAACTCACTGACTTTGGCGAATTAACTGAAGTTCAACGATTGTTCAGGCATTAAATTTGCTACTATAACATAATTGAACCTTGAACCATCGTTGAACCTCAGTAATTCCGCCGAAATCAGCGAATAAAAATATTTGACCCAGGGATAAAAATTTGAAACACATTTGTACAACAGGTCCTTATAGCATCTATTGTCTTTGTTAGCTAAAAATTTTAATAAATTAGCCCATAGTTTGAGTGGATAATTACTGCTAATCAACCAATATTCGTTGATTAGCGCTATTTCTTCAGAATCTGGGAAAAGCATACAATAAAATTTAAGCCACTGACTGAACAAAGTGTCCCCTCCCCTCCAGTTTGATTTATTCGATGTTCGATCAAAATATATACAATGTACACACATGACAGCTGTCAAACAACAAACGCCAGCAAAATAGGGCTTATTTTAAAAATGGGACACCCGTTATACATGCATATGATTATTCACTTTACCTACGCTTCTTTGTATAAGATGGGACAAAAGTAGTGTAATAATAAGTCTGTTCGTTTACTCACACAAAACAGCCTACCCAATTCTGCCAAATTTAGCACAAAGCTTTTAGTGTACGCAAAAAATGTGTAATATTTGGCAGAATATGACAATTTTTGCCGAATTCTGTCCAAGAATTTTTTTTTGACAGAAATTGTAGGTGCTGTATTCTGACAGTTGAGAACAACAACACAAAAACAAAATGGCTGTTGTTTACTTTTAGTTTTGTTTTTGGTAAAAAAGATTTTTTTCTTATCTGTTCGTATTTTTTGTATTACATAATTTTCTTGAATTATTTTTAAAGAAGAAAATGTGATGTGCTTTTTGATAAAAATTAGAAAATATTTTTTATAACAGAAATATATAAAATTTAATGAGGAATATAGAGTTACAATAGAAATTTTAATGCTGTGGTTTTGTTTAATTGTTTTCTTGGGAGGTTTTTTGTTTAGTTTTTGATGAACTTTAAAAAGTGGTAAAAATTCTTTTGGACAGTTTCACTTCTCTCTGCGAGAATTTGTTCACCACTTCTAAAAATTTCACAGACTGCCAAATTAAGCCCAAAAAGTACACAAACAGATCTAATGTGAATGTATCATTTTAACAATTGGCGTCAAATGTCATTGTGATTTAACATTAATGTTGTAGACAGATAGAAAATTAGTTGAAGAAAAAATCATCAATTTTCAGGCAGATGTTTTGCGAGGAAAAATTGAAAATGTCTTTAAACGAGCAAAAATATGCGTCAATCCAAGAGGTAGTCAGTTGACCGATATAATTTTTCAATTTAAGTGCCTTTCACATGACATGTGAACTGCGAATGCGAATAAATTTGTTAAGGCAATGCAAATACCAACAAATTCTTGTTTTAACTTTTCTACAAAGTGAATAAACGATCCCATCTACAATTTTAAATAAGAAAACGCAGCCTGGAACTATTTAAAATTGTTAAATTTAGTATTTTTGTATTTGCTACGCGAACAACGAGATATTTTCTGCGAACTGTCAAACGCTCTGAACGCTCAGAGCTAAAAAAGAAACACAACTTTTTGTTTGACAGTTCAGGCTCTGCTCTGAATTAAAAAAGAAAAACCCCTTATGCGTAAGCACCACTAAAGTAAAGGTTGCGTTTTAACGTGTCGAACTTGTGCTGTCGTTTGCCATATTTAAACAAAAACCGTACGAAGGGTATTGTTTTTTGAAATGGTACCCATCCTTTTGGCGTGAATTTTGCACCGCCATTTTCAATTTTCAAAAAAAAACGTTGTGCTGAATCATGCCGCCTTGTGTCGTAACAGAAAAATTAACAAATTTTGATATTTATTTGAATGAAAATTCTCGTTTTTTGCTCAGTTTGTGCCGCCATGTACCGAGAACATAAAAAAATTTCATATTTGCTACTTTTACGGCCATAAATTAACTTTGCGAAATGCTTTAGTTTGAAGTTAGCACCGCCATTTTTGATTAAAAAAAAATGTGCTGTATTGTGCTCAGTTTGTGTCGCAAATAAAAATAAAGAAAATAAAAAATCACGGATGAATTTCTTAAATTTCTTAAAAATGAAAGTTGTTCTATTTTGTGCTACCATAATGTGCCCAAAAGAGAGAAAAAAATCGAAAAATTGCAATTTTTATGGCCAAAAACAAGTACGTCAAGTAAGCACAATTTCCGATTTCCAAAAAAACAGTGACACATTTTGAATTTTTCAGTTTCAATTTTTGTCTAATATGTAATTAATTTAAAATCGTTTTGAGAAAACAAAATGGCTTCTTGAATAATTTTGAATGAACAACAACAACTTGCGTGTGTTACCACCAAGTATATAGGCTGGAGTTATAGCTATTTCACGAGAGCCACCTCGATCATCAGACTCTTTTAGCGGTGCTTAGTCTGGTTATGTTCGTATTAATTGAAAACTCTTTGCCGTCATCTGGGAGCGAACCATGAACCTTGCAATTCAGAGGCCGATACACTACACACCGCGCCACTGAAGCCACATGTTCTGCTCAATCCCAATGCAGGTTTCGTTGTTTATCAATTGCAACAGCGACTAGCATTTTTATTAACACACACAAGCTTGCTATTGTTGGTGTGTAGTGCATCGGCCTCTGAATTGCAAGGTTCATGGTTCGCTCCCAGATGACGGCAGAGTTTTTCAATTAATACGAGCATAACCAGACTAAGCACCACTAAAGGAGTCTGATGATCGAGGTGGCTCTCGTGAAATAGCTATAACTCCAGCCTATATACTTGGTGGTAACACACGCAAGTTGTTGTTGTTCATTCAAAATTATTCAATATAAATTGATGTATAACTTGCAGCATGCACTGCACACAAAACCCAACTTAAATGGCTTCTTGCCACCTGCCTTTTTCTGGTCTTAACAATAAATTTATAAACTAAATTGTGCGGTTGTGTTCTCAACCTGTGCTGCGCAGCCCATTGTACAAGGAAAAGGAACTGACATATGCATTTGCAGTGAATGACAGCACAGACTGAGAATAATACAGCACAATTTTCGTTTAACCAGTTTAAACTACAGAGATATCAGATGGCCCCATATTCTAAAAATATAAACACGATTTCTCATTTAAAATTCCTCACTTTTGAGGTTAAAACCTGAGACTTGCATTAGCTAGCTCAATTATTTTTTGTCTTTGTAAATAACACAAGAAAAAAAAGAAAAAGAGAGTTCTTTTGAATTCTTTGTAAGTGATCCTGTTTATATTTTATTCACCTGCTCTGCCAAAGGACAGAGGAAAATTACCGAGCACGCAAGAAATATAAACTGGCTAGTTTTGAAGAAATTTCCACAAAATTTAATTCGTAAAATTTACGCCATAAGGCAGTACAATCTGAGCACGGAAAATAGTAAATCAAAATGCTAGCTACATGTTTCGAAAATTTATTTCAAGCCATCCAAATCGAAAATATACGAATTTTGTGTACGTGTCCTTATGGCACATGGCAAAGTTACGATAGCATTTGAATATGAAAATACAATGCCATTTTATATCGTTTGGGTGCAAGGCAGGGTAAGTTGAGCGCATTATAGCACATTTTTTTTTTTTGAAAATAGTAAATCGTTATGGTTTCCACACGCTTGGCGTAAAAATGCATTTATACGATTTTTTTTACTAACATATCGGCTCATAACAGTATAATACAAACTGAGCACAACTATAAGTTTTGTTAGAAAATCGATAATTTCTAAAAAAACTTTAGATTTTTCCAACATAATGCACTTCGGTACCTACTGATCTTCCAGAGCGTTCAGTTTACCCTTTTAATTGCAACCAGGTGCGTTGTACCTGCCGATTTACCAGAGCGTTACGTTTGTGATCTTAAGTGCCAAAAGAGGAGTAGCACCTTCTGATAGAGTTTTTTACCTATTAAGCTGGCTGTGAACATATCTGCTGATACCAGAGTATTACGAGCAAAGGCACTGTGCAAAATAAGTTTGGAAATTATCAATTGAATAACAATATTATCCAACCTGTGATTAGAAAATCACAATCACGGCCTGTGAACAATTCACTAACAAGCTGTGAGTACCTTAAATGTGATATGAGTTGTTGCCTGCGCTCATTCATATTCTATGAAAAATCCGAGATTCACAATCACAGTTCTAAAATCACAACGAAAAGCAGAAATTCACAAATCACGAAAAAAACTGTGGTCGTGATTCATTTAACTTTTGACACCTACCCACTGCCACGCTTACTTTTCTTATATTTGAGTTTATTCCAAAATACGTTGGTCTAGAGAGCTGAACTATTGTAAATAAGTTGTCTAGAATCTGAGGCCACAGCATATAAAATCTTTAGAAATCCACCCACTACTATACGCCCTCTTTAAAATGTATTTTAATTTTTTCCTTAATCTGTTTTTCAAGGGTGCCGAAATTTTGAAAAAAAAGCTGTTAAGAGCCTTAAAAACAGTATTTGAAATCTTAAGAAATCTATCCACTGCCACGCCTGCTTTTCTTGAAAGCCAACATTTTATAAGTAGCCGTCTAGAAATTGAAGTTTTCATTTTCATATAAATGTGGATTCATTTATTCTTTATGTTAAAATATGATAGATTTTTGTAAAATAAATTTATTGAAAATTTTTTATTCGAAAAAATTTATGCTTATCAGAAAGAAAATGAGTCACCATAACTTGTCCCGATTTTCTAATATATTTTTTTTAATTCACGAATTACGATCACAGGTTAAACATACTGAATTGCAATGATGATCACAATAATCTTTTACAATGAGCTAGTGAAGGCACTTTATTTTTTTTTAGTACTTTTTAGTACTCATTTTGACAGCTGTTTTTCATATCGAAATGAGTGTGGGAATGACCTTGCGCGTGTTTTTTGAAGTGATAAAATGATAAAACTCTGTGAAAACGGAAATGATAACTTTTTTTTTTATTTCAAAGTTTCACAGATCGAGAATTGTCTCCAGCTTGTTTCCTCGTGTAAAAAGGGGCTAGATATCATACTTAAATTGTTTTAATATCGTACTAAACCGACTTGAAATTATCGATTCTAATTAGATCAAAAATTTAGAAGCCAAAAGAGAATCATTTTATATAATACTTCTACTGATATTTTAGGCTTCCTAACCACGTTATGTTAAATTTTATTGAATTTCCCAAAGCAAAGAAAAAAGTAAAGAATACCGTACCTTGGCATTTCTCCAGAAAAAAAAAACAAAAATTGAATAGACTCCAAAAAAACTAAGAACAACAATAATTGCGTCCTCTGAAACCTGAATAGATTTTGTCTTATCCCTAGTTGATGATATTTCCTATTCATAAAAACCTACCTGGAGGATACTGATGATAGTTATGCTTGTTCTGTGCCGCATAACATTGTGGTGGAGCCGCATCCGAATGCGGACTATGTGTTCCCGAATCCTGGTCATTGCTCGATGATGAGGTCTTTAAACAGGTCTCCGTCGACGATGTTCCAATGATCATTGTTGTCGCATACGGTGTTGGATTCTCAGGACTCTGCATAAGCAAAAAGACAAAACACATAGAAGAATGAACAAAAAAAAAACCACAGAAATTATTTCCAGCAAAACGAACAAACATACAGGGCAGGGACTAAGAGAAAATCACAGATCCCAAGTGCCAGGCAGCATCAGCAGCACCAAGCACCATAGTGAAATCTAGATTCTTCCGCTCAACTTACCTTGCGACAGTTGTAGAACGTACTCATGTTACGCGTATCCACTTCAGCATAGTCCGTCCCACCGTCCGACGTATAGTTCGACTGGCTGTTCGGATTCGATAGCAATTTGGTTTCACTCAAACCGGAATCCTTATCGGTGTCGGCACTGCGCCAACCCCTATCAATCCACAAGCTGTCCTTGCCATTGATATTCAGGGCAGTGATTTCGTTGGCACTAACAACTGCAGAAATACATACAAGAAAGACAAAACAAAAAAAAAGAAATGAGGCGGACCAGGGAATATACATAGTAGAAGCGAATTTCAAAGAGGAAGCATAAAAAAAGGAATTTCCGGCAACGGATTCTTCTTACCACTCAAGTGGCCCAATTCCTTTGTCAACTGATGACGGCGCTTGAAGAAGAGCATTGCAGCTGCTGCCGAGATGAGTATGGCTACCAGCATTGTGATCACAAGTGCCATGAACCAAGTCTCGTGGACGACATTCGTCGACTTCCGGTGGGTGGTGGCGGCTATATCGTCAAGTGGATCCATTCCATGACCGTCTATGCCACCACCAATACCACCACCACTGGGACCAGTGATGCCATTCATTGAGCCACTAGGATGTGCACGTGGTGGCGAGATTAGATGGGCCGGGTCCATCACTAAGGATTTCTGCAAATCAAACGAATTATTTTGTGAAGCTTTTATTTTGAGTTTTGAGTTTTAAGTCCTTCATTCAAGAGGGTGTGGAATGAGAGGAACACTTACTGGCTGAGAGTACGGTCCCTCGCCGGCTTTTGTGTATGCGACCACGCGGACGTTGTAAGTGGCACCAGTTGTGAGGCTGTTCAACATGACTGATGTAGTGGTGGCGTTCAGTGTCATGTTGGCCAGGACTTTGGCTGTATTGCCTGCCGTTACCTGCAAATATTCATATCGAACGGGTTGAATGAAGAAGTTTTTTTTTTAATTGCACTTATTTGCACAAATATTTAATGAGTGGGTGGTATTTTGGGCGTGTAAACTGACCCTTAACACCAAGAGGTAAAAGTGTGGTTTTTTGGTGAGCATAAAAAAAAAAATACATATTCATAAAAAACTTTGTAGTACGTACCTGAATTTTGTAGCCCAGCAAAATGCCATTGTGATGTTGTGGTGGTGGCGGTGACCAACGGACCCAACCAGCTGTTAGGTTCAACATCCCAGTAAGGACGGAATCTGGTGGAGCGGATGGAACTGAAAACAAGAGTTGTTCGGAAGCACATCATTAAATTGTTGAAATTGTTTTTTGTCTCGCATCAATATTTTGCTAAGAGAAAACTGTTTTTTTTTTTCGATAAAAAAGGGGAGGTTTGGAAAATGGATTTGATATCGATTGGGAATTGTATAGGAATATTGTAATGAGTTTTGGGTCCATCATCAACGTCATCTGTTGGCAAAGTGGTGGTTCATTGTATTTAGTATTTTTGTTTTAGGGAGGAAGTGCGATAACCTATAACAACTTATTTCCTATTGGACTTCGATGTTTGTGGTATTTTGTTGAGGTTGGAAATAATAATAAATGAAAATGAAAAACTTTTCAGGCTCCAGTTGTTAGTTTGGAAAAAGTACCTAATTTGGGTGGATTTTGTTGGAGGGTATTTTTGTATTTACAATAATGGATTATTGTTATTATTATGATGTAGGTTTTCCCAATTTTGTGCAGAAGTCTTAACATTTTTCTTTTTTAAAGTACCTTGTGTTTGTTTTTATTATATTGAAAATGTTGACAGGGACGTTTTAAGAAAATCATGAATAAATGAATAATAGAGTATGAAAGAAGCAGTAAGTGGATCAAATTTGTAATTAGTGTAACCGCAAAGAAAATTAAAAATACTTATCATTGCACGGAATATACTATCAGAGATATCAAAACAATACAAATTTATTGTTTAAAATTTAAAATTTAAAACAGATTATCATTAAAAAGGAGACTTTTAAGAAAATCATATTTAAAGAAATGAGGTAAAATTTTTTAATAATCAAAATCAAGCCGTTGAAATTTGTTTTTCCAACGTTTTCTTTAGCGGAGGAAACTAACCAAATTGCAAAGGGATCAATGAGCTTCATCGGAAAGGGTTCAGTTATTTATGCAAACTTATAGAAAACAGCCAATATTATTGCACTACGCAGCTTATATATAGAGTTATACGTGTGTAGGTAATTGTCGTTTCTTAAAAGTTAGGGTCTTCAAATGAAAGTCAAATATCAGACTTTATTTCTTTATTAAAAATATTGGCAGGTGTCAACAAATTTCATGTAGGTATGTGCATCGAAATCTTTAAATCTCGACTTGAAAAACAGTTGACTTACTCAAGAAAGATCGTTCTTATTATTTCGAACATTATAAAAACCTTATTTTGACAAGATTAGCAGTTAGTTTAAGCTAGAAGAATTGGAGCCACTAATTTGTTCAGTGCGAGTAGTACAATGTATGAACTATATTAGATCAAACACAAATCTTAAGCTATATACATTCCTCAAAATTTAATAAGTAAAGAAATTTAAAGAATTCCTAATTCCGAAAAAAATCACTCATACGCCATAGTGATTAAATAAATTAAAGGCGAAGTCTCGACAAATACAGACCAAATAAAAATAAGAGATCATTTACTATAAACAAATATATTTTAAAAATTTCCGTAAAGGTTTAATTGTCATTTTTTAGTGTTTTATTAAAAAAGCTCAGTTAGGAATAGATAAAATCCTGGGCCTGACACGATTCAATTAAGTAATTGTCGTTTTTACTATAGTTGTCACTATTTATATCTACATGTTAAAATGCAGAGAAGCGAATAGTCAAAACTACGATTGTTTAATCGAATCTTCTTACGCAATCTAGGCCCAAATTAGTATTATAATTCATAAGAATGTAAAATTAAAGCTATACAAACTAAACAGAGTTACTGTACCGTCATTGTGTCGAATATGTGATCGATGAGGTCATTCTAAAGAAGGTGTTTTAATATTCACGCCTAGAAAGGTGTTCAGTTCTTCAATGCAAGTTTCACTAAAGGGCGGTGACCCGTGGACAGTTGGAAAAACTGTTAAACTATGAAGCAATTAAAATATTCTTAAATTTAAAAAATTATGGTTATTTAACAGTTTTTCCAACTGTCAACTATCAGAATTTTCAGCCTGATGTCAGGTTTAATTAATGCAACCAGAAAAAATATCAACATTATTAAAACTATAACTTCAGATTATTTTGATTCGATCAGATTAGGTCTAAAAATAATTTCCAATACAAAAAATAGTAAAAACTAGCACTGAAATTAGTTCTACCATCTTATTTAAATTTTAGTTTATCAGGATTTTTTACGGAAGTAGTTTGGCGTCGGAAATGATTTTTGTCCCCGAAATTCAAAAAACAGACTACTGTGCACCGCACTGCACTGTGGTTCAGGGGCGGACAAAAATAATTTTTTCGACTGTTAACTATTTTGTTTTTTTTTTACATTGAAGTTTGACTAAGTAATAGTTGATTAGGTCCAAAAATAATTTCCAATACAAAAAATAGTAAAAACTAGCACTGAAATTAGTTCTACTATCTTCTTTTAATTTTAGTTGATCAGGATTTTTTACGGAATCAGTTTGTAAGTATAAAATTTAAGACTCCAAAGTTGATGCTTTTTAATTATTTTTTTTAATTTTTCTTCTATTAAACATTTATAACATTTATAAACAAATTAAATTTTTGAAACCAAAAATTAAAATACATAATTGGAAAATTTGTTTGTGCGAATTTTAAAAATTGGTACATTTTCTTAAACCAAATTCAAAATTCAACAAAGTAAAAGTTAATTTTCCCTGAAGTACCCCGGTCGAACTTACAGTAGGTATATATTATACACCGAACCATGATGTATCGAATACCAACCAAATAAGCTACTAATACCTCCGATACTTCAAAAGCATCGAGTTTATAAATGACGTTTTTTTTATGGGATTTCAAAACTTTGCCCTATATTATGGAAAGACCAATATGTATGTTATTTGTGGAGATAAATCTTTGCCTTAGTACCATTTTCAATCCACCTTTTTACGAAAATATTTAAGGGGCCATTAAAAATCCAATGTATGACTTCCATAGCACCCTGGGCTATCGTTTACGAATAGAGTTTCATTTTGTAGTTTAAGTAGGAATTACTTTTCTCCAATGCACCTCTAAGAAGAGGGCGTGGTAAAAATTTTGCATGAGACAATTTTTAAAAGAAGGCATTTCCTAACATTTTATTGATGATTTTATGAAACTTTTTTCATATTTTTTTAGAAAACGATTAAAGAAAAAGAAATTTTGTCAAACACGTCCCTAAAAGTGGGCATGGAAAAAAGTTTTGTATGAAAGAGTTGTTATGAATTACTTTATTTACAAATTTCCTAAAGAACACACCCCTCATTTACATCAACTTTCGAGAATTAGATGACTTATTTTAAAAAGTGGGTTCATCAGTGGGCGGAAATTTTCTCTGATGATGTCTTATAATATCTTTTATCATTCCTAAAAATTTGATTTGAGTCGGTTAGCTGCATCGTATTTAATAGATCTAAGACCGCATTTCCATACATCTTGAACCACTGTGCGCTGGTGCCATTGGCAAAAAGTTCCACTTTAAGGACATAATATTGAGTTGTATAAGCATTAAAGTCTATATGTGGTTCTATCAAGATCAGAATTTAATTTAATATGCTTATCAGTGGCGGATTTAGGATTTCATCGTAGTAATCGGCCATTCCAAAAATTTCGAAACCAAGCAACTCAATTTCAAATTAAGGAAAAAAATATATTTAAATATGCCAATATTTACAATATATATTAGAGTTAACGAAAAAATTGTAAATATAAAATTTTACTTGTTGTTGTAAAATAGGCAAGTGATCAAAAAAGCCCATACTTTATCTTTCGTATTTGGGCATTTTTCGGCATTTTTGCCGCTATCAGTTCTCTATAAATTGTCATGCAACTGGCGATGTGCAGTTAGGTTTTTATAAGTGTTTTCAATACGATACTTAAATTCGGAACTATTTTTCTGATAGGAGTGCTGTAAAAATAGTATTACGCCTCAAAATGACTGAACATTTCATGTCTTCTCCGTTACCGAAAAATGACTAAAGTTGGCATAAATGGTGAACTATATTAGCGTTTGTAGAATTATTCCGCATACAAAGCAAGACTTGAAAAAGGATTATGGAGGATTTTTATAGATTTTTAAATCATGTCTTACTGTCTAAAACAGGGTAACGGAGAAGACAAAATTGCACTTTCTCATCCAAATTTCAACGACTCACAGGCACTTTTTTTTTTAAAGTCTGAATTTCTTTGATCCCGTTGCTTAAAATGGATCAAGGTAACTAAAAAAAAATATGTTGTTAAATTTCATTGAAATCGGTTGACGTTTACACGTGCTAGTGAGCAATTGAAGTTTTTCATATAAAAAACATGGTGTTTTGACAGTCTTTTACTCAAACGGCCCGTAAAAGTGTAAACGTTGATGGAAAAACTTTAAACTTGGCACATAAACTGAATATCATAAGGAGGATACAAATATATTTTTTTTATTTTTGTAAATAACAGTTACCCACTCCATTTAAAATAGCAACAAATGCACAAAAACAACGATTTTTAATTTAATTTTTTGATGGGGCTAATATTATGCAAAACTATTGAAACAGTAGTTAATTTATGTGCCAAGTTTAAAGATTTTCCATCAACTTTTACAATTTTGCTGATATTTTGAGTAAAAACTGTGAAAACCCCATGTGTTTTGAATGAAAAATTTCAAGTGCTCGGTAGCTCGTGTTAACGTTAACCGAGTTCAACGAAATTTTACACACATTTTTTCAATTGCCTGAATCACTTATATCATTGATGAGAATAATTTAAGAATACGAATTTCAATATAACTGAACAAAAAAGAAATCTTTAATCGTACGTGTCTTCTCCGTTACCATTAGCTGTCTTCTCCGTTACCATCTTTCATATTTTTTTCTGTTAGTAAAATGAAACTTGGCATTAAACCAAGGATGGTTTTTGATAAATGTTGGTTTTATGAAAGTGTGCAAAAAAAATCAACTTCATATCTTAATGCACGGCGCAGAATTTTAAACTTCAAGGCAATGGTCCGAAATCTCTAAATCGTACGTGTCTTCTCCGTTACCGTCTATTTTTTTGAATAAACTTACTAAATTTCATAATTTTTTGGTGAAACTTCTGTGTCGTGTACTTTGTGATGAATTCTTAAAAACCACTGAGTTTCATAAAAGAATATTAATTTCTTAACAAGAAAAACCTTACTACAAGCGTCCGATTGTCTTCTCCGTTACTTTGGAATGGCCGTAATGGGTATCGTTTGCCGTCTGCCTCTTTGATATGTTAAAATACATAGATTTTGCTATTCAAAAATAGTAAATGCAAACATAGGGCGTAGTACCTCTAGGAGAAATGGAATTACAAAAAAAATGGCTAGAAAAATTAAAAAAAAAAAGCTTTTTTCACTAAGTACAAAACAGCACTTTTTCTTCAAGGAATACGTTCAGATCTTTCAAATTTTTATACTAGCAGTCAATTTAACTAAAAAAATTATTTTTTTAGTAGATTGTATTGTCCAAGACTTTACTCAAACAATTTTGTCTTCATTTGATAAATGCGTTCCAAAAGTACTAAAAAAAGATGATTATAAAACCAGAAAACTTCCTGCTAATATTTTAGAACTCATTAAAATGAGAAATATTCACAGAAGAAGTTGGCAGAAATATCGCCAACCCTTCTATCAAAATATGGTAGCTCATTTCAACCAGCTAATTTCAAAAGAAATTTCCAGACTTCGTAATGAAGAATGGAACAAAAAATTAAAAGCTCTTGATAAAAATGCAAAACCATTTTGGAACATAATAAAAATTGTTAAAAATAAAAACAGGAAGATTCCATTTCTAAAAGATTCTGGAAAAACGATTTGCACGGATGTTGATAAAGCCAATTTGTTTGCTAAGCACTTTTCTGCAAACCACTTGGTTTCCCAACATCTAGGAGATAGAGAAACGAACATTTTAGTAGAAAAAGAAATAGAAAAGTTTGATGTTTGCCGTGAATTGACTCCTTCATGTGCATTTGTTGCCGATCAAGGCATCAAAAGTATTATCAAAAATCTAAGGGTTAAAAAAATTGGAGGGTTAGACCAAATTAAAAATCTTTATCTAAAAAATCTTTCAGTTTATGGTATAAAATATCTTACTTTTATTATAAATGCCTGCTTGAAAATGCAATACTTTCCAACCCCATGGAAAATGGCAAAAATTATACCCATTGCCAAGGCTGGGAAAGCTTTTGATATCGCTAGTGGTTATAGGCCGATAAGTTTGCTAAGTAGTATAAGCAAAGTCTATGAAAAAGTCTTAAAAGAACAAATCTTAAATATCATAGAAAGCAAAAAAATATTCCCTGACCAACAATTTGGTTTTAGAAGGTCTCATAGCACTTCCCATCAGGTAAGACGAATCTGTTCGTATATTAAAGGAAACCGCGCTCAAGGAAAATCAACTGAGATGGTTTTATTAGACATAGAAAAAGCCTTTGATTCCGTGTGGCATAAAGGAATTATTTACAAAATGTTAAAATTTGAAATCCCACTGTACTTATGTAAAATAGTCCAAAGTTTTCTGTCCGATCGATGTTTTAGGGTTTATGTGGACTGTGGAGTATCATCGCTGGTGAATTTCAACTTTGGTGTGCCCCAAGGCTCCGTTCTTGGTCCACCCTTGTTTAATTTATATACGTCGGATTTCCCAATTATCCCCAATTGTGAATCAGCAATTTTTGCAGATGACACAGCGGTATTTTCATCAGACCAGCTCGCTCTCAATATTGAGAGGAGTTTAAAACAGGCTGTAGAAATATTGCAAACATATTATAATAAATGGAAAATTAAATTGAACGCTGAAAAGTTTCAAGCTATCTTTTTCTCACGAAAAAGGAAGCCTTGTTATTTACCTAGCAGTTATCTTCAAATTAATGGAAAAGATATAATGTGGGAAAATTCCGTAAAATATTTAGGGATACACCTTGATACAAAACTAACATTCAGCCAACATGTAAACAACACCTTGAAGAAAATAGGCTTAGCTATAAAAATGCTTTACCCCTTCATTAATCGAAATTCCGCTCTTACAAACGAAAACAAGATAGTAATATTTAAGGTAATATTTCAAGCGATTTTGCTCTATGGTAGTCCTGTATGGGGAGATGCAGCTCTATGTCACATAAAAAAACTCCAGGTTTCACAAAATAAATTGTTAAAATTGATGCTTAATCTACCCTGGCGTCATTCCACTATAGATCTTCATGAAAAAGCGAATGTTGAATTGATTTCTGAAAGAATACGAAAGCTCGAAGTCAACTTCCTGTATAGCTGTGATTCATCTGAAAATCCACTCATTATACAACTTTGTAACCAAAATCTGTGATAAATATTTGTTCTTTTCGATTAATCTTCGTTTTTTTTTAATTATTTAAAATTCTATTGTTATTTATTTATTTATTTTCTTTTTTGTTATTTATTTATTTATTTATTATTTATTTATTTAATTTATTTATTTATTAGTTTTGTTTTTTTTTGTTATTATTTGTTATTTATTTCTTATTTTTTTTTTCTTAATGTTTATAAATTTATTTGCTTGAATGTTCAAATATTTATTTATTTGCAATTTATTTGTTATTTATTTATTATTATTTTGTTTTAATTGTTAATCAATTTATTTGATTTATTTAGTAATAGTTTTATTTGTTTCTTTTTATTATTTATTAATATTTTGTTCTTACTGTTCGTTAATTTATTTGTTTTGATGTTCACTAATTTATTATTTGTTATTTATTTTTATTAATTGTTCATTAATTTACTTGTTTTACTATATTCACTTAATTATTGTTTCTATTTATTTTTGTATTTATTTATTTATTTATTTATTTATTTATTTATTTATTTATTAATTAATTAATTTATCTATTTATTTATTTATTTATAAATATTGACTTCGATTACTATCGAGTTGTTTGTATATTTTCTTTGCCATGCATTTGTTAATTAATTATTATTTACTTATTGCAATCTAGTCATTTTTTTTTTTTTTTTCATATACATAATTTAAATTGAAGGTTTTCTACGCATTTTCCTTCAGATAAAACATTGCCCAAATGAAATTCCTACTTTAATTACGATAATGTTTCAGTTGTAAGATAAGCTAAATCAAATCTCTGAATTGTAAAATGAGCGGTTACATAGCCTTTAAACTGTTTTGCGAAATAAAATATATCTATCTAAACATATTAGAGACGAGATTCATGGCTTTAAAAAAAGCTATAGCATGCCATTGTGAGTGGTCCCGTTGTTTTTTAATATTTTTTTTTCTATTTTTGATCAAATTTTTAGAAAATTACGCCTGAACGGGAGGAAAAAGACCCCCCCCCCCCCAATACGATTTTTTTTTCGTATTGAATCTAATCTATAAGTTCTGATATTTTTTCGCGTGTTATAAGAATCACCCTAACTCTAGTATTTGTACCTTGAAGTGAAAAAAGGGAGACCACGGGGGTGAAATAAAAATCTGAAAAAATTAGGAAATTTTTTCTTCTTAATTTAGAGTCATTTGATGCCTATCCAATTTAGAATTTCAAAAAAAAAACAATATAAGGACCACCCTATTGTACATATATACAGTCACGCCCGATTTGTTGTATGTACTTTCATTGCTAAATATTACTTTACCAAATGAATGGGGTATTTGATCTACCAAAATAAAACATAAAGTGCATTAGAATTAGTAGTAACCTTCAAATTTTCAATACCAAACAACCGAGAAATGAAGTGCTTGGCAACAGGTTTTACTGTATGTGTTTCTATGTTGTTAAAATTTATGCTTGATATAGAAATAAAGCTACGCATTTCTTGTAATATTTAGTTTACACCTTTTTTCAGTTTCTGCTGCTTAAAACAACACCTTTTTTTTAAACCAGTTCTACGCGAAAAGGGTATATTAAAAAATGTGCCCCTTTTCGGTCCCATAGAGAAAATGTATTGCTCAAAATGAATTCTCTGACCCTAAAAACCCAGGATTAGATACAAAAAATAATTTTTGTATTGCAAAATTTACAACAGTTACAGAATTTTTTCGGATTTTCAGTGTAACCGGCAGCCATTTTGAAAAAAATTGACTTCCGATGGTCCGATTTTGGTAAACTTTTTCTCTCACAAAGACAATACCTAGTAGAGCCAAAAACCATCAAAAACGTTTTGCTGGAATTTGTCCTACTAAAAATCTTATATTGACTAGTCTATTATTTGAAATGGCTGACGCTCGTGTTTCCCAGTCCCGCTAATTTGGATTTACTTTCGGGGGACTCCCCTGAATATATTCTATCAAAAAAATAATTTCAGTAATAAATTGATGAAAAAAAGTACCCGGCTCATGGCCTATTCAGTACTTTACAGCTGTGATACTAACGAACATTATAATTGATAAATTTTCAGATGAGATTTATTTTTTTTCTCTCAGAGATAAATCTCACTGGCCGACCGATATATACAAATCAAAACAAAGCTTTCTCTCAGACCTATGACCGAAAAAATGTTTTTTTGTTTTTAGAATAAAGGTTATTGAGTGACTTGTATTGAAAATGACAAATAAATAAGAGTTATTGAAGAATCTTTCAAAATTTTGAGTTTTATTTTTATTAATATTTCTTGTGGACAGAATTTGAAAACGGCTAGGTGCCAAGTATATAAGGAAATTTGACCTAGTCCTTTTTAAAATATGTGTTAAGTTTAAAAAAAAAATTCATTAACAAACTTAATTTGATCAAAATCAGTGAGATTGTTTTGGAGAAAGTCACCACTGTGATTCAACTTGTATGAAAAGGTGGTTTTAAATATGAAACATCATCATAGATGAATTCTGCCTACTGACACGCCCACTTTTTTAAAGAGGTCATCTAGTTTCAAAGATTTTTTATAAATGAGGGGTGTGTTCCTTACAAAAACTGTAGGTAGTGAAATTTGTAATAGTTCCAATTTTGCCAGCGTTTTTGAAAAAAAAAATGTTGTGTTTTGATTAAAATCTATGAAAATTAAAAGAATTGCCCTAATATCGCCCACTTTTGAGGGCGTTTTTGACAATATTTCTAAAACTTAAAAAAAAAAAAAATGAAGGAAGATATCTAGAAAAAAAGCCTTTTTTTCAAAATCAAAATTTTTATTAAAAAAAAAACTTTTTTCTTATGGTTTAACTATTACTTTATCAATTCAAAAACCATGGGCCTCTGTTTGATCACTCCACGTGACATGAGGTTTCCAGTGAAGGTCACCATTCACTCTTAAAACCAGATATCATCTTTAGTTTGAATTAGAACAGATATTGGGTATGACTAGAGCATCTTGTGAACCAGCAAAAACGATAAGAGGTCGGGTCAAAAGACACTCACTCAATTGCGTCACTTCCCGCCCCCCGAAAGCGACTACAATATGCAGAATGGCACCGAAGCGCAATCGTTCCAACTGTGTGATCTTTAGGTCATTGAGCATCATATGACACCCTGAAGAAACCAGAGTCTCAATAACTCACGGTTTTCTGAGTCCCCGGGGGAACATGCTATACAGAAGCAACCGATTTTCGTGTTAGATCCATTTCGTCACGTTGAGAAAAGTGATCAAATCCTTGATCTTCTTTTCGGAAACTTCGTTAAATTTGTCAAAAAATGCCATTCCAAGCGATTGTGCTCTCATTTTGACCAGAGCAGGACATTTATAAAGGAAGTGAAATACCGCAAAGCCTACATCACCAAATTTGTATAATACAATCTGTGCATTAAATACATACATAGAGTAACTGAGAACGGCATCATCTAGAAAATACAGAATTTCCAGTTCTTAAAGTACACCAAATAATAAAATTTCAGAACAAACACGATGGAGCAGTTTCATCCAGCACTAGATGGGAGTCTAACAGATCCTTAAGCCAAAATGCATTCAACTTCAATATTGATTCATTCTTTCATTCGTCTGATGTAACTATAACTTTAAGCTAAAATGTATACCAAAATTGACGACCAACATTTTTTTCACTTCTAGGAAAATAGATTTTTTTAATATTGGTCTCCTATAAATATGTACGCAAAGTACAAAAAACTTTTACAAAATTTTTAATGACGTCAAATAAATACCCACGAGCTAAATTGCAATTTATGTAAATATACTTCAAAATATTTGTTCAAAAATATTAACTCTTAATCCAGAGAGATATTTTAATTAACTTGATATCCAGAAATAAAAAATATGTAATTAAATTTGAAACTTTTACCCTTGGGAATTTAATTAAATCATACCTACAACAGTCCTACATACATATATATATTTATGCATCTTTCAATGCCATTTTTCTCATTAAAATTATATCAGTAAAATAGTAAATAAAAAAAAATAAAACTATAACTCACCATCCTCGTATGTCTGCACCAGTTTTGAATTACTAGGTTGTCCCTCTAGACTTTGATAAAACGGTGCCAGGAAAAACTCATACTTGGTATATTTCTTTAGATTACCAACAACATGGGATTCAATCGATGGATTCAGCACTGTCATGATGTTGTATTTCTGCGAACTGCCACTAATGTCACGAAATCGTACATACAGACCCTGTGGCATAATAACGAATGTTAATTAATTTTCAATTCTGTGTCCGCGATGGTGGTCTCAATTTTCCTCCAATTTGCCAGAAGCTTAAATTTGAAACCACCACGAACCAAACCAAACCAAACTAAAGCAAAGCAACCAACAAACCATCATTATAAATTGCAACACAAAACGTACCTCAACATATTTTTCCGTCACACTGACGTGCATTACCCAGTCAAGGCGGACCGCCGATGAATTAATCGCAGCCGCATCGATGAGCTCTACCACCTGCAATGATAGAAAACAAAACAAAAATTAAAATAAGGGGCCAAAAGAAGAAAGGATGCTTGTGCTTGAGCCCCTCGCTAGCTGGGCTTGGGCTGTCTAAATACACACAGAGAGATAGGTAGGTACTCGGTTAGCCAAGCTAAATATTGGTCTACTGCACATTGCCACCAGGATATTATGTTGTTTGCCACAGAATCTAGGTTAATAATGCGCACACAATTGCATTTATACAGTACTGTGCAGATAAAAAGCAAATGCCCAAGAACTTTGGGTTTTAAACAAACTTGTTTTTTGTTTAATGAAACCTAGGTTACAGATTTTATGAGCATATTTTTAGTTTTAATAATGTACTCGAATATCCTTTCAAAATAAGAGTAAGGTCAACTTGCAGAAACATTTTTGAGAAAAGTAAGGTTAGGAACACACTTGCGATTTAGATCGTGCGACTATTAACTGCCTGAAAAGAATGCAAGACGGAGCTGGAAAAGATGACAAAAATGCTGCAGCCGGAGCTGCAAGAGTTGAACAATCTTAACTTTTACTGCAGCATTTTCTACATCTACTGCAGCATTTTTGACATCTATTTTTTATTTCTTGCATTCTATTCAGGCAGTCAATCGGAAGAAATAGAGAGTTTACATGAATGGCAATGAACGCACATTCTATTCTAAATATTTATCTGATGATGCGATTCGAAATTTAAAATGAATCAAATGCACTTACATGTCTGTGCTCGCATTTACGATTTAAAATATTTCAACTAAGAAATCGTAGTCTTAACTAGGAATAGTCATGCTCAGGCTCTAAATTCACTTACGATTTCTTGTCACACGATTATTCAGTCGCATAATATAGAACACATGAGTTTAAATGTGAATTAAGGCACAACACCAAAAAATCCTACTAAACTGCGAATACTTTTTTCAGTCGCTGCGACAGAAAATGACAAGTGCGTTCCTAGCCTTATAGTTGTGATTTTCAATCGTTCGATTATTTTACGCAAGAAATGAGGAACTTGGTTTTAAATGTGATTGCACACATATGCAAATTCAAAATCGCAGCGATAAAAAAATGAAACCGGTTAGGCAAGAAACGCACTTGCGATTTTAATCACAAAAAATAAAACACATGAGCCACAACGTGAATGAACGCACATGCGACCAAGAAATTGTATTGAGTTGAGACTGTTTTTTTAGTCGCGGTGAGAGAAAATCGAAAGTGCATTTCCAGCCTTATTCTAGGAATGCACTTGCGATTTTCTGTCGCAGCACCTGAAAAAAGTGATAGCACCATTGTAGGATTTTTTGGTTCATTCACATTTAAACCAATGCATTCTATTCTCAGTGACAGAATGATCGCGTGACAAAAAATCGCAAGTGGGTTCCTAGCCTTATATTTTTTGAGATTATATAATCGCAAGACCTGCTTTTTTCAATCGCAATGACAGAAAATCACACGGTCGTTCCTAGGATTATTGTAAGTACGTGAGTGCATGGGAAGAATTTGTTGCGATTCCGATTTTTTAATCATACCGACTCAAAATCGCAAGTGTGATCTTAGCCTAGTCACCAAAAAATGCATTCTTCAGTACAAAATTTAATAATTAATCCTGACTTTCGCGGAGTCGACCTAAGTTTATTGATTTTTTTAATTTTTAAAGATGAACTAAAGGGTAAATTTATTTCTTAATTTATTTTTATTTTCACACAACACTGTATATTTTACCTCACAGTAGGACATTTTGTTTATTTGTTTATTTTTGCGGGTATAATAGAACAAACACATTTACACACACTGAATAGGACGAGTGCAATTACAAATTGATTGGGGATTTTAAGTCGCATCACTATTGTCTATGTATATTGCTATTCCACACCAACATACCACCACCTCTCGCCTGCTTGCGGGCAAAATTGAAATGAATAATTCATAGAAAAGCAAAGTTGCAAGAGGCAAGCTGAAGTGGCATGCTGGCTGATGATGGCTGGTAGCACAATATTGTGGAAGAAGATTACGCGCTCCGTTTGAAAATCTCAAAGTCAGAGGCAGCCAAGTAGTAAATTGTTTTCAGCAAGTAATTATTCAATAGTCGCCTTTTAACTTCTTCTTTCTTCTTCCCCTTGTCACGATAGAGTACATACTACATTACATACATACATATTACATAAAATATATAGTTTATTGCCTCATCGTCCAGCGAATTCATCTAATTTTGTAATTTATTCAAAGTGAAAAGTTTAGTTTTTGTCTTGGAGATGATTTATGTGGCGAAAACTATTCCACTATAGAAACTTGAAATGTTTCCATTCACAATTAAATGGGATATGTATACTTTACGGTATGTATGTATGTAAATGAATAGGATACAAGAAGAAATGAGGGTTGAGGAATAGGAATAAACTTTTGAAAAAAGTTTCCTGGTTTCAATATACCCGAAGGTCCTTGAATAAATCTTGAAATTTATTGGGTATGTATTCGATGGAAATCAATAGATTGGACGAAATTTCAGAGTTACTGATCGGAGTAATAAAACCCAGAATAATGGAGATAATGCAGATGAAGCGTAAAGAAGGCGGGTTAACATCTTATAATATGTGTCCATGAAACAAAATTCTAAAACACCGGAAATAGGATAAATAAATGGATTGGATAGATATTTATTTGCGCAATAAATCGTTAAAATTTACAAGATAGAAACATTTATTGTATTAAAGCTTATATTTAAGAACTTTAAAAAGGGTATGGGTTTATAAAAGAAATGACGATTCACATTAAAAACTGTTGAAACAAGATAAGCTGCCGAAAAAGTTGAACACTTCACTATAAACTTTGTCAATATGATAAGGTTTTTGTAATCAATCAATCAATTTGAAAATTAATAATTTTGTATTATTAAATGAAGAGCTAAAGTTATAACATCGTTTCTTTTAAATAAATTTATTTATTATTTTTACTATATAAAAGGACTTTCATTAAGAAAATCTCATCAGGTAATAAGCCCAGGCCCGTGTGAACTGCAATAGAAGAAAATGTCGTCAAATGAATTTAATGTCTCTATGGACAAGCTTTCTCTCTAAAAGTACTTGAGAGTGCTAGGGAAAATCCCTAGGCACACCTCCTCGTGGTAGAGGACGGGTAACACTAACGTGCAGGGGGACCGAATGGATGCCGGGATAAGCAGACAACCCAGCAATACTGGTCAGGGCACAAACTTGTCCTTGGGATGGTTAAAAGCCCCCTTAAGGCGGATGAACTGCAGATGGCGGTCAACGGCATGATAGTCTGGTGGCGGAGGAGCTTTTTTTGGTAAAAGGCCAACGGCAGCAGCAGGTAGCGTCTGTAACTCATATTGAGCGGCTACAAAAGGCGTCTGTTTTCCCAGAGTGGGCGGCCTCGAACAGTTATGTGTTTGACCATACAAAAGGCGGGTGTGCCTGCCAAATCTGAGCTTCTGTATGTTATTAATCCTATCTCGGAAAACACCATGGTGGAAGGATATATGCAAATACATGAATTATGACAACAAATGGAAATGAGTCCCCAAGAGGTAATCTTTTTATAGAAAATCCTTCTGTAGATTCGGTTGCAGTGAACCGCACATCGGATTTGGGGGTGCGGCATCTTTCATGTACGAGCGTCAATCAAGACGCCATAACAATAAATGAATCGTTGACAAATAGAAGAAGTCTTTCAAGAAGCGCAAATGTTATTTTTGGCTACGGCATACGTACGAAAATCGGAGCATGGAACTTTCGATCCTTGTACAGCGATGGTAGATACGAGCAGGTTGAGCGTGAAATGCTTCGCCTAAAGATCAATATCCTGGGCATCAGCGAAACTTAGTGGAGAGGAAGAGCTGAATACAGATCAGACACTGGACAGACGAGAATGCTGTATTCCGGGGAATATAGATAGTTACCATCCTCCTTTGGATATAGTTCTTGACTTGAGCAGTCATATTATAGAAAATAGCAAATGATCGCTCATATACTTTGGATTTCAGAAAGGCAAACTTTCGGTTGCTATCAGAAGAATTAGCTAGATCTGGTATTGATAGTATATCAGTATCTAGCAATATTGACGAAGCAGTTAATAACTTTGATACCATACTTAATAATTGCATAAATAATACTATCCCTATAAAAACACTAAAAAATACGAACTTTTGCCACTCATGGTATACGAAAGAGTTAAAGTCGCTCCGAAATAGAAGAAATATAGAGCATGGAAAATATATTTAAAAACTCTTTCTTCAGTTGACCACAACTCTAACATTACCCTTTTCGAAGAATTTAAATCTCTTTCAAAGTCTCTATACACCAATCATGTATACGAAATGGGAAGATTTCTTAAAGAAGACCCCAATGCATTTTGGAAGTTTGTAAATTCGAAGAAAAACTCAGATGGTTACCCGGCAAACTTCATATATGAAAATTATGTGTTGAAAGAAACCATCGATATTTGCAACGCATTTGCGAAAAACTTTCGTAACTCTTTTGTGGACACGCCTTTTGATATTGATGAAGATTATTTCAGAAATTTACACTCCTATGCCCAAACGAATTGCACCAATTTCGCTGTGCAACAGAGTACTGTTTTAAAACTTCTGTCATCGTTAAATGATGATTACTCATCTGGACCAGATGGAACTCCCCCAATATTATTAAAAAAGTGTAGACATATTCTAGCTGAACCTCTTCAATTTTTGTTTGAGCTTTCTATCAAATCAGACAAATTTCCTAGTTTATGGAAAACTTCATTCTTAACTCCAATTTTTAAAAAGGGTGATAAAACTGATATTTCTAATTTAAGGCCTATATCAAAACTGTCATGTATACCAAAGCTCTTTGAACAAGTTGTGTGTGAGACTTTAGCATTCCATACCAAGAATTTATTATGTGATCAACAGCATGGGTTTGTGAGAAGAAAACAGTAACAAACCTACTTAGGTTCTTGCATAAATGTTCTTATGCCTTAGAAAATGGAAGTGAAGT
The DNA here is from genome assembly GCA_963921185.1 of Dasysyrphus tricinctus. Taxonomy (NCBI): domain Eukaryota; kingdom Metazoa; phylum Arthropoda; class Insecta; order Diptera; family Syrphidae; genus Dasysyrphus; species Dasysyrphus tricinctus. The sequence continues at coordinate 82,021,392 of OY992531.1, forward strand.
TGATTGCATATACATTGATTTCTCTAAAGCGTTCGACCAACTTAGTCACAACATTATTATCTTCAAACTTAAAGCTTTTGGTTTTCTAACTTTCTTTAACACATGGATAAAGTCATATCTTGAAAATAGATCGTACCTAGTAAGATTTAGAAACTGCCTTTCAAATTCATTCTTTGTTCACTCCGGTGTGCCCCAGGGAAGTCATCTAGGCCCATTTTTATTTACCCTGGCTATAAATGATGTTGTTTCATGTATACGCTCTAGTGATATTCTTATATGTATTTGCTGATGATATGAAGATATTTAAGGCAATAAAAGCTAACCATGATCACGTTCTTCTGCAAGCCGATATTGACAGTTTTAATATTTGGTGTGGTAAGAACGGTCTTTCTCTTAACCCTATTAAATGCAAAACAATTACTTTCTCCAGAAAGCGAATTGCAAGTGCTTTTGATTATTTCATTTCGCAGCAAAAACTCTGTTGAGTCTTTAGTTTCATGGAGTTGGGTGTTTACTTTAGCTCAAATTTAGAATTCACTGAACACATTAATTACATCGTTAACAAAGCAAGCTCCATGCTTGGATTTAAAAAAACGTTGGGCTAAGGAATTAAGTGATCCATATGTTGCCCTTTCCTTATACAATTGTTATGTACGACCTCATCTATGTGTAGACTTGTAGAGTACGCCTCGCAAATATGGTCTCCCTTTTTTTTGCAGCTCACAAAATAAGGGTGCAATCAAGTGGCCTGCTACCTTCGCAGTGAAGTTTTGACCTAGCATACTTCACAGACGTGGCACTTGTACCTGATTTCAAAGGAGCTATTTGTCAATTGCAAGAATACAAATAATTGAAAATATTAAATATAAAAAAAACTACATTAATTTTGGTTGAATATAATACCTATTGCTGATGTCATTATTTTTCAAAAAGTTAACAATATTCTTCAAAGTTTGATTTGTATTTACTGTAACAATACCTACAAAATAAAACAATATAAAAAACATATTTCCTGGAAGATTTCATACTAAAGATAAAGTAGCAACAATCTAGGATTCAGTTTTCATAAAATAATAAAAAAAAGAAAGTTAGCCCCAATAAAAAATTGATGACTGAGACGTGCTCTATACCTTCAATAGCACTGTTTTTGTATAAATTATAGGAACATCTTGTTAAAATTTTCGATTTCAAAGTTTATATAGTTTCCTTTTCATTTATGCTAATGGCAATGAGGGCGAGTAAAGAGGGTCCAACAAACGGCATTGTCCAAATAGACTTGAAGAAAAAACGTTGCTTCCTTTTATTTAACTTTTGAACTTTTTTAAATATTTAATTCAATCAACATTTTCTATAATAAAAATCAATGTTCCTTTTTTTTTTAGTTTTTTTTTTTGTTCTTTTTGTTAACCAACCGAGTCCAAAGGAATATACTTATTTTTTTTTTATTTTCGTTTCTCATTAATATTTTGAACATTTAATTTTGTCGAACGCTGTTTTTCTCACTTCCACTATTATAACTTTAGTCTGCTTTTGCATATTTTATTTGTATTTTTTTTTTGTTTCAATAAAAAAGAAACTTTATATTATTTTCATGAAAGTATAGGAAAAAATAATAAAAGTTCAGAGTTTTGCTATGCTATGCAGAAAGAAAGGATATTCAATTTTAACTTTTTCCTTATCTCACATCGATGCCGGAAAGTTAAATTTACATAATACTTTCGGGTTCAAAATGAATGCTGCTGGCATAACAGAAATTTTTCCTTCCAACTGGCGGAAAAACGCTTAAGAGAAGGACAAGGATGCTTTTATTTTTCATTTTTATCCAGTGGATTTTTTTTAAGTATGTTCTATTAAAAAAATTTAAATGTAACGTTTTTTAAATTACCAAAAAAAAAAATGATTTTTCAACATTTTCAATTATCTGAAGTTAAAGGTCTTCTTTATTATTTCTTCTCAGACAAAACTTATCGGCTTAGGTAAATTATTGTGGTCCTTGAGACAGTATAAGCTTTACTTTGTTATGTTCCAAATTGTATATATAGGAGTAAATCCTCTCTCCAATTACAGCACATCTTTTGAAAAATCCATCAGCAATCCTCTTATACACGAATGAATAAGGTTCTTTTAAAATATATTTCAGTTCGTTGCTCGTTATCCTAATCGTCTTCAAGACACTCTCTAGTTCAATATTCACTTTCTGCTTATAAGAATTTTCCAACAGCTGCTGCAATCTTTGAAAAACATCTCTTCAAAGACATCAGTGTTGTTGTAGTTGTTTTTTTGTTTCTTTCGTTTCGTAAATCCTTTGGAATATCAACTTATATCTACGCTTCAGTAAATTTTCTTCGTTAACTATCTAAAGTGAAGTGAAATCAATTCACTTCTAAGCTCACTTCTAAGTGAATATCCGCTGCACTTGATGCATTTGAAAGAGTTGATGTTGATTCTCAAATACAGTGCTGTGTAGAAATTTGTTGTTCAAAGTTTTTTTTTAATTTTTAATTTTTGCGAGTGACTTATGGGAAATATCTTTATTGAGAAGGAGTATTATTATTTATAGGTTTTTTCGTATAAGAAAATCCACTTAAAAAAATAACACACATTTCTTTAAGTGGTTATCTAGTTTTATCCTTATTTTAGAATTGAGCTCTAGCTGACTCAGCGATGGTACAACTGGGCATCAGATACCAATGAAATATATTTTTTTTAAGTACAACTTGATGCTTGTCTAAAGTTAGACAAGGGTCATACAATTTTAAACAAGTACGTTATGAATTTTTTGGCACTTAACCTTTTAACCCATAAATACATATAGAAAGTTCATATCACTTGACTATAGCCCCACCTGTAAGATTCTAACAAAGCTATGAACCATCGTGTGGAGGTTAGGTTGGTATGGGGGATGGTACGGCAAGCCGTACTGCCAGTTTGTGAAGTGCTTTTTGCTTTCCAGCCGAGTTTATGCTCACCGGTCTCACCAGGGTAGTCCTGAAGAAAAGACGAAATTTCAGAGGAAAAGGTCTTAGAATTTTACTAAAAAATCTTTTTTGAAACAACTCATGTCATGACAAATATATTATTTGGTTGATGGCGACGGTATCTGTATGCTGGTATTCTGGTTAACACTGGCTATGAGTGGTGCACGCACGTTGGTCATTCGCTTTCAGGTACTGGGTGTTCTTGTATCGGAAAACTTGCTTTTTGTACTGTTCTTGTTCTTGAAACTGCGTCTGGAACAGTTGTTGATAATATAAACTAATCAGCAGGTACAACGACCCTCGTGGCACTAATCAGTAGGAGCTGAGCCCCTGGTGGCAATATTCAGCAAGTACAATGCACTTGGTAGCACTACTCAGCAAGTACAAATTCTTTGTTGGCATTCTTCAGTAGGTACAACGCCCTTTGTGACACTTATCGGCAAGTATAATGTCCCAAGTGCACTAATAGACAGGTACAACGCCCCTTTGGTGGCACTAATCAGCAAGCATAACATCCTTGGTGGCACAAATCGAAAAGTCCAACGCCCATGGTGGAACTATTCAGCGAGTACAACGCCCTTGGTGAAACTATTCAGCAGGAACTGCGCCCTGGTGGCACTATTCAGCAAGTACAATGCCCTTGATGGCACTATTCAGCAAGTCGAACACTCCTGGTGTCACTATTCAGCAAGTACAACGCCCTTGGTGGCACTATTCAGCAAGTACAACGCCCTTGGTGGCACTATTCAGCAAGTACAACACCCTTGATGGCACTATTCAGCAAGTAGAACGCCCCTGGTGTCACTATTCAGCAAGTACAACGCCCTTGGTGGCACTATTCAGCAAGTACAAAGCCCTTGTTGGCACTATTCAGCAAGTACAACGCCCCTGGTGGCAATATTCAGCAAGTACAACGCCCATGGTGGTATTATTCAGCAAGAACAACGCCCTTGGTGGCGATTATAATGATGGGATGAAAAAAGATGACATACAAAAATTATAACAACAAATTTTTACTAACTGACACGCCCACTTTTTCAAAAAAGTGATCTTTTCCACGAAATTGAATGTAACTTGTATGAGTTCTGTTTTTGGAAAATTTTAAAGATAATGTTCTTTTTAGTAACTCTCCCAAAAATGCCACGCCCACATTTTGTGGGTTTTTGACATTTTTGTTTGTTTTGAATTGCAGTTTAGGTTCGACAAAATCTGACCGACGCAAACGATTTTGTTGAAGTTTTCAAGGATTATAAAAGATTGAATGTATTATAAGAAATGGTCGCCAGTTTGCATACAATATAATTAATTTTTGGAAGCAATCGTTAAACTATTTTTGAAATATTTAATTTCCAGACTAAATTGTTAAAGATTTTTTAGCTAAAATTGTTTTACTTACTTTAGTTTGAATGATGAACTTTTGTTTGCACAGTACTGTACGTACATTCATACATATTTCCTTTCAAAGGTAATGTCACTTTACTTTGTAAAATTTCTAAACAGCAAATAAAATGCGATGTTACTGATTTTCTTTGTACGGATGTCATACAATTTGAATATTTTTCTTTTATTTTATTTTTTTGTATTCCACTTGATTGATAACAAATTTGAAATTTTGTGCATCATTTGACTTTACATACAAAGAAAAGAAAATGTCTCCGTTTTAAATTTAAGCTTCTTTATTTACTTGATACTTTTTATGTTCTTTTGTTTTTTATATATTTTTTCTCCTAAGAAGCTAAACAACCAACAACACAGTGAGTCCTTAACTTTACTTAAGATATTTGATATTTTCTTTTTTATATAAATATATATGTACATACACAAGTACATGTATCTGTTAAGCTAAGAGATTATTTTTTTTTTTATAGGTACACACGAATAAAATCCTTCGAGATTGAAGGATATTTCAATTCACATAAGAGAGTAGCAGACACTCTACAGTCTTCACAGAATACGAAGAAGTCTGATATGAATGGTATTTCGTCCTTGTTGTTTCATCATCAACCATTTGACTGATTTAAATTTCAAGATTTTGTAAGTTCTTTTTTTTTTGTATGTTTGTTATTGTTGTTTTTCGAATCTTTAATCAATTCGATGGAAGTTCAGACAACGCACTTGAGGAATTTATCATCATAAATTTTTATAGACAGTGTTGTTGAAATGTGAAGTAACACAAGAGGTATCTTATGTATAATTATTTTAGCTAATGATAAAAGTTGTGAATATTTATTGGAACGTACTAAAGTGTTTGTCTAGACATACACACTTTATAACCTTAAGGGCCAGTTTTTCAGTTTGGTGTTAACACTGAGTTAAACCCAGAGTTAGCTAATCCTGAAAATAAATTAAACCAACAATGTGCGACACTATATTCTACGCCTCTTAAGCATCGGAATAGAGATGGCGCCACAACGGGATTGCGCTGGTAATAGCTTTAAAAATCGAAATCGAGATGGCGCCACAGCTGAAAAGGCCCTCAATTCGGTCCCAGAGTTAACTCACCAAATAAGGTGAGTAAACTCGGAGTTAACTTAGGATTCCAACTGACTGAAAAACACGTTTCTGGAGTTAACTCAGGTTTAACCCCGAGACTAGGACGATCTCGCACTGAAAAACTGGCCTTAAGAGTACTTTTCAGTCAACTGAAACATTTTGACGATGTTCAAGGGAACTATATTTTCTTTCCCTATATTAATCTTAACGCTTGTAACAAAAAGATTCATGCTACTCCACTTCTTTTACATTGGTATTATCTTAATTGCCAGTGAGAATAGTACTTCACCACACACAATTCACACACACCATGTACACATGACGTCACAGCAAAATTAAAACATTATTAAGTGGGGTTTTGGTGTGTAAATGGAAATCCACACAAGTGCAGTGCAGGCTGCAAATTAATTAATTTATATTAAATAATTTTGAAGGAAAAACAACAACTTGTTAGTGTTACCACCAAGTAACGGGTTTTTCAACAGGGACGCTACAAAAGTACAGCGATAGGGACAGCAAACGACACCACATTTCTTGCCGCTCTTTTGACATTTTAAGGTTTGCCATTTCATGATGGAAAGATATACGAGCCAACAACGAGGCGAAATTTTTAAAATTTACTACCGAAATTCGGAGTCAGTGGCCTCAACGTTAAGAGCGCTACGTCCAATTTATGGTGAGGCTCATTTCTGGCTGAATGGCTTCGTCAATAAACAAAATATGCGGTATTGGTCAGGCAGCAATCCACACGTACTCCATGAGTCATCATTGCATTCAGAAAAAATTACGGTCATTGGGCCGTACTTCTTCCGTGATGATCAAGACCGGCACGTTACTGTGAATGGGGATCGCTACCGTTCAATGATAACCGAATATTTTTGGCCCCAATTGGATGATATGGACTTGGAGGACATGTGGTTCCAACAGGACGGCGGCGGCGCTACAAGCAACACAGTGAATGTCACAATCAATTTATTGGAAACCAAGTTTTATCGTGTTATCTCACGAAATGGTCAAGTCGCTTGGCCGCCTCGGTCGTGCGATTTGACACCGTTAGACTATTTCCTGTGGGGCTACGTCACTTCTATGGTCTATGCCAACAAGCCAGCGACGATTGATGAACTTCGTACGAATATCGAACGTGAAATTGCAGCAGTATCGGCCGATTTAAGCTTGAAAACCCTCGAAAATTGGGTTCAGCGTCGGGACTTCTGCAAGCGTGCCCGTGGTGGACATGCAAAAGAAATCAAGTTCCATACATAATAACGTCGAACGTACTTTCACAGGAATAAAGAATTTCATTGATATCCAAAACCGTTTTTGTTTTATTAAAAAAAGCTTTTGTAGCGCTCTTATTGAAAAACCCGATATATAGGCTGGAGTTATAGCCAGCCGGTTAACTTGGTGGTAACACACACAAGTTGTTGTTGTTCATTCAAAATTATTAAAACATTATTATTTTTTTGTTCATCACTTATATAATTCACATTCAGTCTGTACTGAAAATGTAACACGAAGAACTGCTCGGATGAACGATTCATCAGAAACTAGAATATAACCGATACAAGGTAGCAAGACTCGAATGCTGAAACGCTGTAAACCATTCCAGTACCAGAATTAACCGAAGTGCCAGTGAACCATAGAAATAGAATATATTGTGTATTATAAATATAAGAGTTGTTTTCAATAGAGATTTTGTAATAAGGTTCTAAGACCTTTTCCTCTGAAGTTTCGTGTTTTATTCCTGTTGAGACCGGCGAGCATAATCTCGGCTGGAAAACACACAACACACGCTTTGTTTTGGATGTGATCAAGTAGATTCAAGGAAGTTTGAGAGCTATTGCCTAGATGTGAGCGTTGTAATCGAGCTTTGAGCGGTTGTATACCTATGATTTTTATATTATGGCCAAATCAGTGTCAAAATTCACTTTGTAAGATTTATCCATCATCGTAATTTTAAATTTTATGAAAACAATTAAACTTGTAATTTTCAGTCGCTGCGACTAAAAAATCAGTTTTGGAAGAAATTATTGCCATGCACTCACTTGCGATTACCTGTCCCACTATTGTTTAATAGCAAAAAACACAACATACCACTTTTAAGCCTACGAACGCACTTGCGATTTTATTCGCACGATTATTTAGTTGCAAAAAATAGAACACATGAGCCATAACGTGAATGAACGCACATGCGACCAAGAAATTGCATTGAGTTGCGACCGTTTTTTTAGTCGCGGCGACAGAAAATGGAGAGTGCGTTTCGAGTTTAATGTGAATGCATGCATACACATACGTCAAAACCATCGCAACCATTAGAAATATAAATATATATTGTTGACGATATGCCTTGAAAACGACCTTATGATTTTTCTGTCATTGCGATTAATTAGATAAATTATAAAATAACTCACTTGCGTTTATCTATCGCACAATTATTTATAATCGCAAACAACTTCAACATGTCGAAAGTGCGTTATTATTATTATTTATAGAGTTTCATTTGATCTATTTTATTTTGTGACAGAAAATACCAAGACATAGAACTGGTTTAATTTTTCTAATCGCTGCGATTGTAATGACAATTTCTAGTTGTGAATACGATGTTTTAGTCGAATTTTTTTTTAAATCGTATCTGAATCATTTTAACTTTCAACAACAAAATTTTCGATTTCAAACCGTGATTTAAATGTTTTTTATTTCTTTGACAGAATAGTCATCATGCGATCGAAATCGAAAATGCACCATAGCCTCAAGCTGGCCATACACGACATATACAACGAGCAAAATGGTGGGGTGGATCCATTTGGATTTTCAGTCAATTTAAAATACAACCGAGTCAAATGGATCAGACGGCTCAGTCGTGTATGGCCAGCTTAAGTTTGGAACTGTAATGTCTATCGCGAAACTATACAGTCGTACAAAAAAATAGAACAACTTCAACGTGAATGAAAACACATGATTACAAAAAATCATGATGCTTATAATGCAAATATTTGTTTAATTTTTCTGGCGATATGATTGTCACAAGTTTAAACGAATTAAATGTACTAGCAGACTAGCAAGTTGCGATATTATTGCGACTAAAAATCGTAGTTGCAAAAAACCATGCACGCACATGTGGTTCTCAATCACACTGTAATTTATCCGCAAGAAATGAGACTTAGGCTAGGAACACACTTGAATTTTTTGTAGCAGTGATTACAAAAAGTTAGGTAGGATTTGTAGGTTCATGTGCATTCGTTCACATTTAAACATATTTGTTCTAACTTTTGCGCCTGTATAATCGTGTGCTAGAAAATCGCACACGTGTGTTCCTAGCCTAAGCGATCACTTTTTTAGTCACGGCGACTAAAAAAGTGACCACTTAGGCAGCTTAGGCTGGAAACGAGCTTGCGATTTTCTGTCGCCACGACTAAAAAAAGGTCGTAACCTAATACAATTTCTTGGTCGCTCACATTGTGGCACATGTGATCTATTTTTTGCGACTAAATAATCTTGCGACCAAAATCGCAAGTGCGTTCCTAGCCTTAGTAGGATTTTTTGCTTTCATGTGCGTTCATTCACATTTATACTGATGTGCTCTTTTTTTCGCGACTGAATAATCGCGCGACAGAAAATCGCAAGTGCATTCATAAGGCTATGTTCATACTTAAAATTTTACTCGCACGATTATTCAGTCATTTAAAAATAAAACACATGAGTGGGATGTGATCAAAATTTTTACTCGCAACGACAAAAAATCACAAGTACGGTTATAGCCTTGCGTTTTCAGTCGCACGGTTATTCCTGCAATGAAAAAACTTAAATGAAGTTATAACAGATCCATTATATTAGCTTTTACTGCATAACAGCCCTAAAAAATGTAGACATGTCTTAAATACATACACATACCTATGTATGTTGATCACATAACGTTCAGAACATTACTTAAAATGAAAAAAATAATTTAACTGTTTTGTCACATTTGAAAATTACAAAGAACCATCATAATTTCCTTCGTAAACTCAACCCTTACTTTCGGGCTCCAGTGTTGCGCTTTTATCTGTGTAAAGAAATTTCATTTTTAATATCTTACAACCATTCCATCATTTTTAAGATACACAAACTCACAGCACAGGTTTGCTATTTATTTTTGCACGGAATGGAAATTTATCTATGGAAATAAAAGAAGTGTAAAATAGGGGACTAAGACAAAAAAGAACAGAAAGGACATAGTAAAAATCCTTATTTTATGAAAATATGCCGTTGGGATAGGGGTAAGCCACCCCCCAACCATCCATGCAGGTTGGTGAATAAGCTGACAACTGAAGAGTCAACAAGCTCGTATCGTAAACCAGTTGCGCGTTACTCCTTTTAGTTCATACGTCGTCGGCGTCGATCGTAGATAACCCCCTAAGACAAAACATACATGGATGAAGGCAAACAACCTAACCTACATGACTGACAGAATTATGCATGTTCGACGAGTAGCTAGCACTGGCTTTGGAGTTAGAGTTAGTGTATTCCTTTTATATTCCCAAAACAGCTCCCTTGAACCTCATCCTTGTCTACTTTTTATGTTTTTGCTCCCCTCTTTTGAAGTTTCATTCATTTGCAACCTTTTGACTTTGCCAGGAAGCACAAATATACACGAACCGTCAAGAAGTCATAACAATTTTCCTTTTTGATGACTTCAGACTGTCACCGTGTCGTCATCGTTGTAATGTTGCCACGTCAGTGTCGATGTTGCCTTACCAAGGAGCAATCCCCCAATGGTTCTTTCTATCCGGCTGATGATGGGAGGCAAGGCATATAGTGATAGTCACAAGTTGCAAGTTGTTGTCTTTTGTTGAAAGGGGTGTAGAGGCGGAGAATATAGTATATCTTGATGATTTTTTCAAGGCACCAGAGCTTTGTCAATGAGAGGGTAAACAGGAGTTTTTATCCTGATGGAAAATATCGATCGATGGAAAACTAGTCCTAGTCCTAGCCATCAGCTGCCTTTGCCTTAAGGGGATTTATGTGGCAGCGTCTTTCGCTGCGTAGGAGAGGGTTGCTCTTGCTGCTGTTTTTGTTTCTTTTATGATTCGTATTTTCTTTTGTAATTTCCCCTGTTAGGTGCTTTGTTTTTTTGTTCCAAGAAAATACCTAAGTATATTCTGATGAAAGTGAAAATGTTTTATTTGAAATTTTGCACATTTTCACTTCTTATTAAGTTCATACTAAAAACGAACGAAGTGAAAGAACGTAGAAGTCAGAAGTGTATTGTTGTTTAACTTACATCTACTTCTATTGCGAGTTGAATTGTTTCAATTAAATTTTATTTAAAATGACAAAAAGAAAGGAAAGGAAGGATATGACAACGATGAAGATAATGATGATGGAATTTAATGTTGTCGATGGATGTTGTTCATTATTAGAGGATACTAAGTAATTGAAAGTGATTTTATTTTATTTTTGAAGGAGAAAAAAGGTTTACACAGAAATTGATTAAAATACAGGGAGAATATCTTTAATTTTGAAAAATTTCGTTAATGGCTGAAAGAATCTTGATAAAATAATTCTTTTAAGAAAATTTTTTTTTTTTTTTTTTTTTTTTTTTTTTTTTTTGACCGTGGGTAGGCGCAAAACCTGCATCAGGCTCTATGAGGACCGGAAAACGCGTGCTCATAGAAGTGTGAGATTCTTACTACACTAAAACCACCTCCACTTCCCGATTGCAACTAAGTTGAAACTTATCTAGCAATTTATTTTTAACGAAGTTAAGTAACGTGTTGCAGGTAACTTTCCGGTGAAAGTTTCTGCTTATTCCGCGATTTTAAAGCGGTTTTGTGTTCACCGCACCAAGTCGGAAGGTTTTGTTCTTTGCAGACGGCGTACTAAATTCGACTCGTCAAGAATGTCAATAATCGTTGGATTAGCGTGATCTAATAGCCGATTTCTATGTTTTCGCGCGAAACTCTTAATTTCATCTCGAACCGTAGGAATCCCGAGATCCCTGTGAAGATCTTCGTTTCTTATATACCATGGTGCATTTACAAATGACCTAAGCAATTTATTTTCAAACGTTTGTAATTTATTTAAATTTGTATCGCAGGTACAACCCCAGAGTTGTATACCGTAAGTCCAGACAGGTTTAAGTACCTGCCTGTATAAAATCAACTTATTATCAATACTAAGCTTGGAATATTTACCGAGTAGCCAGTTCATATCTCTTAATTTACTTTTTAATTCTTCGCATTTCTTTTTTACGTGCGGCTTCCATTTTAATTTCGCGTCTAGAGTCATTCCCAGATATTTTGCTTCATTCGCAAATGGTACACGACCGGTATTAAGAAAGACGGGCAATCTATTTATTTTTTTATACGTAAAGTCCACGTGGACTGACTTTTGTTCATTGAGCGCTATTCGCCATGTTTTTGTCCACTCATTAACATTATTAAGAGCATTTTGTAATTTAATCGTAGCTTCGTTAATCGTTTTGCCTACTGCTAGTATTGCAGTATCATCAGCAAACGTTGCTACGAAAGTGTCTTCTGTTTGAGGTATATCACGTGTAAATAGAAGGTACAGAACTGGACCTAAAACACTACCTTGTGGTACCCCAGCCACTATTTCTTTGAAATTAGAATATTCATTTCCGTGTCTTACACGAAAAAGTCTGTTTTCTAGATATTCGTTAAGAATTTTATAAAGTCCTTCAGGCAGAACTTGTCGTAATTTGAATTTGAGGCCTTCGTGCCACACCTTGTCAAACGCTTGCGACACATCCAAAAAGACCGTCGAACAGATTTTCTTTTCTTCAAGAGCTCTCTCAATTACGTCAGTTATTCTATGCACTTGATCAATTGTTGAATGCTTGCTTCTAAATCCGAACTGATGTTCAGGTATTAATCGTTTCTCTTCTATTATAGGCTGCAGGCGCAGGAGTAGTATTCTTTCAAAAACTTTCGATATTATTGGAAGAAGCGAAATCGGTCTGTAAGAATTCTTTTCGTGAGATGGTTTGCCAGGTTTCAAAACCATTATGACTTCCGCAACTTTCCATTGGCTTGGAACATATTCTAGCCTTAGAGCGGCATTTATTATATAAAGGAGGTTAATTAATCCTTTATTAGGAAGCATTTTTAATATTTCCGCTGTTATTAAGTCATACCCCGGAGCTTTATTAGACTTTAGCTTCTTTATTTCTCTGTTCAATTCAGCAAGCGTAGCATTTCTGGTTCTGTAATTTTCACTTGAGCTAAAACTCATATTAATATTTTCATTGAGTGCTTGCCCATCGGAAGGTTTAAATGTTTCTTCCAGGTAATCGGCGAATACTGCCGCTTTCTCTTTGTCACTTTTAGCCCATTCGTTTTGGCTTTTCTTAATCGGGGGAACTGGAAGCTTTGGTTTTTTCGTTGTTTTTATAGCTTTCCAAAGTGAGTAGTTGGATTCTTTCCCAGCTGACAAGCTTTCAAGGTAATTTTCAACTTCACGGTTTTTGAAATCTGATATCGCTGTTTTTAGCACATTACACAAGCGATTTAAATGAGCTTTGTGTTGAGGAGCACGGGTTCGCTGCCATTTCTTACGTGCTTTTCGTTTATCTTTTATTAAGTCTTTTATTTCCTGCGGATATTTTATATCTTTATAGCACGGGGTAACCCTTTGATAAGGTGTGTTATTCCACGCTGCCTTTTGTATTATATCAACAAAGGCATCTACTGCATCTTCAAGCTCAAGAGGCGTTTGTAATGATACCCTCAATTCAACGTTGTCCTCGATATCTTTCTTAAATCCTTCCCAGTTGGTTTTACCGTTTGTTAACCTGGGTGGTTTTTCAATTTTGACAAGGCTTTCGCTCATAGTGAGTATGACTGCAGAATGATCTGAGAAGAGATCATGGCCTTCTGAGATTTCAATACGGTTAGAGGGTATTCCTTTTACCATAAACAAATCGATTAAGTCAGGTATTTTTGACGGATCAGTTGGCCAGTAAGTTGGCTTTCCGGTCGAATGAAAATCGCAATTATTTTCCATTCCTGCCTCATATAGCATTCGACCCTTTTGAGATATGCATCTTGAAGCCCAAAAGGTGTGCTTCGCATTAAAGTCGCCACCAATAATTAAGTTTGGGCTTAGCGACTTTATCAATGTCGTAAATTCACTCTTATCGATTTTGCAACGCGGAGGGCAATATATCGGAGAGATATTGAGAAGAATGTTTTTAGTTCTAACCTGAACACTACTCAATTGCATCGATTCTACCTCTATTTTCAGGCCTATCGAGTGTTCAATGCACTCTTTTATATATAACGATGATCCACCCCTTGCTTTATTTGAAGGATGAACAGCGTGGTAGTCAAGAAACCCGTGGATTTTAAGATTTGATTCATTTTTGGCATGCGTTTCTGATATCAAACATATGTCGATATCATTTTCCTGCATATACGTCTCTAATTCTCCAAGTTTTTGCCATAATCCGTTGGCATTCCACGTAAGAATTTTAAACTTTTCCATCATAAATTTTTTGAGAGAGATTTGGGTCGAAAACTATTTTCGAGCTTACTTAACCTATCAAAGATAAGTTTATTTGTGTCACATTGTTCCTCAAGTTTTGACAGAATTATTGAAAATACTTTTGAAACCGGGTCGGTTTCAGTGTCGTTGTTTACGGGTATTTTTTTAGCCGCTATTTGGGCATATGTTTCTGCATTTCCTTGCTTTGATATATTCTCCGAAGGTATTGACACTGTTTTCTTTTCCTTACGGATAATAGGTTTTGGAGCTTTATTAGATTTGGAAGTCTTGGGAACTACGGTTTCTATTTGCCTTTGTGGGTTTCTTTGTGTTTTGGCTGATTTTGATCGCCGCTTTTGTAATTCTTTAGCTACTTCGCAGCCTCTATAGTTTGCCGGGTGATTTCCATTACAATTAATGCACGTCGGTGGACTTTCAATTTTTCCGATGCAGTCAACGGTTAAATGCTTTTCGGCGCATTTTACACACCTTGGCTCTTTTTTGCAATAAGTTTGGGTGTGATTGAATTCTTGACAGCGTTTACACTGAGGGACTAACCTTGTGCTCTTTCTTAGAGGTTCGATCTTAACTACGATGTTTAGAATTGTTTTGATTTTATAAATTTCATCTAGTTTTTCAGTCTTATCGAACGAAAGTATAAATAGTGGAAGACCACGCTGTACCACTTTTGTTTCACCCTCATTTGTCTGTTTCTCTCTTTTGACGATGTTAATTGCATCTAAGATTTTGAAGTTGCGCTCTTTTAGATCACTAATGATATCGTCTTTTGAACATGATGCGTGTAAGCCTCTCGCCACAACACGTAAGGGTCTTTCCGACTTATTTTCAAAGGTATACCACTCTACTTTTTCTTCGTTTAGTTTTCGCGACAGAAGGCGATAACTTTCGGGGTCTTTCACACATACTTTCCATTTGTTGTTATTGAGCGAAATAACTTTAAAAGCCGATGGTAGTAATGCCTTTAATATGGTTTGCAACTTGTTATACTCCTCAATACCGATAACATTTATCGGTGGCGGGGGCCGTTCCTTAACAGGTTTTTCTTTTACTGTCGCATGTTTTGGTGAAACTATTATTTCAAAAGACGAGGCTGCCTCAGGTGAAGAGCCAGCTTTACGCTTTTTACTTAATCTTTTCTTTGAGGACTTTTCCGTTTCACGTGCTAGCTCTTCTTCGTCTGTTTCATATCTAGAATTATTGACTTCTGGCAAGCTAGCTTTGGAGTTTATTTGAGAATTTTTGCCTTTCAACATCTCATTTTCTTTTCGAAGAAGATCGACTTCTTTCTTTAGCTCTTGATAAAGTTCCATTACTTCATCAAGTCTTCGTCGAAGTTCGTTATTATCTTTTTCAAGATTTTCTGTTTTATCTGAGTCTTTTTTGGCGCGCGCTGGCGTGACGGGTGGACTCTTTTGCCCGAATTTGGATGGTTTTATACTCGATTTAGATGGTGGTGATCGAGATACCCTTGCACTTTTAAGGAAGGGATTTATTTAATGCAATAATTGGCTCTCCCCAGAATCCATAGAGCCGACCTCCGAAGAGGGTGGATTTTCCAGTGAACCTGGACTGCCACCTGGGGTACTATATATTATTGTTTTGCTCATTGCATAGTTATGTATACATCAATCTCAGTATACGGAGTTTGGATTTTAGTCGCCTCTTACGACAGGCATGCCTACCTCGGGTATATTCTTGCCCCTTACCCGCAGGGGGTTAAGAAAATGCTAAATAATTGTTCTAATTGAATTTTACGCTTAGTACCTACTCACTTCATCATCAAGTCCTGTAACCCCGATTGGGGCATAGGGCGCTAACAAATCGTTTCCATCATTCACGGTCTGCAGCTAGATATTTAACTGTGGCCACGTCTTTCTCTGGGAGTCTTCTTCTGCTAGAACTGTTGATTTCCATGTAGTTCATGGTCTTCCAACCCGCCGTGCACCCTGAGGATTCCATTCAAAGGACTGCTTTGCAATTTCATCGTTTGGTTTCCTCAGTGTGTGTGACCAATCCATGGCATTACGCTTTCTTATGTCAACGTCCAGCCGCTGTTGATTTGTCCTGCGCCACAATTCTTCGTTTGATATAATTTGTGGCCAGCGAATGTTTAGAATATGGCGTAGACAGCGATTCACAAAAGCCTGCAATTTCTTCCAGATGGTAGTCGTGACTTTTCAGGTTTCGCAAGCATATAACAGCACGGATTTGATATTGGATTCGAAGAATCTCAACTAAGTGCGTAAGGAGATTTGACTGGATTTCCAAATTTGGGCTGCGCGATCTTTATTTATTCTACTTTGAACGTCCAGGTCAGTACCACCATTTGCTGAAACAATACTTCCAAGGTAGTTAAACTGTTCAACCTCTTCAACATAGCATCTACTGTAAAAAAATACGCTGATGTGTGGAACAGCATGTGAGCATTATTTTTGTCTTTTTGCTGTTTATTTTAGACCACTCGACTCTCCATTCACCTTCAGTGCTTGACACATCCCGTTCATCCCGCTGATGTTATTTTCCAAGAGACATTATATCATCTGCATAGTCTAAGTGACTAAGCCTTTCAAACAGTCTCCATTGAATACCCTGTCTCACAGCTGTTCCAACGCTGGCAGTCAAAACATCGTCTATCGCCAGTAGTAGAAAGAGAATTGGCGATAGAACATCTCCCTGTCTCACACCCTGCCACACTTCGAAAGAGTCGGATAGCTGCTCATTATAGGACTCTCTTATAATGGCAACAATTTTAGGGGGAATTCCCCTACCAAGAAGTGATCTCCATATACATTCATGGTTGACTCTGTCTAAGGCCTTCTCAAAATCCACGAACATGAGGTAAAGCGGTGATTGAAACTCCGCAGACTGCTCATGAACGATACGCAGAGTGTTGATATGGTCGACACACGACCACCCACTGCGGAAACCAACTTGATATCTCTTGAGTGTAGACTCGATTCTTACCTTTATCCGCTCCAGAATGATGGTTGCCAGTAGTTAATATTGGCTTTCCTGCTACCAGTTTTCTACACAAAAAAATAGCAGCGAACTCGTGCGCATGGTGGAAATGGAGAGCTGCATCATCAAACCGAAAGTTTGCAGGGTTCCTTCCTGTTGAAAATTCAGATGTCATGGTATATTTGTGTAACTTTTGGTGGTCGCTACCCAAACATGTTATAAATTGTAAAAAGGTTGACACAAATTATGAGCTTTTGTGTATACACAACCTTTTTACAATTTCTAACATGTTTGGGCACCGACCACAGGCACACCTACCACTTGAACGTGAGGAGATCACCGATTTTCTCATCAGTGATACCAAATAAACGAAGTGTACAAATAAAGACTTTTCTGATATTGGTCATTGAAAACAGTCGCTGGCTCCCAGACTGAATCGAGGTTTTGATAGAAAGGCGACGATATTTGGCAATTTTAGTGCCTCACTTTTGTGCATTGTGCAAAGCCTAAAAGACATTACTTGTAAATAAAAAAATGGTTCACAGTTTGTTGAACAGCAATATTTACTTTAATATCGAAGTGACTGCAAGCTGCAAGGAAAAACAACAAACGAAAAGTTTCCAGCCTTTGATTATAGAGCAAAATGTTCGGTAATGCGACTCCATACTTCTGGTTCTAAACTTTTGCTAAATTTCAAGCAATTCTTTTCTCCATTTCGCCACTGGTCACCCCCTGGTTTCAGTATAAATAAAACGAGACCTTATGGGAGCTTTTTCTTAAATTCTAAGGTAAGTCAGAGATTGGATTACCAGAACTTAACGACGGGCCAGCCCATAGAATGCGCCGCATGCCTTACCGCAGCAGATCCGTTGACGTTGCCGGGTATGGGTGACCCAATGGATACGTAGTATTGTATTAATGAATTGGGTTTTGTCTTTTTGAATTACTTTTTAGTCTTCTTAGTGAAATGCCACCAGGCATCACAAGCCATTCATTGACAACAGATTTAAACGAGTCAACAAAGCCAATAATAGGGTTTTTTTCTAGGCTCTGTGCAGAGCACAGCTCATGGAGCGTACCCAGACTAGCTCTGATTTAAAAAAGAAAAAAGAAGTTGAGTGCTCTCAGCTTAAAAAGAAACGCAGATCTTTTTTTGACAGCTCAGTGCTGTGCTCGGAGCTAAAAAAAAAACGCCCAATGAGCGAAACTATTATTAACAACAAATGTCAACTAATCGGCCGGAGAGAAAAATTAAAAGCTCAGCTACTTTTTGAGTCGCTTCCGGGGCGTGCGTTGCCTAGGGGTCGCTTCTCTTAAGAAAGTGTGTGTTTAATCGAGCTGTCAGTTGTATACGACAACGCAATGCATGTGATGGATTCTATGGGTTGGGGCCTTTAGTGAATATAAAAATTTCATGTTGTTAGACAACGGGAATAGAGGACTTTTTTCTGCGAGTCCGAACGCTTAGGATGTAAGGCAATTTTCATAGCGCTAGTTTTGCGGGCTAGTGACATCCCCTCTATTTTTTCCGTTGCACTTTTGTAAGTTTCAGTTTGAGTAATTTTTTTGTTGAAAATATGGAAAAAAGCAAACAAAACTTCATAAGTATGCACCTACTTTTAAATGCGTTTCAAGTTTTTTGAATAAAAAAGATCGTAAGCCAGAAACTGGGTTGCTATTGCTTCGTTTTTTTTTTTTTTACAAAGTTTCATATTTTTGGGTTATTTTCATCATATCGTCGTTATTCAGTGAAAACTCCCTAAGTCCATTTTTATAATATTATATTTTGAGACATTGGTACTTTTTATAGAGTTGTACTAACCAGAATTTGAAAATGTTTGATTTTGGTATTTTTTAAATTTATAAATAGACCAATATAAGATTTAGAGACCTTTTACAGAACTAAAATGTTTTTATTTTAATAAATATATCGTATTCACGAGAAGTTTCTCGGTTTCGAAAGGAATGGACTTAGGGAGTTTTGATAGAAAGACGACGATATATCATATTATAAAACGGCAAACACGAATTTCGTGGTACAATTATTACGATTATAATTGAAACGTCACCGACAAATTAGGTGACGTTTCGATTTTGTCCACCCACCAACCAACCCATTTTCCAGCACTGAGTGGAAAGAATATTGAAATGTCCGATAGCAGCGTTCAGTGCTGCAGAATAGTAGCTCAGTTCTTCTCGACGCTCAAGACTGCTTTTAAACGATGCAATTATTCTTGCGATTTTCACTTAATGTTGGAGTACATCCAAAAATTTTATGAAAATAACCTGGTTCACTTTGCTATCGAAAAATTGTATGCAAAACGTCAATGTTTGCTATAATTGGGTGTGTTTTTCCGTGCTCGAATGGGCTTGGACGAAAAAAACGACGTCGGGGCTAAGCTGTTTACAGCAACAGCAACAACAACTAACCCCAGAGAATTTTCGGGGCTTAACTTTAGCCAAGTGTTACCGGCACGATTTTCATACATGTTATCGATATTTTGTATCGATAGTTTGAATAGTAACTCCATGTTTTTTCTGTGATGGCGTCGGCGTCGGTAATCCCCGGTGTCGTTTTTTCCACCGATTTCATCCATGCTTGCAAAAAAGCTATAAGTTGTCAATTCGCTTATAACTAAAACGTTTGTTGTGTTATTCACATCGGTAACACAGTTTTTCTCCGCATTTAAGCTAAGCGCTGATAATTCTCTTCGATTAAATTAGCCCGAAGAGGTTCTCCTCTACCTGCATGAATGACTTTGTAATCGATAAATCACATGCAAATACCACTTCTCTTGCTTCAGCTTAGCCCCAATTTTATGCAAACGTCAATTTTGCTACGAGCTTTAAACGCATTGAAAAGTAATGGCTGATTTACAATGCCGCGTTGGGCGTTGCGTTGAAAGACTTGCCTGTCAACGCAAAAGTTCAGGCATAGGAGTATCTGTTTAGTGTTTACAATGACGCGTTGAGCATTATGTTACGATTTTGCATCCATTAGTAGGTACACAAACCAACGTAACGTAAGCGGCTGCAACGCGAAAGTAGAAATTATTCAAGTTTTGCGTGCGTTGTGACATTTCGATTTCAATTTAGGTATGTGGCCATGTTGTGTTGAAAAAAGTTTGAATTTTTTTGCTCGATTTATCTTGACGCGGCCGTAGCGCTTGTTAAATGTAACATACGCATCGCGAACCCGAACGCGTCATTGTAAATCAGCCATAAACATTGAGGGTCTACTACACACCGATAATACAGTTTTTATCCGCTTTTAAGTTAAGTGCGGAGATTTCTATGCATTTCGCTTAACATGCCGGCTCCAAGGGTCACCCAATTGCCTTAAAATCACCTTTTTCTGGAACAGTAAAAAATCATCAAAAATTTGTGATTTCTAAGTTTTTTT
This sequence comes from Dasysyrphus tricinctus, assembly GCA_963921185.1. NCBI lineage: Eukaryota > Metazoa > Arthropoda > Insecta > Diptera > Syrphidae > Dasysyrphus > Dasysyrphus tricinctus. The sequence continues at coordinate 82,041,729 of OY992531.1, forward strand.
AATCCATCGACATCGTAGCCATCCGTCAATGGAAATTGACAGTTGATGGCTTTAAATATGGGGGACAAACTATACTTCGATCCAAATGTCACCCAATCACCTTTTTCTGGAGCAGTAAAAAATCATCAAAAATTTGTGATTTTTCAGAGGTTTTTTAATCCATTGACATCGTAGCCATCCGTAAATGAAATTTGACTGTTGATGTCTTGATGGATAAGGGTCGAACTATATTTTCGCATAGAAAGTGTAATACGATCAAAATGTCAACCAATTGACATAAATTCACCTTTCTCCGCAGCAGTAAAAACTGAAAATTTCATATTTTTTTTGAGCTTTTTTTAATCAATCCAAATTGTATTGTTTTTAAATTTGGATTAAATTGGATCGATTGATTGAAATAATCGAATCATTTGGGTTGGCTACGAAATCTCGCAAATATTAATCTCGGATTCGAAATCTCGCATAACGAAATCTCGCAATTACAAAATCTCGCTTTTCATAATCCCGCAATAACGAAATCCCGCAAACTAAAATCTCGCATATCAAATCTCGCAAAATTGAATTGCATTGCAATAAATACATTTTTTTTAAATCAAAATCTCGCAAATTCAAATCTCGCGCGAGATTACAATTTGCGAGATTTTGATTTAAAAAATGTATTTATTGCAATGCAATTTAATTGCATCGGAGGAGATGGTATATCCAGTTGTAAAGTTTCATGTGCAAATTGCATTAATCGTATTTGACCTTGAACTAGAAGATACTTTTAGTTCCATTATAAACGCGTAAAAGACAACCAAAATGGTTATTAACAGTAATAAAGGATGTACAAATTTTTTGTTGACTGGTATAGTTATTAGTTGGAAAGAAAAATTATGCAAAGTGCTCTTGGGTAGGTATGTTCGATTCGATTCGATGATTCGTTGCTGTGAAATTTGAAGTTGCGAGATTTTGATTTGCGAGATTTTAAATTGCGAGATTTTGGTTGAAATTTGCGAGATTTTTAGGTTCGAGATGTAAATGCGAGATTGTAAAAAGCGAGATTTTTAATTGCGAGATTATGAAAAACTTGCGAGATTTCGTTATTCGAGATTTAAAAAAAAAGCGGGATTTCGTTATTCGAGATTTTGGTTTGCGGGATATCGTAGCGCTCCCGAATCATTTTGGTGATCGATTCTTGAACGATTTTCTAGAACTTTGCCAACTGGTCGATAGTGACGTGCTAGTTTTCTTAATTACTCGACAAGTACTTCTTAGTAATTAAGGGAAAAACGCTTTTTCAAATTTTTCAAATACTCTATAGAACTGTTTTTGAAACCTTCGTTCAGTTTCATACAAAAAAACAAAAACTTCTAAGCGATTTTGATTAAATTTCGTAACTGTAATGCTTCAAGTAATATTTTCTTAATTTAGCTATTGATTTGAAATCCATTATAACTAGTATCTATACCTAATATTTTCACACCTAAGCCATTTTTAATCTCTGAGCCAAAAAAGCCAGCTCATAGGATCCAGTGAGGGTTATATTTTATCAGTTGCTATTCGCGAAACTTTACGTCATTTAACGAATAAAATGTCAATACCTACAAACTGTAAAAGAATAAGTAAAAGTTTTATTTTCCACGTTCAATTTTTTTTTTAAATTAATGGTACCTCTCTGCCAGGCAATAGGTAGGAGGTACATACTTTCCTTAACAAGAAAAAACTCAAAACAAAAATTAAACGATTTGAATAATGTATATTTAAATAACAACTTTTGTATGCCATTTTATTATATCCTTTGGTTTGGTGATTACTCATCCTTCTGATTCAAAAAAGGCGTAACATATTCATGTATATAAATACGTAGGTATACTGGTACCCCTTCTGTTCCGACAAAGCATTTTATTATTAAAATCGAATTGCACCTTACGGGGCCAAATATCTCACAGAAATTTATAAGCTAAAGGTACACTGGCCCCACTTCACCACACATATTACCACCGTTTTTGGATCTAAATCACCTAATTTCCATAACAATCTCATCAACATAATGGGGTAATAAAAATCGCCCTCAAAACTTACGATATCATGTAAGACACACATTCACACCAGTCCAAAACAAGGATATACTAAACTCATGTATTCAAACTATTCCTTTCTTCCGTCTGTCGGCTTCGTCGTCGTCGTCGTCCGTGTGTCCGTTCGTCCTGATGATGGTAAAGGAGTCGAGAGAATGGAAAATGAATTCATGCAAAATTTCTCGTAAAACTATGATGACTGAGGTAAATAATAGAAGAAGGAGTTTCTAGAGAATTTTTGGTCGCGTGAAGCGTCTACTTGTCGAGGATACACCGACAGACATATCCTGTGCCTGTGGTCTTAGTCTGGTCTGGTCATGCTATTCAAGCTTCTATATAGCATTAACTCCTTCTATTTGTAACGGGTGATTTTTTAAGAGGTTTAGAACTTTTTAAAAAAAAAAACACAAAAAATTCGAAAAAATTAATGAAATATTTATTTGAATCGATAGTTTGAACCTTGCAATTTAATGTTTAAAGATAATTTCATGCAAATGTTGACCGCGGCTGCGTCTCAGGTAGCCCATCCGCTGAGTCCAATTTTGGCATACTCTTTCACACATATCGGCCGGTATCTCACGAATGAATGCATGGATGTTGGCTTCCAGTGCGTCAATCGAAGCAGGCTTGTCCCTATAGACATTAGCCTTGACATACCCCCACAAAAAATAATCTAATGGTGTCAAATCGCACGATCTAGGCGGCCAATTGACCGGCCCGAAACGTGAAATTAACTGTTCACCAAACTCGCCTCGCAATTGCGCCATTGTTTCGCGTGCTGTGTGGCATGTGGCACCGTCTTGTTGAAACCACATATCATGCAAGTCAAGAACTTCCATTTCGGGCAAAAAAAAGTTTGTTATCATCGCTCGGTAGCGTTCACCATTGACAGTAACGCTGCGATTCGCATCATCTTTGAAGAAATATGGCCCAATAATGCCGCCGGCCCATAAACCGCACCAAACAGTGGCTTTTTCGGGATGCATTGGTAGCTGTTGCAATGCTTCTGGCTGATCTTCACTCCAAATGCGGCAGTTATGCTTATTTACATACCCATTCAACCAAAAATGAGCCTCATCGCTGAGCACAATTTTTCGATAAAAAAGCGGATCCTCGAAGCACGAATTTTGATAGTAAAATTCAATAATTTGCAAGCGTTGTTCATTTGTAAGACGATCCATGGTTAAATTGCAAACCAAACTGAAGCTGTTTGACAGTGACACAAGGTACTAAACACACGTCAGCTGTCAAAACCAGTGTTGCCAAAACCAAACCAGCTAAAAAATCACCCTTTATATGACGACGACCAACGTCGTCATCGTCGTCGGTCGTCGTCTTCCTTTGGAGAGCAATAAATAATGGCTCAGTGTATACGACACATCAACGGGCAATAAATTTTCATATAGAGATCGTTTTGCATATACGATGATTGAGTACCGCATGCATGGTTGGGCCAAGACCAAGACTGGCTTGATGTACTTGGTTGCCTTGGCACTGGCTTTTCAAAAGGGTAGCTGGCCATGAAAATCATTTCAAGTAAATCATGATTGTAAGCTTGCTGATGTCAGCACATGTATATGTGATGTACATCGTGGTGCATGTGTGGCATCAAGAACACCTGAGTACAAAGATATAAAACATACCTAGACTTTTTTTTTTGAGGAAAGAACAATGTCCTTGTTATTTCTGTCCTCCTCTAATTGAGTCAAAGTTATCTTATGGTTACCAATTTTGATTTTTTTGATTTAACCCTTGACTAAAATTTAAAAATTGACCCAAGGTATGGCCTTTGTGTACATTCAAAATATACCTCAACCTTAAAAGACCACTTTTCACTATAATAATTTCCGATCGATTTGTGTTCCGTTTGAGTTTTGAGTGTGATTTAGGTCTCAAAATATGTTTTGGAACTTATGTCGCTCCAAAGATTTTTTTCTTAAATGGGAACAACTTCAGAATTCATGAGTGTCAAGTTAGCAAAGCAACTTTGACGAATGGAAAAATGGTTAGATGGATAATTTGCCGTTAATGTGTCGTTAATTAGTTAGATAGATAGATAGATAGATACATTTCTTTATTTCTCAAAAAAATAATAACAAATTATTTCATATAATACAATAAAAATAAAAGAGAAATATAGTAGAAGCATTTAGAATTTTAAAAAAAAATTGTTTTAAATGCCCCTTCATATTCAAAAATTCAATTTAATTTAACATTGGGTGGGGTGACCCTTCAAAAATAAAGATTAAAGTTAAAAAAGAAAGTTCATACAATGAATATAAGTAATTGAAATTAGAAAAATTCAAACGATATGCGATATTTAAGTAAATAACATTACACAAATGATTCAATACAAGCATGATCAAAGCTTAACAACCATAATTTTAAATCTTTCAAAAATTTAGATGGTGATAATTCTGATCTGAGATTAAGCGGTAGTTTATTAAAAAGTCTACAAGAAATTATATTATAAAACCTACGAAAAGCAGTGGTGCGCGAGCGAGGAATGTTAACCAAAAATGAGTGAACTCCACGCATGTTATAATTTTCAATAACTCTTAAATTTCTGTGACCAGATCTCAAAAAGAATGTTTTTAATACCTTAAAACAGTACAGGTGACGTAATGGAAGAATTTTCAAACTCGCGAATAATGGAAAACTATGATCCATACGTGATTTTCTTAATATTTTTCTAATTATAAGTTTTTGTAATATTAGAAGTGGTTGAATTTTGTTAAAATTAGTTCCTCCCCAGCAAGTTATTCCGTATTGCATCTTAGAATGAAAAATTCCGTAATATATCGTTTTTAAAAGGTCATTACTACAAACAGAGCGCAAATAAAAAAAGTGCCTGAGAATGGAACGAAAGTATCGTCTCAACTTTTCAGTATGGCCAGAGAAACTCATTTTTGAATCCAAAGTTATACCTAAATATTGGAACTCATCTACCTTTTCAATTTGAAAACAATTCTCACTACATGGTAGATTATTGTTAAAAGTATTCCTTGCTAGTTCAGATTCACATTTACAGTAACATAGTTTAAAACGTTCACATTCCGGAGAGTGGTAAAAAACATCTAAATCAAGGTTATGGACATTCGATAAATTAAACAACATAAGTTTTGTTTTAGAGCTGATAACAAGTTCATGTCTAGCAAACCAGACACGAAGAATACTTAAATCCTCGTTTATATTGGCTGTTAAGTCTAAAACACTTTGTGTCCCATACGCGAATCCGATATCATCAGCGAATGCTGTCAACACACCCTTGAAAGGCAACTCAAACAGTGAATTAATATAGATTAGAAACAGTAAGGGTCCAATTACCGATCCTTGGGGTACACCCATATATGTATATTCCTCACTGCTTCTAATCTTATTAATTTTAACCTTCTGAGATCGTTTATTAAGATATGACGTAAACCACAAAAGTATGGAACCCCTAAAACCTGCACACTCTAGCTTTTTTAATAGAATTTTGTGGTTAACCATATCAAATGCTTTTGTTATGTCAACAAATAAACCTCCTGTGTATTTTTTATCATCTAAGCTTTTAAAAATGTTTGAGCAAAAATCCAAGAGTGCATCTTCCGTTGATTTTCTTTCACGAAAACCAAACTGCGATGGAGCAAAGAAATTTTTACTATTAAGAAATTTCACGGTCCTTATCTTAATAAGTTTTTCAAAAACCTTACTTACTGACGGTAGCAGCGAAATTGGTCGATAATTATTTAACTTATCCTTACCACCTTTTTTATAAAGTGGTACGACATCAGCACATTTCATCGCATCTGGAAATACACCAGATATTACGCTATTATTGAATATATGTGCTAGGATGTCAACAACAGACCATTTAATATCTTTTAATAGAAGGTTAGAAATGTCATCATATCCACAGCTATTAGTATTTTTAAGATTATTTATAGTTTTAGAAACTTCTAGTGCTGTGATTGGTTCAAAGAAAAAACTATGACAACAGTGCTCGCTACGATGACAGTTCAGACAGGAATGTGATCTAACATTTAGAGGAGTGTCTTGTGCTATATTAACAAAATACTTGTTAAACTCATTGGCTACTTCATGTTCATTATTGTAGATAATATTATTAATGCACAGCTCAATGGGTTTTTTTTCTGTAGTAGCTTTGTTAAAAATACTATTTACTATTTGCCATTCACGTCTAGAATTACCTTTAATTTCGTTAAATTGATTGTTGTAGTATGCATCTCTACATAATGGAATTTCCTTTTTAAGTTCAGAAGATAGTTTTTTGTACCTCATTTTCAATTTTATATTAAATTTATGCTTGGAACATTTCACCCTGAGTTTGTTCTTAGTTTTGATCCTCTTTAGTAAACTTGTGGTAATCCAGGGTTTTAATCTTTTGTTTTTCTTTTTATAAGTTGAGAAATAAGTACAATTTTCCATTTTTCGTTTTATAATTTCAACAAAAAGATCGTACGATTTGGATACATCACTTTCAATATAAACTAATTCCCAAGATTCAAATAAAAGCAAATTATTTAATTTAGTTCGATCAAGTTTAGGTATTACAACAGTAATATTATCTTTATCATACTTCTTACATTTAATTTTATTTAAAGTTTCAAGAAGTACACCGGTCATTGAATGATCGGTGATTTGAAAATCGAAAACACATTTTTCTAAGCACGTATAGTCTTTATTTGTGACGCGACAAAAAATATGATCGAGACACTTCCCTGATATTAATCGAGTTGGCTCATTAATCAAAGAAACTAGCCCATATAAAGCTATTAAATCCAAAAATGAAGAGATTGTATCGTTTTTTTCCAAAATATCAATATTAAAATCACCCAGGATCAACAAATTTTTAGAGTTTTCACATTCTAACAACCTTGAAAATTCCTCATAAAACACCGAAAATGCATATTTATGAAATCTATAAACGCATATAACGACAAAAACTTCGCGATTTATATTAAAAGAAATTTTTATAACATCAGCACTCACCAAATGAATAGCTGAGTAATCATAGCAAATATCATTCCTTATAAAGCACCCAACACCACCAGCAGCGTAAGTTTCATTAGTATTAGCTACAAAATCATATCCAGGCAAAGAGTAATCACCATCTTCAAAATTATAAATCCAAATTTCAGAAACAAGAATCAAATCAGGCATGCAAAGAAAAGAATCTAAATGTGTAATGAGAGCAGAAAAGTTTTCTCTTAAGCTTCTGACATTTTGGTGTACAAAAAAAAGTTTGTTATCACAATATAATTCATTTAAAAATACATTTTCACCATTAGAATAGTTATTAAAAGTTAAGGTAGGAACATCATTATCAATATCTATAAGATTATCAAAATTCATTTAAAAAAAAATAGAGTTTTATATTTTTAATAGGTCTTCAAACGACCTAATCACAATGATGTTGCTACCTTCCTCTTTTCTCATTAGTACTTTATTATTTGAATACCAAACAAATTTAAAATTTTTTTCCTTCCTCGCCCCTTTCGCTCGCATAAGAAGTGCCTGGGTGTATTTGGTCAAGGCATCGTTGATGTAAACATTTCCTTTGCTGCCGCCAAGAACGCAAGAGTTGATGTTTTCTTTCTTCGTTTTCTTTTCCCTCATTATTCGTTGCTTGACTGCGAAGTCCACAAAGCTGATACAAATGATAGACTTGCATGCGGTGGAAGTGGGTTCTTCATTATTATTGTTGTTGTTGTTGCTTTTCACTTGTTTGACAAAGCATTTATCAATATCTTTGTCGTCTACGTTTAACGACATAGCAGAGCGAAAAATTTGAAGTGCCATACTTTGTGCATTGGTGTCATTGACTTCAGGGACTCCAGTTATTTCGATGCATTTCTTTTTTTGATACTGGTTCTGCCAATTCAATTTACTCTCTAGAGTGTTCAATTTGGATTTTAGATCAGCATTTTCTTTTCGTAGATCAATCACAGTTTGGAGGTATTCTTTCTGTAGGATTTCCATATTTAAAAGTTTTTGATAAACCATCTGCAATGTCGGTTCAGCTTCAGTGGAAAGAGATGTTTTGGGAGTGCTTAAATCGCTTGAAGTTGTATTAGTTGGTGGGTTTGTAATTGCTTCAAGTGGTTGTATTGGCACTGGCTCGGGATTGCGAACACTGCGACGTTTTAGGGCTGTGCACCTTTCACATTGATATGATTTCTTATTTACTTTCATAAACTCAATGTCTTCATGTCTAAGGTTCACGCAGTTATTGTGAAAAAAACACTTGCAGTCACCACATGCCACTTTGAATTTAAAAACTCTATCAATTTTCTCTTTGCACACCGAACAATTCATTTTTCTTTTTTTTTTTGTTTGTTTTTTCTTTCTTTCTTTTGACTTTAACAAGAAGGTTTCTTTCAGATGAGATGTGCACCCCACAACACACTGAACTGAACTGTGACAATTTCGAATTTGTCGTTCTATGTTTTCTATGTTTTTTTCTTTTGAAAAGTTGTAAAAACTTCTAAAATTTAATATTTTAATGTTTAATAATTTTCCGTTAACTAGTCGTTAATTAGTTGTGAAAAAATCAATTTTTTCGTGCGATGTTTTCTATGTAATTTTGGGTTATTTGTTTTCGATGAGTGTCAAGTTAGCAAAGCAACTCTCGCGGATCGAAAAATATATGTCAAATTTGTCGTTCTATGTTTTATATGTTTTTTCTTTTGAAAAGTTGGAAAAACTTCTAAATTTTGATATTTTAATGTTTGATAATTTTCCGTTAATTAGTTGTGAAAAAATCAATTTTGTCGTGCGTTGTTTTCTATGTGTTTTTGGGTTATTTGTTGAGTGTCAAGTTAGTAAAGCAATTCTCACGTATCGAAAAATGTATGGATGCATAATTTGTAGCTAATTAGTCGTTAATTAGTTGTGACAATTTCAAATTTGTCGTTCAATGTTTTCGATGTTTTTTGGGTGCATTACTAACTTGACATAATTCGAAAAGTGGTAAAAACTTTTCATACTAAATGTCTTATAGCTTGATAATTTGCCGTTAGGAAGTCTCTAATTAGTTGTGAAAAATTGAATTCAATCGTGCAATGTTTTCTGTGTCTTTTTGGGTCCTTTACTGGCTTAATGATTTGTCGTTAACTAGACTTAAACTAGTTGTGACAGTTTTAAATTTGTCGTGCAAATGTTTTCTACGTTTTTTGGGTTCCTTGCTAACTTGACATCGAGTTAGCATAGCACCACTTCGAAAAGGGGTAAAAACTGTTTAAGACCAAATGGTTTATATATTCAATGGTTAATTAGTCATTAATAAGTTTTGGCAATTTGAAGTTTACGTTCTATGTGTTCTACGTTTTTTTTTCAAGAATTATTTACTGAGCACTTCTAAAACCTAACATTTTATTGCTTAATAATTCGCCATTAATTAGTTGTTAATGAGTTGTTAGAAATTCAATTTTTTCGTGCGATGTTTTCTATGTTTCTGGTTTTATTTCCCTAAATTCATATATAATCAGCAAAGAGCTCCAGAAAAGTTCTTAGCACCTATGTATTATATTGAAATTTTAATTGATTAATAATTTTTCTTCAATTAGCCATTGATTGTATGTGATAATTTTAAAATTTTCGTGATTGTTTTCTATGTTTTTGTTTTAATTCTTTAATTCATAATGAAATAACGTTCAAAAAGAGTTTAAAATTGATTATATTGAACTATTTATTGCTTTATTACGTTTTCAGTGGATCCAATGAGGTAATTTTGTAGAAAAATACATAGGAAACATCGCACGAAAAGATTTAATTTGTCACAACTAATTAACGACTAATTTGTGGCAAAAGTTTTAACGATTTTTTGAAAAAAAAAAATATAAAAAAATAGAACGAAAAATTCGAAATTGCCAAAACTTATTTATGACTAATTAACCATTAATTATTTATCCAAAAACCATTCAGTCTTAACATTTTTTATCCCTTTTCAAGGTGGTGCTATGCTTACTCGATGTCAAGTTAGCAAGGAACCAAAAAACGTAGAAAATATTACACAAAAACTTCGAAAGTGTCACAACTAATTTAAGACTAGTTAACGACAAATTATTAAGCCATAAACGATTCGATATTAGGAGTTTTTACTTGACATTCATTGAAAATAAATAACCCGAAAACACATAGAAAACATCGCATGACAAAATTGATTTTTTCACAACTAATTAACTTAAAGTTACTAAGCACTAAAATATTAAATTTTAGAAGTTTTTACCACTCTTAAAAACAAAAAACATAGAAAACATAGAACGATAAATTCAAATTAAGAATTCACAAACAAACATGGAATAATTGGTCAAAACATTCTTATTGGAAGCAGGTATATACAGAGGAAACAGCTTTTTCGGATCAATTTTTGAACCCCCCTTTTCCGCTATTTGAATTTTTCGCCAAAAACCAGAAAAAGTTTTATCACAAACTTTTAGGGCACCGCAGAGGTATGTACGTCCGAAGACAAGCAGGAAACCATTCTAGAAAAGCTAAGCCCAAGATTCAAAATTTTTGCTGTAGGGAATCACATAAAAATTCTGTGTACCAAATCTGAAAGAAATTGGTTCACCCATTACGGTTCTAACTCGATGTATTGTGGACAAACAGACGCACAAACGAACCAGACGCAAGGACGCATGAACGCACAGAACGACGAACAGTATGACGAAAGCTGTTTTTTAAAAAAACCGGTACTAGTCCTAAACTTAGTACTGAAATCGGTATCTCTCACATCTCATTTATTCACCATTGTGTTTATGAAGAACTTGTTAGGATCTATTCCAGTTCGAAGTGTTACCAGTAACAGTTTAACAACTCCCAACTAAGTGGCAACCATGAACCAAACTTAGCGCCGTCATTGCTGGTGTTAACTTCCTGCTAATTCAACTGCTACCACGCCATCTGACATCTGATTTTTACCATCAAATGCAAGAAGATACACATATTGAGTAACCTCAAAGATAATCATTAGACTTGTAGATACTTTAAGAGAGGTGCGCTGTGCGCACTCAAGAGATCCGTGTTGATACATCATCGAACGATCTGCGTCGTTTGTATAATTTGTGCAACACACTATGAGGATCACCAGCTTCTCCACCAGAGAGTAGATCTTGTTGGTATCATCGGAACCACCTTCATTTTAAGGCCGAGGTTACATTGACATATAGTCGGTTGGTTGGTTGGTTCTTGGTTTCAACTTGTATCTCGACAGTTTGCATCCGTGGTGTACGATGATTCAGTGAACTGAAAGTCTTGCTCGTTTACAACTCTGCGGTGAATTAATTTAAATAAATGAAGGCGCGCGATGCCTGCCAACGATAACTGGCGACAAAAATAAATTTTTTTTTTACATCCGATATTTGAGGTAGGAGCAGGGTATTTGTTGCACCGCACCGGGTAGTTTTGCTTTTACAAAGTATACACATACTCTGTTTCCTGGCATCGAATGGTGTCAAAAACATGACGTGTAATGTGGGTAAGTGTGGTTTTTATGATACACGATACTCGGAGTCAGTATACAGTTGGTGGCTGCTAGAACGTTAGCAATAGGGCTACCACTATCGGCCGTGGGCTGTTGTTGCAAGTTCACGTACGTATATCTAGTCTATAAGTATATGGAAGTTGCAATAAGCTGGTGGCAACGATGAATGATGATGCGATGGTCCCTCTCTCTATAGATTCCAGGATGCTATAGTGCGATTGTGCGAATGTGGGATTGTGGTAATGAGAAATTCATATTTTTCAATAATAATGTTCGAGGTGTTTAATTATAAATTTATGACAACATACAGCTTTAGATATTTATCAGTCCGTTTGACTGACAGTGAAGTAGGGTATATTCTCATCTATCATTTAAATTAACTATAGTTATACTTTGAAAAATAATAGAATTGTGTATGTTTACAAGTTTGGAATCTTGCTGTTAAAATATAAAGTCAAGAACCTATGCTTACAAAAAAGTCTTAGGAACTTCGATAAAATAATTTCAATAAACTTATTTTCATTATCGACGCGTGCACTGGAGGAGTTTTGACTACTCTCAAATGATTGAAAAAATGCTAGCTTTTGGAAAATAAGGAACGATTACATGCACATTGGTTTCTATATTTTTTGAATAATCAAAATTTGAAAGATAAATAGAACTAGGTGAAGAATTTTACATCGAAGTAGAGCGCGTATGATGGTGATTTATAAAAAAGCTCTAACAAAATAAATTACGCCATGACTGACACACGTGGGGTGTTGTGGGGAAGCAATTTTGTCCGCTATAGGTATTCTTTTTAACTTTTTCTTAACTACTAATCTAATCGGTGTTATCCTAGAGACTTAAGTAAATAGGGTTGGTGATGTAAAAACGGATTTGAAAAGCTAAGGTTACTATCCCCAGCAAAATAATGAAATGTTTTAAAAGTTTTAAATAAAAAATCATTAACAAATAAATAAAAAAGAGAGCAGGAAACAACATGGAGCCTTGAGGCACACCAGCATTTATTTTGTGATTGTCAGACTTGGAACCATGACCATTAAATTAATTGGTCCGAAAAGTATTTTTGTTTAACTTATTATACAACGAAGAAGAGATTCATTGATACCACATGCAAAGATTGGTGCCACTCTTCGGTGAGATGTATCATTAAATCACTATAGTGGAAAAATATTTCTTAAGCGAGTAAAATTATTCAACGTTTTTATGATGACCTTGGAGAGAAATGACAGAAGTGATATTAGTCGATTTGTCGATGAAGCAGATTCGTCCATTTTCCCAGTAGATTAGGACAGACAAAAAAGGCTACGCATTGGTTTTACAAGTGATGAAGAAAACCTTTTCCATGGTATCATATCTGGAGCAGCAATTTTTTTAGAGTACAGAATGGATTATTTTTTTGATTTTTTTTCCAGATTTTTGGTAGGTGGTTTATTAAAAATGAAAAAGTAATCACTGTATAACGAACGAAAATTGTTGAATTTTATATTGAAAATAAACGTTGAATAATTTTATTATGTATCGAATATGGTCTTTTTTTTAATCTGAGAAATGAATAACCATTATATCAACGATAAATCGTCTGATTGCTCGGTTTCAAGTACAATAAAGAAGTGTTTTTGAGCATCTTTCAACTGAAAGCCCTCAACCAGTTCTCCTTTAAGAAAACATTAAATTTGGCAAGTGGGGAAAAGTTTGAAAAAATACGAAAAAGTTAAAAACATCAACAAGAAGACGTTCAAGAATTTAGTCCGGTCAGCAAACCGAATCTCGAGCGCTTTTTATCCGAGACCTTTTTTTATGATTGGAATTCATTCCTTAGATACCACGTTTACATTGAGAATTGAATGTTAATCGAATCAGGATTTAGGTCCATGTAAACCTGAATCGAATTGAGTTCAGATTACTCGATCCAATCCAGATCAGCGATTATAAATTTTGAGACATTTTGAAACGCTGTCTCTGGGAAACTCTTTTGTCTACAAAGACGATTCGGGGCTCAAATTGATGCCAAATTAAGTTAATTTCAAATCTCAGAACAACGTTTTCGTTAAAATTTAATTTTATTTGACAATTACTGAAAAAGCGCAAAAATTTCGCGTTTTTTTTTAATTTTTCACCATGTTGCGTTCGGCACTCGAGGTCGAAAATTTGGATTATTTACTGGGCCAACATCAAAGAACTCAGAACTGCCCGATCTGACACAAGGTCTCCCTCCTATGAAACCACAAAGTTACTAGACTAATTTCGTGAACATTTTAAATTTTCAGTGAAGCGCCCTTTTCAATTGTTTTTCGATGCAAAAACCATTTGCATGCTAATGCTAGTGTAAACGACAATACAAAAAATATTTCTTATTTATTACACTATTTTCACGCGTGCAAAACAATTGCCGCGGTCAATTATTTTACGTGCCTCTCAATGACAGTGACAGAAATGGTTAATTTTTACATGAAACTGTGAACCAATCATGCAAAAAAAATAATTTTGTCTTTCACCCCACTAATTTTTGACATGCAAAACAATCTGCAAAGATTTTTTTTTTTCGAAAGGGAAATGTTAACTATGCTTAAACCACTTTATAAACCTTCTGTCTGTTAAAAAAAAAAAATTGAAAATTTCTCTCCAAATCGTTTAGCTTAGTACATATGTACTTCCTCGTGAAGTGAACAATCATCAATAGAGAAAGTGATTTTTTGACATTGCTCACTGGTACAGACTGACTACGGAATGAGGCATTTTTCTATTGTAATCGAACTGTCAACTACTCGCCAAGAGTTCCTGTATATTTTGCATGGGAATTGCTCGTGAACGAAAACTCCCCACGCAGCTTCACGAGCACGTTTACGGGTGAACAAAAATGCTAATTTTGTATGGATTCACGATAATGATTCACAAGTATGTACTAGGGTTTAGAGCCGTTTTCGATAAACCAATTACATATGTACATGAATTCATTGTCTTGTTATCGTTTCGGATGCTTTGGATCTTGCACTGGTGTCGTCTTGGTCTCGTTTCAGTTTCCAATACTAATACTAAATGAAACCGATAGTTGTTTTGGTCTTGTGGACAGCCAAAAGGTTTTCAAGATTTCAACTAATCCGGAGGCCAAAGGAGCGAGTACTCACTAGTAAGTTATTAAAACACTGAAAAATTTGCAACTCACTAGTCAAATGGTTTGCCTTTTTCGAAGCCAGTTGAGAAGCGAGTAGAGCGGTGATCAGTGATTTGACATTAACGTATGTACGACCCGCTTGGCGGTATAGTCGCTCGTGTAAGGTTAAAAAACAATATCAACAAATTTTTTTTATAGTATGAATGCACTTTGTCTTTGGTGAAAGCATTCGGTGTCGAATATATTTAAGAAAATTTCTCCCACCCTTGGTTTGATTATTAAATACCCGTTAACAGGGGGTCTTAAAACGACCTTAAACCTGGTTTATTTATATCTAGATCCCATCAGAATGACTCCACAATTCACCCCCATTGAAGTTGCTCTCCTTATTTTCTTTAAAATTTGACAATCTTAGCAGCATTGCATTGTAAGAAATGAACACCAGCAAATTGCAATCACTTCAACATTTTTTTAGGTATCTCAAGAGCTTCTAAACCTTCTTGGAAGACTTCAAATTGTTCATGAAATAGGGCTCTCTACCAAATAGCTAGAAACACATCGCTCCTGTTCATTTAAAAATTTCAAAATCTATATTGTGTAGGAATTGTCATATCGACATTCGTGCATTTAATTGTGTGAAATATTTTTCGACAGAAGAAATTATACAAAACCTTTTACCTACTATCTGCTTTATCAGCCGTAAGTTTTAAAATGTTGAACAAAAAAAAAACGGGAAGTGGGACAGCCTACTTTTGTTGAAAGTCATCGCGATGTTATTGAACAACATTAACATTTCTAGCAAACGAATTAATGTATGCATTAATCTATAATACACTTACAATTCTCTATAAGCCTAAATTATACTTAGCGATTTCGAAATAAGAGTTCAAAATGAACTTTGACAGCTTGTTTAATGAATTCTTTCAAAGTTTATTATTATTTTGGCCTGCAGGCTTGTATAGGTACAATGGCTCAAGTCAAAATGCAGTAGCACTTTAACATTAGAGTAGCTACCTATATTTTTTGATTAATGCTAACGCCAACCTTTCGGTTAAGCCACTTAAATATTGTTACTTCACTTAAGGCCATTTTTAAACAGAAGTTGCAATTTTGCATTCATAAATCAATAAGACAAGAGAATATTGCACACGACGCCGACGACAAAAAAAAAGACCCCAACAAAATATTTTCTCTTACAAATGTTAGCATTTTTTTTGTGTTTTTGTTTTCTGCATCACGATCTCCCAATTTACCAAGAAAAAATACTCAAATAAAATTGCCCAACTGTAAATACAATGAAATATTGTTTTACCTACTGTAGCAAAAATATAGTGACACAAAATAAACAACAACAATAGGACACAAAAATTGTTAAAAGTAATAATAATAATAGCAGCCTTTTGTACTCACCTTTCCACTCAATACATCTCTAGCAGCTGACAATTCTCCTGGTGGCACCACACCCGAATCAGTGCCCGGAGTTTTTGCAACATTCGACAGCCCAGATGGCACTGATAGACCGTGTGAATTTTCAGCACGAACTAGAAAAACATATGTGGTACCCGGCTTCAATCCTGATATCTGGTTGAGTAAAAAAATAAATATTGAATAAAAATGACAGAAACAATGAGAAATATTGAAATTGAAAAAAAACACTCTTTTTCGTTTTTTAATTCGAAAAAAAGGATATTTTGCCTCACTGTGTACACTGCATAAAGCAAATAATGTATCTAATAGATGCAAAAAATTTACTATGTGCATATCTAAACATTTTTATACATTAAATATGCCCCTAGGTATTTTGCCAGGTCATGTGGAAAGTAAGGATACAAGAGCAAACTCTAAGCAAAGCTAACAAAAATATACAAAAACCAACTACAGTGGGCCAAACAATGCGCAATTAATAGAGAAATTCATTTTCGAATCTAGGGGAAGCTTTAGAGGCTTAAGGGTCTGGTCCTCCAAGTTGTGGGTCGTGCCGTCAGGGTGACTTACCGGCTACGTAACTGGCCGAACAGAATGGTGTAGTTGTAGTTGTCGCGTGTAGCACTGTCAAAGTAGAAAGATACAAAAATAGTATACAGTGCCACAATGAGAAGCTGTAAATGTAGCAAGGAATGTATGGTGTAGCAGAAGTTAAACTAAATTCAACTCTTGCTACCAGCTGCAGCTACGTTCATTCTGTTCAAGGGGTAAAGCTATTTAGTTGCGAAGCAACAATAAGCCTCGGATACGAACCTAGCAAACGAAATAAGGACAACGACCTTCGGATCTGCATGTGGAATGTTCTGTCTCTCTATAGACCACGTGCAGCCGAACATTTAACGGAAGCCATAGACTGCTACAAAGCAGACATCACCGCCATCCAAGAAGTGCGATGGGATGGGCCGGGCAAAAGAAAACTGAAAGACTGTGACATCTACTACGGTGACTGTTACCGACCACAAGGGCAGCGTCTCTTTGGATGTGGATTCGTCGTTAGAGGCAGACTTAGGCAAGAAGTCTTGAGTTTCAACTGTGTGAACGAGTGCCTCAGGACAATTCGCATCAAGATTAAGTTCCCCAATATCAGCCTCATGCATGCCCCCACAGAGGAGGAAGATGACGACACCAAGGATGAGTTCTACGAGCTCCTGGACAAGACATATGAGCAATGCCCTAGCTATGACATTAAAATTGTCTTGGGCGATTGGGCGGAAAAGAAGATGTCTTTCAATCGGAAGATACAGCTTACACGACACCACCTCTGATAACGGACTCAGGCTAATCGACTTTGCTGCGGGCGAAACGTTACGGTAGCTAGAACGCAGTTCCCGCATCTCTATATACACAAGGGGACATGGCGAATTCGTGGTCAAGCTACCGCCAACCAGATTGACCATATCTACGCAAGACACTTCTCCAGTATCAAGGATGCCCGAACGTTCCGAGGAGCTAACGTTGACTCGGACCACTACCTCGTTGTAGCCAAGGTAGTGCTACGGATATCCAGGCCAAAGCCAAAACAGGGAAATAATGTGAGAAGTTCGAAGCCGGACGGCTATAGTCGCAAGAAATTGCCAGATCCTTTTCTGATCGAGTCTCTCGCACCCGCTTAAATAGCCCTATGCCGCCAACTGCAAGTACAACTGGAAGAATTGCCAGGAAGCCATCAGAGATGCCGCCTCTGAGGTGCTGGGCCTCGCACGACCACCACAGCGAGATCCCTGGTTCGACGAAGAATGCCGGCAACTACATGCAGCCAAACAACAGGCATACAAAGTGGCGCTGCATAGTAGGACCAGAGATGCTCGCAAGCTCTACGAGCAGAAGAGGAGAGAGGAACACAAGCTTCTAAGAAGGAAAAAGAAAGAGCATGAGAAGCGTGCGTCGAGGAAATAGAGGGATGCCATTGCAGGAATGAAGTTCGGAAGTTTTACCAAAAGGTAGAGAGAACCTCTCAGGGTTACAAGGCCCGGACCGAAGCCTGCAAGGACGATCAGGGGAATATCTTAGTAGAATCGCAGTCGGTGCTGAGGATATGGAAATTTCATTTCATTTCAGCAAATTTGATAACGGCGGCGATGACGAACCGAATTCCGCCACCAGACAGATTGCAACATTCAACCTGGACGACGCACGTAGGCCAACAATTCCGTCCACCCGATCTCGACAAAATTAAGATAGCTACATATATCTAGACTTAAGTCCAATAAAGCCGCTAGAGCTGATGGCCTTTCGGCTGAGTTATTCAAAGCGGCTGGCGATGAATAAGACTAAGAGTATGCACCAGCTCATCTGTAAAATATAGTCGGAGGAAAGCATGCCCGATGAATGGAACCTCAGCATTGTTTGCCCAATCCTAAAGAAAGGTGATACTCTGGACTGCACCATCAACTACAGAGGACAGAGGCATCAGTCTTCTTTATATCGGCTACAAGCTCTTCTCTGCCGTACTTTGTGAACCCCTGAAGCTATTCGTCAACAACCTGATAGGTCCATATCAGTGTGGCTTTAGGCCAGGGAAGTCCACCATCGGCCAAATATTGGCACTACGGCAGATCTTGGAGAAAACCCAGGAGTTTCCAATCGATACCCACCACCTTTTCATCGATTTCAAGGCGGCGTATGACAGCGTCTATAGAGACGAGCTATATAGAGGAATGTCTAGTTTTGGTATCCCTGCCAAACTCATCCTTTTGTGCAGGATAACGATGGAGAATGCACGCTACTCCATCAAGGTCGGCAAAGACCTCACCGACACGCATTTGATGTCAAAAAAGGCTTTAGGCAAGGTGACGCGCTGTCATGCGACTTCTTCAACATCGTTCTTGAAAGAATAGTGCAAAACTCTCACGTCAACACTAGAGGCAAAATCTTTCAAAAGTCCGTCCAATAGCTCGCTTACGCTGACAACATTGACATAATCCGACGAACAAAGCGAGATGTCAGTGGTGCTTTCGTGAGTATTGAGAAGGAAGCCAAGAAGATGGGGTTAATGGTGAATGAAAGCAAAAGGAAATATATGCTGTCAACAAGAAAGGACACCCAACATCGACGTCTCGGACAGAACGTCACTATAGACAGCTATAATTTTGAGGTGGTCAGAGACTTTGTCTACCTAGAATCCGCTGTAAACTCTGCGAGCGATACCAGTGCTGAGATCAAACGAAGGATAACTGTTGCCAATCGCTGTTTCTTTGGGCTAAGAAGGCTATTGAGAAGCAAACTAAACTGTCCCTGTATAAGACGCTTATAATCCCGGTCCTGATGTATGGTGCAGATGCATGGACACTGTTAACTGTGGATGAGAACGCGTTAGGCTGTTTTGAGAGGAAAATTCTCCGGGTGAATTTTAGTCCCGTCTGCATAGATGGCGAAGAAGAAGAAGAACAACGAACTGTACGGGTTACGGGATGTACAGCGACACCGACCTAGACACAAAAGTGAAAAGCCAACGACTGAGATGGCTGGGTCACCTAGAGCGAATGGACACCAATGCTCTAGCCCGGAAAGTCTTTGAATCCAATCCTGGGGGACAGCGCAGTAGAGGTGGACAGCGTAAAAGGTTGCACATGCAAGAGGAAAAAGACCTCAACCAACTTGGCGTGCGAGACTGGAGACAGCTAGCTAGAAACTGAGCCGACTCGAAGAAGCTTGTTGGTTGAGGCCCTGGTCCACCCCGGACTGTAGCGGCACCTTAAGTAAGTAAGCAAGTAGGTTTAGCCCATTTTCAGTTAAGATTTTGTGGAGGACTAAATAAATTACGAAGCGAAAGCACAGTGGTGCGTTTTTCATAAGAAAGTGGACAAAAATCTCCGAAAACTGAACCACTTGACTAATGTTAATAAGATTCAAGTATGATACTGAATGCGATGAGATAATCGAATTTTTCATTCACTGCCACGCCCACTTTTAAAAAAATTAAATATATTCGTCAAAATTGACAAAAAATGAGGTTGAGTTTTGATAAAATCATAAAGACAGGATGTTTTTTTTTTAGCCATTTAGCAGTATTAAATTTTTCCCCACTTCCACTTTTTGGGTTTTTTGCTAATTTTTAGTGTAAACGCCGCTTCAACTGTTAAATTTGATAGTTGAGCAACAAATTTCAAAATTTATATTTAACGTTCTCATTCGTGAAAAAAATTCGGCATTTCTTAAAACAAAAACCCCACTGTAGACTGTAGAAATAGTTTGTGTAGCTAACTAAAATACAAAAAAAAAGATACGCAAATGTTTCGGTACTTAAAGATAGAATATTTTTATAGCAAAGAGAAATAAAATAACACAACTTACCGTTATTGTTTGATCAGGAATACGATGAGCGGCTACAACCCATCCTGTTTGAAGATCCGAACTAAAATACTCCACAGTATAGCTGCGCCCGAAAGAAAAAGGAAAAAGAGAAAGAAAAATAGAATAAAATCTTATTCTCAAATACATTTCACATTCAATATAACCTATATAAGTATGTATACAAATGATAAAGTATAATGACCATGAACACAATGCTTAGAGAGTGCCTTAAGGAGCTGAAAGATAGTGCACATCAGAGAAGTGCCTATACAATACAATACAAAACATGGTCCGAATTCGAACATGAAGAAGCATCTGGTAGTGGCAGCTACAAGGCAGCGCCAACGCAACGCACCACCACGGCCACGGTCCAGTGCACATTCCAAGTAAACAAAAAATAACCCTAAAGCCAATAATATAGCAAATCCCGCAAAGAGGAGATTAAAGAGTTAAGAGAGAATCTATTACAAAGATGCTTCTTCTATGCCGGTCATTGATTAAGAGGCTGCTGCTGCTCCATCACCATAATAGAAAACCAAGACCTTTGGGAATAAAATCTCATGAGTCTCTGCCAGAGATGGTCAAATATCTGTGGTCTTTTGGCATCAGAAATGTAATCAAAGTTTTTATTTTTTTTTGCGGAGGTCCCGTGTGTGTAGAAAGAATTTGCATAATGAACGTAAGTCGACGAATTGATTAGGATTTTGAGTTCCACCTGGAGAGTATATACAGTGTGTTTGATAAGAAAAGATAAATACGTGAATTGTAAGATCATCTGAGTCTCGGGGTTAAACCTGAGTTAACTCCAGAAACATGCTGTTTCCCCTAATTTGGTGAGTTAACTCAAGGACTAAACTGTGGGTGGTTTTCATTGTGGCGTCATCTCAATTTCGATAGTGAAATTTGTTGAAATCTTTGGAAAGCATAATTTTCGTTATGGCACCATCTTGATTTCGATATTGAAAGACGTGAAAGTGTCGCACATCGATTTCAAAAGGCTCTTGATAACTGGAAGATAATGTAAGTCCTCAGCTGAGAAACAGCTTCAGAGTTAGGTAGATAGTAAGTAGAAATGGAGGCCACAAGCAATTCGGTTAGTGACCCAACTGCCGCTGGAGTGCGCCACGCGCCGTTTTGATACAAGAAATCGTTTGACGTGTGGACGAAAGTAGGTCTGAGTTAACGGGATTTCCGAAAATGCCCGTTAAGGATTATTTTGCACGTTTGATTTCGACATCAATTTACCAGGCTAGGTAATTTCTTCAATTCTTGAAAGGGTTTCCAAGACCTACAAAATTGCTTCGCATTTCAAACATTAAATTATTATTTGTTGCTATAGTGCTCCAGTTACCCCTCTGACGGGAAGTAAATACTTCATAGGAGTAGAACTGATTCCTTTAATATTTTCCGGAGCAAATTATATCAGCGTTATAGAAGCGATGTAACGAATGTTTCTTTAATCTCTCTATATTGCTTTTATTAAGGAGCTTCCGCTCCAATAGTCATCCTGTAAGATTATTATACCATCTTTATGTAGGTTTGTGCAACTTCGTTTCTATATTCCTTGTACCAGGGAATATTGGGAGGCTAGAAGCTTAAGGTGGCCATTTTATAATTTATATTCAGTTTGGCAACCTATGTTTAAGGTTTTTATTTATTAATTTATCTATTATACTTATCTATTAACAGTATATAGGTAGTTGCCATACCAATCTATGGTGAGCTAACTGCACGGAGCGGTTAGCGAGCAAGACTATTGGTACAGTGGCACCCGACTTTAATTTCCAAGATCTACCTCCATATAACATTGCTTTTATTTTATGGGAAATTCTTTTATAAAGGGTGTTTTTTTTTAGGTATATAACTTTGAAATGGAATAAATAAATTTTTAAATTGACATGAAATTTACTTTATTCGATATAAAATCTTCTTGTATTATAGTTTACCCAACGTTTCCTTCCATAAATCAATTGTGGCTCGAGCTGTGTGACATGTTGCGCCGTCTTGTTGAAACCACAGCTCCTGCATATCATGGTTGTTCAATTGTTGAACGAAAAAGTCAGTAGGTAATCATAATTGACTGTAACGTTCTGGCCAGCATCGTTTTTAAAGAAGACCGGACCAATTATTCCACCAACCCATAAAGCACACCAAACCATCAGTTTTTGTGGATGTAACGGTGTCTCAACATACACTTGAGGATTATCCTCCCTTCAAATACGGCAGTTTATTGACGTATTCATTCAATCAAAAGTGAGCTTCATCGCTAAACAGAACTCGCTTATGAAAATTGGGATCAACGACAATATTGTTTTGGGCCCATTTAGCACAATTTGGAAGCATTGTTCGGGCGTCAGTCTATTCATGTTGAAATGCCCAACCAAACTAAAAATAAGTCACATGACAGCTGACAAAATGGCCGCCAGTTAAAATAGTGTTGCCAACTTAAAGTTCTATACCGCTTTAAAAAAAAACACCCTATACTCATATAATTAACTCCATTAAAGTGCAATTGGAGTGAAAAAAGGAGGGCTTTTTTACTCTATGGAGTATTATACAATAATTTTATGAGTGGGATGAATGAAAACGAAAAGCGTGTAAACAAGAGTGAAATTGTTAGTTAGGTTGTCCAGTTACATGTTTGGTGTGACATTCCAGTGAGTCCTTATCTGCTCACTCGGTATGACAAGAGGTTCCCAGTGAAGGTCACCATCCGCTTATGAGACCAAAAACATTTCATGGTTTGAATTAAAGTAGATGTGGGTTATGGTAAGACGATGTATGCTAGCACAGGAGATAGGAGACAGATAATAGAACACTCACTCAATTGAGTCACATTCCGACCTGCAACTATAACCAAACTAGGCAGCTAGCAGAATGATTATGAATCGCAATCGATCCAACTGTGATTCTACGGTTACTGATTTATCATAACAAAGCCATACAAAAACCCGCATTCCGATTATTTGCGGTCTTAACAGTTTGGCGGAAAAGTCAACGTGATACAGAAACCCAATTTCAGTCTTTTTAGAAATCCAATCTTTGATCTTCAGTTTGGAAAAATTGTCAAGGTAGTCAAGAAATACCATTTATAGCTCATATTTTGGCACTCGAGAAGTCTGAGGGCTCCGACAGATCAAAATTTGGTAAGAAGGAGACCCCCAGGAATTCAAATTAAGAAAAAGTTTTGCTAAGAGCTGAAAATGTGTGTGAAGTTAGCCGCGCCATTTTCGAGTTTTTGAAAAAAAAAAATAATAATAATGTGCCCAACTTGTGCCTCCATGTGCCGTATTTAAAAAAGTAGTACTGCTGCCGTAAATATTAAAACAAATTCTCACATTTGTAAATTTTATGAATGAAATCTTGGTAACTAATGAAATTTTTTTGAAATTATACAATTTTCTAAAAATGAAAGTTGTGCTGGATTTTGTGCTCAGTTTGTACTGCCATTATGCCGAAGAGATAAAAAATTGCATACTTGCAACTTTTCCGTCCAAAAACAAATTTGCAAAGCGTGAACCTAGCACCACCATTTTAAAATTTCAAAAAATAGATGTGTTGTATTTGTGCTTCACCTGTGCTGCCTTTTGAACCATACTTATTAAAAAAAATTCTCAAATTTGCAATTTTTAGGGATGAGCATTTTTTGAAATTTTTCAATTTCGTAAAATGAAAATTGTGCTCAGTTTGTGCTGCCGAAAGAATACGAAAATTGCAGATTTGCAACTTTTACGGCCAATAAACCATTTTGTTAATCGTGAAGCTATTTATATACGGCACAAGGTAGCACACGTTGAGCACAATACAACACAACAATTTTTTTGAAAGTCCAAAATGGCAGTGCTAACTTTTCACGCTCTGTCATATTGTTTCTGGGACGTAAAAGCTGCAAGTATCAATTTTTTTTTATTTCTTCGGTATATGATAGCTGAGCATGATTCCGTTTTTAAGAAAAATGTAACACCTAAAAAAAAAAATAATTATAATAAATTAGTGTTTGGACTTAAAGGTGGAAAAAATACGAATTTCGTTTGCAGCTCTTCGGCGCATGGCAGAACAAACTGAGCACAAAACAGCACAACTTTCATTTTTGAGAGATTTACAAATTTTAAGAAGACTTTATTCGTAAAATTTGAAAATTTGTGATTTTTTTTTCTAAATATTTACGGTACAAGGCAGAACAAGTGGAGCACAATACAGCACAACTTTTTTTCGAAAATCGGAAAAGGTGGAGCTCTAACTTAACGTTAAAAAACGGCACATGGCAGCACAGCAGAACCCTTATTTTTGCAAAAATCGAAAAAGGGGGGTGGTAAATTCAAGCATTTAAATTGCTCATCCTTTTGTATACAAATGTTCCTCGTATTGAGAAAAATATTAGCTTTTGGACATTTTTTATGGTTTCTCAGTGTCGTCGCTCGAAAGAATCAATTCTAGAGAGCCCCTAGTAAAAAATGCTTTTCCAAAATGTACCTTTTCTCATTTTCAGACATTTCGCGTCAATTGATTTTAATACTTTAAGCCAAGTATGTTGCTGATGCGAAACGAAATTTTTAGTTGGTCTGGCCATGGTCTCCATTCTCCAACAAGAGAACAAAATGCGTACAAAAACACATAAAATCGTTGGAGCGGTTTTTTAAAAAATTATATTATTTTATATATAAATTTATTAATACATTTTTAGAACAAATTTTGGTATGCTAGTCTAAGGTTTATATTTATGTGTATATAAACAAAAAAAAAAGTTGAAAAAACCCGTTTTCGAGATATCGAATTTTCAAAATTTGAAACTTTTTTTAAAAATTCAAAAACTTTTTTTTTTTTGAAAATATTGATATGCAATATAATATAAACTTATCTGGAATTTGTATATAAGAAAATTCATCTTAATCCGTTTAGTCGATAACGAGAAAATTCAAAATAAAAAAAATGTTCTATGACAGGTACTATTAATAGTAGCTAAGTGTAAAGTTTTATAATTTTTGGTAGTAGATCGTTTTAATTTTAGTATATGGAAGAAGTTTTATCAAAATCGTAGGAAAAAAATTGAAAAAAATTTTTAATTTTAACTTGAATTATAGGTGCCGTTATTTTTTCATAAATGAAAAATTTTTTTCTAAGAATATTTTAGAGAGTATTAAAAAACTCTTAAGTATCGAGTTATAAAAAAATCGATCATGTCGTTTTCGAAATATGTATCTGATTTTCAAAAAAAAAATTTTTTGAAACACAACCATATTTTGAAAAATGGTTGCCCACTTAAAAGATAGCCTTTACTAAAATAAATTTATAAAATTTTTTTTAAGGAAAAGTTGTGGAGACGTTTTTGAGAAAAAAACGATTATGTAAAATTGATAAGAAAAATTGTATGGCAGGTACCGTTATTTTTGATTGAAAAAAATGTGTGGGCAGAATCACCAAAACCCACTATGTACCAAGTTTGAAGAAAATCGATCAAGCCGTTTGGGCTGTAAACGAACAGACAGACAGAAATGTGCCACCCATCACTTTTTTGGTCTTCTCAATCATCGTAATTTCATGTTTGATTGTTATCTCGAAATTTTGTTTTACACGAATCCAAAACTTACCTTATAGTATACAGGGGCGCCTTTAGACAATTGGGGGCCCTGGGCCCTTACGGGTATGGGGGCCTCTTGAAATTTTTTACTGAAGATTATTTCATATTACAGTCTAACCATAATTTTTTATTAAATAAAACTACATATGTATTAACTATTATCATTTAACTATTTCGGGATTGTCACAGGGTTAGAAAATCTTTTCGCATTTTGTCTTGAACACAAACAGTTTGCCAGTAAGGCAAATTTTTAATATTTTATAATAAGAATTCGATTAAATGAATGTTATCTGCATTTTTCACGCGACACTCAATACTTCTTTCTTCGACGATAGAAATGTGGTTTCAGGGTTTTTTCAAAAAATAATACCCTATAGCTTATTTTATTAGAGCCAAATAGATCCAATCTCAACTTCGCATATCTACTTTCAAAAATGACCATCGGTTGGCATACTGGGGCAGTCCAGGGGGCCCCCTAAATCACGGGGCCCTGGGCACTGGCCCACCGGGCCCATGCCTAAAGACGTCACTGATAGTATACCTATATCACAAGTAAGAATATGAATTTGCAGCCACAATTAATGAAATTTAGTACACTTAATAATTTGAGGACGTTTAATCAAATGCCAGGAATTAGTCAAATTATTGTATGAAATGTTTGTGCTTTAACTTCAATTTAAAATACAATGCAGATATGGACCAAATTTTGAAAACCAAATCTCAAATTTTTGCGGAATGTTCCTAAAGTTTAAAAACTATTTTAAAGGCTACTGTTTTAACCTCTTTGATTTTTTAAACAGAATTTTCAGACCGAATCTGATCAAATCAAACAATATTTTTACAATTTGATACTCTAAAGTAGCAAACCAACTTTTAGGTCAATGAGCTAAAAATTGAAATAATGTAGAAGATTTTTTTAGTAAATTAAAAATGCTGTCGTCTTTTAATCTGACGTCGCCGTCGGATTAAGATAAAGAAATTAAAACAGGTAAGAAATTCTGTTGTCCAAAATTAAAGCATCAGAAATCTTAATATATCAGAATCAACGGTAATTTTGTAACAATTAATTTAAATTATTTCAAGATTTGAACTGTTGATTTGAAGTTGTTGAAGGTTGAATAGCTCCTTTAAAATTCAATAACAAAGGTTATTGTGGCCTTTACTCCAATGAATGCGTTTCGCCCAGGCATGGTGGTGGGCTCATCTGTTAGATACCACCATACCCAATCTTAGACCTTTAAAGTGTCAAAATTTGCCAAATTTGATGAGTTTCGTCCTGAAAATTATTTTTAATACAGCAATGTTAGAGCAATAATACAAAACTGAATTATATCCTGGTACAACATAGGCAATCTGCATAAAGATTATGTACCTTCATGAACATTCAAGATCATATTTAAAAGTGTTTCACAACAAATGTCAAAAATTAAGCTCTATATGCCTTTTAATTCTTTGACCTAATTCTTGACAAACACACTGTTAACCAATTTATGTGCCATGAATCTATTGACTTCTTTTGAAAAGGAATTTCAAATGCGAATTAAGTTACCAAGCAGAGAAAGAGTATATGTATAAGAAGTCGTAGGTATAGTGTGCGACTGTATATAAGCTTCTATAAAGTCTCTTCTGGAATTTCCGAACAACTCATTTACGAACTGTTTTGTGATTTTGTGCACATAATGTCAGAAGTCCTTATTTAGCTGACCATCTGTTTTGTTCAAATACAAATTCATTTGGCAAATATCTTCCGCAGTTGTTGCACTCTAGCATCAGCAGGTTACAACCGCATCGTGTATAGTAAGCCACTTAAAAAAAAAAAAAACGTTCATACTCTCCATACAGAATATTGGTTAATTGAACATGAATGTTTTGCTAACTACGTCCTTTTATATAGGTAAGCAAAAAACGAGAGACCAACAACAAAATTACAAAAAAAAAACAAACAAAAATCCGAACAACTTACCCGATTATAGGACTGGTAGCTCCAGGTTTCTCTTGACTTCGTGTCCAGCGTAGTGTAATGCTCTTTTGCGTAACATTAAGCACTTTTGGTGTACCAGGCGGTGCTGGATATGTACTTGGATCTGGAGATCGATGCAGAACTGATGAGCTGATTTTTTCAACCTGAAATGAGCAAAACAAAAAAAGACAATGAACGACATATGTTAGTCAATTGATTAATGACAAAGTGACTTATATATATATATAGACTGAGAGAGAGAGAGAGAGAGAGAGAAAGGCTTGCACTATCCTTCACTGTTCCATCTACATATTTCAGAACAAACCGCACCACATCAGTCTCTTTTCGAAGGACCCCAAAAAGTTATAAATTACTCAAGCAAAATTGACATAAATTGACGTTGGATGATGCAAGAAAAAAGATTGAGTGACAATGCCGTACAGTCCCAGAGAGTACCGAACCGACCATCCAACGAAGAGTTTCAACGACAAAAATAATGATGGGCGCACGGCATTAAAGGCCAATTTACTCGATCAAAAGTTCTTTTTTATTTTTGCGTTTTACTTGCACCAACATCAGGCCGAAAGGGAAAAAAGGACGCCCAAACACTTCTGGGAGGAAATTGCGTCCAAAAGTTACCATGGTTATAAGGGGTAATTATAGCTATTTGGAACATCACATGTGGAATAATGTTCGCTTTTGGAGTTTGGACAACGACAACCATGAGGAAGATGTGATGGGCCTAGCCATTTTTATCATCATCCGTATACGAATTTACAGCCTTCACACAGCCGTGACCAATTAGCGGGAATTTATATTCGAAAAATTTGAATTTTAAATTTTTTTTCTCCTGTCCGTTTGGTTGCGTATACTGATGAGACGGATGAAGGATGCGCGAATGTGATTCATTGGATGGGCATAATATTTTATATATGTATGTATGTATGTATGGACCTATGTATCTTCAGATTCTATGGTATTTTATCTGGGGGGCTTTGTGAATATAAGTCTAGGAACAAAAAAATCATACGGAAAGGCTTAATGGGGCTTGAAGTTTTTTTAATACTATTAAGTGAAAATATATTGAAAATATTTTTTTGTTGTAATTTTATCCATTAGCGTATTAATATTTTGAATTAGAGTCCTTTTCAATGAGGAAAGAACTTGTTTTAATATTAATGTCAGAAGCTCTAATATAGAGGATATTTTTTTTTTTTGAATTATGATTTTACTTTTAAACACCAGCCGTGGGCCGATGGAAACTATGAATAAATAATCTAGGACCGGAATAGATTTATGCGTTTTTTGTAATGCAATAAATAGGTAGGAAGGTATACTTTTAGGGCGATTTATAGTCTATTCAAACAAATGATCAAAATTAAATTCATACTTTGTTGCGTTTTGATGAATTTACCAGAAGTAATCGGCTCTTATATCGGAACTAAATCAAGGACAAAGGAAGATGTTTAATTTCTCTTTTGGGAAAGTTTTTTTTTTTTTTTTACTTCCGTGATGAGTTTTGCTATAGACTTTTTTTAGCGCAAATTAAAGTTGACAAATAGTGGCGTATTTAGCATTTTCATGTCTTTAAATCTGTTGTTTTTTTAAGCACTTTAAATCCACACAAAATTTTGTAAAATGCACTTTCTTTCGTAATGTAATAAGGTTCCATAGCAGGCCCTACAGCTTTTTAAAAAATTATCTGCAATATTCCCAATATCCATGATCCAAATCTTCCACCAAAAATACTGAACCTAGCAAAAAATATCAAATATCCGGATATTTTTGATTATCCGGTCAATTTTCGAAAAACTTGAAACTTAGTAAATAAATTTTATTAAAAAATTATGAACATCAGAATTCAAGGAAAGAAAAAATATAACTCCCACCAAAACAAAAATACTGAATCTAGCAAACTATATAAAATATCCGGATATTTTCGATTATCCGGACAGTTTTAGTAAATCTTGAAACTCAGCAAATACCTTTTGTAAGCAAATAACGATCATAAGAGTTCAAGGTGCGAAAAATATTACTGCTTCCAAAAAATACTGAACTTAGAAAATAATATTGAGTACCCGGATATTTTCGATTATCCGGAAATTTTTTTCAAATCTTGAAACTTAACAAATACATTCTATAAAAAATATCATCAGAATTCAAGGCCGAAAGGAATATAACTCCTACCAAAAAATACTGAATCTAGCAAATAATACTCAACATCAGGATATTTTCGATTATCCGGATAAATTTTGTAAGTCTTGAAATTCAATAAATTAATTGTATAGAAAAATTATGAACATCAGAATTCAAGGAGTGAAAAAATATAACTGAGACCAAAAAACACTGAGCCCAGCAAATAATATCAAATATCCGGATATTTTTAGATTATCCGGATAATTTTTATAAATCTTGAAAATTAACAAATAAATTTTATCAGAATTTAAGGCGCTCAAAAATATAACTGCTACCAAAAAATACTGAACTTAGCAAATAATATCAAATATCCGTATATTTTTGACTATCCGGACAATTTTTATAAATCTCGAAAATCAAAAAATACATTTTATGAGAATTTAAAGAAAACAAAAATATAACTGCTACCAAAAAATACGGAACCTAGCAAATAATATTAAATATCCGGATATTTTCGATTATCCGGACAATTTTAGTAAATCTTAAAAATCAGCAAATAAGATTTTATGAGCATTTATGGCACAAAAAAAATACAACTGCTATCAAAACTACTGCACAAGCAAATAAGATATTTTCAATTATCCGGACAATCTTGAAAATCAAAAAAATAAGTTTTATCAAAATTTAAGGCATAAAAACAATAAAATTGCTACAAAAAAATACTGAACCTAGCAAATAATATTAAATGTCCAGATATTTTCGATTATCCGGTCCGTTTTTGAAAATCTTGCAAACCAAATGTGTAATAGTTCTTATCAGAATTTAAGACGCGAACAAAATACAGCTGCTACCAAAAATGCTGACCCTAACAAAGAAGATTAAATATCCGGATATTTTCGATTATCCGGACAATTTCTGTAAATCTCGAAAATCACCAAAAAAAGTGTTATCAGGATTTAAGTTGCGAACAAAATACATATAACTGCTACCTACCAAAAAATGCTGAACCTAGCAAATAATGTTTAATATCAGGATATTTTCAATTATCCGGACAATTTTGAAAGTCAACAAATAGTTTTGTAAGAAAATTATGAACGTCAAAATTCAAGGAGCGATAAAATATAAGTCGATATCATGAACAATACAGAAACATACTAAAACTTTATATCGTCCAAAGTCCAAAGAACAGCATGTCTATGTACTACTGGAGCACTTCGGTCGACTCCTTCCGCTGCTTTAGACACTCTTCTCCATCTGACACCTCTCGATATTTTCAGCAAACAAACGGCCGCGAGCACAGCCATTCGCCTCAAAGCCTCTTCACAGTGGATCAATAATGAGATTGGTCACTCCGCTATTCTGAATTCATTCGGAACACTTCCTAGTAACACTGACTACACAATCCCACTATTGAATTTCGATAAAAATTTTGAAGTGACCATACCTTCCAGATCCACCTGGGAGGATGTGGAATTCTTAGAAGATCAATCAATTCACTTCTACACTGACGGATCGAAGACCAAAGATGGGGTTGGTGGGGGAGTGTACTCTGAAAGACTAAATTTAAGTCTCTCATTCCGTCTTCCTAATCACTGTAGCGTATTCCAGGCGGAACTTCTAGCGATAAAAGAAGTACTGTCTTGGCTCAAAGAAAACGTGATATCATGTTGGATATCCGCATCTTCTCTGATAGTCAAGCCGCCATTAAATCCCTGGACTCTGTCCGTACAAACTCTATAACAGCCCTCAACTGTCGATCATCTCTGTTGGAGATGGCGCAACGGACATATTTTGGTCTAAGTGTGTCAGTACTTAGTATTGACAGCCACTTCTACCTAACCTAACCTAACCTTTATATCGAAAATTATGCGGATATTTTAAATGATCCGGATAATCGTTTCATTCATTTCTTGCTAAGAGAAAGCAGAACTTATTAGAAACTTCAACCACGTCTTTTTCGAACCATAATATGATATCCGAAAATTTTTCAGGCCAACAAATAAAAGAAAATTCCCTTAGGCGTTTATTATAAAGCCCCCACAATACAAAGTATTTTTGTTGATTTATTACAATTTTTCTATTAGGTACCTACATATATGCTAGAAATTTTTTGAATTTGCGTTTTTATTGTGCATTGCGCATAGGTAAAGTGAAATGCATTTCCAATTTATATGAACGCATGCGCATACTATCCAGCTCGTCCATTTGTTGTTAACTGTGATGGAATCCCTATAGAGAAAATCCCCGCATGATCACCAAATACCGCCTGCGGACATATCTCAACGCCCCCGGGACATAAACTATGATTACACCTACCCATATTTCTTTTTATGATGGTGGTTTAATTTGCATTCGAAGTTATTGCACCGTTGCGCTGGGGCTGGCTGATGTGCGCAGTTCACAAAGTGGTTAAATTGCCATATGCGTTTTATTTTGTGTGCCATTTGTTCGAAGAGTATTTATACCGCAGTGCGTTTTAAGTACATACCCAACCATGTGGCATATGTGTGCTTTATGACAAACACAAATTGGCACTTGCAGCACCTACATACCACATCTTGTGCGCACGCGTAGGTGTTTGATTTTACCTTAGGACATATTCAGTGTTATCTATCACGGTCGGATTCAAGGGAAAGCAGGGCTGCTGGCCCTTCTATTAATATTATGTGTGTATTTCGAATGCTTTCGAAATGCTTGAAAAAACTTCAATCACAATAGACTTTACAAAAATGTAAGGTTCTGTACATTATGAAGGTAAGGTACTATACATACCTATGGCAAGGTATGCATTCGTAAGAAAATCGAGCTCGAGATCTTGATCAAACTTCTTATAACGATATGAGCAAAGACCAAGAAAGTGCGTCTCAAAATTCTGTCCGTCCATTGACCTAAGCCTTAATGGCTGAATCGATTTTCTTTAAAATTGATACAGAGAGTTTTTGGGACATTTTCCTGACACTTTTTATTTTCTTGAAAACGGTACAAATGATTTTATATTTTTTTATACAGAGGTTTTCAAAAACTATTAATAGTGTGGTGTGTTGTGTATCACAGTTTTCAAAAACATGTTTTTTTGTATTTCCAAAGTTTTTGTTTTGAAAATTAAATAGATAGTACATATTTCGAAAACGACATGGCCAATCTTTTGGAAACGAAAACAAATGAAGAGTCCAGGGGAAAAACGGTTTAAGTCCACTTGAGTTGATTCCGAGAAAAATGAAGTTGTAAATTTATTGCTAAAATAATGCTTAATTCAAAGTAAAATAAATGAAAGTAACAAATATTTTTGTCGAGCACGAAGTACTCAACTATGCAAACATATATTGATTTTAACATCTTGAATTTTTGGCATGATCCGCTGGCATGAGTCAAAACGACCTTCGACGTTGGAACCAAAATTTCGAATATTTTATTTGAAATGTTCTTCTGGAAGAACCAGACATGATAATTGGAAACATGTTTTTGCTTTTTATTCAGACATCTCTAGATTTTCAAAATATAGTTTGAAAATAAAATAATTTTCACAAACGTGACATTGGACCGTTTTTTAGATTCATTTTGTTTTGACAGGACTTCGCCCGAAAGTATTAGAATATCGGATTAATTATTTTTTTAAGCTATTTACTTGACCTGTCGATAGGTTTGGTCAAATGTTTTTCTTTTTTTAATATCACTCTGCTTAAATTTTGGAGCAAAACAAACAATTTCTATAAGATGCCATCATTAGTTTATTTGTTTCAAAAAGTGGACCTAAGCCGTTTTTCCCCTGAACCCTTCAAATATTACAAAAACCGGTATCGAAAATTTTATTTATCTCAAAAAAGAACCCTACGTTCTTGATCATTTTTTTTCGGTATGTTAAAATTCGTGCAATCTTCTACAAAATTAGTATCATAAAGTACCTCGTGGCTTGATGGTTAGTGCGTAGGACTGTCATGCCGAAGGTGTGGGTTCGATTCCCAGCCCCGCCACCTAAAAACAGAAATGTTTTATTCGAGGTACTGCCTCTTGCGAGGAACTGACAAATCCTCCAAGAGTATACTTGTCATGAAAAAGTGCTTCTCATTTAGCCGTTCGGACTCGGCAAAAAAACTGTAGGTCCCCTCCATTCCTGCCAACAAACACGCACACAGGAATGGTTGTGAGTTGTAAGTCACTAGGCCCTGGTCCTCCACGAGCTGTTGGCCACCCAATTTATATACAGTGGTGGTTCAGTATAACGAATGCCGATATAACGAATGATCGATATAACGAACACTTTTTGGGAGCCCATTAGGTATTCTATATATCGAACAAATAACGAATTTCACAAAATTAAATTAAAAAATTTTAAGAATAATTACTTTTTTTGTTACGGACAAGAATCAAGAAAAGAAATTTGTGTAAACCGACTCTTGATTTTAATCCTTAAATTCTTATGATATGAACTTTGTTTTATTTTGCTTAATTTATCCTCTCATCTTTGCTTATTTAAAGTATGAAAATGTTAAAAATGTTATTTTTGTCACGGAATTGAGGATACAACTGGGTTGTATTGGAAAATACTATTAGATAGAGTGTTGAAAAATAAACAATAGCTACTTCTTTGTAGAATAAAAGTATGCAATATAACGAAATTTCGATGTAACGAATGGACCTTGGACATTATATCATTCGTTATACTGGACCTCCACTGTATTTATCATACAATTTCACTCTAAGAACTATGAGTAGCTCCCACAAAATATTTTTTTTTAATTTGAATTTTCTCAATATCGGTTGAAGGGTTGTCAATTTTTTTCAAAATAATATTTTTATTTGCACATAAAAAAATACTTACGGTTCTCGTACCAAAATTTGTACTTGACAAAATTTTAAGGATTTTATATAGGTACTTACATTAGCCAAAAAAATTAACTGAACAAAATATTTTTCAATTTTTTTCTCAGTGTTTTTTGAAAAGCTGTATCTTTTTAATTTTAAGAACAATTATTTTTAAGTTTTTTGTTTGGAAAACATTTATTTTTTTTTTCTTACTTTTTTGTAAAAGTGTACTTTTTCAAAACTATTTCAAGGATTTTAATTTCTTTTTTCCATGAATTCATTTTTAATCAAGAATTCGGATGATATTCTTTTTTTTTTTATCTCCTCAAACTTTCAAAGAAGTTTTTATTCAGCGAATTTATAAATATCAAATTTCAGGTTTATAAACATTTTTCCTCATAATTTAAACGTCTTCACACATACATACATATACAATTTGTTTCACTCTAACACTCACTCGTTTAATCCAGATTAAAACTTAATTCCAGATTTAAAGTCGTTTAAATCCAAAATTTTAAACCAATTTCATATTATTCACTCATTTAATCCACAATTAAATCCAATTTTTTAAATCCCATCCCCTTTAATCTAATTGGCCCTCCAGAGGTCAGTTTAAATTGTTAGATCTTGATTAAAACAGAATTTCATATTATTCACTGTTTCTTTTCTTGACATTTCAAGTAGTGACATCATACCGTAATATTTTTCATACCGATTTGAAGCAAAAGTTTGTGATGCTTTTCAAGCGTTTGTTTTTGAAAATAGGATAGCTAACTCGGTTTGAAGCGAAAACGGCGACGAAAACGACGACTACTTGTCTCACTGTCATCTCGCTGATTTCTCGCCGTGGTCGTCCAAACGTAGTTTTCAGTATTGTGGTCATAACGCTCGTCTCGCTGTGGTTTCACCACGCCCGTTTACACAGGGATCTGTGTTGTGGTTTTCTCGCTTTGGTCTCGCCGTGACATCTACACGCAGATTTGTGCATTGAGCATGTTTTTCCGTCTACTCGCTTTCGTCTCGCTATAGTCTCGCTAAACTTCTTTTTTTTTTCAAAATAAAAATTTTCAAGATGAAATAAAGAAGATTAACTGAGCTCTACTCCATATATTGCGTTTCGCCAAGGTACAACAGTTGGGCTTATCAGTTAGATGCTGTAGTACCCTTCTAAGACGCAAATTTTGGTCAATGTTTACCGACTCATAGAAATCACAGCATGAATACACTGACATATAGTCCGTTTGACTTCCCTCAATATTTGTCTTAAACAAGCAGCTGCGAGTCTATAGCCTATCTTGGTAAGGGGAATAGGCAACCACCCATACTTTTACCCCTTCCATATGCCCTTGAGAAAGACATTGCATTCTTAAAATATTAATCTATTCACTTTACAACAACGTTGACGCAACGGATCCAAAACTGATGGCAGGGTTGGTCATACATAAAAAGACCAAAATTTAAGCCTAGCCTTTTATCTTACAAATCATTGTAACGTAGGCTTTTCTCGACTTGAAATAAACATGCCGATATAGTATTACATAGATAGCCGCATTTTCTCAAATAGCAAGATCATTATTAAATCCTTGGACTCTGCCTCTACAAACTTTGTGAAAGTCCTACAGTAAGGGTTAGACACATTGGATACGTAGTGGATTTTTTGGGCAAAAAATAGTGTTTTATCAGCACGCGAAACTCGGATTTTTCCATTTTTTTAAAAAACTTTTCGACTGCTTCTGACTAAAACCGCTTTAACAACAAAACTATTTGACAGATCTGAATACAAATTTCGGGACATTCATTTGAAATATTCTTTATGACAACTTGATATTTGGATTTGAGATTGCAAGATGATAAGTAAACATTTTCAGGGACTTATTGACCCACCCTCGTATTGGGAGTTTTAAGTTGTTTAGGCTCTGAATTAACTTAGAGTTTTCGCGCCATCAAACATATTTTAATTCAGACTACTACGTTAATCCCTAATCTGGCGTCTTCTTCTAGGTTTAGTGCTTGATCCGGGATAGTTCCCATTCTTAAGTCAAATAAATCAATAATATTTTCTCAAGAAACAAGGCCCCATAGACCAGAGGCCTCTATCCATCACTGGGCATTGTAGTGTAGACAAAAAAAAACCTGAATCATTCCTCTAAACTCTAATCACGCAATACACGTCTACTGCAATACAGTCGAAAGTTTAAATGGCGGCGCCTCAATATGGAAGACGAAAAACTATATCTTGCAACATTTTGTTACCAAATCAAAGATACATATTAACTCGAGTGCTTATGAGCGATTTTATGACCGCAAAGTCATTTAGCTATAGGATTTGTTTACATGCATACGCGCAAACATGCACTTTAACGATAACCCTCGTTCACTAAACTAGAAGTGATTGTGTTCCCGACTTTTTGTTGCACAGTATACAAACACGCGGATGGCAATATGGCCATGGCGGATATTATTATTTTTTATGAGATGCAAAATTTTATCTTCATATAAACACATCGTTTATTTGTTTGCGTATAATTAGCACGATGGTGTTGGAAGGAATTGCTAAGATACATTTTTTGGTCATAAAGATACACAATTCAACAGAAAAATGAAAGATGCCATTCACTTTATAGACAACAAAGTCAATGCAACAACAACTGTCAACTACTATTTTTGGAATTGGCACGCATATAAAACGCGCGTTGAAAGTCGTTAAAATTCCCCGACGAAGATGCATCGCATCACAGCCAGCGAGAAATCAGATGGAAAGGCGATTAAATTGTGGTACTTTTTTTCTGCTGGGCTCTTTCTCTCACTCGCTGACGACACTGACGGTCGTGAAATCTAATTTGATCTTGCAATGAAGTTCACAGTCTCTGTATAAAAGATACTTGTGAATTTGTTTGCCATTTTTTTTTATAGGCAATTTAACACGCAGTTATTTTCCATATATTGCATTTGTATATAAACGCTGAAGAGGGTCTCTCTGCAACAAATTCTTCGAAATTGCTTTAAAGAGTTCAAAAAAGTAGTAAAAATTATAATTGTGTTTTACGTAGTTCAATGTGTAGGTATCTATAAGAGCCTTGATTCACTGGATGCTAAAAGGCTTATATTATTTTTATTGGATAAAAATGGCATATAAATATGAAAGCAAAATTTTATCGCTATTAGAACAACTATTTCACTTGAGGGATGTTTAATATCAATTGAATGGAATTTTAATATTCAAAAAAATGAATTTTGTTTTTGTGGAATAGAAAATAAAAATTATATGAACTACTGGGTCGCAAGTACTTGCTCTTATCTTCAAGAGGCTTATGGTATTAAAAATTGTTTATTATGTGTATAAGGACATGGAAATTATCAGAGAAAACCAGTGACGGTGCGTCAATAAGACGTTTTAGACAGTGTCTACCCTACCGTAAAGAGAAAAAAAAAGAAACCTACTCGTTACAATCAAGAAAACTGTGTTGACATTAATTTCATTATGTCCCTAAATCCATAACCTATCTCAAATAATTGTCAACAGCTATAATTTGCCAAACATATGAGCCGGTTATTTTGAAAGTGGTCTAAGTCCACTTATTTCAAATTCGAGATATTTAAAGGTTTGCGTTTGACTTAATTCAAAAATATGGGAAAGAGCTAATATAAAAGTGAAGTATTTTTTTTCATCTAAATATATTTAATTTACTTATCCAGTAAGAAAAAAAAATATTGTTGAACAAAAACCACTTTTTTACAGTTATAAATGGACTTAAACCATTTTCAAAATAAATGAAATGGTCTTTTGATTTATTCAAATTGTATCAAGTCCTCTATAAAGTTTAAAAAAAAATTGAAAAAAAAACGAAAGAGTGAGTTTTTATACGTAGATATTGTATACATTAAACAAAATACATATATGTACATATTAACACTGCCGGACAAAATTAGAGGAACACAGGTAAAAAGTAAAAAAGTTGGTTTATTTTCATTTTATCTTAATTTCTTTAATGAAGATTTAAGTATGTCTTGATGAGTTAAGAATCGTTTGAAATGGTTACAATTATTGTGCTTTTTGTTTTCCTTAAAAACACAAAAGTCTAGAAAAGGGGTATGTTGCTGAGAAAATGGATTTAAAAAAATTCAAGTATTCCTTTAAAGCTCAGTAGAAATGAGGATGGTTTAGTACTTGGTTTTCCCTCTCTTCTTGCTCTTAGGACAAAAATAAGTCTCTTTGGTATACTTCTAATAACATTTTCGATGTTTTCCTAGGTTATTTGGCCCCACGCTTCAAGCAATGCACTTTTCAGCTCCCTCAAACTTCATGGACTTTTCTTATTCAATTGTCTACCAAAAGCATGTTCAACCTAGAACCTAGATCAGGAGAACATGCCGGGCCAGTCTAGGGTGTTCAGGTGGGCCTTTTGAAGATACCCCGAAGCTCTGTTCGCAGTTTGGGGACGAGAGTTATCGTGCATGAAGATGACATTTTTGGTGATTCCTTGAGCAAATTGTACGACAGTTGGTTTTGGTTCCAAAATATCCCTAACATATCTACCGTTCTGCTGTCAAAAACCCATTTTCAACCAAATTTAACTCTATGTGGGTTGCCAAACATATGCCACCCCAGAACATTTTGCTCTTTATCGCGTAACGTTTCAAAAATAATGGATCGTGGTACATTTAGCGTTAAGGCCAATTTATGGTACGAATTTTTATTTTTGATCAAAAACAAGGTATAGGTTATGTGAACTTCACTTTAGTCTGGAATTCTTACTTAAACTAAACACTTTTACCATAAGCAATATTCCAGCAAC
Organism: Dasysyrphus tricinctus; assembly: GCA_963921185.1. Lineage (NCBI taxonomy): Eukaryota > Metazoa > Arthropoda > Insecta > Diptera > Syrphidae > Dasysyrphus > Dasysyrphus tricinctus. Next base: position 82,081,448 of record OY992531.1, read on the forward strand.
ACTTTTATTAGAAACGGATGAAAACCCGGAAGAACAGAATAGAATAAGAATGCTAAGAGAGTGATTATGGTACATACCTGATTTAGTAAGTCCATTTTATCGGGTTACGTACGAATGACCGACAAAAAAAAATGTCGACTGGTTAAAATGTCGACTTTTTTGAAAGTTAAAATATCGACTTTGTTTTTACCGACTTATTAAAATGTCGATTTGACAAAAAGTCGACTGTCCTGATAGAAGTCGAGAAAAATATCGACTTGTCGGAATTTTTCCCATACAGAAAAGTCGATATAAAATATAAATCGACATTTTAGCCAGTCGACATTTTGACTTGTCGATATTTTGTCTGTCGGTCATTTGAAAGTAACCTAAGGAACAAAGCTTTGCCTTAAATGTTTGCACGGAATAACTATAAACTCAAGAATCATAAATTCTTGTCTGATTTTTTAACTGGAACTTAACAGTTTTTTGATGCTGTGGAAAATTTAAGACTATGTTTATAATATGATTATTTATGATTCTTATAATAATTAACTTATTTAGGTAATTATTAATTTTATATTCACGCCGATAACAGAATCCGACGAATGAGCTGCGGAGGGAGTTAGACTCAATTTTGACATTTGGCTCATAGTAAAAATGTCAAAATTGAGTCTGATTTCCTCCACAGCTCATTCGCCGGATTCTGTAATCGGGGTGATTACCTTTTGTTTAGCTTCAAGAAAGTTCAATAGAACGCATTTTTGTTGCCTACCTACATTATACCTTATATTTCGAACTTTTAACTGCCTCATTTTCTGGATGTTTTATTATTGTATTAATATTAAAACACATTACATACCCTGACTAATGGGCAATTAAGACGTCAAAATATATAGGCAACAAAAATAAAATTACAAAAAATGCGATTTATTGAACTATGACAATGCGATATTTGATAATAATGATCAAAATGTCGATTTTCAAAATGTCGACTTTCAAAATGTCGACTTTTAAAATGTCGACTGTGGAAATCTCGATTCATAAAATCTCGATCACTGTCGACATTTTGAGAATCGACATTTTGAAAAATCGACATTTTAAAAAGTCGGTCAAATTTGTGTCTATATTTTGATCTGTCGGTCTTTTAACCAGTCGAGATTTTTTCTGTCGAGATTTTAAAAGTCGATCTTATGGAGTCGGTATTTTAAAAGTCGACATATCGTACACAATCCCATTTTATCTTTGTATTTTACTGTAGGAATGGGTTGAACTTGTTCACTTTTTAACATTTAATCAATTTTTAAATTTTAAAATGGGGCTTAAACCATTTTCAAAATAAATTTTTTGTCGTTTTTTTAACTGAACAATTTTTGACTCACAAAATCTAAATGATTTCAAATAAAAACAAGTGGTTTTTTCTTATTAAAATAAAAGATTACATTGTTTTTAGATGACTCAATCAATTATCTCGATTTTTTTGGAAAATGGACTTAGACCACTTTCAAAATAAACGGCTCATATGTAAATCATAACATTCATCCCTTACTATTCACACTCTCACATTTTCCACACCTTCTTTTACATCATTAAATTATTTGACCTCTACCAACAACCACAAAGCATAAAATCTCAATACTCAAACACAATACACAGTACACACACTTTAGCTTCGCTATGCCTCTGCACTCTGCATCTGCTACGTGCTTCGGGAAACCCCGACTGAAAACGAAGACAGAGTCTTTCGTTCTACCTAAATTATATGAAAATAAAATCAGCGGGTTATGTTCCTCAGGTATAATTTCTATGTGTAGCAAGTAGACAGATTCGAATCTGTCTAATTTCTTATTTTGCTTTGAACTTTGAAGTAAATTCGAAACTTTTTCGTTGACTGTTAAGTGAGGAGAAAAACTTCTTCATTTTTTAAGTGATTTGTTAAGTGAGGAGAATAACTTCTTCATTTTTTATTTTTGGAGTTGATTAAAGAGGAGGATTATTTTTTGTTTTTTTCATTTATCTTTGGAATTATTATTTTTTTGTTGATCGTTCGTTCACCATCCAGTGGCCAGTAGGTCAACCCTAAAAACTGCAATAGGTAGGAAGGCTGGACTCTTTCGCAGAAGTACACTACTGACGAAAAACAAAATTAAGGGAATAATAATTTTATCCGTGTGTGTTTTGAAGAGCTGTATGCTGTATCTCTGTGATTAGTTGTCGTATTGAGTCAAAACAAGGAGCATTTTGAAACTGTATGTTTTTTCTTGTTTTGAAATTGTTTTAAAAATACCTACCTACATATTTATTTAAAGGTGCCGTTACTGCCTTATTGCGAAATTGTAAGAAATGGTACGAGAATCAAATGTTCCATTATTTTCTTTGTTTTTTATAAATATTTTTTTTTATAAATCAATGCATTTTTTATTCAGCTTTAATTAAGGTCTACAAGTTTTGTTTCTTTGAGATACACCAATTTCAAGGAAACAATACTATATACCTATACCTATAAAGCTTTTAATCAAACATATGCATACTTTTGTCTTTGATCACCATTATCTCAACAAAAAATAATACGAATGAGGATGACACATTAAATTCAAGGACAGTTTTGAAGACTTAATAGGTTTTCAACAAGATGTTTTTAAAAATTCATGCGGACTTCTTATGGTGGCCCTTCAACGTTAGTTTCAAAAAGAATACAAGCATTTGATAAATATCCCTATCTGTGTACAAGTTTTTGTAATTTGTATTCTTGTATTAAATATGTACCTATTTATTTTGCTCAAAAGAGTTCGTTATTGGTAGCCATGTTTTTAATAAACGTTTGTGGAATCCTGTGTGAAGTCTCAAGGTTTGATTTCAAAGAGAAATACGCTGTATTTTGCACCTCGTTAACAGTTTTTATTTTTGACTGGATAAAAAGTAAAATAATGAATTAAATTTATAACTGTCTACCCAGTTCGTTCGAGTGCCGCACGTCACTGGAGAAAACTATATTCCATAAGTCCTTAGTGGAGAGAGTTATAAATACTTCATCAGATATTCCTCGTAAAACTCTTTTTTTTAAATGGACTTATGTAGGTCGTTGTTCCCCTGGACCCTTCATTTGCATGGAAGGTGCCGCAATTTTTTCATGAAAGTAAGATACATATTTTCTTAAAATATTCTAAAGAATGTTACGTAGATACCGAGTTTCGACTAAATCGAGCATATCTTTTCAAAATATAAAGTTAAAAAAAAACTTTCGAATATTTTTCAAAAATCCAAAAAATATATTTTTTTTTCGAAAATATCGTATAATTATATAGGCTTTGAAAAGACCTTTTAAAAAGGAACAATTACGTGTGTTAACCATTGAATATGTTTGCTAAGCCCATAAGCATGTTTAAAACCGAAAATGCTACTAAATTCACTCATACCTTTCTCAGAGAATGGTCACACTGGCCACTTTTCAATATTTTTGGGTTAACTTGGCAACTAAACCAAAATCTGAAAATTTTAAACTCAACATTTTTTGTTCAAAATTAAATTTTTCAATCGCAATGGATTTTTAAAAAATTGCGTAAGAAAATCGAAAAATTTAAGATTTAAAAATATTTTCTTTAATTGCGCATAACTTTTTTCGGAGCAAGAATCGACTAAAGGCATACTCAAACAAAAAAAATAGTGGTGGCTAAATACTTTTATATGACATGTTCAAAAAGTATAGCACTTCAAAACCTTACCACTTCTTATAATTTTTTGCATTTTTTGGCCGAAACCCCGTTTTTTGGTACTGCATGAAAAATTAAACTATCGGGGCACCTATTTTCAAGTCTTTTAATACTCGGCCCACCCGCTTAGCTTGCAGAAGCAGTTAAAAACAGCCGGAAAACGAAATTGTGGGCTTACCTACTTCATCAAAATCTTGAGTTCGAATATTTTTACGAATGTGAAATATGCCATGTAGTACCGAAAAAGAGGCTTTTCGGCCAAAACTGTGAAAAATTATAGGAAATGGTTAAGTTTGAATGGGTTAGTATATGGGTGATTCTCTGTCAACGACAGTTCTTTAAAGAAAAATTTCCAAAATTCAAACTTATTGGAAACAATTTTTCTTGTTTTTTGTGGCTTCAATTAGTCAGAGTATCAAATCTATAAAAGCATTTTGCTACAACTTGTAAAAAACAAGAAATATGGTGAAATGTACTAAAACTAGTAATAAACGATAATGAAGCTCTTTTACTATTTTTAATTTGTATTTCGTTCTCTCTCTTTTTGACCATATTTTTGTTGAGATTCTTGATGACCTGTTATGTTTTGACCTCTTGACATTTCTACTTCGTTTATTTTCTTCAAAAATGTACATATAACTTTTTCGTTTTTGTAGTCTATTCTTCTGAATGGCAACCCTTTTCATTGTGCTGGGTTATTACTTAGTTTTTATTACACGCAATAGTTTTTGTTTGGCTCTTCCGAGGTATTGCTACCGTTTTAATAAAGAATATTGAAAGAAAAAAAATAATACTGCAAGAAATAATTCTAATATAGTTCACGGTGCCACGGTACTGACATCCACGGTACTGACATTTAGACAGTATATGTGATCTAACTTCTCTATGCTAATGAGAAAAATAATTTCCAGGAAAATTTTAACATATGCCGTTGAAACGAATACAAAATTCTGATTATCAATCAAAAACATGTTAACATGCTTAAATCCTCGGACAACATTCATTCATAATTATTTTATTCAACAATAAGTATTTTGACTTAGTTTTTGCATACTTTTGTCAAGCAAGTATTGCACTCAAACTTTTCTAAGAACAACATTTCTATTCAATGAAGTATTTGATTAGAAAAAAATTGGTTTTAATCGGAAAAACAAGGAACGGACATGCCACGGTACTGACATTTTCACTACACTTTTCCAAGCCATGTGGTGTAAGTAGCAAATTTATCCATAATATCGAATGTAGATTGTAGTAAATAGCCATTTACCCAATTCAAACCAAAAATATATACGAACATTTTACATTAAATAAAAAAATAAGCACTGGACACAAAGAATCACAGTTGGTGCGGAATCACCCATATATCTGTCAATTTTGAATAAAAATGACTATTTTAACATTCCATATTAAAGCCTTCAGCCTCTACTTTATTTTGTTTCAGCATATCTTGGGCCTATTCTTGGACTCTGGAACCTTTTGCACTTCTCATATGGGAAATAAAAAAAAAAAATAGTGCTAATTGATCAGATAAGGTCAACTAATCCTTGAAATCAAGGCTTTAAGTTTTTCAAGGTCACGCAAGGTCACACGCGATTTAGGCACCTCATTTGTGGGAAATTTGCAAAAACTGTATACCATCCTTGATTAACAACTATTTTCAGTAATCAACTATTTTCAGTAATTGGTCAGCCATAGATTTTTTTCATCACTTTCTTTTATTCCTTGATTAGGGGAGAGGGGGTAGTGTAGGATAGGGGCAGCTTAAGACAACGGCCAAAAAAGTATCAAACAAATACTTTTTAATAATTAATCACAATTTTACAGTGGCAATTCTTCCTCAAATAGATATCTGATGACATTTGGGACGATATCAGCTTTTAAAAAATAATTACAAAATAAATGTTTGTTTTACGGTACCCGCTGTATTTTTTCGATGTAAGACGTAAACATTTAAAAGAAAAAAAAAGTAGCTGGAGTCAACGCGGAAAAAGTTCTTAATCATCATATTTAGTTATTTTGTGATGATTTATTAAACAATATTTGTATATTTTAAAATTCTTTAAAAAAAAATTTTGTTTGTATATCTACTTGGGGCAATGTTGGACAGTAGACAAGGGACACATTTGGGCATGCACAAACCAGACTAAAATTTAATATAAGAAATGCCATTTCAAAAAGTGGACAATGGCTACAGTTAAAATCATACTGTCGCCCAAGTATTAAGCACCTCGGAAGAAGATATAGACGTTTATTTCATCAAATCTTCGAGAATGAACTATGACCTGGTTTATCTTCAAGCAAGAAATCCTCCTTTCCAGTACGATAAGGCATTAGAGAAAGACAATCTCCTACCAGTTCTTTTCACTAATGTAATATTTAGAAATAATTTATTATAGTTTAATAAAGAATAAAACTTGATTAAATGCGTTTTTCAAGGCTCAGGGCTGTCCAAAACTACCCACCAAGGGGAGCAGATTTGGAAACTTATAACAATTTTTTAAATAGAAACAAATATTTCAAAAGCAACTTAAGTCACACTACAAAAAAATTAGACCACGCTTAGTTAAAGGTCGAAACGAATGAAAAAGCTATCATAAATCACATTGCGCTAAATTGCACTGTTATTAAAATATATGCAAAGATGTAATTTGGGGGTAGGAAGTTAAATAACCGCTTACAGCAAAAAAAGAACATTTAAAAGAAATATGACTTAGTGGTTTTTGAAATGACCGATTCATTTATATAAAATACAAACTACAGTTTGATATACCAAAGAATAACGTCATTCAAAAATAAATTGGATATTGCGATGTATGAGTGTTTCAGGTTGGTTTTTGTAAAAAGGGTCCTAGAGTGCCCCCTCTCCCCTACTTTAAACATAAGGAGGAAATAAATTCAGACCTTTAAAAAAGTGACATGAGTAGTTGAAATTTGGGAGAGAAAAGAGCAATTTTGTCTTCTCCGTCATCCTGTTTTAGTCAGTAAGACATGGTATACAAAATCTATAAAAATTCCACAGTAACTCTTTTTGAAGTCTAGCTTTGTATGCGAAACAATACTACAAAAACAAATATAGTTCACCATTTATATTTTCCTTGGCACCTACCTATTTATATTCTTAATATTGGCTTACCTAAAATACCTACAATTTTTTTCTTAATTCGAAATTGGGTAGCTTGGTTTCGATTTTTTGGAATGCTCCCATTACAATATGGCTGTCTATGATTTTTTTGCATTTGCATTTGTATTTGTTTGAACTTTTAGATTAATTAAATTTTCGTTCTGCATCAGCAGCGTAATAGGCTTTAAGGTTTAAAAAATCACACATTTGTAAATTTAGCTAAATTTATTTAAAATTTTATGCTTGAGGCTTCTGAAACTCAAACAAATAAAATGCACGACTGGGTCGCACGTACTTGCTCTTATGTTCAAGACACTGCGAGTTTAAGAAAATTGTATATACATACAAACATGGAAATTAGCTAAAACAACTCTTTTGCAGTTTGAGGTGAAAAGAAAGTATGCCATCTTAATTCATGATGGAATATGATTGTATGGGAAACAAAAATTTTAAATCGTTGGAGCGGTTTTTTTTTTAATTAATTTTTTATATATAAAATTCTTGAAACATTTTTAAGAACAAATTTTGGTATGCAGATTTAAATTTTATATTTATTTGTATATAAAAACAAAATTTGAAAACAAAATTGTCAACCCGTTTTTGAGATATCGAATTTTCAAAAAAAAATTTGAAACTTTTTTTAAAAATCCAAAAACTTTTTTTTTGAAAATTTTGATATGCAATATTATTTAATTTTATCTGAAATTTGTATATAAGAAAATTTATTTAAGTCCGTTAAGCCGATAACGAGAAAACTCAAAATAAAAAAATACGTTCTATGACAAGTACTACTAATAGTTGCTATGTGTAAAATTTTATAATTTTTCATGGTAGATCGTACTAATTTTAGTATATGAAAAAGTTTAATCAAAATCGTAGGAGTCGCTTTCAAGCAAAAAAATATTTTCCTTTGCGGTTTTTTCACTTTTGTATGGAAGGTACCGTTATTTTTTCATAAATGTGAAATTTTTTCTAAAAATATTTTATAGAGTACTAAAAAAGTCTTAAATATCGAGTTTCAAGAAAAATCTATGATGCCGTTTTCGAAATATTTGATTTTCCAAAAAAAAATTGAAATATTTTTTAAAAATCCAAAAAATATTTTTTCAAAAATGTTGGTAAACAAAACTATTTATATTTTTTGGAAGCTTCTGTATAAAAAAAAATAATTGAAATCGGTCATACCATTTTGAAGAAAATCAAAAATTAAAAAAATGCTTCCTTGGGAGGTACCATTAATAACCATTTTTGAAAAATGGTTTTCCACCAAAAGAAAGCCTTTACTAAAATAAATTTATTGAATTTTTTTTAAAGAAAAGTTGTCGAGCCGTTTTTGAGAAATACGATTATGTAAATTTGCCAAAAAAAAATGTATGGCAGGTACCGTTATTTTTGGTTCTAAAAAAAAAAAAATGAAAAAAACGTGTGGGCATTATCACCAAAAACCACTATGTACCAAGTTTGAAGAAAATCGATTGAGCCGCTTAGGCTGTAGATGAACAGACAGATAGACAGACAGACAGTGCCACCCACTTTTTTGGTGTTCTCTATCATCGTAATATCATGTTTCATTGTTATCTCAAAAATTTTTTTTTGCACGAATCCAAAACTTGCCTTATAGTACCTATAATAGCAAGTAAAAACTACGATCTTCTTGAAAAATATCTAGCACAAAGTATGTATACTAGTCAATAAAAAGTAAAGGAACAAGATTTTTTTAGTGTTTTTTGAAAAGCTGTATCTTTGTGAAGAGTGGTCGCACCAAAAAAACACTTTTTTTAAAAACCTACGGTGAAGGGGCAAAAAAATAATCTCTACAAAATCCTCAAAAAAAAAAAAACTTGTAGAAAACTTATTCAAATTTCTAAAACAGTTTTTGAATTTTGTATGGCGTAATTCAATTCTGAGATATTGGAAATCACAACCAAAAGTATCTTTTTTCACTAAAAGTCAGATAAACCACACAAAGCAAAATTGTACAGCAACAACAAAAAATTGAATTAAAGCTGAATAAACAAGTTATATGACCATTACATTTGATTGACTCAAAAAACAATTGTCCATAAAAATGAGAACTTCAAAAAAAAAAAAAAAAAAAAAATTTTTGTCTCGTGCAGTAACGCAATAAAGGTATTGTAAAAAATTATATCTCAAAAACAGAAACATTAAGTTATAGAATGCTTTTTGTTTTTCAACTCAATACGACCATCGCAGAGATACAGCTCTTCAAAAAACACAAAAAATTGAAAACAGATCTTGTTCTTTTAATTTGTTTGACTATTATAGTAGGTCTCTATCCTACCGATACACAAAATTAACACACAAAAAGAGGTACCTGTTCGTCCTTGCGTTTTTGAAACAATGTTGATGGCTCTTTAAAATTGTATTCGTTTGTAGGCACTTTGATTTCGAGCAAAATTTATGAATACACCCAGATTCCAATTTTAACGATATGTATGTAAAAATAAAAAATATATCCAGAAAGTAAGAAGCGTAAAAAAAACAATGTTAAGTACATTTTCACTTTTGAAACAACTGTAATTATTATTCCAACTCGAACAGAACTACATATACAACAAGCGAAATGATATATACATACATATGTACATATGTATACAATCCTGCTACTGGGTGCCTTGAAGTGTTTATTAAGCTCTTAACATGGTCATTAAAGTGCTACACTATGAAATGAAAGGGTGAAACAATAAATTTCGTATCCCTTGGTTATTGTGAATATCCAAAAAGTACTTTCGACTATGACTAGACTGATGCGGCATGCGAATTTCCTTTTTTTTATGTAAATGTGGTATTTTTAATATCCCGTTTGTTTTTCAACTAACCAAAACAAAAAAGAAATATAAAAAGTATAAAAATAGAAAAAGAAATAAAAACATTTTCAAGGATAGGTTTATGAGGTGATTTGCCATGGCTGAAGTGGCAAAACACGCAGGGATATAGGTTTGCTTAGTAATTAATAAAGTAACGAGAGCTTAACACGTACCTAACCTTACCTCTGACACCTTCAAAACAACAAAACACAACACGAAACCTTAAATTTCAAAAAAGCTCACAACCCTTAAAGGACGAGACCACTTAATTTTTGCAACAGACCACCACTTAAATCGCACTCGTTACTTTCTATGTAATTTCGATTTTAAAAGAGAACAACTCACCGTTAAAGTAGCCGACCACGATGTTTCTCCACTCTCAGACGAAGCGGTACATGTGTACAAGCCTGTATCTGTTTGCTGGAGGTCTGGAAAAGAAGTAAAAAAAAAAGGTGCAAGAATGTAAATCGTTAACACTTGTATGGAGATTTAATTGACATAGTATCAATTACAAAGGACACATCGAAAAAGGATGTCACACAGGAGACTCGTATATACAGAAAAGCACACGAATCAACAACAACAACAAAAAAAGAAGAAAAATAATAACAAAAAAAATACAAAACTGAAAATGGAAAAAGAACTCACCATCAATCCTTAGTGATCCACCCTGGACAATCATGAAACGGTGTCCACTCTGTAATGGTACACCATCTTTGTACCACTTGACTCGTGGCATTGGAGTTCCTGTCGCTCGACATGGCAACATAGCAACACTACCCTTTGGCAGTGTTTGGTTGGATGGGCCTATTTGAATAATGGGCGGTGGAGTATCATCTACAGACGTCACCTGGTTGTATGGAAATTTTATTCGTTCATTAGCATAAATGAATTTTCATATAAATGTAGGTATGTATCCCAACTGGGATGACTATATGAGACTATGAGACCGGGACAGCCTCGTTGACGAAGGATATCCTATTTCCCATTCATAGAGAGCAGTGATCTCTCCATCGCACCGGTTTGGTTTTGGGTTTTCGGTCTCGATTCTTCGTGTATAAATGAATTCATTTCCATGTCATCGAAGGCAAACACATTCATCGAGAAATGAATTTATTTATTCCACAAACATACAAGTTGTTTCTATGTATACTCAGAGAAAATCTCACAGTAAATATCACAGTTCTATCGAATGGCTTTAACGTCAAGTATGTGTTTAGAAGAAAGCCAAGATCCAAACGTGGAATTACAGTTCTAGTTACAGTTAAAGTTACAGTTACAATTACAGTAAGGTTACAGTTACATTAACAGTTGCAGTTATAATTATAATTATAATTATAATTACAGTTACAGTTACAGTTACAGTTACAGTTACAGTTACAGTTACAGTTACAGTTACAGTTACAGTTACAGTTACAGTTACAGTTACAGTTACAGTTACAGTTAGTTATAGTACAGTAACAGTTTATTATTATTTTATTTTATTTTTAAAACTTTAATCAAAAACAAACACTTTAAATCCTTATAGTAATCGATATATTCCACTTAATTTTTGAAACAAAAATCGAATGAAGGTATCGTAAATGAACTAAACAGATTTAAACCAAATCGCGTTATCTTTTAAGATACAAGAAACTAAACCAAAATCGAGTGAATATTTTCTTTGAGTGTACACAAAGCACACCTTGCATATGTATGTGTTGGTAGGTGTATATAATATTCTTTAGCTGTTACCTGTAGAAACGCACGAATTGTCGTGGAATCGACAACACTGAATGCCGAGCACACATAATAGCCGGCATCGTCCTTTTGTACGCCATTTATTTGCAATGTACCCTCATTGGAGACATGCAAGTGGCCATAGGAATTGTTTGGAAACATTAGCATGGATGAGCCTTCCTTTGTCCAAAAAACGGATGGCGGTGGATTACCATCGGCGACACACTGAAAACGTGCCACACCATTCAGACCGATTTTCTTGTCCTGTGGTTTTAACACGAACTTTGGTGCAGCTATAAACGTCAAAGAGTGAGAAAGAAAGAGAAAGGGAGTAAAAGATATATGATTGTACATTCAATTTTTTCATGTTTTTCTTATGGTTTTAGATTTTGAAAAAAAAAAAAGAAATATTATTATAACCAAAAACTGAACATCACCTACCATGAACAATGAGTTCGGCTCGTGCACTGATTTGTCCGACGCTATTTTGTGCTTCACAGATGTAAATACCCTCGTCGCCAATTGTTAAATTTGTTATTTCTAGACTAAGGTCCTCCTGAAGGATGCGGGCTCTGTTTGTTGGATGGAGATGAATAGAAAGTTGAGTTAAAAAAAAACACGTTTTTAATTTATAGTTTTTTTTTGTGAATGTCGGAGTATTTTAGTTTACCTTGCTGTGGGGATGTTGCCGTCATCTTTTTTCCAAAGAATTTTTGGTTGTGGATCACCACCAACGAGACATTGGAAACGAACAGTTTGGCCAGATAGCATTGTGCTATCTTGGGGTTCTTTTTTAAAGTATGGTTTTACTGAAAAGAAATAAAGTTAAGTTTGAAAAATTTAATTAAATTTTATGAATGTATAAATTGAGAAGTATAATTTGCTCCATCATTGTGGCAAAGTTTAATTAGCTTATGAGTATTTTTGTATTAATAGAATGCAAATGTAATAATATATTAAAAGTTCTAGATGAGTCATGTAAAGGTCTGAGTTCAGAATCTTAGCCAGAAACTTTCAAACGTAGGTATTGAAGGATTCTTCCAGAATACCATTAAATCGATTGTTTTTCCAAACGAAAATAAGAAGGATTAATTTTTCAGATTTTTATTCCGACGCATCTATGCAACTTTAGTCAGTATTTTGAACTTTTCAGTTTATTTTATTCATAAAAATCTCAGATTTTAACTGATGGCCTCGAAAAAGTCACCTTGACAAAATATGTTCTGTTGTATGATGGACAAAGCCAAAATTGATAGATTTATGCTCTTGTCATCAGTGCAACATCAAAGGTAAGGCTATTTGCGTGAAATTGAGTGATCGTTAGAATTTTACGTGAAAACTCAGTGGTACCTATGGGAACAATAATTGGAACAGATCGCTTTCCCTCAACATAGAAAACACATATTTACGTATTTAGGCATTTGGGGGCATTATTGACCGACTGGCTTCATGTGATTTGTGTGATCATTAACGTTTTATGTATGTGTTAAAATTGTCTGCATTGACAGGGTATTCAAAATATTTTTGGTGATGTCAAGGAGTCACGACCACACTGCGTTTCTTGTCTAATTGTATGCATTTTAAATACAATGCAACTTTATTTAACGAATAAACACTTTGGTCATTCCTTCAACATCGTTAACTTTTTGACGCCACAAAATTGTAAAGTTTACGACCCATTTTTATAATCGCCAATAAAAACTGCTTGCATAAATCTGGTAAAAGAATTTGGTAAATAAACAAAATGTTCAAGATTCTCAAAATAATATTTTTTAATGTTATTTTTTTTCAATTTGATTGTTCTGTTTTTTTTTTTTGCCTCAACCATTTTGATAACGAAACATTTTTGGATTAATTTTTTTTTGTCTGAAATGGTTGTTGTGATTATTGATAAATTCTGAGACAGTATATTATTACTTTGAGACAAAAATTCGTGTCGAAAAAATTAAAGATTTATTGTAAAATATCACGTACATTATATAAATTTTGATAGTTCTTTTACGACATCGTAAACGTTTATACGATGTTTTTATGGTGTTGGATAAATACTTTTTATTATAACTCCTATAATAGTGAATATTTATTGATTTGAAAATTATAATGAATTTAAGAAAAAAAAAAAAACAGAAAGTGGGTCAAAATTTAATTTTGGAATAATGACCCATCGCGCTTAGTTATTACTTTTGGGATTTTTTGTATAATATGAGGCAGAAGTAATGTCATGATATGAATTGGCAGTCATTTTATTAGAAATGAAAACATTTGAACTTTGGTTGCACGCTATATTTATTTGAAGGTATCGCTCAAATGACTGCCTCCCAGTTTTACTACCATCATGGGTGACACATAGTGCGGACGTTAACTATGGTGTCACCCTAAAATAGAAAGTTGTTAGAAATAATAAAATGATTTTCAGGCATTAGGGTGGCATTTGGATCAAAGTACACTTTTTCCGTCAATGTCAAAGTCCATTGAAGGATGGATGTGATGTCAATGGATTAAAAAAATCCCATACAAAAATCGGAAATGTTCACAGATTTCTTACTGCTTTGGAAATCCATAATAAATTGGCCAACTAGGTTTGCTTTTGATACGAACCAAATAATTTAGAAAAAACGTACGAAAAGTTATCAATGATTTTCCTTTAAACCTATTCGCAGTTGGCCACCTCGATTTGCTTACTCAGAGGCCACATACATTTTGTCATTTTCTAACTGTAAAATATCGAAAGCTTGAGAAGATAGCGGAAATGGTTGACGGATTTGAACTTAGCACCATAAATTACCTTAATTTAGATTTCAGTTTTCTCGTGTTCAAACCCGTGTAAGACTGTGAGTGTGTAGTCACAAGAAAAAAAAAATGAAAAATGACATTTTAACGAATTACGAAAATTTTAGGGGAATACCCGACTTATATTTTTCGTTATATTTTTCCACTTTCGGGTGTTAGCCCAAACGAGTGGCACCCGATGCGTTGCCAAATCAACTATAATTTGAGTTCATAACACATATTTGTATATTAATCAAAAGCTCCTATACGCTTATATGCCACTTCTTAAATATTGTTCAAAGAAATATTGAGCACATTTGCAGTTTCCTTTCCTCAGATTTGTGTGTTTTCGGAAATCATTGATATTCTGACCAACTATTGCTTCGGAAATTCTGTATGAATCTTCCCTATAAGTCTTATTGTGAGTTTCACCCGAAACTATTTTACCGGAAGAGAAAAGAGTAACAAATTTTAGAACAAGAACGAAAAATACACCATGGACCCATATTTAGACCCACGGTAATGAATCCCGTGGGTCTAATTTCCCGACAAAAAAAAACAGCCACGGGTGTTCTTTCCATTTTACTTGCGATATAGTTTATATTTCTGGTTTGAATTGGACAAATGGCTATTTACTACAATCTACATTCGATATCATGTCTAAATTTGCTACATATTCCGCATGGCTTGAAATAATGTAGTCAAAATGTCAGTACCATGGCATGTCCGTTCCTTGTTTTTCCAATTAAATCTACTATTTTCTAATGAAATAATTAATTGAATAGAAATCTTGTCATTTGAAATGTTTGAGTGCGATACTTACTTGACAAAATTTTGAAAAAATTAAGACAAAATACTTATTGCTTAGTAAATAATCATGAATGAATGTGGTCCAAGGATTTAGTTTTATTTTTTAATTCAAAAGATTTCCCGCTGAGCCACCATTTTGTTTTAGTTTTCAGTCGTTTTTATGGTGGTTTTCTCAGAGAAGCACTATTTATGTATAGTTAACAACCGTCATTTTTTTTTTGTAGTTTAAGAGTTATATGTTTTCATTCGAAGAAATTGTGTCACAAATTTATGTGTTAGTACCGTTGTAGTATTTTTTAAGCATGTTATATGTTACATGTTTTTGGTTGGTTATCAGAATTTTGTATACCTTTTAATGGCATAAGTTAAAATTTTTTCATTACTATAGTGAAGTGAGATTACATAAACTGTCGAAATGTCAGTACCGTGGATGTCAGTACCGTGGCATTTAAATCCTTATTGAACTTTAATTAAATGAAATTGAATTATTTCTTGCATTAATATTCTCTTTCTATCATTTTTTTTTATAAAAGCGGTAGCAATATCTGGGACGAACCAAATAAAAATTATTCCGTGCAAAAAAACTAAGTAATAACCCAGCAAAATGCAAAGGGCTGTCATTCAGAAGAAAAGACTACAAAAACTAAAAAGGGAACCATTTTTTAAAGAAAAAAGGGAAGTAGAAATGTTAAGAGGTGAAATTATAACAGACAATCAAGAATCTCAACAAAAATATGGTAAAAAAGAGAGAGAACAAATTACAAATAAATAAAGAAAAAGAGTGTCATTAGCGTCTACTCCAGTTCTAGTAAAATTCAAGGTATTTTTGTTTTTTAACAGTTATAGCAAAATGCTTTTACAGATTTGATACACTGACCATATGAAGCCACAAAATCAAAACAAAAATTTAAATTTTTGAAAATTTTGGAAAAAAAATCACAGTTGGCAGAGAATCACCCCACTGCATTGTTGCCTGAAGGGAATCGTTTGGTATGTGGTGAAATTTAGGAACAGAATAACACTTCTAGACATGAACTTTTTTTTATCAAAGGCACTTTTCTTCAAGAGCAAGAGCTTGGAATGAATTGAATGTTATTGTTGAATAGCATTTAAGTGCTTTTGCAATGCTTCAGATGGATTCGTCCCCTTCGTGTTAGACTAAAATGCTTGCACGTTGAGCTTCAGCGACGTGTTTTTTTTTATCCATAGCATTCGTTAGTAAAAATTTAAATATTTAGAATATCAGGCACTATTATATACCAAAATTTCATTTGTAGCAAGATCAAAAACCCGTTCTAATACGATTTATTTTGAGGGTTCCAATTTTTTTGGCCAAGCAAATTTTCTGACATATAATTGCAACTGATCGTCTTCTGCTTTGTTTTTGTGGCAAAACATACATAAAACTATTGCTTATTATAAAAATTACTTGGTTTGTACCAATTTCTTCCTTCTCTGAAACGAAATAGTCGCAGGGTACAATATCGTTTGAAAGCAGTGAGTGTTCTTATTTTTTGGCCATAGCTGAAGGTACTACTACTTAGGTGTATAGGTGACAAGATATGCATTTGTACGAATTGTCATTACTATAATAGGGAAGACGATAAAAGTAGGTCTCACAACTCTGTCTGTCTGTTCGGCTACACAGTTTTCTTAAAGAAGATTCAATAAATAACTTAAGAGTCTAAAGTTAAAGGCTACTTCTGTGTTTTTATTTTCGATTTTCTTGTAAATTTGTAAAAGCGCATAGTTTTGTGTACCATAATTTTCAAAAAAAAATTCTGGATTTGAAAAAAAAAAAATATTTTTTTTTTGAAAATTCAATATTTCGAAAAAGCCATAATTGACTTTTATTTAACTTAATTTTAACTTTTTTTTAAACACTTTTTAGAATATTAAAACTAATTATTTTACTTGTATTCAAAAATAACGGAAGGTACCTTACAAATCCTAAAAATCCGTAGAGGAAAATCTCATTTTTCTCGAAAACAACTCCTACGATTATGATTTAATTGTTTGTGTGCAAAAATTAGAACGGTTTAACTATTAAATGAGAAAATGTACACCAAGAACTATTAACAGTATATCGCCTTTAATGCTATTTTTGATTTCGAATTATTGGATCGCATTTGAATAAAATGTGTGTACAAAAAACTCCAAAAACTCCAAAAACTGTAAATAATATTAAATAAATAAAATTTCGAAGTATTTTTTTTTAAATTCGATATTTCAAAATTGGTTTGATTTTTATAAATTTAATTTTTATCTTTACAAATAGAAACTTTCTCATAAATTCAAATTAGTTCAAGAGTTCACATGATTCCTTTTCTTCAGCTTTAACTAAAGAGTTGTTTCAGTATTTTTAAGAACGAATTCGATGCTTTTAAACATTTCTCTCTCATAATATTCATGTCCTTATAATAATTTAAACAATAAAAACATGCTTGAACATAAGGACAAATACGTGCGACCCAGTCGATAATTTTATTTAATAAAATTACTATTAATACAATGGATTAAAATAACGTCACGTTTCCAAATATATATGTAAAAAAAAACTCTTTTCGATACACTCGGGCGTATACGTACTTTTTTAACACAATGTCTACATTTTAATATTTTTTTAAACTAAATTATTTGATGTTTTGCAAGTTTAAGGCCGCAAGTTCAAAAGAAGTAAATAAAATTGTGAAGTACCATCTTTTCCTGAGAGCGAAGATGTACATATATCATCGCTCATCTCACGAATTGACGCAACTGCTTCTTTCTCATTTTAGGAAAACACTTTTTTGTTGCTCTTCCTGACTAATCTTCAAAACAACAGATCAGTTTTAAGCAGGACCCTACAAGTAGGTACATGGATGACAAGCTATAATATATTCTCAAAATATCTAGGATTCCTTTAATATTTCTTTGTTATTCAAATTGCCATGCGGGCAAAGTAGCAAGCAAGACCAGTTTTTAACTAACCAGAAATAAAGACATTGAACAATACTAAAATTCTGAAAACTATTGTTTCATTTACTTGGGATAATAAACAAGGCGTTCATTTACCTGAAATTGATTTAACTACTCGAGGCTAACATTTTTTAATTAAAATTTCTCATCACGTAATCCAATAACCAATAAAATTTGATACTTAGTTTTTATTATTTCTTTGCGGAAAAAAAGCATGAATCTATGTAAGCTTAATCTCAAAGAAGTAATTTTTGTTGAAAGTTTATATAAAACAACATTTAGTTGAAACGAATAGCCATATCAAAGCGCCAATAATTTTTTGTTTAGGCATGGTTTTGCTTTATTTTAAATACAAACGATAAATATCGCCTCACATAATTATCACTTGCACCAATTTAATTAAATTTGTTTTAACTTAACTTTATCTGAATACCTCACCTAATTTACTCTTAATTTTGTAACCCAACTTGCTTAACTAACTAATTAACTGGGCGATAAACTCGTTTTCACCCTTCAAATCTCCAGGAACAGATGGCATCTTCCCCATGATGCTACAGAAGAACACTAAACACGTTACCCAACATCTCAAGAGCTTCTTTGCAAGCAGCCTTAAGTGGGGATATATTCCTTTGGCGTGGCGTGAAGTAAAAGTAGTCTTTATACCAAAAGCTGGGAAACCAAGCCACACGGAAGCTAAAGACTATAGACCCATTAGTCTAACATCGTTTGTTTTAAAAACCTTCGAAAGATTAATAGATATACACATACGAAGTAGTATAAAACCGAATGTGTTGTCACCTGCCCAACATGCTTACACGAAAGGAAAAGGTGTTGAAACAGCCCTTCACAACTTAGTAAGTATAGTAGAAAAATCACTCAAGGACAAAGAGTATACTCTAGCAGCTTTTCTGGACATTGAAGGCGCCTTCAATAATGTACAGAATGATGCGGTAAAAAGAGCACTTGTAGACCTTGAAGTGGATAATTCCCTCGTAAACTGGATTATCTGTATGTTAAAACACAGACGGATTAACTCAGAACTAGGGGACGCACGGATCAAAGTATCCACATCTAGGGGGACTCCACAAGGAGGAGTTCTCTCACCACTATTGTGGATACTAGTAATGAACGAAATCCTGATTGAACTGAATAATAGCGGTGTCAAAGTAGTTGCCTACGCAGACGACCTGGCGCTGCTAGCGACCGGAAAATTTATTTCCACAACCAGCGAACAGATTAATTACGTTTTGTCAAAAGTCTGTACCTGGGCGGGGAAATGTGGACTTTCGGTAAACCCACAAAAAACCGAACTGGTTCTTTTTACTAACAAAAGGAAAATACCAGAATTTGTCCTACCATCAATAGAAGGAACCCAACTTAGACTATCAGATCATGCCAAATATTTAGGCGTAATTCTTGACAAAAAGCTAAACTGGGGTATGAACATCAAAGAAAGAGCCAAGAAGGCCATGATCGCTTTTTACTCCTGCAACAGGATCTTTGGTAAGACCTGGGGTCCAAGCCCTAAAATCATAATGTGGATGTACACGGCCATTATAAGACCGATCCTCACATATGGTAGCCTGGTTTGGTGGAGCGCGATGGATAAAGAATGTAATTATAAAACGCTTAACAAAGTTCAAAGACTAGCGTGCATAGGAATCACAGGGGCAATGAGGTCCACTCCCACTGCGGGAATGGAAGCCATACTCAATCTAAGACCCCTAGATCTATTCGTACAAGAAACTGCAGCCTATGGTGCTCTAAGATTAAGCCAGACCGATAGCTGGAAAAAGAACTCTGTAGGTCATGCACAAATTATGAACAAATTTACGGAGGGGTATGTATGCACAGACTACACAACACCCCGTACAAATTTTGAAAAACCGTTTTCTGTATCCATCCCCACAAGAGAAGAATGGGAAGCTGGTTTACAACAATCAGATACACCGATGGTAGAAATTTACACAGACGGATCAAAGATGGATACGAGAGTAGGTGCTGGTTTCTTTTCAGAATCCCTTAATTTAGCGAACTCTTATAGACTCCCTGATTATAGCAGTGTCTTCCAAGCGGAGGTTCTTGCAGTGATTAAGGCTGCTGAACAGATCTCAATGTTGGCGATACCACGGGCTGATATCACCTTTTACATTGATAGCCAGGCAGCGATTAAAGCTATCTCTGCAACAGAAATAAAATCCAAGCTGGTTTCATGCTGTCGCGAAGAGCTAAAGATTCTTGCCACACAGCACAACATCAGACTCTGCTGGGTTCCTGGGCACTGTGGAATTCTGGGAAATGAAAAAGCAGATGAACTGGCAAGGACTGGTTCATCGTTAGATCAAAGCCCAACGGACTCCGGTGTTAAAATTCCATCCTGTGCCATTAAACAGACAATTGGTAAGAAGATAGTGGAACTTACCAATGACAGATGGAACTCACTCGCAACTTGTACCACTACAAAGAATTTGTGGCCTAGCTACAATAAGAAAAAAACGCACCATGTCATAAACCTGAAAAAGAGATCCCTGAATCTTTTAATAGGAATTATCACGGGACATAATCTCTTAGGTTACCACAAGAAAAAGATGAGACTAAGTACTGAAGACCTATGCAGAGGTTGCGGTGACGTAGAAGTAGAGGAAGACACCCTTCACTTCCTAGGTCAATGTCCGGCACTATGCAATATAAGGAAAAAATATTTGGGTAGCTATTTCTTCAATGATCTAGCAGAAATCTCGAAGTCAACAGGAAATAACATCTCAAGTTTAATGAACTTCATCAACGCCTCTAAATGGTTCGATGCTCCATAGGATTTCATAGGTTATATTTTTAAAGGGATGGTCCAATCCATCAGGGTACCACAATGGATCAACATTGATCTAAGTGTGACGGGAACAAGATCCACCGTCAGCCCATCAACCTAACCTAACCTAACCTAACCCAACTTGCTTACAGGCACCACACATTCAACCACGGCATTTTGATAATTTTAGCAAAATGCACTCAAGTTGTCTTATGTACCTACGTAAAAACCGATCCACCGATACCATAATTCCATTCGAATTAATTCCAATTACTATCACCAAAGCATCTCCGCGCCAATATAAAAGGTAGGTTGGATAGAAATCCGCAAATAGAAAGTCCTCTACACACGAACGAAATTCATTCCGAAGAATTGCCGCGGCATCCTCCTAATCTGCATAAAATCCCCATAACACCAAAGCCTGTAGCAAACTCGTAGTATAATTCAGTATCATGTTCCGGATCTTCTCGTCTATACCTAGGTTTTTCTTCGAAAGTTTCCATTCTATATGTAAGTTTGGGTAGGACGACGACATGGTGCAACCTAGCATCGCGTCGCCAGCATAGCCTCGAATTGTCAAATATCTTGATAATCGCGAGCATTCTACATTCTCAGCATGAGATGGCGCACGGCATGCACAGGGCGACAGTAGGCGCATCCTCATGAGTGCGCTTAGAAACTATAATTGAATTGATGTTGCATCTCCTGAGATACTTAAACTAGCAACGATGTGGAAGGAGCATTCATTTGAGGCACGAAGCACAAATTGAAAGTATCTCTTGCATTTTGCATTCCAGGAGATGATTTAATTACTTTTCCCACCGAATTCGATTTGTTCGATGTATGTATGTAGATGTGGCACACAAAACGGCTCATGACTATGATGATGACGACCGACGGACGGCAAGGAGGTGGCATGGCGCTGGTTGTTGTGAGAAATCAAATGTCATGGTGATGGTTTCCTGTGCACCATGTGTGCGCGCCTGTTTTCCATCACTCACTGGACAGACTTGACAGATAGACACAAGAGAGATGCAAATTGAAAAAAAAAATTGAAAAACAAAAAAAAACTGGAGTAAAACTCCTTCGTCTATTTACACTCGACCTGGAAGAGCACTTTACATTTTGTTTAGTTTTAGCGAAAATTTGTAAAAAGTGTGTACACAGCCGGAACCAGTCTCCCACACATTTGATTCAACAACAAACAGCCCACCAAACTCTTTCTTAAACGGTAAACAAAGGTGAATTACGCCAGCTTTTATGCACCTACGCTATATATGAATTTAATAAGGACAATAAGCGTCACACTTTGTTTGGCAATATGTTAGAAAAACAATATAATTGGTTTTCTGCCATACCAGTTACCGTGTCTATTTACGGCTAACTTCAAATTCTGTACAAAAAAAAATCCTATTTTTTTCATTTTACTTAGATTTTGGGGCAATTATTTTGAGCTTTCTTTGCTATTAGCTTATTTCAGGGCAAAATTGAACACTGGAAAAACTGTTCGGCTGAAAAATTGGGGGTTTGTCCAAAAAATAGGCAAACAAATTTCTTTTTGAAATCTCAATTTAAGATTTTGTCCGCCAATTTTAGTCTTATGTTCTCAAATGTACTTTCACTCATAAAAGCCACAAAAATAGTTTTGAGGTGCTTTAGATTAAGGCACAAAAAGAATTATGATTTAGGTCCGCAAACTTCAGTCTAATTTTTAAGTAAAAGCTTGAGTATTTTAAAATCCATTGAAGGTATTAACACAGCAAATTAGCATGTAATTAGTCCTGTTCCATATGTCAAACAGAGTGGGCAGCTTGGACCAAATGTGCCAATTGCTGCAAATGGACGGGAAGCTAGAAAGCTCAAGTATTCTGCTAATTCTGCAGACCTGTTGCAACACACAACAGCAGAATATTTTGAGGTAGGAAACTAATGAAATGGTCACATTGTTCAAGTACCTCGTGTCATAATTGTTAGTGCGTCGGAGTGTTATGCCAAAGATCTAAGTTCGATTCCCAGCCGTTACCACCTACAAAACTGTTTTTTTTTCGAGGTACTGCCTCTAGCGAGAAACTGACAAATCCTCCAAGAGTACCTTGTCATGAATAAGTGCTTCTTATCTAGCCGTTCGGACTCGGCAAAAACCACTCCTCACTCCTAGCTAACATCGCGTACCCAGGAATGATTCAGATTATAAGTAACTAGGCCCTGGTTCCCCACGAGCTGTTGCGCCACCAAATTTATATTTTATTACAGTTCAACTACCTTACCTAGGCTGTATCGCATCAATTGATGGTGGAACGGACTTTGATGTGGTCAAAGCAAAGCTCGTAGTGCATTAGGAATGCTTTTTTCATAAGGAGCTCCAGCATAATAACGCTACGCACCAAGCTGCAACAATTGAAGCCCAATGTAAAATCTATGTTCCATCCATTCGATACATACATCTTCGATACATTCTAAAGTGTCGTTGGTCGCAAACCATAGGTAGCCCTGGAATAGGACTCATCAGAGAAGAGCATAGATCAATGGAAATGGCAATGGATCGGCCATACTATGAGAAAACTAAACATAGCGAAAAAGTTCTTCGTGTGGAACTCTCAGGGTTTAAGGGTAGTTGGAAGACCAAGAAACACTCCATTAATATTCAAAAGTTGGGGCAGCTAAAGCATTATGTGGCGAACCGGGATCAATGGAGGGAATAATAATGAAAATTGGTACACTTAATGATTTCAAGATGCCGAGTTTAGTGGTACTGGGGCTTTACAATCCAGGCTAGAACTTTTCTAAATTTTATTTTGGAATCAAAGAGCACGGTAGTGCCCAGCCAAGTTCGCGGTACTACACCCTTTTTACAGGAACAAACTCAGACAATTTTCAACACCCATCTAACTTCCGTACCCATAAAGTCAGAAACTTCAAATTCACAGTAATTGCTGAGCTGATCAAACACAGTTGGCTCACCAAATTTCAACTCTTTAGCATTAGTGATTCCCGAGATATAGGACTTCAAAAATCGCAAAAACCGTAACTGACTGACTCACTGACTCACTGACTGATGACTGACTCACTGACAGATCATCAAAATTATGGAGCCCTTCCCGACGTCCGTCGTAGAAACTTGAAATGTCGCACAACGGTAGGCCTTATGGTGCATACAAAGGAAAAAATCGAAAATCTGTAATATTCTATTCAGGGGGCGTGGCATCCACCCACTTTCTTAACAAATCTTATAAATTATATGGAGCATTTCCGATTGTTTCAGAACGATTAAAATTGGTAGGTTGGTAGGGCTTGAATTATTTAGAAAGAAAAAAATAGAAAGTTTGGAATTTTTCATTCAGGGATGCCACGCCCGCCCCCTCTCTCTCCCCCCACCCTCTTTCTCAAATATTTTTATAAACCACAAGGAGCACTTCTGATTGTTGAAGTACGATGAAAATTGGTAGATCAGCAGGGCTTGAAGTACTTAAAAAGAAAAAAATAAAGACTTTGGAATTTTTCATTCAGGGTCGTGGCATTCACCCACTTTCTCAAAAATTGTTATTAACTGTATGGAGCACTTTCGATTGTTGTAGAACGATGAAAATTGGTAGAGTGTTAGGGTTTGACGTGCATACAAAGATAATATTGGAAATTTATAATTTTAAGCTCAAGAGGCGTTGCATCTACCCACTTTTTAAAAATTGTTGGATTTGGTGGATTTACTTGGCAATTTTTCTCTTAATTACTTACTTAACAACAAATTTAGAATGTATGAAAACTTGGCCAGTGAACCAGTTCTCAGTTCTTTTTTTTGGCTGACTTCTTACGCACAGGTTTTGTGTGCAAATAAGAACTTGGCTCTTTTTTAACATTTATGTTTTTGTTGTTCACTTTTATATGAAATTATACTTTCAAGCACATATTTTAAGATGTTTCAAACATTTACTCGACAAAGTTCTTGACTTGGAAAATGCTTTTTTAATTTTGAAATTTTGAACAATATGTTGTGACTTAATTTTTGAGGACCCCTTTTGAAGAAAATTACGCAGTATCACTGAATTTAGAGTCCCCAAATAATTAAGTGTACCAAATTTTTTTTCAACAAACGGACCACTGTGCGATGGGTACGACACAACCTCTTCACATGCTAAAATTTGGTTGAATGCAAGATTGAGCGGTATTCTCTGTAAAAGGTCTCTTCAACTAGCTCAACAATTGATCGCTATCCTTAGAACTCCATCTTGCCTTAACTCGTCTTTCTCTTCATCCAATATCATCAAAATTTGTCTTGAGTTGGAGAATTGCTTATGCAGGATTCTCACGGGAACCAGTGTTATTTCAAATCAAACTGGGTCAGTCGATCTTTACAAGGAACAGTCGATTCCCTGTGAGTTGAATTTTCACAGGTTTTGCAAAAAATCGAGTTACCCTGAGGCCACACGAGCGAGTAATCACTAGCGAGCTAGAAATACATCCAAACTTTTCCTACTCGCTAGTCAACTGTTGAATGTTAAATTGTATGGAATTTTGAGGGGAATATTAGTTGGAATGCACAGCCTCTACGAAACGACAACAGATAACGGCTTCTGACTAATTGACTTGGCTGCAGCTCGTAATACGGTGACAAGTAGCACTAGGTTCCCCACGCAAAGGATAAACACAGCAACCTGGCAATCTCCAGATGGTCAAACCGCCAACCAAATCCTTATATATTGGCGCAAGGTACGCATCGAACATTTTCGACGTGCGAACTTTCCGAGGTGCCAACGTGGAATCTGACCACTTTCTTGTCAAAGTTCAAAGCCCGACTGTCCAACGAAAAGAAAACGAAGACCGTCCAAAGGAAGAAATTCATCATTGCATGCTTTAGCACATCTGAGAAAACCAGAGACAAAGCAGTGAACAATTGACCGGGAAACTCTATGCCGTACTCCTCGCCACAAGCGTCAACAACCAGTGGAACCAGTATCTTGACATCATTAAGGAAACAGCCGAGACCACCATAGGCTATCAAATCAACCATCCAGAAAACAGAACCGTGGTGTGATGATGAATGCGCGGTATTGAAGCAGAAGGCGGAAAATACACGAATGCAAATGCTGCAATGGAAAACAAGAGCAGAAAGAGAAGAGTACCGTGAAAAGAGAAAAAAAACCTAAAGAAAAAAGCATCCGCAGCCTCTCAACTCAACTAACATGAAGAGTCTAACACCACCACCAACACCCGCCGCACCAGTTCTACAAAACAGCCAAGCAACTGGCATCTGGCTATAGGACTGGCACGCAAGCTCTTCGAAACAGCGAGGGGAACCTAGTCACCGAAGCAAAGGGAATTGTAGATGTGTTTAAGCAGCATTTCCAGCAACTGCTGGAGGAGGCAACAGGAGAACTAAGAAGCATGAGACCAGTCAATGAAGATCCAGTCATAGCGCCCAGTACTGAAGAGGTTAAAAAAGCCATCCACAAGCTTAAGAGCAACAAATCCACCGGCTCAAATAGCCTACCTGCGGAGCTTTTCAAGTATGGAGGAGATGTGCTGGTAGGGTGCATGCACCAGCTCATCAAACAAGTGTGGGAGGAGGAAAGTATGCCCGACGACTGGTCAAATAGCTCCATATGCCGTATATACAAAAGAGGAGATCCTATGCCCTGCAAGAACTACAGAGGCATATCCCTGCTTAATGCTGCCTACAAGATCCTATCCAACGTAATATGTAAGCGTCTTAGTCCTTTCTGCAACACTATGATCACTATGATCGGCACGCACCCGTGTGGCTTCAGGCCAGGCAGATCAACGATAGACCAAATCTTCACATTGAGGCAAATCCTGGAAAATACCAACGAATTTCAAGTCGAGACCCTCCATCATCGACTTCAAGGCCGCATATGATAGCATAAGTCGCCAAGAGCTTCTATTGGCAATGTCGGAACTCGGGATCCCGAAAAAACTGATCCAGCTGTGCCGCATGCCGTTACAAAATACGCGGTGCAACGTGCAAATGGGTAACAGCTCATCCGAGTTATTCCAGACGTGTACACGGTTCAGACAAGGAGATGCGCTATCATGTGATTTCTTCAACATAGTCATGGAGCAGATAGTGCGCAAGAGTGGTGTTAACATGGAAGGCACTATCTTCAACAGGTCTTCTCAACTGCTTAGCTATGCGGACGACATCGACATCATCGGTCGCTCCAAGAGAGCTGTTCTTGAAGCATTCACAGCTATTAATGAACAGCCGAAAGGCGTTGTTGGTCTTGAAGTGAATGAGGACAAAACAAAGTAAATATATGCTATCAACAAACAAAGCCTCATCTGTCCATCGCCTAGGATAAAACGTCACTGTTGGTAGCAGTAATTTGGAGGTAGTCAAGGAGTTCACCTACCTGAACAAACATCAATTCCACGAACAACACCTTAGTGGAAATCCGACGAAGAATTACCCTAGCAAACCGCTGCTACTTCCGTTTGGCCAAACAAATGGGTTCAAAGCTTCATTCTCGAAAGACAAAGTGCACGCTATACAAAACGCTAATTTTACCAGTCCTACTCTACGGCGCTGAGTGCTGGACGATAAGTAGAAAAGGGGAATTGATACTGGACACTTTCGAGAGAAAATTCTTCGGCTGATATTTGGTCCTATATGCGAAGAGGGCAATTGGAGGAGAAGATACCATCGTGAACTGTACGAGCTGTACCAAGATGTGGATGTAGTCCAAAGAGCCAAAACACGTCAACTAGATAAAAAAATCTTCGACTCCTAGCCCCCAGGTTCAAGACGACCAGGAAGGCTGAACCTCGGCAACAGAGACCAAGTAGTCCCAGACGAAAGAGCGCTTGGTCTCGACGACTGGAGGGAGCATGCGAGGGACCGCAACCGATGGAAGACCGCAATATCTCAGGCAGAGACCCTTCATGGATCGGGAGCCGGATAAGTAAGTATAAGTAAGTAAGTAAAGGTTGAACTTAAATAGGTTTAACGTTTTTAAAAAAGCAATATTGTATCAAAAGACAGTAAGCTTGATACCTGACAAAAGTTATCTTCTAAACTTCATAAGTCTTTAAAATATAAAGTTATAAAAGCAAGACCCGAGGGCAGATTCGAGTGTGCTGCATTCTAGTTTTTATTCAAACCCTGTCCATGACTTACTTTTTACATAAAACCAAATCAACGATCCAGGTAAAATTCACCTACGTGTGAATATGTCATGCATCCATGGATGTCGAGAATGGCGACATGAAGGATCCCCAATTAAAATTTCATTTTCGAATGCACTTTGCAGTTGTTTTATTCTGTTTGGGGGCTCCTGAATAAGTTTCTGGATCAGTTAGTGCGGGTTTTCATGTTTGTTTAGATAAATTGCCGTCCTGGAGGTGCAGTGTATCTCGGTCTCTGTGTAAGTTATTTTTTATATAAATTGTTGTTTCTACTACATATGTACAGAGGGAGAGATATAGAGAGGGAGTGGTATAGGCGCCGTTTGATGATTGAAAGCGACACGGGATATATTTCATTTACGAGATGTTTTTCATTTAATTTTTTTTTTACTACAGAGTCGGGGGGGGGGTTTTTTTTTGGTTCGTTAATTAACGTTGATTAGTTCTCAGTTTTGTTTATTATTGAATGTCGACTCATTTCTCAAATGTAAAACGAGTACGAGTACCTACTCTTGGCTTTTCATAAGGATTGAACTTTTGTGTAATTGAGGTGAGATGGACCAATAAACAAGTTCACTTTGAGTGTGGTATCATGGTAGACGTGTGTATAGAAAGGCAAATGTTTATTTAGGTTAGTTTATAGGATTTTGAATGAAAGATGCAAAACGTTTGATGATGAACTTCAGTCAATAGAGATGTCATTTTGTATAGTAGTAACTGATGTATGAAGGCTGTTTGAGGGTTGAGTGGGCGATGATGGTAATTTGGTTTATTTGAAAATTCTGATTGACCGTAATTCAGTGAATATAAATTAATAGAATTTTGGAATAAAGAATTTTGCGATATAAAACTATTTGAAGCAACATTTTTGCTGCCATGTATCAAACTCTTTGTTGAGTGTCTAAAAAGATACAGTGGTAAATTTCCTAAACGGCAGTTTGTTCATGTTTTGATTTATTAATTTTTTGGAGCTTTGCGGTTATCTATATTTTAGCGAATTTCTTGAGAAATTCGAAACAATTACACCAAATATTCGAAATTGCTGTTTACATTTTTTCCTCGACTAATTTCTTACTTCTACTACTTTCTGAAAGCTCGTAGAACAGTTAACTTAGCATTTAAAAAAAAAATAAACGAATTTTTGTTTATAAACAATAAAGCGTCTATGAAGTGAATGAAATTTTATTATTCCAAATATCAACTTACCCTGTACAATTAATTTGGCATAGTTTGACTCCTTAGTTCCAACTAGATTCTGAGCTATACACTTGTAGTTGCCCTCGTCAATTGGTTCGACATTGCTTATCAATAAATTGCCACCATCGACTATGCGAATACGTGATGTGGTTCCATAAGACTTGCCCCTTAAGTCATCCAGTGGCACTCCATCCTATATAAAGTTAGTGGTTTGGTTGATTTGTTCGGTTGCTCCCCAGATAGTGATGTGTGTGTTTCCAAGTTGTCGATTATTATGATGATGATGATGACGAAGATGAAGAAGATGATGTTGGAAACAAAAATATGTTGGGTGATGTGCAATGATCCAAAGCGGCAAAGCAGGCGTTTTATGTTTCCAATATAATAGGTGTTAAGAGGACGTGCCAATTCAGCCAGACGATGGTGATGAGTGAAAATAGAAAAATAGAAGAAAAAAAAAGAGGAAAAAGTGATATTTAATAAGAATAATAATAACCATAATAATTCAAAGATTTCTTCTTCTATCTGTCTTATATTTTGGAGAGTTAAAGAAGAATCTATTCAACAGAGAAGAAAAATCGTAATTTCTTTTCTAAGAAACCATTTTATTATTAGGATATTTCTCATATTAATTCCTTTATATTTTTCCAGGCAGAATAATACATTGTGGAATTATGTTGTTTTTTGAGGAAATCAGGTGGTCTTATGAGGGATGCTTCAAAAATAATCTTAAAAGAAAAAAGGTGGTAGGTAGTTGGTTGAATAGGATGGAATACCAGCAGCGCAAATTTAATTACTTGAAAGATTTTAGCTCCAATGAGAAAAACTACTTTTTGGGTAGATGCTATTAAAATATTTGTTTTGAAAAGAGAAAGATATTATTTTTGGAAAATAGGTACTATGATTTTGAAGCACTATTTAAAAGCTGCATTCATACTTCAAGAGAATCGGTTAAAACTTAAATGAGCATGGCAAGAAAATATTATGAACATTAGAGTAAAAATGCAAAATGCAAAAATATACAATTTCTTCCAGTAAAACATTGCTTAAAGGAAAAACTTAATTCATTCTCGGGAAAATTAGCAGTGTAGACTCTAGACATAGTGAGCCAGGATCAATAAATGTGTCGTTCATTGTAATAGTGAATTATCTCTATCAAAAATTAGATCATGATAGATACATTTGTGAAGCTGTGTATTCAAAAAAGGCAGAATTTTGAAAAAACATTTTATCAAAAAGCTCGAAAAACACATCTCAGGCCGTTAACAACTGATGTTAATATAGCGAGACAGGTGGTACTCGAGAGTTTCAGGTTACACCGTGTTTCGAAGAAGTTAAATGAGTTGGAGCCCATAACCAGAGAGCCAACGGAAGATATATTGGGGAAATATGGAAATCCATACCCGAGATCAGGAATTTCAGTGGGTAGTTAATCCATCCCGAAAATCTAAAACGTTACGAAAGTAATTGAAAATAAAATGCACGACTGGGTCGCACGTACTTGCTCTCATGTTCAAGACACTGCGAGTTTAAGAAAATTGTATATACAAACATGGAAATTATGAGAGAAAAATGTAGAAAAGCATGAAATACGACATTTAAATTAGCTAAGACAACTCTTTTGATAGTTTGAGGTGAAAAAAAAGTACGCCATCTTAATTCATGATGGAATATGATTGTATGGAAAAAAAAATTTAAAATCGTTGGAGCGGTTTTTTTTTAAATTATTTTTTTATATATAAAATTCTTAAAACATTTTTAAGAACAAATTTTGGTATGCAGATTTAAACTATATATTTATGTGTATATAAAAACAAAATTTGAAAAAAAAATTGTCACCCCGTTTTTGAGATATCGAATTTTCAAAAAAAAAAGTTTGAAACGTTTTTTAAAAATCCAAAAACTTTTTTTTTGAAAATTTTGATATGCAATAATATTTAATCTTATCTGAAATTTGTATATAAAAAAAACTCATTTAAATCCGTTAAGCTGATAACGAGAAAACTCAAAATAAAAAAATACGTTCTATGACAGGTACTACTAATAGTTGCTATGTGTAAAATTTTATAATTTTTGATGGTAGATCGTACTAATTTTAGTATATGAAAAAGTTTAATCAAAATCGTAGGAGTCGTTTTCAAGAAAAAAAATATTTTCCTTTGCGTTTTTTTCACTTTTGTATGGAAGGTACCGTTATTTTTTCATAAATGTAAAATTTTTTCTAAAAATATTTTAGAGATTACTAAAAAAGTCTAAAATATCGAGTTTCAAAAATATCTATGATGCCGTTTTCGAAATATTTTATTTTCCAAAAAAAATTTTGAAATATTTTTTAAAAATCCAAAAAATATTTTTTCAAAAATGTTGGTACACAAAACTATTAACATTTTTTGGAAGCTTCTGTATAAAAAAAATAATTGAAATCGGTCATACCATTTTGAAGAAAATCAAAAATTAAAAAAATGGTTCCTTGGGAGGTACCATTAATAACCATTTGTGAAAAATGGTTTTCCACCAAAAGAGAGCCTTTACTAAAATAAATTTATTGAATTTTTTTTAAGAAAAGTTGTCGAGCCGTTTTTGAGAAAAATATGATTATGTAAATTTGCCAAAAAAAAAATGTATGACAGGTACCGTTATTTTTGGTTCTAAAAAAAAAATGAAAAAAACGTGTCGGCAGAATCACCAAAAACCACTAAGTACCAAGTTTGAAGAA
This sequence comes from Dasysyrphus tricinctus, assembly GCA_963921185.1. Taxonomy (NCBI): domain Eukaryota; kingdom Metazoa; phylum Arthropoda; class Insecta; order Diptera; family Syrphidae; genus Dasysyrphus; species Dasysyrphus tricinctus. Next base: position 82,113,198 of record OY992531.1, read on the forward strand.
AATCGATCGAGCCGTTTAGGCTGTAGACGAACAGACAGACAGACAGACAGAATTGTGCCACCCACTTTTTTGGTGTTCTCTATCATCGTAATATCATGTTTGATTGTTATCTCAAAATTTTTTTTTTGCACGAATCCAAAACTTGCCTTATAGTACCTATAATCGCAAGTAAAAATTGAACTAAAATTGTTCAATATTCACATCTAGTATTGGCAGCTAATAATTTATTTTCATGGTTAAGGCCAGAAAAATTAGACTTTCACTTCGAAAAAAGTCCGACAAAGCTGAATTTTGAGGGAGAGCTTTGTTTTGACGTCTTAAGCAATTCCTAAAAAGTTCCGTAAATTTGGGACGGGGCTAAATTTGATAGGGGGGGTAAAAGGGGGTAAAATTCTGTTTTATATTAATTTCTCGGAAACTATCAGATTTTTTGGAAAAAAGTGAAGGTACAAATTGTATGTAATTCTACACAAAAAAGATTAACATACTTTTTTTCATACAGTCAAAAGATTCATAGAAAATCGTGCAACAACTTCATGGCGGAGCTAATTTTGTCAAAAAATTTATTAAAATTTCATTAACTGATGGTTTGTACGATTTGTGTTTGGCTATATCTCCTCATTATAAGAACAAGTTTTTGGGGTGCCCGTTTTGGGGTGTTTGTGCTAACAAACTCTATGTAGGTTAAATAGTCTTGGAGTTACATATATCGTGTCAAAGTTACACTTTTGATTTTGTACTGTAAAAGGGATAGATTACAGTTACTATCTCAAAAAAAAAATATTTGTTTCAAAAAATTAATAAATTTATATCATTTCTGATAAATCTCTACATAAAAAAAATTGTGACAGTTTTTTTCGTAGGAGCAACCGATTTTGAGAAAAAAAAAATGTGCAGAAACGTTATAATACGAGCTTTTTACTGCAATGAAATTTTTTTCATCATCTTGCTTTGGTCAAATAGGTAATAAGTGGGCTTGTTTTTCTCAAAATTCATTGCTCCTACGAAATATGCGGACATGTAGTTGGAAGGAATGGAGAAACCTACAATTTTTTGCCAAATCCGAACAGCTAGAAGAGTAAGCATGGATAATATCCATGCTCAGGGATAGAAAAGGATTCACGGCACGTTAGGTAACGCAAACTCGACAAAACAAGTCAGTAGAGGAACACCCCAGGGGGCCAATTCTGGTTCTGTGAAAAAGTGAATCGAATAAATTGTTTTCACATTCGCTGCCTAGCATTGCTTTCACTTTTTCGATTCATTTGCCACAAATAAGCGATTCTGGTTCTGTGAATGAAAACTATATTATCGATGCTCAAACCACCTTACCATTTCTCTTGAAAACAACATGATTCTCTCAATTTTCTTGTGTTTTTGTAAGAGAACAGAGAAATACAGAGAAAGAGATATGATTGAATTTGTCATTGCTTGTTCCTATTCACGCTTTCATTTTTGGATATTCACTCCCAAACGACGGCGTGAAAGCAAATTATTCATATGAAAGTTTTTGATGTTTGGTTTCACATTTTCACAGAACGGGAATCGGAATTAGTGTGAAAGGGTGAAGAGTTTTTCGATTTACCTTTTCACAGAACCAGAATTGGCCCCCAGGGCGGTGTTCTATCACCACTTCTATGACTTTAAAACATGAACAAAATCCTCGTCAAACTGGAGAGATGTGGTGTGGAGGCGGTTGCGTATGCGGACGACTTGGTAATATTAGTGTCGGGAAAGTTCACTCCTGTGATAAGCGAAATCACAGCTAGATGACTTTGAGAAAAGTTAGCAACTGGGCTACGAGCTGTGGTATTGGAGTTAACCAGAGCAAAACTGAACTGATGCTTTTTCGCTAGTGTATTTCAAGCTGAAATACTGGCAATTAGAGAGGCATGCAAGATACTAGAGGCAGATCCAAATCATAATCGTAATAAGCCATCCTTACAGGCAGTCAGGCAGCTGTTAATGCCATTAACTCGGCTACATCATACTCTAAATTGGTCCAACAATGCCGAGATGAGCTCGCAAGCCTAAATATTAACCTCAAGGTCACTCTTATTTCGGTTCCAGGTCACAGTGGCACTGAAAGCCCTTCACATCTCACGGAAAGAGTCAACATTCCCCTTGGAGTTGTGAAGCCAATATATTGTCAATTTTTCTAAGTGAATCGAAGGTGGAGCAGTTTAACGAATTGCAAAATATACAGAATGATCTGGCCCGCTTATAATAAATCCCGAATAATTGATCCAGGCTGACTCACAATGTACCTCAACCATATCCCACAGTCGTCTTATTTCAAACCAAGGAGCACTTCACTGATTTCTAGGGAAAGATCTCCACTGGAAACCTCTTGCCATGCGGAGTGAGCAGACGGAGGCCCAGGAGGAAATCTCACATCCAGTCCAAGGAACGGGACCCCTGAGGAACTAAGCCCCTCAGAAGATAGACTCGCATATCCTCACTTTAAATCCGCTTTCATCCACAGGTCAAACGAGTTATGGTACCAAAACGGCGCAATCCAGTGCTTATTGGGTACAGAGTGAGTGTTACGCTCATGCTACCATTTCGACCTACTTAACGCATCATTGGTATAGCTGTAGATCGAGGTACAGATAGACAGACAAACGGAATATTGTGAAACCCATTTTTTCGTCTTCCTTATTCGGTACTAGCAGTTTTAACCTCTTTTTTGAGATGATGTTTTGTTAACTTGATACCAAGCTAACAAAGATCTTAAAAAAAACATAGAAAACATTGCACAATTGAATTCAATTGTTCACAACTAATTAATGACTAATTAACAGCAAATTATTAAGCCATAAGACATTAAGTATATAAAGTTTTTTTTTTATACTTTTCGAGTTGTGTCAAATTAGCAAAGCACCCAAAGAAACATAGAAACCACTGAATGATAAACTTGAAATTGTCACAACTAATAAACGACTAATTAATGGAAAATTATTTTTATTATTTGTGAAAGTTGATTTGGTAACTTGATGATGCTCATAGAAAACAAATCACCCAAAAACAAAAAATAGAAAGCATCGAATGACAAAATTGAATTGTGTACAACTAATTACATAATGGCAAATTATTAAGCAATAAAATATTAAATTTTGGAAGCTTTTACCACTTTTCGGAAAAAACATAGAACAACGATTTCGAAATTTCCGCAACTAATTAACGGCTAATTTATGATAAGTTATAAAGCCATAAGCCATTCGGTATACATACCTAAGTAGTTCTTACCCCATTTTGAGGTGATACTATGCCAAGCAAAGAACCCAAAAAACATAGAAAACATTGAAGGAACAAATTTTCACAGCAACTCAAAAAATGTCAAGAACTTTAAGTAGAATATTTTGACGTCTACAAACTGAGCATAAATTTAGTTTGAACAACCTCGTCATTAAGAATGTTCCGAACTGAACAAAACCAGTCATTTGCTAACTTTTTTTTTGCATATAACGGGTGATTTTTTAAGAGGTTTAGAACTTTAAAAAAAAAAAAACACAAAAATTCGAAAAAATGAATGAAATATTTATTTGAATCGATAGTTTGAACCTTGCAATTTAATGTTTAAAGATAATTTCATACAAATGTTGACCGCGGCTGCATCTCAGGTAGCCCATCCGCTGAGTCCAATTTTGGCATACTCTTTCACACATATCGGCCGGTATCTCACGAATGAATGCATGGATGTTGGCTTCCAGTGCGTCAATCGAAGCGGGCTTGTCCCTATAGACATTAGCCTTGACATACCCCCACAAAAAATAATCTAATGGTGTCAAATCGCACGATCTAGGCGGTCAATTGACCGGCCCGAAACGTGAAATTAACTGTTCACCAAACTCGGCATGTGGCACCGTCTTGTTGAAACCACATATCATGCAAGTCAATAACTTCCATTTCGGGCAAAAAAAAGTTTGTTATCATCGCTCGGTAGCGTTCACCATTGACAGTAACGCTGCGATTCGCATCATCTTTGAAGAAATATGGCCCAATAATGCCGCCGGCAATACGGCCGCAATATTTTCTTCACTACGCACAGTACGTAAACGTGTTGGTGGTTTAATGTCCAACAAAGTAAATTTGGTGCGAAATTTGGTCACAATCTTCCGAATAGACTGCTCAGAAGGTCGAGAATGCCGACCATAAAATGGAAGCAGCGCGCGATGAACATTTCGAACCGAGCACGAATTTTGATAGTAAAATTCAATAATTTGCAAGCGTTGTTCATTTGTAAGACGATCCATGGTTAAATTGCAAACCAAACTGAAGCTGTTTGACAGTGACACAAGGTACTAAACACACGTCAGCTGTCAAAACCAGTGTTGCCAAAACCAAACCAGCTAAAAAATCACCCTTTATAAGACCGGTTTTTTTTCACTTTTATCAGATACTTTGCTTTATAAAACTTCGCATTTTTACTAATTGGTAACTAGCAGGCGTATTATTGTACTAAAAAAAAAGTTTTCTAAAAGTAACTGATTTTATGTTCCAAATTTACATAAATTTTCTGTGAAAAAGTGCCTTTTAAGAATTAAAAATTTCAATATCAATTGATACAATTATGATTATATAATTAATGAAAATCGTGAAAATATATTGAATTTTATATCCACAGCAAAAAAAATGTCAATAAAATATCGTTAGGTATAAGAAACTGACTGTCAAAAATGTGTTTTTTTCAAAATTCACAAGCATTTTTATTTTGCACTACTAAAATTTTTATAAGGTACAAAATTAAAAATTTTCTCCAATAGTGGCATTTGAAAAATATAGAATTTTATGTTATTAAACATTTTTTTGCAGAAAATGCTACAGTGTAGGCTACATTTGCTTTGAAAAAAGGCCATTTTAGCCATTTTCTTGATTTCTTAGAGGCTTTTACCAAAATCTAGAGCACAAAATTAAATTTTTTTTCAATCATGTCCTAGAGAATAAGTTTATCTGTCCATAGACACCATAATCGTTTTGATCGGACAAGCACACGCTTCGCAATCTTTTTCATGAAATCACCATTTCAGTCCCGAACACTCTTAAGAGTAAAAATTAGAAAACGCGGTATTTGTGGGTTATGACCAAATTCTTGAAATAGGTACATCTTTTTAACGGTAAGCTTCAGAACAACAATTTTTATATATTCTTATATAGGGTCAAGTGGTCTCCAAACATTACTTGAAACACTTTCTGATAACATTTACCGTTAAAGAGTTATACCCAAAAAATCGATATTTTCGTCAATTTACCTTTTTAGAAAAAGCTATATTTCAAAAACCATTGGTCTTACGAAAAAAAGTGATTCAATATTTTTTGTGGAGAATTGCCTGGTCTAGGTGCTAGGTTGGCACATTTGTATGTTAATTTTGACTGGTCTACTAGTGATTACAAAGTATTCCATGAATATTAACACCCACAATCAGTATGTCTTAAGAGCTTAAGAGTATAATTGGAATTATTCCAACGGCACATGTGGACTAAAATGTATTTATTTCCTGATATCTCTTATTCGATTATTAACTAATATTAAGACACATGTGCATAAACAAAATGTTTGAAGAGATTTCACCAAACGATACAAGGTTAAATGCATGTGTGCAGTCGTCCGTTTTGTTTAAACACAGGAAGAAGACGTTTTGAAAACATGCATTCTAATGATTTCATCCGACAAGCTTTTCGACCTAAAATATGCTTCTAAAGTATCCGGTGTGTCCTGTATTTGCAACCACGCAATTAAAATATTATAAGGGTATGCGTTATTGAGAGTTTGCTGCATTAACCTTGAAAATCCATGAACTTCACAAGGTCAATCATATGTCGCTGTTCCCATCGGAGTATTACGTTGGTAAAATTTGGTTTCAAATTTTAACAAAAAAGTGTAATTTTAATAGCAGATTTTGGTTCGTGGACTCCTAGGTCCCGCACAAATATATTAAATTGTAAAATTTCAGAATATTATGTTCAATTTTTAAGTTTCTTTATTAAAGGAGAAATTATTGATTTTCTCACACCCCTCCCCTTGCACGAAGTGGGTGGAAAAAAGTCGTTTTGGGAAAGAAAATTTGGAAAAAAATATTTTTCTAACTTCTCTTGGCTTTTCAAATTTTCTTTCCCAAAACGACTTTTTTCCACCCCCTTCGTGAAAGGGGAGCCGTTGGAGAAAATCAATAATGTACCTAGTCATATGGTTTCAAGGGTTCTGAAGCCAACGGGAGTTCTCGGGTCATAGTCCGACCCTTGGTTTTCGATTTATAAGCAATATTTCGGGATTTAAAACTGGTAAGTGGCAACCCTTCTCTTGTCCTTCTAACAGAGTTGCCACCTTGGCAAAACTTCTTTAAAGTAAAGTTAAGACATAAACTATTTGTATACTAAAGCTCAACTCGTCAAATCGAAATAAAAGGTTTGCCCTCATACCGTGCACTAACGCCCCTACTATAGGTAGCTGATTGAATCAACGCGCGCCACAAGTAATACAATTTGTGGAGGTACGTTAAGAACGCTGTCAACAAAAACTAACTTCAATCTTAGGCAAACATAAAATTCAATTATAGAAGTAAGTTTTTCGAGTTTTTAAGCTAAGCAGGCACTTAATAATAAACTTTAGGCAGTATTCATGAATTAAGCTAACGGGTTTTAACCATTTTTATTTTAAATAAAGAAAGGAAAACCAACTTGTATTCAAATTAAGATTGCAACCAACATTCCATTTCTGAAATTTGTAAACCATAAATAAATGACAGCTTAGGACAAGTTTATCATTTATATCTCCATACCTTGATTTCCGACTCTTACCCAACATATGCACTGTCTCTGTGTGGTCTTTTATCAAAAATAACTTCACATCTATATGAATGTCTTCTTTATTAAAAAAAAACAAAGCCTCCCCATTATGTAAAACTGACAACTGAAAGAAAAAAGGGAAACTTACTAAGGTACCTAAAAAGCTAAACTGCCACTCAACCAAAACCCAACCGGGCGATAAAGATATCATTCAAACAATAAAACAAGTCGTCTGCCAGTATAAAAGAAAACTCCCACAACTATAAACCATCACACCAGTCCAAATAACAATCTTCACTAAAACCACACACCCATTATAAGCGTAATTGTTTGAAATTACCATTTGAAAACATCATTTTCAAATCTCATCTAAAAACACACTGCGCGCTGTGCAAAGAGCAAACAACACAACTCAACTCAATTCAACAAAATAATACACAGAACCAAATAAACAAAACATTTTTCAAGTAAACAAAAACTCCAAAGTCAAACAAACCGTAAGAACACGGTAAAGGCCCCATAAAAGCTTCTTTACCGCTGCCACCATATTAAACAAAAATAAGAAAGAAAAAACACACACACACATACAGAAAAAAAAAACCCTGAGAAAACCCCCTACACACCGTCCTAGATTGAAACCTAGTAACCAAACTGAACCGTCCAACAAGTCTCCAACTGGCAGCATAAATAATTCATGACGAGCCCAACAAGCCAAGCCAGAGAGCTCACATAAAGTGGAATGCACTTAAGTCATAGTAAGTCTCAAAAGGTATCCATCAGATACACAGTCAAGCAGCCTTCTTGGCCCTCAGAAAAGCCAGTGGAAGCGAGAAGTCCGCCTCCATACAACTTGTAAGATAAACACTAACCAACCACCCGCCCGCAAATATTTTCTTTAATACACGTGGATAAGAGTGGAGCTTTAGGATTTGAGGCCAAGATCCCTATGTTTATATTGCTTGCGACTTTTGTCCTAGAGGTTACATCTGTGAGTGGGTGAGTGTGTGTGTGTGTTAGAAAAACAGGTGAATACCACGGCCACAGCATCAAGTGGTATTCAGGGAATGTATCTATAGAAAGTAGATTTGTTTGTTTGCTGTATTCCCTATTCCCTTTGTGTCGCAGGACTTGAAGGATGTATATTTTATAAAATGAATATGAAAGGGCATATACCCTCTGTCACCGCCCGCCACCGGTCGCCGACTTACCTTCATCCAGATGAGTGAGGGCTCTGGAATTCCTTTTGGTGGTCCACATTCCAAGAGGGCCGTCTCACCTTTAGCAACCCGCGTATCCTTTGGCTGCACTCGAAAGTCATCACGCAAAACTGAAAAAAGAGAAAGGAGCGTTTAAAAATAAGGACCAACAATTTATTGTTTTAATTTAAATTCAGTTAGACTTTTATTTTTTTTTTCTTTGTCAAAACTGTCTTGCATGACGACAATGTTGCTGCGTATAACCGCCCTTATTATATAGAGTCTCAGGGTTCAGGTTGGGGCTGTACCTTCCAGTCAACTTACCATTTCTGGCACGCGCGCAAAACGTGCGTCTGGTATTTTAAGTTTCTTAAGCGTTTAAGCTAGTGACAGAACAAACACAGGCTTCGCATTCCTATTGCGGAAATGTCCGCCGCACAGTATATACCGAACTTGGAGCTCGATTTGGAAGAATCGTGCTCAAGAACATCCGCAAATTGATGTGCGTGGACTGAACAAAGATTCATTGTGTTTACCTTTTTTGTTTTTTTTTTTTGAACCTCTCTACGCTATACCTCTCTGTAGAGACCACTTAGTGAATAAGAATATTATATTTGCAAGGATCACTCGCTTTGCAGCTAACAGAGACATAAGGAAATTATGTTAATATTTAGATCATTAGGATGGAGAAAATGGCTTGTGTATTGTAATTTATTTTATTGCTTGCATTTCCTTTGTGTATTTATGTAAAAAATACATAAATGGTTTTTCCTAATTGAAAAACTTTGTATGCAAGCTATGAAGAATTCATACAAAGTTGGGAACTTTAGGTGTACCTACAAACGTATAAAAGGTTTTGATTCTAATCAGGTAAATTAAAATACGGGTTTTACGACTAGGTATGAGAATTTGCAACTTTTGATTGGTAGTAAGTGTTTTGTTCAATTAAACCAGGTTTAAGTATAATGGTTTAGTGTGTATATGGAATATCATAATATAAAATGGTCAGAAATCGACGAGAAACTTAAGCGTGGAAAACAGGAAGGCCACTTTTTATGTGATATTGACAGGAATTGTTAATCTAGGAGGAATAACAAACAACAAATTATTACGCAAAATAACAAATTTAATGTTTTAGGAATTAACGAAGAACGTTTCAAGTAAAGTGTCAATATTTTTTAAAACTATCACATTTTCTGAAATGATAATACCTTACTTGAAGAATTTTGCTGGAACCTTCTTTTTTGGAAAAAGAAGGAAATACAGTAGACACTCGATATAGTGAATTAATAAAAACCAAGCCTGTTCACTTTTTCGAGTGGGAGTTTTTAAAGGCTTTTTAATGGTGAATTTGACCCAAAATGCACTTTTTGTACGATGTGATTGTTCTTACATTTATTTAAGCGTTAAACAAAACTTTCTTTCAGATTTAATAAAAAAACAGAGACAATTCCTCAGTGTTTTTAAGCAATCTTAAATGCTTGCGAGACATTTTTATAAAAAATAAATTGATATATAAAATTTTGTGTGTTCACAATTGTGGATAGTTCACTATTTTGAGATTCACTTAATCGAGCGTCTTCTGTATTCTTTAAATTTGGCAGTTTCACAGGACTTCGGAATCAAAAAAAAAAATAAAGAATTTTGTTTTGGAGATCTCATTTACAATTAAATGATTTGAAATATTGAGCCAGTTATGTATGTCAGATCACTGAATAATTTTCCTTTGTGGCTTTGACGGAACAAAACAGCAAAATATAAATACATGGTGTCCACTATTTTTCTTAATAAATTTCCCTGACTTCCCCTGACATTCCCTGACCAATTTCGAAATTTTCCCTGACCAAAATATTAAAAAATATTTTTTTGTAATATTTGGTTCATATGCAATGCGATATTCGTAAAAAAATAAAACATCTATAACTGATCTAAAATGGTCAACTAGTTTAAGAAATCGGTCAGCGCTAGAAAACTTGTGATCAATGCTCTAGATTTTTGGCACCTCACTTGCTGGATAAGCATAGTATATAGTTCCGGTGCGCAAAAAAAATCAAAATTTTTAAAACGGTTTTCCACCTATTCTGTGCACCGAGTTGAATAATATTCAAGGCGAAAAACGTTTGCCTTGGCCTAGGCCACCCATTGAGTCAATAATTTACCCTTAAATAATAAACTTTAGGCCTAAAAATGGAAAATAATTATTTTTGGATGCGAAAACCATTTGCATGCAAATAATGCCTTGAGGTGAATATATATTTTTTTAACTGTAAACCGACCATCAAAAAAAAAAAAAATTTATTCACCAAACTTTTTTTCGCATGCAAAACAATGCCGGTCCATTGTTTTTGCATGACATTGGCAATGGTTTTATTTATTCATGAAACTGCAAACCAATCGTGAAAACAATTAATTTCGCATTTCACCTCAATTATAAAATTCATACTAAAGTCTATGGCTGACCAATTACTGAAAATAGTTATCAGTGATCTTTCTGGGATGGCAAACAGTTTTGGAGAATATAGCCTAGTTTACAGTTCCCGTGCGCAAAAAAAATCTATGTAAATATTCTCGGATGTCAAAAATAATTGAGGTGAAATGTAAAATCAATTTTTTGCATGATTGGTTTACAGTATCATGCAAAAAAAACTAAGCTGTCATGGAATGTCATGCAAAACAATAGACCGGCAATTGATTTGCATGCGAAAAAAGTGTGGTGAATAAAATATTTTTTTTTTGATGGTCGGTTTATACTTAAAAAAAAAAAAAATATATATTCACCTCAAAGCATTATTTGCAGGCAAATGGTTTTCGCATCCAAAAATAATTATTTTCCATTTTTAGCCCTATAGTTTGTTAATTAAGGGTAAATTAATGACTCAATGAGTGGTTTAGGACAAAGCAAACGTTTTTCGCCTTGAATAGTATTCAACTTGGTGCGCAGAATAGGTGAAAAATCGTCAATTGTTTCTGTCAATGAAGTATTTTTCCAAAATTTAAAAAAAAATTAAAGCAAATACATCTGCAAAAAAAATAGATACACGGCAGCCATGGTGAAATGATAGATACAGCAAAAATAAATATAAAAAAGCACAGTCACTTTTCCGCACACCATTAATGATCTGGGTAGTTCATTGTGTGCAAAAAAGAGTATAGACTTCTCCAAATAATCTGCTAAAATTATCAATTTCACTCGTAGATCAGCGTACTGCACAAGTAAGAGTAGAACTAAAAGTTTCGTTTATGATTTCATTGCGTCATTTTTGAATGGAATTTTTCGTTTCGCATCAGCAGTGTTCTAGCCTTTAAACCAAAAGGACTCAACGTGCATTTTCTAAAGATCTAGGTATGTAGTTGAAAGTATACAATACCGCTTGCTTTGAAAGTGATAAAAAATAACTGTAGGAAAAAGTGACTAATGGCCTTTTCGGTTGGCAATCCGGAAAAGTGATTCGATACGTGTGAACGCTTCTCATTTCGATTATGAAATCAAATTCAGAACAATTTTCTGTTCTTTTCAGAACAAGAACTGTCATTCTGTCCCCAATCGAAAAGGCCATAAGGAGTTCAATGATTAAAAAAAAAATTGATACAGACAAAAATCCCTGACCGCTTCCCGAATTCCCTGACTTTCCCTGACCATAATTGTGTTCCCTGACTATCCCTGACTTTCCAGTTTAGCGGACACCATGAAATAGAACATCCCACATATATAGAAGCCAAATATCATCTTTATTTCTTTTCATTAATTCACTGCAAAATAATAAGAAAATGAATCCCAAAAATTTCACTCTCAGTTTTTGACAGCAAAAAATGAGTTATTTTTGTGAGGAATTGTGTTTAAATTTTTGAGAATACGGAGCCCACTGAGATATCTGAATTATGAACTGGCTAGCTGATTTGCGTTTTTTATGAGTCATCAATGACATTTTGTTCGTATCTAGATTTTATGAAAAATGTGATTATAAACTACTAAGAAGTGTGCAAGACAGCAATTTGTGGTCTGATTTTTGTCATGTTTCGAATTATGTCCCAACTAGTAACAATGGTAAACGACATTTACAGCTTCTATACAAAAATATATCACTTTTGGCAAACAAAATAACACTGGCTTTTTGATAAACAGATGCTTTTCGAAATTTAATTGAATCCGACCCAAAAGTATGCTTAAAACAGAAAATGCTATCAAATTCAATCATGCGTTCCAGAGAGAATGGTCACACTGGGCATAAATATTTAAGTATTTTGGGTATAACTCGGAAGCTAAGCCAAATTTGACAATTTTACTCTAAAAACTTTTTGTTCAAAATTAAATTTTCTATTGAAATGGATTGTTAAAAAATTATGTAACAAAATCTAAGCAGCAAAAGTTAGTAAAACCCAATTTAAAAAAAAAAAATGAAAAATCAAAGATTTTTAAATTTTTTCTAAATTGCGCATAACTTTTTTCAAAGCAAAGATAGGCTCAAGGCATACTTAAACAGCAAAAGGAGACCCCAAAATCTTAAATGGCATGTTCAAAAAGTAGTGTTTATTTAAAATTTACGGAAGTATAGCTATTCAAACCATTTCTTGTCATATTTTGGAGTTTTCCCCGAAACCCCCATTTTGCCATTTTTTTGTAAAACATGACAAATTTAATAATCCTTGCAGCTAGTGCCAAGTTTTATATCAAGCGACGAAACCGTTCAGTTTGTAGTTCAGGAAGCATTTAAAAACAGCCGGAAAACAAAATTGCAGGCTTACCTATTTTTAAATATTCTCAATAATCGTAATGTCATATTTTATTATCATTTTTTTTTTAATTTTTCCAGCCAAAAATTATTTTAAAACTTTTTAAACCATACATTCCGATAGGAAATTTAATTTGGAGCAAAACGTCTTGACAGCTAAATTGTCAAATTCGGCTTAGTATCCGAGTTATCCCCAAAATATTGAAAAATGCCAAGTTTGACCATTCTCTTAGGAACCCTTGAGCGAATTTAGCTATAGCATTTTTGGTTTAAAGCATGCTTATGAGCCAAACAAACGTACTCAATAATGAAAACCCTTGCACGTAATTGTTCAATAGCCTATTACCTTCTTTTACACTACAACCACTACAATGAAACATTTGGTTTGACGTTAAATGCTGGCAAGCACGAAACGACGCTACATAAGAGGACCACAGCTGCTCAGGCTCAAGAGAAGAGAGAGGAACACTGGCTTTTCAGAAGAAAAAAGATGGATGATAAGAAGCGCGCTAGAGGGATGTAATAACAGGACTGAAGTTCGGAAACTTTACGAAAAGGTAAAAGAACCTATCAACGTTACAACGCACAGTGGTCAAAAATACGAATCTAGGTGGACAAAATTATTTTTTGACCTTAAGTCATTTTTGTGTTTGTATTCATTAATTAAACCACGAGCGGTTTTTCTTTGAATAAAGCAGTTTAGCGGCAGTGCAAAACAGCCATTTCTTATTTGTTAAAGTCGAGCTAAAATTCTATTTAACAGGTTGCATTGTAATGGAGTATATTCAGGTAGACAATCTCCATACCAATATTTTTGGAAAAGAACATTTCATTTTTCCTTCCATTTTCTTCCACATTTCAAACAATTCCATTTTTTTATATGAAATTGGTCTGAAACAACTTATTATAACTTTGCAATAGGCAAAAAAAGGCACTAAAATTTTGGCAGGCGATAAGGTCAAAAGTTATACTAATAGACAAAATTTATTTCATCAGTTTTGTAAGCTTGTTTGTAATTGTTTGTAGTTATACATGTGCTTGTGTTAGTTTGCTTAATTTTACTAACCACTAACACATCCACCTATGATGAGCCTCTGATTTTAGAATGCAGCTTGCTCTAAGACCACTGTGAACTGTGCAGCGCCCGGACAGACTGCAAGAACGATCCTTGCTATATGCACGAACTACCAAGTACATCACCTTTAAGATATTTTCTGCTGGATTATGTGAATGCCTGAAGCCGTTCCTCTACAACCTGATAAGGCCATAATAGTGTGGTTTCAGACCAGAAAAGTCCACCATCGACTTTAAATTCATATTCAAGCAGATATAAGAAATTTAAAACGGTATCACGCACCACATTTTCATAAATGTCAAGGCCGCGTATAACAGCATCTATACCATATACCTGGCAAACCCGCCTATTTGTTGGAGACAACAGATGTCTTGGATATCAAAAATGGTTTCAGTAAGGCGATGTGCTGTCATGCGACTTCTTAAACATCATTCTTGAAAGAATAGTGCATAATCCTCACGCTAACACCAGAGGCATAATCTTTCAAGAGTCCGTCCAACTTATCTCATACTCTAACGATATTGACATCATAGGAAGAACAAAGCGTTGCGTCGAATTAGTGGCACATTTGTAGGTATGGAAAAGGAAATGAAGAAGATGGGTAAGGCGATCAATGACGACAGCACCAAGACCAAGTTTACAACTCTTATCATCCTGGTCCTAAAATAAGTTGTAGAGGCATGGCCCCTTTCAAATTGGATGATAATATTTTTGTACCTTGGTTCTAAAAGGGCACAAAATCCATTTTTTACAATATTCACTTAAATTCACTTTTTGACTCAGAGGAAGATGTTCTAAGACTGTAATAAGGGCAAATGTGCTCCAATTGTTTCTTAACAAGATACAGATGGTTATAGAATGTATAATTTTCAAAAGTTAAGCATTTTTAGAAATAATGAAACTTAATTTTCAATTTCCCAAAATTATCAAATTGGACATTGGCCTTTTTAGAACCAAGGTACAGAATTTAGTCTCTTTTAAAATTGTTTCGGTCATTTCAAAAACCACTTAAGTCATATTTCTTCCTACGCCCGAGCATTGGTCTGTTAGACCCTTTTCACAAAAACTTTAATAACGGTGCAATTTAGCGCAATGTTATTTATGGTAGCTTCACCATTCGTATCGACGTTCAACTCAGAGTGGTCTTATTTTTTGTAGGTTGACTTAAGTTGTTTTTGAAATGACCGATTCAATTATTTGAATGATTTTTGAATCAATCTGCATAGACGAGAATTGGGAGGAGAATTTACGATAGCGAACTGTCCTGTCCAGCGACACCAACCTGATCTGATCATCAATATTCCGGTTCAGGACGACACAGCAGACGAAGACTACGAATTCAGGTGGTACACGATAGTAGAAGAAGGCCTGAATCAACTTGGCATAATATACTGGGGAAACTTGGAAGCCGAGCTGATGGCTGAAAGCATCTTGTTGGCCAAGGTCTTGATTTACTGTAGGACTGTAGAGTGTAGACTAGGGTGTGTCATTTATTTCAACTCTGGAATTTCCACATCTAATACCTCCAAAAAGCTGCTTTACATATTAAAATTAAGTTCTTAATTTGAAATTCTCGTTTAAGTTATTGGCTTTGGCTCGCTAAAAAAGCTTGAAAAGAACACCAAAAACGTTTGTTTTAGACTATCGATCATGTCCTAAAAAGCAGGACAATAAGGAACTAAGACGTTCATGGGATTTTATTGAAACAATCTTTAAAGGGGTCACTGAAGATGAGAAAACCACGTAGAGCTATCAAATGAGATTGTGCATTTTGGAGAGGAGGGTGCAAAAGCACCCTTCTTGGTTTTTTGCATAGAACTCGAAAACGGAGCAAAATTTCGAGATAATTCTGAAAACTTTTTTTGTAGATAATAAAATTTACCATCGAAATGCATTTTTGAAAAAAAAACATTGCAAAAAAAGTGCATTTTATGGCGAAAAAACGTTTTTTAATGCTTTTTTAGATATGGTTATTTCGAAAAGGTTTCCTGACAAAAAAAATTTGAGTGTCATTTTCTTTTTCAGTGTCATAAAATTAGCCTATAACATTTTTTTGGATAGGTAAAAATTGATTTAAGAAAAAATTATTAATATTTGTCGCACTAGAAAATTGAATAAAAATACAATTTTGAGTGATTGGGAATATTTAATTCTAATTTGAATTGCCTTAAATTTTTTTCTTTTTAATTGTTTGTATACTTTAAGCTAAATTATTTAAATAAGTTAAATCAATTTATATTGAACAATTTTGAATGAACAACAACAACTTGTATATGTTACCACCAAGTATATAGGCTGGAGTTATAGCTATTTCATGACAGCCAACTCGATCATCAGACTCCTTTAGTGGTGCTTAGTCTGGTTATGCTCGTATTAATTGAAAAACTCTTTGCCGTCATATGGGAGCAAACCATGAACCTTGCGATTCAGAGGCCGAAGCACTACACACCGCGCCACTGAAGCCACATGGTTAGCTCTATCCCAATGCAGGTTTCGTTGTTTATCAATTGCAACAGCGACTAGCATTTTTATTAACACACACAAGCTTGCTATTGTTAAGTCGGTTTCTTTCTTTTGTCCCCATGCACCGATTCTTAAATCAGCTCAGATTAACTATAACCATATCCAAGCAATAGACAGAAAAAGTACTAAAAACACAGTTTTCGAAAATAAACCTTTTTCATATATTCTTATTCCTACGATTCTAATGCAGCTTTTGGCAGGTATTTGATTTTAAATCTGAATAGTATTTTTTTCGCCATACATAAGTGACACACCCTAGTGTAGACCCAGTTTAAGAAACTAGGTAAGCTATAAGCTTAGGAATAATAATATATTAAGCTACTGATGTATTTTATGAAAATAGATGCAAGCTGTGTGGCCCTTTCGCTCTCTAGCGTATCTTAAATGTTTCTGGCAAAACCAAAATTTTACTGTCGATCCTTTTCAGAAGCAAACTTTGTACAGTAAACAGATAGGTTTCCGATCGCTAAATTCATTAAATCATCAGCTGCAGCAGAAGGCATTATCCTGACTTATTTTTTTTTTTAATGAGCCCGTAAAATACAAGCTTTTGACAGGCGTTCCAAGAGTGGGTCCAAGACTATACTGCCACGTGGAAATTCAATTGGGATCACATGCAGCAGGTATTTACCTTCTGAAACTCTGAGTCAGAAAAGCTGACATTGGAGACAAACTACTTTTTTGGATTTTCGACAAAGGTATTTATGGTATTTAAGCAATTATGGAGTACAAGATTTTTATTTTGTGACTTAGCCTTACCCCAGTTTTTGACTGTTATACTTTTTTTAAAATAATTCCTAACACCCTCAACTTTGCCGTGCACTATAGAATACTAGTAAAAGATTAAAAATCTTCTAAGCTAAATATTTTTCTTCAGGATAGACACACGTTCAGAATTTGTACTTCAACAATTTGTTTGAAAAACATTACCGATGAGGGACAAGTGTTAATATCAGGGGTTTTCTTATATAGAGGCATTTATAAGGCCTCGAGAAACTATCGTTACGATATAAAAAGTTGATTTAATTTGAACTTTTTGAACTAATCAAGATTTTTCTATAGTATTTCTTTTTTATATGTAGGTACATGCTCACTAAGATTCCTGTAAAAATTGGGAGAAATTACATAAAATTGTAAAATTGAGACCAATCCAGCTAGATCTTTAAACGACTGGGTTTTGTTTCCATAATCTTCAATTTCTTAAGTCAAATAAGAAGTATATAAATTGGCACATGAAAATAATTAATCCCAATATTAAAAGAGAAAACTCAATTCATCACACACGAATCAGCCAGGCTTATAGTATGTCAATCATTGAATTCAACCCCAAAACCATAAAACTTTTTCAATTATTTATGTTATTAACGTTTTGATATTCCTTTATCTGAATACACAAACAAACAAATATTAAATACCAAAACAAGCATTATAAACAGGGAGAACTAAAGTACACAAACTAATATTAGACACAAAGTCTACTCCAGCTAATTTCGTCAAAATATCAATAGAAATTGCAGAAAAACTCACACCCCTTCCTAAACTCACTTCTCACTCCTCGTCCATTCATTATCCTATCCGCAAACACAACTCAGCCGCTTAGTATTAGAATCAAGCAAAACAAACATAAAGCATGTTTCCATAACGAAATATTATACATCCTAAGGACATCCAAAATATCATGTCAGACATATAATATTTTGCTCCTTTTCACATAGTACATAGGTATATATTCTTAGCAATTTTCAAATGCAGACCTTGTTTAACGTCTTCGTGCAAAGGGAGTTGTTAAGGATTTAAGATCCTTTTGGGTTTAAAGTTTCTTCAAAAGCGTTACTAGAATAATCAATCGGCACTCGGCACTATAACTTTCCAACCCTCTGGCGGTACTATGTTTTCCTTTTAAGGAGCATCGGAATAAAAAATAAAAAAAAAACAAACAGGATGTATTTTTCTTTGAAACTTCCTTTAAATGATGAAGGTGATGACCATGCTGTGAAAGCTGCCATAAAAAAGAAAACCGTTCTGCACGACATTGTTGAACTTTAATTTAATGGTTGAATGAGTACCTACCGGTGGTGATGGTGGATAGATACTTCGTGTCCACTTGGAGATTTATTGCCTGATTTTCTTTTTTATTTTCATTTTTTTTTTTGATTTTACGACACCAAGATGAATGGCCAATCTATAAAGCGAAGGAAACTTTAAATAAACATCACTTCAACGTGCAAGATTAAGTGATGAGAAATACTAACAGAAAGATGCACAACCTATATGCCTGATGCCCCATCATCATCAATGTATCCTGAAGATGCGTCATCTCTTGAGATCAATGATGATTCTAATGCTGCTGCTGCTGCTAATGCTGCTGTTGCAGTAGCAAACATTGAGTGGGTGTGCTTCAAGAGTTTATTTATTCACCGTCTTCTTTTCTATTTGAAACGGGAAATGAGAGTGTAGATTCAATAGGAGGAAGAGGAGGAAATCATTTTTTAGTTCTTGTTTAATAGCTTTAGGAGTATATGCATCTATAGGCAAACAGACAACTGGGAAAAAAAGATAGAAAAAAAAAAAATCAGACAAACAATCTCACCTAAATAACATCACACCTGCCAACCCCAGTCATCATCAGAAACAAGTTGGGCCCCCACACAAATCTATTAAGCCTGATGTCTATAGGTATAGGCTTTTATAGTGGAGTCGTCTCCCCCTCGCTATATGTGCAACAAAGTGCATTCGAATGTGAAAATTAAACACAAACATTTGAGAGTGTGTATGCCCATGTTCAATGGCAAATAAAGAATATATCACACATTTCTATTAACAAGTGGATATAATGTATGTATCTTTAATATCCCCCTAGGGAGAGCATATAGTTCCTTTACTTTAAATTGAATTCCAACCCACAACGCGTTAAAATATAAGATAGGTTGCAATCCATTATTTGAATTGAATATTACCAAGAATTTCTTGGAACACATTTAAAATTTCGAAGAATGCGTATTTTGTTTGATAAAAATTGTTTATGACAGTGCTGAACTAAGCCCTAAAGGGGTCAAGTCAAAAAGCGCAACAAATGTCACACTCGCCCCAAACAGACGACCAACGATACGGTCTGCAATATTTAACACATTCACTTAGCTCTTCAGTGATGTGTTTTGTGTGTGGATATAGTTCTTTTGTATTTTGTCTGCCAGTCGAACGCCCAATGGAACACAGTGGGGTAGAATGATTTGGAAATTGGTATAAAATAAAATTATTGATATAAGTTTTTTGAGTACTTCTCAAGACATATTAAATGACATAAGCTGAAGTCAAACAGATAATTCTGTCAGCTGTCACCCAATGCGTTCAAATTACTGTTAAACTTTTTCCATGCAAAAGAATAAAAAAGTAAGATCCTAGGTTTAAAACAAAATTAAAAATCTTCACACTAATCCATCTGGTGGGTAAATCACACTATTGAAAAATGAAGAATTCTCAATCCTTGATTTTCACCATATCACCAAGAGTGTGTCACAACATTCAACGAGAATTTTTCAGGGAAAGATTGGGAAAACTCATTCTTAAGGCACTACAAAGACAAAATAATCTCCCGATTGAACCCAAAATATAGGTTCAGCGAGAGCAGTTATCTCTGTGTAAACAGTGTCCATAGTTATTTTGACAATCTAAAAGTCATTTTGGCTCCCGCTATATGTTGTGTATAAGGCTTAAAACGTGAATACCAATTTTAACAATTGAATTGAAGGGGGCCTGTCTGGAACTTGATATAATGCTACATTGCATGGGTAGTTTGACAGCAAAGTGTTTTCAGATTGGGTTTAAAACATCTATCTTTCACACGCCCAAAACCTTACAGGTCCTATAAGGCTATCATTCATCGGTGACTATCTTTCCAGCCATTTTTCTGAGGAAGTTATCAAACTACCTGAAGAAAATAAAATAAAGTTTATTTGTATTACAAATTGGCAAGCCCAGGAGATAAAAGAGTCCCAAAAGAGATTCTCTTGAGCCTTGTAAGAAAAATTGTGACAGTTTGCATGCAAAACAAAAAGGCGATGTAAAATATACCCCGAGAAAAATGATGACTCTTAGGGCCTGTTTTTCTGTACGAGATTATTCTAATACTGGGGTTAAACTTGAATTAACTCCGGTGTGTGTTTTTCAGTCACTTAAAATCCTAAATTAACTCCGAGTTAACACCCCCTTCCCCGTTTCATCCAATATTTCCCTAATCATTTGCCCTATTGATTTTCCTTCATTTCCGCCAGACCTGCATCTTTCTAATGCATGTTCCCACGTCTCTTGTTCACTCTCACACATTCTACACATTCTTTTCTCTTTTCATTTCCAGTATCATCTTTCTCTCACTTTATTCCTTAGCCTGACTGTTGCAATTCTCCTTGTTCTTTCTGTCTTCCATCCCGCTTTCAAATATTATGGGATCCCTTCTGTCATTACTTCTTTATACCAGCTGTTGAAACTGGATTCTATTATTCGTTCCTTTCTTTCCTTCTCCTGCCTTCTCTTTCTACTCCTTCGTATCCATTTACACTGTCTTTTTTTCCCTCTCTTCCCTTCATTTCTTCTCTCCCTTGCTCCCATCGTGACCCTCTTCCCCTTCCATCTCTCTGTCTCTCTTTCATCTCCTCTAAACATTCCTATTTCGCTTCCTTTTCTATCTGTTAATTTCTGTTCATAATTTCATGCCCTTTTCCCTGCTCTTATCATTAGAGGAAGTGTACCAATTATGGAATACGCTCCTAATATGGAATAGTGCTATATTTTGAAAACTACGTAATATTTTTACCTGTTTCTTTCAGGTAAAGCTTTCTTTTCATGCGCATATTAGTTGTTATTATCCTTGTGGAAGGTGAACTTTGTAGACATGAGCAGTTATTAAAAGCAGTGTTTTGGTAAAGTGCGTAACAAATTATTAAGAGCTTATTTTGCTTATATTTTTGTATCGGTTCAAGCTTAAACATATTTTGTGTCCCGTGTTATTAGGAAAAAGCTCAACCTTTGGGATAACTTAAATTATTTAGGTGAGCTCAGTTAAATAATAAGTAAATTTTAACATAGTTAAGTCAGTCTTCATGTTCCTAATATGGAATATCAGTATGTTCCTAATATGGAATAGTATTACATATTGAATATTGAATAGTATTCCTAATATGGAATAGTATTCCATATTGGGAACCACCTAAAATATTTGTTTAAATTTGTACATAGCTTGTCTTGTAATTAATCAGATGACACCAAAAGAGAAAAAGCGTAACGTCCGGGACAAGGCGGATATGGTGAAAGCCATTGCAGCCGTCAAGTCAAAAGAAATGGGCTTCAAGAAAGCTGCAAAAAATGTTCATGTTACCCATACAAATTGTTTCAAATTTTTCAATACCTTTTGACCTCTTGCATTCTTTATTGCTCTGCCACAAAATCTCAATGATAATTTTATTTGTGTTTTCTGCACATACATTAAATTACCACATATATTATGGGGAAATCCTTAGTGGTCCATATTAGGGTCACTTTTTGAAATTTGCTCATTTTGTGTTTTTTTACCTTTTAATTTATAAATTTTTTTTTGATAATTTGTTAAAGTTCTACTTTTGTTTAAAAGTAAGTTTAAAGTATTTTTATCAAGATCTATTCAAAAGACCGAAAAAAAAATAATTTTTTTGTGTTTAAAATTGAGTTTATATTTTGGTATTCCATAATCGGTACACTTCCTCTATCATATCTCTTTTTCTTTCTTCTCTTACCATGTATCCTGGAGTTTGCCATTCTACCCCTAGCGTCCACTTGAGGTACCTCTCTTGCATCCTTTCCATTTCTTGTCTCTCCTCCCATCCCCATACTTCCACCCCACATCCCATCACCGTCCACACCAGAGTGTCAAAAAGCCACATCTTCCTGTCCCAATCCTCCTCGAATTTCTTCCTTCCGATTCCCAATGCTTCCTTCACGGCCGCTGCTGGCTTTTTTATTCAGTCCTCTTATGTGCTTTCTGCCCTCCATTCTTTTTGAACACATACCCCAGGAATTTAAATTCTTTACGTCTTCTATCTTCTTTGCCCTCCATCTTCAGTCTACTGTTGTGGTCTTCCCTCCTTCTTTCCTGAGCCACATCACTTTCGTCTTTCCCACGTTTACTTCTAGTCTTCTTATCATGCTTTGCATCTCTTCTTCATTTTTCGCCATTTCCACCACACCATCTGCGTATGCCAGCGAGCTAATTATTTTTCCTCTCACTTTTACCATTCCCCAGACTTACCCCTTTGCCCAGTTCATCTTCTATATCCACCGTTAACAAGTTGAACAGTAATGGGCTCATCGAGCACCCCTGCCTTACTCCCTTTCCCGTCCAAAATGTTTCCCCCATCACTCCTGCCGATTTCAATCTTCTCGTCGTTTATATATTTATATTTATATTTATATTAATATTTATATTTATACTTATATTTATACTTATATTTATATTTATATTTATATTTATATTTATATTTATATTTATATTTATATTAATATTTATATTTATACTTATATTTATACTTATATTTATATTTATATTTATATTTATATTTATATTTATATTTATATTTATATTTATATTTATATTTATATTTATATTTATATTTATATTTATATTTATATTTATATTTATATTTATATTTATATTTATATTTATATTTATATTTATATTTATATTTATATTTATATTTATATTAATATTTATATTTATACTTATATTTATACTTATATTTATATTTATATTTATATTTATATTTATATTTATATTTATATTTATATTTATATTTATATTTATATTTATATTTATATTTATATTTATATTTATATTTATATTTATATTTATATTTATATTTATATTTATATTTATATTTATATTTATATTTATATTTATATTTATATTTATATTTATATTTATATTTATATTTATATTTATATTTATATTTATATTTATATTTATATTTATATTTATATTTATATTTATATTTATATTTATATTTATATTTATATTTATATTTATATTTATATTTATATTTATATTTATATTTATATTTATATTTACATATATGTTGGTTTAAAGAAATTTTCTCATTTTGATTTTTAAGTAGAGAGTATTTGTTCGACTATAGTGGCATGATGGCTAGTGCGTTGGACTGTCATGCCGAAGGTGTGGGTTCGATTCCCAGCTGTGCCACCTAAAAATAGAAATGTTTTATCCGAGGTACTGCCTCTTGCGAGGAACTGACAAATCCTCCAAGAGTATGCTTGTCATGAAAAAGTGCTTCTTATTTAGCCGTTCGGGCTCGGCAAAAAACTGTAGGTCTCCTCCATGCCCGCCAACAACACCCACGCAGGAAAGGCTGAGAGTTGTAAGTCACTAGGCCGTGGTTCTACACGAGCTATTACGCCACCCAATTTAATTATTTATTTGTTCGACTATTCGGAATAACTGCCCCACTGTAAGATGATGAAATAAAAATATGGGGACAGAACGTAAGTAAATAAACAAACAACACGCTTGTATCCATATGACAAGCGAGATATACTTATTGGTACTGCATTTTTGCATCATCATTCTGGATGGGGTTGTATTGACACAGAGTTGGTGATTTCAGTTGTAGCTATGTTGTTGTTGTTGTTTGTGTAACATATTTCCATTGTGTATGGTGTTGTCAACAATTGTCACATCATATTTTTATTTTTATGAATCTGAAGTTTTTTTTTTTGTTGACGTTGTTTTTGTTATGTAGTCGAAGAATTTAGAGTTCATGTCAAGGAAGATTAACGATGTAATTATTTATCTCTTGAAGAATTGACAGCAACCCTCTTGACCATGTTGTTATTGTTTGTTTAAATATTGATTGAATTGGGACTAATTTTGCAAGCGTAAGCTAAAAAGGACTGAAAAAGACTTCGCAGTAAGTGTTTTTCTTAAATAAAAAAGATTTATAGATACATATGCTTGACGGCAGTAGTAAGAGTGACTTTTTAAACATCAATAGGCCGATATGATTGACTCTGCCGCTAAACTAACAAATCTGCCACAAGGTTAAAGATATAAACTACTCATCTTCTGGGCAATTCCATGGTAACTCACGTTACATTTGGGAGAGTTTTACGCTCTCTTTTATTAAAATTTCAATATTTATATGAATATAAATAAAACAAAATTTAAACGCTTTACATGGTAATGATTTCGACTGCTAGGAAAAAATAAAATGTTTGGGAAAAATAAATTCTTTCTTATTAAAAAATACTAAAACATGTTGGTAACTCACGTTACCATATTCGGACACGGGTTTTGTAGCAGAATAATGCCTATTTTCTAAAAATTAAACAAACCAATAAGGCTTAACTGGCTTGTTGAATAACATATAAGAACTTATCAGCCTGTTTATATCTATACATACAATTTAAATTATTGAAAATATTTTGTACAAATTTAATAAAATACATGGTAACTCACGTTACAAAAAGTCGGTAACTCACGTTATTTAACGTTTTTAACTTAAAAATTTAGGGCTACGCCTTTTATAATTTCATTTTATTTTCAGCCGTATGTTTGTTACTTGAAAGATATTTTGCTATTCTAATTTTAAAACTAGTAAACAATAGACAGGGGACGAGATAAATTTTCCATTTTTCTATCTTCATGTCCACTTTTTCATGGAATTACCCTTCTCATCATTTTCACAAAATTCTTCTTAAAAACTTAGAAAGATTTCATGTGGTATTTTAGTATATTATCTCTTAAGTCATCAGAAAAACTTAACGTCATACCACAGAATGTATAAAACTATCACTTTTCGAATAAAGTGACTAACATTGCCTTCAAAGAACTATCAAGGCCATACCGTACTATTTTATTTATCATAAAACTTTTCTTCTGGTATATTATTTCCAAATCAAAATGGATTTTCCTCACCGCATAAATATACCACTCAGGAAAATTTGTTCATCTAAAATTCCTCTCTCATCATATTAAATATTCAAATTGAAAACCTCACCACAAACATGATTTGCAACTCAATATCAAATGAATTATTTCTCTTGAACCAAAATGAAATTCTTCACATAAAAATGCATTAAATTTATGCACTCAAGAGGGGGAATTCCACCCTTCATCCCCCTTTTTGCCATCACAGAAGAATGGGATACAAAAAATTGCACACAAAAAAAATCAACAAAAATGGAGGAATGGAAAAAAAACATATTTTATCAGCGCAACATCTTTTAGATGCAAACAACCATCAGTTAGGTTCATAGTGAATAAAGCAGACAGAATGGCAAGAATGGCAACACCCCCATATCTATCAGTTAAAAGCTTCCAGCCATATAGATACACTTTACTATCAGTAACTTCCATCTGGATGGAGTTTCCTTTTCCTTCCTTCTATACGATGTGGTCGGTGCAGTGCGGTGGTGCTTGGGTAGAAGAAGACCCATTCGACTTATGCCCTAAATCCACTCTTTTTTCCCAAACAACATCTGCAAATGGAACATCGACCGGGGATAGGTTGCGCTTCCCTACCATATGCGGTGTTATGGCCCCGATTCTTGCATGGCTTCCTTCTTCTTCTTCGCCGGTAGATACCTACCTTGTTATATAAATTTTTTATTCAACTGACCTGTATCTGGATCTCTTGGTTATGGCCCACAAATGAATGGGAATCATCGTCAGATTTTCACAAATTGAAATAAATTGCTGCCAACTGTGTCGACTGTCGAAACGAAGCCAAGCGCAAAATGCAACAACACTGACAGTTGCAATCCACAACGGGATGGCCATTAGTGGGGAGGACGACTTCGACAAACAACGAGTTCACCACCACCGACCGTGATCCCTGGCATGAGATGTCCGACAGTTCGACAGAACATATCTCAGCATCATAAAACAAAAGTATCACAATATCGGATATGCACAGTGCCAGTGCTAGTGCCAGTGCCATGGAACGGATACATCTGAGAGATACTTTGACTCTTTAGTCTTTAGTCCGGGAATGCCCGAGACCGAGACTGAGACTGAGACTCATTGGGGCTCAGCGTTTTGTTGAATTAAATTGCTGTTGATTGATGCCACCGCGGGCGGTCCACACATTTAATACGCCAGATTGTGTCAGTCCTCCAGAGATCTCATTTTTGTTTCACCAGATGATGATGAAGAACTGACGCCACCACTGCCACCCGCTGCTGCCGCCCGCCGATACCGCGCTGATGCACACAGACCAAAAGATACTTTTGGAAACTTTTTCTCTGTTATAATAAATTTTATGGAATGCTTCTGCTGCTTCGGATTCATCTTCAACTGATGATGATGTGCAATTTGTGGATGGATGCCTGCCTCTATATAGCTTTATATATGGGTTTTGATTTCATTAACTCTTTGGCTTTTATTTGTTTTACTTTGAGTTTCTTTATTACTTTTATGGACTCATAGAAAGGGAAACAAGTTGGATTGGATATTCCAAGAAGAATAAAAGTGCTCCTCACCGCACTCTTCGAGGGAAAATTTATAAAAAAAAATAATTAATTTAAATTTTCAAAACCGATGTTTTACGCTGGTTTTTGGGTTGCTGATTGGTACTAATTTGTTTGTCCTCCAGGGGTGGTGGTAGTTTTTTTTTATATTTTTTTTATTTCGTCTTTTATGGATTTATTAATTAATTAGGCGTGGAAAGTGAAAGACAAAGTGTTGCTCTGGAATACACACCAAGATTATACATTTATGTAGGCTGGAGCAGAACAGAGTGTTGTCATTTGCTTAATGAATATTATTTGCTCCAGGGGTATTAAGTTCAATGGCGCTGCGCGGTGATTTATGGAACGGGATGTCATTCAGTGTATATGATACATATGTTGAGTCATTGTTTTAAAGGGTTGGGTATTTGTCTGTCATTAGTGTGTGGCACCATCAGCAGCCGGAGTTTGTATGGTAATTCAAGAATTTGCATTTTGTATGATGATTGATATATTTTTTTTTCATTTCTCTTTTCAAATCATTTTTTGTTTTCATAATAAAGTTTGTGGAGACGTTGAGACAATTAATAGGACGATATTTTTCTATACTTATTCTCTCCCGCTATAATATTAAATATATTTGTTCTTCCGTTTCATACGTACAAGCCATTCGCTTGTTGGGAAAAGCTTTTAGGTCCAGTTTTCCAGTTCGAAATCATACTATTTTGGGATTTTGGCACCCCATACCTGGGGAATCATATACGAATACTCCGCAACAAATTAGAAGTAAATCTGTCGGACTCCTCACAACAGCCAAAAAAGTCTGTCTGACCATTGGTATCGTGTAGTGTAGAGGACAGTCTTAGCTTTCATTTGATACCCCATTTATATAAGTTTCTTATATTATAGGTACATTTAGCGGAAAATGCATCCGTTTTTTGCGTGTCCGCAATGAGATAGGTAATCTTACGGTCGGCTCCTGGACTACTAGTTTTCATATCAATAGATTTAGAGAAAAACGTTCAAGAACTTCATGTTGTAGAAAATGGGCAAATGATATGCCCTCGGCAAGATTTTGGGTTGCCCGCGATAAGGGAAGGCAACCATTTTTAAAAGGGGGTTGAATTTACTTTTTATTTAATAATTCGGTCGAATCTCATCTACATTCATTTGAAATTTTATCGATGTATTAAATAAAAAAAAATACCCCTTTTCAAAATGGCGGCCTTCCCCTGCCACTGGATGCAGATCTTTTTTGTGTAGAATTACAAGCTACAATTTGTACTTTCCCGTTTTTTCAAAAGGCAATGGTTCTGGAAAAATTAGGAAACACTGAAACTTGAACCCGTTTCACCCTCCCTAACATTTTTTTACCCCAGTCCAAACTAAGGGTCATTTCAGCATTTTCGGATTTTTTTTTTCGTAACGAAAGTCTAATTTTTCGGGGCTAACACGAGGCTGTGAAGAAGCCCCCCTTCCCTCTATCTAAAGCTGACCAGACTTGGCATTAGTAAACCACTATTATAACGGGTGATTTTTTAAGAAGTTTAGAACTTAAAAAAAAAAAAAAACACAAAAAATTCGAAAAAATGAATGAAATATTTATTTGAATCGATAGTTTGAACCTTGCAATTTAATGTTTAAAGATAATTTCATGCAAATGTTGACCGCGGCTGCGTCTCAGGTAGCCCATCCGCTGAGTCCAATTTTGGCATACTCTTTCACACATATCGGCCGGTATCTCACGAATGAATGCATGGATGTTGGCTTCCAGTGCGTCAATCGAAGCGGGCTTGTCCCTATAGACATTAGCCTTGACATACCCCCACAAAAAATAATCTAATGGTGTCAAATCGCACGATCTAGGCGGCCAATTGACCGGCCCGAAACGTGAAATTAACTGTTCACCAAACTCGCCTCGCAATTGCGCCATTGTTTCGCGTGCTGTGTGGCATGTGGCACCGTCTTGTTGAAACCACATATCATGCAAGTCAATAACTTCCATTTCGGGCAAAAAAAAGTTTGTTATCATCGCTCGGTAGCGTTCACCATTGACAGTAACGCTGCGATTCGCATCATCTTTGAAGAAATATGGCCCAATAATGCCGCCGGCCCATAAACCGCACCAAACAGTGGCTTTTTCGGGATGCATTGGTAGCTGTTGCAATGCTTCTGGCTGATCTTCACTCCAAATGCGGCAATTATGCTTATTTACGTACCCATTCAACCAAAAATGAGCCTCATCGCTGAACACAATTTTTCGATAAAAAAGCGGATCCTCCGAGCACGAATTTTGATAGTAAAATTCAATAATTTGCAAGCGTTGTTCATTTGTAAGACGATCCATGGTTAAATTGCAAACCAAACTGAAGCTGTTTGACAGTGACACAAGGTACTAAACACACGTCAGCTGTCAAAACCAGTGTTGCCAAAACCAAACCAGCTAAAAAATCACCCTTTATATGCTTTATGATATGCTCAATGGTAGAAAGTTTGTTGTCAAGAGCGGCAATGTGACTTCTGCCACAACCTTTAATATCAAAAATGGTCTTCAGCAGGGAGCGGTCAACTCGCCGATTCTACTCAGCATTTACACCAGCGATCTGATAAGTAGTCTAACTGAGGCAATTGCGTACGTCGACGATCTAATTGCGTACAGAACAGCTCCAAAAGTCGAGGTCATCAGAATTCTTTTGCAGCGTGACTTCGAAAAGATTCAGCGATATTGCGATGACTGGAAGTTGAGAAAATCAACTTTCAGAAATCAGAAACTATCTTGTTTAGGACTCCGTTGCATGGAGCCACAAGGGATACGAGAAAGAACTGGCGTAAGCTGGTGATCGTAGGGCCAAATGGACAGCCACTGGCGATAAAAAGTGTGGTAAAGTACCTTGGCATCTGGATGGATCAGTATTTGTATTTCGACAGAAATATAAATGCGGCTCTGTCCAGGGCTAGGGGAGCTTTTGCCCTGACGAAACGGTTGTTTTATAGCAGCCGGCTTGACAGCAGGGTGAAGGTGATTTGCTACATGGCCCTCATACGGCCGATGATTGGCTATGGGTGCCCGGTTTGGTTCAACGTTGCCCCATCTCAAATGGAAAAGATTCGGGTGTTTGAGAGGCAGTGTCTTAGACGCTGCCTTGGATTACACAAAACACCAGAGTCGGAGTACAAACATTATTATTCCAACCTGGTTCTATACAACGGCGCCAACATAAACAGGATAGATAATTTCTTGCTGAAGCTTATTCGAGGTTACATTGCAAGAGCAATGTCCTCGACCAACAGATTAATTTTTGGGGCTTATTACCCTAAAAACGATTATTACGAGACTGTGCGTCGAAGCGGCTTTATTCCGCCCGATGCATTCCTCTTTTAAGACAGTCGAGGGCTGATCCAGGATAGAGCGGCGGTTCCGCTAATCTACCACGTCGGCCGTAGAACTGTAGATCGGCGGCTCCTTTACAGTCGAGACGTCCTCGCACAAGACGGAGCCGAGCACCTTCGGTTCAGTAGGACTGTGTCCGATCGCGACCGAAGAGATAGGGTAAAGCAGGGGAACTAGTTATGGTGGCTGAAACCTGAACACGAAGTTTCTTCGGATATTTAAAAGTTGACTGCATTTTTCTATGCCATGGCCGACTTACATAGGTTTAGGTATTTAGTTTTAAGCAGGGACAGTCAGGATGGCACCAAAAAAAAAAAAAAAATTATAAAACCAATAAAACAATAAAAACACAAAAAATTATAAAAACCCGAAAATGCTTGCTGTGGCTGTTCTAGTTTGTAAGTAGTCTGTAAGTAGTTTGTAAGTAGCTTTAAGTAGCTTTAAGTAGTTTTATAGTAGTTTTAACTAGTTTTAATTAGTTATAATTAGTTTTAATTAGTTAGTTTTAATTAGTTTTAATTTAGTTTTATTTAGTTTGTAAGTTTTATATAAAAGTAAAAATAAAGATTAAGATACCAAGTTTTTTTCAATTCTTCTTGGTGAAAAATAAAACCAAAAAGAATTCTAGTTTTAAGATAGTTCTTAAGCCGAAAGGCATTAGCATTTAGTTATTAGTTTAACTTAGAGCGCCCAAATGGGGCCAGTAAGTTAGTTGTAAGATATTGATAAGTAGGCTAGTTTTTATGAATTTTTGTCTAGCTTTAAGATAGTTTTAAGAAAATAGAAAAATAAAAATTGAATTAAAAAAAAAAAAAAAAGCCACCCTCCCCCCATTTTTTGAATTTGTTAGTTTTGAAAATTGTTCCAGATTGATCTTGATTTTTCCACTCTTTTTTGAAATACATATATATGTAAAAATGGGAGTTTTAGAGCCATAAATGCTTTTTTGACCTGACCCCCTAAAAGTAGGTATCGCCAATTTTTGTGATGGATTTTGAAAATATAACACGTAAGTTTTACTTTTGTCTTTTTTATTCCAGTTTTGTCTGTTTATTTTAACATTTTTTATCTTACGTGTTTAAAGTGATACATTTGGGGCAGATCTCTCTCAAAAATTAATAGAACTTCTGCCAAGACTTCCCTGAAGCTGGATTGAGCCACCTTTTTGGTGCCATCTTCTGCAAAAAAAACGCAAGCATGCATTTAGTTTGACGATAGAAGGTATACCAAATGCTTTTTTGGGTGGTGGCACTGAGTTCATTTAAATATGCAGAAAATACATATGTGAAAGCTGGGGATCATTCGGTAATTTTAAAAATGATAATCGTCAAAACGATTATCGTTAACGTGATCGTCAATGCTTCACGTAACGTCTATCTTGTTTGCAGAATGCGGTCCCCAAACAAAAAACCTACAAACCTACAAGCCTGAAAAAAGTATTAAGTGAGCTTGAAAATCAATGTGAACGATACCTTTTTCTATCCCTTAAGTTTCTTCAAATTCTGTTTAGGTTTCTCCGATCTCTTTCTTCGACGGTTTATCTGAAGGCAATGATATAGATTTTAAGAAATATCGATCTGAATGTTTCAAAAATGTAGGTTTAATTGTTCATTAATTTATTCACAAAGTTTGACAGTTTAAATTAAATAATTCATCATTTAACTTCCAGAATAACTTTTATCTTTTGACTTTTTTTCTAAAAAAATAAAGGGATACGATCAACCTAAAACAGTTTCTATTGAAAATAAATCAAAAATGGTATTTTCTCTCTAAGAAAAAGTAGATATAAAATCTATGCGGCTTGAAATATTTCAGAAAATTCAGAACTCAGTAAACTCAAGTCGTCATCAACGACAACAAGGATGCCGTCACCACCGCCGACGTGACGACGACCACTACTACGACAACGACCATGACGTGTTATCGCACTGATCGCTTGCTGTGGTGGTCTTAACGTGGCTTTCAGTGCCATGGTCATTGTGTTGATCTTGCTTTTGTCTCGCCGTGTCCATTTACACAGGTATATGTGTCGTGGTTTTCTCGCTTTGATCTCGCCATGATATTTACACGTGGTTTTAGGCATTTAGAATGTTTTTCCATCATCTCGCTTTGGTCTCGTCAAAAATTTGTTTAAAAATTATTTTGTTCATAAAGGTTACATGAAGCTAAAAACATGATTAGAAATGCCAAACATGGTTTTATGTATTAAGATCACTGTGCTAATCTCACTTTTGTCACGACGTGCCCGTTTACATTGCTATCTGTGTCATGGTTTTCGCTTTGGTCTCGCCGTGATGTTTGACACGTGATTTTTGACATTTCTAATGTTTTTCCATCATCTCGCTTTGGTCTCGCTATAGTCTCGCCAAAACTTTTTTTTTTCAAAAAGATACCAATAATCTTAAACCATGGTTAAACATTTCAAACGTGGTTTTATGTTTCATGGTCATTGTGCTCGTCTTGCTGTAGTCTCACCGTGCCCATTTACACGGATTTCTGTATCGATTTTTCGCAATAGTCTCGCTTTATAGTCACGCAGCACCGTGACATTTACACGTGGTTTTTGTGCACGTCTTATCATCGTCTCGATTTTTATAGCAAATAGAGTTTCTTTTTAACTACGTTTTTCAAGCTGCTGACAACGGTGCCCTACTCGCAAAAGAAAACTGTTGACAATGACAATTTATACCTTACTGCCGACTGAACGAATACATACCCTAAATGGGTCAATGGAGTTGCGTGAGTGGCACACAGGCCCCAAAGCAGGAGTAAAAATCCAGATGTGAAACCGTTGGCTACCCAAGGCACAGTCGTTCCAGAAAACTATTGACTATCCTTAAAACATCCATTCAAGCAAATTTTATAAGACCATGGGGTCAATTCTCGATCTGTGAAACTGTGAAGTGATAAATATGATAACGCCTTCACCCCAAATGCGATTCTCCAAGTGTGAAAAAATGAAAACAAATGCCAAAATGTTTGCATATGATAATTCGTTTATCACAATCATTTCATTCTGTGAAAAGAAAAATGATAAACACAAACAAATTGTACTCATTTGAAACACCCAAGTCGCCATCTTGGTCTTTCTATGACGTCACAATCATCTTTTTCTATGAGCAAGTGGTAGCATGTTTCAATTTAGTACTTTTTAGTACTCACATTGACAGCCGTTTTTCATAACGAGTTCGGGAATCGCACAGTGGATCGCCTCCATATAATTAGACGTAAAAAAATCAATGACATAAATTGCAAAAAATTCAATTTCTTATCTATAACGGATAACTGTTAAGTCTGAAAACAATTTTTTTTCTTGTTTTAACCAGTTTAGTATAGAATAAATGATCTCCAAAAGTGAAGGTGAAAAGTCTTTTTTGATCTGGTGCGTTGAGGTTATTTAGACAAATAATTATTAAAATTACAATTTTAATTGAAATTGAAAAAAAAAATGGCAGATGTTTGTGAAGGTATGTGCTTTTATAAATCTGTGTTGAAATTGTCTTAATGTTTGTTTGTTGATTTTAAAAAAATGTGTCATTGAAATAGCAAAAAAACATGTTTTTTCCGTATTTGTTTTGGAAAATCTAAATATGTGCTTAAGGTTGCTTTAAAAATAAATTAAGTGTTTTGGATAGCTGTGAACGTCTTCTTTCTAGAAATATATGTCATATACCTCGCAAAGATTTGCAAAGCCCTTTTTTTGCCCACTTTTCAGGAAAAGATTTCTGCGTTCTAAGGAAGGAATTTTTCGAAGTTTGGTGTTCGAATTCCAAATTGACTCGAACAAAAATACTTTTGGAGTATATTTCGAGCAAGTTTAACACATCAAAACGAAATAACTGTTTAAATACTGCTAGGCTAAAGACAATTATCAGTTCAAAATCAGCCAATTTTGAGTTGAAATGGAAGTCGGCTGGAAATCGATGAGACCGGTTTATTCTAAAATATAAAAATTGGCTAGAGGAGTTAGAAATTTTTAAAGACATAAAAAATACAATATAGACTGAAAATTACAACCCTAACGAAGATTCAACCAGGCATTTAACGTCTGGAAGGCCAAAAAAAAGTTTTGAGGCTTGCGGAGAATACTCAAAGAGAAAATTTATCACTTTTTCATTCATTAATGACGCCAAAAAAACAGGTGCTTTCTATGAAATTATTGGCCATCTCATAAAGCCTGGCCGACTTTGTACAAAGTTCTTAAAAACCATCTGCAACACTACCCGAACATTCCCTCAAAACTTGGTGTCAAACACTCCACTGGTACAAAAGTAGTGATTCATCAATGGATTTGCTTTCCATATTCATAGATAGTTTACTGTCGCTTTTTTTTGTTAAATTATGTTACTATTCTAGATTTATGAACATTTAGATGGAAACAGATATTTTCCGAAAATATTAGAATTTTTCACGTCTAAATGTATGGAGTCGATCCACTGTGAATCGCCTTGCGCGTGTTTGTGAAGTGATAAAATGATGAAACTCTGTGAAAACTGAAATGATAACTTTGTTTTCTTTTCACAGTTTCACAGATCGAGAATTGACCCCCATGACGAGATGAAATGATAACCATAAGCGAGAAAATCTCGTGTACGTGTACCTAAATGCATACGGCGAGACCCAAAGATATGAACACCATAGCTACAAATAAGAAAACCACGTGTAAACGGCCTTGGCGGGACTTTGCTATGAGGGCAATAATAGAAAAAAACACGTGTAAACGCAATCGGCAAGATGACGCCAAGAAATCGTCACTATCACCATCATGCAGTCGTCGTCGTCGTTATTATGGCAGTCATCGCCGGTGACGTGGTATTTCGACTTGCGTGATTTCAATGTGCGAGATTTTGACCACAGCCCTCATAGACGCGTGTCAGCTCAACAAAAATTGTTTGTACAAAATTTTAAAATTTGAAAAATTTTCATCCGTAAATTTGCAAATTTGAGAGTATTTTAAAAATATTTATGGCACAAGTTGATTACAATACAGCAATATTTTTTAGTTTTTGTAAATCGAACATGGCGGTTCTAACTTCACTCTTCGCAAAGCTCTTTTTTTACCGTAAGAGTACAAAATACCACAATCTAGTTTTTTAGAAAAATGTGAAACATAAAAAATCTTAAATTAGTTTTTGGCCTAAAAGTTGCAAATATGCGATTTTTTTTTATAAACAAATTTTTTTTTTATGAAATTGCGAAATACAAAAAATTCGATTTTTTGTATCAACAAATTTTTGTAATGAAATTGCGAAATAAAAAATCATTTGAAAATTTGCAAACAAAAATGGCGGTGCAAACTTCACGCTACAGCCCTTCGCAAAGTTTACTTTTGGCCTTAATAGTTGAAATTATGCGAATTTTCCATATTTTTTGGGTTATTAGCAGCATTTTCTGAGCGAATACAGCATAATTTTCTTTTTTAAGAAATGTCAGAATTTCAAAAAAAAAAAATCATTCGTAAATTTTTTTAAATTTGCGATTTTTAAAATATTTTTTTCGGAGCAACGAAGAACAATAGAGCACAACTTTTTTTCGAAAATCGAAAATGGCGTTGCTTTCTTCACGCACATGACTGTAAATGTATCAGCTTCGGTTATTGTAGTTGAAAAACTTGACTTAACGTTTCAGAAATCATTTATATGCTCTACCTCTACTTCTTTCCTGTAAGCTGTAGGTACGAGTAGATTACAATAAAAAAAATCCAAGAAACCCCACAAATCATAAGTCAGCAGGAAATGATGTTAATTTGATTAAATTCTAGTAAATTTTTGAATATAGAAAGTCAAATTATACACAC
Organism: Dasysyrphus tricinctus; assembly: GCA_963921185.1. Classification (NCBI taxonomy): domain Eukaryota; kingdom Metazoa; phylum Arthropoda; class Insecta; order Diptera; family Syrphidae; genus Dasysyrphus; species Dasysyrphus tricinctus. Next base: position 82,149,184 of record OY992531.1, read on the forward strand.
AACATTGTTATCAAAAAAACACACTCAAAAAAACACACTAAAAAAAACACACTCTAGGCAATCCTAGAAAAAGAAATGGTTCGTAAATACCCGAAATAGCCGTGTGAATCATACAGTTAATAGTTCTTGCCCCAATAAAGGCCTTTTAATACAACAATGACGATAATTCACTAATTAGCTGTATATAAAAATACCATCATTATGTCTTTATCTGAGAGATATTTCTGTGCGGCATCTCTCTTTAACAATACCCATATCATTATTTATATTATTTTACTTTTATTAACCATTTATAAAATGTGTATAGAGGTACTTACCATAAAAATCTAAATTGCACATCTGAATAAAGTATCTTTTATAATTTCTATTATCTCTCCTTTCATTATTTGATTTCGTATTTCTTTTAAGACTTCAATTAAAAAGTCGTAAATTAATTAGCGCCACATTCGCCAATTACCACAAAAGGAAATCCCAAGAACAACTTGATGATCTTAAATGCATCCAATGGATCAAAGTTTCTATAATAATGTTTACTTTTTTTTTTATTTATTTTATGGAGGTAGAGACTTTATAGTTGAAAGAAAAATAACCGACTTTGGCGCGACATTAACGACGAAGAAGTTGAAGAAACAAAAAAAAAAAATAAAAACGTATCAATTGAAACAGAGATACATTATTTGCCAGATGAATCAACAGAGATACTTTTGTGTTCTTCTCTTCTTTGCAGGCTGCCACAGTGCCACTGCCATAAAAATCGTGCCTCAGCCAGTGTGGCGATTGAAGGTCACACTTAAAACATTTATGCAGGTTTCAAATGATGTTACTGATATAGTTAGGGAGCTAGTGGGTAATTTAGGTATAATCGATTGAATTTTATTTAATTTTGCCATTGATTGCCCTTGTCGAGTTAAATGAAAAACATAGTAACAAAACGACAGAAATAATGGCATTTCGTCACCTGCGTGAATGTGACATAAGTGTATAGTTTATTGACGAGTGTAGCACGTAGCGCCATCTAATGGGAAACAAATACCGTCTAAAATCAATATTTCCGAAGAAACTATTATTGATCCTTGTCAGGGTATTCCTATTTAACTTTTAGTTCACAAAATTGGCGACACTTTAAGAATACAGTTTAGATGTGACATTATCATGTCCCATCAGAGCTTTTTGGATTCGCCTCAAACCGGAAACAGACTTTAGTCTTCACAAAACCCATTGAGCCTTTCGTAACTCACCAATTTTTCGGTAAAAATAAGGGTTGGCAACAAGCTACTCAGAGGGCCTAGTCCCAAAATTCCCAAAACTAAATTGCTCAAAATCTTCAAATATCTAAACACTCAAAATTTTGGAGGTTTCGTCGCAAAGAATCAGCTAAACACGATAAAATAGTATGAAAGTAAACTGCCAACAGCACCCTAACTACAATATGCTGCTATTGATCCAGCTGCTGATGCTGGTAGGTACTTCTCCTGAATAAAATTGAAAGTAGGTAACTTGACTTATGGTAAGGCTTAAGTCAGCCTCTGTATACGTATACAATCCATAGAAGTTTTAAGGCGACTCTCATGGCTTAAAACGAAGATATATTGCAATGGAGGTTCATTTACGGTCGTTTTGTGTTCCACATCAGATGCATGCTCGCGCCAACATGCACTTATTATGTTAAACGACACGTGCTACGTGCAAAGAATCGCTATAACCATCAACAACGAGCAATGGCATGAAGAAGGCTTTAAATTCGACACCACATTTATTGCAGAGGCGTCATCAAAAATGATTCCGATGCAACCAAGGGAAGAAAGAGTGTGATTTGGATGGTGTCATTGGAACATGGCCAGACCGGAAATTTCCATTGCTCGAGGGACAACATATGCATAGCGGAAGGCTTTTGGCCTGAGTTCCAAATATACACCATCATCAGCTCAACTAATTGTTTAACATAAATGTGCGTAGGTACATAAATTTTTTGTCATAATTGTGGTGTTCTTTAACCGCTAAGGAGGAATTATTAATGTTTTCAAAAACAACAACAATAACCAAGCTGTTATATGTATGTATCGAAGGCGTTTATAATAATATACCCCAACAAAATAAAAAGGGTTAATGCCTTCAAGGCGGATATGAATACAAAAATAAATAAATATACAGACCGTGAGATTCACATGATTCATTCGGTGGTGGTGGTAAGTATTGTCTGTTATTATATTTAAACTGTTGAAAGCCTTAAATCCATGTACCTATACTTGAACATATTGAAAGAGTGTTTTAACAGATATTCTCTTCGATGGTGAGCCCTCAGGTTGATAATTTGCATAAGTTATCGGGTTAAAAGGGAAAAGCGTTGATATTGTGTTGATCCGTTCAAGGAAAACAACCTTTGATGAGATGACAGAAAAATTGCTATCTACATACATAATTGTTGGCTTTGGGTATACGAAATTCCAAAAATAAGGGTAACGTACAGTTTCAATTTGTTTAAGTCCTTGGGGGGAATTGAGTGTAGACACTGAAGATATAGGTCGATATTGACCGTTTTCACATGATTGTATTGTGTTCTTATTAATTTGAGCTTATTGAAGAAGTGCGATACAGTTTTTTTTGTGTATTGTCTGATGGTGTGTGAGATTTTTCGTTCGAAAATGTTGTTATAAACAGAAACAAATAAAAAACTGCTGAAACAAATCAGCCAAGTAGAAGACTTAGCATTAAGGATTGAAATTGTTGAATTATTGATTCAAAACAGCTTTTTATGGCATTTAGTCCTACAAATTGGCGTTTCGTCAGGCTTACTCACTTGGACTCATTAGTGACGTAGTGAGGGCCGGACAAATATTGGTTTCAGGAATGAGAAGACTCTTCTTGCGGGGATGCTTAGGTCTCCTACTCACAATACTGGCATTCTTCTTCAGAAAGAGTTTTGAAAAGTTAAGTTTTCTGGGAGATAACAGGATTCTGAAAGCTAGGTTCCAGACTAGAGTAAATCACGTCACCATCATACAATTTTACGCCCAAACGGAGCTCTTTTCTGTCGAGGCGGCTCAGTGCTGCTTGTGAAAGTACATCACTTTGAGACATCATAATGGTAATAGGGGACTTCAATGTCATCGTTGCCACCTTGTATGGACTGGGGGGACCCTGTTTGCGCACAAGATACGCCACAAAGTCCGTTGGATGTCATGGACAGATAAACAACTTCTAACCAAATTGAGCACTACGAGATCAGTTGACGATTTAGAAGCAGTCTTCAGGATATTCGTAACTAAATAAATAAATTGGGTGGCGCAACAGCTTGTGGAGAACCAGGGCCTAGTGACTTACAATTCTCAACCATTCATGTGTGCGTGTTAATGGCAGGAATAGAGGGAACCTGCAGTTTTTTTCCGAGGCCGAACGGCTAGATGAGAAGTACTTATTCATGACAAGTATACAAGTATAGTATAAAGAGGGTTTGTCAGTTCTTCGCAAGAGGAAGTACCTTGGATACAACATTTCTGTTTTTAGATGGCACGGACGGGGACTCGAACCCACACCTTCGGCATGACAGTCCAACGCACTAACCATTATGCCACGAGGTACTACGACGACGGTTGCTATCGTAACATTACACATAGTTCGGAGATCTAAAGAAAACACACGAATGTCCAAGTTCAATACCGATAGACTTAAGGATCAGAAGGATTGAGGGCAATCAGTAGCACGGAACCCACCTTCACCGAAAATCATTGGTGTGCTGTAAAAAATGTTTTCATATCCGGTGCTGAAAGCATAGTCAGTCAGTCGCAAGGAAAAAACAACAAATGTTGTGAAATGTTGTGAAAATGAAATGTGCGGCATTTCAATCCGCAAACTCAATGGATTTCAATAGATCCAAACAAACGAAATTTAAGTAAATATCTAAAAAGAAAAACGAGTACACAAACTATGCGTGCGCCGCCACGGCCAGACAACGAGATAAGAATGGCGAACTGTCAAAAGAGGGTGCGTTTAATAGATAACTTTCACAACTGACAACATATAAAGTGCTGCCACCCAGTAGCTCAGCAATGGGGTGGGTTCAGCGATCAGAATTATTTTATTAATAGAATATTTGGTTCTGAAAAGAACCAAAAATAAAACACAAATTCTTGTATACCCACATGGGGATTTTAATAGATTCTTGTATACCCACATGGGGATTTTAATAGATTTTATTTTGGAAACCTTTGAGCCGAAACCCAGGGATTAAAACCCAAAATTTTTGGCGTACAAAATTTAAAAGGTTTACGGTGAAGCATAGAGCCAAAAACAAAGAAAGAAAATGCAATGAAAATTGGGCCGTTAACAAGCAAATACCGTGTCCCACAAAATCGGGATAAAATTCGAATTAAATAAATGAAATCAAAAATTTACCGGAACTGACACAAATAATCAACTTTTTGAAAAAGAAAACACTACTTATCTTTCCTTAATAGTTATGCCTGCGGATCTCCTATCCGCTCTTTTTCCATTATCACCTCGAATTTCCTCAGTTTCCTGCCAACTGCTTCGCATCTCGAAACACAAATTTTTTTCTTCTTCAAATTTCCTCGAAAACTTTTCTTCACTTTTCTCCAAAATAAATTTTCCTCAATTTTTCTCTTCTTTTCAAATTCTTCTCGACTTCCAAAAAAATAACTTGTCCTTGTCGCTTGTAAAGTTCTCCAAAGAGTGAACTTTCCATGCAAAACCTATTGCCTTTTGTCTAGCTCAGCCATTCCAGTCTCTCACACATTCATACAACCAGCCAATCGTTTTCGAGATCTTCAGTCACGGGATCACGACTTCCTGGAAAGCTACGTGCTCTCCTCGAAAACCTCCGTTCCTCCGTTGTCGAATCTCATCGAAACTTTACTCACACATTCAACGATTCAGCAAGTTGTTGGATGTCTTTTCAAAACATGCCGAATCTAAATGGCCGCGTTCAGAACCCTTTCAACTAACTTTTTCGAGAAAATTTAAAAGAACTAAAATCGAGAAAAAGTTTCTCCAAGTTAATCTAAAATAATCGCGAGTGATCCGAAGCGCGAAGCAGTCCCTCCAAAACAAAAACCTCGAGGTGAGAGAGGAACATATTTCTTTAAATCCTGAGATCTACTCAGTTCTTTTCTTTTAGCGTATCGCATGTCAATTCCGGTAGATCTATCTCGTTACTAATTAAAAAAGATAAGTTTAAAGATTTATAAATCAAGTTAACGACCCTTTTTTCTGACAAAATGATAAACTAAGTTACGTTACGTTAATTTCAGTTAAGTTAAGTTAATGATGCTTTGATGTTTTGTTTGTTTAGAATTAAGATATAAGTAAGAGTCCGCCTTACTCGCTTACTTCTTCAGCTCAATCGCTGGCACATCGACAAGAGACCGCCCATCTTCTTGAAAATTAGGGTTCGTGGAACCAACTGTTACTCAAATCGTAAATCGATCGAAACCAGTTTTTGTTACTTTAAGAGTAGGGGTCTGGCTGATGGACGCCAGGTATCTAGTAACTCTACAAGCATTTTGGAGCTGCAACGGGAAAAGGGAAGGCTAAAAATAGTTAAGGAAAGAGAATAGGCAGGTGAAACTTGTTGTGGTACATTTTACCGCAACACTGGCTTTTCGCAGAAACTTGGACGACGATCGAGGAAAGAAAACAGTTCAACGCTCGCATTGCAGTGGCTCCAGCAGTAAGGAGAAACGAGCTAGTCTGCGTATTGCATGAAGATGAGAGAAGCTAACCGAAGCGTGCGACGTGATAAGCGTAACTGTATCAACGCACTGGCTAAAGAAGAAGAAGGGGCCACAAGAAGGCATGACAGTACGACCGTTTACAAAGTTATCAAAGAGTAAAGGGATGGCCAAAGCACTTAACATCACCAAGTGAAAGATACAGACGGATCTCTGCCTTTTTCGGATGCAGAAAAGCTCAAAAGGGAAGAAGCACTTTTCAGCGGTACTTAACCGCGTTTTCACCAGTGAAGTGAACTCAACACACAACGACCTGTCCATAGTAGCGAGTTCCCGAATACGCACTGTATCCCCCAGTAGAGAAGAAATCTTAACCGCTATTAGAGCACTGCAGAACAACAAAGCGGTTGGACTCTTCGCGATCGAGTTAACCGAGAATGTATATGGAGATCGTTGCTTGAAAAGAATTCCCCCAAAAATTGATGCCATTATTAGAGAGTCCTACAACAACGCAAGGTGTTTTGTTTTACACAATGGGCCGCTCTTTCGTAGTGCAACAGGGTGTGAAACAAGGGGATGTTCTATCGCCAATTCTTTTTCTGCTGGCGATAGACGACGTATTGACGGCCAGTGTTGGTACAGCTGATCGACAGGGCATTGAATAGAGACAGTTTGAAAGGCTCAGTCGTTTAGACTATGCCGATGACATATGTCTTCTGGCAAGTAATACCAGTGGGCTGAACGGGATGAGCCAAGCAAAGCAAGTGAAGGCAGAGTCGAGTGGTCTATGAATAAACAGCAAAAACACAAAAATAATGCTCACAAGCCACTCCACACAGCAGCGTATTATTCTACAGCAGCCATACTCAACCTTTTTTTCATAAGGGCCACAAAGACGTTTTAGTTGTGTGGCCTCGGGCCGCAACGTGGAATATTTTTTGCACTTAGGTGTTAAGTACCTTGGATTGAATTTTAATACAAAAATTAATTTGATTTCAAGATCTGGCTTGTTTCTGCATGCTAACCTAATTCGTTTACATATTTCTTTACACATTTTTTGTAGAACAGAATAGGATAATTTCCAAGCGTATGTAGATTCAAGATATATGTTGATTTTTCAATCCAGAGCTAGCGCCGACTTTCTGACTCTTTTTTCCTGTTCTGTTAGGAACATTATCTATCACCTGAAGTAGAAGGAGGAAAATTAAAAAAAATTCACAGTCTTATTGTTGTTTTTTTAATTTGCGTCTTCACTTTTAAGAGCAAAACCGGTCAAACTTCTCAATATAACTTGCGATTTGAGATGAATCAGCTGCAAAATCAGTGCCTTTCACACGTTAGCAAAATATTTGATTTGTCATAACGTTTTCGTTTGGTAATCGGGAGGAATTTTCAGGAGCTCTCCGATCCAGATTCCAGAATGCCAAATGAACAAGTTGCAACCCTTTTCTTGACTCTGAAGTTTGGTTGTATTTGTGCAATTGGTTGTTGCATTTGGGTGATGAACCGTTCAAAGGGCTGTTCTCTGAATATTGATATTCCTTAATAACAGCAAAAATTCTACTGCAAGGTATGAAGATGACGATAATGGAGAGGATGAAATGTTTGGCCTATCCATCTTTTTCATAACGGTTTCATTTTAACTCTTAATCTCCGAATTCACATTGGCAATTCCAAAATTAAATAACAAATAACATCTGACAATCTTGACGCTTCAATTGAGCGCATGTATTCGTGCTTCTGGTTTTGATTCTTTCTTCAAATCCCGAATAGTTGCTCTCTTATTTTCAAAAAAGAACTGTCATCTAGTGCCAAATGAACTTTTCCAGAAACATTTGAAGTTTCCTGTTTTGGGCTTTATATCCCATTTGATTTATTATTTCGAGCATTATTTCATTTAATAAAACAAAGCGACGAAATTAGGAAATATAATCCAAAATGTTCAATCTTTTTTTGGGTGTTATTTTTCCAAATTGATTTAGTTTGGCACTTTTTCCAAACGGCAGTAAATTTTGATTTATGGTATTCAGTTTTCCTATGCAATCGCATATTTATGTAAGTATGCCAGGTGGGCCACTTAAAATACTCGACGGGCCACATGCGGCCCGCGGGCCGCAGGTTGAGTATAGCTGTTCTACAGGAAACGCCAGTGGAAGAAGTCGACCAGTTAAACTACCTTGGCAGTATTGTTTCTGCAAATGGCGGTACGGGTCTGGACGTTAAAAGTAGAAGTAAAAAGGCTCGTGCTGCCTTCGGTACTCAACCAATTTGGAAATCCAGTCAAATCTTCTTACGCAATAAGTCGAGATTCTTCGAATCTATTGTCAAATCTGTGCTGTTATATGCTTGCGAAGCCTGGAAAGTCACGTCTACCATTTCGAGGAAATTGCAGGCTTTTATGAATCGCTGTCCAACCCACATCCTAAAGATTCGCTGAACACAAATAATATCAAACGAGGAATTGTGGCGCAGGACAAGTCAAGAGAGGCTCGACGTCGACAGAGGAAAGCGTAAATGGCAATGGATTGGTCACACACTGAGGAAACCAAACGATGAAATTGCAAAGCAGTCCTTTTGAGTTTAAATATTTGGATGGGCCTAAATCAGCTCTAGATGAAGAAAAAAATTCCCTAACTTTTTCAGATTTGTATTTTCATCCCCTATAGGTAGTCGCTGTATGTGGGTTAATTAAATTTCGCCTTTTTTTTGGAAATTCGCGTAAGATCTGCCCAAAAATTCAAAGCATGTAGGTGAGAAAAAAAGAAAAAAATCCTACTGGAGGGGGGTAATATGTCTCACCGGCTGAACGGGAGGGGCAATTTAATAAAATAATTGCAAAAAATAGAAAAAATTTATTAAAAAAACAACGGCAACACTTGCAGTAATGTTTTGTAGCTTTTTGGAAAGCCAGAAGTTCTTACGGCTTGTTTTTAAATTAAGTTTTTTTGATGAACAGTTTGGAAAAAAATTATTTCAAGCTTAACATTTTGAAGAATTATTATTTTTATTTTTTTAAATTATAGGTTTGAAAACAGATTTTGCTGAAATTGTTTATACAAAACTTAATTAGTAATCAACTATTAAAATGGACTTCTGGCTTTCCAAAAAGCTACAAAACATAACTGCAAGCGTTGTCGTTATTTTTTAATTATTTTTTTTATTGTATTTTATTAAATTGCCCCTCCCGTCCAATCGGTGGGATATATTACCCCCCTCCAGTAGGATTTTTTTTCTTGTCTGCTTCTCACCTACATGCTCTGAATTTTTGGGCAGATTTTACGCAAATTTCCAAAAAACGGGGAAATTTAGTAAATCCTTACAGCGACTATAGGAGATGAAAATAAAAATCTGAGAAATTAGGGAATTTGTTTTTCTTTATTTAGAGCTGATTTAGACCCATCCAAATATTAAAACTCAAAAAACGCATTATAACAACCACCCAAAGGTACATACATACTTCAAAAACTTATTTACTTTAAATGCAATTTTGTCCTTAATTCAATGTGGGCTTATTAATTTCGGAATGACCAAACTCATGTGTTTGCTATGAAAAAAAAACCCATAAAATAACTACTTTTGCTCTCAAAGATATCAGATAAATTGGAAATTTAATTCCCTTCGTTTTAAGAAAAGATACGAGTAGTTATTGTATTGACCCCTCCCGACTACACCAACCAAGAACATCCTTACCTTCTAGAATTAACATTTTCGCTTTAAACCATAAAATTATAATAACACTCAAAACGTTATGACCTAACCACAACTTAAATTAGATTTTATCAGTGATGATGGTTGATGGTTATTTTCCCAAGGAAGTCCTTAAAATTTCTTTGAAATGTGGTGAAGTCGTTAAAAACTTTTTCGAAAAAATTTCTTCAACCGAAACCAATAAAAGACTCTTCTCAGCTCAGTTTAAAAGCAAATTTCAAACCTAAACAAAAAGAATACTTCCCTAAGCTTTGTCTTTCGATGTTTTTGTTTTTGTCTTCTACAATTTCATTTAGGATTTATTTTGTGTTTCGTTCGTTTGACATAAAAGTCTTCACAACTTGCCACCCAAGTCTACCACCCAATAAAAACCCGATATGTCTTCTGTTGCGTAGCGTATCTTCTTCATCTTATTCTTTAAAGAAAATAAACAAAATGAAACAAAAAAAAAGTTAAAAACAAATTCCTTACTTAACATTCCTCTCGTAAATTGAACTCGTAAATCCTCCCTTCTTATCCCTAAACCTAACATATACCATATATGCAAATTGCAGAAGCCGCTACCACTTACGTTTTATATATATTTAGTTGGTACTTATATATTTTGCCTTATCTTCCGCACTAATTGCCCGAAAGTCTCTGTATGAAGGCACCATACCATCACCACCGTCATTGAACCGCACCGACAACGACGACAATGACGAGATCCATATGAGAATCCCTTTTTTCCTTCCCTTCAAGGATTTAGGATTTGTTTGGAGTTGCGGAGTATATGTTTCTGTCAGCATTCGAACTTATGCGGAACAAATTACTCTCACAGTAGTCGTGTCGTCTTTTTGGCGGAGCATCACACTTGAAATCTCCAACTCCAACCCGTCCGTAATGGGTATGTATAGATACTCCTACTCCAGGCCTAATGCGGCGGCTAATTTTCACCTATTAAAAGTATCTATATAAATGATACTGTAGGATGGATCTGTCGGGCTCTAGAGTTCACTTCCTTGGAATTATTTTATGGCCACCATCCGAATCGGCTAGCAGCAATTCTAAAAATAAAACCCAATCGAGATCGAGTGAGTGTGGTGTCTGGATGTGGTGTGTGATGGTGGCAGTGGAAGAATTTGGCATTCGCACATATCTATACGACGACCAAACGACTTCACAAATGACGGAAAGTAATTCCATTGGGAGTCATCAAACCGTCCGAAATGCCACCGCAATGAGACACAAGAGCACATCACAGATATAGGTACTTTGGTATTTGCTATACTGCCAATTGGATGCTGGAATGGATTCACTTCTACTTCAGCATCAGCCGGCAATCACCCGAAAATCCAATCTTATGGTTATTTTTAAGTCTAAGCGAGAACTGTGTGAGAAGAGACGACGACGACGATATGATCTCTCTAATGGGACAAAGTTTGTCGGTGGGTGGCAATGGCAGGGTGGTGGAGCGGAGGAAGAAACTGAAAGCCACAAATGAAGTAGACATTGCAATTGCATTCCCCAGGTTGTTCTACACAGCAAATGCGTGTGGCAGACGACGATAATTTTGAGACATGAAATTCGTACAGTGTACAGTGCTGTGTGGAATTTTTTTAGGGAGATGAACTTTTCCTTTCAGCAACTAGAAAGTGCCCCAAAAGAGTCTAGATGAAGGATGCGGGTTGGATAGCAATAATTATACGCAGTTCAAGACAAAAAACAATAGAACGTGCATTGAGGTAGGACTGTTCTCATGACTTCTGTGGCTTTATGAGTAGTGCATTCACTTCTAAACCTAGTCACGGCTTATGGTATTAAGTTTAAGAACCTCAGGGATACAGAAGTTTTTAAAAATTTTTGAATTAAAAATGAACATCCTAAGATTAATCACCTAAAAAAAAATCGGATTATCGGCTTGATTCCCGTGAATTAGCCATAAATTCAGCATAAACTTGGTGCTAGCTCACTTCAGTTGTTGTTATATTAAAACTAAGTTTAGTTTTGTCGAGATACGAACCTCTCTGAACATTAGTTCTTAGTTCAGAAAACACTTCTAGCTTCACTCAAAAAACACGCAAGTTTTAAAAGTTACCTGGCACTTCTTGAAGAAAGTTAAGTTAGGTTAGTTAGAAGGGCTGACAGAGTTGATCTTGTTACCGTCACACTTAGATCTATGCAGATCCGTTGTGATACTTTAGGAAATTGTATTCCAATTAATGTAAAAACCTATGTGTTCTGTTAGCAGTCAAGCAATTTAGAGGCATTGATGAAGTTCAGAAGGCTATTAGCTGAAGTTCTAGTTCCTCTAAATCGTCATAAAAATGACTCCCTAGGTGTTTTTTTCTTAAATGACAGAGTGCTGGACAGTATCCAAATTTGCTTCTTCAGCGCTGCACCCTCTGCAAAGGTCATCGGTACTGAGCGCAATTTTCTTTTTGAGGTATCCCAGTAGGTTGTGTGCGGTGATTATGCTGAGAAAGGAACGGAGATGTTTCTTCTTCATTAGCCTAATTTTGTCTGTCATCTGCTTATTGAAATTTGGGTTTTTCAACAGGGACGCTACAAAAGTAGAGCGACAGGGACAGCAAACGACGCCATATTTCTTGCCGTTCTTTTGACATTTCTCTTCAGTAAGGTTTGCCATTTCATGATGGAAAGATATACGAGCCAACAACGAGTCGAAATTATTAAAATTTACTACCGAAATTCTGAGTCAGTGGCCTCAACGTTAAGTGCGCTACGTCCAATTTATGGTCGTCATAATCGTCCTAGCAGATCAACAATTGAGCGTCTAGTGGAAAAATTTGAGTCCACCGGCACAGTACAAAATGTTCCCGTGCCATTGAGACAAAGAAGTGCCCGTAGTGTCGAGAATATTGCTGCCGCTGAGGCTTCAGTTGCAGAAAGCCCAAATGTGCTGTGACGTCGTTGTGTCGAATTTTGCGAACAAATCTTGGCCTACATCCTTAAAAGATTAAATTGACGCAAGAACTGAAGCCGCTTGACCACCAGAAGCGTCGTATGTTCGTGAATTGGGCTGAGCAACAACTTGCAAATGATTCGGATTTTCATCTCACGAAATGGTCCAGTCGCTTGGCTGTCTCGGTCGTGCGATTTGACGCCGTTAGACTATTTCCTGTGGGGCTACGTCAAGTCTATGGTCTATGCCAACAAGCCAGCGACGATTGATGAACTTCGTACGAATATCGAACGTGAAATTTATGCTTGAAAACCGTCGAAAATTGGGTTCAGCGTCTGGACTTCTGCAAGCGTGCGCGTGGTGGCCATGCAAAAGATATCGAGTTCCATACATAATGGCATCGAACGTACTTTCACAGGAATAAAGAATTTCATTGATATCCAAAACCGTTTTTGTTTTATTTAAAAAAACTTTTGTAGCGCTCTTATTCAAAAACCCGATAGTTGTGCCGCATGTTTCAAGCAGATTCCATCTCTCATTGGGTTCTTCTAATATTTTGTTACCAATATCCTGTTTGATGCTACAGGTTGGTATATGTTGGTTGATATGTTGTTCGGCTTGACTTGAATCAAGCGTCAAACACGTTCTTGCCAGCTCATCAGGTCTCTCGTTTCCCTGTACATCACTGTGACCAGGAACCCCGCAGAGCCTTATGTTATGCTGCAGCCAAGAACCTTAAGCTCTTTGCGACAGCAAGTTACAAGCTTCGAATGTATCTCGGTGGCAGGAATTGCTTTTATTGCTGCATGGCTATCAATAAAGAGGGTGACATCAGCTCGTGGTATCGCCATCATTGATATTTGCGAAGATGCTTTTGTCACTGCTAAGAACTCAGCTTGGAAGACACTGCAAAAGTCCGGAAGTCTGAAGGAGCTAGCTACTCCCAGTTTCCGAGAAAATTCCTGCACCAACTCCAGTGTCCATCTTAGAACCATCAGTGAAGACATTTATCGTAAATCCATTACTGAAAAGTTGGTTGTTTTCCAACTTCTCTCTATTAGGAAAATAGGTAAGTGGGGTGTTGAGTAGTCTGTGGTCTGCGCAAACACTATTTCCCACATATCTCTGCAGAATCTGAGTATGGCCCGTTGTGCTTTGCTTCCAGCATTTAGTCTGGCTTAGCCGCAAGGCACTGTATGCTGCATATTCTTGCACGAATGGATCTAGGGGTCTCAAGTTGAGTATCGCTTCCAGTCGCCTTGTGGGAGTGGTTTTCAACGCCCCCGTAATACCTACGCATGCTAATCTTTGAACTTTTGTCAAGGTTTTCACGTTTGTTGCTTTCTCAGTCGCGTTCCACCAAACTAAATTATCGTAGGTAAGTATCGGTCCAACTATTGCCGTGTAAATCCACCTAATAATTTTTTGGTTGGGTCCCCAGGATTTTCCAAGTAAAAGGTAATGATATTGTTTTTAAGTTCCTGATTTAATGCTCGATGTCATCTCAGTTTCCAGAGACGCGAACCAGACTTTTCTGGACTTATGTCTAGCCCTAGCAATTTTGCAGGTCAAACACCTGATTTTGTATAGGTTTTTTAACACCTCACTGTCTAGATGAGTAAACGCAATATTCCGTCGTCGTATCGTTACGTTTCAGTGAGTGTGTCGAAATTGAATGTCGGGCACTCTGTCACATGCACATGGCCTCAACCCATCACAAGAAAGGGATATGCATTGCTGAAAAATATACATAATTTTGAAAAACAAAACACATATCCAAGCAAGTACCTACTCGTATTCCATTTCTGACTGAATCAATTGCAGTCAGAAATTTCTGACACATGTCTGATAAATCTATTTTTGGTAAAGCTGACAGCAAGTGACACAAGGTGACAGTTGTTGAAATGCTTCGATTGTTCAGTGTGTACTCAACGAAGGGATGTATTTGGATACATGCTCACGTTCAGACTCACTTGTTCGAGATTTGAGATCAGCTGCAGGAAGTGGTACTCGCATTTCAAAAACAATCTGTTCCCAGTGCGACGACGAGTGACGACAACAACAACTACTATGACGGAAGACGTGCATATGGTATTCTCCACGCCGAAGCGCGTTAAATGTGAAAAAATGTTTAATGCCAGAGCGAAACATTCAATTTGCTGGCATGACAGAGCATAGCAATTTCGCAAATAGCCTCCGTGCATAGATTTTATTTCACAAAAAAAAAAAAACAAGCAGAGCAACAACACACTCTGCAAAAGTATCTTTTTGTGGTTGTTGTTGTTTGGGAACCTATCTTTGTATCTTTAGGTTGTTCAAAGCTTCATTTCATGCAAACATATTGGGTGGATAGAATTTCATCGCATGCATCCATCCGCCCGCGCACAACATCTAACTGGTGAGTAAGAAATTTTGTAGAAGGAGGTGGATTCCTGTGATGCATTTTACCTCCAAGCTGCAGCAATAGCAGGCAGCAGCAGCATCATCATCACAAGAAGACACAAACCGTTCGGCCTCATAGATTTCAAGCCTTTCAAACTGTCTTATTAGAGGTTGTTCGAATGCCATTAATTTCATCCCTAAGGGACTACTGTGTCTATATATTCTATACGAGTTTTACTTGTAACAATGTGTCGGTGATGTTGCTCTGGAATCTGACAAGTTAGTTGCACGGAATGGAAACATGATTTTTTCTGGTGTTCCTGCTCTGCCAGAGTTACATCCAACGAACGGCTTTTTGTATATTTGAATTCCTTTAGTTTGGTGAAGCGAATGGAGAATGCGATATTGTATCTTTCAGATGCACATGCGGTGAGTGGAAAAATAGAATAGTTGTTTCTTTTTGTTTCTTTCAGTTGAGTTACTTGTATAGTCAATGGCATGTTACAAGTCATCGGGAACGAAAAATGCATCCAAACTATACACTCCTCCTCGTTTTTGAGAAGAAAATGAAATAATTTGCCAGTGGCACTATTTGGAAGAAGGATTATTATCATAGCACGAGGATGGTTATAATAGAAGGTTGCCATAGTGTTACACACGGTGAAAATATGGGGGATGATTATTTTTTCTTCTCAAAGTCGAGATTTATAGTTCGCGGGAGAGTTCAATATGCTTAAGGATGAAACACTAAAAAGTCAGGTACAATGGAAGAATCCATTAAATGTTTGTGGTGTAATAACTGAAAGAGTTTGGTTTAAAGAGTAATTTATTATGTTTGAAATAAAGTGCAAAATAAATAAAATAATGGATCACTTTTAAAATCAATATTCTTTTTTAGAATAGAACAGAAGAAAGATAGATTTATTTTCGTGGAAACAAGCAAAGAAAGGCTGATTTATTTCTATGTAATTGAAAGAAGATTTTTAGAAAAGCTTGATGTTGTAGGAACTGGGGGCCTCGAGCTGTATCTTTTCCTACACATCAGTTGCTTAAAATACCTCCGGATACTGGTTTTGGCTTTATGCCTTGACTTGCTAAACTTGTAAGTGCGAATGTTGATCAAGGAAAGAATTGCAACATTAAACCTATGGCCCCACAGATTGGAGGTTAGTGCGTTGGGCTAACGACCCGACCACAGTAAAAAAGCAAATTTTTATGAGAGAGACGCGAGAAGCCTCGGATAACGACCCCCCTCAAATGGCAACCAGACCCGAAACGAAAATGGACTATGCCCTACGAGTATGCACCTGGAATGTAAGGACACTCTATACACCAGGTGCTACTCAAAAACTTGAATCTGTCCTCTCGCGGTACAAGGCAGATATTACCGCGATCCAGGAGATACGATGGATAGGATCAGGTAACGAAAAGAAAAGATTGCGACATTTATTACAGCTGCCATCAAAGAATGCACATGTTAGGATGCGGATTCGTCGTGGGAAATCGACTCAGATCGAAAGTCATCGATTTTAAGCCGATTAGCGATCGTCTGGCTGTGATCCGCATCAAAGCTACCTTCCAAAACATCAGCCTAATATTTGCACACGCCCTACCGATGAAGCTGAGGAGTCTAACAAGGAGGAGTTTTACGACCTCCTGGACGGAGCCTGTCCGGAGTACGATGTCAAAGTCGTGCTCGGAGACTTCAATGCTAAAGTCGGAAAGGAAAACATTTTTGGCGGATTAGTTGGAAAGCACAGCCTCCACCCAACGACAACAGATAACGGCTTCCGACTTGGCTGCAGCTCGTAATACGGTGATAAGTAGCACTAGGTTCCCCAGGCGAAGGATACACACAGCAACCTGGCGATCTCCAGATGGTCGAACCGCCAACCAAATCGACCACGTGCTAATTGGCGCAAGGTAGGTATGCATCAAACATCTTGGACGTGCGAACTTTCCGAGGCGCAAACGTGGACTCTGACCACTTTCTTGTTGTGACAAAGTTCAGAGCCCGACTGTCCAACGAAAAGAAAACGAAGACCGCCCAAAGGAAGAAAATCAACATTGCATGCCTTAGCACATCTGAGAAAGCCAGAGACTACAGTGAGCAACTGACCGGGACACTCTCTGCCGTACACCCAGCCACAAGCGTCAACAACCAGTGGAACCAATATCGTGACATCATTAAGGAGACAGCCGAGACCGCCATAGGCTATCAACCACTTAGAAAAAAGAACCCGTGGTATGACAATGAATGCGCGGTATTGAAGCAGGAGACGGAAAATCTACGAATGCAAATGCTGCAACGGAAAACAAGAGTAGCAAGAGAGGAGTACCGTGAAAAGAGAAGGAAAGAGAAAAAAACCCTGCACAGAAAGAAAAGAGCATCCGCAGCCTCTCAGCTCAAGTATCTCGAAGAGTTAAGCACCGCCACCAACACCCGCCGGTTCTACAAAACAGCCAAGCAACTGGCATCTGGTTATAGGACTGGCACGCAAGCTCTTCGAAACAGCGAAAGGAACCTAGTCACCGAAGCACAGGGAATTGTAGACGTGTTTAAGCAGCATTTCCAGCAAATGCTTAATGGGCATTATGTAGAGGAGGCAACAGAGGAACAAAGAAGCATAAGACCAGTCAATGAAGATCCAGTCCCAGCGCCCAGTACTGAAGAGGTTAAGAAAGCCATCCACAAGTTTAAGAACAACAAATCCGCCGGCTCGGATGGCCTAACTGTGGAACTCTTTAAGTATGGAGGAGATGTCCAGTTAGGGTGCATGCACCAGCTCATCAACCAAGTGTGGGATGAGGAGAGTATGCCCGATGACTGATGAAATAGCTCCATATGCCCAATCTACAAAAAGGCGATCCTATGTCCTGCAAGAACTACAGAGGCATATCCCTGCTTAATGCTGCCTACAAGATCCTATCCAACGTACTATGTGAGCGTCTAAAACCTTTCTGCAACACTATGATCGGCACGCACCTGTGTGGCTTTAGGCCAGGCAGATCAACCATAGACCAAATCTTCACATTGAGGCAAATACTGGAAAAGACCATCGAATTTCAAGTCGAGACCCACCACCTATTCATCGACTTTAAAGCCGCATATTATAGCATAAGTCGCCAAGAGCTTCTATTGGCGATGTCGGAACTCGGGATCCCGAAAAAACTGATCCAGCTATGCCGCATGACGTTACAAAATACGCGGTGCAACGTGCAAATGGGTAACAGCTCATCCGAGTTATTCCAGACGTGTACAAGGTTCAGACAAGGAGATGCGCTATCATGTGATTTCTTCGACCTAGTCTTGGAGCAGATAGTGCGCAAGAGTGGTGTTAACATGGAAGGCACTATCTTTAACAGGTCTTCTCAACTGCTTGGCTATGCGGACGGCATCGACATCATCGGCCGTTCCAAGAGATCTGTGCTTGAAGCATTCACAGCTATTGATGAACAGGCGAAACGCGTTGGTCTTGAAGTGAATGAGGACAAAACAAAGTATATGCTATCAACACACAAAGCCTCATCGGTCCATCACCTAGGACAAAACGTCACTGTTGGTAGCAGTAATTTCGAAGTAGTCAAGGAGTTCACCTACCTCGGAACAAACATCAATTCCACGAACGACCTTAGTGGAGATCCGACGAAGAATTACCCTAGCGAACGGCTGCTACGTCGCCAAACAAATGGGTTCAAAACTCCTTTCTCGAAAGACAAAGTGCACGCTATACAAAACGCTAATTTTACCAGTTCTACTCTACGGCGGCGCCGAGTGCTGGACGATAAGTAAAAAAGGGGAATTGATACTGGGCACTTTCGATAGAAAAATTCTTCGGCGGATATTTGGTCCTAAATGCGAAGAGGGCGATTGGAGGAGAAGATTCAATCGTGAACTGTACGAGCTGTACCAAGATGTGGATGTAGTCCAAAGAGCCAAAACACGTCGACTACACTGGCTCGGGCACATCGAGCGACTGGACAACAACGCTCCAGCCAAGAAAATCTTCGAATCCCAGCCCCCAAGTTCGAGACGACCAGGAAGACCGAACCTCCGCTATAGGGACCAGGCGGTCACAGACGCAAGAGCGCTTGGTCTCGACGACTGGAGGGAGCGTGCGAGGGACCGCAACCGATGGAAGACTGCAATATCTCAGGCAGAGACCCTTCATGGATCGGGAGCCGGATAAGTAAGTAAGTAAGTTGTCGTGTACGCAGCTTGAAGGATCTGAGTTTTCAGTGTATATTTTTTTATTGTTTCTTTTAGAACATCCTGTTTTTCTGTTATTTTTTTTTGCATTTGGGTTTTGGTCCAGGAAAATGAGACGCAAATCTATTAAACAAAATTCCAACACCCATGAATTTTTTTGTAGCTTTGTTTTTTCGTCCTTAGCATTTCCTATAAGTAAAATACCCTAAATTTGAACAGTGGCTTAAATATTTAGGATGGGGAAGGGGTTGAAGACAAGAGGGGTTAAATTCAGTTGTTTGCTAGTTTCTTGAGAATTCATTTTTTTTTGTTTTAATGTGAAGGCAAAAATTTAGCTGGTGTAAATCTCTACAAAAAAGGTATGCAAACACAATTTGAGAAAAATGTGAACAAACGTTAGAAAATAATATCTTTTCTCACACATTCAGATCAAAAAATATCACATCAATAGTTGACAATAACTTGCGAATTAATGTGCGTGAAGTTAGCACCGCCATTTTGGATAAAAAAAAAAAGTTGTGCTGAAATGTGCCCAACTTGTTCTTGTTCCCGTATTTAAAAAAAAATCGTACCAAGGGTTTGGTTTTTAGAGGGTACGCATTTTTTAAGCGTGAAGTTAGCACCTCCATTTTAAATTTTTGAGAAAAAAGAACGTGTTGCTGTATTGTGCTGGCATGTGCCGTAAATATTTTTGAAAAATTCGCAAATTTGCAAATTTTGCGAAATTTCGAAATTTCTTTAAAAAAGAGTTGTGCTGCTTTAAGCTCAAAAAATTCTACTAAGAACCAAAAAGAACAAAAAAAATTGCATAATTGAAACTGTTATGACCAAAACAAAACTTTGCGAAGGGCTGTAGCGTGAAGTTAGCACCACCATTTTTGATTTTCAAAAAACAAAAAAGTTGTGCTGTTTTGTGGTCGACTTGAGCTGCCTTGTATCGTAAATATTTTTAAAAAATTCGCAGATTTGAAAATTTTACGGATCAAAATTTTTCAAATTTTGCAATTTTGTAAAAAGTTAAAGTTGTGCTGTTTTGTGTTCAGTTTGTGCTGCCACATTCCTAAGAGATAAAAAAAAATTGGCGGTGCTAACTTCACGCTTCGCAAAACTGTTTTTTGACCGTAAAAGTTACAAATATGCGAATTTTCTTTACCTCTTGGGAATATGGCAGCACAAACTGAGTACAAAACAGCAAAACAGCGAATTTTAAAAAATTATTTACGGCGCAAAGCAGCACAAGTTGAGCACAATGCGAATTTTCTTATTCTTTTTGGTTTTTATAAGTAGCATTTTTTGAGCTTAACGCAGCACAACTCTTTTTTAAAGAAATTTTGAAATTTCGCAAACATTTCAGTCGCAAAATTAGCAAATTTGCGATTATTTCAAAAATATTTGCAGCACAGGCCAGCACAACTTGAGCACAATACAGAACAACGTTTTTTTTCGAAAATTGAAAATGGCGGTGCTAACTTCACGCACATGAATTAGTAACGAACAAAAAAAATGATTGCTCTGTTCGTTTGCGGAAAAATGGTTGTCCTGCTAACTCCATATGGAACTTAGCTTTATCAATAAATGGAGATCTTAAAAAAGTTGATTGTGGAGAATTTATGAATTGCTTATTAACTACGCAAAAATAAAATTAAAATTAATATTAACAAAAATGAATGAATTAATTAAAGAAAAAAATAAATAAATTATTTTGCGTACTTAATTAGCAATTTATTTGTTCTCGACAACCAACTTTTCTCGGATCGTTTATCTTCATTTTTGAGACAGTTATCCTGCTAACTTTATATTCACCCAAAAATTAATGACAAAGCAACCCTGTCACAATTTGTATGTATTTGTTTTGTATATGTGAGTAAGCTTATCAGAATGAAAGATGAGTGCACTTTTTGTATCTTTTCATAACCCTGCTTATTGCCATTTCTATACCATTTAATACTTTTTTTTTAATTAGGAAAGTTAAATTGAGTCAAAACCTTGGGCAAGTCAATTGCGTTTAATTTTATTGACAAAGTTTTTTTTAGCTTTCCACGTACGATATTAAATGTTGTCAAGCCAATTTATTGTTCCAATTTGTAACGGATAAAGGTAGGAATACGAATTTACCTGTACGTTTCAAAGAAAAACGATAAAATCAAGCTTTTTTTTAAATTACAGCGGATCCTTTCGGCGATGACGACGCACGTCGACTTTCGACTGTTAAGATATCTTATTTGTCTAACCGACTTATACCTATAGGTAGGAGAACAAAAAGAAACTCACCTGCTATTTGCAATGTAGCATTACGGCTTACGGCTTTGCCAACAAGATTCTTCGCTACACACCAATAAACACCGCCATCTTGTTCTTTTTTACTGTGTACCGTTCTATAAAAGAATAAGGCTCCATTCTCCAGAAGGACACGGTGTGATTTTTTTTCGTTCGTCTTGACAGGTTCGCCATCCTATAGTTTAATTTTTTTTTTGTAAATAAATCCACAGATGATGTTGATGATGGTTTCAGAGTGTTTCGACCAGGTAGGTAAGGTTGTCCCAATATTGTTGGGTTATAAAACATCATCAGGACCCACAGAACAAGACGTCAGAAAAAAAGAAGAAAAAATAACGTTAGTAACAAAAAATACATAAAATTAACGAAGAGGAGGAAAAGATTTATTAGAGTTAATTTTTTTCTCGCCATGATTTCTGTGTTGTTTCAAAACAAAAAAAAAGAGAAAGAAAAGGAAAAGTGGGCGTGAGGTGTAGTGGGTGTTTTTGTGGTACGTATCTAGCCAGACTCAATTGTAGTTCTTCCTTCTCTTTATTTTTTATTGGATGGAAAAAGTTGTCCTTCCTATGGTATTAAACTCAGGTTTTACGAAGTCTGTGTTTTAGCAATGGGAACTTTTTTTCTTCCCCCACCACTTTCCCTTCTAGACTATACCTATTCTATAGGTACATAGATGGATGAAAAGCTGAAAATACAATTTTCCGGTTCATCGGTTTACTGTTCACTTATTTTTTCTATTTTTTTGTTGCTGTTTTGTTCATCTCTGGATCATTTTATTTGAACATTCTCATTCGATTCGGTTCGATAGATGTTTTAGCACGACCCTTGCCGAACGTGCCATTTCTACATCCCTCCGGTCCGGAGTATAGTATGCTATATAGTGCTCCTATCCAACCAATAGATGATGATGATGACCTTTTTTGGGGGGAATGAATAAAGGATATGCGGATAGGATGGTGAACCTAATATGTATACTATGTAGGGGTTGATGGCAACTAGTAAACGAAAAAAAAAAAAACAAATTCAAAGGGATTGTAATAATTTACCTTAAACCATTCGATTGTCGGTTCGGGTTTGCCCTCAACTTTGCAATTCAGTGTGGCCGGATCACTTTTTTTCACTACTAAATCACTTGGATGTTCGGTTATACGTGGTGAACGGTATTGAGCTGAAATTGGAAAGAAAAATAAAGGATAAATAGAAAATAAATTAAAAAAGCTTTGTGGATATATAAAGATTGTATAAAAAATGAAAATGGGAAAAAAATAAACTCTAAAAGTTACGACAATTTCAATTAACATAAGTCACTCTGTGAATGAATATAAAAAAAAAAGATAAGTAAATTGGAAGGCAAAGTGAAATAATAGAGAACATGTCTTGAGAGGTAGATTTAGAAAAAAAAAAAAAAAATAGGGACGGTTCAGAATTAATTTGTTCCAGGAAGCAGTGTCGGAATGTTCTCTTTTTATCCTAGTGATAGAAAAGGATTTGACTATAGAAGGGTAGTTTCAGATGTTTTCTTAGAGAAATGTGAAATGGGTAGGTACATAATGGAAAAAAAAGCGACAGTAAAATATAAAACTTTAAGACCATCCATGACTTTCAGGATTTTCAGATATCAAATTAAAACAAGGAAAAGGACTTGAAAAGAGGACATTCATTTGTAAGCATTAATTCAAAGAAGACACTTGAGATTTTCTGGCCAATGGTGCATACATGAAACCTTGCTCGATTAGCACAAGTGACAAATTTTGTAAATTTAAAATATTAATTTGATAAGCTTATAAAAACCTTTCCGCGGGATCTTTTTAATGCTCCAGAAAGCTTATATCAGACCCTGACCCCTGCACAGTGGTTTCGGTTCGGTTGTATGGAGATGGCGTCAAAATTCAATAAAATCTAAGCCACTCAACCGATTTAAAAAAAAAATTTGTAGGTACATATGTTAAAAGGTTGTAAAATAAATCATTCAAATAAAAAACCACCTAATGACATGGCCACTTAAAAAATAAAGTAAGGAATTTCTTGAATATTTTTTCTGGATATGGGTAATTCTCTTTTGAATTATTCTTTCATAGAGAGGTTTTGGCAACACCAAGTTGTTGTCGATTTTTGACAATTTTGTTTTTTCAAGTTCAATTGCAGTCCAAGCTTGTTAGGGAGTTGAAAAAATTTAAAAGTCTTGATTTCGATTGGTATTGGTTTCAGAAATCAAAATGAGACCGAGAAGATACCAACTTCAAAGCATCCGAAACGATACCTAGACGATACGCAATTTTTTTACCGAAATTTACTGAGACTCTCGGAGATATCGTTTGGTATCGACAGAAAAATAGATTTTGAAAAGGTATTATTATTATTCAGAAAAACAATTCTAGTATTTTTTTTTCGGAAACGGCTTCAACGATTTGGATGTTTTCAGAATTTTTTTCATTTTAGCAGTTAGAAGGTTTGGGAAATGAATTAAGTAAATACCGACAGCTGCCACGCCCATTTTAGTTGTGTTTAGTTTCTCGGTAGCTAGGATATTTTTAAAGGAAATTCAAATATCTCTCTTTTTATTTTGAATGTTTTTTTGCAGGATTTGTACATGCAAGCAGTACGCAAATGTGTTCCCACATATCTCTCCAAAAGCTAGCCTAAATCCTTGCTATATTTCAACATAACTTTTGTGGAGAAAATATCACCTAAAAGAGCTGTTCTCTAAATACAAATTTTACTCAACTATAACAAATTTTTTTTTTTGATATTTCAGGTGAATCTAATAAAATAAAATGTTTTTTTTTTCTATAGTTTTGATAAATCGTTTGCTGTCGAAAATTTCTCGCTCTCGATTTTCATTTTAACCAAGCAAAGTTCACCCAAATCTCATGAATAAAATAAGCTGTCACAATTTAGCTCTATAATAATGTGGCGAACAACTATTTCGTGCGCTATAAATTTTAACAGATAATGCAAGTCATAAATGAAAAAAAAAACTTTTGCTAAATTTTGGAAAGAATTTTGTATGAAAGTGAAATTTTAGTGCGATCCAAAGATTTTGGTGTTTTTTTTTTAACTACATATTTGTCATTTAAAAGAAAACCAAAAGAGAAAATTAGATTGAAAATCGAATCACTTCAAGGAAGCCTATAAAATCGTTAAAATATCTTCGATTTCCTCTAACAATCTGAAATAAAAGCTTAAGTTCTAGTTTTCAGGACATTGAAAGTAATAAACAAAAATTGTTCAATTCGGTTGTTCGAAAAATTTCATACTTTGACGTCGGAAACACAGTTTTCAAAGTTATAAGAAACAGGCAAAAGATGAGTTTAAGTAAAAAAGTGATATTTACTCTTGTCGTCAAAGTCAATAGGATTCTTAATGATAACCCAAGTTATTGATAGAATTCAATCATGCATTCATTCAGCTAATAGCAATAGCACGCTTTACTAAAAATTTAACCTGAAAAGAAATTTTCAAGGCAAAAGATAACATTTTTCAGACAATACAGACACGCTTATCTGAATTTCTTTTTTTTTTTCAATTTCCATAGCTCCTCAATTGCATTTTATATGTAAACAAACCTCTTTTGTTTGGCCAAATGCTCTAAGGGCTTGAACAAAAACGCAGCATTTTTTTCGTGAACCTTGTTTATTCGTCCAATTCCCTAGGGGCTTGAAAAAAACACAGTTTTTATGAGAATTGTAAAGCCCCAATATCGTGTTTTTGTTTAGTTTTCTTGAAGCTTTTGAAAATTATAGCTTACGTTTACAATTGTTGAGTTTTTTTTTGTCAAATTTCCTTAGGGCTGGAAAAAACCACATTTTAGGAGTTAACTGCTTAGCACCAACTTTGATTTTTGATCCATTTTTTAGGGCTTGGAATAAATAAAGCCTATTCGTACATTCAAACTGCGCAGTCTCATCTTCGGTTTTGTATCCAATTCCCTTGGGGCTTGGAAAAAACATACTTTGATGCAAACTTTTCAGCACCAACTTTGTATCAAAAGCAAAATTTGTTTTGAAAAACTCAAACACCTAAGTACAGTGTAATATTTTAAGCACCAACCTTGCTTTTTTGTCCCATTCTTAAATACAAATAAATAATTAAGGATTCTATGTTCCATTAAGTGTGTAAAAATAAATTTAGGTTTGGAAACGAATACAAATTTGAAACATCATAATTTATTGCATTTTTCTATTGAATTAATTTCATGAATCAGCTCTGGAGGAAATTTACAAAAATTTAATACCACCTGAAAGGCCCTAAGATCTATATAAAAGGTCAGCTAGTTTCAGTAATTGGTCAGCTATAGATTCTTTTATACGATTCTTTTTAAGTTTTATTTTCAAGGTCATGAACGATTCGTGACCTAGAAAAAAAATACTTTAAAAAATCGTAAAAACGAATCTATAGATGACCAATTACTGAAACTAGCTGACCGTTTATATAGATCAAGAGATCTTTCAGATGGTACACAGTTTTTGCAAATTTCCCTAAAATGAGGTGCCAAAAATCGTTTTGACCTTGAATTTTTTTTTTTAATTCATTAAATATTCATAAAAAAAATCTATGGCTGATCAATTACCTACTGAAAATAGCTGACCTTTTACAATCTTGAAGAGGCCTTTCAAATTGCATACTTCCTTTTTTAAATGACCCAAATGAGGTGCCAAAAGTTTTTTTTGTGACCTTGAAACGAACTTCAAAAATTCATAGACAAAATCTATGGCTGACCAATTACAAAAAATAGTTGACCTTTTATCACGATCTAGAAATCTTTTGGATGGTATACATTTTTGGCAAATTTCCCTTAAATGAGGTGCCAAAAATCGCGCGTGACCTTGAGCAACCTTGAGAAAGTTTAAGCCTTGATTAAAAATTATCTAGGGCTGACCAATTTCTGGGACCACTTGACCTTTTCTGACCAATTACTGACCAATTAGATGGCATCTTTTTTTTTTATCAAATTTCCCTCATATGAGGTGCCAAAGGTCCAGAGCCAGACATATGGTCAATTTTTTTGAAACTCGGTACCTATGCTTTTTTAACACTTCTTACAATATTTAAAAAAAATATTGTAGGTAGTTTTATGGAAAAATAACGGTAGGTACCTTCCACACAAATTTTAAATAACCGTAAGGAAAAATCTTATTTTCCTCAAAAACAGTTATAAAGATTTTTATTAAACTTTTTTTCGGTAGGCTTAAATTAGTGCAATTTGCTACCAAATATTAAAAAAAGCTAACATTTAGCAACAACAACCCCCAAAGAACGGTTTTTTTTTTATTTTCAAATTATTGGCTAAACGGATTTAAATTTTGTATGTAAAAATTTTCAATACCTAATTAGAAAAACAGTTTCGATTTTTTTGGCAATTTTTTGAAATTCGATTTTCGGTTCATATTAATAAATACATACCTAATAACTAAGATTTGCATAGCAAAACGTTTTCTTAAAATTTGTTTAAAAAATAATTTTTTTTTAAACCTACAAAAACAATTTTACATTTTGTTTAGGTTTGCCTAGGCCTAAGTCACCAATTGAGTCAAAAAATTTACCCTTAATTAATATTATATTCCTAAAAATGGAAAATAATTATTTTTGGAGGCCAAAACCATTTGTATGCAAATAATGTCTTGAGGTGAATATATGTATTTGTTTTTTTGGAATTTTGAACCGACCATCAAATAAAAAATTCTTATTCGCCACACTTTTTTCGCATGCAAAACAATATTTTTAAACTTAAAAAACAATATTTTTGACATGCGAGAATATTTGCATAGTTTTTTTTTTTGCGTACGGGGACTGTAAACTAAAGCTAAATACAAATTCGAAACGCATTTTGTTTTTAAAAATAAAATGTCACTAACATTTCTTGCGCGGATATACAGGGTGGTTTTTTAGACGTGTGGTTTTCAAGAAGAAATAAAACGCATGTAATTTAATGTTATAGCCAAGAATTTAGCTTTATTATAAAGAAAAGGGTGTGCCATTATGTTTTAAAAATGATATCGGACAAGTGGCGGCCGCCACTGGGCTCGAATAAATTCCAGCCGAGAGGTCTAATTTTTGACCACCAATTTTCGACACGATGGCGGAATGACTCATACGGGTTTCCTTCGATACTCTGCTCCACAGCAGCAATAGCGTCTTCGGTGCTCACTGTACGGCGTCTCTGAGGATGCGCATTACCCACAAGAGTGAACGTGGTGCGAAACCGATCCATGGTTGCTCGAATTACTGACTCTGCTGGGCGATTATGTCGACCAAATATTGGACGCAGCGCGCGATGCGCGAACCGAACCACTATTTTGGTAATAAATTTGTACCATTTGCAAACGTTGTTGTTCAGGAGTAAGTCTATTCATTATGAAATGGCCAACCAAATTGAGCATGAATCAACAGACAGCTGTCAAAAACACCAACTCCGAAAAAAGTATTGCCAGATTGAAAACCACACGCCTAAAAAAAACACCGTATACATTCGACGTTATAAAGCCTAGTTTACAGTTCCCGTGCGAAAATCTATACAAATATTTTCACATGTCAAAAATTATTGAGGTGAAATACAATTTTACATGGTTGGTTTAAAGTTTCATGCAAAAAGGAACCATTGTTGTCATAGAACTGCAAAATAATTGGGCACATGTTTCGCGTGATATAAAGTGTGGTGAATAAAAAATATTAACACTTCCAACGTTTTCTTCTTTAAATTTTTGTTCATTTTTGCCAAAAATTGAAGGAATCAGAATACACGAATCTCATTTTAAGCTGACTTAAGAAATCATCAAGGTAGGTACTTTACTAAAGGGTGGTTAAATTTAAGGGCCGATGTTGAATGTGAACCACACCTAAACGTCAAGTTTTTTCTGCATTTCATTTGACATTTCTCAATTTCAGACTAACTCTATTTGAACCATGGAAAGATACGAGCAACGTGTTAAAGTTGTTCAGGCTTATTATGAAAATGGGCGTTCAAATCAATAAATGCATATCATGAAAATCATCTTCAGTGATGAGGCACATTTTCACCTCAGTGGATTGTCAACAAGCAGAACTGCCGCATTTGGGCGAATGATAAGCCAAGAGTGATTGTCGAAAAACCAATGCACCCACAAAGAGTGACTGTTTGGTGCGGTTTATGGGCTGGCGGCATCATCTGGTCGTTTTTTTTTTTTCCAAAATGAGGCCCGTCAGGCAGTTACTGTGAATAGTGTTCGCTATCGCGAGATGATAACGGAGTTTTTATGGCCCGAATTGGAAAATTTGGATGTGGACGAAATGTGGTTTCAACAGGACGGTGCCACTTGCCACACAGCTAACGAAACAATGGCTCTTTTGCGCGACAAATTCAATGATCGTGTTATCTCACGTGGTGGCGATGTCAATTGGCCGCCAAGATCATGTGACTTCTGGACTTCTTTCTTTGGGGTTATTTGAAAGAAAAGGTGTACGTCGATAAGCCAGCAACAATTCAAGAGCAAAAGGATGAGATAATTCGGCACATTAACAGCATAGAACCTCAATTATGCCTCAGCGTCATCGAAAATTTGGACCATCGGATGGAGGTGTGCCGCCGAGGTCACGGCGACCATTTGGCCGATATTTTGTTCCATACATAACTGAACCATACCAATATTATCATGATAAAAATAAATGACAATAATTTCCTGAAAAAAATTGTGTTTTATTCAAAATCAACATCGTTCCTTAAATTAAATAAATTATAAATATCCCAGAAATTTGAGTTTTTTTTTGAGATTTTTTTATTTATTTTTTTGTTTGATCTACAAGCTTAAAGCTAACAATGCCTTTCTCAAAAATTTAGGGGAGGAATCAAACCCCTGTGATCCTCCCCCCTGGCTACGGCCTTGCTTTTGCTGAACTTGATTAATTTTTCAATAAACTAATAGTGATAAACTTTTGAAACCACTTAGAATTGCTGTTTAAGGTATATGCTGGTTTTTTGCAATGACCAAAGTACTTTCTGCAAAGCTTAAGAAATATAATTGCAAAACAAGTTAGCGCACCCCTTACTTAAATCACCATGACACGTCCCTGAAAGTAACTCTTGCTAGCATCAATTTTAAACTTTCTAGGTTCTCGTTTTAAAAATAGATAAAAATTTGTCCAGGTGGATCACAAAGTCTTCTTCTTTGTTTTTAGATCTGAAGGACGGAAGGAATTTCTAAAATATTGTCTTAAGTTTGAAAAATATCTAACCTTATTTAAAAAGAAAAAAAGTGAAGTGAAGAATACACTGAATCGAAACAATCTGAAGCTCACTTGAGAAACATAAGCTTTTTATATTTTATTTAAATTATATAACATACATTATGTAGGTGGATACATATATCGATCAATAAATCCAATTTTCGACCTCGTTAAAATCTCAAAAGTCATGTTCCTGCATATATCACGTCTTCATTTTTAATGTCTCCATTTTCAAGAAAACAATTTCAATCTTATTTGTTATAATGTAGATAGATACCGATACCACCCCCTTATCACTCCAATGCACCTTCTTTCCCGTCTTCAAACATACATAAACCTTTCTGAGTGTTTCCCTTATAAAAAGACAAGCAACGGATTGTCAAATGAAGGCACTCCCAATCATAAATAAAGCAACAAAAAAAAAGTGAATATCAAGATAGGATATACATACATCCTTCAACTCTATTTCTCCATTTTCATATTATTTCTATAGACAAAAGCAAAAGGGAAAGAAAAAAAGGATTTTCATCATAAAAAAAAAAAATTGCACATCATTTTGTTTAAAAATGAAACACTTTGTTATAATAGAATACTATGAGTACGCAAAGTAGATGATACATATACAACCTATCTACAAAAAAGAGTAGGTACATTATAATATAGGGCCTCTTCAAGGAGAAGAAAGATCTATCTCTGTCAAGTATCAAAAATGGATATTATAGAGCTAAAGGGGAGCACAAATAAAATTCCAGTCAAATCAGCTCTTTTTTATATGGAAATTGCCATTCAAATCAATAAAAATGAAATAAAAATCACGTTTATATCTTTTCCAAAGGTTAATTTTCTTTTACATATATCTTCACTCCTAGATACAAAAAAAAAATATATAATATCATGGCAACATAAATTAGGTAGGTACCTACTAAGATGATGGATTTTGATTTTGACAAACTCAACAATTCTTATTTTTTCTGCTTTTCACTTAAATTTTCTTTTGATTCCAAATGTTAATATGGAGCAGATTTGTCATTAAAAAATATACCTACAATATTCTAAGAGAGTATCTTCATATCTATTCGTTCCCATCAGTACCTGCTCAAAGTTTCTATTTTTATTTAAAGAGCAAAAAAAAAATCATTTTTAAATCCAATTTTAATGGAATTTTTAAATCACGTGTTATCTGTGTTCAAAACACACGACAACTCGACAAATGACTACAAATGTCGTTTTGGTTGATGGTTGTTAAATTCACAAGCACCTGACGGATTACCCACAAGAGTATATTTTCACCTCCCTATATACTAAAACACTGACAGATATTCTTGTATCCCAAAAATAATCGGATCTACCGACAAAAATGCTGTTTTTCAATCTTTCAGCTGTCAATGGGAAAGGAACAAACACACACAAAAAAATACAAATTGCCATTTTCACTCCCATTTAAAGTGACACATTCGAAAATATAGTATAGCACAGATATAAATGAATATAGATTGAATCTGAAAGTAGCTATATATGGACTTTTATAGTGTACCTACCTACAAACATATATTATGTATTTTCATACCTAAGGAGCCATAGAAAAAAAGGCAAATGGAACAAATTTGTACTGTCACTGATTAATTAATGATACTTTAAAACGGAAAAGGTGCTTAAGAGCGAATAAAAATTATATAAAACATAATAATGTAGCTAGGTAAAGTACCTACACTAAAGGTTGTGCAATGAATAATAAAATAATTTAAATTTAGTAATCGTTTCTCTGGCATAACAGGATAACGCATAACTGAAGGATATTTAAAGTCTAATATATAGAGGTTGGATGTTGCAGGAACTGGGGGCCTCGAGCTGTATCTTTTCTTACACATCAAGTGCTTACAATACCTCCAAGTTGGTAGCCGTGCCGGATACTGGTCTTGGCTTTATGTAATGACTTGCTAAACTTGTAAGTGCGAATATTGATCAAGGAAAGAATTGCATCGTTAAAGCCATGTCCCTATAGATAGGAGGTAAGTGCGTTGAGCTAACGACCCGACCTTTAAAAAAAAAAACATTGTTATGAGAGAGAAGCGTGAAGCCTCGGATAACGACGCCCCTCAAATGGCAACCAGACCCGTAACGGAAATGGACTATAACCTAGGAGTATGCAGCTGGAATGTAAGGACACTCTATATTTGTCCTCTCGCGGTACAGGGCAGATATAACCGCGATCCAGGAGATATGACGGATAAGATCAGGAATAACGAAAAGAAAAGATTGCGACATTTTTTACAGCTGTCATCAAAGACTGCACATGCTAGGATGCGGATTCGTCGTGGGAAATCGACTCAGATCGAAAGTCATTGATTTTATGCCGATTACCTTCCAAAACATTAGCATTATATGTGCACACTGCCCTACCGATAAAGCTGAGAAGTCTAACAAGGAGGAGCTTTACGACCTCCTGGATGGAGCTTGTCCGAACTACGATGTCAAAGTTCTGCTCGGAGACTTTAATGCAAAAGTCAGAAAGAAAAACATCTTTGGCGGGTTAGTTGGAAAGCACAGCCTCCACGAAACGACAACAGATAACGGCTTCCGGCTAATGGAATTTGCTGCAGTTCGTAATACGGTGATAAGAAGCACTAGGTTTCCCAGGCGAAGGATACACACAGCAACCTGGCGATCTCCAGATGGTCGAACAGCCAACCAAATCGACCACGTGCTAATTGGCGCAAGGTACGCATCGAACATCCTGAACGTGCGAACTTTCCGAGGTGCGAACGTGGACTTTGACCACATTCTTGTTGTGACAAAGTTCAAAGCGCGGCTGTCCAACGAAAAGAAAACGAAGACCGCCCAAAGGAAGAAATTCAACATTGCAGGCCTTAGCACATCTGAGAAAGCCAGAGACTACAGTGCGCAATTGACCGGGAAACACTCTGCCGTACCTCCAGCCACAAGCGTCAACAACCATTGGAACCAGTATCGCAACATCATTAAGGAGACAGCCGAGACCACCATAGGCTATCAACCACTTAGAAAAAAGAACCCGTGGTATGACGATGAATGCGCGGTATTGAAGCTGGAGACGGAAAATCCACGAATGCAAATGCTGCAACGGAAAATAAGAGCAGCAAGAGAGGAGTACCATGAAAAGAGAAAAAACCCTGCGCAAAAAGAAAAGATCATCCGCAGCAGGGTGGAGGAAAGTATGCCCGACAACTGGTCACATAGCTCCATATGCCCAATCTACAAAAAAGGCGATCCTATGTCCTGCAAGAACTACAGAGGCATATCCCTGCTTAATGCTGCCTACAAGATCCTATCCAACGTACTATGTGAGCGTCTTAAACCTTTCTGCAATACTATGATTGGCACGTACCAGTGTGGCTTCAGGCCAGGCAGATCAACGATAGACCAAATCTTCACATTGAGGTAAATCCCAGAAAAGACCAACGAATTTCAAGCCGAGACCCAACACCTATTCATCGACTTCAAAGCCGCATATGATAGCATAAGTCACCAAGAGCTTCTATTGGCGATGTCGGAACTCGGGATCCCGAAAAAACTGATCCAGCTATGCCGCATGACGTTACAAAATACGCGGTGCATTGTGCAAATGGTCATCCGAGTTATTCCAGACGTGTACAGGGTTCAGACAAGGATATGCGCTATCATGTGATTTCTTCAACCTAGTCATGGAGCAGATAGTGCGCAAGAGTGGTGTTAACATGGAAGGCACTATCTTCAACAGGTCTTCTCAACTGCTTGGCTATGCGGACGACATAGACATCATCGGCCGCTCCAAGAGAGCTGTACTTGAAGCACTCACAGCAATTGATGAACAGGCGAAACGTGTTTGTCTTGAAGTGGATGAGGACAAAACAAAGTAGATGCTATCAACAAACAAAGCCTCATCTGTCCATCGCCTAGGACAAAACGTCACTGTTGGTAGCAGTAATTTCGAGGTAGTCAAGGAGTTTACCTGCCTCGGAACAAACATCAATTCCACGAACGACACCTTAGTGGAAATCCGACAAAGAATTACCCTAGCGAACCGCTGCTACTTCGGTTTGGCCAAACAAATGGGTTCAGAACTCTTTTCTCGAAAGACAAAGTGCACGCTATACAAAACTCTAATTTTACCAGTTCTACTCTACGGCGCCGAGTGCTGGACGATAAGTAAAAAAGGGGAATTGATACTGGGCACTTTCGAGAGAAAAATTCTTCGGCGGATATTTGGTCCTATATGCGAAGAGGGCGATTGGAGAAGAAGATTCAATCGTGAACTGTACGAGCTGTACCAAGATGTGGATGTAGTCCAAAGAGCCAAAACACGTCGACTACACTGGCTCGGCCACATCGAGCGAATGGACAACAACGCTCCAGCCAAGAAAATCTTCGAATCCCAGCCCCCAGGTTCGAGACGACCAGGAAGACCGAACCTCCACTACAGGGAACATGTGGTCACAGACGAATGAGCCCTTGGTCTCGACGATTGAAGGGTACGTGCGAGGGACCGCAACCGATGGAAGACTTCAATTTCTCACGCAGAAACCCTTCACAAATTGGGTGCAGGATAAGTAAGTAAGTAAGTGGAGAGGAGGAGGTGAATACAGATCTGACACTGGACAAACGAGAACGCTGTATTCCGGGCAGGTTGGAAGAGAGGTTGGCCAAAGAGTGCATGGTGTTGGAATGATGTTAAACGAAGAAGAAAGGCGTAGTTTTATTGCGTAGGAGCTCATTTCTGCGAGATTAATGACAGCAAGGTTTCGTTTAAAAACTCGTAACATAACAATTATTCAGAAATACGCCTCCACAAATGAAGCGACCGAGGAAGACAAAAACGCGTTATACACTCACCTTAACTCGGTTTACAGTAGTGTTTCGAAAGCCGACACCATAGTCGTCATGGGAGACCTCAATGCCTAAGTCGGTTCAGAGAACTACGGTCTGGAACGCGTGATGGGAGAAAATGGCTTGGGGTCACGGAACGAAAATGGCGATTTGCTTATTGACTTTTGTAACTCGAATCTTCTTGTGATAGGTGGGACTGTATTAAAGCATAAAACGTGCAAAATATAAGAAATGCCGATTTGGGAAGCGACCATCATCTGAATGAAGGCTGAATTGCGAAGGGAGTATCGCCTTGCACATAAGTAAGATGTTCATCAATCGCTGTGTGAAACGTGACAAGAGGGTGAGGTTGGATGGACTCGCAGAAAATGCTGAAAACGCTGCACGAAGAGAAGATATCCGGGAATTGTACCAAATATCCACAGATAATATTGGGGAAAAAAGCAACACCAATCATCCTCTAATGGATGTGGATGGCACCATTTTGGTATCAATTGATGATCAGCCACGCAGATGGAAGGACCATTTTTGTGTCCTGCTAAATGAGGATTCCGTTTAGCTGAGTGCTGAAGTGTCCAACCTTAACGAGATGCGCAGGTCCTATAGGGGTATTATCCGCGAACCCCCTTCTGTATCGGAAATTCAAACATCAATAAATCAGCTGGACTTGACGGAATACCAGCTTAATTCCTGAAAGCTGACCCGTAACAGCGGCTAGAATTCTACAACGTTAATACAAATCATTTGGGAAAACGAAAGCTATCCCAAGGAGTGAAAGGATGGTGTGATTGTTAAGTTGCCATAGAAAGGTGACCTTAAGAATTGCAACAATTGGCGTGGTATCACCGTTTTGTCCGTTTTCCCAAAATTAATAGCAACCATCATTCTCCAGCGGATAAAGGATAGGATCGGGTCTACACTCAAGAGGCATCAAGCTGGTTTCCGCAGTGGGCGGTCGTGTGTAGACCATATCAACACTCTGCGTATCGTCGATGGAATTTCAATCGGCGCTTTACCTCATGTTCGTGGATTTTGAGAAGGCCTTTGATTGAGTTATACGAGAATGTATATGGAGATCCCTTCATGGTAGGGGAATTCCCCCAAGAATTGTTACCATTATAAGAGAGTCCTATAACAACGCAAGATGTTTTGTTTAACACAATGGGTAGCTATCCGACTACTTCATAGTGCAACTGTGGGGGGTGAGCCAATTCTTTTCCTGCTGGCGATGGACAGGGCATTCAATGGAGACCGTTCGAAAGGCTCAGTCATTTAGACTTATGACGATGACATATGTCTACTGGCAATTAACATCAGTGGGCTGAGCGGGATGTTTCGAACATTGCAAGTGAAGGGAGAGTCGAGTGGTCTAAGAATAAACAGCAAAAAGACAAAAAATAATGCTCACGGACCGCTCCACACAGCAGCCAGCGTATTATTCTAACGGAGACGCCAGTGGAAGAAGTCGAACAGTTTAACTACCTTGGCAGTATTGTTTCTGCAAACGGTGGTACGGATCTGGACGCTAAAAGTAGAATAAATAAAGCTCGTGTTGCCTTCGGTACCCTGTCTCCAATTTGGAAATCCAGTCAAATCTCCTTACGCACTAAGTTGAGAATCTTCGAATCCAATGTCAAATCCGCGCTGTTATATGCTTGCGAAACCTGAAAAGTCACGTCTACCATTTCGAGTAATTTGCAGGCTTTTGTGAATCGCTGTCTACGCGACAGCCTAATGATTCGCTGGCCAAAAATTATATCAAAAGAGGAATTGTGGTGCAGGACAAGTCAAGAGCGGCCGCATGTCAACATACTTACTTACTTACTTATCCGGCTCCCGATCCATGAAGGGTCTCTGCCTGAAATATTGCGGTCTTCCATCGGTTGCGGTCCCTCGCACGCTCCCTCCAGTCGTCGAGACCAAGCGCTCTTGCGTCTGTGACCGCCTGGTCCCTATAGCGGAGGTTCGGTCTTCCTGGTCGTCTCGAACCTGGGGGCTGGGATTCGAAGATTTTCTTGGCTGGAGCGTTGTTGTCCATTCGCTCAATGTGGCCGAGCCAGTGTAGTCGACGTGTTTTGGCTCTTTGGACTACATCCACATCTTGGTACAGCTCGTACAGTTCACGATTGAATCTTCTCCTCCAGTCGCCCTCTTCGCATATAGGACCAAATATCCGCCGAAGAATTTTTCTCTCGAAAGTGCCCAGTATCAATTCCCCTTTTTTACTTATCGTCCAGCACTCGGCGCCGTAGAGTAGAACTGGTAAAATTAGCGTTTTGTATAGCGTGCACTTTGTCTTTCGGGAAAGGAGTTTTGAACCCATTTGTTTGGCCAAACCGAAGTAGCAGCGGTTCGCTAGGGTAATTCTTTGTCGGATTTCCACTAAGGTGTCGTTCGTGGAATTGATGTTTGTTCCGAGGTAGGTGAACTCCTTGACTACCTCGAAATTACTGCTACCAACAGTGACGTTTTGTCCTAGGCGATGGACAGATGAGGCTTTGTTTGTTGATAGCATATACTTTGTTTTGTCCTCATTCACTTCAAGACCAACGCGTTTCGCCTGTTCATCAATAGCTGTGAATGCTTCAAGTACAGCTCTTTTGGAGCGGCCGATGATGTCGATGTCGTCCGCATAGCCAAGCAGTTCAGAAGACCTGTTGAAGATAGTGCCTTCCATGTTAACACCACTCTTGCGCACTATCTGCTCCAGGACTAAGTTGAAGAAATCACATGATAGCGCATCTCCTTGTCTGAACCCTGTACACGTCTGGAATAACTCGGATGAGCTGTTACCCATTTGCACGTTGCACCGCGTATTTTGTAACGTCATGCGGCATAGCTGGATCAGTTTTTTCGGGATCCCGAGTTCCGACATCGCCAATAGAAGCTCTTGGCGACATATGCTATCATATGCGGCTTTAAAGTCGATGAATAGGTGGTGGGTTTCGACTTGAAATCCGTTGGTCTTTTCCAGGATTTGCCTCAATGTGAAGATTTGGTCTATCGTTGATCTGCCTGGCCTGAAGCCACACTGGTACGTGCCGATCATAGTGTTGCAGAAAGGTTTTAGACGCTCACATAGTACGTTGGATAGGATCTTGTAGGCAACATTAAGCAGGGATATGCCTCTGTAGTTCTTGCAGGACATAGGATCGCCTTTTTTGTAGATTGGGCATATGGAGCTATTTGACCAGTCGTCGGGCATACTTTCCTCCTCCCAAACTTGGTTGATGAGCTGGTGCATGCACCCTACCAGGACATCTCCTCCATACTTAAAGAGTTCCGCAGGTAGGCCATCCGAGCCGGCGGATTTGTTGTTCTTAAGCTTGTGGATGGCTTTCTTAACCTCTTCTGTACTGGGCGCTGGGACTGGATCTTCATTGACTGGTCTTATGCTTCTTTGTTCCTCTATTGCCTCCTCTACATTATGCCCATTAAGCAGCTGCTGGAAATGCTGCTTAAACACGTCTACAATTCCCTGTGCTTCGGTGACTAGGTTTCCTTCGCTGTTTCGAAGAGCTTGCGTGCCAGTCCTATAACCAGATGCCAGTTGCTTGGCTGTTTTGTAGAACCGGCGGGTGTTGGTGGCGGTGCTAGACTCTTCGAGATACTTGAGCTGAGATGCTGCGGATGCTCTTTTCTTTCTATGCAGGGTTTTTTTCTCTTTCCTTCTCTTTTCACGGTACTCCTCTCTTGCTGCTCTTGTTTTCCGTTGCAGCATTTGCGTTCGTGCATTTTCCGTCTCCTGCTTCAATACCGCGCATTCATCGTCATACCACGGGTTCTTTTTTCTGGGTGGTTGATAGCCTATGGTGGTCTCGGCTGTCTCCTTAATGATGTCGCGATATTGGTTCCACTGGTTGTTGACGCTTGTGGCTGGGTTTACGGCAGAGAGTTTCCCGGTCAATTGCTCACTGTAGTCTTTGGCTTTCTCAGATGTGCAAAGGCATGCAATGTTGAATTTCTTCCTTTGGGCGGTCTTCGTTTTCTTTTCGTTGGACAGTCGGGCTCTGAACTTTGTCACAACAAGAAAGTGGTCAGAGTCCACGTTTGCGCCTCGGAAAGTTCGCACGTCCAAGATGTTCGATGCATACCTTGCGCCAATTAGCACGTGGTCGATTTGGTTGGCGGTTCGACCATCTGGAGATCGCCAGGTTGCTGTGTGTATCCTTCGCCTGGGGAACCTAGTGCTACTTATCACCGTATTACGAGCTGCAGCAAAGTCGATTAGTCGGAAGCCGTTATCTGTTGTCGTTTCGTGGAGGCTGTGCTTTCCAACTAATCCGCCAAAGATGTTTTCCTTTCCGACTTTAGCATTGAAGTCTCCGAGCACGACTTTGACATCGTACTCCGGACAGGCTCCGTAGGCTCCGTCCAGGAGGTCGTAAAACTCCTCCTTGTTAGACTCCTCAGCTTCATCGGTAGGGGCGTGTGCACATATTAGGCTGATGTTTTGGAAGGTAGCTTTGATGCGGATCACAGCCAGGCGATCGCTAATCGGCTTAAAATCGATGACTTTCGATCTGAGTCGATTTCCCACGACGAATCCGCATCCTACAATGTGCAGTCTTTGATGGCAGCTGTAATAAATGTCGCAATCTTTTCTTTTCGTTATACCTGATCCTATCCATCGTATCTCCTGGATCGCGGTAATATCTGCCTTGTACCGCGAGAGGACAGATTCAAGTTTTTGAGTAGCACCTGGTGTATAGAGTGTCCTTACATTCCAGGTGCATACGCATGTCAACATAACAAAGCGTAAATGGGAATGGATTGGTCACACACTGAGGAAACCAAACGATGAAATTTCATAGCAGTCCTTTGAATGGAAGTCTCAGGGTGCACGGTCAGGAACATCATGGAAATCAAGCGTCTTAGCAGAAGCAGAATCGCAGAGAAAGACACGGCCACAGTAAAAGTATCTAGCTGTGAGACCGTGAAGGATGGAAACGATTTGTTGGCACCCTATGTCCCAGCCGGGGTTATGCAAGACACGATGATGAGGTATCTGGATCGATAGAGGTATCAAGTTTCAAGAAAACTAATCCCTTTAAATGAAAATGTATTATTTTTGTTAAGAACAAAATATGAACAATCTAAGAATTTTCTGTATTCATCAATAAAGAGCTAACATAGGTGCTTTCCTTTCAACATCAAGAGCATAATGGCTCCTGCTATCTTTTCATCGGACTAATCAAAAACTTTTTTTTTTTAATATAAAATGTACAATGTTCTTAGATTAAACTTGATATTCTTACTCCATCAATGTCAAAACTAATTTAAAAAGTCGTAACCTTTTTTTCTTTCCCATATTTTCATATTTAATAATAACATCTACCCCCATCAAGTGGACTTTATCACGTTCCTACACGGTTGTACTTGCATTCTCGCAAAGGTAGTTATTTCTTTGTCTTTTTTTTTTTAAAAAGCTGTTACCATTTTCCTCCCTTTATATGTCTAACATACTCGAATATAACAACAACAACAGAAATAAAATACGGCCCATAAATATCTTTGCTTTCTGGCATTGCATTAAGGAGAGCGCGTGATATCCATATGAGCAAAAACTTTGTTTGCTTCTCGGCTTGTTGACCTTTTTCACAATCGATTTGTGCATTTTCCTTCTCTGCACGCGAACTTTTCAAAAACATTTTAAATTCTCAATGGGACGACCGAAGGGAACCAAGGACATGCATAGCCAGCCATTCGCAACAAATCAAACATAGCGAAACGCAATCGAATCCGAAGAAGCCAATTTTTTCCTTTTCAAACAAAGTTGTGTATACAATACTGGAGTCGAAGGAGGACCTCTTTATGTTTGGTTTCTTTTTTTTGCTTTCAAACCCTTTTTGTGTTATAGTTTCCCCCGATCCAATCGCGTTTCACCAGTTTTTAACCCGTACCTACATGATGATTGTCGTTAAATTCTAATGGGAATTGTCAAACTACAAACATAACCTATAACTTGAACTTGCTGCTTTGTCCTTTGTTCAAAGTCTCTTCATTGAGGAGCTCCATATTACCTACCTATACGCATAGAGTGCTTGCTAGAACTCCTCGGACCATCATAACTTGTGGTAATTTTTTTTACGATGGCAGTTTGCTTTTAATGTTATCAGGATATATCTATGATTTTTTTCCTTCATTCATGTATGACATTCTCCTCTCGCCAGCCCGTCCAGGCCAACACATAACTTCTTTGGACTTTTGTTGGCTAGATTCACTGCTAATAACTTTTGATAAACAAGGATAATGACCGAAGAGCGAAGTCAGCTTTATAAATGTAAGGTTTGTTGTGTTGTTGAACACAAGGAACCAAGCAAGTATATAATGAAGTTAATTAAATGGGGATATTAAAGGGTCGTTTGACTGGCGGTGTATCTACCTACTATGCTCTTCCCGTGAGGCAAGCAGACTGTGACAGTCTATTAGTAATTCTTTTTCTCTTGCTATACATTTCCTCGTCCTATCCAACCTATCCCGAAAACGGATACATTAATCAAAAGTACTCTTATAACATTTCCGTTGCTAAAATATTAAATTTTTTTCTGGATGATTACATATTTCGGGAGGTTTTTTACTCTGCACAGCAAAATAAAAATAGATTCATATCTTGAAAAAGTCAATTTAAAAAAATTTGTGGACTATGGTAAGGGTAGGTTTAGAGAAACAAACTTTTTTTTTACTATTGAAATAAATTTAATGAGAATGACCAGCAGACTAAGTTAATCTGAGGTAGTTCAGCATAGAAATGAATATATGTAATAAATATTTTACTTATTTTTAATTTTAATTTATATGGAGGTACATAATGCAGAAATAAATAAATGAATAAAATGAAAATAATCTTAAAAACAACAGTAATGTATGAAATTCTTATGAACGAGCTATCAATACAACTTAATATCAAGTTAGAAAAGCAGCAGCAAGGACAAAACTGAACAGTTGTTTTTTTGAAAATTGCAAGTAAACAATCTATTGAAATCTTTTAAAAGGGCGATTTCCAATGTGGCATATCATTTTGATATTGATAGTGAAAGGCATGAAAAGGTGATGCCGCACTTCGACTTTTGACAACTGAAAGGTTAAATTATGGCCTTTCCAATTGGCAATCCAGAAGCGTTCGAAATTCGTGTGAACCCTTCTGAAAGTATTCTATTGACATTACAAATGATAGTTCTTCTCCTGAAAAGAAGAGAAAACGATTCTGGATTTGACACTAGAATCAAAACCTGAACTACTCACACATTTAAACACATAGTTGCCAAAGTATTGTCAAATACTGCTAAATGTTAATTTAAAGCTAAAAAGAACACGGTTAAAAATTCTGGGGTATTTTTTAATACAGCCTTTGTATTACAGCCGTATTCAAAACAGAAAATATTACTTTTTAATATTCCGTAAATATTAAAGAAATTTTCTAATAACTTTGTATTACATTCTAATAGATTAGTATTAAAATTGTTATTTGTAATACAAAAAAGATTAAAAAGTAAACGAATGAAATAAAATATAATCTTTTGGTATTAAAATTAAATATCTTTAGTATATGCGTACATTTTTAATAAAAAAAAGTATTGAAATTTAATACAAATTGTATTAAAAATATCGAGACTCGTGTATTTTTAATACAAAATGTATTAAAATATTCGGGATCCGGGATTCGTGTATTTTTAATACAAAAAGTATTAAAATTGAATACAAATTGTATTAAAACAGCAATAAAACAATAAATAAACAATTTAAATATGCATTATTTTGAAGGCGCGTTGAAATATTTCGAGGTAAAATATACAAATTAGTAGATAAAATTTCAATCGCATTAAGATTTTAGTTCTCATATATGTGAAAAAAATAAATATAATAATGCCTCCATTAATTGACTTGAAGATAAATACTCTTAGCAAAAAAAGTCTTTCATTACTATTATTTTTGTAATATATTTTGTATTAATTTTCATGAAAAGAATCTAAAAATTAAATTTCAAGAAATAAAGTATTATATTATAATACCTTTGTATTATTAAAATATAATACAGATTTCGTATTCCCTTGTAATATCTGATATTATTAAGTTTTAATATATTTTGTATTAACTTCAAAATTTTAATATTTGTCAAGTATTAAATTTTAATAAATTTTTGGTGTTGTCATATATGTAACCCAGAAAATATTAGAAAGTACCCCAAAATTTTTAACCGTGAAGTAAAATTTTATATATTTTACTGCTTCTAAGAACAATTATTTTCCGTTTTACAAATTATTCCTTTGGGTGGAAAACCATTTTTCAAAAATGGTTATTAATGGTATCTCCCAAAGAACCATTTTTTAATTTTTTATTTTCTTCAAAACTATATAACCGATTTCAATTATTCTTTTTTATACAAACGCTTCCAAAAAATATAAATAGTTTTGTGTACCAAAATTTTTGAAAAAATATTTTTTGGATTTTTAAAAAATGTTTCAAAATTTTTACAAATTATTTTCACATTTTCTTGATTGGAAATTATCATACTAGTCCATATTTTTATCCGTCATGTTTCCAAATGTAAGCAACTATTTCGGCATCTGCATGTGAGGTTGCAAACATACAACTTTATCTACGAACACTTCAGAATAAAATTGCATGTGCCCGTTTGTTTTATTGGTGTTCAGGAATCTGGACCGGAGAGTTCTTCGAAATTGCCAATCGAAAAGGCCATTGATTCTCCACTGAATAACTGATTCTAAGTTAATTCGTAAATTTTATTTTCAGGATTAGCAAGTTCAGCACTATAAACAGGATCTTAAGTGCCGCAGGCTGTGTTTTCAATATGAATGACTTTTGTACCCTCTTCCTCTGTCTGGAAAGCAATCAAACAAAGACCTTTCTATGTTTTCCAAATCTTAGCGACCAACATGTTTCTTTTGTTAAAATTCTTATAAAACTAGAAAACATTCAATATTGTGTCCTTCTGTGTTTTGGACACATTGTAAGCCAGAATGGCACAGTGTTTTAAATTTGGACACAACCCCTTTTACCTTTTTTACCATTTCACGTCCCTTCATATATGCCAGCACATTTTTCCGTAATAGCCTATTTCACAGTTCCCATGCGCAAAAAACATCGCAAAAAAATATTCTCGCATGTCAAAAATACTTGAGGTGAAATGTAAAATTAATTGTTTGCATGATTGGTTTACAGTTTCATGCAAAAAAAAAAAAAAAAATGCTGTCATGGAATGTCATGCAAAACAATTGACCGGCAATTGATTTGCATGCGAAAAAAAGTGTGGTGAATAAAATATTTTTTTTTATGGTCGGTTTACACCTCAAAAAAAAACTATATTCACCTCAAGGCATTATTTGCGTACAAATGTTTTTCGCATCCAAAAATAATTATTTTCTATTTTTAGGCCTATAGTTTGTTAATTAAGGGTAAATTAATGACTTAGGCCAAGTCCAACGTTTTTCGCCTTGAATATCGTCCCCTGATTGCAAGAACTAGGTAACTCAATTTTATAAATTTTGGAGATAGCAACGTTCATAGATGC
Source organism: Dasysyrphus tricinctus (assembly GCA_963921185.1). Classification (NCBI taxonomy): domain Eukaryota; kingdom Metazoa; phylum Arthropoda; class Insecta; order Diptera; family Syrphidae; genus Dasysyrphus; species Dasysyrphus tricinctus. The sequence continues at coordinate 82,192,926 of OY992531.1, forward strand.
TTAACTAGAAGACGACGCAGGAAAGTTTAATTTTTATGTTTCTTACACTTCAGAAATATTCTATATTTGCCTAGAATAGAAAAAAAATTGACGAAAAGTCTTGAAAACTGTTCTAAATAATACCGTTTTTGTCGTGATATTTTAAAAATTGAAAACTGAGATACCTAGTTCTTGCAATCAGGGGACGATATTATTCAACTTGGTTCACAGAATAAGTGGAAAATCGTTCTGAAAAATTTGATTTTTTTTCGCATGGGAACTGTAAACTATGCTTATAGATACTTTAAAAAATCTATGCGTGAAATATGGCTGTCACACGGAAGCGTACTTCTTGTGACAGTTGCTCGCAATTGTAATTTTCTTTGGGAAGTGGATATTATTAGATGTTTGTATATATTTGCATAGCAAAAAACTAGGTTGTTACCCCAAAAGCCAATTAAAAGTATTTTTCTTAAATAACATACAAAAAATATTTTTGCTTTAACTTCAAGAAATTTGCGGAACCCTAGAGACTGTTTCTTGATCTAGGGTTCCGCGGAACACAATTTGGGAACCGAGGCTCTAGGGAACCATTATCTTCGCGCAATATTTTTACTTGCTATATAGGTACTGTAAGGCAAGTTTTGGATTCGAGCAAAAAAAAAATTGGGATAACAATCAAACATGATATAACGAACAAGACTAAAAAGTGGGTGGCATGATTCTGTCTGTTCGTCTACAACAGCCTAAACGGCTCGATCAATTTTCTTCAAACTTGGTACATAGAGGTTTTTGGTGATTATGCTCACAATTTTTTTCATTTTTTTTAGAACCAAAAATAACGGTACCTGCTATACAATTTTTTTAGCAAATTTACATAATCGTGTTCTCAAAAACGGCTCGACAACTTTTCTTAAAAAAAAATTCAATAGATTTATTTTGGTAAAGGCTTCCTTTGGGTGGAAAACCATTTTTCAAAAATGGTTATTGATGGTACCTCCCAAAGAACCATTTTTTTAATTTTTGATTTTCTTCAAAACGGTATGACCGATTTCAATTATTTTTTTTTTTATCCAAAACCTTCCAAAAAATATAAATATTTTGTGTACCAAAATTTTTGAAAAAATATTTTTTGGATTTTTAAAAAATGTTTCAAATTTTTTTTTTCGAAAATCAAATATTTCGAAAATGACTAGATCGATTTTTTTGAAACTCGATATTTAAGAGTTTTTTAGTACTCACTAAAATATTTTAAGAAAAAATTTTACAATTTATGAAAAAATAACGGTACCTTCCATACAAAAGTTAAAAAACCGGAAAAGAAAATATCGTTTTGCTTAAAAACGACTACTACGATTTTGATTAAACTTTTTTCCTATACTAAAACAATTTGACAATTTTTTTTCAAATTTTGTTTTTATATACACATAAATATATACTTTAGCTGTGCATACCAAAATTTGTTTTTAAAAATGTTTTAAGAATTTTATAAATAAAAAATTATTTTATTTAAAAAACCGCTTCAATGATTTTAAATTTTTATTCCCTACAATCATATTCAATCAAGAATTAAGATGGTATTCTTTTTTTTTACCTCAAAGTGTCAAAGGAGTTGTTTTAGCCAAATTAAATGTCGCATTTCATGCTTCTCTACATTTTTCTCTCATAACTTCCATGTTTTTTTATATACAATTTTCTTAAGCCCGCAGTGTCTTGAACAAAAGAGCAAGTACGTGCGACCCAGTCGTGCATTTTATTTTTTTTATTTGACAGCTGTTTGGACTGTTTTCTTTCTTGGGTATGTTCAATTAAAGTTCCGTAGAGAGTGTCTATGTACTTGTACACTGTGTTCTGTAACGCTTGCATCGATAAAATACGTCGAGAAATGATGAAATCTGAAACAAAATGCATGAGTTTTGTTCCATTTTAAAAAATTTCTTGACGAATTTTGTCGATGCAAGGGTAATAGAACATGACCATTGGTTTGCGTTCTTCGAAAACAAGAGAAAAGTTTTTCAATTGAAATGTGGTGACTTCACACATTTGGTCTGTTTTGTTAAGGGTTTTGACAGCAAATTCACTGTCCGAACTTTGTCGTTACTGTTTGGATCCTTAAAAAATGATTTCGGTCGGGGATTTTATTTTTTCGGCACTTATTTTTTTTTAGTCTATTTTTGTAAGCCGTAGTGGAGATATTTTCTTGAAAAAAGTCTTCTTGCTCTTTGTTTGTCCTTTGTCTGTGGTTGTTGCTTGTAGGAAATCTAGAACTCGATAAGGGAATTTTCTCCTCATAACTCTTGGTTTCAGTATGGTGAATTTGGTACCTCACAACGATGTCAAACGGGCAAAAAAAATCCCATTTGTGTGTAAAGAATGATGAATATGTAATGCGGAGTGCTGTGTTGTATTGAAATTGCATCTGTTCCGATTTATATCTTTTTCGTATGGTAAAAGCTCCATTATGACACTTTGACATTTATAAACGTCAAAAAAGGTGTGATTGGTTAGTTTTTGCAAGAACTGTTACTGTTTTAGTCGTTTTAACTGGATTTTCTTCCGATTTCGGCGGATTAATTGTGGTTCAAGTATGTGATAGTAGCGATGTATATGCTTGAACCATCGTTGAACTTCGCAGTTATTTCACCGAAATCAGTGGGTTAAAATTAAAAACAATTGAAATTAAGCTTAAGTAAGTTAGGTACCTACCTGTTATAAAGTTTACAAATTGTGAAGTTTCATACCAACATTAATCATCTAGTTATTTAAAAAAAAATAATCGGGATCCTTATTATTCATTGGTTTATAATTAATAGAAAGAAAACCAAATTTAGCTCCATAACCCACCGCTGCTTTTGTTTATAAATAAAAGAGTGACTTTATGTCCCCCTTTTCGGTGAAGAATTTTCATAGTGTTAATTTAAGGAAACAGAACTTTTATTCTGTCATATTCGCAATTTGTCAACGCCCGAAGCTTGAAGCTACATTCTGTTTTGCAAATTTTCATATTATCGAGATTGTGATTTGGCCATAACTCACGAAAAACTTCAGGCTTGTGTTACTTTCATAATAATTTTGTGGTTTTGGAAGCTCCTCATGCAGAGATAACCAAAGTCAGAAACCGTGATAGAAAGAAGAGGTAAAGTGATTTACAAAATCTAATTTTTCCTAAAAACGGCTCCCCAACGTTTCTAAAAAAATATTATCAATGGCCCTGAGTAATAGACCCGAATCAAGTCTAAAATCGGTTTTAACACAAGATCCGTAGAAATAAAATACAAATTTCACCTCTAAAGGCTTAGATTAGATCATTTTAAATTTGGCCCGAGGTGATTCTAAGCATTTAGAAGTGAAATTTGTGTTTTTTTCTTACGGATTTTTTTGTTAAAATCGATTACTGAGGGCCAATAAATTTCTTTAAGTTAAGGCTATCTTTGGATAGGAAACCTTGTTTCAAAAAATGGTTATCAATGGTAGCTCCTTAAGAACAATTTTTGTTATTTATAATTTTCTTGAAAACGCAATGACTTATTTCAATAATTTCAAAAAATATAAAATACCAAAATTAAAAAAAAATATATTTTGGATTTTTTTTTTAAATATTGCAATTATTTTTTGAAAATCAAACTCGATGCTTAAGAGTTTTGAATACCATCTAAACAATTTTCAGAAATTTAACGTTTTTGCAAAAATAACGGTACGTACCAAAAGTTAAAAAAAAAAACCGATAAGGACAATATTTTTGTTTCTCAAAAACGGCCCGCACGATTTTGATTAAACTTTTTCTGTATACTAAAATTAGTGGTATCTAATATCGAAAATTATAAAATTTTACTACTAATTTTGTACTACCTACCTCTCATAGAATGGTTTTTTATTTTTATTTTGAATTTTATCATTATCAGCTGAACGGATTTAGATGAGTTTTTGTATATATAAATTTCAAATACGTTCAAATAATACTGCATGTCAAAATTTTCAAAAATAGACATGTTTCCGTTTTTTTATGAGATAACCTTGCTGATAAAAATGCCAAGTATGGTCAAAGATTCCACCAAAAATGCATCTTGAGATAAGTAGCTAATATTATGGTTGCTTATATATGTAAAAGCTACTATTATACACTCATCTCAAGATGCATTTTTGGTGGAATCTTTCACCATCCTTGGCATTTTTAAATCTGGGCGGAAATTTCAACTGTGAATCCAAAAGAAAAGTAGGTTGGTAAATTCGCACCTATTCAAAAAAATACGGCCATATTATACAAATGTATGATAGAAAATATAGAGAAACAGACAAATATATTGTTTTGAGCTTACTAGGACTTCAGGCACTTAGGAACTGGAAGTGTGTACGAATATGGTTCAGGACACAAGACAGATTGTATTGTGACTACTCATCTGCCATCTGAAGCACTTTTAGCAATACCCGTCTATTTGTTTGGGCAAAAATGACAACCATTTACATGATTTGATTGTTTCTCCGTATATCTATAAGGCAGGTACCGAATTTTATGTTAAGCCTTATAACAAAAAAAAATTATTTCTGTAAAAAAGTCATATAAAAACACCTACGGTAGATGACAAAAATCCAGCAGTAAACACACAAAATTCGTATTTCTAGCGTTTTTTCGTTCGTATTATTATTATAAACACTAACATATGAGAACGAAAATCCAACTAAATAGTGACACCCTTCAAAAAAAGTGAGTTTCATACTCGTATCTCAAAGTAATTTTAGAAAAAAGAAAGTTAGACATTTTGTAATTTTGTAAGCCTTTCTGACTAAAAATTAATTTTCGACAAGCACGTTATCACTCAAGACATATTTTATACTGAGTTATAACTTAAGAGTCCATTTTACCTGATAAATTAGGCAATAAAACCATGTTATCACATTGCCAAACCAAAAGTTGTGGATTTTTTTGCTATGAATAAGGTTTAAGTAAAAAAATAATGAAAAAATCGAGTTTTTGTTCTTGTATATAAATAGACATTTCTTTAGAACTAATCCGTAGATTTTTTCCGGAAATATCTCATTTTCCTTGGTTAAGTATCTTATTACTGTAAAAATTTAAAAACAAATTATTTCAATTTTTTTTAAGCCGAAATAATAGATTTGGTGTTCTTATTTTCGTTCAAAAATAAGATTTTTTCGGATATTTTGGCCCATATCATTCCAACAACTCAACTTATCACAAAAAATGAGAAGAGATGTTGGTCAAAAATTTAATAATGTTCAACTGAATCCATTTGAAACCAGATTGTGCATTCCTTAGTGCATATATGGCCTTAATAGTAAGGTACCTTCGGAAATATAAAACACAATATTCAAAAATTCATATCTCGAAAACCTATCCATTTTAATTTTTTTTAATGTTATTTTCGAGCTCAGAAGGTAAAAATTTATAAGAAAAAATTAGTGGCATCAAATGTACATTTTGGTTCTAAAACTAGTGTTATTTTTCAAGATTTTATTTGTTTTTATTTTAATGCATATAAATAAATACTTAAGATTTGCATACCAAATCTTTTCCTTACAAATGTTTTAAGAATTTTATTTATAAAAAAAATAATTAAAAAAAAAAAACGCTACAATAATTTTAAGTTTTTTTTTCCATACAATGATATTCAAATGACGTTCTTTTTTCGCCTCACACAATCAAAAGAGTTGTTTTAGCTAATCAAATCGATTTCTTGCATTTAAACATTTTTCTCCCAAAATATCCATGTCTTTAACAAACAATTTTCTTAAACCCTTAGCCTCATAAACAAAAGAGGAGAAGCAAGAACGTGCGACCCAATAGTGCATTTTCTTTCATATTTCATGGAAATTTACACATTTCTTGCACCTTGTATCAATCAAGTCTTAAACTAACTCACCCAGGCATTCAGTTTATAGTTAAAGATTTATAAAAAAAGATAGTTGGAAAGACAACATTGTGGGGCTTACCTACTGTTTAAGGATTCACTATTATAGTTGTATCATATTTGATCGTAACTTGAGTTCGAATATACTTATTTACAAATGTGAAATTTGGCCTCTAATACTAGAAAAAAAAATTGCGAAAAATTACAAGAAATGGTCAATTTTGAATGACTTTAGCCTTGTTTTTTTGTTGAGAAGCTGTAAATTACTTAACCCTTCCCTGTAAGAAAATTTGACTAGCGAAAAATGCTTTGGAACAGTTTGGAACTGTGAAATTCTCATACAAAAAGAGCTTTATAAACCAATTTGCTCTGCACCGTTTTAGTGAAAAGCTTTTTTAGTTTTCATTAAAATCAGTTTTGAATCTGAAAGAAATTATTGGACATATAGTAAAAATTTAAGAAATATTTGATTCTCCTATTTTTTTGTTTTTGGTAGGTTTTCGTTGCCTTTTCTTTCTTTTCTGGCTTAAATATTTTTAAGAATTTTAAACCTTCCATTTTGATAGAAAATTCAATTTTGTAAAAAAATTTTAAATGTTAAACTGTCAAATTCGGCTTAATTTCCGAGTTATACCATAAAAAGGTTTAAAAATGGATAGTGTGACCATTCTCTCAGGAACGAAAGGGTGAATTTGGTAGATTTTCGATTTAATGCATGCTTATGGTCCCAACAAACATATTCAATAGTAAAAACGCTTGAACGTAATTGTTCCCTTTTCTAAAAGGTATATTCACTTGCCAATAACTTCATCATTCAATTACACTCATTTCTGGGAGGACTTTTGAAAAGGAAAAAATACTTCTCATCGAAAATTTGAGAAAATTAAATTTTAGACTTGATGTTGTAGGATATGTAAGTAAGAGTCTTCTATTACGATGAATAAGTAAACTCTTTCAATTTACTATGCATGATTACTTTTTAGCACACAAATTCCCACACACATAATACACGTTTGTGTTAGACTATAGTATAGATATAGTTACGTATACCTCCATCACATAATTTATATCCTTCATTGCAAAATATGTAAATCAAATAGCCGAGCAACACTTCCTTTTCCTTTTCTCTGGAAATTTGTCGAACACATTGCAATTTGATGCAACATCAGCAGGATTAGGTACGGCGGCAGCGTTGCATTTCAGCTTTGGTTGCGCTGCGTTCTCTGGCTGGCTGGCTGGCTGGGTTGTCGTTTGAAATTGTCGTCATTGACGTTGTCGCTATTCGACATTTAAGCTGGGAAGCTAAAGCTTTTGATATATTGCAACAAATAGCTTGTCGTACATTATATTCCTCCATATTCAGGAAACATATAGTTAAACCCTTTGCAGAAGAAGTATCATCAGCACTACACTCTAAGCAGTGTGTGAGAGGGAGAGAGACGATATAAATGAATATATTAGCCTAAGCGATATCGTCTTATTCCCAGACTGTGAAGCAAACAACATGACATTTAAGCAAGAGTCTTAACTGCGGAACAAGCGCAGCAGCAGCAGCTACATATATACGAGTACACTCTGTAATTACAGACCACGCACGCATACCAAATGAGACTCACCTCAAATTTTATTTAAAGTACAAAGTACCTCTAAGTATCTATCTATCTATCCATCTATAGATGCAGGAATATCTATATAAATTTCTTTGTGATGCCAGGTACATGCATTTAGCATGTTCATTCAGTACACATATAAAAGTAAGGATGTGCCTAACGTCAACTATAATCGAGTTGGCGATGGGTGGTTAACATGTCTGGCATTAGAGGATGTGCGTGTGACATCAGTACTTATCCTCCCTATCACGTGGCTAATTGAAGACTTTAAAGCAGTCTATTGTCTGGCAATTTGGCTAGAGAATTCCCTCAAAAGCTATTGGAAAACTTGCTTAGAGCAATAATTGAGTTATTCGCATATCGTTTTGGCTATAGATACATACTCGTAGCTATTGACGTTTAACCTTTTGAAAGAGGCAACAATCCCAATTAGATGAATAAATTTGCAACTCTGTGTTTTTGTAAAGTATTGCGGATAAAAAGGCAGGGGATGGAGACTAATTTGATTGATTTGGGTGAATGTGGAGAATCTGTTTTTGTTATTTTATCTTTTGGTTTAATAATTGTGGGTTTTAAAAGATTAATGAGCTAACTGAAGGGAAACAAATAATAATTGGCAAAGCCTTTATAATTTGAACTGTGATTTAAAAAGGTCGAAAGGCATCTATTGGTAGAAGACAGGCAATCGATCTTATGTAGTTGCCCTTTTGAGTTGAATTTAAAAGCAGCATGTGGCTTAGATTTATGAAAACATAATAACAACCAAAAAATTTAATTTTATAAATACAAGTGGGTGACGCAATCGATATATAACACAAGGAGTTGGGGGGGGCTTTGGTTCTTAGAATTCAAAAATATTTAACGGCCAATTTCTTCAGAGAGTCCTAACGTTAGTACCGGTATTAGTCCTAAAGTTAGTACTCAAATCAGTATTTCCTATTTCTTCAAACACACAAGTATGAATAAATGAGAGATATTAATTTGAGTATCAACTTTAGGACTAGGACCGGTACTAACGTTAGAATTCTGTGAAGAAATTGGCTGTAAGCTTTCCAAATATGTGACTTCTTCTCCTTAAATGTCAAATAAAAAGTATTTAAGATCGATTAAAGATGGAAATTATGATAAGAAAGTGGGTTACACCACTTTTGCACTCACAGCCTCAAATATGTATATGCGGAGAAAAAAATTTTAAAAATCATAAGAGTGGTATTTTAAAACCATATAATTATTTTTTATATAGGGTGATTCTGATTCACCTAAGGTGTGAAATAAAATGCACGACTGGATCGCACGTACTTGCTCTTATGTTCAAGTTGTGTGGGGCTTAAGAACTTTAAAAAATATTCAAGTAATTATAGAAAAAGTATAAAAAGCATTTAAATCGTCCTTTTAATTTAATAAACAGCCTGATAAATTACTTAGAGCTCAAAAAAAAGTAAGCCATTTGATTACTTGAAAAAATATGAATATATGCAAAAAAAAAAATTAAAATCGTTGGAGCCGTTTTCTTAAAAATTAATTTTTTTTATATAAAATTTTTTTAATATTTTTCAAAAAAAAATTTGGTATGCCAATTTTGAGAAAATATTAATATACATTTAAAACTAAAATTTCAAAACAATTCATCAACCCGTTTTGAAATATTGAATTTTCAAAAAACAAATTTGAATCTTTTTTTTAAATCCAAAATGTATTTTTCAAAAATTTTGGTATGCAGTATTATTTATATTCCAACAAAGCTTTTGTGCAAAAAATTTCATTGAAATCGGATGAGCGGTTAATGAGAAAATCAAAAATCAAAAAAACCGTTATATGGCAGGTACCGTTAATAAATGTTTTTGGTGATTTTTTTTCTTACTAAAAGGTATATCATATCTACAATAATACACTGATTTTTTTTTATCAAAATCGTTGGAGCCGTTCTTGAGATAAATAAGCTTTTCCTTAACGGTTGTATGGCAAGTACCGTTATTTTTTGAGCTAACAAAAAAATTTCAATTTCCCCTCTGGAGAGTTACAAAAAAATCTTAAGTTCAAAATTTGAAGAAAATCGCTTCAGTGGTTTAGGCTGAAGGTTGAGGTACGGACAGACAGACAGCCAGAATTGTGCCACCCACTTTTTTCGTGTTCTCTATCATCGTAATGTCATGTTTGATTGTTATCTCGAGTTTTTTTTCTGCACGAATCCAAAACTTGCCCTATAGTACGTATATCGCAAGTAAAAAAAGAGGGCGTGTAGGTAAGGTCGAGACAGTAAACATTTGTAACTATAAAAGAGGATCTATTCCACCAATTTAAATGCAAGGAGCAATTTTCTAAAAATTATACTAAAATCAGAAACAAATATTATTAAAAAACAACGGTAGGTAACACTATCAACGACATGTTATACTGTTTTGTAAGGCCAAAAACCTCTCTTCTTTACTTTATTTTCAAATAAATTTGTTTAAGTGAACAATTTTGAAAAATAGATTTTAAAACTTCGAATTTAGCAAAAAGAAAAAAATTAGAAAAGCAATTTTTGTTTGTCAAAATTTTAAGTAGGCAAGTGTTATTTTTGTTTTCGAAACTTATTGCTCTTATCAATTTTTAGTCAAACACAAATAACCAGATGGTCTTAGGAATTCTAACTTTCAAAATATTAAGAAATAAAGAAACCAACTTGTTAGTAAAAACAAGATAAAACGAAACTGATGATAATCAACCGGTTGCTGAAATGATCATTTAGCCGGATTCTTCTCAGTATTATAAGAAAGTGGGTTTATTTATTTATTTTTAATATTTTGAAAAGTTTAAGTCGGTTTTCAAAAAAATTTTGATAGCATTGAATTTTTAAAACAAAAAAAAAGTACTTTATCATAGAAACTTTCAAACTTTAAATTTTGAAAATTAGTTTTTCAAAAACTATCCACTAAAATAACATTATTTTAAAAGAAAAGTAAAAGAAAGAATTTCTGGCTTAACAAAAAAAATACAGCCGACTCCCTCTAAGTCATTTTTCCCGGTAACTCCATTTTTTTGCCATATAATCCGGAAGCCGTAAGATTACCTACCTATCTCATTGCGGCCACGCAAAAAGAGGATACTAAACCTACTACCAAAACTACTGGTAGGACAAGCTTTATCTCATCTCAACGATAAGAAAATGCATTTTTCAGGTTGCATTTTCCGATAAATTTACCTATAATACAAGCAACTGCTCGATTTAATGAATCTCAAAATAGTAAACTATCCACAATAGTGAACACACAAATTTTTGATTGCTTGAGAACTATGAGGAATTGTCTCTGTTTTGTATTAACCCTTAAAGAAAGCTTTGTTTAGTGCTTAAATAAATGTAAAAACATTAACATCAAACATTCACAATTAGAAAGCCTTTAAAAAGCCCCGCTGGAAAGAGTGAACAGGCCTGGTTTTTATTACTTCACTATATATCGAGCGTCTAATGTACTTGTAAATTTTGAAAAAACACATTTGTGTAAGTCAATTTTTTTAACTAACGGTATTTTTTCACAATTTTTTTGCAGTGAATATAAATTAAAATTACATTTCATGATTATTATTAACTGTATAATCATAATTTCATCATTTGATATTAAAATTTTTAATTCTTAACAGGCACTTTTTGACAGAAAATTCATGTAAATTTGGAAGTTAAAATCACTCTTAAGTTGGACAGATCATAACATATAATTTAACTTTTAAAGGGCTACGTTGCTAGGTTGGTAGGTAATGCCTAATGACCTAATGACAATAAACTGCTTTTTATTTATTTGATATATTAATTCAATTTTACATTCAATTCATTCTTTTAAATATGTTTCTCTCTAACGCCTCTGTAACTCGATTTTATTTTGATATTGTGAAAATTCGAGTTAGAGGGATTCGACTGTAATATGTCGTTGTTAGTGCTACCCTTGCTTTTAATATTTTGTTTGAGTGATTTTTATAAGAAAATTGCCCCTCCCATCTAAACGGGGGGAATAGACCCCCCAACTATATGATTTTTTTTATTGTCTCGACTTAACGAGCATGCTCTGTCCTTTGTTGAATATGAAATTTTTTAAAAATTATTAAAGAAAATTTTTGGTAAGAAAATCATAAGTGTTTATAGTACTCATATAAAAATACAATTTCAAAAAAATTGGCAACTCGCTTTTGAGATTACATATCGCATTTTCAAAAAAAAAAATGATAAATTTTTTTTTATGTTTTTTTTTTTAAAAAGGTAGGTACCAAGTTTAAAAAAAATCGAACAATGTCGTTTTCGAAATATTAAGTTCTCAAAAAAATTTGGAATACTTTTTTAAAAATATAAACAAATTTTAACATGTTGATAGGGAATACTGTTTGCAATAAGAAAATATTAAAATCAGTCAAAACGTGGACTGATTTTGATATTTATACGTCGTTATTTTCTGATATTGAAAATAAAAAGAACTGTTCATTGGGACATACCTATCACTTATAGACATTTTTTGACAAAATGGTTTTCCAACCAAAAGTAGCCTTTACTACATGCAAATTACGAGAGAAAACTGTAGAGAAGCATAAAATACGACATTTAAATTGGCTAAAACAACTCTTTTAACAGTTTGAGGTGAAAAAAAATTCATGCCATCTTAATTCTTGATTGAATATGATTGTATGGGGAAAAAAATTTAAAATCTTTGGAGCGGTTTTTAAAAAATCAATTTTTATATATAAAATTCTTAAAACACTTTAAAGAACAAATTTTGGTATGCCATTCTAAAGTATATATTTATGTACATTTAAAGAAAAATTTGAAACAAAATTGTCAACCAGTTTTTGATATATCGAATTTTCAAAAAAAAGTTTTGAAACTTTCTTTAAAAAATCCAAAAACTTTTTTTTTGAAAATTTTGATATGCAATATTATTTAATATTATCTGAAATTTGTATATAAAAATTCATCTAAATCAGTTTAGATGATAGCGAGAAAATTCAAAATAAAAAAATACGTTTTGTGACAGGTACTTTTAATAGTTGCTAAGTGTAAGATTTTATAATTTTTAGTAGTAGATCGTACTAATTTTAGTATATAGAAAAAGTTTAATCAAAATCGTAGTCGTTTTTAAGTAAAAAAATATTTCCTTTGCGGTTGTATTTTTTCATAAAAGTAAATTTTTTTCCAAAAATATTTTAGAGAGTTCTAAAAAACTCTTAAGTATCGAGTTTCAAAAAAATCGATCGTGTCATTTTCGAAATTTTTGATTTTCCAAAAAAAAATTTGAAACATTTTTTAAAAGTCCAACAAATATTTTTTCAAAAATTTTGGGACACAAATTATTAAATTTTTTTCGAAGCTTCTGTATAAAAAAAAATAATTGAAATCAGTCGTACCGTTTTTAAGAAAATAAAAATTAAAAAATGGTCTTTTGGGAATTAACATTAATAACCATATTTTGAAAAATGGTTTTCCATTCAAAGGAAGCCTTTACTAAAATAAATTTATTGAATTTTTTTAAGTAAAGTTGTCGAGACATTTGTGAGAAAAATACGATTATGTAAAATTGCGAAACAAAATTGTATGGCAGGTACTGTTATTTTTGGTTCTAAGAAAAAAAATTAAAAAAACGTGTGGGCATAGTCACCAAAGCCCCTATGTACCAACTTTGAAGAAAATCGATCGAGTCGTTTAGGCTGTAGACGAACAGACAGACAGTCAGACAGAATTGTGCCACCCACTTTTTTGGTGTTCTCTATCATCTTGCCTTATAGTATCTATATCGCAGGTAAAAATATGTAGGAATGACCAAAAAACGAGTTCAAGGTTTTTTACAAGTGGCACGATATGCCCGTATACACTAGTCAAAAAAATTAAGGAACAAGATTTTTCAATTTCTTTTGGTGTTTTTTGGAACGGTATCTATGTATGTGAGTAGTGATCGTATTGAGTTAAAAAAAGTGTTCTATAGCTTTATTTTTCTTGTTTAGAGATTTATTTGCAAACAAATTTTTCTTACATTACCGTTATAGCTATACTGTAAGAAATGACACGATACAAAAATTGCGTAATTGGTCAAAATGACAATAAAACAACAGTTTCTGTCGATTTTTCCACAGTTTTGCCTTTTTTTGTTTGCTTTTTTTTGACTTGAAATGAAATGAAAAAAGTACATTTTTCCACAACATTAAAAAAAATTAAAGATTTTTTGTTTGAACATTTTTGAAATTTTAAAATTTTTTTTTTTTGATAAATATACTTTTTATTTCATTTGAAGTATGTAAATATGTAATGCAAAACTCGTAAACAAAAATCGACGGGAATTGTTGTATAGTTCTCATTCTGATGACGACTAAGCAAAGTTAAGAAACAACACAATTTGCTACTTTAATTGGTTGGTAAGACTTTGAAAATTTGGCGAGGAAAAACGGTTTAGTGAATCAATTTTAAGAATAACAGGAATATTGTTGTTATTAAGGTCTAAAATTTTCTTTATACCAATGCAAGTTGTGTAATCAAAATAAGCAAAGAAACAAATGATTTACCGAAAGACCAAAAAAGTCGTTTTGTAGTAGTTTTTTTTTTTTAACTAACGGTGAAGTTTCAAAAAATAATCTCTACAAAATCTTTAACAAAAAAAAATCAAATTTTTAAAACTGTCTTTGAATTTATTGTCCTATTATTTATTGGCAAAGCGAAAAGTATCTTTTTTCATTAAAAGTCATGCTTTTGGTTTTAACTCAAAACGACCAATAACCATACAAAGATACAGCTCCTCAAAAAACACTAAAATAAATTGAAAAAACTTGCTCTTTTAATTTTTTTGACTAGTGTAGATCCCTTGAGATAAGCATATTTTTAGTGATAAACTCATATACATATTCATTTTTCTCTAAGTCAGTCCAAGTGGCCGTAAGCCGTTCTTTTAAAAGAATTATTTTGAACAGCAATACAAATATTTTCAAAGTTTAAAATCAATGTTTCACTAAAAGTTTCCAACATCCCTCTTTCTCAAAAAACCTTACCATGAAGAACATAATAAGTGTAACTCTGGAAGCAAATTACGTATATTTTATTAAAATATTATAATTGAATCACAAATATAATGCATAATTATTAGGAACCCCACTTTTCATTTGCAATCATCATCAAAGTTAATTATAATTTTTTATTAAAATCTTGATTCAAACCACTCTCATTCTCTTCCAATTTATTCTAGTTGAAACAAAAAAAATGCCTTAATTGGCTACAGCTAAAAATTACCATTTTACGAAGGTATCTTAAAAAGTGACAATTTACTGAACGCCAACAAAATTAGGAAAAAACATTTTTAATAATAACAAATCAACTTGAAAAAGCCTTGAAATAACAAACTTTTATTTTCTTTTTTTTTTGACTTCATTGTTTAAAGTTAAAAAAATGTGTTTCCGAAGAAATTATTTATTAAAAAAAAAGGTTCAATTTGTACTGAAGAGCATCATTAAAATCCTTGTTAAAACAATGTAATTACACTGAAAAAAATTAATAAGAATATTTAGTTTAGCAAATATTGTGACCCTTCTCAATTGACAACACTCAAAAGGTTCAAATGGTTGTCGGACTCGCATTAGGCTTTGGTTCTTTAAGGGCTGTCACACCACAAAATATTAATCTTTTTACAACAGAATACGTGAAAGAGTCCATTTAATGGCATAAAATAGTTTGAAATTGTAAAAAGTGGATGAATATCAATTTAAGAATTTGAAATTTGGAAATGAAAAAAAAAAAAAAAAATAGTCTGAGCTAATGAATTGAAAATCTTAGTTTAGAATTCAGCTCAATAGTTTATGATAAATACTTTTACCAAAATATTTTGTACAGTGTAGATACATATTTAAATATCTTATTATTTTTCAGCTGGGGTTCTTTCCTAATGACTTTCGATTTCGAGCATCTTCTCCTGCGGTATCTTTCTTGGCGCAATTTATTGAAAAGAAAATTAAAATTTCCCAAAAAGTTTCGTCCTTACAGAAGCCCCAAAAACAAAAAAAAAATAACCAAACCCCAAATGTGGCTCTGCGAGGTTGTTAGAAGGAAATATGCGGGTAGATATTATATTTCAAAATAAACCATCATTTTCTTTGTGATTGCGTTGTTATTGGCTACAGACCTTTATGGCTCTATGGTCGTTCTTCGTTCAACGCAGGGGCGGTGGTAGGGGTGCGGTGCGGTGGTGGGATAAAAGACTAATAATTAAATTTTTACTGAACTTTGAATAAATTCCGCGCAGCATACCGTTTTGAAGACGCAATGCTTTGGAAAAAAAAATAAAAAGAAAATAAGCTCTCCAATAATAAAAGGTACACCAGAAGATCCCATCGAAATGGAAGATGGGAAAACGAGGAATGGTAAAGAAGATATTTTAAGATACAACACAAAAAATCCTCTTACCCAAAGGAAATTAATTTTAAGCTGAAACAAGTCATGTCGTCGGGTTTTGGGTACTATGCCAAGAGGCCCACCCTCTCAACATTGCGGATTAGGAACGATGGAATAGCTAGCTATGAGATACATTTTTTGGGATGATATCCACAGGCTTTACACAATAACTGAAGGATTTCAATTTCTGGTGGTATTTCCTTGTTCCTTCAATTTCTAATGCGGTGTTTTTTTTTTCTTTGTATGAAATGAAGAAAAAAAAACGAATGCAAACTCAGGAGGATGGAAAAGCGGACACACTACAAGTAGGAACACGTGCTCTCTGTCAAAGGCACACAAGCTGCTAGCTGCCATTTCCATAACACAAAATAGTCCAGATTCCATTCTCAAAATACCTTAGGGATGTGATAGGTATACGTCATGAGTGTGCGTATACTTTGGATGTGTGTTCTTTTTTTCTCCAGAATTTTATTTTCGTATCTTAAGCCGAATTCCACTGATGCGATGCTATCTTTTTATTTTCATAGATTTTTTTTGCTTGAAATATTTTTGCCTCAGGTCACATCCGGTTTTGAGACTTGAAACTTTTTTAATTTTTTTTTGGGATATTGACAAGTTGGACACTCGACATTTTTTTATTCGGTTGAGCTTTTTAAATTGTTAGTAGAGACTTTTGTCAGGGAGGTTTATTCGCTAGAATTGATTTCAATTACATACGTTTGGCTAAAAAGAGATGTATGTCTATGTATTCAAGTGCAAAATCGGTTTTAAAGGCTTTTTTTCTTAAGGTAGGCACAGATTTTTAAGTAAAATTTTACAATCATTATAAGAATTCGTCTTCAAAAGTATAGCAACAGAAAGTACATATTTAATTGAAGGAAATTGAATTTAATAAAAGTTCTACATAGCTAAAGGGTGTTGTGGGAGTTGTTGGGAAGTTTTGTTTTTAAAGTGGATTTATGCCCAAAACTTCTAACTTAAAATAAAATTTCTTTGCTTTTGGGTTCAACATGTGTGAAGTTGTTTGAGGTAAGAATGTTTAGTTTGTATTTGAGGCTAAAATTAAAAACAAATTTAAGTACGTATCTTCAAACTTGAATGTTTCTGCCTACTACTAACTGTTTTGTCTGCTAATAAACGACCGATAAAACAGCACTATCAGGTCCTTCCTACCCACTGGCTGATCTCACCTCAAATGACAAATAGAGTGAACCCGATTGGTGATGGCAATTGCTATGATCGAAATCAAAATTGAATAATTTGTAAATCACATTGAAATATTCTCGCAGTTATGTTGCAGCAAATATATTTTCGTGCATTTTTACGTAGCAAAATTATATTTCAACCAAAAAAAGGCCTACAAAATAATTTAACACTATTATCGTGATATCAATATTGCAAATGAACATAATTTAAAATATAGGAAAATAAAAAAGTACGTATACGCCTAGGTGTACGTTACAATTGTTCTGCATTTATTAAAAGTAAAATGCCCGACTGAGTGTTATGAAATTGCGTTTGTGGTTGAAAGGTTTAATTTAACTAAGTATTTAAAAAGCTGGTTTAGGTTTAAATTCTGCTTGGGTCAAAATTTTGCTTTCAAGATTTTGATTTTCAAAATTCAGATTTTGAAGCTTTCCTAAAATAAATGTTTCAAAAATGTGAAAAAGCAGGCTTTGGACCTTTGGCACCTCACATATGGGAAATTTGGGAAAAAATAATGCCATCTAATTGGTCAGAAAAGGTCAACTAGTCCTAGAAATTGGTCAGCCCTAGGCAACCTGTAGTCAAGGCTTAAAGTTTTTCAAGGCCACGCTCAATTTTTGGCACCTCATTTGTGGAAAATTCGCAGAAAATGTTTACCATCTGAAAGATCTTTAGATCGTGATAGAATGTCAGCTATTTTAGTTATTGGTCACCCATACCTTTTTTTTATGAATTTTTATTGAATTTATAAAAATAAATCAAGGGCATAGCGATTCTTGGCACCTCATTTATGGAAAATTTGCAACTATTTAATACCACCTGAAAGGCCCTAAGCTCTTCATAAAAGGTCAACTAGTTTCAGTAATTTGTCAGCTATAGATTCTTTTTTCCGATTTTTTAAAGTTTTTTTTTTGCGGTCACAAACGATTTTCGGCACAAGGATACACATTCATAAAAGCAATCTATGACTGACCAATTACTGAAATTATCTGACCTTTTATGACGATCAAGTTACCTATCAGATAGTATATTTTTAAATGTAAAATTACCCAAATGAAGTCCCAAAAATCATTAATGACCTTAAGAAAAAAACGTTCAAAAAATCGTAAAAAATAATCTATAGCTGACCAATTACTAAAACAAGCTGACTTAGGTTAAAGGCTTTTGTGGTGGCATTAACTTTTTGCAAATTTCCCTTAATTGAGGTGCCAAAAATCGCACGTGACCGTGAGAAACTTTAAGCCTTGATTACAAGTTATCTAGGGCTGACCAATTTCTTGTACTAGTTGACGTTTTTTTTCCAAATTTCCCATGTATGAGGTGCCAAAGGTCCAGAGCCGAAAGCAAGTACTATTTTTGGAAAAATTTAAAGCTTGGTATACAAAATCGTTATTGAGGATTCATACGACTGGTAAAAGGCTATACTTTGTATGTCTGCAATATTTTAGCCATATATGGTCGTTTAGCACGAAATTTTTGGAGTTAATAACTGAAATAACTGAGACAATAATATTGATGGATTTTTATAAAATTTTGCAGTGCTCAGCATGTATCTCAGGAATAGGATGCTATTAGCTTGCAGTATGGCTCCAAACTTGCAGTGGTTTTTTTGTATTCCACCGATAGGCTAAGTCATAAATTAAAAAAAAATCAGAAAATTGTATTATTTGCTGACTTGCAAAATCTGGAACAAAAATACAAAAGACTAAAAATTCCTTTCGAGGTCCCATTTGCTTCGGTGAAAGTTGCCCTGCTAACTACACACGTAAATTTCTTGCCGTGTGTTTTTTATAGAACACAGTTATGGTAATTAAGGCCATACCTATGTGCATGTGGACAAAATAATTTCAATTATGCCATAATCGTGTTTTATGGCAGGGAAAGGATATAGAATGCTAAAATATACATATGTCAATTTTCAGATGTAAGGAAGACTACAATGACTCTTAAATTTTATAATGGGTAGATAAGAAAAGTTAAGGATAATGTGCACAAAAAAAGTTCAAAATATACCTTTTAATGTTTTTATGTTAAAAAAGGCATATAAAATAAAATTTAAGACTGGCAAGAAGGATTGAAACGATGGGAAAGATAATTCGAAAAAACAAATAGGAAAGTATGGAAAAAATAATTAAAAATCTAGGAGTTATTTAAAAAAATTTATTGTTTATTAAAAATTTAAGGAAAAATGTTGGTATTCAAATCTTAAGTTTTAATTATAATATGTATATCATAGCCTATTGAATAGACCTTTTAAAAAGGAACAATTACGTGCAAGGGTTTTTATTATTGAATATGTTTGTTTGGCCCATAAGCATGCTTAAAACCGAAAATGCTACTAAACTCACCCATGCGTTTCTGAGAGAATGGTCACACTGGCCACTTTTCAGTATTTTTGGTATAACTCGAAAACCAAGCCGAGTTTGACAATTTTACACATAATACTTTTTGTTCAAAATTAAATTTTCTATCGAAATGGAAAGTTTGGAAAATTTAATAAAAAATGTAAGCAGCAAAAGTAAACAAAAACCAACATAAAAAATCGAAAAATCAAAGATTTTAAAATTTTTTTCTAAATTGCGCATAACTTTTTTCCGAGCAAAGATACGCTCAAGACATGCATGAACAAAGTAAACTAGAATTTTAGGGCTTTAATATGACATGTTAAAAAAGCCATATTATTTGAAAATTGACAGAGATATATCCATTAAAACTTTACCATTTCTTATCATTTTTCACAGTTTTTGCCCGAAAGCCTATTTTTTGGTACTAAATGACTTAACTAGTACCAAATCTTATGTTAATCGGACCAGCCGTCCGGTCTGTAGGTCTGAAAGCATTAAAAAACAGCCGAAAAACGAAATTGCGAACTTACATCCTTTTTATAAATTCTCTATAGTTCTAATGTCATATTATATCGAAATTTTTATTTCGAACATATTTACGAAAGTGAAATTTGCCATATTGTACCGAAAAAGGGACTTTCGGGCCAAAACTGCGAAAAATTATAAGAAATGATAAGGTTTGAACGGGAATATCTCTGTCAATTTTGAACAAATATTAATTTTTGAAAATGCCATATTAAGGCCTTAAGTCTCCACTTTATTTTGTCCTTGCATGTATTGACCCTATCTTTGCTTCAAAAACAGTTATGCACAATTTATTAAAAAATTTAGATATCCTTGATTTTTTTATTTTTTTTAAGTTGTTTTTGTTAACTTTTCCTGCTTAAATTTCTTCGTAAATTTTTTTGAACTATCCATTTCAATAGAAAATTTAATTTTGAACAAAAAGTATTATGTGTAAAATTGTCAAATTCGGCTTTGTTTTCGAGTTATACCAAAAATACTGAAAAGTGGCCAGTGTGACCATTCTCTCAGAAACGCATGGGTGAATTTAGTAGCATTTTCGGTTTTAAGCATGCTTATGGGCCAAACAAACATATTCAATAATAAAAACCGTTGCACGTAATTGTTCCTTTATACCCCTCATTTTCCGGTCTATTCAATAGGCTATCAATTCATATATCAAAGTCGTGGGAGATTTTTTTGAAAACAAAAAGATTTTGCTTAAGCTTTTGGAACATTTATTTGTGTGTTAAGTACCTTTATATTTAAATAAAATTAGCAAGTAGCTATACCATTATTTTTAATTTTACAAAAATGAAAAAGAGAACGTGTGAGGGAATGATCAATAAACGTTATGAACTAAGTTTGAAGGAATTCGATCCCAGAAATTACTCTGTAGCCGAAGAGACAGCCAGATAAAGATACAATATTGCAAGACAAACCTTTTTCGGTTTCCCTATCATCGTAATAACAAGTTTGATCAAAATCTCGAGTTTATTTTTTTTTTGCAGAATTTATGAATATAGGCCGGAAAATGAAGCGCATGTAGGAACAATTACGTTAAAAGGTTTTTATAAGTTTGGGGTATATAAGCACGCTAAAAAACGAAAATGCTACCAAATTCACCCTTGAGCTTCTGAGAGAATAGTCACCCTTGAGCTTCTGAGAGAATAGTTACACTGATCACTTTTCAAAAAATTTGGTATAACTCGGATACTAACTCGAGTCTGAAAATTTTACACTAGAAACTTTTTGTTCAAAACTAAATTTCCTACCGAAATAAATGGTTTATACAAAATTTTAGCCTGAAAAGTTCCCAAAAACCAACGAAAAAAAAATCAAAATATAAAATATTTTAATTATTACTAAATTACACATAAATAGTTTTTCGAGCAAATGTCGCCTCAAAACATTTTCTAACAAAATAAAGACTAGGCTCAAGGCTTTAATATGACATGCTCAAAAAGATATTCTAATTCAAAACTGATAGAGATAGCCCATAGCCATTCAAACTTTACCATTTTATATAGTTTTTTGCAATGTTTGTCCGAAAACCTATTTTTTAGTACTACATGATAAATTTAACATTCATTGCACCTAGTATCAAGTCTAATATTAATAGGCCTAGGGTTATCAGTCTTTAGGTCTGAAAGAATTTAAAACCAGCCAAAAAACAAAAATTGGGGGCTTACCTCCTTTTTAAATATTCTCTATAATCGTAATGTCAAAAATCAAAATCTTGAGTTCTAATAACTTGCCATATACATTGTATGTACAATTGTACATGTACAAGTATCTATGGAAAAAGAAGTAATTGGGCCAAAACTGCGAAAAACTATAAGAAATGGAAAAGTTTGAAAGGGTGTATTTCTGTCAATTTTAAATAATAATGACTTTTTGAAGCATCTTCTTTATTTTGCTTAAGCATTCCCTTAGAATATTTTTGCTCATAAAAAAGGTTATGGAGAATTTAATAAAAAACTTTGAAATTCTTAATTTTTCGATTTTTGCTCCTGGCTTTTCAAAAAAAATTTCGAGTTAAAATATTCATACTTGAGAATGACTATACAAGGTGTCCCGGACCTGAGTGGAAGTATTTTAGGGTGTGGTTCCTGGGGTTATTCTAAGAAAAAAATTGGATTGGGGAAAAGTTGTATCTCCCCTCCCTGAGACAGTTGGGGCAGTTTCTGAAACATTGACTTTAACACACAAAAAAAAAACATTAAAAATCAACGAAAACACATCTAATAATGTGCTATAGTTTTTTTTGAAAGCTAATACTTCATTCTTGTATTTGGTTTTTAAATCAAGTTGTTTAAGCGAATAGTTTTTGAGAGTTTAAATTAAAGTCAAAATTAAAAAAAAAAATTGTGATTTTTTTTTCTTAAGTCGATATTTTTCAAAATTTTATGTAATTAAGTGCTTTTTTTGTATTCAATATTCAATGCCCTCATTATATTGTAGTCCATTACCGGTACTTTTACCAAATCAGCCCGAAAAAGGGTTAAATTATGGATAATTCATGAAGAAATTAATTTTTTCGGACACTTTTGGTAAAAGTGCCTTTTGTTTTTTTTTTAATTTCTCAAAAACTAAGAAAGATTTTTACATTTGGTTTTCGGTAATGGACTAGAAAATAATGTGGGCATTGAATACTGAGCACAAAAAAAGAACTAAATAACGTAAAATTTTGATAAATATCGACTTAAGAAAAAAAAATCACAATTTTTTTGTTGTTTATTTTGACTTTGAAATTTAATGTTTTTTTTTGCATTTAAAGACAATGGCCCTGAGTAATAGATCCGAGTCTAGCTAAAGTTGACTTTAACGAACACATCCGTAGAAATAAAACACAAATTTCACTTTTGAATGCTTAGATTAGATCATTTTTAACTTAGCTTGATGTACTTCTAAGCATTTAATGACCCTCCCCCCCTACCTAAGGGAGGGGAGATACAACTTTCCCCCGATACAATTTTTTTCTTAGAATAACCCCAAGAATCACACCCTAAAATACTTCCACTAAGGTCTGAGACACCCTGTATACAAATTAATTTGCCAAAAAAATTACCTCGGGAAATAATACTACCTCGAATTTGCATTAAAATTTGATTTTTTAGAAAATTTTAGATTCGAATATTTCAAAAACAGCAATATTATGAGGCCAGATTCGAATTCAGCGATCAAAAATTATCAAAAAAGTATATTTTTGTTCATGTTGCAGACAAAAATATAAATGTTGCCCACAAAATTGTTGGAAATAATGTATATTTTCGATTGTACTTTATGAAATTTACGAATAATGAATAGTTTGCGAGCCATAAGAGGATTACTCTAAAAACTGCAATTTCGCATTATTTTTTCCATGTTGCGTCTCGAAATTTTAGTCGCAAGCCTTTGATTCGGATTCAGCATGCCCGAAACAGGGAACAAAATTAAAACAACCCCACAATTGGCTCGCTTAGGGTTCTTTTGGGCATCAATTGACTGGACTTATATGTACATTATATTAAAATTCACTTAATCGAATATTGAACAACCATATGACTGCTTTTTTATATTGAAAACAGTCATAATACACGATCCGTTACCTTAAATAAAGTATCATCAAAGTCGTATCATACCTCTTTTACATACCTACCTATAAAAGTAAATACAAACAGTAAAATGCATAGCCCTGTAACTTTATGACATAGTCAATTGACCATAATATATTTTTTATTACCTCTACATGCAACATGCATTTTCATATCATAACCAGATATTTAACAATAATAATAAAAAAAAATCTTTCAAAAAATAACTCATCTCAAACAATAAACACAGTCACGAAGGGCACACACACACACCGGCACACGATTAATCATTCAATAACTATGCATCAATCAAACAAATACCTCATCATCCATCAGCAATCATAATTCCCCCTCGTTTTATACCTTAAATTAAATGATAAAACCATAAAAATATACTTAAATCTCAAAATTCAAAATAAAAACTTGTATGAAGAAAATACAAGAAAAAAAAAACAGAAATTTAAAGTCAATTAAGCGCAGTGCCATGATATGCGTGATTGATCAATTATTCTTACCCACTGCCTTTACCCCTTTTTCGGCTGATGCATCACGATGCACGACAGCAAAAGAATGAAGACTTTTCAGTTCTTATACCACACATCACGCTTTGGCTTTCATCAATATTCAATTGTACAAACAATACAAAAAAAGAACTGAAAACCGCGATATTGAAAAGCGCGTCAAGCACACCAACAATAAAACCCAACGCAACTATTTAATCATACGGGGGATCCATAAATAATAATTTTAATCATCTAGCGGACAACCAGCTGATTATGGATTGGGTCACGCATGAGGTTATCATTTTTGTGGGGCGTGCGCGATCACAGTCTATTCTTCCATGTCGAGAATTCAGGCGAGATACAGATATTCATTATTGTTTGGCATTTTATTTAAAACAGCCAATGATCTTTTTTCTGATGCAATCACACCGAGTATAGAGCACTGACTGAGTGATTAATGGCCTATTTTGGATTTTATTAGAGCAAAGACTCTCTGTGGAACCATCAATTTTCGAAACTATTAAGTGAGTATCTGGAAGAGACAGAAGAGGAAGGGGGAGGGGTGTATGAGTGTAGTCTATGTACTTTCTAATCAGAAAAAATGACGAATGAACAGTCGTACGAAAAACTAGACGATATTTCAATAATATGACATCTAAAGGTCCGTCCAGATGACCACACTGGATTGAATGATACATTTGAGTAATATGTTCTTTTTTTAATATATTTTCAGTGAAAA
This sequence comes from Dasysyrphus tricinctus, assembly GCA_963921185.1. Classification (NCBI taxonomy): domain Eukaryota; kingdom Metazoa; phylum Arthropoda; class Insecta; order Diptera; family Syrphidae; genus Dasysyrphus; species Dasysyrphus tricinctus. Next base: position 82,217,643 of record OY992531.1, read on the forward strand.
AAATAAAGCCTTGGAATTGGGTTTAACTATCTTTTTTGTCCTAAAATTTTTTCTTCAATTTTATCGAAAACCAGAGGTCGAATCGCTGAATCGAAAATAGAGCAGAGTTTAAACCAGGAGGTGATAGAGAGATGTTTTCTTTTAAGGTGATAGAAATCACAACAAAAACATAAATGTTAAAAAAGGAGCCAAGTACTTATGTGTACAAGAAACCTGTGCGTAAAAAGTCAGCCAAAAAAAGTAATGAGATCTAAAATATATGCCAAGTTTTAAGTTCATGAAGTTTAATTTCAAATATCTTAAGTAGAGTAATATCGAAACAATTCCAAATCATGACAGAAATTTGGTTATTAATGATTACTGATTAAAATTTGGTAGGTTCACTGGTCAAGTTTTCATACATTTTAAATTTGTGATTAAATAAGTATTTAACAGAAAACTTGCCAAGTAAATCCACCAAATTTTAATCAGTAATCATTAATTACCAAATTTCTGTCATGATTTGGAATTGTTTCGATATTACTCTACTTAAGATATTTGATATTGAACTTCATGAACTTAAAACTTGGCATATATTTTAGATCTCATTACTTTTTTTGGCTGACTTTTTACGCACAGGTTTCTTGTGCACATAAGAACTTGGCTCCTTTTTTAACATTTATGTTTTTGTTGTGATTTCATTCCTTTTTGCAAAGATTTATTTTGGCAGGCGAAAGTCCAGCCCTACCGCTCTACAAAGTTTCATAATTCTACGACAACCGAAAGTGCTCCATACATATAATAGCAATTCTGATAAAATGGGTGGATGGCACCCCCACCTGAATGGACAATTCCAAATTTTCGATTTTTTTCCTTTCTAAGTACTTCAAGTCCTACCGACCTACCAATTTTCATCGTTCTAAACAATCGGAAGCGCTCCATATAATTTATAAGAATGTGGGTGGATGCCACGCCCCCTGAATTCAAAATTCCAATTTTCCAATTTTTTCTTTCTAATTACCTTAAGCCCTGCTGACCTACCAATTTTCATCGTTCTACAACAATCGGAAGTGCTTCATATAATTCATAGAACATTTAAGAAAATGGGTGGATGCCACGCCCCCTGAATAGAAAATTGCAGATTTTCGATTTTTTCTTTTGTATGTACCACAAGGCCTACCGTTGCGCGAACGATGTCGGGAAGTGCTCCATAATTTTGATGATCTGTCAGTGAGTTAGTGAGTCAGTCAGTTACGGTTTTTGCGATTTTTGAAGTCCTATATCTTGGGAACTACTAATGCTAAAGAGTTGAAATTTGGTGAGCCACCTGTCTTTGATCAGTTCAGCAAATACTCCGAATTTGAAGTTTCTGACATTATTGGTACTGAAGTTAGAGGGGGGTTGAAAATCGCCTGAGTTTGTTCCTGTAAAAAGGGTGTAGTGCCACGAACTTGGCTGGGCACTACCGTGCCCTTTGACAAGAAAGTCAAGAAAAAAACGTTACCTTCCAAATTCTCCTCTACAAATTCTCCTTGACAAAAGCTCAGTGTTAAAATAAACCGAGTTCGTGTTTATTTAACACTGTGTGTTATCAATTTCTTTTGTTACCTGTTCAATTCAACCTGACATCCTGTTACAGTAGCACTCTGTCAGTTCATCCCAACATGACAACAGTGTTAAAATACGCACACAAAAAAGTTAATAAAATAATTGGGTGGCGCAACAGCTCGTGGAGAACCAGGGCCTAGTGACTTCCAACTCTCAACACTTCCTGTGTGCGTGTTGTTGCAGGAATGAAGGGGACATACAGTTTTTTGCCGAGTCCGAATGTACAAATGAGAAGCACTTTTTCATGACAAGTATACTCTTGGAGGATTCGACAGTTCCTCGCAAGAGGCAGTACCTCGGATAAAACATTTCTGTTTTAAGGTGGCACGGCTGGAATTGAACCCACATCTTCGGCATGACAGTCCTACGCACTAACCATCATACCACGAGGTACACACGCACACAAGCCATCTAAATAAAATGATTTGAGTTTAACCTAACCTGCCGTTAACCGTCCGTTAGTCGCGCCCTTTTTTCTCCCGTCGATAGTCGCGCTTCACCTGTGAGGTGCTTTCTCATATTGTTTCAGTAAAATTTTTTCTAAATATTTGGACACGTTGTAGTCATAAATTTGATAAGAATAATTAACTTTATTGCATTAAAAAAAAAATAATATTGTACCGTTATGGCAGTAGAAAAAAAAAATAAAAAATTGACAAAATCTGTATTTTTAAAGTTCCTTTTTAAAAATACATATTAACATAAAATACCAAAACTAACTTCAAAAGTCGCGTTCTATCTGTGAGATGTGATAAGGTTTGTACTGGCTCGAAGTGATAAGGACGTCGCGTCGGTCATGGTAGTTCCGATGTCTAGAGTAACGGAAGTTTGCATGACTTTGCTGCCAAAAATAGAAAAACTATGCTAACCAATGTTAAAATTGACCTAGTGGATGAGTGCTATCTCCGTGCGTGGAAGGTTACCAGTTCAAAGCTTAGGGTATTTTTAAAATAAAATAAATATGTAATGGATTCCTATACTTTCAGAATAATGCAAAACGTGTTAAGCGATAAGCAGCGATAGAGACGGCTAAGGATGAGTGGATTCATGACATAAGTAGGTATGTACATGATTCAGCGTTGATTCAACATTGAGTCATGTTAACATAACTATATTTTCATGTTAAATTAACAAGATTTTCATCTACAGGACATTGAACACTGATTCATGTTAAATTAACTTGATTTTCAAGAGGTCTATGGTTCTTTCCACCATAGACCTCTTTCATTCGCCGCTATCTTTAATTTTTGCTTTCGAACATGGAAATATGAATATTGAGTCTGAGAGTACATATCGTTTCAATTTTCGGAAGGCTGACTTTGTCAAACTCAACGAACTTCTCAGTAATATAAATTTTGATTTAATTTTTAATTCGAACTCAAACAATTGTATTGATATACTCACCACTAACTTTTATTCATCAATTTTTGAATGTTTGTTCCTATCTGTGCCTTATGGACCCCAAAAAAATACATCATCGTCACCTCCGTGGTATTCAAAGGAACTGCGTACACTCCGAAACTCCCGAAACGGCCTTTGGCAAAAATATTTAAGATCTAGAACAGAAAATGACTACTCCCTTTATCTACATGCGTACAGTGAATTTTCAGCTCTTTCTAAACTACTATACGACAGATATATCAATCAAATGCAATTTGATATAATCACAGATCCCAAACGATTTTGGCAATTTATAAACTTCAAGAAAAAGTCTGATGGTTATCCTACTACTCTTAAACATTTAGATCATTCTTCTAACGATTCTAAAATTATAACAAGTTTATTTGCCAATTTTTTCGGTCTTGCTTTTTCCGATAGTAATTTTGAACCAGATGAAAACTACTTCAACTATTTGAATAGTTGTAATCGAACATCATTAGTTTCAATTAGTATTAATGTTGGTGAAGTGGTCGAAAAGATAAAAAATCTTAAGGATGATTTCTCATCCGGCCCAGACGGTGTGCCAGCGATTGTTTTAAAGAAATGTGCAGCCAATTTGGCCCTGCCTCTGGCTTTTCTTTTCCAAAAATCTCTTTCCTTAGGGATTTTTCCATCAATATGGAAGGAATCTTTCTTTATTCCAATTCACAAAAAGGGATGTAAGGCAGATGTTGCAAATTATAGGCCGATCGCCAAATTATCGTGCATTCCTAAACTGTTCGAAAGTATTGTCTTCGACAATGTATATTTTCATTGCAAGTCATTATTTTCCACCAAACAGCACAGGTTCGTCAAAGGTAAATCTACGACCACTAACTTAACAGAATTTGTTTCTTATACTTTAAATGCAATAGAAAATAAAAACGAAGTTGATGTCATTGCCACAGACTTTAGCAAGGCCTTTGACAAAATCTCACACAAAATTATCTCGTTCAAATTAAAGGCTCTTGGTTTTCCTCCTGGTTTTGTTCAATGGATAGAATCATACTTATTAGATCGTTAATATCGAGTCTTGTTTAGATCTTCAGTATCAGATCCTTTCATTGCAAGATCAGGAGTCCCTCAAGGTAGTCATCTGGGTCCGATTATTTTTATTCTAACGATCAATGACGTGGAATCTGTGATTGAGCAATCAGAACTTTCTATCTACGCGGATGACATGAAGATCTTTAGAGCAATTTCTTCGCCTAATGATTCTCTACCTCTTCAGAACGACTTGAATATTTTTTTTTTTTTGGTGTCAAAAAAATAATTTGGAACTTAATGTCGGAAAATGCAAAGCAATCACATACTTTCGCAAACGCTCCCGTCCACCACCACGGGACTACTATATCAATGTTAACCTTGTCTCAAGAGTAGCAACTATTTGGGATTTAGGTGTTATTTGTGATAATGAGCTCAATTTCAGATCCCATTATGACAACATAGTAGCTAGGGCTAACTCTGCTCTTGGTTTTGTCAAGCGTTGGTCTAAGGAGTTTTCAGATCCTTACGTAACAAAATCTCTTAATACAACCTTTGTACGGCCTTTACTTGAATATGCAAGCCAAGTATGGTCCCCCTACCACCATGTCCATGTCAAACGAATCGAAGCAATACAACGTAGATTCCTCCGTTTTGCTCTTAGGGGACTCCCATGGGTTGACAACTACAACTTGCCCCCATATCAAGATCGGTTGCGGCTCATTAACCTACAATCTCTGGAAAAACGTCGTGAAGTGGCTGACATAATTTTTACTAAGATCAGTACCCCAATTCCATCAAGCCCCTCACAGAACTGATTATGGTAGAAATAAACCAGTAACTAGAATGTTGAGGGAAGTGAATTCAAATTCTAGTATTTTCGACTATAATCATAGCAAGATCACACAAAAAAAACTTCTTTGTGGTTCCTCATTTAACTAGTTTGAATAATACAGTAAAGTAATGTTTGCCTTCATTAAAACCATAACTGAGAGAAACTGAAACTACTAACTCTACTAACCTGACAAATGCCTTTAGCATGCTATTCAATTTTAATCTGCAATTTTAAATTTTAAATTTTAGATTTAACTTTTACGTATAATTTAACTTTTTTGACTTTTCAACTATTGATCTGCTTTTGCAAGATCCTTTTTTCTAATATTATTTCTTTTTTATTTTTTCTATTTTTTTGTATTAAGCAGACCCAACCTCTTATCTCTCAGTAATAATATCTTTTGCATCGCTTTAAAAGGAAGTTGTTGTGCTATGCTGGCAACAACATAGCATAATAATTATTTTTATTTTTACAAATAATTTATTTTTTAATACATAAATAAGTGCCGATACGACTTGCAATCGAATTTGCGTCGTACTCGGTGTAAATGGACCCCAGCGCGTGCGGTATCTGGGGGGGATAGAGGCGTGGGATTATTTATTTATTTATTTGACTAGATTTTCATTACAATTTAAGGCCAGTGTTAAATTTACAAGATGTCATGCATTGACAACCAACAAGACGACATTAAAATCAGGCATCTGGCTAAACAGTAAACTTAATCTTCCAAGTAAGTCCAGTCAATTTGTGCTCAAAAAGGTTCCTTGCGAGCAAATTGTGGGGTAGTTTTGATTTGTTCGCTCCTTTATGTTTTCGGGGGTGCTGAATCCGAAATCTGAGATTTGCAAACAAAATTTCGTGACGCAACATGGAAACAAATACAAAAAATTATGCAAAAATTCATTTTTTGGGAGTTTTTCACTAATGATTTGAAAACTACCAATTATTCGAAAACACAATTTCCAATAAATCTTTATTTAAGGATTTTTTCTGCGACAGCTCATTTGGACTCAGGCGCTAGTCGAAAATTGACGTATGTTTACTGTTTTCGAAAATCCACTCGAAAGCACTAAGAAATTACTTTGTGTGACAAAATTTGAATTTTTGTCTGTAACACGAAACAAGATATACTTTTCTGATTGTCTTTGATGCGCTGAGTTCGAATCTGGCATTGGAATTGGTCTAGAAAGTCACGTTTTTGAGATATTCGAATCTAAAGATAAAAATACATTTTGTTTTGATTATATTTTTTATCGAAATAGTTTATTTCGAAAAAATTGAGGTATGAACATTTTACTTAAAAATTCTTTTTAAATCTTTCAAATACCTCCATTCGTCTTCGAGAAATCGTTAGTTATCGTCTTACTACCTATAATTCGAAAAATCCCATAATTTGCTCGCAAAGAGCCTTTTTGAGCACAAATTGACTAGACTATTTACTAATTGTTCTATTATAAGTATTCTTTTTTTGGGAAACTACCACTTCTCTTTACCCGTCTCCCTTACGCTTTTTTTCGACTAAGCTCTTATACTCCCTTCAAAAGTCAAAACTAATTTGTTTTTCTTAATATTCTTCGAAGTACATATTTCATTAATTTCTTATAACAACATAATTATCGTCGTTACAGTCATCGTTTTATTTACCTGAAATCTATAACTTAGGCACTGTAAGACCGTTTTGCCAATAAATTTGAAAGTACATAATACGCACTTTCAAAACAATATTTTTCAATCATATTTATTTGAAACGTGTGGCAATAAAAAAATACAACTCCCACCTTATTGTTTTTATTATACTAATAATACATTAAACGTATTATACAAGTTAAACAATAATCCTATATCAAATCACCTAAATATACTCTTATACCTTCTCATAAATTCTATAAAAAAAAAAAAAAACAAATAAATGTCATAAAAGAGTTGGCAAAATATTTTCTCAACCTTCACATAAAAATTGAAACACTCTCACGTAAGGGGGAGCAGCGTAAGCAATCTATGTATAGGCTGTCCTATTATTCCACCCCTCTTAATTCAAGTTGAATTGTGAAGAAAATTATCTTTGAGTTTGGTCTTAAATAACACAACGCAATACCTTCCCTGTGTAGGTATATATACCTCCAGAAATCCATAAATATTTCTACCGGAAGAAGAAGTCTGTAGGTAGACATTTTTTTTTACTTTATCCTCTTATAAGAAATAAGGTAGGAAGGGAAAAAGAAAATATCCTATTTTCGTTAAGTATCATTTTACTCGCCCCCCTCCTTTCGAAAACAAACCCTTGAAAGAATTTTTTATCGACTTTCTTCAACATCTTTGATTGCCATCCCATTCGATAACCATAAGCTTCTTATTCAACTTCAGTTTCAATATTAGATATAAGATGGACACACGGCCGACACTATTACGAGAATTTGACGAAATGTATAAGATCTAGTACACAGTGAGAGACTTTCGAAAAAATAAAATCAATTAGTGTCAATGAAAAATTTACGATTAGTTCAACTCAAGACAAATCAACCAAATAAATCCTAAGGATTAGAACTTATCGATGACGGTTTTATAGGTTTTATTTACAAGCTTGGACCTCCCTGAGGGCAAAGACCACTTAACAATATTATGGACCACAAAACCTCCATACTAATAAAAGCAACACAAAAAAACTTAAAACTCATGAGATTATCAAATTCGGATTGTTTATGTGACATTGAAGGTATCAAGTGAATAATAACGTCAATAAAATTAAGCATTTTATTTGAGATTAAAAAGGTCAAAATAAATTCAACGATATAAGTATAAGAGCATTGATACTGCATCCAGGGGTGGATAATATGAGCATGGAAAGTGTGCACGTGTTCGGGGTTCCGAATATGAAAGGGCTCCTTTGATTATGGTGGCTTTGAGGACGTTGTTCATGAGTTTCTCCATAGGCAACATTGTTGCATTGCACAATTTCGGTTTGTCCAAACTCGCAGCATTATGACGACAGAACCGACTTTGAGTTGCAAAATAACGGGGGTACATTAACCGGGCATATAGAACGAATTCGAAAAATCATTTGGAAAGTTTGTTGTTTCGTCATAATTTGTAATACGATCAACTCATTTGAATTTGAATACAGTGTGGCTGCGATTTTATTTGGAATAATGAAATTCAGGACGACATCGCAGAGTTCACTCACCCAACGTGGTTCAAATAATTGCGACCGATGCGATGTTTGGGAAGACATTGCTAAAGAGTTCTTCCTTGGATGATGTGAATTCACAAAAATTCTGCGAGAAAAAAAATCCAGGCCTGTTGTAGCATCAAGCAGAATTTGACCATTTCCAATTGCCAACAGTTTTTTTTTTTCAGAAAGCAAAGACTGATGGAACGTTCCGCAACGAAACTCATATGTTCATCGTCAACTGCAGCTTCTTTGGGCTATGGTTACAGTGGATCCGTGTTCGGACGGACAAATGTTCTAACGTATTCAGACGACCACTGCAGAAAAAAAATCAAATTGATTTGATCTTTCGATCGCCCGGACGAACTCGTGAAGCTCGGACGAACAAAACGACGAACACATCAGAACAATATTGCTCGTCCGAAAAGGCATCTACTGTTACTATAGCCTTACGGCTCGCGTACTCTGAACCCTTCATATCGGCCGAAGAATGCTCGGGCTTCATCGGCTGAAATCGGCTGATCCAAGCCAAATGCATGTAAGAAAAAGAGAGTGTGTACAATTCTCCAACGAAAATCGTCCGATGACGCTCGGTAATTACCGATCCACCTTCGAATCCGAAATTGTTTGGATTTATCGACTCATCGTCCGTTTACTGGGTTTTCTTGCGATAATACACATAAAAAGTGGATACTTACATTACACAAATAGAAAAGGCATCGTCCGAGAACGGCTTGAGTATATGCAGGCGAACGTCCAAGAAAGTCGCCCGAATGGCACCAACGAGGAATCAGTCGATTATTCAGTTTCAGTGTACGTGAACTGTTAGGTATAGCTAGAAATAGGATAAGAGTTGATTGCGGGATAACCGGTAAATTCCTGAGCATCTCGCATTTTTTGGCAAATCTTTCATTGTTCGATCAAATACCTATTATAATCGCTTATGTGCCATTGTGCATTCATCCCAATCGATGATTTAGCATGTTTTCGAGACCTTTGCTATCAGAGAGTTTCTCTGAATGTTGCATTGTAGTTCGTCATTCATCTGAAAATTCAAAAGCAATTTCAATGTTGAATGACTCGTCCAAATGCTTTCCAACATGGTAGCTGCTAGTCCAGAAGAAGTGACAGCAAGCTCAATGTCGGGTCTTGACAGAATTGAGGCCAAATTCAACGAACTGAGAAACATTTTCCCAGTCCCACCAGACACATCGATATTCTACCTGTACAACTATCTGCTGCCATTTCCGTCATCAATCACCTTCATCATTTTGTAGAACACATTTTTTGTGCTGTACGTTCAGCAGTGGGAAATATGTGCCTACTTTTTCTGTTAAACCCACTCATTGGCAATCCTGCCGTTCTTCAAACTCGATGAAAAAAAACTTCAGCCATTTTGTCTCACAAATTGAGTGTTTTCGAGGATAAATATGTCTAGATGATACTAACTCAGGTCCTCGGACCTGTTACCTCTTTGGGTTGCCTTTGCGGGGCATAGGGCTTACACTACTCCTACGCGCCATCGTGTACGGTTTCTAGATGTACCACAGCTCTCTCCAACTCTTCCCCATTTGTGCTGATTCCTTTTCAATCGTTCTTCCCCAAATACTTCTAGATCTAGGTGGGCCCATTCGTCCGCCCGCTGCGTGGAGGTTTCCATTGCCTAGCTTGGCTCGCAATGCAATCGTGGCCTTTTCGAAGTGTATGTCCAATCCACTGACCTTTCCCTCGCATGAAGTTCATCATTGGAGATATAGTTAGGCCAGAAATTTCACAAATTTTTTCCATTGCCTAGCTTGGCTCGCAATGCAATCGTGGCCTTTTCGAAGTGTATGTCCAATCCACTGACCTTTCCCTCGCATGAAGTTCATCATTGGAGATATGGTTAGGCCAGAAATTTCACAAATTTTTTCGCAGACATCTATTCACGAACTTGTACATCTTTCTTGCAACGTCTGGTGATACTTTCTAAGTGCTGCACCCATATAGAAGCAGGGATTCCACATTGGATTGGAGTCGGAGATTGGTCTTAAGTTTTATAGAAGTCTTTTTGCATATTTTTTTGACAGGTTTTGAAAACTCTCTTCCATCTCTACCAGAAATATCTACTTGGGTAAATGAGGAAGTTCGAAGGCTGACACTTTTTGTGCCGTATTGATCTTAAGCCCAAAGGGTTCAGCTTCTTTCTTCACCCTTGTTGTTATTTGGTGGAGATCCATGATCCTATGAGAGAGTAAGCAGCATAGGTCGTACACGTACTCCATATGTTTGAGGTGTGATTGCATATTCCACTGAATTTCTCCATTTCCAGTTGACAAAGCTGCATGCAGTACATCACTTATCACCAACAGGAACAGTATTGGTGACAGTATACAACCCCACTTTTGGATTTCGAGCTTTTCTGTCAACCTTCCTTATGACAATTGAATCCATCCTATGCTGCCTTTATAATAGCAATCAATTTATCCGGGATGCCCCTCCTGCGCAAAGCAACCCAGATAAATTATCTTTTGAACTCCTCTTAGCTCTTTGGTAATTCTGTAAACGGTCCTACTGTCACACCTACTTGCGGTCTCTTCTGCTCCTGTTGCCATTGCGTTGATAAAGTTACTCTTATCACGTCGCACGTTACGGTGAATTTTTCTCATCTTCATGTTGTACGCATGCTCTAGCTCGATTTCCCTGCTGCTTAGTAGCTGCAATGCGAGCTTTGGACTATTTTCTTTCTGCGATCTTAGCCCAAGTTACTTTGGAAAGCTAGGCACTGTTTCTTCCTTATGACCGACCGACTATACTTTCAGCACATTTTTCACAGCACACCAATGATTTTCGATGGAGGTGGGTTCGGTGTTACTGATTGCTCTCAATTCTTGTGAAAGGTGGTCCCCTAGTTGTTGGCGGACTACGGGATCCTTAAGACTATCGGTTTTGAACTTGACCATTCGGTTGTTGTTTTGGAATCTCCGAACTACAGCTGTGCGTAATCTTACTGTAGCAACCATCAGATAGTGCGGGCCATTTCGATATTTGCACCTCTTCTGTTTCCAACGTAGTAGCGACTGCTTCTAAATCGCCGACTGTTCGTGAAGTAATCAATTTGGTTGGAAGTTGCTTGTCAGTCCGATGACACTAAACTGACTTTGTGCGGCACAATTTGTGCTCAAACAAGGTGGTTGGCGTTACAAAATTCGACAAAACGTCCGCCATCGTCTTTCGTGTGGTTGGTGACCCACATGCTTTCCCATAGCATGTCTGAGCTCATCATTATTGTCATTGCCAGCCTTGGCATTCTAGTCTCCAATCACCATTATGAGGTCTCCACGTAGTGTACTATCATAAGCAGCACTCAGACGGTTATAAAAAGCTGCGTTGGGGCGTACCACTGTATGATGGTAATTCGACGTACTCTAGTCCGGAACCTAGCTTTCATGATTTTGTCATCTATAGGTTCTCAGTAATACATCGCCAGATTACGATAACTTCTAGGTGCCTTTCCAGAGGTAGAGTATTACAGTGGTTACGTGTTGGAGACTTAAACTTCTCCGAGCCCATACATTTAACTTCACTAATTACTAAGATTTCCATCTAAAACTGCATTAATTCTTACTCTAATTAAAGGAATCATGCATTTTGAGAAGCGTCTTCACATTCCAGAAATCAATCTTTGTCCGAGTACAACAGCCGAAAGTCATCAACGTGTTATCATTTCTTATCCGAGGCGTAGTATCGGTTTCATTAGCGGAATTGAAATTAATTACGGAGAATGCTAACCTCCGTTACCTATCTATCCTAGAGAGCTAGGCCTTTCGTACTTGTAATTTAAGCCAAAACACGTCGACTACACTGGCTCGGCGACATCGAGCGAATGGACAACAACGCTCAAGTTAAGAAAACCTTGGAATCCCAGCCCCCAGGTTCTACACGACCATGAAAGACCGACACTCCGATACAGGGACCAGGCGGTCACAGACGCAAGAGCGCTTGGTCTCGACGACTGGAGGGAGCGTGCGAATGACCCGTAACCGATGAAAGACCGCAATATCTCAGGCAGAGATCGGGAGCCGGATAAGTCAGTAAGTAAGTAATCTTAGCCTATTTACGTAGATAGGATAGGTACGCAGATAGTTGCCCGGAGAGGTAAAACAAACACTTCACAGTGACTGATTGTTACGCTCCTGGCCCAGAGCAAGTTCTGAGCCATCATTAGTGTCCAATTAGGCATGATGCAGGCCGCTTAAGAGTATGAACGACTGCTGCCAAACGTGCATGACCAAAAAATGATGTGTTAATATTTAATGAAAAAGCTAAAGGCCGTGAGACTTGAAACTCTTTCATCCGCCACTGATAATAAGCAGCTCAATATATTTTCACAACCGAAACTGATTGCGCATATCGTGCTCTTTCAATTAAATTTAAGGTTTTCTTTATTTGATAACAGCAATTGACTCTCAGACTAACAAACCGATTTGAATAAAAAAAAAAAAAAAAATCAAGACGATGCAAGGCTTTGATTGACTTTAATGTTCCCTCTCACTCTCATTTGAGTGGATACCTCCGAGGGGGACGATACAAAGATACGTTGCTTTAAGTAGGCCTCATCTGTGTGGAATACTTGTATAGACAACACTCTCAGTCCAGTTGAGACCCCCGCCTAAAGGATTGCCTTTTTGGGATCCATATGATGCTTATAAGCTAATGGACGGAGGAGCGCCATTTAAAATCGGGAGCCATTAAGTTTTCGGTATCGAACATGGGATATATGGAAGTAAATGAAAAGTGCCTCTTTCTTATGGAGATGGGTGTGGGGGGTCACCCACCATAACCAAATGGAAAGCACTTTACACTTGATATTAGGGAATTCAGTTGGGAACATTAAATATGAATGAGTTGAGACATGTGTTCTTCTCTGGCGGAGATGCTGCTGACAACTCTCACACAGTCGAACTTATACTGGCCGGGCTGATGTTGTATCATCAATTTATGTTTTTTATTGGATGACTTTTTATTTGCCATTAATAAAGTGGCGGACAGTTTGTTTGTTTGAATTTTATTTAAAATTAAATGGTTATTCGAAGGGGGGCCATTATATTTTTATCAGCACTTAGGAGTGTGAAAAGTCGTTTAGTTTTTATTTTGTTTTTATATGTTTGTATTCAAATAGGGGTTTTTCAAAATGTTTAAGGGAATATTTATATTATTGACATGATGGACACACAAATGGATTGTGTTTTAAAGATGTTCATGAAGGAGGCAGATTGTTGAATGCAATCGTATTTTGTTTTTAGAAAAAGATTGCCATCAGAGGAAGAGGCTTTTTCCATAGTTTGGAGTCTTCAAACATAAAAGTGACTGATTCGACAGATAATGTACGCTTGCGAGTTCTAGCTTGTGTGACCTCAGGGTTAGGTACGCCTTTGAAGATCTGAAGTCAGAGTATATCGTCATTGTTCAATGGAAACTCTCATTTAGTCCATGCTTTTATTTTAAAAATATTTGCAGTTTTTACGGAATTTTTTGCTGAGAACACTTTGAAAATATTTGATTTTCAGAACTTCTTTTATTAAGAAAAAGAGAAACATAAGCTTGGGGACCCTTAACCTTTTATAAAAGAAGGTATCTCAGTTTAAGAAAATGGAGTTCCGACAGCGCACGGCTGTATACGACCTAAGAACATTGTCGAGACGAGCATTTACTTAGATCCATGGAGGGTCGATTCATAAGACAGACCAGATGCTCTGACATCAACTATAGCTTGCTCAGTCCTTAAACTAGAGGCTGGAACTGTTGGGATACGAAAATTCTCCTGGCTTGAGGAAAATTGCCCATTCGCTTGATGGTCCGAGTTAATTAAGTAAAATGAGTTTTCTCAGAGTTCGCGGTTGCAAGTTTTCCTCGATTTAACGTCCTCTTCTACAAGACAAAATATTTGTTAAGGATTTTTTCTTTCGAAGCAACCCGGTACCAGGTCTCCCTTGTAGCGTAGGTATATCATCCAAAACGTTTGTACAGTACAACAGGACTAACAATATAAAGTTTTTAAATTGCTCATTTCGTCCTCGTAAGATCCCTTTGTTTTCGCTGCCAAATTGAAGTACCAGTTTTTCAGAGAAATTCTTCGTCAAATCTCTGCCTACTAAGGTGTTATGTTTGGTAGTTTTAACGTTAGCTTAATACACCAAAATTTCTGATATCAATAGTAGCGTTTTGATGAGTGTCAAGTTAGCAAAGCAACTTTGATGAATCAAAAAATAAGTAGGTGGATAATTTGCCGTTAATTAGTCGTTAATTAGATGCTAAAAACTTAATTCAATCGTGAAACGTTTTCTATGTATTTTTTTTTAACTCATCGTTAGCTTTATATGAAGTTAGCCAAGGGATCTAATTTCGTTGAAAATTTTCAAATAGAATTCGAAATTATGTCATTTAACATACAAATTTACATTTTAAAATAAAAAAATGAAAAAAACATAGAAAACATAGAACGAAATTTTCAAAATTATCACAAATAATTAACGAATGGTAAATTATTAAGCCATAAACCATCCGGTATTAACAGTTTTTACCCCATTTTCAGGTAGTACTTTGCAAACTTGATGTCAAGCTACCAAAGAAACCAAAAAACATAGAAAACATTGCACGACAAATTCAAAATTGTCACAACTAATTGAAGACTAGTTACTGACACACTATGAATCCATAAACATTTCGGTATTAGCAGTTTTAAGCCCTTTTAAAGGTGGTGTTTTGCTAACTTGATATGAAGCTAACGAAGAATTAAAAAAAAACATAGAAAACATTGAACGATTGAATTAAATTTTCACAACTAATTCAGGACTACTTAACGGCAAATTATTAAGCCATAAAACATGAAGTACATATAAGAAGTTCTTGACGCTTTTCGAGTTGTATCAGGTAAGCAAAGCGCCCGAAAAAAACATAGAAATCATTGAATGCCAAATTCGAGATTTTCACGACTAATTAACAACTAATTAACGTTAAGTTATCCACCTACCAATTTTTCAATTAGTGGAAGTTGATTTGGTAACTTGAAGCTCATAGAAAACAAATCACCCAAAAATACATAGAAAACATCGAATGAAAAAAATGAATTTTTAACAACTAAATAACGATTAATTAACGGCCAGTTATTAAGAAATAAAATGTTAAGTTTTGAAAGTTTTTACTACTTTTTGAAAAAAACATAGAAAACGTAGAGCGACAAATTCGAAATTGTCACAACTAATTAATGGCAAATTTTCCACCTACCCATTTTTCAATCCGCGAGAGTTATTAACGACTAATTAACGGCAAATTCTTGAGCCATAAACCTTCAGGTATGAGAAGTTTTTACTGAGTTTCGACATAGAAAACATTGAACGACAAATTCGAAATTGTCACAACTTACTAACGACTAATTAATGGCAAATTATCCACCTACTCATTTTTCGATTCGTCAAAGTTGCTTTGCTTACTTGACACTCATGGCGTTTTGTTCAAGGTGCTAGACCTTTCTTTAATCTTCACCGTGGAGTACGCTATAACGGCACTTTGAAAGCGACCGATGATTTCGGTATGATCGACATATCAGAAACCCTGTGTATGTTTGGAATTGTTCAGTGATGCTTTGGGTAGCTGCACATTGCACGTATTTTTCAATCTCACGCGACATATGTAGTTAGATCACAAGTTCAGCCATCGCCATATAGAGCTCTTGGCAATGTTTGCATTGATTTGCTTCTTGATAGCTAAGTCTACTTCTTCTATACTGAGTGTTGGAACTGGGTCTTCATCAACTGAAGGTGGTATCTCTTCTTGCTCTTCATCATCATACCACAGGTTCTTTTTGGGGGCAGTTTGTTGCTTATTGTGATTTCGGTTTACTCTTTAATGTCATCACGATACTGATACCACTGATTGTGTTCGTATTTGTAGGAGAAATTTTCGCTCAGGTGCGTTTTGTAAATTCGAGCAACTCTATCAGTATACTCAGGGGCGCCAAGGTTATATTTCTTCTTCAGGGCAGTTCGCAGTTTGTTTTCGATTAACAGTTGAGTTCTGATTCTTGCCGCAACAAGGAAATGGTCGAATTCGTCGTTTGTGTTAGAGTTATGCCTTGCATCGATTAGGACATGGTCGATTTGGTTGACGTAGCGACCACCTGGGAAGCATTAGGTAGGTTTGAAAATTCTTATCTGTGAAAACCTAGTGCGCCATATCATCGCATACTACGAGATTTTAAAAACTCTGTTAGTTGGATGTCTATTTCATTATTTAATCATTTTGTGGAGGCTGTGCTTATCAACTGATCTCCCGACGTTGTCTTGCTTTCCAATTTTGGCATTGTGGTCCCCAAGCAAAACCTTGAAATCAGGCAAGCTCTGTAAGTTCTGTCCAGGAGTTCTTCCATTAGAGGACCTTCAGCTTTATAGTCGGGGGCGTGTACACATATAAGGCTTTTGATTTGGAGGTTGACCTTGATGCGGATAACAGTGACCACTTATCGACTTAAATTAAAGAACTTTATCTACTAGTAGCTGATTCCCCAGACGAATCCGTATTCCAACATGTGCCGTCTTTTTCCTAAGCTGTGGAAATTTTTTTCATTTTCAGCACTCGTAGCTAGTACTAATAATCTTTACTTACCGCAGCTTTCAATAATATATCCGAGTTAAGGTCTCTGCAGTCAAGAGTGTTGGGAATACCGCTGCTCCACTCTTGAATTCATAAAATGGACACTATCTTTACCTTCTTATTCTGGTATTAGTTTCCATCATAAATAGTACATTACATACAGAGCATTGCTATTTTTATCTTTTGTTCCTCGCACTTCTAAGCCAGGCCCAAATTGACAAGACCAGTACCCGGTGGTTAACACTTGGAGCATTGGAGGTATAACTAACACAATTGATAGGAAGTCATCGTTTCATTACTGGATATCGCAGTATCACCGCCAACCAGTTACTGAAAGCTTCCTTCAAATTAAATACAACCACCAAATCTTCCTGAAAACGAAACCTTGCATATATCAAATCTCTGTTTATAAGGAGCAGACATTTTTTTTATTGGTTTAAATAAAAATAACACCTAACCATAATCTTAGGAAATATTTCCGTAAATAAACCGTTTAACTAAGCTGCTATAATTCAAAACATTAAAAGAAAAAGAACCCAGCACCGGAATTTATTTTTCATATTCCTTACGGCTGCGACCGTAAGGATCTGAAAATTATGTGTTTGGATTTTATATGAAGCTTTGTCACATTATTTGTTATTACGATTGTGGATTTTCTTTTGTCCTGTTTCTCCTGCTCCTTTATAAATCCAGATCACAATCTCACATCACATGTTGTAGCGTGTCGTTCAAGGCACAACTCTTAAGGCGCCATCGCCATCGTGCTTTGCAAAAACGAACCTTACAAAAGGGAATATAACTAGAAGCCAAAAGGAGTGATCTCTGTCCAAGCGAAAGAGCCTCATTTGTGGTTATGACGGTGGTCATTATATTCCATTGGCATACAATTGAAATTTTCGATGCCATTTGGCTTTGAATTGGACATATGGACATGGGCATTGCTCTATGATGTGAGGGAATTTCTTCCGGGCAATTCATCTGCAATAATCAGGCTAGAATGATATGATGGGCTGAAGCTTATATACTATATGCAATCAAGAAGGCAAGGAGCAAGTCCTTGAGGGTTTTCTGATAAATTACGTCCAGTTTTGTTGGATTAGTTGGCCTCCATTAGCTGACAGTTATCTCTGGAGGAGGTAAGATTTCTGTATATTGCAGATAAATGATGGTAAGGCATTTATGAATATTGATGGTTACAGTTGTCCTCCAAAACGTTTATACATGAATATTGTACTCATTGTGGTAAATGGGATGGGATGTATTTTTATAATTGCTTTAAGGCATGGTAGGTGTATGGAATTAGACGTTTAATGAAATAGACTGACGATGGATGTGGAATAAAGCTTTGTGTTGGAAAAAAGCCATTTTAGTATCTAGAAACAAGAGGCTAATAGGTTTTCAAAAATGATACATATAGGTTTGTTGGCAGAGCTTTTTTTAATAATATAGGTTTATATATAAGGACATGGAAATTATGAGAGAAAAATGTTCAAAATCATGAAATTTGATATTTAAATTCGCTTAAACAGGCTCTGGACCTTTGGCACCTAATATATGGTAATTTTAAATTTGAAAAAAGATGCCATCTTATTAGTCAGAAAAGGTCAACTAGTCCTAGAAATAGAACTTGTAATCAAGGCTTAAAGTTTTTCAAGGTCACGCAAAGTCACTTGCTATTTTTGGCACCTCATTTGTGAGAAATTTACAAAAAATGTATACCACTCGCAAGATTTCTAGATCTTGATAAAAAGTCAAATGTTTTCAGTAATTGGTCAGCCATAGATATTTTTCTATGAATTTTTAAAGTTCGTTTCATGGGCCTGGTTAAATTCATAAGGTTACCTGATTTTAATAACCTTATATAGTCCAGGCAATATATGATTTAACATGGGCAAAATTGCAACAGAAGCTTTTTTAATTAATTTATGATCAGTTACCACTACTGAAAGACATATCCAAAATCGGACAAAATCCCTCCATGGGAACACCCCGAAAAACGGTTTTCAAAATGGCGGATTTATTGGTTTGTTGTTTTTGGTTGTTATTTTTACTACTCTGTGATTGTTCCTTTTAATTATGTTTAATTATCACTGGTGGATCCGCTATGACATTCCCGAGTCATTACCCCCTACCCCAGTCATGACCCTTCCCCATTTATGACCCCCCCACTCCCTTCAGAGCCCTAGAGAATATGATAGACGCGTCCAATACTCACGAGTATAGAAAGAAACACTCCCCATTTATGATCCCCCTCATTGATGACCCCACATACATTTCTTAACATATATACCATATCTACCATAAAAATAATATATTTTATCTAAATATACGTTAAATCACAAGAGAAAAGAAATGTATTTATTCAGTCCAGGCAAACTAAGCTAAAAGTACCGTGAACGTAGGCAAAATAGCAACAGAAGTTTTTTTAATTGCTTTGTCATCTGTAACCATTACTTAACAGTATATCCAAAATCGGACAAAATCCGACCATGGGAACACTCCGAAAAACGGATGTCAAAAGGGTGGATTTACTGGGATGTTGTTTTAGGTTGTTATTATTTCCATTACGTGTGTTGAAATCAATTGCGGATAGTTGATCGTGAAACACCCCAGTCATGGTATCCTCTGTCACGTCAGTTATGACTCCTCTGCTCTCAAATCTTAATTTTCCCATAAAAAAAAACTGATGACAAAAAGAAAAAAAGAAACACCCTATTCACGACCCCCCCAAGCCATGTCCTCCTCCCAGCAAATGATAAACACGATCAATCATCAGTAATGGTCCTAGAAAATGAGGACATAAATACATAGCTTTTGGCACGCTTACATACACACATATATTCTAGGGCTTGAGTAATTGAAGTTATTTTGTGCATACGCATACAAGCCCCATTATCTGTGTGAAAAGATTCTGGTTGTGATATCGCGGTCCGTGGAAGCAAATAGAAATAGAAGCAAGTTGCAACTTTCATGACCTAATAGAGATAATATTTTAAGGATATTATACACTGAATTTGGAGTTGGCCCATCATCTTACAACAATGATTTAGTTTGATCTCATTGTCCTTTGCATGGTAAAAAAGCAAAATCAGCAGATCAATGTCGTCTTCTATCACAGTGGTATGAACACGTTCTGAAGATGAGTTGCGGTACAAACAATGTCCACATCAGCATCCCAATTTGCGTTACTTACAGAAGATCCTTGTTTCTTCAGCAATTAACCAAACAAGGCAATTATTAAAGGTTGCTTGTTTTTTCGATAGGCTTGAAACTGTTCTATTTGCCGACTAACTTCATGACTAAGTCCAGGATGCGACTATAAGTTTAGGTACATATCTCATCGTAGCTTTTGAAAAACAGGAAACCAACCGGTAGATTTTGTCCAAAAATTTACAAAACCATGGATTGGGCTAGCTTTTTCAGTTAGCTTTGGTAAAAAAACCCACTTAAAAAGTTTGGTTAGGTTAGAAGGGGTGATGATGCGGCAAGCCGTATCACCTCACTCCGATCTCAATGGATCCATTGTGCTTTCCAGGATGTGGATAATACAGGAATAGGAGCGGTAAGAGGAGCGATTTAGTGGAAGTTTTGGCAATGGGGTGCCTCCTTGAACCATCCTGAGCTCTGAATGAAGTTAAGGATGCTCCTTATTGGCAAAAGAGAGACGTCGCCCAGTTCGTCGAAAAAATATTCTCCGAGGGCTGTTTTCCTTGTTCTGGCTAGGCTCAGGCATTCACAGAGGAAGTGAAAAGAGCCCTCCTCCTCCACCCTCTGCATAAGTAAAAAAAAGGTTGCATAAGTATTATTACCAAGTTGAAGCTAAGACTGTCGATATACGATATTGATGTTTGGACAGCTTTATTGGTTGTCTTGAGTCGAAATACTTTAAAAAAAGTTGTTTTACTTACACTTTCTGTTCAAAATTTGAAATCTATTAAAAATTAAATGAAAGTGGTAAAAGTCACTTTCTTAGCTACATTTTTGAGGTTTTACTCAGTTTTACTGTTTTTTTTTGTATAAAAATGCAATAAAGCAACCTAGACAAGTCAGCCAACAGACGGTTTTTGTAAATGATAACACTTATGCTATCGGTTACTATTCTGTTTTCCAATAGGTGGCTATCATGAAATGAAATGAAATGAAATGAAATGCCTACTTGATAGGCTCAAATTTAATATCTCTACTGGTCTTTTTGTACCGTGCGTCATGTCATTCTTGATATACGTCCTTGAGGTCCACGTTTAATTGTAATAAAACCCTGCAATTTTAAGAAGCGCTTGGGAGCTCATGACTGGTGGGGGAGGGGCTAGTTGACTGCGTCATGACTGTGGTATTTTTCTTCAGTTTGTTGTTGAATATTTTGTCGTGTCTATAATTTTATCTTGGGCTCTAATGAGATCATTGTGGAGAGAAAAACATGGCTGGAGGGGGTTTTGAAGGAAGGGGGTTTTGAAAGAGGGTTGGGGGGGGGGGGGGTATCTTTTTTCCTCAGTTTCTTAGACTTAAAGTGAATAGTCGAAGTATCCATTATTTCCTCTGGGGGCAGATATGGGAGAGGGGTTATGACTAGGGGAGGGGGTGACTGGGAATATCATGACTGGTAAGTTTTATGGCCCTTTCTTAGGATAAGCAACTGATTTCTGCACAGAAAAACAGTAAAAAAGACTGCGTAGTAAAAATAACAACCTAAAACAGCTACCAAATCAATGCGCCATTTTGAAATCCGTTTTTGGGGGTGTTCCCATGGACGGATTTTGTCCGATTTTGGATATGTTGTTCAGTAATGGATACTGAACAAAACTCCATCAAAAAAGCTTCTGATGCAATTTTGCCCATGTTTGGGGTATTTTTAGCTTAGATTGCCTGGACTACTATTCAGTGTGAAATCAACCTGCTGGCCTTTCTTAGCATATTCGAGTTGATTTAAGAATACGAACTGTTATTTTAACACTTAATTCCTGTTAATAAAAATTTTGACAAGAATATATGGTAAACTTTAACCAAGGTCTTGTTTTTTCAACACTGTATGTTACGAATTTCTATTTTACCACAAATCGGGTTATGTTAACGTTCTATGTGGTTATTCGTTAAACCGGACCTCCTGTTAAGGAAGCACTCTTCAAGTTCATATCAGCGTGACACTACTGCACCCACACAGGCCATCAAAATAAAATCATTTGAGTTTAACCTGGCTTCCTGTTAAAAAAGCACTCTGTCAGTACTATTGAAACACAAGCCATGCAAACAAAATCATTTCCAAGTTATTGATATTTGGCACCAGTAATGGCTCCAAGTTCAAAGCTCAGTAAGTATCACGGTGCAGGGAAATAACATCACTGGGAAATAACTTCACATGGGAAAAAACTTCACCACTAGTGGGAAATAATTTCACTTTTTTGAAGTGGAAGTTTAGTTTCCACTGAAGGTGAATAAAATTTTCATCTGGAAATTCTGTGAAGTTATTTCCCACCCATGATATGATAAAAATTACAAAAATGTAAAATCGCGTTTCTTTAAATCCAGATTCTTTAAATGCAAAAGAAACTTTACCTACACCCAGCCTCGCACCTACCCCAAATCTTATAATGTTCACAAGCAGGGGGTTGCTAGCACTGTTTTTATGTAAGGCAAAGCATTACGGTGAATAAACAGTGAGGTAAGCAACCCCCCTGCCTAGGCACATTACAGGATTTGGAGTAGGTGTGAGGCCGGGTGTAGGCAGTTTCTTTTGCATTTAAGGAATCTGGATTTAAAGAAACGCACATTAAAGTGAAATTACTTCCCACAAAAAAGTGAAATTATTACTCACCTTCAGTGGTGAAGTTTTTCCCCATTTGAAGTTATTTCCCGGTGAAGTTATTTCCCTGCACCAGTATCACAAGGTATTTTTAAAATAAAATAAATATATTACTAATTTCTATACTTCGCAGTGGTCGATCGTGTGTCGAACTGTCGACCATATCAACATCCTGCGTATCGTCCTCGAGCCGTCGATGGAATTTCAATCACCGCCTTACCTCATGTTCGTGGATTTTGAGAAGGCCATCGAGTTAACCGAAAATGTATATGGAGATCGTTGCTTGGTAGAGGAATTCACGGAGAGAATTGAAAAATCACTAATTGAAAAATTTGCAGTTGCAATTTACGAATCACGTTTTATTCGTAAATCAAGGCATTTTGTTCCCAAATTAATACAAAAACTGGTAATTTCACATTCAAAACGTAGCAATTTACAAAATTTGTTTCTTCGTGATTTGCAATTAAAATCCATGATTCAAGCTTGTACTTTTCATAGCAAAATACAACTTTTTGGGCGTAATTTACTCTCCAAAGGAATAATATCACAAACAGCATTTAAAAATATTGATTTGCGATACAAATTTAGTAATTTACATGATGCACAATCACTGATTTACGTTTTTTCTGTCGCAATTTGCAACTCCATGAGAATAGTCGCAAATCACCAACAAAAAAATCCTAAATCACGACTTTCTTGTCGCAATTTACTTCTCGAAGAGATAGAGCACAAAAACATGGCAGGTATCTCATCATCAATGTGTGACACCAACGATCTGTAATGCAAAATGGCCTGGTGGTTGCATGCTCGCTCCGTAACTGGAGGGTTGCGAGTTCAAATCCAAGTAGAGTCAAGCGAAAAGTATTTATTTCAAATAAATTAAATTAAATGTGTATACCTGCAAAATAAAGGGTAGAGCAGGATTGATCTTTCCAAGTGGCAATATCACGAAATAAAAGTGGTGATCACAAATCTTTTTTGCAAATTTACAAGTTGTGCAATTGAGGAATATTTGGATCAAATTGCGATTTGTTGTTCGCAATTTTGTTTTCTCTCGATAGCATAATTGATACTAAAAGAGGGCTGATTTACGATTTTGCTCAGTTTTGCAAATTGCAAACAAATAGTCGTAAATTACGAAATCCGGAGCCAAGGTATAAATCGGGATTCATTTTTCGTAATTTGCAGCTCATTTTTCGTGATATGATCCAAGAATTCTTTCCGTGTTCCACCAAAAATTGTTGCCATTATTATAGAGTCCTACAACAACGCAAGGTGCTTTGTTTTGCACAATGGGCAGCTATCTGATTCCTTCGTAGTGCAACAGGGTGTGAGACAAGGGGATGTTCTATCACCAATTCTCTTCCTGCTGGTGATGGACGACGTATTGACGGCCAGTGTTGGTACAGCTGAGCGACAGGGCATTCAATGGAGACCGTTCGAAAGGCTCAGTCATTTAGACTATGCCGATGACATATGTCTACTGACAAATAACATCAGTGGGCTGAACGGGATGTGCCACTACACTGCAAGTGAAGGGAGAGTCGAGTGGTCTAAGAATAAATAGCAAAAAGACAAAAATAATGCTCACAGGCCACTCCAAACAGCAGCGTATTATTCTACAGGAGACGCCAGTTGAAGAAGTGGAACAGTTCAACTACCTTGGCAGTATTGTTTCTACAAATGGTGGTACGGATCTGGACGTAAAAAGTAGAATAAATAAAGCTCGTGCTGCCTTCGGTACTCTGTCACCAATTTGGAAATCCAGTCAAATCTCCTTACGCACTAAGTTGAGATTCTTCGAATCCAATGTCAAATCCGTGCTGTTATATGCTTGTGAAACCTGGAAAGTCACGTCCACCATTGCATTCGCTGGCCGCAAATAATATCAAATGAGGAATTGTGGCGCAGGACGAGTCAAGAGCGGCTGGACGTCGACATAAGAAAGCGTAAATTGGCGTTGGATTGGTTACAAACTGAGGAAACCAAACGATGAAATTGCAAAGCAGTCCTTTGAATGGAATCCTCAGGGTGCACGGCGGGTTGGAAGACCAAGAACAACATGGAAATCAACTGTGTTAGCGGAAGCAGAATCCCAGAGAAAGAAGTGGCCACAGCTGAAGTACCTTGCAGCAGACCGTGAAGGATGGTGTTGTTTTGTTGAAGCCTTTTGTCTCAGCCGGGGTTACAGGACACGATGATGATGATGATGATACTTTTAGAATAATGCAAAACGAACAATGAATCATGTAAAACTGACTAGATTTTCATTTCAAATTTCCAAATTAATTAAATGCAAAATTAACTATATTTTCATGTAAATTCAACTAGAATCTTTGGGAGCGGTACCAAAATCTTAAATAACGAAATCTCTTATTTTTTTCAAAAATTTCGAATATAGAAAACTCGCAAATTTAATATCTTGTTTTTCATAATCTCGCAATTATAAAATCTCGCATTTACATCTCGAACCTAAAAATCTCGCAAATTTCAACCAAAACCTCGCAATTTAAAATATCGCAAATTAAAATCTTGCAAATTCAAATTTCACAGCAAAGAATCCCAGACGACTTTTACGAACATTTTTTTTTTTTGAGAATATACAAATCTATGTACAAAAATTTTGATTTAAAAAAATGTATTTGTTGTAATGCAATTAAATTTTGCGAGATTTTAATCTGCGAAATTTTAATTTGCGAGATTTAAGTTTGCGGGACTTCGTTTTTGCGAGCCCAACTAACAATTTTGCACTATAATCATCCAAAGAAGCTACTCATAATCATTTCTTGCAATCATATAAGCATTATTATAATAGTCCATAGAGTTAAAAAGGCGCACTTTTTAAGCTCCTATTGGACCTTTATGGAGTAAATTCAGTTGGCCCGAAAAAAACTTACTGGACTCAATTTAGAGGTCTTATAGAAGAAGGTTGAAAAATAAAAAAAAAATATTTCAGAATTGATTTATATTTATTTATTTACATTTATTTATATTTTTATTTATTTTATTTATTTGCTGATATTTTATTTGAAAATTTGTATCTGAAATGCAATCTAAGAATATATTAGATATTATTCAAGTTATAAAAATTACAAGGTTTCTGTGGGATTCGACCCATTGTCCTCTCGCACTGAAAGTCCACCACGCTAAACGCTCGGCCATGGAAGAATTTACTGACGATGAAAAAAAACGTATGCACTTTCTCCACACTGCTGGTTTGTGGCTATACTCTTAAGTATACCAGAACTGGGTTGTGTTTTCGCTAGTATAGCAGAAATGGTTTGTGGCTGCACTTAGAAAGTAACAGAAACTAACATAGAGATTGTATAATAATTTTACAGGATAACTATAGAAGCGAAAGCTCCGTCGTCATTTCATTAGAGCAATATAGAGAGATTAAAGAAACATTGGTATATCGCTTCTATCAAGCTGATATAATTTGCATCAGAAAATATTTATTTATTTACTGATTAGTAATGCTCCAATAAGGTATTTACTTCCCGTCTGAGGGATAATAGGAGCGCTATAGAAAAAAATAAAATAACACTATAATGTCTGAAATGCGAAGCAATTTTGTTAGTTGGGAGATTATGAAAAGTGGAATTTTGTAATTGCGTGATTATAAAAAGCGAGTTTTTGTAATGGCAAGATTTCGTTATGTGAGATTTCGAATGCGAGGTTTCGCTGCCAACCCAGGATCTATGCGGCAGAACCATTGAAAATTGGGCTTCTCGAATGCGTACCACCGTACATGCACATTAGTTTAATATTTTAGGTAGAGTATCCTTAAAATTGAAACCTTTAATCTTTTGAACTTTTTGACCTCTCAAATATTATACATTTTTCTAAGATTTAAACAATTCTTTTTACTGATTCATTTTTAAAGTCATTACATTTGTTCTCGCGTTTGAATAAAGTTCCATCATTCGAATAAAATCTCTTTTTCCACCAACATCTACTCTGATGCTATCAATGGGGGTTCTCATAAAAAAATCACATCATTTCAAATCCAAAAAGGTGAATCTGATTAGATTTTGTAACTTCCAGTACATAGGTAGGTACATATCCTAGTCCCAACCAGTTCATATATGGTTCTTCAACATTTTCCATTATCTCTGAATCGATTTTATCCAACAAAAAGCACTCAAAGGTTTTCTTCTATTGCAACATCTGCTTCTAGACCAATTCCTATATATAGAGATACATATACCTATAATATTTATATCCTCCAAAGGTGAAGAAGGTCTTCTAAATTAATTGACTCAAATAAAAAAAATCACACACAGCGTCCATTCACAGCCATAACCACCATCGCATCGTGAGAACAAGCAATCAAACCACCATGGTGCAATAAAACTTCCAAATTGAATCCCAAAAAAGGTGAATATAATAAAAAAACGAAAAATACAAAACAACATACAAAAAGAACCCCCATCCTCTTTGATGATCTCCCACACAAGTTTTCCAAGAAAATCATTGCTCTTCTTCGCGAGATTATAAATTTGCTCTGTATGGGGATCTTAGGATTACAAGGCGCGAACCACCTCCACCTCGATTATATCTGCGACTTCCATAATGAATTGGTTATTGGCGCATATATCGCGCGCCACAATCGTGAACTTTCAAATCACATACAAGAAATAAAGTTTACAATTCAAGTCGAATGTAGTTGCTCTTAGGTGTATGAAAGAAGCAAAAGGCTCAAAAATGAATAAGCTGTAATTTCTTGAATTCAAAAATTATTAAAAATTGTAAAAATTCGTGCTAAATTGTTTGTTTTTGATGATGATTATGCATCCATATTCTCCATTTTAGTATTTTGGCTAATAATTTGATATAAAATCCCTTGTTTTGAAGAAATTGGAGAATGTTCAAAATCCCGAATTTTCGAGTTGTGTTGTAAATATGTACTTTGTTAAAACTTCCAAAAAGTTAATGATTTTCAACAATTTTATACTTAAACGATTGGTTGTTAACTTGGCTAAGTACTTTGATCAAAAAATTCAAGCTTAGAAGTTTCAGTAAAATTTTTGAAACAGTTTTTGCAAAAATTTGGTATTTATGTAACAAAAATGAAGAACGGAAATATCAACTTCAACAAAACTTTCTCCACATGAACCAGAACTCCAATTATAGAACTTTTTAAGACTTCTTCGACATCAAAATATCAATAATTTTCAAAAACCTTAATTAACAAGTTTTTAAAAATCCTAAACTAACCCTTATATTGTATCGCAAGTATAAAAAAGATAATGAAGAAGAAGAAGATATGGCCTGATGGTGATTATGAGATGGTGGTTATCGTCATGAAAGTGCTTATTTAGCTCACCCACTGGCGCTTATACTTATTCCTACACCCAAGGCACATGAGCGGGCGCGAACAATCAATTATTTCGAGCTAGTTTCAAGCTGTGCGCATGGAACTTCTTATAGCTCTTTCTAGCTGAGCTCACTTCTGAGAATGAAAAATCGCCAATTCATCGAAAGGCTCTATGGAGGAGTTTTTCTATATAAGAAAAAAAAGGTCTACGTAGGCATCTCACCTCTGGATTGATATGGTGTGCCTATATATCCATAGATACACCACACTACCCACAGCTCATTTCATGGGGGGAGCAATTCGAAACATCGATCCATCCATCCAACCATCGCATCGGGACCCACTCATAAACATCAACTGTACAAAATGTCGTCGTCGTCGTTTGTCTACTCCTATACATACCTTTTCACAGGCTTTTTGAATATGAATTTGACTCTGTAGAGCTGGACGACCAAGGGCTCTAGCAGAGAAGAGAGTCCTTTATTTTATTTTGCCAGGCTCGGTAGGTATGTACAGCTTGTGCATATTTTTTAATTATTTTCACATTAAAAATTCTGTTCACGCAAAACGATATATGCCTGGCTGGCTGGGTTAACTATACGTCAAGTGGCTATAGATACTTCCAGACAAGCCTTCCTGCCTGCTTGCCTCTCTCTCTCTGATGACTTTCGTTTACTTTATCTGTGGAGCTCTATAATGCGCTATAGGTAAAGCTATAAAGATACGCGTCTGTTTGAAACGCTCGTAAATATGACGAAATGACGTTGAGCGTAAACAGAAAAATAAACCAAACAAAAGCCTTTGTGGTAACGCGATGCTGGCACAGCACGGCGGCGGCGGCGGTGGGGCAAACCCTATGAGAAGCTCCCTCTTTTATATCCTACGTGTCGTATATCGATGGATTTTTGTTTATGATTTCCCCCGAAGTCGTTATAATTCATTGAAAATGCGTGGAATTTAAAAAAATAAGAACGATTGGAAAATTGGAAAAGAGAAAGGTCATTGTGGACCATATATTGGATCTTTATGTAACTTGGTCGAATCTTGACGACCTTATTATATCTGATGAGCTTCATCTGTATAGCACCTGCGTTCAAAGAAACAAAAAAAAACACAACCAGGCGACAGAAATAAAGTAAGGGGCGTAGAAGGCAAAATATTAATTAAAAATTCTCTGTCGTTTCGGTGTAATTACAAGGTAATCAAGGCATGCTAATTAAGCTCTTCAACAACTCAGAGGAGGCGTAGCAATACCAAGGAGACACTGTGTCACTACCACACACAATCCACTGATGACTACCCAAAGTCAAAAGGATTCGTAGTTATATCTTATAAAGCCATAGATACTCATATATTCTGGTCTCTTGCAACCACCTCCACTATATATATACCTTCCTACCTACAGCACTCCTTCCATTTTTCGCAGCTTGTGGATAGAGTGGCATGTGGCTGGAGGACGTGTTTGTAGTGTTTAATCAGTTGGTGATAGGTTCCAAATCAACCAGGCCCTCTTTTTCCATTCAGGAGCAGCATATCACACACAAATAGAGAGATATACCCAGACGTTTGGTACGTGTGGCATACGTATACGAAGAAGGAAAGGTGGTGAGAGGTAAATCCTTCTAGGTGGGCTACCAACTGCGCTGATACACGATTTGAAGCAAATGAGCCGGGCTCAGTGTGCAAAAACGCACCACTACTTCCACTAAACCCCCTCCTCCTCCACCTCCTCTATCCTATTAATAGGTTAGTTAAATCTTTCGATTGCCAGTTGTTGTTGTTGTTGTTGTTGTTGGTAGCAACAAGGATCTTTGACCTTCGTGCACATTAAACTATCAGAAAGCGACACGATAACAATTTTCTGACGACCGACGACGACGACGATGTTAGAAGTGCATGCGATGATGGGGAAAACGAATCAATGCCAATTATAAAGCATGAACGAACAGTGTTATGGGCAAAATGCAACGAGGTGTACTTTACCTGTACCTGTACCTATTGATGCAAGGCTATAATATAGATGTATAATTGTATTGAGATTGTGGTAGTATGACAATATATTGTTTAATGAGTTAATTGCCACAGAATATTTAGTGAACCTTGGTTAATTGAGAGGTAAGTGAAGTGAGTTTGGCCAGATGTGTTATTTTTTGTCTTCATTGTTCTCTAACAAAGTAGAAATTGGTTGAGTAGTTTCAATTATGTAGGTATTCGAAAACTCGAATATTATGTAGAATTTAGAATTGTTGAAAATTGAAGCCAGTTAGGCTTAAGAGCACCCCACTCTTACTTACTTACTTTAGATGGAGCTCACTGTCCAGGGTGGACTACGGCCTCAACCAACAAGTCCCTCCAGCCAGCTCGGTCCCTAGCTAGCTGCCTCCAGTTACACACTCCAAGTTTGTTGAGGTAATTCTCCACTGGAGCTGGAGTCTTCTACTTCTACGCAAACCATCGGAGAAGACTCGTCGGGCTGGTGCGTCGTCGGTGTCCATACGCTCCACGTGTCGTAGCCATCTCAGCCACTGTATTTTCAGCTTTTTGACCAGGTCGACGTCGCTGTAAGGCCAATAGAGTTCATTGTTAAATCTTCTATTCCATGCTCCATCGATACAGACTGGACCGAAGATCACCCGAAGAATTTTCCCTTCAAAGCACCCAAGCAGATTCTCATCCGTTTTAGACAGGGTCCATGCTTCTGCCCCATACAGAAAGTTCCTGGTCAATCAACCGCCAACCAGAATGACCACATTTCAATCGACGCAAGGCACTCCTCCAGTATGTCTGAACATTCCGACGAGCTAACGTTGACTCGGACCACCACTTCGTTGTAACCAAGGTAATGCTACGGATATCCAGACCAAACCTAAAACAGGGAAATACTGTGAGGAAATTTAACGTCGGACGGCTACAGTCGCAAGAAATCACCAGGTCCCTATCCGAACGAGTCTCTCGCACCCTCTTAACTGCAAGTATCGAGAACCAGTGGAAGAATTACCAGGAAGCTATAAGAGATGGCGCCTCTGACGCGCTGGGCCTCAAACGACCACCACAGCTGAACCCAAGGTTCGACGAAGAATGCCGGGAAGTACTGGCAGCCATACAAAGCGGCGCTGCATAGAAGGACCAGAGCTGCTATCGAGCTCTACGAGCAGAAGAGGAGAGAGGAACACAAGCTTCTAAGAAGGAAAAAGAAAGAGCATGAGAAGCGTGCGATCGAGGAAATAGAGGGATGCCATTGCAGGAATGAAGTTCGGAAGTTTTACCAAAAGGTAAAGAGAACCTCTCAGGGTTACAAGGCCCAAACCGAAGCCTGCAAGGAAGATCAGGGGAACATCGTAGTAGAATCGCAGTCGGTACTGAGAATATGGAAAAATCATTTCTGCAAGTTGTATTACGGCGACAACGAACCAAATTCGGCTATGGTAGCACAATGCACCATTCAACCTGGACGATGTAGGCCAACAATTCTGTCTATACCCGATCTCGACGAAGTAAAGATAGCTATATCTAAACTTTGACCTTGCGGCTGAGCTATTCAAAGTGGCTGGCGATAAATTGGTTAGGAGTATGCACTAGCTCATCTGCAAAATATGGTCGGAGGAAAGCATACCCGATAAATGGGACCTCAATATTGTTTGCCAATCCTCAAGAAAGGCGGTCCTGTGGTCTGCACCAACTGAGGCATCAGTCTTCCCGGTGTCGCCTGGAAGATCTTCTCTGCCGTATTTTGTGAACGCCTGATGCTATTCGTCAACAACCTGATAGGTCCGTTTCAGTGTAGCTTTAGACCAGGGAAGTCCACCATCGATCAAATACTGGCACTACGGCAGATCTTGGAAAAAATCCAGGAGTTTCAAATCGATATCCACCATCTTTTCATCGATTTTAAGACCGCGAAAAACAGCAATTATAGGGACGAGCTATATAGAGCAGTGTCTAGTTTCGGCATTCCTCCCAAACTCGTCCGTTTGTAGACGATAGAGAGTACACGCTGCTCCATCCAGGTCGGAAAAGACCGCACCGACACATTTTAAGTCAAAAAAAGGCTTTAGGCAAGGCGGCGCGCTGTTATGCGACTACTTCAAGTGCAAAACTCTCACGTCAACACCAGAGGTACAATCTTTCAAAAGTCCGTCCAATTATTACTCGCTTACGCTGACAACATTGACATTAGCGGACGAACTAAGCGAGATGTCAGTGGTGCTTTCGTGAGTATTGAGAAGGAATCCAAGAAGATGGGGATAACGGTGAATGAAAGCAAAACGAAAATTATATGTTGTCAACAAGAAAGGACACCCAACATCGACGCCTTGGACAGAACGTGACTATAGATAGCTATAATTTTGAAGTGGTCAGAGACTTTGTCTTCCTAGGAATAATCTCAGCGAACGATACCAGTGCTGAGATCAAACTAAGTATTAAGTAGTACCTCGTGGCATAATAGCTTGGGCATTGGACTGTCATGCCGAAGGTCTGGGTTCGATTCCCAGCCGCTGCCACCTAAAAACAGAAATGTATTTCCCGAGATACTGCCTCTTGCAAGGAACTGACAAATCCTCAAAGAGTATACTTGTTATGCATAAGTCCATCTCATCTAGAAGTTGGAACTCGCTAGAAAATTGAAGATCCCTTCCATTCCTGCCAACAACACGCACACAGGAATGGTTGAGAGTTGTAAGCCACTAGGCGGCCTAGTCTAGGTCCTAGTTCTCCACAAGCTGTTGTGCTCGTGGTGGATGCACAGACCATCAACAGACGGTTAAACGCGAAGAATTTTACTTCGACCTAGCCATCACATTTTTGGTGACCAAGTCTTTCTTAACCTTTCAACAACTCCACCACCATCACCAACTGCAGAGGACCAGTGGAAGCACTGCCAACAAGCCATCAGAAGTGCCGGCGAAGATGACCAAAATTCCACTGTTAGATAGAATAATCCATTCAACCTGGACGATGATGGTCAAAATTTCTGTCCACCCAACCTAAATGAAAAGCGATTAGCGATAGCCAAGCTTAAAGCGTACAAGGCTGCTGGTGCAGATGGCCTTTCAGTCGAGCTATTCAAAGCAGGTGGAGATGACTTGGTAGGGAGTATGCACCAACTTATCTCTAAAATTTGGTCGTATGCCCGATGAATGGAGCCTCGGTATAGTGTGCTCCATCCACAAGAAAGGAGATGCTCTGACTTGTGCCAACTACATGGGTATAAGTCTCCTCAACGTTGCATACAAAATCCTCTCTTCTGTACTGTGTGATCGCTTAAAACCTTTTGTCAACGATCTGATCGGCCCTTATCAGTGTGGTTTTAGGCCTGGCAAATCAACCGTCGATCAAATGTTCACACTCCGACAGATTCTGGAAAAAACCCAGGAGTTTCAAATCGATATACACCATCTCTTTATCGATTTCAATGTCGCGTATGATAGCACAGGCAGAGGCAAGCTATACAGAGCCATGTCGCATCTCGGCATCCCTGCCAAACTCGTCCATTTGTGCAGGATGACGATGGAGACATCTCGCTACTCCGTCAAAGTCGGCAAGAATACCACCGAACCATTTGATGTCAAGAAAGGTTTGAGGCCAGGCGATGCATTATCATGCAACCTCTTTAACATCGTACTTGAAGCAATTGTACGCAACTCGCAAATCAACAACAGAGGTACAATTCATCAAAAATCAGTTCAACTACTTGCTTATTCAGATGATATTGACATCATTGGGAGAACGAAGCGATCTGTTACCGGCGCGTTTGAAAGTATTGAATCGGAAGTGGAGAAAATGGGTTTAGCTGTTAATGAGGCCAAGACGAAGTATAAGCTATCACCGAGAAAGGAATCTCAACATCGTCGACTCGGGCAAAACCTTACGATAAATAGGTACAACTTCGAAGTCGTCAATAAGGACTTTGTCAACTTGGGCTCCACTATTACATCGCAAAATGACATCAGTGCAGAGATCAAACCAAGAATTACTCTTCTCAACCGCATTTTCTTCAGGCTAAGAAGGCATTTGATAAGTAATGACAGACATTATATGAGACCCTCAGCATCCCGGTTCTGCTATATGGGGCAGAAGCATGGACGCTGTCAAAAACGGATGAGAATCTGTTTAGGTGCTTTGAAAGGAAAATTCTTCGGGTGATCTTCGGTCCAGTATGTATCGATGGAGTATGGAGGAGAAGATTTAACAACGAGCTTTACGGACTTTTCAGCGACGTCCACCTAGTCAAAAAGCTGAAAATACACCGGCTGAGATGGCTCGGACACGTGGAGCGTATGGACACCGACGAGTCTTCGAATCTACCCCTGATGGTCTACGCAGCAGAGGAAGACCCCACCGCACACAAGTGGAGAACGACCTCAACCAACTTAGAGTGCGTTACTGGAGGCAGCTAGCTATAGGGACCGAGCTGGCTGGAGGGGCTTGTTGGTTGAGGCCGTAGTCCCCCCTGGACTGTAAGCGCCATCTTAAGTAAAAGTAAGTAAGTATCTATCATGTTTAGTTTGATCAAAACCTTGAAATTTGTATTATTCCAAATCCAAAACTAAGGTATGCATATAGCCTTTATAGAGCAAGTACAAAAGCTTATGGAAAATATCAAAGATAATATATCATCATTACTTTGTTTTTTTTTTTTTTTACCAAAAACACAGCAAATTATCGTAAAATAAAAAATTGGTATGTAATAATATTTTTAATCTTTTCATGGATTTTTCCTGAAGATCTAAGAACTAGAGTGCGTATAATTTTTCTTTCACTACAGATAGTTCCAAATTGTTTCTATTGATGACTTTTTATATTTTTAGTTCACATATTGTATAAAATTTGTTTAACAACAAATTTAACTACAAAGAAACATATATTTAATCTAAGTCAAAACATAAAATTCAGCCTACGCTTCTTTTTTTTCTTAATCAATGAAACATTTTTCATTTTGGAAAAAATGAAAATTCAAAAGACTTCAAACAAAAACTGTTTATACCTTACCTTGGCGCAAGAAAAGAGAAACAGGAAACCTACAGAAGATATATTTTGTGTCGTCAAAAGTTGTATAGTCTTGAAACTTTTGTTAATTAAACAACGAAATTCTGTACTATAAAGTTTACTCTCGTGTATAGACAAAGCTTATGAAATATTTCTTTAAAATATTTATGTACCTTCTTCGTTCTTTGTTTACAAAAAAGTCACATTTAACCTGCTTTGAGGTATTCTTTCATTCATTCATCTCTTCTCTCATTTCAAAAAGAAGAAAGAAAAAATTAGAACAAGATATTGAAAGGAAAATCAATCCCAAGCACCTTCAAAACCATATCCATTTGTTCTTCTATTCTCATTCAATGTCAAAATAGATGAAAACTCAAACAACAACAACAACAAAAAAACATCTATAGAACAGTAGATATTTGTTTTGTATATTTGAGATGGACCCCCTGCCTACGTTGGCTGACAAAGTAAGTTAAAACTTCATTGCTTAATTGTATCTGACATAAGCGCCTTCATCTAAAAAGTATAAATTTTCTTGAACATTCAAAGTACCTATCGACATCTGAAAGAATCAGGAAGATTCTTTCTTCTTTTAGGGAAAAAAATAGAATTTCCAATTCAGGTTATTCTAATGAGTGAGGAGGACTTCTCACACCCACCACCATCATCAGTGGCTTCTTTGGCGTCGCGTCGCATTGTATGTACTTTAAATAAAATTTAAAAATAAAATTTAGTAAAGAACTGTATATACTTCACCTTCACACTTTTTTACCATTAAAAGCAATCCCAACACTTCTTCAATATTCAAAAGATACGTTGTCGACATCGAAGCACGAAAAACAGATAAAATATATGTCTGAAGTTAGATACAAAAAAAAAATCCTAATTGAGTGTTAGACGAAATTTGGGTCGCCGAGCCGCACCGATGAAAAGAGCAAAAGACGAAGCACAAAAGATACATTTTTGAAGTGCATCTTTTTTGATACGACTATATATGGTGGAGGCGTGTGTTATCTAATTCCAATATGCATACATATATGGAACACACCATATCGTATCCACTTTGTGGCTGCACTCATTTTATTGCGTAGATCATCCTGTTTTTTTTTTTTTTTTTTAATGACACTGTGTGTTAGATTTTTATGGTAGCGACGACGACGATAGTGTGATGTATCTACAGAATAGAATAGAACTTTTTTTTTATTTAAAATCTTTTAAAGATAAGGGAAACTCTTTCCATTAGAAAAAGATACAAATGTATCTTTTCGTTTTTATGATCGCAATGACATTCTTTTCGATAATTTAATGAGATGACGAATTCTTTTCGGAAAGCTTTTAAAAATAACATCGACACATTTAATCTTTTTACATTTATTATTTTATGTGGATGTGTAATGGTGTGGTGTGGTATCTATGGATCTTTGTATTTGCATTTTTATTACAACACTTCATTTTTATGCAATGCGCGGGGCTTGAGAGCAGTTCATGATCATGATCTCAACTTCATGCAATGTTATATGGTATTATAGAGATCTACTCGTTTTCTTACCTTTTTTTTTTCTTTATTATAAATTGCCGTGAAGTGCATGATTAGTCAGCGTTAAAAGACAGTAATCTACTATGATCATACATCCGAGGAATTATAGCCGAGTACAGAGCCCAGAGTCCCATGAGCGAACTTCTGCGCCTGAATGCACAACCCGTAGGCTTGAGTATAAATACCTCTTGAACCTACTTGTGATAAGGATTACGTATAAAGGTTTTTATTTAAGGAAATCCCATATACTCAAGGGGGTATACGCAGGATATCGATAATGGGGAAGGGTAGATTAATTCCAAAATTAGTTTTTGCATAGGAATCTAGCTTTAATATGCCTTTAAAAAAAAAAAAAAAATTGAAGGAAATGTATAAAATATATCTTGATGTTAACGCGATGGCAAGTTCCCTCCCTGCTCTTTTTGCGTACGCCCTTCTAGATCCCATACTTAAATAAATCAGCCAAGCAGAACATTTAGTACAAATTAATAAGACTGGTTGAATTATTGGTTCAAAAAAGCTTTCAATGGCCTTTAATCCATAATATCCGCCACATCTTTGTGGCTCGACGATCTCACATGGACTTTTCACAAAGACTTAAGTAAAATCGTAATTTTTGTTGTTTTATTCTCGAGATTTGTGGCGAAGTCCAAAATTGAGGACTGGTATTATTTTGGGTGCCAAGCCTGGTCACGTTTCGTTCGGCACATGTTAAAGCTCTCAAAACATTTTGTGAAATAGGCCTAAGACTAGAACCACACTTTGCGATTTCGATCGTGTCGCAAGAAAAAAGAAAAGAGTTTAAATGAAAATCAACGCGAACGAAATAAGAAATCGTGACGAAACTGTATTCCATATTTTTGGGGATGCGATTGTAAAAAAAAGGCTAGAAGGGCGATTTTCTGCCGCAACGACTTAAAAAAGTGATCGATGCCTAATAGAATTTTTTGATGTTATATGCGTTCATTCACAATAATTAAAATCATATGTTCTATTTTTTGCGACTGAGTAATCGTGTGACAGAAAATCGCTAGTGCGTTCCTGGCCTAAAATGAATCAAAAATGCGATTGTACTCATATTTTCGAAAAGTGTGAATGAAAAATCATAGCTGCAACTATAAAAGGTTATGCACGCACTTGTGATCCCCAATCGAGCAATATCTAAGCTTTGATCCGCAAGAAATGAGACAAATGGCTTTAAATGTGGATGCACACGCATCCGACTTTAAAATCGAACTGATTAAAAAAATAAAACCAGTTCTTGAATGAACAACAACAATTTGTTTGTGTTACCACCAAGTATAGGCTGGAGTTATAGCTATTTCACGAGTGCTACCTCGATCATCAGATTCCTTTAGTAGTGCTTAGTCTGAAAGCAAATGAGACCAAAAATTCTACTAAGCTGGTGACCATGTAAGAGAAAATTAAAATGGTGTTTATGTTGGGACTGGCGATACTGATATAGATATTGATGGTGCTACTGCTGCGGTTGTTGCTAATTTTGATGATATAGATGATGTTGCTACTAATAATGTTGTTAATCAACGAAACATAGAAGATGTCATTACGGATAAGGTTGCTGGTACCGATGACCATGATGCAAGAGGAAATCTAAATGATGCTTATGTTGGGGCAGACAATATAGGTTATAGGTATCGATGTTGCTGGTGATGCTGCTGTGGTTGTTGCTAATATTGATAACAAGTGTGATGTTGCTACTATCAATGTTGAAGGTGAAGGCAAAAATCCTAATTGCAATTTCTATAACCAAGAAGCTGCACCTACTTCTACTTCTGTTGCTGAAAACTATATTGCTATTGAAAATACCACCATTCCAATGCTGATGTTGCTGCTGCTATTGTTGCTGAAGATTAAACTGTTGTTTATAATCATGAATCTGTTGCTTCTTCTCGTGCCTTCTTAACTGAATGGTCCAATGAATATTGATGAAAATTCATCGGCTTCTCAACTGAATGATGCAATAACTGCTGAAGCAAGTCCTTTGAATGTTCCTTTGCGGCAATCTACTCGAAGACCTGCAGGCATTGCTGGGAATAGAGGACAGTGTGAGTTAAAAGTAATGCGGAAGCTTAAGGGTGATTTTTTTCAATCAAAGTTGAACATAACTTGAGGATTTTTATTTTCAACTTGTGAATTTGTTTTTATTCACTCAAAGTTGACGTTTTCAACTTCCAATTCTCAACTGTAGAGTTGATCAACTTCAGATTTTCTCAACTCCCGAAAAAATCAGAAGTTGGCATAGTAAACTTGAGAGTTCACATAGAAAAAATGTTTTTTCTTCGTTTATCAAAATACAAATGTTGGGTCGTATCCTCGTATGAATATGATGTTGGGCAGAAGATTACCGTTTCGTCTTCGCCACTGCAGTAGCCCTAGCCAAATTTAATACTTACTTAAGAAATACCTAGTTATTTGCGCGAGATCGATAGTTCGTCTTCAAGCGCTTTGGATATGTACATGTAACAATTTGGGGAAGTCCGCATCTGATTTTTTTTGGGTGTAAGTGAAGTGGCGGACGCAAACACAAACAAATTTCTTTTCCTTTTACAAACGTATCTTAATTGGATAAATAATAATAGCTTTCACAACTAGACGAAATTTGAAGAAGTGTCCTGCAGATCTCGGCTCCTCGTGGTTATTGGATTTTTGATTCACCACATTGAAAATGAAAATCTCCGCTCACAACTTCAACTTTGTACGCCTCCAGTGACGCCTCATAGCGTTGTAGCGAATTGTTTTCCCGGTACGCAGATAATTTGTGTTTAATTCGAAACGATTTGTGGGCAATCATTTCGTCCGCTCTTGGCAAAGATTAAAAAAGGATTTTAAACAAAATAATACACTAAAAAAAAAATCAGTTTGATTGCCCGAATGGCTCCAAAGAAACTAGTTTGATACAAAATAACACACAAAACTTGAACAAAATTTGTTTTATTGAGCAAATTGCTTCAAATTAAAATATTAAATGACATAGTTCTTGAATTATTTTTACAAATATCCCAGGGATTTTTTTCAAATCGAAAGTTGGCCAACTTTAGATTTTCAACTCGGGAGCTGAGAACAAAATAAGTGAATAAAAAGGAATTTCAATTTCCGTTGCAACTCTCGAGTTGAAGTCAACTCTCAAGTTGGCCAACTTGAGAGTTTGCCTCAAGTTGAGCAAAAATGAAAAAAATGGCTCTAAGTGTTTTCATATCTCTAGTTTTCATTATGAAACTACAGCAGCTGACATACATAATTAACCATGTTGTTTCTAATTTAACAAAATTCACAAATTCATCAGGATTCTCTTGCTTTATGCTCAAAAAAGACATACAGTATCGGCCAAAACATAAGCATTTTTTTTTCATGAAATTAAACTCTGGTCTATAACTGCCTGGATTTTAATATATTTATTAATCTTTTAATCGATAAATGCTCTTATTATTACCAAAATAAAATTAATAACAACAAAAATTATGTTTCATAACTAAAAATATTAAATATTCAAAGAATAATGATATCATGTCCCATTTTACCTGGTCAAAACATAAGCAACTTTTTAAAAACAAATGTTTTTAATTAAATTTAGTGTTTAATTTATAATATTTTGTGACAAAACTTTTATATTTCATCATCGCACTGCAGCTCCAGGGCATCCATATTTGGAGCCATGGAACCTGGAATATTATTCCAAGCCTCCTTGACTTGGACAAAGAGGTCGTTCCTATTTCTGGAATTTTCTCTGAACTATTATTCGATCCATAATCTCCAATAGTGTTTCCAAAGGGTTTGAGACCAGGATATCTACTGTGCTGGTCACTTCAAATCATCAAGTTTTTCCACTTGAAACGATGTTTTTAATAACTATATTTTGGTATGGTTCGGATCATTATCTTGCTGAAATATCCATTTCAGGGGAAGATCCTCCTCAGCACATGGAAGCATGACATTTTCCATGATGTTCTTGAATACTCACCGGTCCATAATTCCATATCTTTTATCAATCGGACCCACTCCATGTCCTGAGAAACATGCCCAAACATCCACGAACCATACAATTGCCTTGTTCATGTTTAAAAGTACTCTTTGTTTATTCGGTATCTGGTATGAACTTAGTAGACTGACCAACGGACTCGTCGAAAACCTAAATGGAATACTGTACCGTGATCTGTCGAATCTGAATTCAAATTGAAGGGATAGCGTGGTTTTCGACGAGTCCGGTGGTCAAACAACCAAGCTCATACTATGATACCAAATAAACAAAGGGTTCCTAAGGATGGAGGAAGAAATCGAATGGATCGTGGATGTTTGGGCATGGTTCTTAGGACATGGAGTGGGTCCGATTGATAAAAGATATGGAATTATGGACAGATGATTTCCCCTTGACAAAATGCAAATTATGTTTTATCGACTTGAAGAGAACCATTTTGAAAATATTTTTTTATGTTTAATAAAAATATATCAAAGCATAAAAAAAAACAACTCAAAAATTAAAAAAATATTTGGTAATAAACTGCACGAAGGTTGTTATTCACACAAGAAAAAAGCGTGGACCGTGTTTAAGTGGTTAAAACTTATTGCTTGAGTGCAGGAAAGAATTTTAAAATCCGTCGTAGATTGGCAAAGATAAAGCCATCAGTTAACTGAAACGGGATCCAAAATCATAAAAACCGTTATAACTCCAAAACAAAGCTAAAACGAGAAAACAACTTCATATATATTTTGTTGACTTAAAATAACCTCAGGAACCAATGGTTTTCGTCTTCGCGGTGATCGTGGGACACCTTCCTGTACCTATATAGAGATATTTGTCCAAGTGGACCTACGATCAAAGGCTTTCGCGAGTTATTTATTTAAATCCTATGGAGGTTTATTTCTATAACTACCAGAACCCCCTTGATTTTTGTTTTCAAAATTAAACTGCAAAGGAAATTACTAAAATTTTTAAACCTCCCCCGTACGTAAGCAGATCGTTGGCATACTCAAACATTGAAAAGGATCGGTGAGTAAAAACGCCTTGTTAAACCCCATTTTGTATATAAAAAGTTCACACAAGTTGTTAAAGGTTTTGACAACAATTTATTCTTCTACGATGAATTGGGTTTTACACCATCATGACTGAATATGCTGGCTACCAAGTCAGTTGTGGAGTTGGAGTCTAAAAACAATATAAAATTCATGATTAGGAAAACTTTGTTTCTAGAACCCTACCTTCAGCACGGTCATCAAGTCAAAACTAATAAATATCGTGTTCCAGTGGCTCAGGGGAGAAGAATTATTGCAACAGGAACTAGAACTTTCACATCTCAAAAAACATTATTATCAACGTTTTTCTTTAAAAACCTCATACAGTTCAAATCCATACATTTTTACTACAATTAAAACTTTATTTAAATATTTTTAATAAAAAAAATTAAAATATTTTTTCTCATCATTTTGTATCAAATACGAACAGATTATCTATGGTCTGTTGCCTATGAAACATTCACGCTTTGAATATAGTGGTCTCGCGGCCCTGTCAAAGGCACACTGAAGACTGAACACAACATGGAAAGTGATCTATGGTTAGCTTTGAGTATTTTGTTTCGCCGTCATCGTTCGTCGTCGCTATATGGAGTCTCTAATGGTGGCGCCAGATCAA
Organism: Dasysyrphus tricinctus; assembly: GCA_963921185.1. NCBI lineage: Eukaryota > Metazoa > Arthropoda > Insecta > Diptera > Syrphidae > Dasysyrphus > Dasysyrphus tricinctus. Next base: position 82,259,550 of record OY992531.1, read on the forward strand.
TCTGGAGCTATGGAGATAAAATGACTGCATTTTAATTGCGCATGGTCAACTGTATGAATTTTAATACATATACAAGGTGGTCCAAAAGCAAATATTCTTTTTTTTTTCTTTTTAAGTTGAATATTTTAATTTTTGATAATATCTATTTAGTTAATGGATAAACAAATTTTCGCAGAAGAAAATAATGAATTCAAAAATTATACGATAATTTTCGTTTTCATTAAAAATAATGATAATGCGTTTATAGATAAAAATAAGATTTATTTTGTATCGGTTTAGACATGAGAATAAAATGCACAAATGGTTCGCACGAACTTTCTCTCGTAGTTCAAATTATTTATAACTTTAAAGATTAAAAAGAAAATACAAAAGATTGTACCTTGATTTAATATTATTAATATGTATTATCATAGAAAATGCAAACAAATTTTGAAATTTTGTCAACTTTAACTGATTTTCTCAATAACTGAGTTTATAGGCACAATAAATAACCTACGTCAACTCGGGTGGATTTCGAGTAAAAACGAAAATATATTTTACTTCAGTGAACTTAGCAAGGGAAGGGTACATTCGAGTGACCTGTTAACTTCACAGTCGATTGACCAGTTAACTTATCAGTGATGTTAGAAGGTCACATCGTGTATCATAACTTTGACTTCACTATAAAGTGTTAGCAAGTCACATCTCACGTAGTGTATCTTTAGAACCAATCATGCTAGGAACTTGCAGTAAGGCGCCGAACAAGGAGTTTTTATTTGCATTTTAAGAATAGGCTAAGTTTGAATTTGGAAATATTAAATTTGAAAAAAAAAAATTCAAACTGATCGGCTTACCTCGCAGTGAAGTCAATTTTATAAAATTTTTAAAATTAAGCCCATCGTTAAAACGCAAAAAACCTACAAATTTTGAGCTTGACTGCAAGTAACTAGCTTCTAGCATACTCGGATCCTGAGATACACGATATGACTTCAACTTCACAGTGAAGTTAGCACATCATTTGGTTGCACCTTTTTTTTTTGGTCAAGTGCAAAATCGGGAATGGAGATGCAAAAAAAACTAAAAATTCCTGTCAAGGTCCTACTTTGCTAGGTGAAAGTTGCCCTGATGATTACTTCACAAACGGAAGTTTGAAATTTGACAAATGAATTTTTTTGGAACTTCGATATTTGTGCAAAATAAAACATGTGCTTCAAGAGTGTTCCGGAGTGAACAAAACCAGTCATTTGCTAACTTTTTACTTTACTTGCGATATAGGTACTATAGGGCAAGTTTTGGATTCGTGCAAAAAAAAAATTTCGAGATAACAATCAAACATGACATTACGATGATAGAAAAAACTGGGTGGCGCAATTCTGTTTGTCTGTCTGTCTGTCCGTACCTCAACCTACAGCCTAAGCCACTGAAGCGATTTTCTTCAAATTTTGAACTTAAGGTTTTTTTGTAACTCTCCAGAGGGGAAATTGAAATTGTTTTTTAAAGCTCAAAAAATAACGGTACCTGCCATACAACCGTTAAGGAAAAGCTTATTTATCTCAAAAACGGTTCCAACGATTTTGATAAAAAAAAAGTCAGTGTATTATTGTAGATATGATGTACCTTTTATTAAGAAAAAAACATTTATTAACGGTACCTGGCATATAACGGTTTTTTTGATTTTTAGTTTTCTCATTAACCGGTCATCCGATTTCAATAAAATTTCTTGCACAAAAGCTTTGTTAGAGTATAAATAATACTGCATACCAAAATTTCTGAAAAAATAAATTTTGGATTTTTAAAAAAAGATTCAAAATTTTTTTTTGAAAATTCAATATTTCAAAAATGGGTTGATGAATTGTTTTGAAATTTCAGTTTTAAATGTATATTAATATATACTCAAAATTGGCATACCAGATTTTTTTTCGAAAAATGTTACAGAAATTTTATATATAAAAAAATAATTTTTAAGAAAACGGCTCCAACGATTTAAAATTTTTTTTTTGCATATATTCATATTTTTTCAAGTAATCAAATGGCATACTTTTTTTGAGCTCTAAGTTATTTTTCAGACTGTTTATACAATTAAAAGAACGATTTAAATGTTTTTTTTTTATACTTTTTCTATAATTAGGTACTTAAATATTTTTTAAAGTTCTTAAGTCCCACACAACTTGAACATAAGAGCAAGTACGTGCGATCCAGTCGTGCATTTTATTTATGCATGCGTATAAGACCGTTTTTTTTTTCAGTTTCATCAGATACTTTGGTTTATAAAACTTTGAATTATTACTACTTGTTCACTGGTAGGCGTACTATTGCACTAAAAAAACCATTTTGTAAATGTTACTGAGTTTACCTTTACATGAATTTTCTGTCAAAAAATGCCTTTAAAGAAACAAATTTCAATATCAAATGATACATTAATGATAATAAAGGTTGTATTTTTTAGACGTGTGGTTTTCAATCTGGCAATACTTTTTTCGGAGTTGGTTTTCTTGACAGCTGTCACTTGATTTATGCTCAGTTTGGTTTGCCATTTCATAATGAATATAGACTTACTCCTGAACAAATGAAGCCGGCCATAATGTTACAGTGTATGGGGAACGCTATAAAGCCATGATTAATGACTTTTTCGTGCCTCAATTGGAGGATGTTGATGTTGACGACCTTTGGTTCTAACAAGACGGTGGGCGGCGGCGCGGGGCTACATGCCATACAGCCAACGAAATAATCAACAACGCCTTATTGCTGACATACGGCCCCAATTGCTGCAAAAAGTGGTCGAAAATTGGGCCTCTCGGCTGGAATTTATTCGAGCCAGTCGCGGTGGCTATTAATGAAATCACTATTTCAGTCCGGAACACTCTTAATGCGCTCAGTTTGTGCTGCTGGGTACTAAAAAAAAGGGCTAATTGTACATTTTATAGGGCCAAAACACAATTTATGATTTTTTTAAACTTTTACATTTTTCTTAAACACTAAACTATGCATTTGCTACTTTAAAACCAAAAATACGTTTTGTGAAGCATGAAATTAGCAGCACCATTTTCGATTTTCAAAAAAAAAAAAAAGACCGTTGGTACAATTTTATGCTGCCAGGAGACGGAGCGTCTTGCATAATTGCAATTGTGCTGCCTTGTGCTCTAAGGATTAAAACAAGTCACTTTTGAAAATCTTACGAAAGAGTTTTTTTGGAAATATTGACTTTTCTTAAAGAAGAAAATTGTGCTGTTTTGTGCTCAGTTTTTGTTGCTAAGATTTGAAGACATAAAAAATGTGCATGATTGCAACTTTTACCGCCGAAAATAAAATTCGAAACGCTGTTTGTACCTAACACCACCATTTTCAATAATAAAAAAAAAAACAGTTGTGCTCAACTTGTGCCACCTTGAGTCGTAAGTAAAAAACAATTCGCAAGTTTGGCACGAGTACCATAACTCAGGCGCCAAGAAATAATAACGGTTTTTTGTAGAACCGTTAAATAGAAGCATTTTTTAAACTATGGGAGGGGGTCTATCTCACCTGTTTGGGCGGGAGGGGCAATTTCATAAAAAAAAGTACCAAAAATGTAAACAAAAATATTAAAAAATAACAGTATTATTTACAATTAAGTATAAGTATTATACCTTTTTTTAAAGCCAATACTCTGTTCTACAAGCTAGTTTTTTTAATCAAAATTAAATTAAAATAAATTTTAAACTCAAAATTTGCGAGAAAAGGGCATAAAAAAAGGGTTTAAACTGTAATTTATCAAAACTGTAAAATTATAAATACATCATTTTTTTCTGAAATTTGTTGCTTTAATTAAATCTTAATCAAAAACTGAAAATAAGATGATTCTAGTTTTTGAGAAAATCGATAATTACTAAAACTACTACCGAACAAAACTCGAATGTTTGCTCGTTTTTTTTAATAATCTAAGTGGGTATGCATACTTTGAACAAAAAACCGTTATAAAATCTTGGCGCCTGAGTTATCGTACTCTCCCCGCAAGTTTGCAAATTTTATGAATGACATTATATATATTGAAATTTCTTAAAAATGAAGCATTATGCGGCTATGCGCCAAGAAAAGAAAAAATTATAGAATAATTGCAGCTTTTATGGCCAATATACAGTTTATGATTTTTTCTGTTTTACATTTTTCTTAAAGAAAGTAGACTGTGCTGTTTTGTGCTCAGTTTCTACAAAGATCAAGAGAGAGATAAATACAAAACAAGCATTGTCAACTCTTACGTTCATACATAAGGTTTATTAAGTGAAGTTATCACCGCCATTTTCGATTTTCAAAAGAAAAAATTGTGCTGTATTGTGCTCAGCTTGTGCTGCCTTGTGTCGTAAATATTAAAAAAAAAAAAATAGGCAAAATTGTAGATTTAACGTATTTTTTTTTTTTTTTTTAATTTCAAAAAAACTGAAAACTGTACTCTTTTGTGCCCAGGTTGTTCTGCAATATACCGAAGAAATATGCTAATTTTTTATCATCTCTGCGGCAAACTGAGCACAAAACAGCATCTTTTTAATATTAACGGCACAAGGCAGCAAAGTAGTAAAATACATCACAGATTTTTTTTTAAACATCGAAAATTGCGGTGCTATCTTCACGTTAAAAATGGGTAGGTACCCTTAGTATAATATTTTCTTAAAATACGGCACTCATGGCAGCACAAGTTGGGCACATTACAACAAAACCTTTTATTAATGAAAATCGAAAATGGCGGTGCTAACTTCACGCACTTAATGTCAATGTTTATATGCAATATACAATATGAAATAATTAGAAGTATTAACTATTTATTGACAAAATATTAGAAATCTATTTTTCTGACAGAAGTATGCAAAAACTCTAAAACAAAATTGAAGGGCAATAATGAAATGAAAAGGGCACTGCTATTTCAATATTTTCTTACAGTTAAAACTTAAACCTAATAAAAACTACATGTGAGATAACTCGGTTTTTTATGTATTTACAAGATAAATGTACTCTAATTAAGTTTAGCACTGAACAATTGACTCTTAGGGCTAGTTTTTCAATTCGAGATCATCCAAGTCTGGGGTTTTTACCTCAGTTAGCTCCAGAAATGTAGTTTCAGTACATCTAAATCCTGAGTTAAATTCGAGTTTAATCAACCAATTTAGGGACCCAGTTGAAGGTCTTTCCCGTTGAGGTACCTCTTGAATTCGATAGTGAAAGGCGTAAAAGGGTGATATCCATAGAGTCGCATATCGATTTTAATAGATTTTTGACAACTGAAAGATAGAGTTAACCCTCAACTGAAAAACTGCTTCTGAACAAACTCAGGGTTAATTTATTTTCAAGATTAGCTAACTCTGATTTAACTCAATGTTGATTCTGCTATGAAAACTGGCCCTTATTAAACAAATTTCTACAGAGCCCTAGGCCCAGTTTTGTCTGAATTATTTAGGTTACTTTGAGCTAAGCCCAATTCGAATACATATGTACATAATTATTATTAATTTCAAAACTGTTTAGAAAACATCTCTTCAGTAGTTATTAAGAAAGAGGTAAGCCCGAGTTGATTCGAATTTAAAATTGTCTGAAAACCATGTTTTAGAAGCTTACTCGAGCTATGCCCTTCGAAAATAGGATGGTTTGATTTTTATTTGGACCTCACTGCAAAATTATTCAAAACTAAAATCAACTACTGTGCCACCCTGTCTCAGATTGCCCAGAGAGTATTTCATGCAATTTAAAAGTGCACAATGAGCTTTATAGATTGAACAAGTGGTTTTGCGGTAATAAAACAATTGATAAACGTGTGGGAATATATGATTTGCAGGATTAGCGGGGGCAGATAGCCACTTGATTATAATATGTATCTCGAGTGGAGCTTGATTATTTTTTTTATTGTTAAAACAATTTACAACAATTTTGTTATTATTGGATAAATTGTTAAACATAATAAAAAGTATGAGAAAAAAAAAAAGAAGCGAGAGCTTAAAACATACATAGGTCATTATTTCATCAGGTTCGATGTTTGGCCGTGTTGTTGCAGTATAGATACAATACGGTTCTATTAAACCTGATGTAGTAATGTTATTCTATCGGTTTGGCCCAGTTTTTATCTTAACAATATATTTTTAAGAACTAATTCAAGTCCTCACAATAAAATAAGGCGCAGAAAATAAAATTAAAAATAGCTTCTTTAAGACAACTGGAATACATATAAATATACAGAAACGTGTTTTTGAACTTATTTCATTCAGAAATCACTAACCAACCCATTTATGAAAAAACTACCTTAAATATTTTAATTTATGATCGACCACCCTTTTGAGGCCAATGCTATAATTTGTCGATCTCATAACTTTTCAAAACTTAAATAATTTTTCATTCAAAAAAATTAAATTTTTTCTTTTGTTTATTGATGTTGACAGCTAAGACTACCAAATTTGTATTTTGTCAGGTTTTTATTACCACTTTAAGCCCAAGAAATACAAACAGAGAATAGAACAAAATACCTATATTTTCAAAAAGTTCAAAAACACAAAAAATATGTACAAAAGCTTTTCCAAGAAAATTCCTATTAAAACTTCTCTACAAGAAAACATAACAATCAATCAAGTCAGATGTGATTTTCTATAGACCTACTTTCGTTTTTAATTTCAGAAACATTAATATTTTCAACTCATTGGAATCTTTGTGTTTTTCAAAACACTGAAGTTGGCACCCCATGCAAGCACACAAATAAATATTATAACTTTTTTTTTGAAGATAGAAAATGACTTCCATTTCCTATAATATATCTGAATAGATTTATTAGATTTTTTATTTCAAAATAAATTTCCAATTCACAAGTAATTTGTCCTAATTTAGAGAATCCAACGAGTTACCCCTTTAATCTTTTTCTATGGAAACCATAAATCATTGGGTGCGAGCATGAAAAAAGAGGAAAACAAAAAATTCCAGATTCTGAATCCCCACATGGTTGTAACAAATTATGACACACAGTCTCATGAGGTAGAGTTTTTTTTTTCTTTTTTTCTTTGTTGTTGTCAGTTTCTATAATTTAATGAATTGGATTAACCATAAAATAAAGCAAGCTATCGAAGGAATGGTGGCCCACCCAACTAACAATACCTCTGCCAAACTTGGCCAAAGTCCAGAATTTTATCATGTCGAAGAACTGTTGCAGCTCACAGTAACTTATAAGTCAAGACAACTTGAGTGTGTTACATTGGTTTCTCTTTTCGATTTTGTTTTACCTAAGGGCTAGTTATGGAATTCTTGAAAATATAGAACTCACATGATTTTTATCAAAAAATGACATAACGATGGGATGATAGAAAAGAATATCTAATAATTGTGGGTAAGCTGAGTCAATATTACTTAGGGCCAGTTTTTCAGTGCAAGATCATCCTCGTCTTGGGGTTAAACCTGAGTTAACTCCAGAAACGTGTTTCTCAGTCAATTGAAATCCTAAATTAACTCCGAGTTAACTCACCTAATTTGGTGAGTTAACTCTGGTACCAAAGTGAGAGCCTTTTCAGCTGTGGCGCCATCTCGATTGCGATATTGAAAGTTATTGCCAGCGCAATTCCGTTGTGGTGTTATCTCTATTCCGATGCGAAAAAGGCGTAGAAGGGTGATATCTATTGCGTCGCACATCGTTGGCCCTAGAATTTTGACAGCTGAAAGGCAAAGTTAATTTTCAACTGAAAAACTGTTCCTGAGTTATATCATTGAATAACTACAAATAGAAGGGACACCGGGCAAAACGTCCACTAGGTGGCCTGGTTTGGCAGCCTGTCGCTGCAATCGCTCTATCAAATACAACACCCCTATAATAAATTTGTTCCTCAAAAGTTTGTTCCTTTTGGGAAATTTCTTTTATTGCCGAAGAAGAAAGGGAAGAAGTTTTTTTTATAGAGCATGAAAATGAACAACAACGAAGAATTGAACAGCCGTTTAAGTTTTGCTTTTGAGGTATTTTTTTCAATGCCATTCGAGGACTCAAGGTTAATGAAAATATGGGGTAGAGATAAAAAATTATATTTTCTTTTCTGGGTTGTTTTCTTTCCAGAAAATAAAATTGTTGTTAGTGTTTTCTTGCAATTTGGGATGCTAACGAGTTAACAAAGCCATCAGGCTTTGTTTTTTTTTTTATTTCTTGAGATCCATAGGCAAGGAATAAGAATTTTTTTTCAAATTTGAAAACATAAGTATCAAGTGGTACATAGCTACACACAACACAAGTGTGCACTATTTGATTTTTGGTGTGGTGGTGCGATCGGTGGTATATGTGTGGCGGAGTGTGTGCACACATATGGGCTGTGAATGGGTCGTTTTATAGGTATATGCAGGAAGGTACCTGTTCCATCTTCTTTTAAATTTTTCGTTGACTTTCACGGATCCTTATCAATTATTAAAGACTATCAATTTTCAATTCGTACCTATTTATTACATAGGTAACTGCTATCTGTCACATAAAAATAATTAAATAATGGTTTACCTATAATTTTTTCTCATTTATTGTTTTTTCAATGATTTTGGTATAAATATAGGTACATATATACATTGTTATTTTAAAGATAGGAAAAATAAAAATAATAAGTAGGTAAGGTATTATTATGTACATAATAAGTCAAAAAAGAAACTAAAGCAACCAGTGATAGTAAAGATGTAGTTTTTTTTTTAGTTAAGGTTTTGTTTTTACTGTACCCAATTGAAAAATTTTTGAAATTTAAAACTAAAACCGTGAAACAGGGTGTAGAACACATTTGAAGGTATGTGGGTATGTTACTCCCTTTTTTTAGTAACTAAGCGATAATAATGGTTCTTTCTTATGTTTTTCTTTTAAATAGAAGTATACACTTTAAGTGGATTTTTCAGAGGTAGATATTCTGATTTGAGTTTGGCCATAATTTAATTTAAATTAAAAAATCGCATGTATGTACACTAGTCAAGAAAAATTCTAGGAACAAGATTTTGTATATTTTTGTCAGTGGTTTTTTAAGAGTTGTATGTGTGAGATGAGACAGAAACCATTTTTTTTTAATTTTTAAATGTTGTAATTTTCTCGGAATTTTTTTGAGTCAATCAAATGTTTCGGTTATGACTTTATTCAACTATAAGTTATTAACCTTTTTGTTGCTGCTGTTGTTGTAAAATTTTGTTCTGTCTGAGATATCTGACTTTTAATGAAAAAAATTTGTTTTGATCACCAAAATCACACCTAATAATTAAAAACCAACGACTTTTGTGATCCCTTCGTAGGTACATGTATGTATATCTGTTGCTTATTTGCAAATATTTATTGCATGGTAAATATTAGTATGCAAATTTGTAGATTAACATAAATTCTTAACATTGCTGCACATTTTTACATTGAAAAAATTAAAAAAAAAACTTTAAATCTTTTTTCTTGTCCAAGTAGTGCGTGACCAATACAAAATTGTAAATAGTTGAAAAGAATTTGTTATTTTTGCTTTCATTTCGATGGTGATTACACAAATGTTTCGTAAAAATACAACTTGTTATTTTTTTCAATTTGAAAATTTTCAAAAATGTTAAAAATATGTTAGTCTTCAAATCTGCATACTTATATTAACCATGCAATAAATATTTGCAAGGAAGCAAAAGATATACATACCTACCAAGAGATCACAAAAAGTCGTTTTTTGTAGGAACTTTTTTCTAAAATAACGGTGAAAAGCCACAAAAACAAATAGTCTCAACAAAGTCTAAAATGATCATTATAAGTTGGGATATTGGTGATAAAAAAACATTATTAATTGAAGCTTGAAGGTCACATATCTCAGGCAAAACTAAATTTTAAAACAATAACAAGGGAACTTAAGGCTGAATACACAAGTCACCAAACTAAAGTTCCGAACAAAAATTTCGGAGATTTCCTCACTTTGACAACCTTCAAAAATAAAAAAAAAACGCTTCGTGTTTCATCTTATACCACAACTTAGAACCATGAATAAAAAATTAAAAACAAACTTTGTATTTTCCTTAAATTTGTTTGAATGGTTGAAGTTTGACGTCTGAGTCCGAACATTAGAATTGTATTTATTTTATTAACTAAAAACAAAAAGTAGTTTTTAAATTATTTTATAGATTTTAAAGTTTAGTCTACACATAATAATAAAAATAAAGAATACTTTTTGAAAGTGAGCGGCAGTTTTTTGTTAAGCTTAATTCAAACAACAAATACAAGAAATTATTTTAAGCTTAGTATAGATAATATACAGGGTGTCCCGGACCTGAATGGAAGTTTTTTAGGATGTGGTTCTTGGGGTTATTCTAAGAAGAAAAATTTTTGGGGGAAAGTTGTATCTCCCCTCCCCTCCGCCAAAAAAAAGGTTAAATTATGGATAATAATTCATGAATAAATTCATTTTTCGGGTTTTTTAGTAAAAGTACCTTTTGTTTTTTCTTAATTTCTCAAAAACTAAGAAAGATTTTTACATTTGGTTTTCGGTAATGGACTTAAAAATAATGAGGACATTGAATATTGAACACAAAAAAAGCACTTAATTACGTAAAATTTTGAAAAATATCGAGTTAAGATCAAAAAATCACATTTTTTTTTTAATTTTGACTTTGAATTTTAATTTTTCAAAACCTTTGGGCTTGAACAACTTGATTTGAAAACCAAATGCAAGAATGGAGTATTATCTTTAAAAAAAAACTAAAACACATTATTAGATGTGTTTTCGTTGATTTTTAATGTTTATTTTGCATTTAAGGTCAATGTTTCAGAAATGCCCCCCCCCCCCCCTGCCTCAGGAAGTGGAGATACAACTTTCCCCCAAAAATTTTTCTTAGAATAACCCCAAGAACCACATCCTAAAAAACTTCCATTCAGGTCCGGGACACCCTGTATATTATCTATACTAAGTTTAAAATAATTTCTTGTATTTGTTGTTTGAATTAAGCTTAACAACAAACTGCCACTCACTTTCAAAAAGTATTCTTTATTTTTATTATTATGTGTAGACTAAACTTTAAAATCTATAAAATAATTTAAAAACTACTTTTTGTTTTTAGTTAATAAAATAAATACAATTCTAATGTTCGGACTCAGACGTCAAACTTCAACCATTCAAACAAATTTAAGGAAAATACAGTTTGTTTTTAATTTTTTATTCATGATTCTAAGTTGTGGTATAAGATGAAACACGAAGCGTTTTTTTTTTATTTTTGAAGGTTGTCAAAGTGAGGAAATCTCCGAACTTTTTGTTCGGAACTTTAGTTTGGTGACTTGTGTATTCAGCCTTAAGTTCCCTTGTTATTGTTTTAAAATTTAGTTTTGCCTGAGATATGTGACCTTCAAGCTTCAATGAATAATGTTTTTTTATCACCAATATCCCAACTTATAATGATCATTTTAGACTTTGTTGAGACTATTTGTTTTTGTGGCTTTTCACCGTTATTTTAGAAAAAAGTTCCTACAAAAAACGACTTTTTGTGATCTCTTGGTAGGTATGTATATCTTTTGCTTCCTTGCAAATATTTATAAATTTAATTTAATATAAATTTAAACATATGTCATTTCTCTTAAAGTGGTCGGCACAGATGTAAATATTTTCATTGTTTATTAATTTTTCTGAAAAACTGTTTCCCGAATTAACAAGCCAAGTTTTTCTTTTTCTTCGTTTTTGGGCACTATAAATCGCGGCACACCCGAGTTTTTTTTATTTTTACAATCTTTAAAATCACAGTACACCATTTCTAATTAGATAATTTGGTTAATTAGCAAGACTTTTTACTAACACACAACAAATATACTTAACGCAGCTCTCCCCAGTATCGTAAACGGACTTCAAACTCACAATAAAACCTACAAATAAAAGAGAAACCGTTTTGTATCTTTTTGTTGCTATATGGCGATGAGACGGACACCAAACACCAATATATTCACAATGCACCTATGTATACCCACATGTGCGTTCATTACCAAAAGAAAATCAAAGCACAAATTGAAGAAAAAAAATATCCTTTCTTCGCTCTATCTACATATCTACTCGTATGTATCTATCTATCTTTAAGAAAAATACAAAAGGACTTTTTTGAGACTCACTTAGCCGAGAAGAAAACCAATTATTCTGTGAAAAGGAAATTATAGCTACATGGGCGGCCACTGGATTCGATTGGTGCGACTGTCGTTTGAGCAATGCTCGGTGTCCCCTTCTATTTATAATTATTCAATGGTTATATCAAGGTTAGTTTATTTTCAGGATTAGCTTACTCTGATTTAACTCAGAGTAAACCCTGAACTGAAAAACTGGCCCTTAGACTTTGAAAACAAAAAACCTTAAAAAAATTAAAAGTTTTATAGGATATTGAAAATACCGGAAAAGAAAGGAACAATCACGTTCATATGGGTTTTTATCATTGAATGTTTTTTTTTTTTTTTGAGGCATAAGCATGCTTGAAACCAAAAATGCTACTGAATTCACGCTTCCGTTTCTGACCAAATGGTCACACTAGCAACTTTTGAGACCTTAGGCAGATTAATTGGTAGGCACACCCTCAGCCTCTAGGAAGACGCAAATGATATGGGCTTCTATAAAATAGACTTTTCAGAAGCTCGAAATACGGTTATAAGCAGCACTAGATTTAAACGACTAAGAATCCCCAAATGGCCGATAAGCCAGCAAAATCGACCATGTGCTAATCGACGAAAGACACTCCTACTCGACTAACATCTAAGACATGCGTTCTTTTCGACGGCCAAATGTCGACTCAGCTATGACCAACTCCATTTTGTGGCAAGGTTAAGAGTTCGACTGTCAAATTAAGAAAAACTATGACCCACCCTAAAATAGAAATTCGACGTTTTTCGCCTAAGAATACCTTAAAGCGCAAGAGCCTACAGTAAGCATCTAAACGAGATGCTCTCCGCCATGCATTCACCTGCCACAGACGCCAACAACCAGAGGCCCTAGTATCGCAATTTCATCAAAGAGGCAGCTGAAGCCACAATAGGCTACCAACCACTCCCGAAAAATAACCCATGGTGTGATGATGAATGCGTACAGCTGGAAAATGTGACAGAAGATGCACATGCGAATATGCTGCAGCGGAAAACAAGAGCAGCGAGAGAGGAGTATCGAGCAAGGAGAAGAATACCCTGCGTAGGAAGAAGAGGGCGTACGCTGCAAGGAAAAGAATACTCGCGTAGAAAGAAGAGGGCGTATGCAGCCTCTCAGCTCAAGGAGATCGAAGAGTTTCACTATTGAAACAAAACGCGAGAGTTTTATAAAATGCCAAGCAACAGTCTGCTGGTTTTGAAACCGGAACGCTGACTCTTCAAAACAGCGAAGCTAACCTAGTCACCCGCAAGCACAGGGAATAGTAGATGTTTTCAAGCACCATTTCCAGCAGCTGCTGAAAATTAGATAGAGCGAGAAATAGGACGAGAAGCAAGCCCACAAGTAGTCAACGAAGACCCAGTACTCCCATCCGCATCCAGTACGAGTATAGAAGAGGTAGACCTAGCTATGAAAAAACTCAAGAGCAACAAGGCCATCAGAGCTCTTCAAGCACGGATGGGATGTGTTGAAGTCGAAAGGATGCATGCATCAACTCTTAAACCAATTTTGGGTGGAAAGAAGTTTGCCCGATGACTGGTCTATCAGCTCCATATATCTCATCGACAAAAAAGGCGATCCTATGCCGTGCAAGACCAATCGAAGAAGGGATATGCCGTCATATACTAGATTCCATCAAACGTACTGTGTGAGCGTCTTAGTCCGATCTGCAATACAATAATCAGGAAGTACCAGATCGACCGTAAACCAAATTTTCACTCGCAAGGAAGTCCTGGAAAAACCAACAAGTTTCAAGTCAAGACTCAACATCTATTCATCGACTTCACAGTCGCATATGGTAGCATTCATGGTCAGCAACTCTATGTGGTGATAGCTGATCTTGGACCCGGGAAACCTGATCCAGCTGTGTTGCCAGCAACTCTATGAGGTAATAGCTGATCTTGGACCCGGGAAACCCAATCCAGCTGTGTTGCATGGCATTTGAAAATACGCGATGCAATGTGCCACTAGGGAAAAGCTCCTCCGAACTATTCCAAACATACACAGGGTTTCGGCAAGGAGATGCTCTATCACGTGATTTCTTCAGTCTTGTCAGGAACAACTAGTGCGTAGGGCAAGCGTTAACATTGAAATCACTATTTTCCACAAATCAATCAAACTTCTAGGATATGCCAACGATATCGGAATTACCGGCCACTTCCAACAGGCCGTAATAGAGTCTTTCTGGCAATTGAAGGACAGGTGAAACTTGTTGGTCTTCAAGTAAACGGGATAAGACCAAATACAAGACAGGACAAAATGTCACTGTTGATAGCAACAACTTCGAAATAGTTAAGGAATTCATTTACCTTGGGATAAACATTTATCCAACGAATGACGTCTTAGTGGCGATCCAACGAAGAATTATCCTGGCTTCTGTTTGGTGCAACAGATGAGTTCAAAACTCTTAAAACGACAGACGAAGTGCACGCTCTATATAAAACCTTTATACTATCAGTCCTGCTTTATGGCGCCGATTCCTGCCAACAACACGCACACACGAATGGTTGAGAGTTGTAAGTCAATAGGCCCTTGTTCTCCACGAGCTGTTGTGCCACCAAGAGGGCGCCAGATTCGAAAGGGCGAAGAAGAACGAATCTCCGGTTTAAGCACCAATCTATCGTGGAAAAAGCTTAGTCTAAATGACTGGAAACAGCGTGCTTGGGATCGTAGAGGATGAAAGGCTTCCGTATCTCAGGGTGCAACACTTCATAGATTGGAAGCCGGATATTGAATTGATATTGAACCTGTTCAGTGAACAATCAGCCAACAACTATACGTCAACGAAATGCAGAATCTTCGGAAATCATCACCGCTACCCATGAAGTGATTAGAAAACTCCAAGGCCGTCAAATCCGTCAATTCAGTTGACGGAGACCTCTACTGATCGATGATTTAATAAACAATCAACCCGATTACATAATCCGATGAATGACCTGTAGAGGGATTAAAACTCAATTTTGACATTTCGCTCATAGTTAAAAAGTCGGAAATGAGTCTGATTCCCTCCGCAGGTTATTCATCGAATTCTGTAATCGGGGTGCATATCCTTTGCCCCAAAATTTGATGATATGGATGTGAACGAAATGTGATTCCAAGAGGACAGAACTACGCGTGTCACACAGTTAATGTCTCAAAGGACATTTTACCTGAAAGATTCGGAAGAAGAGTTATCTCTTCTAAGGGTGACGAAAATCAGTCACCAAGATCGTGTATTCCCCTTACACTTTTTGCTATGCGATTTACAGTCGCAAGTCTTTGCCAATAAACCGAAATCAACCGGTCAACATAACCTATAGGCTAATGCTCAGGATTCAGTTGGGTCCATGCGGCAGTCATTGAAAGTTAGACCTCTCCGTGCTTCAGTCAAATTAAGAGGTTAGATAAATATCAGTCCATAAATTTTTGGTTTAAAAACATAATTTCAAACCCGTTCAAGTTTTCTTTGTTTCTGATTTCTCTAGGGTTTATCTTATAGTCTTGAAGGCTCTTAGGGCCAGTTTTTAAGTAGTAAACTCTGAGTTCAATCGGAAATAGCTAATCCTGAAAATAATTTTGCTCCCAAGTTCACTCAGTACTGCGACACTATGGATATAACCCTTTTACGTACCTATTTCACTTTCGAAATCGAGATGGCACGACAACAGAAATTGAACTTACCAAAGATTTCAATAACTTTCAGTATCGAAATCAAGATGGTGCCACAACGGAAATGATCCTCAATTTAGTCCCTTAGGGCTAGTTTTTCAGTTCAGGGTTAGCTCTGAGTTAAATCAGAGTTAGTTAATCCTGGAAATTAATTAACAACGAGTTAGCTCAGGAACAGTTCTTCAGTAGAGGATTAACTTATCTTTCAGTTGTCAAAAATCTAAGGCCAACGATGTGCGACACTATGGATATCACCCTTCTACGCCTTTCACGCATCGGAATAGAGATGGCGCCACACCGAAATTGCACTGACAATAACTTTCCTTATCGAGATCGAGATGGCGCCACAGCTAAAAAGGCCTTCAATTTGGTCCTTGAGTTAACTCACCAAATGAGACGAGTTAACTCGGAGTTAACTTAGGATTTCAATTGACTGAAAAACACGTTTATGGAGATAACTCCAAGTTAACTCACCTAATTTGGTGAGTAAACTCTGGGACCAAATTAAAGGACTTTTCAGCTGTGGCGCCATCTCGATTGCGATATTGAAAGTTATTGCCAGTGCAATTCCGTTGTAGCGCCATCTCTATTCCTATGCGTAAAAGGGTGATATCCATAGTGTCGCACATCGTTGGCCCTAGAATTTTGTCAACTGAAATATAAAGTTAATCTTCAACTGAAAAACTGTTCCTGAATTAACTCAGGGTTAATTTATTTTCAGTGTTAGCTTTACTCTGATTTAACTCGGAGTAAACCCTGAACTGAAAAACTGAAAAAAAAGTTTCTAGAGTTAACTGAGGTTTAACCCCTAGTTGTTTAACTAGGATGTCTTGCACTGAAAACCAGGTGTTAAGATTGTCAATTACTAGAGCGAGTTCCAGCGACTGTGTAACTTACTTAAATTTTTTATTAGCAGAAACAACTGCTAAAATATAAATTCTCTAATGCGGAACACCATGATGATAGTCAGCCCTCCTCCACTTCAATTTACCCATAAAATACTTCAATTTTTATTTCCTTTCAGAAGGCATTAGGGATGAATTTTTAAAATAAATTTGAATATTTATATACCTACCTACGTACGAACCTATACCTAAAGTTTAGTTTTTAGCGGACTCGGTTCGATGTTTGTAAAAATTAAATTGAGTATACATTTAAAATGTTTAATTAGCCTTTTCGCCTTAATGGCAATTATATTCTCTGTGCGGATGGAAATTGGTTTTATAGTTGAATTTTTGACATAATTTTCTCCCTCTCTGTGCGTTTTAGTAGATATTTTTTGATAAATGCAAATTGGATGGTTTTTTAGAGGAACGTGTTCGTTATTTATTTATGGGTGGGAAGAGGTGATATAGTCTTTTGAAGGTAGGTATAGATATAGTGTGTGCAATAGAATTAGAATTTGTGGCAGAATTGACAGGAATGAGAACGAGTGTTGTGTAGAGTGTAGGTATAGCACATTCGTGTTAAATGAGTTTTGGTTTATTTTTGTTTAACCCAAACGCACAACATGTGCTTTGCTTTAGATTTAATACAATTTTCTTGGTTATAAGTTATGTATATTTTGTCAAATGTTTGAATTATAGAAAACATATTAAAGTTTTAGTTTTTATTAAAGTAAATCTTCTACTAACTAATGGATTAAGAATCTAAAGGGATTAAAATTGATTACTTTTAAGGGATAACCTTTGCAAACAGATTGCGCTTTTAAAAATTCCTTCCAAAAAAAGATTTGAATGCACAATATTTGTTAGTAAACTACACGAGATAAATAAGGTTGGTCTTTAAGAGTAGCGTTTTTCACTTCTTCGCTTGATACAGTACCCGCTTTCCAAATGTTTATTTTTCAGGGGTCATCTCATCTCATAGTTATGGAATTCAATAAACAGATAAATGACGGAGTTATTTTTTTTAAATAACTGTAATAATAATTCCCGTTATTTTGTGAAGGCAGTCATTTTTAAAAGTTATTCAGCAACATTTTTCAGGATTACCAGATGAACAATTTAAAACCTTCTTGAAAAAATGGAATTGATTTTCATGGAAATGATTTTGGGGTTTTCTGATTGGTTTGTGTAAATTAAGAATTTTAATTCTTTTCCGATTGAAAAATGTCATTCTGAAGTGCTACTCGTCTAACAATCGAAAACAAAATAAGTGTGTTCATCATATTATAGCCATCGAACGCTATAGGCTTTGGGCTGCGATGTGAACGAATTAAAAAAAATAAAAACTTAAAATTTGAATTTTTGTTTGAAAAAGTTTAGGTATGGTTGACATTAAGAAGTAAGTAATCTGAACATTTCGTTTATGAACCCTCGTGGCATAATGGTTAGTGCGTCATGCCGAAGGTGTGGGTTCGAATCCCAGCCGTGCCACCTAAAAACAGAAATGTTTTATCCGAGGTACTGCCTCTTGCGAGGAACTGACAAATCCTCCAAGAGTATACTTGTCATGAATAAGTGCTTCTCATCTAGCCGTTCGGACTCGGAAAAAAAACTGTGGGTCCCCTCCATTCCTGCCAACAACACGCACAAAGGAATGATTGAGAGTTGTAAGTCACTAGGCTCTGGTTCTCCACGAGCTGTTGCACCACCCAATTTATTTTGTTTATTTATTTAGTCAGCTTAAGAAATAACCGCGATTCAAGCAATAGAAATAATACGAAATTCAATAAAACGCTATTTATTTCTATTTTTCATCCAAAAGCTTTCTGAATAATCAGGACTGTAACTTGACGTGTATGCAAGTATCTCTTATTTGAAAATCTAGTCGAAAGTTTTTTTTATCGTCCTTTTCTAGAGAAAATAACAGGAATTTCGAATGTGTTTGAGTTTTTAATTTATCTAATGAAAAGTTAATTTGAGAAGAAATCAATTGAGCCTCGAGCGACAAATAATGTTCTAAATGTATCAAGTTTTACAAAATAACTGGATAAGTCATGGACATGTAAAAATTCTCTTGAGTTTTGTGTTCAATTAAAAAAATATAAAAAAAAAAAACTTATCCAAAAGGATAAAATAATCAATAAAAAATTTTCAAACTTATTCCAAACTGCAACCATTCAACATAATGCAGATGTCTGTTAAAATTTGCTTGAGCCAGATTTATACTTTTCCAAAGAATAAGCCTATTTTTCAAACTTACATTTAACATTAAATAACTTACCAAATAAAAGCCATTTTAACAATATTGATCAAAATAAATATGCGTTGTACGTACCTGAAAAAGAAAAAAAGAACTTGTTATTCATTTTATTAATCAAAATTTATTTTGGCATATATGACACATTTACTGCAAATTAAAGAGATATTAAGCATGTTCAGAAAAAGATCTCGAAGACCTCAGAGATCTAGGAGACCTCAGCAAATCTCAGTATTCCTGAACAAAATTCTTCAGTTTTAATGGCAAAAAAAAATTTTTTTGGATTCGTTTCTTCATTTTATTGAAAACACCAATGCTGCCGTGAAAAAAAATAAAATGCACGACTGGTTCGCACGTACTTGCTCTTATCTTCAAGACACTGCGAGTTTAAGAAAATTGTAAATACAAACATGGAAATTATGAGAGAAAAATGTAGAGAAGCATGAAATACGACATTTAAATTAGCTAAAACAACTCTTTTGACAGTTTGAGGTGAAAAAAAGTATGCAATCTTAATTAATGATGGAATATGATTGTATGGGAAAAAAATTTTAAGATGTCCATCAAGTAAGCATTACCACTTCAAAATTTTTAAAATCTAATAATTGGATTATTTGTCGTAAATTTGTCGTGAAAGAAAAAAATTTGTCGCGCTTGTTTTTTAAAAATTAACCCCTGGTAATGCTAACTTGACTGTCAAGTTAGCACTACCACCCCTCGAAATAGGGTAAAATGAACTCAAAAAAGAAAAAGGAGTATGTGAGAATTTGTCGTAAATTTGTCGTAAATATATCGTAAAAGAAAAAAATTGTCGCCCTTATTTTTAAAAAAATAACCCCTGGTAATGCTTACTTGACAGTCAAGTTAGCATTACCACCCCTCAAAATAGGGTAAAATGAACTCAAACAAGAAAAATAAATATGTGAGAATCTGTCGTAAATTTGTCGTAAATATATCGTAAAAGAAAAAAAAAATGTCGCACTTATTTTTTAAAAAATAACCCAAAATCGATTCTTTTCCTTTTTATTTCAATAATTCCAGCACTACCATATGAAAACTTTTTATTCTTTGTGTTTTTTGGTATGGAATTTGTTTAAACAATTGTCGTAATATGTCTTTAAATAAGTTGTGTCAAAAAATAATTTGTCGCGCCATTTTTTTTTATAAAAAATTCCTTGAGTTTGACAAATACCCCTAAAATAGAATTTTTTTTCAATACATCCAGCACTACCATATGAAAACGATATATTTACGACAAATTCTCACATACTCCTTTTTCTTTTTTGAGTTCATTTTACTCTATTTCGAGGGGTGGTAGTGCTAACTTGACTGTCAAGTAAGCTTTACCAGGGGTTAATTTTTAAAAAACAAGCGCGACAAATTTTTTTCTTTCACGACAAATTTACGACAAATAATCAAATTATTAGATTTTAAAAATTTTGAAGTGGAAAGTGGTTTTTTTTTTAAATTAATTTTTTATATATAAAATTCTTAAAACATTTTTAAGAACAAATTTTGGTATGCAGACTTAAACTATATATTTATGTGTATATAAAAACAAAATTTGAAAAAAAAAATTGTCAACCCGTTTTTGACTTTTTGACTTTTTTTAAAAATCAAAAAACTTTTTTTTTGAAAATTTTGATATGCAATATTATTTAATCTTATCTGAAATTTGTATATAAGAAAACTCATTTAAATCCTTAGAATATAAAGATAAAACACTTGTATTTTTGTTCCATGGTTTATAAAACTTTTTATTTTAATAATTTGGCCGACGCGTTTCGTCTGGTTAGGACATCCTCAGGGCACTGATTATACATTTTAAAAACAAACTTGTGCAAAGCTCAATGGTTAATGAAAATGAAGTGTAGTAATTTAATTTTTATAAAGAAAATTAAAGATTGAAAAAACAAAAATTAACGACATGAAAATTATAAATTAAACAACATTATTTGTTAAAAGAAAAATAAATAAATTATTTTAAAAGTGGACTATTGTTACATAGGTCTATTTGGCAATTTAAAATATTAAGCGTCTTGTGTCTATTTATTTCTAAAATCTCGTACTTATCAAGTACGCGTCCGGAAGGTAAAGAGTGTAGAAGTTCTATATCGTCTATAGAACAAACATGTCCAGAGTCTTTGAGGTGCTGTGAAAGGCCTGAAGTTGGATCCGAGAGCATGGAACCCCTTTGATGTTCAATAAAGCGCGTCTGTAAGGTCCTAGCTGTTTTACCAATATATACACCGTCGCATCCCTTGCATGATATTTTATATACGCCACTTTTTTTTATATCGTCAATTTTGCTTTTAATTTTGTTATTGCATAGGGTTTTTTGAAGGGTGTGATCACTAAAAAAGGCCGGTTTTATTTTAGCTATCGAAAGAAACGGTATCAACTTTTCTGATACGGTAGGGACATAAGGGATTTTCCGCCAATTTGTATCTCCTGCTTCTTTGGTTATAGGGAATGTGGACTGAATTGCATACCGGTGAGATTTCTGACGAAGAATATTAAAAACCACTTGTTTTTTGTATCCATTTTGTGTTGCAATGTGAAGGATAGTACAAAGTTCCTTGCAGTAATTCTTTTTATTAAGTGGCACTTTTAATAACCTGTCCACCATAGAGTGGAAAGCTGCAATTTTTGTGCTCCAAGTATGCTAGGACCTTACAGACGCGCTTTATTGAACATCAAAGGGGTTCCATGCTCTCGGATCCAACTTCAGGCCTTTCACAGCACCTCAAAGACTCTGGACATGTTTGTTCTATAGACGATATAGAACTTCTACACTCTTTACCTTCCGGACGCGTACTTGATAAGTACGAGATTTTAGAAATGAATAGACACAAGACGCTTGATATTTTAAATTGCCAAATAGACCTATGTAACAATAGTCCACTTTTAAAATAATTTATTTATTTTTCTTTTAACAAATAATGTTGTTTAATTTATAATTTTCATGTCGTTAATTTTTGTTTTTTCAATCTTTAATTTTCTTTATAAAAATTAAATTACTACACTTCTTTCTCATTAACCATTGAGCTTTGCACAAGTTTGTTTTTAAAATGTATAATCAGTGCCCTGAGGATGTCCTAACCAGACGAAACGCGTCGGCCAAATTATTAAAATAAAAAGTTTTATAAACCGTGGAACAAAAATACAAGTGTTTTATCTTTATATTCTAAGATGTTATTGTTCCATCAAGTGCCTACAAAATGCTCTGTTGAGCTTATCAAAAATCATTTAAATCCGTTACGCTGATAACGAGAAAACTCAAAATAAAAAAATACGTTCTATGACAGGTACTACTAATAGTTGCTATGTTTAACATTATATAATTTTTGATGGAAGATCGTACTAATTTTAGTATATGAAAAAAAAAATCAAAATCGTAGGAGTCGTTTTCAAGCAAAAAAATTTTTTCCTTTGCGGTTTTTTCACTTTTGTATGGAAGGTACCGTTATTTTTTCATTAATGTAAAATTTTTTCTAAAAATATTTTAGAGAGTACTAAAAAAGTCTTAAATATCGAGTTTCAAAAAAATCTATGAAGCCGTTTTCGAAATATTTGATTTTCCAAAAAAAATTTTGAAATATTTTTTAAAAATCCAAAAAATATTTTTTCAAAAATGTTGGTAGACAAAACCATTAACATTTTTTTGAAGCTTCTGTATAAAAAAAATAATTGAAATCGGTCATACCATTTTGAACAAAATCAAAAATTAAAAAAATGGTTCCTTGGGTACCTCCATTAATAACCATTTTTGAAAAATGGTTTTCCACCCAAAGCCTTTACTAAAATAAATTTTTTGAATTTTTTTAAGAAAAGTTGTCGAGCCGTTTATGAGAAAAATACGATTATGTAAATTTGCCAAAAAAAATGTATGGCAGGTACCGTTATTTTTAGTTTTCTAAAAAAAAAATGAAAAAAAAGTGTCGGCAGAATCACCAAAAACCACTATGTACCAGGTTTGAAGAAAATCGATCGAGCCGTTTAGGCTGTAGACGAACAGACAGACAGACAGACGGACAGGCAGACAGAATTGTGCCACCCACTTTTTTGGTGTTCTCTATCATCGTAACATCATGTTTGATTGTTATCTAAATTTTTTTTTTTTGCACGAATCCAAAACTTGCATTATAGTACCTATAATCGCAAGTAAAAACGTGCCTGTATTTTTGACATTTCGAGATAAACGCGTTTTTCTGTTAATCTCAATTTTTGTATTTTGTTGATGAAAGTTTTTCTGTCGTATCTACAAGTAAATAATTTTGTTTCTTAGATTATTAGGAGGCTGGTTCCGATAATGTACCCAAGCGGACGAGAATTATAAATAAAATAAATAAATTGGGTGGCGCAACAGCTCATGGAGAACAAGGGCCTAGTAACTTACAACTCTCAACCATTCCTGTGTGCGTGTTGTTGGGAAGAATGGAGGGGACCTACAATTTTATGCCGAGTCCGAACGGCTAGATGAGAAGCACTTTTTCATAAAAAGTATACTCTTGGAGGATTTGTCAGTTCCTCGCAAGAGGCAGTACCTCGGATAAAACATTTCTGTTTTAAGGTGGCACGGCTGGGAATCGAACCCACACCTTCGGCATGACAGTCCTACGCACTAACCATCATACCACGAGGTACTTCGACGAGAATTAGAGACTCTTTGATATCCCAAGACACCTGGGATAAAATCGAACTTCGCAAATCGTTAAAAATGCAAATAAATGCCGAAGCAGATGTTCAACGAAAGGCTGAATTGCGAAGCGAGTATCACATTGCACATAAGATGGTATCGCTGTGTGAGACGTGACAAGAGGGTGAGATTAGATGGGCTCACAAATAATGCGGCAAACGCTGCAAGAAGAGGAGATATTTGGGAATTGTACCAAATAGCCAAAAATGTTATTGGGAACAAAAGCAACACCAATCATCCTGTAATGGATGTGGATGGCACACTTTTGGTATCAATTGAGGATCAACTACACAGATGAAAGGACCATTTTTGTGCCCTGCGAAATGAGGATTCAGTTGAGCAGAGTGCTGAAGTGCCCCAACTAAACGAGATGTGCAAGTCTTATAGGGGTATTGACATCGAACCCCCGTCAGAATCGGAAATCCAAACATCAACAAATCTCTTCAAAAAAAACAAGGCAGCTGGACTTGAAGGAATACCAGCTGAATTCCTGAAAGCCGATCCCGTAACAGCGGCTAGTATTTTACATCCGTAAATACAAATCATTTGGGAAAACGAAAGCTATCCCAAGGACTGGAAGGATGGTGTGGTGATTGTTAAGCTGCCAAAGAAGGGTGACCTTAAGAATTGCAACAATTGACATGGTATCACCGTTCTGTCCGTTTTCCCAGCCATCATTCTCGAGCGAATAAAGGATAGAATCGAGTCTACACTCAGGAGGCATCAAGCTGGTTTCCGCAGTGGTCGATCGTGTGTCGACCATATCAACACTCTGCGTATCGTTCTCGAGCAGACGATGGAATTTTAATCACCGATTTACCTCATGTTCGTGGATTTTGAGAAGGCCTTCGATCGAGTTAACCGAAAATGTATAATGGAGATCGTTGCTTGGTAGAGGAATTCCGCCAAAAATTGTTGCCACTTATAAAGAGTCTTACAACAACGCAAGGAGTTTTGTTTTACACAATAGGCAGCTATCCGACTTTTTCGTAGTGCAACAAGATGTGCCACAAGGGGATTTTCTATTGCCAATTCTCTTCCTCCTGGCCATGGAGGACATATTGACGGCCAGTGTTGGAACAGCTGAGCGACAGAGCATTCAATGGAGACCGTTTGAAAGACTCAGTCATTTAGACTATGCCACTGACACATGTCAACTGGCAAATAACATCAGTGGGCTGAACGGGATGTGTCAAACACTGCAAGTGAAGGGAGAGTCGAGTGGTCTAAGAATAAACAGCAAAAAGACAAAAATAATGCTCACAGGCCGCTCCACACAGCAGCGTATTATTCTACAGTCAACGCCAGTTGACGAGGTTGAGCAATTTATGCTTATATGCTTGCGAAACCTGGAAAGTCACGTCCACCACTTCGAGGAAATTGCAGGCTTTTGTAAACCGCTGTTTACGCCATATTGTAAAGATTCGCTGGCCACAAATTATATCAAACAAATAATTGTGGTGCAGGACAAGTCAAGAGCGGCTGGACGTTGACATAAGAAAGCGTAAATGGCAATGGATTAGTCACACACTGAGGAAACCAAACGATGAAATTGCAAAGCAGTCCTTTGAATGGAATCCTTAGGGTGCACAGCGGGTTGGAAGACCAAGAACAACATGGAAATCGACAGTTCTAGCAGAAGCAGACTCCCAGAGAAAGACGTGGCCACAATTCAAATATCTAGCTGCAGACCATGAAGGATGGCAACGATTTGTTAGCACCCTATGTCCAAATTGTCAAATTGTGTCAACTAACTTAAAAGTATTGGAAAAATTGCATAGTACATTTCGCGTGCTCTAAAAATTAAACAATGACGTGTGTGTCAGACATTTTCGCACATTTATTTATTCCCATTTTGGGACTTTATTTTCTTATTCGGTTGGGGTTGAGTTTCTAAAAATCATGAGTTCATACGAAACAAGTCAAGATTTAACTCATTTGAAATTTCAGTTTTTTTTAATCTCGTACTTATGCCTAATTGTGAAAGTTTTTAAATGGAAACACTAGGTATTTCTTCTTACAGCCAAACAGATAAATTGATCATAAACTTTAACATTTTGTAAGCTCTTTGGTTACGAAATTATCTTAGTTGTTAAGAAAACCAAGCTTCTATGATGATGTATCATAACAACTTCAAGGAAAAACACAATCCTATACAAAAAAAATATACAAAGTTTACATGTTTGAAAATTCAAAAATTCTATTTAATTAATTTAACATTTCCAGAACACGATTCTTGCGCCTGATGTTACTTAGGTATAGGTAAGCAGATAACTTCCTATAGATCTCTCATTATAATAAAAAAAAAAAACAAAAAAAAAAATATCTTATCTTCCTCCTTGGTCGTGTTGAAATTCTTAAGAGAATTAATCTCGTTTCTAATTAATCATAGAACTTTTCAAAAGTTTCTTATCAAAAACACACCCCTAAGTTCAGAAAACTCACATTTTTCCTAAATGTTTTTTGGTGTGTGTGTGTATATGTGTCAAAAGTTGCCAAACTTCTCAAAACTTATTCCCAAATTGTGTTCTCTTAAATTTGAAAGAAACTTTTTAGGCAAAAACAAACAAAAAAAAAACCCTTGTTAATATGTAAATTACTTCAAAATTATAAATCTTAGCTCATTTCATATCCATAACGGAACTCAGAGCAATTTTATACTAAAACGAGCTGAAAGGAAACAAAATTAGATAACAACATACTTATCCATGATAATTCATTTTTCTTTTGTGTAATATGTCAACTGTTTTTTTTGTTTTCTTTTCCCAACTTTCCTGTAGGAAGTAGCTTAATTAGAATGCCTGAGCAAACACATTTCCTAACACCCAAACCACATAATCTATGCAGCCCCATATACATATACAATAGCAAATCAACCCTATATCAAGTTGAATTCTTAGCACAAATTAATGAAAATAATAATACAAAAAAAAAAATTACTCTAATAAGGATCCGGACATGGATACTCTTGGGGAGTGTTTTCCTGCAGAGCCTTTGGGATAAATCAAGATTTTGATTTATCCTTCCCTTCCATAATTTTTTTTTTCTTCATTTTGTTTCGTTCAAAAGATTTCGCGCCCACAGCAACAGCAAAGAATTTCGGGAGAAAAGAGAACGGAAGAAAGTAATTAATCGTTCATTTCAGGTGAGCTTGACAGGTCATTATTTTCGGCGGCTACTGTATATACCATGTATACAAACCTAGTTGGAAAAAAAGAGAAAAAAACCCCTGCTAAGCACGTAACAAATTAACATTCGCGCTTTTCATGATTTTTCTCAAAGTGCGATAGGGGGCGACTACTACTGGGGGACTAGAAAGATAAAACAAAAAAGGAAATATGGAAAATCCCTTGTGAATCCTAGTCCTAGATAAAAAGTGGAAAAAAATCCGTTTTAGATTTTTTTTTTTCACCACATACACACTTCACACTCAACAAAAAGCAAAGGATCAAGGGAAGAATAATAACAAAATACTTTGTCAGGAGGAACTTTACTGTCTAGCTCGACTGTGTGTATAGTATAGTTCGTTTGGATGAAAGAAATAATTAAGGCGGCTTCGGAAGATAAATGACAATCTAGCGTTGAGATGGGTATAGAACGTAGAAGGTAGATGGTGTATGGCAAAGGCAACGCACGGTGACGGCATCAGTGTGGTTAGTGACTGGAGGGAGAGGATTCGCTGGTACTATAGGCTCTAAACGTTATCTCTATTGGCAACGAAATTCATTATGCTATACGTATACACTTTTCCGTAGTTATATTCATTTTTATAGTAAGTATGCCTTATCTGACCGCTACCGATTTATCTTTATGTCAGATTAAGGAGCTCCCGTGTCGACCAACGCTGCCCAAAAGGGACGGGCGCCGTACTTGGTAATTTCAATAAAATTGCCTAAACAATAGCATAGGAGTTTTTTTTGGAAAAACATCAATCTTTAGATTGGAATTTTCATTTTATTTCAATCAACTTCGGAGGACATTCCAAAACTGATGTTGCCCAAAAATTTAAATAAATAATTTGATGCTGGTACCGTTTAAGTCTTCCTGCCATGCCACGCCGTAAAGCAAAAAGATGTCTTGCCTGTTAGGATGACAAATTCGAAACTGTTAAGCTTCGATTAGACGGTGGCAAATGTAAGTGGTCAACAGGTTTTTACTGTGTCAATGTAAGAATATAGTCACCGCGTTGGTGAGTAGTCTGTCAACGTCTCCTTGCAGCGTTGACAGGTTGATTACACGGAGAGCGAAAATAATCAACGCATCGACCCTAAAATTCGCGTCAACGAGAGTATCAACGCATATGGAGAGAATTTTGTGTTGACAACCAACGACCCACGCAAATGGGACCTTGACAGGAATTTGCATTTTTTTTTTTGCATTTTTTTTCAATTCTGTTCCCGATTTTGCAGTTCCCAAAATAAAAGTTCAATCGAGTGAACTGCTAATTTCACTGTGGGTCTCAGGAACTTGCAGGAAGACTACAAATTTGCAGTTTTTTGGCATTTTTTTGATAGGCTAGGAGACGGAAAATGCACGAATGTAAATGCTGCAACGGAAAACAAGAACAGCAAGAGAGGAGTACCGTGAAAAGAGAAAGAAAGAGAAAAAACCCTGCGCAGAAAGAAAAGGCATCCACAGCCTCTCAGCTCAAGTATCTCGAAGAGTCCAGCACCGCCACAAACAGCCGCCGGTTTTACAAAACAGCCAAGCAACTGGCATCTGGTTATAGGACTGGCACGCAAGCTCTACAAAACAGCGAAAGGAACCTAGTTACCAAAGCACAGGGAATTTTAGACGTGTTTAAGCAGCATTTCCAGCAGCTGCTTGGTGGGCATTATGTAGAGGAGGCGACAGGGGAGCAAAGAAGCATGAGACCAGTCAATGAAGATCCAGTCCCAGCGCCCAGTACTGAAGAGGTTAAGAAAGCCATCCACAAGCTTAAGCACAAAAAATCCGCCGGCTTGGATGGCCTACAACGTGCACGTGATGTCGTGATGGTGCAACGTGCAAATGGGAAACAGCTCATCCGAGTTATTCCAGACGTGTACAGGGTTCAGACACTAGGAGATGTGCTATCATGTGATTTCTTCAACCTAGTCCTGGAGCAGATAGTGCGCAGGAGTGGTATTTACATGGAAAGCACTATGCACTATCTTCAACAGGTCTTCTCAACTGCTTGGCTATGTGGACGACATTGACATCATCGGCCGCTCCAAGAGAGCTGTACTTGAAGCATTCACAGCTATTGATGAACAAGCGAAACGCGTTGGTCTTGAAGTGAATGAGGACAAAACCAAGTATATGCTATCAACAAACAAAGCCTCATCTGTCCATCGCCTAGGAAGAAACGTCACTGTTGGTAGCAGTAATTTCGAGGTAGTCAAGGAGTTCACCTACCTCGGAACAAACATCAATTCCACGAACGACACCTTAGTGGAAATCCGACGAAGAATTACCCTAGCGAACCGCTGCTACTCCGGTTTGGCCAAACAAATGGGTTCAAAAAGCCTTTCTCGAAAGACAAAGTGCATGCTATACAAAACGCAAATTTTACCAGTTCTACTCTCGGCGCCGAGTGCTGGACGATAAGTCAAGAAGGCGAATTGATACTGGGCACTTTCGAGAGAAAAATTCTTCTGCGGATATTTGGTCCTACGTGAGGAGGGCGATTGGAGGATAAGATTCAATCGTGAATTGTACGAGCTGTACCAAAATGTGGATGTAGTCTAAAGAGCCAAAACACGTCGAATACACTGGTTCAGCCACATCGAGTGAATCGACAACAACACTCTAGCTAAGAAAATCTTCGAATCCCAGCCCCCAGGTTCGAGACGTCCAGGAAGACCGAACATTCGCTACAGGGACCAGGCGGTCACATACGCAAGAGCGCTTGGTCTTGACGACTGGAGGGAACGTGCGAGGGACCACATTCGATGGAAGACAATATCTCAGGCAGAGACCCTTCATGGATTGGGAGCCAGATAAGTAAGTAAGTAAGTATGATAGACTAGGTTCAAAATGTGAAGTCCTTCATTTGAAAAATTTCACAAAATTGAGCAGGTCAGTATGATTTTTTTTTTTTTTTTTCAAATCAAGAACTTCAAAATTTTGACCTAGCATTATTCTTGAAATTCAAAAAATACTGCTAGTTTGGAGCTTTACTGCTACTTTCTAACATGCTTGGTTCCTGAGACACGCGATGTGACCTTCTAACTTCACTGTGAAGCAGGCCTTTATTTGGCGAACAGGAAAATTGGGAATGGAAATGCCAAAAAAAAAGCAAAACAAAAATTCCTGTCATGGCCCCATTGGCGTGGATGAAAGTTGCCCTATTAGCTTCACAAACGTCAAAAAATCAACTTCGTGAAGTTAGCACCGCCATTTTTGATTACAAAATAAGTTGTGCTGTATTGTGTTCAAACCGTGCCGTCTAGTGCTATAAATATTTTTAAAAAATCGCAAATTTGAAAATTATATGAACGAAATTTTTTTGAAAAATGACATATGCGCTATTCCCTGCCTAGTTTCTGCTGCTGATTAGAGCTTTTATGGCCAAACACACAATAAAAAAGATAAAAAAATGCTGCCATATGTCAAAAAGATAAAAAAAATAGCACATTTGCAGGGGTTATGAGCAAAAATAGCAAATTTTACGAATAAAATATTTTGAAATTTTACATTTCTTAAAAATTAAAAAATGTGCTCACATTCTGCTACTATGCATCAAAGAAATAAAAAAATCGCATATTTGCAACTTATACGCCCAATAGATAGTTTTGCGAAGCTTGAAGTTATAGCAACGCCATCTTCGATTTCCAAAAAAAGTTGCGCTGCTTTGTGCTCCAGTTACGCTACCTTGTTCCATAAATATCAACAAATTTTCAAATTTTACGAATGAAATTTTTTGAAATTTTGCAATTTCGTTAATATAAAAAAATGCGTTGTTTTGTCCTCAGTTTGTGCTGCTATATGCCGAAGAGGTACAAAAATATAATTTTACGAAGCGTTAAGTTAGCACCACCATTTTTGATTTTCAAAATACAACCTTGTACTATTTTTCTGCTCAACTTTTGATGCCATGTGTCGTACATGTTTTGAAAAAATTCGCAATTTTGCACATTTTACGGATCATTTTTTTCCTTTTATTTCGTAAAAATGAAATCTGTGCTATTTGTTGTTCAATTCGTGCTTCCTAATGCTGAACAGGAAAATAAATTGCATATCTTTTCGCAACTTTAACAGCCAAAAAAACAATTAACAATTGCGAAGAGTGCCTTCACCAGCACAAGCTTGGCAAAACTTTTTTTTTTGAAAATGGAAAATGGTGGCGCCTATACCTCACGCTTCGGAAAATTATTTTTCGGCCAAGAAAGTTGTGGAATTTTGTTTTTATCTTTCAGGCGTATGGCAGCTTAAACTGATCTTTTTTGTACATGTTTCGTTTTTAAGAAATTCTAAAATTTAAAAAAAAAGTTCATTCTTAAAATTTGCAAACTTAAGATTTTCTTTTTAAATATTTACGGCACAAGGTGGCACAAGTTTTTGGCCATAAAAGTTCCAGGTTAGCAGATTTTTTTCAAATACTTTCAGCACTTAGCAGCATAAACTGAGCACAAAAGAGCTCATTTTTATCGAACAATACAATGCGATTGAATTAATAAACCTCTGAAAACTCAGACAATTTTGAAGTGTTTTCTTACTGCTCAGGGAAAATGTTATTTTAGGGCAATTGACATTTATATCGAAGTACACTTTTTCCGTCGAAATATAGTTCATCCCTTATCTGTCAAGCAATCAAATAGCAGGTTCCATTGAAGGATGGCTACGATAGCGATGGATCAAAAACAGCTGAAATATCAGAAGTTTTTGCTCTGGAACAAAATGATTTAAGGTCAATTGGGTGACATTTGGATCGAAATATACATTTGCTGTCAAAATATAGCTCGTCTTTCATTTATTAAGCCATCAACTGTCAAATTCTTTGAAGGATAAATAAAGTTTGTTTTCCATCTGTCAAGCCATCAACTGTCAAGTTCCATTTAAGGATGGCCACGATGTCGATGGATTAAAAAACATCTAAAAAATCAGTAATTTTAGAAATTATTGAACTACTTCGGAAAAAAGTGAAATTAGGGCAATTCGGTGACAATTGGATTGAAATATACTTTTGCCGTCAAAATATAGTTCGTCCCCCTCTCATCTGTCAAGTCACCAACTGTCGATATATTAAAAATACTCAAAATATGCAAAACATTTTAGATTGAGATGAAGGCCAACACAAAATACGTTGACATGGCAGAAAAAGCCGCTGTGTCAACATAAAGATAGAGTCTACGCGTGTTGAGTAGTCTGTCCTAACTAAGCTGACAGGGTGGTAACACGGCCAACGAAACTAACAAACGCATTGACCCTTAAATTCATGTCAAAGAGAGTGTCAACGCAGCCGTCAACGTATGGACAGTATTCTACGTTGACGATCACACGAACAAGACAACTTTGGGACGAAATTTTATATCATTTTGACGTCAGAGAGTCAACGCGTTGACCGTCTAATCATAGCTTTACAACCTTGAACCATTCCTGTGTGCGTTTTGTTGGCAGGAATGCAGGGGACCTAAATTTGTTTGCCGAGTTCGAACAGCTAGATGAGAAGCACTTATTCATATCAGTAGATACTCTTGGAGGATTTGTCAATTCCTCGCAAAGGGATGTACCGATGTACCTAGGAAAAAAACATTTGTTTGTTTTTTTAGTTGGTAGCGGCTGGGAACAGGACCAAGACCTTCGGCATAGCAGTCCATAGCGCAGCGCTAACCATTTTACCACGACCCACGAGTTACTACTCTTTTGAAACTTTGCACTTTTGAAAAATAAGTTTACAACTTTAATTAAATTTGGTGACCTGCTACCCCTAGCTGAGGCGCTACCACGCCCACTTTTCTTCAATCTTGGTTTATTATGAAACGGCTGCATTGCAAATGGATGAAATTTTCATAATTTTTTAATTATGATCAGCATTTAAATTAAAACAATTTTTAAATAAAAATCCGCACACTGCCACGCCCACTTTTTTACTTATTTGTTTCTCGAAAATGGCTCTAATGATTTCCATGAAATTTTCAGAATTTTTTTTTTACAAATTGGTTTTATTAAAATCCACCTACTGTCCCGTCCACTTTTCTAATTTCTTTGTTTCTCGGAAACGCTTCCCCCGATTTCGATTAAATTTTGAGAGTTTATTTTTATGAACGAGAAAGAAATTAAAACAATTGTTCTATTTAAATCCGTCCCCTCCCTCGACCGATTACCAGAGCACTTAGCCTGGGTGATTGGAAATAGTATTCTGGAGATGTAGAAGGGATGGCGAGCAAAATAAAACGAAACAGAATAATTTATTCAAAATAGCGAATAAAAATAGATTTTAATGCACCGAATGAAGAAATTTATTATCATTAAACAAAGTTTACAAAAATCAAATCCTGTAAATTTTTCTACTAAAATTATTAAATTTTCAATTTTGGATATATTTTCTTGCCTTCACTTAAATTCTTCAATTTTATTTTTAAAGTCCTTTTCAATATCTCACTGTTAAAAATGCTTTTTAAGCAAACAAAAAAATCGACCCATTTTAACACTGAGTTCCAGCAAGAAGAGTTATTTCCTTGGTGAACTGAACGTGCATTTAAAAGCAAACAACAGAAAGCAAAAAAAAAAAAACAAATATTATTCTGCCAACGTCAAAATGTTTGGCACTGCTCTAAGCTTCGTTTTTCCTTCTTCCGGATTTTATAAAACATCCTAGGTACCTACGTAGCATGAACCAAAATGGAACGTTTAGAAATAAAAGCCTCTATATTAGGGTGTGATAAGGGTGACCATATTTCTTAGATACAGAAAAACAAAGTCTGTTGATTTTGGTTTGCTGTTTGTCAATATTTTCTTTTATTTATTTCTACAATTTATTTTTATTTAATTATTTCAAATTCTAAAATTTATTCAATATACGTTCACCTATGGCACCCTTGAATAAATAAAATAAATATATGGCACGAAACTAACTATTTTAAAAATCCATGTTTTTAAGCAATCTCTTATTATTTTTTCCAACAACTTTCGAAACCCTTTTAACTTTGGGTTTTTGATCTGCTTAGTTTTTTAAACATTGAATATTTTGCATCAGTAAAAAAATACATTTCTTTGATATTCCTGTTGCATAATTAGCAGATGGTCACCCTACTTGTTAGAAACCATCATAATAGAGAAAGCTTTTGTTCTATTGCTTTTCTCTTTCAATTGTTTTTTCCTGTTTTTTTGTGTGTCAGTACTTATTCCTTTTGGTTTTGCTTTGTTATTGCGTGGCATCATCGATTTAATATCAGCAAATGATTTACGACGTGTCAATTACAACTGCGGAAAAGGACTATTGCTTCTACGTGGTATGGTCAGTTTGGTTTACAGAACAGCCCTTTGGAAGGACAAGAATGAGATGAAAGTGGCAGTAGGGTCTAGAGAGCCCATGTCATTTATAGTATTGCGATGCCAGGCGTCACCTACTACACCACCCCTTTTACGATGTGTCTAAATGGCCTGCTATATAGCATCACACACACTTTTTTATATGTAGATAATGCTGAAGTCCTGATGACGCCCTAACTCACGTTTCTGGTAGTCTAACCGAAGGGTTTTTCACTAATTATACC
The DNA here is from genome assembly GCA_963921185.1 of Dasysyrphus tricinctus. Classification (NCBI taxonomy): domain Eukaryota; kingdom Metazoa; phylum Arthropoda; class Insecta; order Diptera; family Syrphidae; genus Dasysyrphus; species Dasysyrphus tricinctus. Next base: position 82,293,782 of record OY992531.1, read on the forward strand.
ACACTGCCTGCGTGTGCTGAGAGTAGAAACACTTATATGCAGACCAAAAAAAGAGTGGCTCATTTTTTGCAGACTTTTATTGTTATCGAGCGGTCATTTGTGCACAAATAACTCCTTTAAAAAGGGGTGATTATTTATATATGTTTGGGTATAAAGGACTAGGTGTAATTAAAATAGCCTTTATTCCTTTCCTCAGGGTAAAAGGACCATGTTTCCATATCTATACCGAAATGAAAAAGCATAATTAACAATTCCACTACTACTAGTATGAAAAATAAGACAAGAACAAAAAATCTGAGGGCTCGACCCGGAAGAAGGAAGAAAAACTTTATCTTTCGCTTGGGGTGAATTATTACGAAATTTTCCTCTTGATTTGTTTCGATATTAATTCGATTAATTTTGCTCCTTCTTTGGTTTCAATTCGTGGTGCTTTTTCTGGTTGCACGTTGTGTGGATTAATTTTCTATTCGAGACAAGAGATTGAATTTGAAGTTATGTGATGTTGATGGTGGAGGTTGAATTGAACACGAGATGTAGGTAGGTAGGTACCTATAGAAGCTACAACATAATATTTTATTGCCTGGAAAAGTATAAATGCTGAGCTTTTCGCTGCGGGGCAGCATTATGGTGTACAAGCAGCGAGAGATAATAATTTCCCTTCTTGTTCTGTGTACTGTTACCGTATTCCCCTCTTCAGACTCAACTCTAAAGGTGGTAAATACATTATTATACATAGGTACTAGGTACACAACTTTGTCTGATGATATCCTGCCAGCAAAGTATAAAGTATGCTAAGCTCAAAAAGGAAAATTTCTGATATCTGGAAAATTAATCGCTAACAACATTGTATGCGGTGGTGGAGGGGGATTATGATGGTGTGGGTGAGACCGTATTGTAGATAGGGGATGAAATATCATTAAAATGAATTTTCGAGGGTGGGTTGGCTTTTTATAAGGGTATGATGATGATTAAAAGCGAAAGAAAACAAAAAAGAAGCCAAACGAAATGAAAGGAAAAAGAAAATAAATGCCACAAGCGAAAATTATCAGATATTTCAAAAGCGATTTTGCACAAATTTCGACATTTTTGCTTTGGCAGTAGTTGGCATTGGGTTGGTTTGGTTGTTGTTGGCGCATATATCTACAGAATTGTAAAAGATGATACGCCTTCCGGGTGTAAAAGTCATATGATTGGAAAAGTTTTCATAAATATATATGTAGTTTTTCCTCTTTTATCGGAAGTTATAAATTACTTTAAAATCAAAGAGAGGAAATCCAGATTCAATCCAATGCAGTTAGATATGTCAGAAAACAAACAGGTAAGGTAGATACATAGGTTAGGAATTAAGGATTGTATTGATGAAGGTAATTTGAGGTACATCGTTTACATAGATATTGGTGGATTAATGTAGTTTAAAATAAATAATGATTTTATGCACTCTGTATGTTTTGTAATCCTTACATAAATTCATGTCGGTTATCTGTGCTGAGTACATGATTCAATTCGATTCACACCGAAATAACGTGTAGTAATAATGGAACTGTTCATTGAAAACAGTCGCTGCATGTCGTCGAAAAAGATTGAGGGCATTAAGTGTCTAATTTGGCTGAGCACGGGACAGTGGGAGATCCACAACATGCCATGCCATTCATCAATGCCCAAGAAGTTTCAATGAGCTGGCCGAAGCAGTCAGAGATACAGCATTGACGGGAAGGGGAAAGGGAAACCACATGTGTCCTATTGTCACTACACTCAGCACTTAAGCTTTAGTGTAACCACCTTGCAATTTACTCAACAAATATTGCCGGATAGACCTTCCACGTCCGTCACTTGAAATACGGCCGAATACCGATATAAAAGATGGCGCCCTCTATATATAACCGAAGTTTGCATAAAATTGACATGGAAGCTCTACTTTTTTATTAAGTACAGTTAACGTGTTACATTTCGGTTTATGTACTGAATGTACAATATGAATGAATAAATTTATTTCAGGTTCCAATACTTTACAATAATAAAGTCATTTATTTTCTTCAATCAAATATTGACTGAGTCAGAAGGGACTCTCGAGAGTCCCTACCATTCATTCAGTACTTAAACTAAAATGTAACCGGTACATGTTAATTTTTCTCAATAAATAGGAAGGGCTTCCATGACAACCCTATGCAAACTTCGGTGCATACCGAGCACGCCATATTTTATGTCTATAGAAAATCTTATATGTGTATTCAATACAAACTCTGTAATACTCAATACAGAACTATGGACCAGTGAAATATTTATCGATCAAATTCAAAGTCCACGCATAGAGCAATATATGCAGACGATATTTAGATACTCAATACATCAAGCCTAGCAGCCATTCAAATGTCTTGCACCAGTTTTCAATTTTAGTGAATGTGTGCTCTCTCTATTTGTGAAAGGTTTGCAACTCATATCCAAGAAAGTATTAAAATATTTTTAAAATTAAATTAATTTATAAATTAAATTGAAAATACACGTGTATACTTTTAGAAAAACTGACCAAACGCAATGGTGTAGCTGCAGGTTTGTGCTCGTAGCACTCTCAGGGTGGAAAGGTACAAGAATAGTATACAACTTTTCCTTCAATGTGTAGCTGTAAATGTAGCAAGAAACTAATGGTGTACCTAGCAGAGGTTAAACAAAATTCAACTTTCGTTATATAAACTTGTTATAGGTACATAGGCATAATATGGACTAATTTCATTTAAATATGTAGTGAGTAAATGGACATATGTAATGAGTACATATAGAGCCATATAGAGTACATATATATTTATGTATATGGACTCATCACATAGATAAATATGAAATCAATGCATACCCATTTATGTAATGAGTGCAAGGAATCTGTACTCAGTATGTATTATGTACTCTTCACAGATAACTGACATGAATTTATGTAAGGATTACAAAACTCTCTATATTTATGTAATGAGTGCATACAATCAGTATTTATCACAGAACCGATATGTTATTTGAAAATGCGTTCATTGAATATCTATATTTATGTAATGTACACATAGAATCTGTATTTATTACAAATAACTGAAAAGTGTTTAAGAAATGCGCACATAGAATATTTATATTTATGTAATGAGTGCATAGGAACATTCGTCACAAACCACAGATACACAATAATTAGCCCATGCATACATATTTTTATGCAATAATTGCATAGAATAGTGCATAGAAGTTATACTCACTATACAGGGTGTCCCGCACCTGAGTGGAAGTATCTTAGGGTGTGGTTCCTGGCTATATTCTAAGAAAATAAATTTATGGGGGGAAAGTTGTATCTCCCCTCCCTGAGGCAGGGGGGGCAGTTTCTGAAAAATTGACTTAAAATGCCAAAAAAACATTAAAAATCAACGAAAATACATCTAATAATGTGCTATATTTTTTTTGAAATTTAATACTTCATTCTTGCATTTGGTTTTAAATCAAGTTGTTTAAGCGAATAGTTTTTGAGAAATTAAACTTCAAAGTCAAATTTGTTTAAAAAAGTTGTGATTTTTTTTCTTAAGTCGATATTTTTCAAAATTTTACGTAATTAAGTGCTATTTTTGTGTTCAATATTCATTGCCCTCATTATTTTGTAATCCATTACCGAAAACTAAATTAAAAAATCTTTCTTAGTTTTTGAGAAATTAAGAAAAAACAAAAGGTACTTTTCCCAAAAAAACTCGAAAAAAATAATTTATTAATGAATTATCCATAATTTAACCCTTTTTTCGGGCATTACTGGTAAAAGTACCTTTCGTTTTTTCTTAATTTCTCAAAAACTAAGATAGATTTTTACATTTGGTTTTCGGTAATGGACTAAAAATAAATGAGCGCAATGAATATTGAATAGAAAAATAGCACTTAATTACGTGAAATTTTGAAAAATATGGACTTAAGAAAAAAAAATTACAATTTTTTTAAACAAATTTGACTTTGAAATTTAATTTCTCAAAAACTACTCGCTTAAACAACCTTCATACAATTTTTTTCTTAGAATATACCCAGGAACCACACCCTAAGATACTTCCACTCAGGTGCGGGACACCCTGTATAATCATAAACTCATCACCACCGATGAGTGACACAAATATGCGAGTAACAAGTCTACAGTATTATCTACTAGTAACATAAATGTATGTATATCACTACTAATGGATTAATGTGTTCATTATAGAGATTTCAGCATGTAATGGGTACAAAAAATTATGTGTGCAGAAACTTATGGGATGAGTTAATTTATTTATATGCTGAGAGCATACATTTTTTCATCAGCATACTTGTCCATTTCTTTTTCTGTTTCTATATTGATTTCTTATTCCCAATTAATTTCAATAAAGTTTTTCCTTTATTTTAAAATAGTTTTTTAGATTTTAGCTTGAACATCCATGAAATAAATTTGACTTACAACGTTCAACCATTCATGTGTGCGTGTTGTTGGCAGCAATGGAGGGGACCTACAATTTTTTGCTGAGTCCGAACAGCTTGATGAGAAGCACTTATTCATGACAAATATACTCTTGGAGGATTTGTCAGTTCCTCGCAAGAGGCAGTATCTCGGGAAAAACATTTCTGTTTTTAGGTGGCAGCGGCTGGGAATCGAACCCAAACCTTCAGCATGACAGTCCAACGCACTAACCATTATGTCACACTCGTTGCCATTTTGTCCTATTTTCCTTCTCTTTAGGATTCTTCTTGACAACCACCATTAGACACACTTTGAATTTCTAGCCAAACAAATTATTAGCTTTTCAAAATATACGTTCTTATACTTTCTTGTGTAGAGTGATAGAACTTTGAGTAAAGTGTGCCTTTCTACACTTAAAAGAGGCAATAAAAGTGAGTTGGAATAAGAGAGAGTAGTTTGAACAATATTCACTTTCTTTCCTGTGAATCCAGCTGCAACTTTGAAGGAAATGTAAGTAAAAGCCATTACTTTATGCCATACACTCAGAATTATGACGAATTTCTTAAAGTCAAAAATCTGTACCTTGTTGGTAGGTATGCATACGCTGCACTCTACTTTGAAAAGGTAGTCTTTTGAGTTCACATAGAATACCCAATTTTGCACAGTACACACCCATACAAGTTATGATACATAGTATTTTCAATATATAGAGAAGAAGTACAGAGGCCAAGCCTTTTCAAATACAAAGTACGTTAACGGAGAAAACAAAATTTGCACGGCAATTATTGTCGCCTACTACTAGAAGGCAGTTAATCAATATCATAAAAGAAAGTTCATCCCACAACAGCTATCTATAATGTTTTGTATTATGAACTATGTAGCTGCAATCTATACACATTCGTTCTACTTTTATCTATAGACCGTTAAAAATATTATACTCTCATAAAAAACCTAAGCACTTCCCATCAATTTCAAGACCTCGACAGCGTTGGTGATTAAATTATGAACTCATTTGCGCCCATGCAGTTCTTGTCATCTGTCTCCAGTGCCAAAATCGATCACTTTTATGTGCCACAAAACAGAGATATTGATAGATAAAAGAAAGTACACAAACTTGGTCGAACGTCTTTGCTCTTATGTATGTCTGAGGAGAGTTAGGTTCAAGAAAAATAATTTTTTTTTTGAATGGCGAAATTATTGTATGAAATGTTTCAGGTATAAATCAAAATTTTTCAATTAGGACATGAGGGCTTATTAACACGTATTTTTCTTTCATATCCTTAATTAGCTAAAAACTAAATTTAGTTCGAAAGTTTTAACGTTAGTAAAAAAGTTTTTTTTAAATTAATTTGTTAACAATACAATAATTCTTATGAATATACAAAGAACTTCTAGGACTCTTTCTTATCTACTAGCTTAATGAGCTTGGACATTATAGGTACACATTAAAGATAGTTTCAATATAAAAACTCTAGCTCTTATTGCTGCGGGTAAATTAAGCTAATCCTTTGGAAATGTTTTTAGAACAATTAAGGATTAATTTTTTGAGTATTTAAAAATAATTCTGATTTTCCTTGTTATGGGATTCCCTCAAGAAATTTGAAGAAATTTTTTGCAGTGGCGTAGGTAGGATAGTAGTTTAAGAACAAAATTCCTAGGGTAAACTGTCCAACAGTGAGCCACGTTAAACAGTGAACCATTAAAGTTTTCTGCTTTCGTGTACATTAAACAAAATTAAAAAAAATCTAGGAATAACCGCGTTTTGAAACGTTTGCAACCCCTTTGTTGCCACTCCCTGTTACACAGTGAACCAGTTGATAAGCTTTTTGAAAAAAATTAATATGAACTATTTCTCATGACCTTTTCAAATATGTTTCTTATTTAATATAAGGTTAATAAACCAAGTATTAAGACCCCTTTAACTCCTAGAAGTTTTAGCCAATAGTTTTAAAACTATATCAAGTCAAACAAAAAGTGGTTCACTGTTGGACAGTCTACCCTACTTACTAATTTTTTTTCTAAATCAATAACTGACCCTTATTATAAGGTACCTGCATGACATATAACTTTATACATATAACTCAAGTTGAAAAAAAATCCGGGTGGCAGTGCAGTTAATTGCTTGGGGCGCACTGCTCCAGTTCTTATACACAACCATAGGGAATTTGGAATTCCTCCTTGAATCCCACAATGGCAGTTATGTCGATGAAGTAGGAGTAGCAGTATACAAAGTGGGCGCCAGTCAAGTCAGTTAGAAAAAAAAACTTAACCAAACGCTTGCTTGTTGTTGCATTTTTTTTTCTTTTTGTAAAGTCCATTTATGAAGCATAATTTGCGTTCAGCTTTATTAACTTGTCGCCATAATGAAACACCAAAAGACCAAAGCCAATCCTGTTTAGATGCAAATTTTTGTTGTATTTAAATTGGTCGTTTTAGTTTTTTTGTTGGTAAGTTGGCTGGTTGGTTGGTCTATATCGAGGTCGTTTAAGTTGGTTGTGTGATCATGCAATGAATTATTATTTAAGACTTTAACTTGTCGAACGGAGTTTCATATCATTTTAGCTTAGTTAATTGGTGTGTAAGGATACGTGTCGTATGCCGTTAGAATATAACAGTTTTATTTTAAAGAAACTTTTATTGGAGTAAAATAAATTTAATTTTAAGAATTCTTGCTGAGGCCATATACGCGTAGAGTGTGTCGAATTAAATATTTTTTTAGAAGCCTTTCGAAAGAAAAATTTGGCTTTAAAAAAACCTAAAAAAAAATGACTTTTAAAAAAAATTTCTTTCAATTATAAGTCAATTTTCTAGAAAATTTCCACCAGCTTAAACGAGAGTGGGGGGGGGGGGGGGGGTAGACCTTACTCCAATACATTTTGTTTTATCTTAACCTAACTTATACCCTCTAGCTTTTTGTCACATCTTATACAAAACACTCTGCAAGTTGGTAGAACACGACATCCACAGGTTTTTGTTGAAACCGCCTCTGTTAATCAGCTTTTACTCTCAACCTAATACAACCTCCACTGAAGATGGGGTTTCAATCTCTAAGAACGGTTGTTGGGGCTGCAAACTAGAGAGGAGGGAGGAGTGGGTTTAATCCATTTTTCTTTAAGCGGCAGCAGACAAATTTCCCACGTGGAATTAACGGTGGCATCAAATGTTCGTGCGTATCCATTTGAGAGTAAAAGGACTACGAACAACTCTCGCGAGTAAAAATCGCAAGTGAACACAGTCATGAAATTAACTCACAGAGGGGTAGACAGCTATCCGAGAGTCACTCTCGATAATTTTGTAGTGAAAGTATTCTCAAATAGAAACGCACCTTCATGGCCAGGAACGAATTTGGTATTTTCTGCGCAATGACTAAAACAAAATATCGCAGCTTAGTAGGATTTTTTGGTGTCATGCGCGTTCATTCACATTCGAACTCAAGTGATCTACTTTTGGCATTTGAGTAATCGTGCGACAGAAAATAGCAAGTGCGTCTCTAGTCTTATACGGATATGGGCTACACAAGGATGAAAACTGTACTGCGTCAACTGCCAAAAAACCGGACACCCTGCTAGCTGGAAAGGATGCCCTACCCTAAAAAGGAAGTTGGAAGAGAAGAAGAAAGCCACCGAAAAGAAGAAGGCGTAAATAAAAAACGATAAGAAGACAACTGGGTGGAAGCCATTCGTAGAGGACTCTCCTATGCTGATGTAACTGCTTTAAACACAGCGAAAAAGCAAACGCCAAGGAATATGCAAACTAACAAAGACGAAACATCTTGAAAAGCTGAAACAGTCCACACAAAACCACAAAAACTAACGAAGACCCAAAGTAAAAGTGACGTTTTTGAGGATGCCGAAATACTATTCGGAGCTGACCTTTTCAGACTCGTGCAAAAGGCCAAGCAAATAGTTCCCAGGAACTATGCAGGCCTTAACGACAAGGCTAAAACATTAATAATCGGACGTCTAGTACCTATGCCAATTATGTTGTTAAAAACCTTGAAACTAGTAACCTACAACATAAACTCTATTTACTCATTAACAAGATGGGGCACTTGTTTTTAAAGTTAAAGAAACCCGGTTTTCTTTTCTTACAGAAAACTTTCTTGAAGGCAAGGAACCAAAATAAAATAGATGGATATAACACCTACAGAGAAGACAGGACCGAAAAAGGAGGAGGCATCGCAATACTTATACGAAACCTGACCCAAGGAGAGCTAGTTAAAGTCCATGGATGAGGCAACATGTATCGTCATCAAAACATCTGAGACAGATAAGCAATTACTAATATCCATCTATGTTACAGGAAACTCATCGAAGACCTACATTCAACACGATCTCCAGATATAAATGGACCTTGCCAAAAAGCACACACAAAGAGTCAAAGGAGGAGATTTTAAAACTAGACACCCGAGATGGTTAGACAGCAACCCGCATCACCATTCTATGGACATCATCTCGCAACCCAGGCCCACATTTTCTTGCACTTTGTCAACGCTGGACTTCTTTCTGGTCTCAACAAAATTTGTCAACATACTCCCACGGTTCGAGAACTATCATTGCGTGACCCATGTATCTGATTCAGATCATCTTGCTGTGGAGCTGAGTGTCCGTCTAATAAATAGGATAATGGTTGTTCAACCCGATCCAGAGTATTTACCATATAAGGTTTGAAAGAATTGACTGGAACCAATTTCGTTGTGACACCGAAGCTGAACTACCGGAGATAACGAGCTAAACTAACCTCAACAACAAACTGAAATCGACGGAGCAATCCATCAGTTCGAGACGGCAGTCAATAACGCTCTGGACAACGAGAGAACTCAAAGGAAAAGTAAGGATAGGTTTGGTAATCCTTGCCATCAATCAACACAGACAAAGGCTAAGGAAGAAGCTCCAACGGATACTCTATCGCACCTACAACACGGAGAACGAAGAGTATAAAAGATGTTATTCTCAATTAAAGTGCACCCAAGTTATGTTTGGCCAGGCGGTTTAACATTTTCAGGACTTCTGACTACAGAGGAGACTTGAAGAAATCAAGCCTTGGCAAGATTGCTTCAAAAAGGTAAACTCCATCGTTGGAAAAAGGAAAAACATCCCAGAAACTATCAACTATGGACAGAATACGGCATCCACTGCAGCAGAGAAGGCAGAAGCATTCGCCAACCACTTCGAAGGAAATTTCAAAGATCGTCCATCAGTTCACATCCCAGATTTCTATAAAGTTGAAGCAAGAGTGCAACAAAAAGACATCCCAACAACCACCACATTCAACGAAGAGAATCCCGCTCACCATCCAAACCTTGATAATGTTTTTACTAATCCAGAGGAAGTGGGTGCCACCATCAATACAGGCAACTCAAAGAAGTCAACAGGATCTGATGGCATCTCCAATTTTGTACTGAAAAAGTTGCCTAATATTGCCATCTTCCTGACAACAGCTTAGTTTCCCGAATCATGGAAAACTGCAAAAATTGTTCCGGTGCCAAAGAAGACCAGCAGACAGAACGTGGAAGGATACAGGCCAATGTCTTTACTTTGCTGCATAAGCAAGGTCTTGGAATGTTGGAATCATTAATACTGAGAAAGGTAAACGATTTTGCCAAGAAAGAAATATATTACCAAACTTCCTGTACGGATTCTGGGCGATGCACTCGACGATACATCCTCTTCTAGGACTATACAGCGACGTCAGCATGGGACTTAACAAGAAGGAAACAACAGTAGCATGCCTCATAGAAATAGAAAAGGTGTGGATTAAAGGACTCATTTTCAAGTTGATAGAACTCGGTTTCCCACAACATTCGGTAACTATTATTAAAAATTTCTTAACTAATAGATTATTTTTGATACAGGTTTACAATGAAGAATCAGGAATAAGGCACATCAGGGCAGGAGTACCTCAAGCATCCAAGCTTGGACCGTTTCTCTTCAGATCAACCGGAGAACACGCCAGAAACGAGGACTAAGTTATATGCTGATGACTCCATCACAAATAACACGTCTCCATCACCAGAGATTGCAGCTCGTAGGGTAGAAGAGCACGTCACTAGCCTTTGGCACTACTGCTTAAAATGGGGTTTAAAGATCAACGCCAGCAAAACGGAACTCATCTACTTCCGGCCACCACAAACAAGAATGAGAGCAAGAAAAAGAATTGCAGCTACATGCCAAAACATTAGCATCCGACTACCAGACGGCACCGTTATTAAGACCAAGGACAGCACCAAATACCTTGGAGTCAACTTCACCAAGAAGATGAAGTTCAACAAACATGCCATGGCAATTCTGGAGGGAAAACTTCTCTTTCCATCTACTTCACCCTCCACTAAGAAGACAGAACGGACTCAGCAAGAAGACAAAGCTCCTCATCTACAAGCAGCTAATTAGGCCTGTTCCTACGTATGCCTGTCCCATCTGGGTCACCGCTAACGAAACCGACACTACGTTTCGGATAAGGAACGATAACATGTTGACGACTTTTGGCTATTGTACCCGGACAAAGATTGGTTTCTGGAATGTGAAGACACTTCTCGACAACGGAAGTGAAGGTCCTCAAAATGCCAGATTTCTCCAACTAGAGAAGGAGCTCATGCTATACACCATGGACATCTTAGGGATCAGTGAAGTTAGATGGTTGGGTTCGGAGAAATATAAGTCATCAACTCGTAACACTGTACTACTCTACTCCGGAAAGGTACCTGGAAGTAACCATGAAACTGGCGTTGGATTGCTGCTTTCTAAAACAGCTCTCAAGAGCTTAATTTCTTGGGAGCCCTTAGATGACAGGATCATAAAAGCCAGGTTCCGGACTAGAGTACGTCGCATCACCATCATACAGTGTTACGCCCCAACGGAGCTCTCTTCTGTCGAGGAGAAGGAGGCCTTTTATAATCGGCTGAGTGTTGCTTATGATAGTACATCACGTGGAGACATCATAATGGTAATGGGAGACGTGAATGCCAAGCTTGGCAATGACAATGACAGGCTTAGGCATGTAATGGGAAAGCATGGTGTTGGAAACCGCAACGACAATGGCGAACGTTTTGTCGATTTTTGTAACGCCAACCGCCTTGTTATAGGAGGAACCATGTTTGAGCACAAGACGTGCCATAAAATCAGTTGGGTGTCGACGGACAGACAAGTAACTTCCAACCAAATTGATCACTTTGCGATCAGTCGGCGATTAAGAAGCAGCCTCCAGAACGTTAGAAACAGAAGAGGTGCAGACATGGGAATTGCCCGGGACCACCATTTGATGGTTGCTGCCGTAAGATTACGAACAGCTGCAGTGCGGAGTTACCAAGAAAACACCCGAATGCCTAAGTACAACACCGATAGACTTAAGGATCCCGCAGTCCGCCAACAACTAGGGGACCACCTTTCACAAGGATTGAGAGCAATCAGTAGCACGGAGACCACCTCCATCCAAAACCATTGGTGTGCTGTGAAAAATGTTTTCATATCAGGTGCTGAAAGTATAGTCGGTCGGTCGCAAGAAGAAACAGTGCCTGGCTTTCCGAAGAAACTTGGGCTAGGATCGAAGAAAGAAAACAGCTCAAAGCTCGCATTGCAGCAACTCCAGCAGCAGGCAGAAACGAGCTAGAGTCTGCGTATCGCATGAAGATGAGAGAAGTTCACCGTAGCGTGCGACGTGATAAGCGTACCTATATCAACGCATTGGCAACAGAAGCAGAAGAGGCCGCAAGCAGGTGTGACAGTAGGACCGTCGACAGGATTACCAAAGAGCTTACAGGTGTCCAAAACTCTAAACAACACCTGGTAAAGGACATAGACGGATCACTGCTAGTTTCGGATGAGGACCAGCTCAAAAGGTGGAAGGAGCACTTTTCTGCGGTTTTAAATCGCGTTTTCACCACTGAAGTCAACCCAACACCCAATGACCTGTCCGTAGTAACAAATTCTCGATTACGCACTGTATCCCCCAGTAGAGAAGAAATTTTAACCGCAATTAGAGCACTGAAGAACAACAAAGCGGTTGGACTTGACGGTATTCCCGCAGAGCTCTTAAGAGCAGCACCAACAACATCGACTGAGCTCTTGTACCCACTCATAGAAAGAGCTTGGGAAACAGAGATTTTTCCTGAGGAGTGGAAAAAGGGAATGATTGTCAAGCTCCCAAAGAAAGGAGACCTTTGTAGTGCGAAAACTGGAGAGGAATTAGCGTGCTGCCTGCTGTAGCGAAGGTTATAGCAAGAATCGTCCTAGAGCGAATAAAGACCACCTAGAAGACACGCTTGACGCTGAAGAAGCAGGTATCCGCACTGGATCTTCCTGTGTGGACCACATCAACACCTTGCGGATCATCATTGAACAGTGCGTTGAATATCGATCACCACTTCACCTGCTGTTCATCGATTTTGCGTTTGACAGTGTCAATAGAGAATTTATTTGGCTTGCGCAGGAGGGGCATCCCGGATAAATTGATTGCTATTATCAAGGCTACATATGAAGGATCCAAATGTCACGTTCTGCATAAAGGAAGATTGTCAGAGGAATTTGAAATCCAAAGTGGGGTTAGACAGGGTAGTATACTGTCACCAATACTGTTCCTGTTGGTAATAAGTGATGTGCTGCATGGAGCTTTGTCGACTGCAAATGGAGGAATTTAGTGGAATCTGCAATCACAGTGGGCCGACCTAGAAGAACTTGGCGAAGAACGGTCGAAGAGGAATCTGCACAACTGGGGAAGAGTTGGAGAGAGCTGAGGTTCATTTCCAGAAACCGTACACGATGGCGCGTAGGAGTAGTGGAGGCCCTATGCCCCGCAAAGGGAAACTCACGGACGTAACCGGTCCGAGGACCTAAGGAAGTAAGTAAGTATATATTTATGTATTAGATTAAGAAGACCCAAATATTTGTTAATAATGTTATAAAACCCATCCAATGTGCTCTTCAAATTAGTAAATTAAACCTAGTTCCTGAAGCACAAGGAATAGTAGATGTAATCAAGCAGCATTTCTAGCAGATGCGGAATAGGCATTAAGTAGAGCGAAAAATAGGACAAGAAGCGAACCCAACTCCTTTCAATGAAGACCCAGTACCACCACCTACTATAGAAGATTGAGACATAGCTAAGAAGAAGCTCAAGAACAACAAGGCCATTGGAACTGATTAAGACTTAGCTAAAAAGAAGCTCAAGAACAACAAGGCCATTGGAACTGATGGTTTACCAGCGGAACTCTTCAAGCACGGATAAATAAAAAATAAATACATTTGACTACATTGGCTCGGCCACGTGGAGCGAATGGATAATAATGCTCCAGCAAAGAGAGTACTTCAATCCTAGCTTCCAGGTTCGAAAGAACGAAGAAGACCGAAAGTCCGGTTTAAAGACTAAGCCATCTCGAATGCCAGAAAACTTGGTCTAAATGACTGCAAGCAACATGCTCGGATTCGTAATGGATGAAAGGCTGCCGTGTCTTAGAATGCGAATCTTCATGCATTAGGAGCCGAATTAGTATAAGAGTTTCGATTTCCTTGTCGATCTAAATATTTCAGAAATAACAGCATTTGGAAATTGTTATTATTGTTCTTAGCCAGGAGCAGAAATAAATATTGAGATGATTAAGAACTTGTCAAGAATTATTTATCTTTAACTTCTAGATCAAAGAACAATGGAAATTGTCTTAAAATTCCCTCTGACAGCTTTTTGAAAATATTGCAGCAGTGGGAAATTGTTATTATAGTTCTTAGCCAGATATAGAAACTATTGAGATTGTTCTGAATAACCTGACAGAAACTTAAGAACTTGTCAAGAATTTATCTTTTACCTATTAATTGAGAACAATGGGAACTGTCTTAAAATTCACTCTGACAACTTTTGAATAAACTGTCAAATATTTAATATCAACTTCACATTATGATAGGTGACAAACTATAGCTTTTTCGTACCTGTACTCTCTGAATATTTCGAACAACATAAATCACACTTTTAAAATGCATTATAAGCAGTTAACATTAAGTCAATCTTAATCAACTTCCAGAGAAGTGTTTTCAAAACACCTTATATTATTATGTACAGTGTACACACACATATACGAGTATGTACCTACATATCTCAAAGTACACATAAATTTTACCTGAAGGCCATCACAGTAATCCAATTACTTTACCAGAATCTCCCCAATCTGTCCAAAGGCAAAATGTGTCTGACAGGCGTTTTTCATTTATTTCCGAGAGAAAGAGAGGTGACCTGTGTACAGAGTGGGAGTAGTGTACACGTATGTCTTGAGACAATTTCAAAAAAAAAAAACTTCACTTCGTTTGGGAAAAATTTCATATCCTCCTTGTCACTGTACCTTACCCAGAAGAGCAAAAGGACAAAAACAACATTCTACTACCATCAGGCACTCAAGCCTATTACCTATCTTTTCTAATGCACCCGCACGACCCTGGCTGTCAGTTCAAGCTTCAAGCAGCGATAAACGCTCTTATTGCCCCTGGAGCATGAAGCTCATTTCTTATTCGTCGTATGCTCCATGGTCGCCCGCTCTCTCCCACAATTACCACAACTCATCATGGAAAGGACACGCAAGCATGATGATGGAATATAACCCTCACCTTCCTTCGGGATGAAAACAGCAGGAAAGAAAACGTGTATAGATACTTTGGGTGCTGTATGTGAGCAGATTTCCTAAGTATCTTAAAACGCTCATATATTTATAACATTACTCCAATCTTCCAAAGGTAGGTATAGCTGAAGATGACGCAGACAAAGATGAAGACTTCGACTTCGATAGTGTGTTCACTTCCCGCATCACTAAAGATGTGTGGTTGGTTAAACGAAAAAGCCCAAGAAATAACCAAAACATATTTTAAGGATAAAACGCAATGAGAAAATCATATTAAAGGCTGCGGGGAGGGGAGGCGAGTTTATTCCATCTCTTCCTCTTAAAGGTTTTTTCTTTTTCCTTAATGTCTTCATCTGTCTTTTGGAAAACGGCTCCTCTTGCATCTACTAGCGTGATTTTTCCTTTGATGTTTCCCACACACACAAAATAATAATCTATTATATCCGCAGGGTCCTTTTTGCGTCTGATAGACTCCCATGTGTGATGTCGGCTTCAGCAGCAATGTTGTCTAGTCTTCCTTATCTACCCTAATTCGATTTGTGCAGCAACATGAGTGAGTGGTGTATTGCATGATTTTGGGAATTTTCAATTGAAAATCCAAAAATTGATTGAATGGAAATGCTAGGGAAATTGGAAAAGGATTTGCACTCTCTAAGGATTCATATATGTGAAATTTCATCTCACGAAGGATGCCATGATGTTGATGAAGATGTACTCTAATAATACTTTACTTGTGTACACGCAGTGAGGATGAGAAGCATCATGCAATCGAAGAAGTCTAAAATTTCATTCCTATCCTTTTCGCTCCAATAGACCGAAACTATAAGATAACCAAAAACTGATTAAGGATTAATTAATTATTTAGTTTTTTGGTTAAGTTCTTCACAAAATACAATAAAATGGAAGAAGGACATTTTTGAGAGAGTGCGAATACGAAACTTTTGGGCTGTGGCAGGCATGTTTTTGAGACTGTGTGTTGGTCCAGAAACTTGATTGGGATGGGATAACAACTGTAGAGATATAGAAAGAAACTCTTCAATTGAATTTGTGTTTTTGGCACGCTTCATAGAGTCCTTTTGTATTCGTATTGTTTAATTAAACTGAAAAGTAGTTCTGTTCGAAAGTAGTACAGTGGATGCTTGAGTTTAACAAAATAATTTATTTAAAGCTTTGATTGAATTGAGGTTTGTTCTTATAACTAAAGGTACTTCGTTTCTCACAGATGGGTTATGTGAAATTGAATTATAGTTTGATGTATATGCAAAGGCTTTTAGGGAATTCTATAGGCTTATTCCATGTTCAATGAATAATCTTATTTTATTGATTGTTAATTAAGAATTCATTAAGAAACCTATGCAGATGTTGTTTATAGAATCGATGCTGAGTTAATTAAAACATACGAAAAGTATCAAATGAATAGTCTAAAGTTGCCTTTGATTATGAGGATTAAGAAGGAAGCTTGTCGAAGCAACACATCGATTTTTCCTGTAGTCTTTCTACATTTGTGGGGATTCCTTGTAAAACAGTCCTTCTCCAAAAAACATCAAAGGCCGAAACTACATATGATAGTATATCACCGATTTGTCTTCTAGTTTTTTTTTTTAGCTGAGACAGTTCGATTTCTCTCTATTTTGTTATAAGGGCGGGGAAACAAGGCTTTCTCTCAGTTCAAACCAAAATAATTTGTTCCTTTTTTTCTTCAAGGAACTTCTTCGTACAACTTGAGAGCTTCAAAAACAGATCAGAAGTGAAGAACATCACGTTCATGTTCAAAGGTCAGACACGGTGCATTCAAGAGGACACAAGCGTCCACAAGCTTTTTTTTTAAAGCGAACCTCTGTCTATCAACTCCTACTCTCACCTCCAAATGGTGAACATCGGGTGCCTAGTACCTTTAACTGAAGATGGGGTTCCAATCCCTGTGGACAGTTTTAGGGGGCAGCAAACGAGAGAGGGGGGGAGGAGTGTTCCCACTAAGGCACTTCTCTTTTATCCAGGCGGCAGCGGAATAATTCTCAAGATGGAATCAACGGTGGCGTCTACAGTTCCAGTTAGGTTGAACTACTTAGTGAACACCTTATACGGGCTACTACGACATATTCGGAGCTCAGGCCTATAAGGAGCGGTTAATCCGGATCTGGTCCTCCAGGTTGGGGGTCATGCCGTCGGGGTGACTTCCCGTCCACGTAAAGCTATTTTAATTGCAAAGCAACAACAAGCCTCGCATACGGACGGATTTACTGTTGACGAACCTAGCAAACGAAATAAGGACAACGAACTTCGGATCGGAACCTCTCAGGCCTACAAGGTGCGAACGTAGTAGAATCGCAGTCGGTGCTGAGGATATGGAGAAGTCATTTCTGCAAATTATATAATGGCGATGAAGAACCGAATTCCGCTACCATGCAGATTGCACCATTCAACCTGGACGACCGACGTACACCAACAATTCCGTCCACCCGATATCGAAAAAGTAAAGATAGCTATATCTTAATTTAAATCCAATTAAGCTGCTGGAGCTGATGGCCTTGCGGCTGAGCTATTCAAAGCGGCTGCGGTGAATTAGTAAGGAGTATGCACCAGCTCATTTGCAATATATGGTTGGAGGAAAGCATGCTCGATGAGTGGAACCTCAGCATTGTTTGCCCGATCCTACAGAAAGGAGATCCTCTGGACTGCATCAACTACAGAGGCATAAGTCTTCTTAATATCGCCAACAAGATCTTCTCTTTCGTACTTTGTGAACGCCTGAAGTCATTCGTCAACAACCAAATAGGTCCATATCAGTGTGGCTTAAGGCCAGGGTAGTCCACCATCGACCAAATATTCGCACTACGGCAGATCTTGGGAAAAACCCAGGAGTTTCAAATCGATACCCCCCACTTTTTCATCGATTTTAAGCCCGCTTATGACAGCTCTTTAGAGACGAGCTATATAGAGCAATGTCTAGTCTTGGCATCCTTCCCAAAATCGTCCGTTTGTGCAGGATGACGATGGACAATGCACGCTGCTCCATCAAGGTCGGCAAAGACCTCACCGACACCTTTGGTGTCAAAAAAGGTTTTAGGCGACGCGCTGTCATTCAACTTCTTCAAAATCGTTCTTGAGAGAATAGTGCAAAATTCTCACGTCAACACTAGAGCCACAATCTTTCAAAAGTCCGTTCAATTACTCGCTTACGCTGACATAATCTGACGAACTAAGCGAGATGTCAGTGGTGGTTTCGTGAGTTTTGAGAAGGAAGCCAAGAAGATGGGATTCACGGTGAATGAAAGCAAAACGAAATATATGCTATCAACAAGAAGGGACACCCAACATCGACATCTCGGACAGAACGTTACTATGGATAGCTATAATTTTGAGGTGGTCTTTGTCTACCTAGGATCTGCTATAAGCTCAGCGAACGATA
The DNA here is from genome assembly GCA_963921185.1 of Dasysyrphus tricinctus. Lineage (NCBI taxonomy): Eukaryota > Metazoa > Arthropoda > Insecta > Diptera > Syrphidae > Dasysyrphus > Dasysyrphus tricinctus. Next base: position 82,312,217 of record OY992531.1, read on the forward strand.
CCAGTGCCGAGATGGTGCAGATGTATGGTGCAGAGGCATGAACACTGTTAACGATTAATGAAAATGGGTTAGGCTGTTTTGAGAGAAAAATTCTCCGGGTGATTTTTGGTCCCGATTCCACAGATGGGGAATGGAGAAGATACAACAACGAACTGTACGGGCTGCACATCAGCGACACCGACCTAGCCACAAAATTGCAAAGCCAACGACTGAGATGGCTGGGTCACCTAGAGCGAATAGACACCAATACTCCGGTCCAGAAAGTCTTTGAATCCAACCCCGTGGGACAGCGCAGTAGAGGTGGACAGCGTAAAAGGAAGCACACTCAAATGGAAGAGGATCTCAACCGCGAAACTGGAGACATCTAGCTAGAAACCGAGCCGGTTGGAAGAAGCTTGTCGGTTGGGGCCCTGGTCCACCCCGGAATGTAGCGCCACCTTAAGTAAGTAAGTAAGTATGGAGTGCAGTCCCATTTATGGTGGGAGGGTTTATATCTGGAATGTTATGAATTCTTTGAGGTGAAATGATTTTTCAATCCTGGCGATCATTTCATTAAGCGCTCGCCATCTCAACAGATTTGCCCTTCATATATGCATTTTGGGTCTGAAAAGGAACAGTATTATTTAGCTTAAGGCAAATGATCATTCCTATTAGCCTTTCTAAAGTCTTTTAAAGGAAGGAGGATAGACTAATTTGTCTTTGGGTTTGGTGTGGGTGAGCCAACTTTCGGAATGAAGATAATAGATATTGACTTCTCTCCAACTAGATGGAATAAAGGTGATGTTTAAGCATCCCCTGAAAATTTCCACCAGAATTGGTACAATCATGTCCTAAGAGCTTTGTAGCATAATTGACACTATTCCTTCAGGCACTGTAGACTTGTATGCTGAAAAGAGGAGACTACGGTCCAGACCACTCTCTTACTACTAGGTATTTGGTTTCCAATATTTTAGCCTAAAGGGTGACTGATTAAATTGTAATTAATTATATAATGCGAAATGAGTTGGTAATAATGAGATCATAGTTTAGGGAATGATATTTACAAGCGCACAGTTGACAAAAATGGCAACCGTCGACTAGTTGAAAATCCACATTTTTAAAAAAATCGACATTTTAAATAGTCGATTAAATATGCTTAATTTTTCCTGGGCCTTGAAAAATCATAACATTCGCCTCTCTGTTAAAATACCGCTGCTACGTATATAATTTTTAAATCAAACTTGAGCTTGTAAATTGCATGTGTCACACAAGAAATTGTTAGGTATTTTGATCATTATTACTTGTTTGACCACCTACTTCGGTGAATTTAAAATGATTAACCATTACTTATCTACAAAAAAAAAATCGCAATTAAATAACTAATAAATGATAATCCATGTTTGATTTGTGTTTATTAATAAGAATTAATACCCTTGGTAAGCTTGATGAGATTAGATTTACTGAAGAGGAATAAGCTTTTCAAGACCAATATTTAGTTTTTTTATAATTTTGTAGATACCTAGATACAGGAGCCCTTGCTTTACTCGTTTGGATAATACCCACATAAAAGAACTTTTTATTTGTATATGAACCCTCAAAACTTTTGATTTTACTTAACATTAAATTCGTTATTTAAACCAAATAAAATTTTAATGAAAAATAACTTCACATAATAACTCAAATTTATTAATTTGAGTTTCCTTTCAATTTAAATTAACGCAGCAAACCTGTACTATATACTCAACTCATACCTTCTATTCATCACATACCTACCATAATACTCCGATTCAGGAGGTTATATTTTATGATAAGACCATCACAATAATAATTCTTATTACCTTCATCTAAAAATATATATTATACTCGTACTTTTTGAGAGCAAGGAAATAATAATAAAAATTGTTGCATACTTTTTACAATTTCTTTTTTTATCAAGATGTAAGTAGGTAGGTAGGTAGGTAGGTAGGTGGTATATGATAAATTGAAGCAATTTCATTCGGAAAGTATGAATCACCTTTTGCATCATTGTTCGCACCGCTTCTATTCGTATTAACTAAATTGAATATTTTCATTTCCATTTTTCATAAATAAAAAAAAATATAATAACACTCATCGTTCTCTCTTTCCATATACTCTTAATTTTGGAAGCACAGGCAAAGTCTGAATTCTGATTCTGAGTTTCTAAATTTTGTCGTGTTTTTAAGGATTATATAAAACTTTTGATAAAGTTCAAATTCAAGTGCATGATTTCAAACGCCATTCAAACTCATATCCACACACACACATACACCAATTCTTGTTGGAATAAACTTTTCATATACAAAAGGTTAAACCTCCTGATACTCGTATAAAAGGGCGTTGCCTCCCTTTTTCGTACTCATTTAAAGGGGATGATGGTTTACGTACTTTCATTCAAGCACAAAGAATGAGAAAACACGTCGTAGTTGAAAAAAAAATATACTTTAACCTGAAATAGGAGTTTTTGTGTGTCCTGCTTTTCTCGGTACGGCGCGCAGTGGTGGTGTTGTTGCGTTGTCGGTCCCCCCTTGTGACTCCTATAATTTCTGAATAAGCATTGTAACATGGCACAAGCTGAATCCAATTTAGAAAATGTATTTGAATCTTTTGTCGGGTCGGGTAGGTATATGTAGGTAGTTATGTACACCTTTTTTGGGGTTCCTTAATATTTCTTCTTTTTTTTTTTTTTTTTTTTACCATACCTTTCCACCTAGGCAAAAGGCGACGAAGGAAGGTATTTTTCCCTTAACTTATTTTTCGAGGGTTGGAGATGAAACTTTGACGCGAATCCCTATTGCCAATCATGAATATCTAAGGCCACAACATAACAACTGTCTTGGGGTAACTGTCTGTTAGGGAAATCGTCCTTTTTTTTCTTCCTTGATGGGATTGTAAGCTCCTCGCGGGAGTACTGCGAATATTCTATTTTTAGATATAGAATGAGGAAAACTTTCTCAAAGGTAATTTCAGGATCCATAAGGAAAGGAAAGCAACGATCCAACGAAATCCTTAAAAGGTGTAGTTTAGCACTTGTCTGCTGCACGATGCGAAACAGTTTTGTGGTGGTAAATTTCGAAGAAAAAAAAAAAAAAAACTTTCACAACCAACCTTTAATTCTCTAACGGTTTGATTCGGGTTGTCCCCAACTCTTGACATTAGAAAGTGAAAGGTAAAAGAAAAAAAAGATATAAGAGGCAGGCAAAATAACAAATCTGAACTACCAAAAATAAAAAGGATACAAAAATTCAAGGTACCCATAGCTGGGTATATCCAAAACGCGGTTAGAAATTTGTTATGCATGACAGCGCATTTAGAGGGAGATTTATATGGATATTCACATAACCAAAGCTTTTTCAAAGCCTTTTTTTAGTAGAGACTAGGGAGTGAGATCTAACTCTCATATATTTTTTTTTTTTTTCAAGGATATATCACGCGTAGTTTGCATTTTTATTCGGTTTTGTTTGCTACATCCGGGAATATTTATTCATATTTTCATTTGACTGACACATGGCAGTCAAAAAAAAAATAATAGAAATGGATCCAGGGCTATAAGCTAAGGATGTGGGTAGAAGGTTGGAAGTTTTTTTTGGGGTCAAAAATGCATTTCACAAAGTGGCACTATTAATCTTAGGGAGTTTTTTTTATCTGTTGCAAATTTTATGTTCGAGTTTGAGGGTTATAAAACGCTGGAAGCAACCACAATTCAGCAGACATCACGAACAATAAATATACCCTGTGGGATGCATATATGGTTGAGGGAATAGATCAACATTGAAGCTGTGCATTGAAATACTAAAAGGAGGGTTGCCGTAGCAGCAAGGAAGTGTTGTACAGGGTGGTTTCCTGGAAATATTCAAACTGACACAGTCTTACCGATACAGAGACTCTCGGCTCCGCTTTGTGAGAGGACGTTTCAACTATAAAGGAGGAGTACGGCCGACATGGTAGATTAGCCGAATCGCCACTCTATCCTGGACAAGCTCTCGACGGTCTATGTATAAAGAAATGCATCGTGCTTGAAATTACGAACATAGGGGAGCCCCAAACACTGGGTTTCGTAACATTGCTCGTCTGATTGTTTCATTTGTACTTAAATCTAGCTAAAACCTCAATGAAGTGACAGATTTGATTTAAGCATAGTTAACAGTTCCCATGCGAACAAAAAATCAAAATCTTCAAAACGATTTTCCACCTACTCTGTGCACCAAATTGAGTAATATTCGAAGCGAAACACGTTTGTCTTGGCCTAAGCCACCAACTTGCAATTAATTAATATACTATAGGTACGGTGACCATCCGTTCATTATAATAATGAAATGTTCTGTATTTGAAGAAGTTGTTCATTATTAATTATTTTGCCCACGAAAACATATAAATGTTCTGTATTTTATTAGTTGTTCATTATTTGTTCTGTACTTCTTTAATTTTGTTCAAAAACAATAACGCACACATTGGGAACGTAAAAATTTAATGAAAGAAACTGATGATGCTAACGTGCCCTTAGTTAGTGAACGTTGAACGAAGAAATAATAAATCTAGTACGAATTTATTTTTCCTTGCCGCCCTCTATCGCTTTTGGCCTCATCTGTCATGTGCAAGTCAAAAACTATTCATTTCATGAACACATCAGCTGTCTGTGAACTATGTGTTGTCTGCGTCTGCGCTGAAGAATTGAGTTTTGTAAGTTTTTTTTTGAAATTATTCATAAAAAAGCAATTCAATATTGAAAATTATTTTAGCTTACCCTGATGCCACTCAGGAGAAAGTGTGTATTTAATAAAGAATTGAAAAACCAGTACAAATTCTTGACCTAAGTTTTTTAAGTTTTTTTGTTTCTAAGTTTGTAAATAAAGCCTAATACGATGCTGATGCGAAACGAAATTTTAAGTTGTTCTCCAACAAGACAACGAAATGCTTACGAAAACGAAGCGGAAAAATATTCATTGACAGTTGTACAAATTCAAAAAATTAAAACAAATGCAAAAATTACAAGCAGCCATGCTGTAATGAAAGAAACAACAAAAATAAACACGAAAAACACAAATTTAATTTTTTCGCACACAATTATGGTCTGGGTGTGCGAAAAAAGAGTGTAGACTTCTCCAAATAATCTGCTACAACTATCAATTTCGCTCATCGAACAGCGTACTGCAGAACGAAAAGTAGAACTAAATTTATAGTTTATGATTTCGTTGACATTTTTGTATGGGATTTTTCGTTTCGCATCAGCAGCGTACTTAGCTTAAAGCAAAGACTGAATTGATTAGAGTGTATTCTATTTAAAGTTGAGCCATTCTTCGTCAGAGAATATAATATTTATTATTGAATGGAATAAATGATTGAAAATTAAGTCGAATTTTGTTTCTTTTTTCTTTTGTTCATTACTCAGCTTTCTAAAATATGGTCACCGTAACTATAGGCCTAAAAATGGAAAATAATTATTTTTGGCATGCAAAAATCATTTGCATGCAAAAATTATTTGAATGCAAAAATTATTTGCATGCAAAAATCATTTGCGTGCAAAAATTATTTGCATGCAAGTAAGCAAGTAATGCCTTGAGGTGAATATATTTTTTTTTTTGAAGTGTAAGCCGACCATCAACAAAAAAAATATTTTATTCACCACACTTTTTTTCGCATGCAAAACCATTGGCAGTCCATTGTTTTGCATGACATTCCATGACAGTTATGGTTTTTTTTTTGCATTTCACCTCAATTATTTTTGGGATGCGAGAATATTACATAGATTACGCACGGGAACTGTTAACTAGACTTTAAAAAAGAAATTTCAATTTTTCCGTAACATGTTAGGTGAGGTTAGGCGGGGTGATAATACGACAAGCCGCATCATCTCACTCGGATCCCTGTAGATCCATTGCACCTCCCAGGATGCGGGTAGTCAGGTGAGGGGAGGGAGATTATGGGGATGTGTAAGTGTGGGGGCCTCCTTGAACCATCTTGAATTTTAGGATGTTCTTTAGTGTCAGATGTCTCCCAGTTCATCAAGAAGTTATTCTACTAGGGATTCTTTTCTGGTTTTGGCTAGGCTGGGATATTTACAAAGGAAGTGAGGTGAGCCCTCCTCCACCTACAAGTGACAATTGGTTACCATTGGACATCTGCAGCTTCAAGAAAACTTTGGAGCATTTTACTTGATCCGGTTTTCATACCAGAGTTTTCTGGTTGGGATATCCGTTATAGCTACTGGGTTGAAATCAATGTGCGGTGTAACGTAGTCTATGCCTGTTAAATTCCCTATAGTCTTTTGACGGTAATGTCCCCCTTTCCAATTTATACACTGCTGAAGTCTTAAAGCACTTTCGTCTGCTAGCACTTTTGGAAACAGATCGAGCGGGGCTAGTTAAATAACAGTTTCTAGGTCTGCCGTTGGAGTAGTTCTCATGGCACTGGTTGTGGCAATACACGCAAGTTTTTGAATTTTAGTCATGATTTTTAGATTGGTTTCTTTATATAAGGCTGGCCACCAGACCAATCATGCATACGTTAAGATTGGTCTTATTATGGCTTTGTACATCCAATTAATGGTTCTAGGGCTGGGACCCTATCTTTTACCAAATATTCGATGGCAGGTATACGCCCCTGGTGGAAAAATCGCAGGTATACGTCCCTGGTGGCAAGATCACGCATATACGCCCCTGATGGCAAGATCTCAGGTATACGCCCCTGGTGGCAAGATCGCAGGTATAAGCCCCTGGTGGCAAAATCCCTGGTACACGCCTCTGGTGGCAAGATCACAGGTATACGCCCTTGATGGAAAGATCATAGGTATAAGCCCCTGGTGGCAATATCACAGGTATAAGTCCTTGTTGGCAAGATCGCTGGTATACGCCCCTGGTGGCAAGATCACAGGTATAAGCCCCAGGTGGCAAGATCACAGGTATAACGCCCTGGTGGCAAGATCGCTGGTATACGCCCCTGGTGGCATGATCGCAGGTATAAGCACCTGGTGGCAAGATCGCAGGTTAACGCCCCTGATGGCAAGATCACAGGTAAAAGCCTCTCGTGGCAAGATTACAGGGGTATAAGCCTCTGGTGGCAAGATCGTAGGTATATGCCTCTAGTGGCAATATTAGCTAGGCTTACGAACTAGTAGAACACAGGTACCGAAGCCCCTGGTAGCAATTAGAATTAATCGCCCTCACTCATCCACAGCTTTAGTGAAACTGATTTATGGAATCGAGTTTACTCTAACTCTATTGACTTGAGCAATGACGAAAAGGGTAATTTTCATTTGCCAGAGTAGCTCCTCAAAAAACCTTTTCCGTAACCAGTGAGTGTTTATTGTAAGGAGGTGGATGAAAATATGCTCTGTATGTTGTTGGTGTGGTGGCCTCATATGCACATCTCGTACTGCTGGGCATTGCGGTTATGGATCTCCAATTCTAAAGGTACCCGCCGGGAACAGCGAAGCTGGTGATAATGAATTGAAGTGGTAAGCATGTAACACCTCGTTACAACACAATGTCATCGGCGTATGCACCGACTTTGATACCACTCAGATCTATTTTAATCAATATATGGTCGGCGACCAGCAGCAAAAGCAGAGGAGATAGGATTCCACCCTGTGCAGTTCCCCTGTACTAACAAGTCTTATAAATGTAGAATCACCCATTTCCACATTTATATCTCTTGTTTGCTGCATGGAGTCAATCCAGTTTATCAGAAACAGATCGATGCTGATGGAGTTCAGGGCTTGTTGAATTGCACTGTTATCAACATTGTTATAAAGGCCTCTTCTATGTCAAGGAGTGCTACCAAGGTGAATTCTTTGAACTGTATTCGATTATGCCGACTACTTCATGAAGCTAAACAGATTTGCCCAACATGTATACATGTAGGGCCTGTGAGAGCACCCCATCATTTTGTTTTAGAAGAATATGAGTCTCTACTAGTCTTTCTAAGGTCTTCAGAAGAAAAGAGGATTGCCTTATACCTACGCCTTAAATCCGGTTAGGTATGGTTGGGCTTGCCATCTTTTGGAATGAATCATCATCAAGTCATTTCCATCCTTCACTGTCTGCAGCTAGATATTTTAACTGTGGCCACGTCTTTCTCTGGGAGTCTGCTTCTGCTAGAACTGTTGATTTCCATGTTGTTATTGGTCTTCCAACCCGCCGTGCACCCTGAGAAGTCCAAAATGGAATGAATATGACATTGATTTCTCTCAAACAAGAAGGAACATAGGTTATGTTAAGACAACCCCTAAAAATGTCTACTAGAAATGGAACAATTATATCTATAGAGCTTTGGAGCATAATTGGAACTATATACCATCAGACCCTGCAGACTTGTATGATGGCCAAAGCTAACTTTCTGCTATTTACTTTCTGTAACACTTTCCATACAAATTGTGTCACCCTGTGAAAAGCCAAAGTGAATGTGCTCTTGGGGGAAAAAAACGAAAGCAAAAGTATCTATACTAATAGTTCCGCGACTGATTCATGTTACTTACGCGCCAATGTTATAGTATGTCGTTCATGCTTCGATGGTGTTTCAAAAAGAAGTACATTCATAGAAATGCATAGAAACAGCTGTAAACGAAGCAATAAAATAAATAAATATGTTTAAACAAATGTGGAGGAGAATAATTTTTTTTTTGTATCGTATAGACAGTAGCAACGATATAAAACCTCGCGGAAAACCAACAACAACGGAACACACATGCAACAAAGTTAAACAATAGTTTAAGCGGTTGAGTAACATTTTTGCCTTGATACAGACAGACGCACTACAGTGTCACACGTACCTACCTATAGATGCAGAAGCAGCAAAGTAACTATAAAGGCAACAAAGTGACAAGTTTATTGGCCCAGACTGATGCATCAGACAGATTTTTATTTTTGAACTTGATGCACGTTGTGTGATGCTATTGGGTGATAGGTCACCCCCCTTTTAAATGTGGGGGAGGTTAAATGACCGGATTTTCGATGAACAAATTGATGTTTTTTTTTTGTTGTTGTTGTGTGAGAGGAGGAAATTTAAACAGAAGTACTAATGGATCGTTGGTTTTTTTTTTCAAACAAAATACAAATGGCTGTTCTTAATTAGTTTTTGCAAATGCTTTTATTTCATTTGAAATTTTAAGTGAATTTTGAGGTTCACAGGGTATTTGATTTGGTTTTAAGAGTTAAATGAACCAACTTCGATGGCGAATTTACCCAGATATAAAAATTTGCTAAAATAATGGTTCAATCAAATGAAGTTTTTTTATGTATAATTTTTAAATTTGAGTATTTCATTTAGATTTTACTTAACAAAGAATTTGCAAATGATAATGAATTTTAAAATGTTTGACATTAATTGAAAATAGTTTTTCATTAAAATTTGTAACGATCCTGAAAATATTAATTTTTTGGCAGATTTAACGCGAATCGAAATCTTAACAAATTAGGGAATTTTCTTTTCTTCATTTGGACTCGATTTAAGCCCATCCCAATAAAAAAAAAAAACATATAACGACACACATACAGTCGGCTCCCTCTAAGTCAAATTTCCTTTTAACTCGAACTTTTTCACCATGTTTTTGTACCCCCCTCAAATTTTCATAATATGTTTACTTATCTCTAACTTGAATTTTGGCAAAACTCACTCTAACTCGAACTCATTTTGATATCCCGTGAAAATTCGACTTAGAGGGAGTCGACTGTATATCTTAAATAAAAGCGGGCAATTCAATTCAGTTTATAATTCAAATAAAACAAAATATTCATAAAGTTTATAAAACTAGAAGAAATTCATTCAATTCAAAAAGTGAGACACTCGGGCGTACACATTTTATTTTGTATCCTAAACACATTTTAGTACAATTAGGCCATTGATTATATCCTAAAAAACAGGGCAATAAGGAACTAAGACGTTCATGGGTCTTTATTGGTTAAATCAGTAAATGGGGCTTTGAAGTTGAGAAAACCGCGGAATGCTATAAAATAAGAGGGTGCATTTTGGAGGAGGTTATGCTAAAGCACCCTTTTTGGTTTTTTGCTGTAAAAAATTTTTGTAGTCAATATAAGTAACCATCAAAATGGATTTTTTCACAAAACCTTAAAAAAAATGTAAGTTTGTTAAATTTAAATTTAAAAAAATCATTGCAAAAATACATTCAAGCTGTGTGCATTATTTATTCATTCATGACCAGTTAAGTAAAAATTAATACTCAAATTTCAAATCTTTCAGGGTTTAAGGGTTGTCATCTATTTTTTTTTTCAAAATTTAAAATAATAGCCAAAATCAACACACTCACTTAGAGAAAAACGTCAGGTAAATTATTAATACCTCGTGGCTTGATGGTTAGTGCGTAGGACTGTCATGCCGAAGGTGTGGGTTCGATTCCCAGCCGTGCTACCTAAAAACAGAAATGTTTTATCCGAGGTACTGCCTCTTGCGAGGAACTGACAAATCCTCCAAGAGTATACTTGTCATGAAAAAGTGCTTCTCATTTAGCCGTTCGGACTCAACAAAAAACTGTAGGTCCCCTCCATTCCTTCCAACAAACACGCACACAGGAATGGTTGTGAGTTGTAAGTCACTAGGCCCTGGTTCTCCATGAGCTGTTGCGCCACCCAATTTATTTATTTATTTAAATTATTAATACGGGCCGTGTTAAATTAACAAGGTGCACTGTCCCATATAAATTTACAGACATTTCAGAAGTTAACCTGATTTTAGTTACTTTTTTTCATATTATAACTTTAACTGGGTGGGCTTTCTAGCCATGTTCAAGTTGATTAAAAAAGATTTCCTGTTCTTTAAACTCAAAATAATTGTAATTAAGAAATTTTAAAAAAGCACAGTGTTAATTCTAACCGAGGTCGTGTTTTTTTTAACACTCTGTGTGTTATCAATTTCTTTTTTTACCACAAATAAGGTTCAATTAACGTTTTTTTATGGTTATATTTACAATCTTTACTTGCTGAATTTAACCTGGCCTCCTGTAAGAGTAGCACTACGCAAGTTCATTTCAACGTGGCACAAGTTTTTAAACACACATACATACATGCCATCAAAATGAAATGATTTGAGTTTAACCTGGCTTCCAGTTAAAGTAGCACTCTAACAATTCATTTTACTGTGACACCAGTGTCAAAACACACATATTAAGGTCATCGAAATTATTTGAATTCGAAACCTTGCCTACTGTTAAAGTACCACTCTGCCAGTATTAAAATACATACACAGGTCATCCAATGAGTTTCAACTTATTGATTTTTGGCACCAGTTTTTTTTTTTCCTAGCGAATTGGCCCAGTGGATGAGTGGTATCTCTGTGTGTGGAAAAGGTTCCCAGTACAAAGCTAAGTAAGTATCTCAATATAATTTTTTTAAATAAGATAAATATATGTATAATGAAATCCTATACTTTCAGAATAATGAAAAACGTGTTTAGCGTCAAGCAACATTAGAGACGGCTGAGGGTGAGACGTATGCATTCATGACATAATTACATGATACGGGGTTGATTTAACATTGAATTATGTTAAACTAACTCGACGCAAGGTACTCCTCCAGTATCAAATTTCCGAACGTTCCGAGGAGCCAACGTTGACTCGGACCACTACCTCGTTGTAGCCAAGGTAATGCAAGATATCCAGACCAAAGCCAAAATAAGGAAATACCGTGAGAAAGTTCGACGCCGCACAGTGGGGCCAAACTTACGATTTAGGGAAAAAACTCTAAGAGCCATTTTTTTCACTATTGCTCAACTTGGGGCAAACTCACAAGTTGACCAACTTGAGAGTTGACTTCAACTCGAGAGTTGAAACGGAAGTTGAAATTCCTTTTTATTCACTCATTTTTTTCTCAACTCCCGAGTTGAAAATCTAAAGTTGGCCAACTTCCGATTTGAAAAAAACCCCTGGGATATTTGTAAAAATAATTCAAGAACTGTCATTTAATATATTTAAATTTGAACAAATTCGGTCAATAAAACATATTTTTTTCAAGTTTTGTGTGTTATTTTGTGTCAAATTAGCTTGTTTGAAGCCATTCGGGCAATAATACTGTTTTTTTTTCCTAGTTTTGTGTATTATTTTGTGTGAAATCCTTTTTCAATCTTTGCCAAGAGCGGATGAAATGGCGGCCCTTAAATCGTTTCGAATTAAACAAAAATTAGCTGCGTACCGGAAACACAATTCGCTACAACGATAAGAAGCGTAACTGGAGGCGTACGAAGTTGAAGTAGTAAGCGGAGATTTTCATTTTCAATGTGGTTAATCAAAAATCCAATAACCACGAGGAGCCGAGATCTGCAGGACACTTCTTCAAATTGCATCTAGTTGTGAAAGCTATTATTACTTATCCAATAAAGATACGTTTTTAAAAGGAAAGGAAATTTGTTTATGTATGTGTTCGCCACCTCACTTGCACACAAAAATTCAGATGCAGACTTCCCCAAATTGTTACATACATAAAGCGCTTGAAGACGAACTATCGATCTCGAGCAAAAAACTAATTCTAAGTAATTATTAAATTTGGCTAGGGCTACTATTATAGTGGTGAAGACGAAACGGTAATCTTCTGCCCAGCATAATGCATATACACGAGGATACGATCCAACATTTGTATTTTGATAAATGAAAAAAAAACGTTATTTCTATGTGAACTCTCAAGTTTACTATGCCAACTTCTGATTTTTTCGGGAGTTGAGAAAATCTGAAGTTGATCAACTCTAGAGTTGAGAATCGGAAGTTGAAAACGTCAACTTTGAGTGAATAAAAACAAATTCACAAGTTGAAAATAAAAATCCTCAAGTTATGTTCAACTTTGACTGAAAAAAATCACCCTAACCCAGTAGGAAATTTCCAAAAATTCACTACTGAAGAAGTAGGTTTTTCCTCACGGAAAAGGAGCTGCACCCATGAATTTCCTAGGGAATCCTATCATGAATTTAACATGGGCTTGTCATTGGAAGGAAGTACCTACACACTCTCTCCATGAATATTTTGTAATGAAATCACTATGCTCATGGCACTTTCGAATTCATAACTTCATTTTCTTATCAGAAAAAAATGGTTCTCGTTATGTGATGCTTTCTTCAACGCAAATGAATACATGAAAAATGGGCCAACTGTGAGGGGATGTTTTCGTAGAAGAAAAAATGTGACTGAAATCATTATGCATTTCTTCTTTGATTTCATCAAAAGAAGCGAAGCATCTGGAATGAAGCTGGACTTATGACGAATAAAATAAAATAAATTACTAGTATAATGTATTTAAGGGTAATTCCATGAAAAAGTGGACATGAAGATAGAAAAATGGAAAATTTATCTTGCCCCCTGTCTATTGATCGCTAGTTATAACATTAGAAATAAAAAATATCCTACAAGTAACAAGCATACGGCTGAAAATAAAATAAAATTATAAAAGGCTTAGCCCTAAATTTTTAAATTAAAAACGTGAAATAACGTGAGTTACCGACTTTTTGTAACGTGAGTTACCATGTATTTTATTAAATTTGTATAAAATATTTTCAATAATTTAAAATTTATGTACAGATATATTTAGGCTGATAAATTCTTTTATCTAATTCACCAAATCAGTTAAGCTTTCTTGGTTTGTTTAATTTTTAGAAAATATCCACAGTACTGCTACAAAACCCGTGTCCGAATAGTGTAACGTGAGTTACCAACATGTTTTAGTATTTTTTTCTAAGAAAGAATATATTTTTCGCAAACATTTTATTTTTTCCTAACAGTCGAAATCATTACCATGTATAGAGTTTATATTTTGTTTTATTTATATTTATATAAGTATGGAAATTTTAAAGAAAGAAAACGTGAAACTCTCCCAAATGTAACGTGAGTTACCATGGAATTGCCCTTAAGAAGTTTATTAACTAATAAAATATTAAAGAGAAAAGTGGATAGTTAGTTTTTTAAAGTAACTAAAATAAAGAAGATAAACAGAACAAACAATGTTATTCCAAATAACCATACGTATATGTTTGTTCGATTTTAGAAAGTAGGTACTTCCTCGTCTTTTTGGATGCAATTTTCTTAAAAATGATGATCATCGTCACACTTGTTCAATTTGGAGCTAAGGAATAGAGGAATACAAACTTTAAGAGTTATAGAAAATAATCTATCTAATATAAAATATAATTACCTAGGTGAATGTGATTAGTCTCCTGGGTCATGGTTATAATTTTATCAAATAGGAACATGTTTATCAATTTGATTGAAAAACACTTAAAAAATATACGTCTTTTCTCTTCGATCACAAAATCTATTCTAGAATATTCTAGAACAAAGAAATGTCACGTGACCGATCGAGGAAAACCAAAACAAAAAAGGTTTACTTTCGCATCGGAATTTTTTGTTTCAGGTCAAATATCTATTCAACAGGCAGAAAAAAGAAATATGTATCTACCTACAGCTACGATCGTAACAATTCAGAGCAGACAAACCACTGAAAGGATGCATAATTTTGTATGCAGGAAATCTTCGTATCACGGTTTATATAGAATTCATTCAACTTTTTGATGCGGAAGAAAAGAAAAGGTTCTTTTCTCTTTCGCATAGCATGCATAAAACACGCAATGCTGTGTGGATTGCAATAACCACTGAAAAGGTACAGGAATTATCTCTCCCGTTCAGTATTGAATTCATTTGAGTTTATGATGTCAAAAAAGGTTATTGCTTTGTTTCGTATTTTCTTTACCTTTTTTCGAGAGCAAAGCAGAAGATGCAACTGGAATGGCAATCTACTTACCTTTTGCATGACTTTCCATGAATGAAATCAATGCAGAGCTTCTCCTCAATGAATGTGACAGATGATTTCGACGAGGAATGCACCTTTATTTTTCATTGAGGAGCAAATTTCCTGCTGGGAAGCGGTTTAATTTCGTATGTATTTGCACCTGCTAAATTGAATGGTATCATCCGTTTTATGATCAGAGTTAAGGGGAAATTTTAAACTTTTCATAATAGTGGGATATTTTGTATCTAGTACGGTCAGGAGGAAACTAAAAAGTAAATAACGATTTCTCAGAGAAGAAAAAACGGATTGGAGTGATTCAACGTTATTTTTGAAGAAGAATAATAGATTTTTAAATTCCATTTCGAATTCTGTGAAAAAACAATCATGTCTTTATTGAATTGGTTATATTCAATCAGAAAATATCTTATTTCTTAAATTGAATTTTTATTCAATGATCCCAAAACTGGTAAAATCTGGTAATGAAATTTTAATAGGATCTTCATTACCACCGGTACTACCAGAAAAGAGCTGAAACAGACCCTAGGAAGGTGGAGCTTTTTTTGTATGGCTACTCAAGTACACCCGATGTCCAAATTTTGGCTAGTAAGATGGAGGAATCATGAAAAACATAAGTTTTAAAGGCTCAAAATTTCAATGGTCCGTGTTAACCCCTTATTTCAGCCGAAAGCAAATTTTTACTTTAAAATCGTTATAACAGCTGGATTCCGCATGAAAAATACTGAAAGAAAAGTGTATCACAATGCCATATTAAAGACTTTTATATATGAGGTTTTTTCCACCTCGGGCCCACTGTGCGCCGGACGGCTTCATTCGCAAGAAATCGCCAGATCCTTTTACGATCGAGTTTCTCGCGCCCTCTTAAATAGTTCTATGCCGCCAACGGCAAGTATCGAGAACCAGTGGAAAAATTTCCAGGAAGCTATCAGAGATGCCGACTCTGACCTGCTGGTCCTCTCACGACAACCACAGCGAAACCCCTGGTTCGACGAAGAATGCCGGCAAGTACATGCAGCCAAAAAACAGGCATACAAAGCGGCGCTGCATAAGGACCAGAGCTAGCTCACGAGTTCGACGAGCAGAAGAGGAGAGAGGAACACAAGCTTCTAAGAAGAAAAATAAAGAGAATGAGGAGCGCGCGATCGAGGAAATAGAGGGATGCCTTTGCAGGAATTAAGCTCAGAAGTTTTACTAAAAAGTAAAAAGAACCTCCCACGGTTACAAGGCCCGAACCGAGGCCTGCAGGGATGATCAGGAGAACTTCATGGAATGATCGCAGTCGGTGCTGAGGATACGAAAATATCATTTCTAAAAATTTTATAACGGCCATGACGAACAGAGTTCCGCTACCATGCAGATTGCACCATTCAACCTGGACGACGTAGGCCAACAATTCCGTCCACCCGATCTTGACAAAGGAAAGATAGCTATATCTAAACTTAATTCCAGTAAAGCTGCTGGAGCTGATGGCCTTGCGGCTGAACTATTCAAAGCGGCTGACGATGAATTGGTTAGGAGTAAGCACCAGCTCATCTGCAAAATCTGGAGGAAAGCATGTCCGATGAATGGAACTTAAGCATTATTTGCCCGATCCTCAAGAAAGGCGATCCTCTGGACTGCACCATCTACAGAGGCATGTCTTCTAAATATCGCCTACAAGATCTTCTCTGCCGAAAGGTCTATGTCAGCGTGGCCTTAGGCCAGGGAAGTCCACAATCGACCAAATATTCGCACTACGGGAGATCTTGGAAAAAACCCAGGAGTTTTAAATCGATACCTACAACCTTTTCGTAGATTTTAAGGCCGCGTATGACACCATCTATCCCTCCCAAACTCGTCCGTTTGTGCAGGATGACGATGGAGAATGCACGCTGCTCCATCAAGGTCGGCAAAGACCTCCACCGACTCCTTTGATGTCAAAAAAGGCTTTAGGCAAAGCGACGCACTGTCAGGCGACTTTTTCAACATCGTTCTTGAAAGAATTGTGTAAAACTCTCACACCAGACAACACTAGAGGCACAATCTTTGAAATGTCTGTCCAATTACTCGCTTACGCTGACGGCATTGACATAATCGGACGAACAAAGCGTTATGTCAGTGGTGCTTTTGTGAGTATTGAGAAGGAAGAAGATACAACAACCAACTGTACGGGCTGTACAGCGACACCGACCTAGCCACAAAAGAGAAAAGCCAACGACTGAGATGGCTGGGTCACCTAGAGCGAGCGAATATAACACCAATGCTCCGGCCCGGAAAGTTTTTGAATCTTACCCCGTGGGACAGCGCAATAGAGGTGGACAGCGTAAAAGGTGGCACACGCAAGTGAAAGAGGACCTCAACCAATTTGGCATGCAAAACTGGAGACAGGTAGCTAGAAACCGAACCGGCTGGAAGAAGCTTATTGGTTGAGGCCCTGGTCCACCCCGGACTGTAGCGCCACCTTAACTAAGTAAGTACATAAGTAAGTAAGTATAAGTTATAACTCATTTACAGAATCTGCGTTTAAAATCTGTCCCAGAGTTTTGAAGAAAATAAAATCAAATAGTTTTCTTTTATTTTCGTGTTCGTAGAGTATTATTAGGTGGATTGTTATATACATTCATCGATTCTGATCAATATACGTCATCGTACATGATACAAAAAACTATTCTCTTCAAATAGCTTTGTATGATATCGAGCATCAAAAAATTGAAATCAGTTTGGCACGAGAAAATGGTCACTACCGTGGTATGCGTTATTTTGAACACCATATATACTTTAATTCATGGATCGAACCATTTTTGATTAGAGTTTGCTAAACTTATCTTAAATCTGCTCGGAAAATATTTTAACTATAACAGTTTTATAACTTTTTAGGCTTTCGCGGTTGTTAATAGACATAATAGATAATTATTTTTCGGATTAGCCGCGTTATAAAAGTTTAAAGAGTGCACTTTAGTACTCACCCCGAACGTTTCGCATCAAATTGCATTGAGCGTGGTCACCGGGAATAATTATCTATTATATAACAGTTTTTTTGCAAATTGGATTTAAGTATAAAAGTGTCACTACCGTGGCAAGCAAAAACATGTCACTACCGTGGAATCTCATCATTTTTCGTGTAAAATCCTATATTTTTGGTTTGAATTATGTAAATGGCTATTTACTACAATCTTCATTCGATATCATGACCAAATTTACTATACTTCTTCCACATGGCTTCGAAAAGTGTAGTAATAAAATGCACGACTGGATCGCACGTACTTGCTCTTATGTTCAAGCTGTGTGGGACTTAAGAACTTCAAAAAATATTCAAGTTATTGTAGAAAAAGTAAAAAAAGCATTTAAATCGTTCTTTTAATTGTATAAACAGTCTGATAAATAACTTAGAGCTCAAAAAAAAGTATGCCATCTGTTTACTTGAAAAAATATGAATATGTATATGCAAAAAAAAATTTAAAATCGTTGGAGCCGTTTTCTTAAAAATTATTTTTTTATATATAAAATTTTTGTAACATTTTTCAAAAAAAATTTTGGTATCCCAATTTTGAGTATATATTAATATACATTTAAAACTGAAATTTCAAAACAATTCATCAACCCGTTTTTGAAATATTGAATTTTCAAAAAAAAATTTTGAATCTTCTTTTAAAAGTCCAAAATTATTTTTTTCCAAAATTTTGGTACACAGTATTATTTATATTCTAAAAAAGCTTTTGCACAAAAAAATTTATTGAAATCGGATGAGCGGTTAATGAGAAAACCGAAAATCAAAAAAACCGTTATATGGCAAGTACCGTTAATAAATGTTTTTGGTAATTTTTTTTTCTTTTTAATACACTGATTTTTTTTTTATCAAAATCGTTGGAGCCGTTTTTGAGATAAATAAGCTTTTCCTTAACGGTTGTATGGCAAGTACCGTTATTTTTTGAGCTAAAAATAAATTTCAATTTCCCCTCTGGAGAGTTACAAAAAAACCTTAAGTTCAAAATTTGAAGAAAATCGCTTCAGTGGTTTAGGCTGTAGGCCGAGGTACAGACAGACAGACAGAATTGTGCCACCCACTTTTTTCGTGTTCTCTATCATCGTAATGTCATGTTTGATTGTTGTCTCGAAATTTTTTTTTTGCACGAATCCAAAACTTGCCCTATAGTTACGGTGACCATCCGTCCCGAGTTTCCCGGGACTGTCCTGTATTTGTATAGCCTGTCCCGGCTTATTTTTTATGAAACCCGGGACGTGCAAGTGTCCCGTATTTAGTTATTTGTCCCGTATTTGTACATTCTCTTAAGTTTCATACAATTTAAATAAATAAATAAATACAAAAAAATATATTTGAATGCCCACTAAACGCATTCATTAATTCATTGATTTTCCAAAAATCCTGTTTTGAAAACAAAGAAACATGTTTTAAAATTTGCTTAGTGTGCATTATGAAACGTTATTTTTTAGCTGCAGGTATATAATTTACATTTAACTTAAATGTATTATTTAAAAATTTAGGGTCAGTTTTTCAATGTGATCTCAACCTAGCCTTGGTGTTAAACCTTAGTTAACTCCAGAAACGTGTTTTTCAATAAATCTAAGTCCTATGTTAACTCCGAGTTAATTTACCTAATTTGGCGAGTTAACTCAGGATCTAAACTCTCAATTGTGGCACGATGTTTTTAGTTTGTTACGTTGTGAAGAGATTATAATTCAATTTAACGTTCCTTTCCTTTTAAGAATTTCCTTTTCTTTGTTTTTCTGTAATTTTTTTTAACTTAATTTTAGATATTACTTGATAAAAATTATAGAAAAGTCAAATTTGTTCACTTTAAAAATTGTTCACTTTTTGTCCTGGGTTTTGCTCCCAGAAATATGGTCACCGTACATATAGTACCTATATCGCAAGTAAAAATGTAGTACTGTGGCATGTCCGCTCCATGTTTTTTCGATTAAATCTACTTTTTTCTAATGAAATACTTCATTGAATAGAAATGTCCTTAGAAAAATTTGAGTGAAATACTTTTGTTGAAAAAAATTAATTCAAAATAATTATTGTTGAATAAAATAACCAGAATGAATGTTGTCCAAGGATTTACTTTAATTTTTGAATTCAAAAGATTTCTCGCTGAACCGCCATTTTGTTTTTGTTTCAAGACGTTTGTATGGTGGTTTTCTAAAAGAGGCACTATTTATGTATAGACATAACAACAGTCGTTTTATTTTTTCAACGTTGTTGTACTTTAAGAGTGATATGTTTTCATTTAAGGAAAGTGTGTCACAAATTAATTTGTCAGTACCGTGGTAGTATTTTGTAAGCATGTTATAATATGTTTTTGGTTGATTATCAGAATTTTGTATTGTATTGTATATAACGGCATTAGTTAAAACTGTAATGGAAATAATTTTGCTCATAAGCTTACAGAAGTGAGCTTACATAAACTGCCTAAATGTCAGTACCGTGGATGTCAGTACCGTGGCACCGTGAACTTTTATTAAATTATTTCTTGCAATAATATTTACCTACTTTCTACCAAACAAAAATTATTCCGTGCAATAAAAACTCAGTAATAACCCAGTGCAATGAAAAGGGTTGCCATTGAGAAGAATATACCTACTACAAAAACGAAAAAGTTATACATATGTATTAAAAGAAAATAAGGGAAGAAGAAATGTCAAGAGGCAAAAACATAACAGCTAATCTAGAATTTGGTCAAAAAGAGGGAAAACAAAATACAAAAAAAAAACGTAAAAGAGCTTTATTATCGTCTGTTCCAGCTTTAGTACATTTCACCATATTTTTTGTTCTTTAAAAGTTGTAGCAAAATGCTTTTACAGATTTGATACTCTGACTAAATGAAGAAACAAAAACGAAACAAAAATTGTTTCCAATAAGTTTAAATTTTTGAAAAAAAAGAATCACAGTTGGCAGATAATCACCCATATAACGACCACCCTAATTTAAACATATTGACATCAAAACATAATTGCAGAACATTTCTTCTGACTTTTCTTGTGTATGTAGTTTATGTTAGGCATATTTAATTCAGAATTTCTTAGAACGGTGAATTTCTTCGATAATACTTTATAATTATCGTAAAGAAATTATCTTCGTTTCTTGTGTAGTGAATACAAAAATGGTTGTATAAATAAAACTGCAATGCCAAAACTAAAAGTTAAACAAAAACTTTCCACATACGAATAAATTCCTTAACAATCCATATAAAGGGTCCACAAGCCATATCTGTACTATGTATGTTCCCGAACACGTCATGCAATTATATCTGCGCGAACAAAAAAAAAGAGTTTTCAAAACAAACCCTTTTTCTGCCAACCAACATACATACCTACCCCACCACGTACCTTGCTTATATGTATGACTCCTTAACTACCATCATCTATTATACCAGTTTCCTATATAGCCACAGCCACTTGGTGTATAGTTTAGTGCCCTTGAGCCTTACTAACTTTTGCCTTAACAATATTATATTCCGGTCGCGTGAAATTCCACAAAAGAACGCATGAAGTGATTTTATCACTTGCAAGCTAAAATTTATCTACCATCATCCAGAATCCGGTCCGGCCTCGAGTTGCACCCAAAAACGTGCACCAATCTTGTGCTACAGCACAACTTGGACTTGCGGGCTATGTGTGCTTGCTAACCTGCTCGACATGTGGCAAGCAAACTCATTTGTGCTCCATAAAAGGTGATAAATTGTTGGCCTCTACTTGCAACAAGCCAGAGTTAGCAGCAGTCCAAAGCCAAACAGCACCAAGGCGACAAGAAGTCAAAGTCAAGGTGCCGCTGGCAAACAAAGAAGAGACGATGATGATGGTCTGGTCGGTGGTGGTGGCAGTCGGTCGGTGCGAATACAAAACCTTTTTCCTTCTGCCACCTATGTGTCATATGTCAGTCGCTTGTCGCAGCTATCAAGAATGCCGCCATCACATCAATCCAAGGCACAAGTGTTGTTGTTGTTTGTTTCGTACAGATGATGCTGGACGAGCGCGAAGAATATGACAGTGATATGTCAGTCAGAGTGATGGGTGACGCGCACAGCACTAACATGAAGTAATGTTAATTTCACCACCGTGCTGGTGCTGCGTTCGCCGAAATGTCACCCAGCAGGTGTAACGTTCTTCACTCCATTTTCTCCAAATGCCATCATCCGTCAAATGGACCAGTTTAAGAAGCTGTCAACTTCAAGCGAGAAAAATGACAGCTATTAGAATTGAAGCAGTTAAAATGCAACACTACACTGCGCGTCTAACCGTTTCAAGCCTCGGGGCAGTGCCACTGCTTAAGCAATTAGTTGCAGCATGGTAATTTATGTCAGGAATTATTTTATTATTTTTTTTTTGTCAGACACGGTCTTCAATACTTTTTCAATAGCTAAGTGCTTACGAAACATATAAACTACACATCGGGCCACTTATGTAGAAGATATGTATAGGTTCACGGTTAATTGGTGCAAGTTCAAGATGGAAAGCGAAACAAATTTTTGTTGTTTGAAATTGCCTCTCTGAGACGTACATAGACGTATCGAATATTTGAGTGACTGTATGATATCGAATTTGAAGCACATCACAAACAGAGCCAATGATGTATTAGAAAAGTTAATTCGCTTTGTTTGATTTTACGTTATAAGAGGTGTCAATCAAAATTCGAGGGCTCGAACGCAATTTCAATGGGAGACCTCTTTTTTTTTGTTGCTCTTTTTGTTCACAAGCCCTTTTGTGAGATTGAGTTTTTTTTTCTTTTCTTATTGAGGTATTGAAATTGGGAAGGGACTAACGAATTTAGAAGTTATATTTGAAAAATGTTTACAAAGACCTTGAGAGGAAGTAATTTTTGTGGTGTTTGTGTTTCTCTGAAATGTGTAACCTTTTTCAAAACCTACGCACATCATGTGAGTTGGGTAATGAACTTTTTTTTAGTCTTGGCTTTTATGTAATTTGTAATTGTGTTTTCTAAAAAAAAGCAATGTATAGGCTTGTGATGGATGATAAAGAGGAGGTTAAGGTTACGTAAAGGTTCTTTGTGATGCTTTTGAATAAGTGTATTGCTTCATAGGCTAACATTTTTTTTCATTTTATTAATTTCAAAGCATAGAAGAAGCCTAACCTGAACATCAAGAAAAAAGTTTTGCTTAGGTACCTACTGTTGTTTGATTAAGATTAAGGTATTAGTTATGTACGGTAATGCTATTATTGTTTTTGTTATTAAATTTAGCATTCAATATTTCATTGAAATCGAAAGGGTTCTGGCTCAAATATATAAATATATTTTGGGTGTATATCATAAATTGGGACTACAGCTAGAGACCTAGAAGAGTACCAAATAGCTTAAGAAATGTTTTTCTGCAAAATGTTTTATTTTATATTCATATTTTTGAGGTCATGTTTCTTGCGGATTTATTTGAGAAGGCTTACAAATCAAGTGCACACAGTTATGATTTTGCATTCAAATATACAATGCACAGGACACGGCCGTATCCAGGGGGGATCACGGGAGTTTGATCCCTCCCCGAACATTTTGAGAAAGGAATTTGTAAATCATACTTTTCTGTTTTAATATGACATTAATACTCAAATTTCTGCGATAGTTATAAATTATTTAAAAAAAAACTTTCTTAGTTCAGTATTAAACTCACATACTACATAATTTTTGTTGAACATAGTAAGGTACCTACCTACCTTGCTTAACTTAACTTAACTTGCTTAACAGCTGATTCCCTCAATTATTTGCAAAAATTAACAAAATTTTAAAGAAGAAAACTTAAAAAAAAATTTGGATCGTGATAATTTAAAATTAAAAGGCTGAATTCATGATATGGTAGCTCGCCAGGGAGAACTGTTTCGACAGTGAAACGTCTTAAAACTTACCTAAGAAATTCCACCGATGAAGAAAGACTTATAGGGTTGGCGTTAATATCAGTTCATCGAAAAATAGGACAAACACTGAGGAAGTTATCATATATGGGAAGTAGCTTTTTCTTATTGGAGTGAATTTTGCGCAAAAAAAATGTTTGACGTTTAAGCATAGTTAACAGCTCCTATCAGTGGCGTAGCGAGCACTTTGGGGGCCCTATATCAAATATTTTTTAAGGGCCCCCTTTTTCTAACAGGGACTCAGCCTAAGGGATAAACTTGTTACTTGCGATATAGGTACTACTTATAGGGCAAGTTTTGGATTCGTGCAAAAAAAAAAATTTCGAGATAACAATCAAACATGACATTACGATGATAGAGAACACGAAAAAAGTGAGTGCCACAATTCTGTCTGTCTGTCTGTCTGTCCGTACCTCAATTTACAGCCTAAACCACTGAAGAGATTTTCTTCAAATTTTGAACTTAAAGCTTTTTTGTAACTCTCCAGAGGGGAAATTGAAATTTTTTTTACTAGCTCAAAAAATAACGGTACTTGCCATACAACCGTTAAGAAAAAGCTTATTTATCTCAAAAACGGCTCCAACGATTTGGATAAAAAAAATCAGTGCATTATTGTAGATATGATGTACCTTTTAGTAAGAAAAAAAATTACCAAAAACGGTACCAGCCATATAACGGTTTTTTATATTTGGTTTTCTCATTAACCGCTCATCCGATTTCAATAAAATTTTTTTCACAAAAGCTTTATTAGAATATAAATAAAACTGCATACCATCATTTTTGAAAAAGTAAATTCTGGATTTTTAAAAAAAAGGTTCAAAATGTTTTTTTTTGAAAATTCAATATTTCAAAAATGGGTTAATGAATTGCTTTGAAATTTCAGTTTTAAATGTATAATAATATATACTCAAAATTGGCATACCAATTTTTTTTTTTTGAAAAATGTTAAAAAAAATTTATATATAAAAAGTTAATTTTTAAGAAAACGGCTCCAACGATTTTAATTTTTTTTCATATTTTTTCAAGTAATCAAATGGCATACTTCTTTTTGAGCTCTATGTTATTTATCAGACTACTTTTACAATTAAAAGAACGATTTAAATGCTTTTTATACTTTTTCTATAATTACTTGAATATTTTTCAAAGTTCTTAAGTCCCACACAACTTGAACATAAGAGCAAGTACGTGCGATCCAGTCGTGCATTTTATTTTTACTTGCATCAGCACATGAGATAAATTCAATTTGATATTTAATTTTGAACGGTAAAAGTGGCAAAAAACTGTTTTTTTAAATATTTATCCCGAGAACCGTAAAATTTTTCAAAAGATTTAAATCTAAGCTCATAAAATTATACGAAAGAAAGTTTATAAAACTTTTTTATATAAAAACCTGACAAGTCCTCCAAGAGTATACTTGTCATGAATAAGTGCTTCTCAACTATAGCCGTTCGGACTCGACAAAAAACTGTAGGTCCCCTCCATTCCTGCCAACAGAACGCACACAGGAATGGTTTTGAGTTGTAAGTCCCCAGGCCCTGGTTCTCAACGAGCTGTTGTGCCACCCAATTTATTTATTTTATTTATTTTCGCACTGCAGGAAATTCTCGTTTTTTCAAGGAATACACATTTTTGCTTAAATAATAACAAAGAAAAATAGAAATGGAAGCTGTGGTTTGTTTCTATTTATTTTTGAAGAAAATGTTGACTCTTGCTTATTTGTTATTTCACAATTGAGGACCTTTTGGTGTTTTTGAAACCCGAAAAACACAGTTTTTTGTCAATTGTTGTAGTTGCCAAGAAAACATTGCGTATCGAATGCATCTTAATGAAAAATTTCTTACACGCGTCAAGTACTCTGAATCTCGGGGCCGCTATAACTCGGGGGCCCCGTATCATTGATACGGCTGTACCACGGTAGCTCCGCTACCTGCTCCTATCCAAAAGAATAATCGTATTTTTCAAAACAATTTTACACCTAATTTGTGCTTAGTTTTTTTAATATTTTAAGCGAAGAATGTTTTTTTTTTGACCTAAGCTGACCCTATTGAGGCATTAATTAACTCTTTATTAATAAATTATAGGCCCAAAAATGGAAAACGTTTAAGTTTGCATCCAAATAAAGCTGTGAGTTGAATATATGGGTGATTCTCTGTTAAAAGCTCCTTTTAAGCATCCAAAATGTCCCCTCCCTTAATTTAAGAAAAAAGTGATGCACGTTCAATGCTTGTTATAAATTAAACTATAACTGATATTTAAAAAGACCGGCCACTTGATTTTAAGCGTTTTTAAGGATTTTGTCTTGCTACGGAAATGACGCCTTTGTTATGGAAATGATGGTCTGGTACCGAAATTAAATTTTCTGCTTATATAAAGCAAATAACAATTTTTTTTTGTTAAAATTAATAAGTTGACAGGTACCTATTTAAAATCAATTAAACATAAACTTGAAATACTCGTATCTGTATAGTGTTAGGTTAGGTATTTGCATCCTATGGGATACAAATCCATTTATGAAATGCATCAATTTCAATCGTGTGAAAGTAAATTTGAAATAAGATAAAGGAATTTGTGGGGATGTGTCCACTTGAAGGTAACAGTTTCATACAAGGGCGTAGGCAGGATTTCGAATCAGATGGAGCAGACTTATTCAAAAATTAATAGGTATAAGTATATAAATCTAGCTTTGAGATACATGCTTGTAGATTTTATATAGAGGATGCATTGAAAAGAAGGCAAACTGTATGAAATACTAGCCTCCCATAAATGTTTAAAAAGCATATTTAAGCAACAAAATAAGAGGCATCTGAGGGTAAAATTTAAGATCATACTGCTTTGTTTCAAGTGCACAAACTGACACAATCAGTCGAAAAAAGAGTACTAGGGATATTGGTTCAAAACCCGTTCTAATATCCGGTCACAAGAAGACGCCATTAATGATGGAAACTAAGAAAAACGGATAACCGATGACCAGTGGACGCAAGTGGAGGTGAATCTACCCCAACAATTCTACTGCCCGACGCGGTGTTGTGCCAAAATCCGGGCATTTTTCTATGCTTAAAGGATTCCAAACGCACACTTGCAACGATCAACGCTGAAATCACTTGAAGTCAAGATATGACATGGAAGCGTTAGGAAGCGGAAGGGGTTATATTAAGTTACATTCTTACATTCTACCAATTTAACCGTTTTTAGTCAGAAATAAGCTAACAGTGCAAATGACGAAGGATTGTTTCCCTATTTTAAAAATTGGGCCTATGGAAGATAACTACCTATATCATAATTGCATATAGTGGCGAAAAGAATATAAATTTTTTCTCCCTAACTCCCCATTGTAGCACAGAACAATGATATCAAAATGGTGAAGTATAAAAGATCTGATCATAGACCACATATAACTACAAGATCTAGCTGTGCACGATTTTGTTTTGGATGTAAGGCCCATTATTGCCCTCAAAGTGTTCTTATTATGTACTCTAATGTAAAAAATGGAGAATTTGTAACTAATCCATAATTTTTAAAAGGAAAAATACTCTGAAGTCATTTCCGTAACAACTCGTCATTACCGTAATTCAGAGCCAGGGCACGGAAATGACGCTACGGAAATGACGAAAATCGATGTTTTTTAACTTTTTAGACTTGAAAAAAAGTCTGTATATTTTTCGAATTTAGCATGAATCATTCCGCAACAAAATACCACAAAATTGTAACAGAATAATTTTGTTTTACTCTCAAGTAACAAAATTACACCCATTTACGGAAATGACGTAATTGATGGAATACGCGACGAATTCAACCACTCACTTGAAAATAACAATCGAAATTGATTTCTAATCCAATGTTTTGAATATATTTAAAAAAAAAACTTGGTTGAATTTCTTCATTTAGGTTGAATTCTATAAACTGCTGGCTCTTAATTTCAATTTAAAAGCATTTACTTTTTTTTTACGGAAATGATCCAAATACCTGGAGACACATGTTTGTAAGTTCCTAAGTTAATTGTTATAAATTAATTAATTTTATTTTAAGGACAATTATATTAAACAACAATATTTGTATGCTGGAATCTAACCAGAACTCATTTTATTTATTTAAAAGTTATAAAAAAAATCACTTCTTCTGTGCTGAAACGAGGAGGAGACACGTTACGGAAATGACGTTTAGGCCTGAAATGTTTTAGTTTCTAATTAATTACTTCCAATTATTAAAATTTTAGAAGTGGGCCAGTTGGAAACATTCCTTACGCTATTATTAACTGTAAAATATTTTTAATTTTCTCATTTTTTTAACTATTTTTGGCCGGGGGCACGAAAAGGAGCTTTTAGTGGAGAATCACCCATATTTCTTTTGGAAGTGTAAGCCCAATATACAAGAAATATTTTTTATTCACCACACTTTATCGCACGCAAAGAATTGCCGGTCAATTGTTTTGTAGTTCTATAACAGCAATGGTTTTTTTTTTGCATGAAACTGTAAGCCAATCATGCAAAAAATAGATTTGTATGACACCTCAACAATGGTGGGAGCTAACTTCACGGGAATTAATTTCACCGCTAGTGGGGATATACATATGTCGTTTTCCATTGGTTTCACTCAAGAAGACACTCATTCTGAATCCAATGGAACAGTGCTTGTTACTTCTACTCAATTAAGTTTTGTCTCTATATTGGTGAATCATTAAATAGAAACCTTTTGCTGGCACACAAAAAGTAAAACTGAAAACAATAACCCCTAACTAACAAATAATAATTTTTCTTGATTTTTGTATTAAATTATATTAAATTCCTTGGTTTCAAGTGCACAATTAATTCAAATGAAATGTTAAAAAAATATGAAGTTGTACTGCAGTTTGTCTTGACGTTTGAGTGAATTTTTGTTGAAGTTTCGTGTTGCATGTATTAGTGCTTCTGAGTGTCTTCTGAATTCAAATCAAGAATCAATTTTCTCTCCTCAGAATCGTCAGAAGAGTATTTTTTGTGCCAATGAAACGGTTTCAGAAGCGTTCCGGACGATTCTGGACGCTTCCGGACGTCCAATGGAAAACAGCAATAGTTTCACTTTTTATTGGTGAAGCTTTTTCCCACTGAGCGCAGGAAATAATTTTATCAGAAAATCTAGTGAATTTTTTTTCTCATCTATTTTATGAAAACTTTTGAGAAAGCAAAACAGAAAGAGAATTCTTGGTAAGAATGTTATTTTATGGAAATGAGCGTGTAATTACCATGTTGATGATTTTGAATGACGTTCAAAATTCTGTTCCGTGACAAATCTAAGGCCATATTTTGAAGAAGGTTTTATGTGGCAATAATTCGCTTTAATAAAGCGTCATACGGCCATTATGGCCTTATAACTTTTTCAAATACATTTTCTAACGTGAAAAATGAACTTGTGAAGTCCTTAACTATTAAATGTAGACAGGGTTTATTGCAAACTTAAACAAATATTTTATCGTCATTCGGGTAAAGCATAGCGATCGAAAAATTTGTATCCCAGGAGAGAACCAATTTGTGGTGTGAAAATAAAAAATTCACGCGAATTTTTTTATTTTCACACCCCAAATTGATCCTCTCCTGGGAAACAAAATTCGCGCGAATTTTTATATTTATATCCCAAATGGGTTCTCTCTTGCGAAAAAAATTTTTTAATGCTATTAACATCATGTTGACAACACAACCATCGACAACCTACATATGTTATATAATTTTCAAAATATTTTTAAAACTTGTTCCATTTTCATGAAGAATATGATGACAACATGTTTTCCATACAAACCCCCTATTCGCGCAAAGCGTAGGGAGAGGGAAAAAATTTGTTTCAAGAGCGAACCAACTTAAGATGTGAAAATAACCAAGCAAATTGTTCACATACCCGCCTGCCTGACAACTGAACATACCCTAAGCGGAACAATGAAGTTGCGTGAGCGGTACATATGTATACATTTGTCTAAAAAAACTGTTGTGAAATGCCGAGCATGCCCTAAATTTGAAAGAGTTTCCCACAAAAAAGTTAAGATATTTCCCACATCCAGCGGGAATAAACTTCACTTCTATAGAAGTTTATAAAAAGTGAAATTATTTTCCAGTAGAGGTGAAGTTAAAATAAAATAAATTGTGTGGCGCAACAGCTCGTGGAGGTGCAGGGAATTAACTTCACGGGAACTATCTTCACACGGGAATTTACTTCACCACTAGTGAGAATTAATTTCACCTTTTTTTTGTGAAGTAATTTCCCACGGAAGGTGGGAAATAATTTCATCCGAAAGTTGTGTGAAGTTATTTCCCACTTATGATATGATAAAAATTACAAAAATGTAAAATTGTGTTTCTTCAAATCCCTATTCTGTAAATGTAAAAGAAACTTGCATACACCCAGCCTCGCACCTACCCCAAATCTTATGCAGGGGGCAGCATGCCCCCCATACATACCTCACTGTTAATTCGCCGTAATGCTTGCTGCTAGCACTGTATTTATGTAAGGCAAAGCATTACGGCGAATAAACAGTGAGGTATGTATGGGGGGGCATGCTGCACCCCTGCTTGGGCACATTATACGATTTGGGGTAGGTGCGAGGCTGGGTGTATGCAAAGTTTCTTTTGTATTTAAAGAATCTGGATTTAAAGAAACGCACATTGAAGTGAAATTAATTCCCACAAAAAAGTGAAATTATAACTAACTTTCAGTGGGAAATAATTTCACTTCAAAAAAGTGAAATTAATTCCCACTAGTGGTGAAGTTAATTCCCATGTGAAGGTAGTTCCCGTGAAGTTAATTCCCTGCACCCTCGTGGAGAACCAGGGCCTAGTGACTTACAACTCTCAACCATTCCTGTGTACGAGTTTTGTTGGCAGGGGACCTAGAGTTTTTTGTCGAGTCCGAACGGCTAAATGAGAAGCACTTTTTCATGACAAGTAAATATACTCTTGGAGGATTTGTCAGTTCCTCGCAAGAGGCAGTACCTCGAATAAAACATTTCAATTTTTAGGTGGCACGGCTGGGTATCGAACCCACACCTTTGGCATGACAGTCCTACGCAATAACCATCAAGCCACGAGGTGAAGTTATTTCCCATCTGAAGGTAGTTCCCGTGAAGTTATTTTCTGGACCCTCAATAATTGTTTAAATACAAAAATATTTGCATAGCACGGAGTACAGTTTTTTTTACTACCAAGCTTTTTTATCAAAATAATTGTATACCTACTTAGCTTAAATCGTGAAAAATGTTATCGAAATATTATATGTGAATGAAACGTTTGCTGAATACATAGGTACATTTTGGAAGCACTACACGGTACATACGCTCAAAATTTTAGTGAATACAGACGATATGTAATCAATACAATAACGATGGACTAGCTAGCAGCTACTGTGAAATATGTAACGACTGTGTAAATATTAAAAACCCGCCAGTTAAATAGAAAATTGTAACCATTACAGCAAGCTATTATAATAAAACAAGCAATGTGTATTTGAATCAATCGAATATACATATGTATGTACTAAGTACATTATCTCTATAGAACTAACTAACAGCTAACAGCATAATCACAAAAATATCCTAACTTCAAACTCATTTATTTCTGCTTTTCAACTTACAACAACATTAGTCCTAGTAAGTTACTATATTAAGATTGATATAGCAAATATACGCTATACAAAAAAGTACTTAGGTGAAATTTACGTATACCGCACCGATTTGATGATATTCCACCCCGTGTCTCTGAGGCCATAATTTTCCCAGCACATTTTTCCTTTAGTGTTGTGTTGGTATGGTCAGATATAAAAAAACAGTCCACTTAAAAAAAAAGACCGTGAAACTTTTAAATTATCAATAATGGACTCTGCTTAAGATACCCAATTACTTACTAAGTATAATTAAATTAAGTATTAATACAGAAGGGAAAATACAATTATAAGAAAATAAAAAAAAAAAAATGTCTGTGTATTTGGTGTGTAAAATGAAGAAGAACGATCAGAAAAATTTATGAAATTTTATTTTTTACTTTGGTGTCGAAAGTACATCTCGAATCTCGAAGGCCTTCTATTGTTTTCCTTGAGTAAAAAAAGGTATACATGAAAGCTGCATAGAAAGGCTTTTGTGTTGTTATGACAATTAGACCAAATCTTATGTTTACTAACTATTTCAGTATAATTTTATACGAACCAAAAGGCTTGGGTACAAGAAGAAGCAAATAAATTAACATTTTATACCCAATGTGCATATCAAATTAGAAAGAAATTAAAAACATGAAAATGAAAAGTCGCCCTATTGTTATAAAGATTGAAAACATCGTAAAGCTTAAAAATGTAGGTAAATTCTCGGCTCCAGATGTTGCTGACAATAGACATAAGAAAATTTCGAAATCGTAAAGGCAAAATAGACATAAAGGTACTGCACTAAGCTTTCATCATAAAAGGTGAAAAGAAAAAAAAAAACTACAAGCACCTGGGGCAAAACTTCCTTTCTTGTTGACAACATTTAAACTCAAACCAATTAGGCTTGCCATATAAAATAATTCTGCGATAGGTTTGTAGGTACTTCTATACCTTTATCTACCCACACATTATTCCATTAACATATACAAAACATTTTTGTTTTACCTTATTAATGCCTAAATGCATTTCTAATTTTAATATGTTTCTACCAATCTCAAACATGTGAAGTCGAGGAACATTACCTATGTACCAATATACGCCTTTACAAATTTTCAATGGTCAGCCTTTTAATTTTAATGTTTTTCGACTTTTGTTCTAATTTGACATGCATATGTAGGGGGCCGACTCTATTCTGTCTATCTTGTAACCTTGTTAGTCGATTGGCTCTATACAACATGTATGAAGGTAATACTGTTATAGATGTCGAGAAATATTTCTTTACATAACTTTTGCTTCATGTTAATTAATGCCCATATAACCCCAATAAAAACTCTTCTTTGGGAATGTGTTTGTTTTCATTCAGTTTTCATGTAGTTATTTCAGGGAAAATAATAATTATAACCCTAACTATATGGAATTCATATAAGGCGAGTCCATATTTATGAACGAGACCCAAAGAGAACAACAAATATTATCCTTATCGTTCTTCACAAATTGACAAGCTACACAATTTCTCTGTCTAAACAAAAGTTCCAGTATTGGAGTTGAAGCCCAAAGCTACAAGGTACAAGCCTTTAACCACCATATCCCATACCTCATGTGTATAAAGACCGAACGAACGTTTGGTCTCTATATTCTTTATAAAAAGAATGACCGACTCGAACTCACCACAGTTTAATTGGATTTGATTCGATGGGGATTAATGTTTCCCGTGTGTATATGTTCGATTTATATGTAAGTCCTGCATTTCTAACTATCACTATACTATAAACCAATCTTTACACGAAGAAGCTTAAACTATACAAAGCAAAGCGTATATGGTATAAGGCATGACATTCCCATCTATCATTAGGGAAGTTTGTGTATATTTTCCTATTTACTACTTCTTTTTCTTCTATAATTTTTCTATCTTCGGTTTGGATTTTATTATTATTTTTATTTCTTTATCAATCCCAGGGGCGATTTTTATGCTTGCGCAAATGAATTGATTTAATTATATCACCTCCTCCCCTTTATAAGGGCCAAAGAGTGCCTTTGAACTTAAATAATCAACACTCTTGTGGTTGATGAGATGTCCATGTCAGTCGGCATCCAGAGCAGAGATGGATGTATATTTTTTTTTGTGTGTAGAATTGGTATTCACTTAAGATAGTGTACAAGAGAGAGAGATAGAAAGAGGAAATCAATGGAAAAATATTGTACAGTAAAATCGAAAAAAAAATGTTGATAACGCACAAAATGTATTTACGGATTAATGTTTTGACATCTGTCAATTATCTTAGGGTTGTGATGAATTGCTTTAGCATTGGACATTCGTTTTTCTTTATTTTTGTTCGTGTAGATGAGATGCTGATGTGAATTGGACTGAATTGGTTTTGAAAAGTTTTTCATTATAAATAAATGGATGACATGATTTTAAGTTCTATTTTTGTAAGATTTATTTTTAACAATTTTAGTGCAGTTTGTTATAGTTTTTTTTATTTTGTCCCATAAGTTTGGCATAACATTCTTAATGAATATCTAGAAAACAGACTTTTTCATGTAAAACACCGAAATGAATATTCAAATTTAAAAAAAAAATAGTTTGGGGTACAACAAGGAAGTGTTTTAGGTCCAGTTCTTTACCTTTTATTTACACGTGATATACCTTATGGGTAGATGTTGTAGGAACTGGGGACCAGGGTTGTCAGATGTGGCGATTTGTCGCCAAACAGGCGATATGAATTTTGATTTGGCGATACGAAAATCGGTTTGGTGATGTCTTTGGTGATGTCTTAAAAAAGGCGATGCCTTAAAAAAGGCGATATTTTAAGGTTTTGGCGATTTAAATTTTTTGAACTAGAAGTAGTAATTTTTTATTAAGGTTTCTTTTGATATTACATTAAACTTCTTATAACTACATTGACCACTTAATATTATGAATTGCCGACTTTGAATTGGCCAGGCTACACTATTAATATTTTTATTGTTTTCTTTTTAACAGATTTCAGTAATTTTTATAAAATTGAATCTGAGTAACATTTATGTATATGAGTCCACTCAATGGGAAATATACTTTTGAATTAAAGTCCTAATATCTTCGGTCAAAAGGTAAAACTCAGGAAGTACACAAAAATATACTAAAGAAAGTGAGAATGAAATTAATTTTTTAATCCAAGAGGTCTCATTTTGCTAGGTATTTACTAACACATTGAAATATATGCCCAGGAACTGTATTTCAAAATTTGCGGAACGTGACTCCAGCTTCAAAAAATTCTTTTCAACCTAATTTCAAAAGTATATTTTGATAAATTGTGAGTAGTTTTACCTAGTAACCGACGATATTGTTTCTTTTTATCTGATCTTCACTTAAACCTTGTATCTTTTTTATTGGTGTTTGCTAAAATTTAGGCATCAAAATATCGACTAAATCTAATTGCACTCAAAACTGAACATTGCTTTTTTTCCCACCACTCAAATAATTTTATAACATTTTTGTGATTTTTGGATTTGGTCATTTATAAAGTGGAATATTTTAAAATTGGCGATTTTTTGGCGATTTATATTTTACCTTTGGCGATTCCGCTATCTTAAACCTGACAACCCTGCTGGGGACCTCGAGCTGTATCTTTTCCTACACATCAAGTGCTACAGTACCTCCAAGTTGGTAGCCGCGGGATACTGGTTTTGGCTTTATGCCATGAATAGCTAAACTTGTAACCTTGTAAGTGCATATGTTGATCAAGGAAAGAATTGCAACATAAACCCATGGCCCTACAAATTGGAGGTTAGTGCGTTGGGCTAACGACCCGACCACATTAAAAAGAAACAATTGTTATGAGAGAGACGCGTGAAGCCTCGGATAACCTTAACCACCCCTTTCAAATGGCAACCAGACACGGAACGAAATTGGACTATGACCATTTCCAGAGTCCTGGTATGTAAGGACTTTCTAAACGCCAGGTGCTCCTCAAAAACTTGAATCTGTACTCTCGCGGTACAAATCAGATATTACCGCGATCCAGGAGATACAATGGATAGGATTTGGAATAACGAAAAGAAAACAAGGAGGAGTTTTACGACCTCCTGGACAGAATCTACGGAGCTTGTCCGGAGTACGATGTCAAAGTCATGCTCGGAGACTTCAATGCTAGTCAGAAAGGAAAACATCTTCGGCGGAATAGTTGGAAAGCACAGTCTCCACGAAACGACAACAGATAACGACCAATCGACTTTGCTGCAGCTCGTTATATGGTGATAAGTTGCACTAGGTTCCCCAGGCAGAGGATACACACAGCAACTTGGCGATCTCCAGATGTTCGAACCGCCAACTAAATTGACCACGTGCATGTTGATTGGCGCAAGGTACGCATCAAACATCTTGGACGTGCGAACTTTCCGAGGTGCAAACGTGTACTCTAACCACTTTCTTGTTGTGACAAAGTTCAGAGCCCGACTGTCCAACGAAAAGAAAACGAAGACCGCCCAAAGGAAGAAATTCAACATTGCATGCCTTAGCACATCTGAGAAAGCCGGAGACTGCAGTGAGCAATTGACCGGGAAAGTCTCTGCCGTACGACCAGCCAGTGGAACCAGTATCGCGACATCATTAAGGAGACAGCCGAGGCCACCACAGGCTATCAACCACCCAGAAATTGAACCCGTGGTGTGATGCGCGGTATTAAAGCAGGAGACAGAAAATATACAAATGCAAATGCTGCAACGGAAAAACAAGAGCAGCAACATAGGAGTACCGTGAAAAGAGAAGGAAAGAGAAAAAACCCTGCACAGAAAGAAAAGAGCACCCGCAGCCTCACAGCTCAAGTATCTCGAAGAGTCCAGCGCCGCCACCAACATCCGCCGGTTCTACAGCCAAGCAACTGGCATCTGGTAATAGGACTGGCACTCAAGCTCTTCGAAACAGCAAAGGGAACCTAGTCACAAGGAGAACCATGAGACCAGCCAATGAAGATCCAGTCCCAGCACCCAGTACTGAACAGGTTAAGAAAGCAATCCACAAGCTTAAGAACAACAAATCCGCCGGCTCGGATGGCCTATTTGCGGAACTCTTCAAGTATGGAGGAGATGTACTGGTAGGGTGCATGCAGCAGCTCATCATCAACGACTGGTCAAGTAGCTTCATATGCCCAATCTACAAAAAAGGCGATCCTAAAGCGTATGAAACCATTCTTCAACACTACGATCGGCACGTACCAGTGTGGCTTTAGGCCAGGCAGATCAACGATGGACCTAATCTTCACATTGAGGCAAATCCTGGAAAAGACCAACGAATTTCAAGTCGACACCCACCACCTATTCATCGACTTCAAAGCCGCATAAGTCGCCAAGAGCTTCTATTGCCGATGTCGGAACTCGGGATCCCGAAAAAACTGATCCAACTATGCCGCATGACGTTACAAAATACACGGTGCAACGTGCAGATGGGTAACAGCTCATCCGAGTTATTCCAGACGTGTACATGCTCCAGCCAAGAAAATCTTCGAATCCCAGCTCCCAGGTTCGAGACGACCAGGAAGAACGAACCTCCGCTATAATAGGGAACAGGCGGTCACAGACGCAAGAGGGCTTGGTCTCGACGACTGGAGGGATCGGCCGAGGGACCGCAATCGATGGAAGACCACAATATCTCAGGCAAAGACCCTTCATGGATCGCGAGCCGGATAAGTAAAGTAAGTAAGTTGCTCTGACTTTATGAGTGAGCATTTAGTTTTTTTACGACTTCTTTGGCTCAACCAGGGCGCAAAACATGAATGGTCATGACTAAGTATTTCTTTATCCTGATTTAAGGCAAAATCTATTAAAGCTTTGAACGAGTATGTGTCGTGCAGTAAAGGTTTATAAAAATCCTTTTTTTGAATCTCAGTTAAAATACGATATTGAAATGACTAATTTCATTGTCTTCATATCATGTCATCCTTTGCTAATTAAATTACATCTCAATGGCACTATTGAATGTCATGAGTATGGAAGTGTTTTTTTTTTTTTTTTTGTTCTAAAATCGACCATCAACTTCCTTTCCCATTGATCATTTCCACATCATTGACCACAAAAGAAAAGGCAATATCCCTATTCCTATGTATATATTTATAATATTAAATCGATTGTCCTCTGTGAAATAGGGAGCACAGATGATGTTGAAAAAGCAAACAAAAAAGAAAAGATGAAAAACGAAGATTTATCCCAATCACCATCCACTAACATCAAATCCCAATCAATTAGATTAAATTAATTGAAATATCCATGGCACATAAGGAGACCGAATAAGAGTAGGACAGGGAGATGAGGGATAGGGAGAGCGATACCAATTATTCCTTGCCACAGCAAAGAAAAGACTGCATAGAACTGGACCTAAATCTGGATGTGGCGGCCATCAATATGGTCAATCATTCTTCTAATCCTCCTTCATGCAACAACAGCTCCTCTGTTCGGGTTTTATACGTTATTGCATGCCAGATTATTTCTGAATAACAAGATGAATTTCACTTCAGCAGCGTTTTTATTCATTTCGCAAAAACGCCTCTCATTCTGCTGCTGTATCTTTTCCTACACATCAAGTGCTACAGTACCTCCAAGTTGGTAGCCGCGGGATACTGGTTTTGGCTTTATGCCATGAATAGCTAAACTTGTAACCTTGTAAGTGCATATGTTGATCAAGGAAAGAATTGCAACATAAACCCATGGCCCTACAAATTGGAGGTTAGTGCGTTGGGCTAACGACCCGACCACATTAAAAAGAAACAATTGTTATGAGAGAGACGCGTGAAGCCTCGGATAACCTTAACCACCCCTTTCAAATGGCAACCAGACACGGAACGAAATTGGACTATGACCATTTCCAGAGTCCTGGTATGTAAGGACTTTCTAAACGCCAGGTGCTCCTCAAAAACTTGAATCTGTACTCTCGCGGTACAAATCAGATATTACCGCGATCCAGGAGATACAATGGATAGGATTTGGAATAACGAAAAGAAAACAAGGAGGAGTTTTACGACCTCCTGGACAGAATCTACGGAGCTTGTCCGGAGTACGATGTCAAAGTCATGCTCGGAGACTTCAATGCTAGTCAGAAAGGAAAACATCTTCGGCGGAATAGTTGGAAAGCACAGTCTCCACGAAACGACAACAGATAACGACCAATCGACTTTGCTGCAGCTCGTTATATGGTGATAAGTTGCACTAGGTTCCCCAGGCAGAGGATACACACAGCAACTTGGCGATCTCCAGATGTTCGAACCGCCAACTAAATTGACCACGTGCATGTTGATTGGCGCAAGGTACGCATCAAACATCTTGGACGTGCGAACTTTCCGAGGTGCAAACGTGTACTCTAACCACTTTCTTGTTGTGACAAAGTTCAGAGCCCGACTGTCCAACGAAAAGAAAACGAAGACCGCCCAAAGGAAGAAATTCAACATTGCATGCCTTAGCACATCTGAGAAAGCCGGAGACTGCAGTGAGCAATTGACCGGGAAAGTCTCTGCCGTACGACCAGCCAGTGGAACCAGTATCGCGACATCATTAAGGAGACAGCCGAGGCCACCACAGGCTATCAACCACCCAGAAATTGAACCCGTGGTGTGATGCGCGGTATTAAAGCAGGAGACAGAAAATATACAAATGCAAATGCTGCAACGGAAAAACAAGAGCAGCAACATAGGAGTACCGTGAAAAGAGAAGGAAAGAGAAAAAACCCTGCACAGAAAGAAAAGAGCACCCGCAGCCTCACAGCTCAAGTATCTCGAAGAGTCCAGCGCCGCCACCAACATCCGCCGGTTCTACAGCCAAGCAACTGGCATCTGGTAATAGGACTGGCACTCAAGCTCTTCGAAACAGCAAAGGGAACCTAGTCACAAGGAGAACCATGAGACCAGCCAATGAAGATCCAGTCCCAGCACCCAGTACTGAACAGGTTAAGAAAGCAATCCACAAGCTTAAGAACAACAAATCCGCCGGCTCGGATGGCCTATTTGCGGAACTCTTCAAGTATGGAGGAGATGTACTGGTAGGGTGCATGCAGCAGCTCATCATCAACGACTGGTCAAGTAGCTTCATATGCCCAATCTACAAAAAAGGCGATCCTAAAGCGTATGAAACCATTCTTCAACACTACGATCGGCACGTACCAGTGTGGCTTTAGGCCAGGCAGATCAACGATGGACCTAATCTTCACATTGAGGCAAATCCTGGAAAAGACCAACGAATTTCAAGTCGACACCCACCACCTATTCATCGACTTCAAAGCCGCATAAGTCGCCAAGAGCTTCTATTGCCGATGTCGGAACTCGGGATCCCGAAAAAACTGATCCAACTATGCCGCATGACGTTACAAAATACACGGTGCAACGTGCAGATGGGTAACAGCTCATCCGAGTTATTCCAGACGTGTACATGCTCCAGCCAAGAAAATCTTCGAATCCCAGCTCCCAGGTTCGAGACGACCAGGAAGAACGAACCTCCGCTATAATAGGGAACAGGCGGTCACAGACGCAAGAGGGCTTGGTCTCGACGACTGGAGGGATCGGCCGAGGGACCGCAATCGATGGAAGACCACAATATCTCAGGCAAAGACCCTTCATGGATCGCGAGCCGGATAAGTAAAGTAAGTAAGTTGCTCTGACTTTATGAGTGAGCATTTAGTTTTTTTACGACTTCTTTGGCTCAACCAGGGCGCAAAACATGAATGGTCATGACTAAGTATTTCTTTATCCTGATTTAAGGCAAAATCTATTAAAGCTTTGAACGAGTATGTGTCGTGCAGTAAAGGTTTATAAAAATCCTTTTTTTGAATCTCAGTTAAAATACGATATTGAAATGACTAATTTCATTGTCTTCATATCATGTCATCCTTTGCTAATTAAATTACATCTCAATGGCACTATTGAATGTCATGAGTATGGAAGTGTTTTTTTTTTTTTTTTTGTTCTAAAATCGACCATCAACTTCCTTTCCCATTGATCATTTCCACATCATTGACCACAAAAGAAAAGGCAATATCCCTATTCCTATGTATATATTTATAATATTAAATCGATTGTCCTCTGTGAAATAGGGAGCACAGATGATGTTGAAAAAGCAAACAAAAAAGAAAAGATGAAAAACGAAGATTTATCCCAATCACCATCCACTAACATCAAATCCCAATCAATTAGATTAAATTAATTGAAATATCCATGGCACATAAGGAGACCGAATAAGAGTAGGACAGGGAGATGAGGGATAGGGAGAGCGATACCAATTATTCCTTGCCACAGCAAAGAAAAGACTGCATAGAACTGGACCTAAATCTGGATGTGGCGGCCATCAATATGGTCAATCATTCTTCTAATCCTCCTTCATGCAACAACAGCTCCTCTGTTCGGGTTTTATACGTTATTGCATGCCAGATTATTTCTGAATAACAAGATGAATTTCACTTCAGCAGCGTTTTTATTCATTTCGCAAAAACGCCTCTCATTCTGCTGCTGTATCTTTTCCTACACATCAAGTGCTACAGTACCTCCAAGTTGGTAGCCGCGGGATACTGGTTTTGGCTTTATGCCATGAATAGCTAAACTTGTAACCTTGTAAGTGCATATGTTGATCAAGGAAAGAATTGCAACATAAACCCATGGCCCTACAAATTGGAGGTTAGTGCGTTGGGCTAACGACCCGACCACATTAAAAAGAAACAATTGTTATGAGAGAGACGCGTGAAGCCTCGGATAACCTTAACCACCCCTTTCAAATGGCAACCAGACACGGAACGAAATTGGACTATGACCATTTCCAGAGTCCTGGTATGTAAGGACTTTCTAAACGCCAGGTGCTCCTCAAAAACTTGAATCTGTACTCTCGCGGTACAAATCAGATATTACCGCGATCCAGGAGATACAATGGATAGGATTTGGAATAACGAAAAGAAAACAAGGAGGAGTTTTACGACCTCCTGGACAGAATCTACGGAGCTTGTCCGGAGTACGATGTCAAAGTCATGCTCGGAGACTTCAATGCTAGTCAGAAAGGAAAACATCTTCGGCGGAATAGTTGGAAAGCACAGTCTCCACGAAACGACAACAGATAACGACCAATCGACTTTGCTGCAGCTCGTTATATGGTGATAAGTTGCACTAGGTTCCCCAGGCAGAGGATACACACAGCAACTTGGCGATCTCCAGATGTTCGAACCGCCAACTAAATTGACCACGTGCATGTTGATTGGCGCAAGGTACGCATCAAACATCTTGGACGTGCGAACTTTCCGAGGTGCAAACGTGTACTCTAACCACTTTCTTGTTGTGACAAAGTTCAGAGCCCGACTGTCCAACGAAAAGAAAACGAAGACCGCCCAAAGGAAGAAATTCAACATTGCATGCCTTAGCACATCTGAGAAAGCCGGAGACTGCAGTGAGCAATTGACCGGGAAAGTCTCTGCCGTACGACCAGCCAGTGGAACCAGTATCGCGACATCATTAAGGAGACAGCCGAGGCCACCACAGGCTATCAACCACCCAGAAATTGAACCCGTGGTGTGATGCGCGGTATTAAAGCAGGAGACAGAAAATATAAAAATGCAAATGCTGCAACGGAAAAACAAGAGCAGCAACATAGGAGTACCGTGAAAAGAGAAGGAAAGAGAAAAAACCCTGCACAGAAAGAAAAGAGCACCCGCAGCCTCACAGCTCAAGTATCTCGAAGAGTCCAGCGCCGCCACCAACATCCGCCGGTTCTACAGCCAAGCAACTGGCATCTGGTAATAGGACTGGCACTCAAGCTCTTCGAAACAGCAAAGGGAACCTAGTCACAAGGAGAACCATGAGACCAGCCAATGAAGATCCAGTCCCAGCACCCAGTACTGAACAGGTTAAGAAAGCAATCCACAAGCTTAAGAACAACAAATCCGCCGGCTCGGATGGCCTATTTGCGGAACTCTTCAAGTATGGAGGAGATGTACTGGTAGGGTGCATGCAGCAGCTCATCATCAACGACTGGTCAAGTAGCTTCATATGCCCAATCTACAAAAAAGGCGATCCTAAAGCGTATGAAACCATTCTTCAACACTACGATCGGCACGTACCAGTGTGGCTTTAGGCCAGGCAGATCAACGATGGACCTAATCTTCACATTGAGGCAAATCCTGGAAAAGACCAACGAATTTCAAGTCGACACCCACCACCTATTCATCGACTTCAAAGCCGCATAAGTCGCCAAGAGCTTCTATTGCCGATGTCGGAACTCGGGATCCCGAAAAAACTGATCCAACTATGCCGCATGACGTTACAAAATACACGGTGCAACGTGCAGATGGGTAACAGCTCATCCGAGTTATTCCAGACGTGTA
The DNA here is from genome assembly GCA_963921185.1 of Dasysyrphus tricinctus. Taxonomy (NCBI): domain Eukaryota; kingdom Metazoa; phylum Arthropoda; class Insecta; order Diptera; family Syrphidae; genus Dasysyrphus; species Dasysyrphus tricinctus. The sequence continues at coordinate 82,354,709 of OY992531.1, forward strand.
CATGCTCCAGCCAAGAAAATCTTCGAATCCCAGCTCCCAGGTTCGAGACGACCAGGAAGAACGAACCTCCGCTATAATAGGGAACAGGCGGTCACAGACGCAAGAGGGCTTGGTCTCGACGACTGGAGGGATCGGCCGAGGGACCGCAATCGATGGAAGACCACAATATCTCAGGCAAAGACCCTTCATGGATCGCGAGCCGGATAAGTAAAGTAAGTAAGTTGCTCTGACTTTATGAGTGAGCATTTAGTTTTTTTACGACTTCTTTGGCTCAACCAGGGCGCAAAACATGAATGGTCATGACTAAGTATTTCTTTATCCTGATTTAAGGCAAAATCTATTAAAGCTTTGAACGAGTATGTGTCGTGCAGTAAAGGTTTATAAAAATCCTTTTTTTGAATCTCAGTTAAAATACGATATTGAAATGACTAATTTCATTGTCTTCATATCATGTCATCCTTTGCTAATTAAATTACATCTCAATGGCACTATTGAATGTCATGAGTATGGAAGTGTTTTTTTTTTTTTTTTTGTTCTAAAATCGACCATCAACTTCCTTTCCCATTGATCATTTCCACATCATTGACCACAAAAGAAAAGGCAATATCCCTATTCCTATGTATATATTTATAATATTAAATCGATTGTCCTCTGTGAAATAGGGAGCACAGATGATGTTGAAAAAGCAAACAAAAAAGAAAAGATGAAAAACGAAGATTTATCCCAATCACCATCCACTAACATCAAATCCCAATCAATTAGATTAAATTAATTGAAATATCCATGGCACATAAGGAGACCGAATAAGAGTAGGACAGGGAGATGAGGGATAGGGAGAGCGATACCAATTATTCCTTGCCACAGCAAAGAAAAGACTGCATAGAACTGGACCTAAATCTGGATGTGGCGGCCATCAATATGGTCAATCATTCTTCTAATCCTCCTTCATGCAACAACAGCTCCTCTGTTCGGGTTTTATACGTTATTGCATGCCAGATTATTTCTGAATAACAAGATGAATTTCACTTCAGCAGCGTTTTTATTCATTTCGCAAAAACGCCTCTCATTCTGCTGCTGTATCTTTTCCTACACATCAAGTGCTACAGTACCTCCAAGTTGGTAGCCGCGGGATACTGGTTTTGGCTTTATGCCATGAATAGCTAAACTTGTAACCTTGTAAGTGCATATGTTGATCAAGGAAAGAATTGCAACATAAACCCATGGCCCTACAAATTGGAGGTTAGTGCGTTGGGCTAACGACCCGACCACATTAAAAAGAAACAATTGTTATGAGAGAGACGCGTGAAGCCTCGGATAACCTTAACCACCCCTTTCAAATGGCAACCAGACACGGAACGAAATTGGACTATGACCATTTCCAGAGTCCTGGTATGTAAGGACTTTCTAAACGCCAGGTGCTCCTCAAAAACTTGAATCTGTACTCTCGCGGTACAAATCAGATATTACCGCGATCCAGGAGATACAATGGATAGGATTTGGAATAACGAAAAGAAAACAAGGAGGAGTTTTACGACCTCCTGGACAGAATCTACGGAGCTTGTCCGGAGTACGATGTCAAAGTCATGCTCGGAGACTTCAATGCTAGTCAGAAAGGAAAACATCTTCGGCGGAATAGTTGGAAAGCACAGTCTCCACGAAACGACAACAGATAACGACCAATCGACTTTGCTGCAGCTCGTTATATGGTGATAAGTTGCACTAGGTTCCCCAGGCAGAGGATACACACAGCAACTTGGCGATCTCCAGATGTTCGAACCGCCAACTAAATTGACCACGTGCATGTTGATTGGCGCAAGGTACGCATCAAACATCTTGGACGTGCGAACTTTCCGAGGTGCAAACGTGTACTCTAACCACTTTCTTGTTGTGACAAAGTTCAGAGCCCGACTGTCCAACGAAAAGAAAACGAAGACCGCCCAAAGGAAGAAATTCAACATTGCATGCCTTAGCACATCTGAGAAAGCCGGAGACTGCAGTGAGCAATTGACCGGGAAAGTCTCTGCCGTACGACCAGCCAGTGGAACCAGTATCGCGACATCATTAAGGAGACAGCCGAGGCCACCACAGGCTATCAACCACCCAGAAATTGAACCCGTGGTGTGATGCGCGGTATTAAAGCAGGAGACAGAAAATATAAAAATGCAAATGCTGCAACGGAAAAACAAGAGCAGCAACATAGGAGTACCGTGAAAAGAGAAGGAAAGAGAAAAAACCCTGCACAGAAAGAAAAGAGCACCCGCAGCCTCACAGCTCAAGTATCTCGAAGAGTCCAGCGCCGCCACCAACATCCGCCGGTTCTACAGCCAAGCAACTGGCATCTGGTAATAGGACTGGCACTCAAGCTCTTCGAAACAGCAAAGGGAACCTAGTCACAAGGAGAACCATGAGACCAGCCAATGAAGATCCAGTCCCAGCACCCAGTACTGAACAGGTTAAGAAAGCAATCCACAAGCTTAAGAACAACAAATCCGCCGGCTCGGATGGCCTATTTGCGGAACTCTTCAAGTATGGAGGAGATGTACTGGTAGGGTGCATGCAGCAGCTCATCATCAACGACTGGTCAAGTAGCTTCATATGCCCAATCTACAAAAAAGGCGATCCTAAAGCGTATGAAACCATTCTTCAACACTACGATCGGCACGTACCAGTGTGGCTTTAGGCCAGGCAGATCAACGATGGACCTAATCTTCACATTGAGGCAAATCCTGGAAAAGACCAACGAATTTCAAGTCGACACCCACCACCTATTCATCGACTTCAAAGCCGCATAAGTCGCCAAGAGCTTCTATTGCCGATGTCGGAACTCGGGATCCCGAAAAAACTGATCCAACTATGCCGCATGACGTTACAAAATACACGGTGCAACGTGCAGATGGGTAACAGCTCATCCGAGTTATTCCAGACGTGTACATGCTCCAGCCAAGAAAATCTTCGAATCCCAGCTCCCAGGTTCGAGACGACCAGGAAGAACGAACCTCCGCTATAATAGGGAACAGGCGGTCACAGACGCAAGAGGGCTTGGTCTCGACGACTGGAGGGATCGGCCGAGGGACCGCAATCGATGGAAGACCACAATATCTCAGGCAAAGACCCTTCATGGATCGCGAGCCGGATAAGTAAAGTAAGTAAGTTGCTCTGACTTTATGAGTGAGCATTTAGTTTTTTTACGACTTCTTTGGCTCAACCAGGGCGCAAAACATGAATGGTCATGACTAAGTATTTCTTTATCCTGATTTAAGGCAAAATCTATTAAAGCTTTGAACGAGTATGTGTCGTGCAGTAAAGGTTTATAAAAATCCTTTTTTTGAATCTCAGTTAAAATACGATATTGAAATGACTAATTTCATTGTCTTCATATCATGTCATCCTTTGCTAATTAAATTACATCTCAATGGCACTATTGAATGTCATGAGTATGGAAGTGTTTTTTTTTTTTTTTTTGTTCTAAAATCGACCATCAACTTCCTTTCCCATTGATCATTTCCACATCATTGACCACAAAAGAAAAGGCAATATCCCTATTCCTATGTATATATTTATAATATTAAATCGATTGTCCTCTGTGAAATAGGGAGCACAGATGATGTTGAAAAAGCAAACAAAAAAGAAAAGATGAAAAACGAAGATTTATCCCAATCACCATCCACTAACATCAAATCCCAATCAATTAGATTAAATTAATTGAAATATCCATGGCACATAAGGAGACCGAATAAGAGTAGGACAGTGAGATGAGGGATAGGGAGAGCGATACCAATTATTCCTTGCCACAGCAAAGAAAAGACTGCATAGAACTGGACCTAAATCTGGATGTGGCGGCCATCAATATGGTCAATCATTCTTCTAATCCTCCTTCATGCAACAACAGCTCCTCTGTTCGGGTTTTATACGTTATTGCATGCCAGATTATTTCTGAATAACAAGATGAATTTCACTTCAGCAGCGTTTTTATTCATTTCGCAAAAACGCCTCTCATTCTGCTGCTGTGTGGCATGTCAGAGAATCGGAGTCGTTTGTGCGTAGCCCTTTGTGATGGGAACTATAAAAACGCTGAAGAAAAATACGAAACAAAATCAATATTTTTTTTTTGTATAGGGTGATATACATACATACCCCGGTAACCAGAACGGCACCTCAATTTCTACTCTCTCATCATGGTCGTCGCCGTCGTTGTTGTCGTCAAGAGGAAGATCAATGAAAATCTAATCAGAATCGACGTGATAAGTCCTCTTCAATTTTGATATGTTGCAAATGTCAGAATACGACTACAGAAAACGATAGAAATATACGATGGGGGATATCTCTACCAATCTCGCATTGACATTTCAATTTTCTCTCGTCTCAGCTTTTGGACTGGCAATATGGAAATGGCATCATCAGACGAACGAAATACTCGCTCTACCTCCAATGGAAAATATAACCCAACCATACCGACCGATGCCGCACGGATGAAGATATAACTCTCCTCTCTTTTGCATGCAATTGAAAGTTTGAAATGATGGGAATGAAAAACATAAAAAAGGGAAGAATACAAAAAATTATATCCAGGAATTTTTTCAAAAAAAAAGAAGAAATTCATGTCCTGCAGCAGGAACGGTTTTGGTGACGATGGCGATGGTGGTTTGGTTGGATCACATAACCGTTCGTAATAAATTCCTTCTCAAAAGTAGATATAGGTACCTACTCGTACATCCATCTCTCATTGCAACGGTTTTTGCTGTGATGGTAAATGTTGTTTTCTTTTTTCATCATTTTCGGGTCTAGATATATCGAAAAAGTTGACGATGTCTGCTTTTTTGTTGTTGGAGGCAGCGTTGGTTCTCTCTGATGTAACAGAAGGCAAAAAACAATCATGCCACAAAAGCATATGAAAAGATCCTCCATGAATCTATCATCAAAAATGCACCTGGCCACCACAAAGATGGTTACAAAAAAAAAAGGAAAAAATGCCTCCTTTTGGTCCTTGCAACAGACCATCGGATTGGTATTCAAATTTGAAAAGTTTTTATCTCCTGCAGACGTGGTGGTCTGTGTGTTCCCAGTTCCCAGCGGTCAATGAATATTAATTTGGAATAATTTTTTCAACAGAGGGCAGGTGAGACCTTTTATGTATTCTCTATTCATCTAGTGCTTTAAGAAATTCATTCCTTTTTTACAATAATTTATTTTAATAATAAACGGTTTTAATAAATCAGTTTTATAAGTTTGATGCAAGCACCTGTCTGGGAACACAATCTTGTAAGCAACCCAAAGAGAGTCTCGAACTACCATTGCATTCACAGAAAGGCACTATTTGGTGTGGGTAATGGGCTGCTGGAATCATCGGTCCGTATATTCCTTAAAAAATTAAGTCGATAGAACATAGCCCTCAATGGCTTACTATACCACACCATGGTAACGGACTTTTCTTATCTGAAACTATTTCCCGTGATGTATGTATGTCGGCGACATTTGGTTTCAGCAAGACAGAGCACTAAAACAGGTTCTCAAAATTTTAACATCAAAATGTTTGCTACTTTTAGGGCGTTTTTGACAGAATTTCTCTTTTTAATAATTTCCTTAAAAAAAATACTAAGGATAAAATGTGTAAGAAACGCCTTTTTTACAGTGAAGTTAGCAGGTCACTCGATTGCACCCTTATTTGGTGCACTGCAAAATTGGGAATAGAAATGCAAAAAAACGGCAAATTCCTGTCAAGGTCGCAATTGCGTGGGTGAAACACAAACGTTTATTTCCGACTAGCTGCATATATCGTATGATACCATTCCTTCAGATTTTTTCCTTAGCTCTTATTTGAAGTTAAAAGTTTTTGCTGAGAGGCCAACTAGCACTTGAAAGCCAGTAATACCTCCGCGATTAAATGGGTAGATACCGTTCGCAATGCTGGAAATAGTGATTCATAAGTATACGGCCTAGTCACGGCCAACATTTTAATGAAATTATCTTCTTTTTCTCGGTAATAATAAAAATTCTACCATCCAACTCCATTTAACATTCACCTGTGTTGGGTGCCGGAGCATAGAGACATCCTAGGTAATTGCAAGGCCGATGAACTCGCGTCTTGGCGTATTCTCTAAGGATTTTTGCAGAAGCTGTATGGATGAGGAAGAGATGGAATCGATCTCTCATCTTCTATGCACGTGCCCTGCTCTATCTCATAGACGAAGACGTCACCTTTCTGATTTCTACTTCAATGATCCTAGTGATCTAATAGAGATAGACATAAGCAGTCTGTTACGCTTCATAAGAAGCTCCAAATGGTTCACCGAGTAAATAAAAGGGTTGTGTGTGTCAGTCTTCACGACTAGCAGCCACTTCAACCTAACCTAACCTAATTCCATTTTATGTTTTTTATTCCAAATCAGAAAATTCGTGAAATTTGCTTTGCTAACTGGACAGACACTCATGATTAATCTCTGTTCCTACTTGAAAATCAATGAAAATGCATGGAACTCAAATTGAAAGAAAAGTTGAATGTACCTTCATTATATGTAGATATTTTGAAGATATTTTTAGATTTAATGTTTATCTAATATTTTGGAATAAACTTAAATAGATTTTTGTCATTTCCAAAATGATAAGAAAAATCAATGAATCTATCATTGAAGAATATTAAATTCAAATCATCCTGTCTAGTTTGCCCAAAAAGACCCAAAACAAAAATTATGTTCTCTTTGCTTCACAATCTATTTCTAAATAAATCCAAAAAAGGTACATCTATCTAGATAATCTTCATGAAGAAACGATTGTGTATAATAAACATCAACGTCATATCGCACTATTTATTGTTCATTAGTTCATCAACGGTCATGCTCCAAGAACATAATATAATTTTGTATCTTTTATCAACTAGATCTAGAACTCAATTTTATGAAGCAAAAAAAAAAGATCATAAAACGTGCTCCATCAGAAGAGAAGAACCAACACAAAAAAAACACACAAAAATAAGACCCATTGCACCGAAAGAAATACTGTATCTCATATAGAAGCAGATACAAATTTGAAAAAGAAAATCATAACGAAAATATACAATTTTTGAATTACCATACAAAAATAGTATATTTTGCTGTGCGTTATAGAAGAAGTATCTCTGCACAACAACATATTTTACACATATGAAGCATATCCCAATCCCAGTTCTATACTATATCACTTTAATTTTTACTGCAAGGATACGATGCTTCTGATGCTAGTTAGCCGCACATAAACGAAGTATCTATCTATTCAGCACACGAGAAGTAAAGTATCTACATGTAGGAAATTGTATATTAAACCAGACGAAGGAGTAGGTACTACTAAATGAGAAAATATTTCCTGAAATTCCCAGGAGGACCATATTAAACAGACACAGACACAGACTGGAGTAGTGGGAGTACACAGACCACACATCGAGACACAGGGTCACCATATCATCAGGATCCCTTAACGGCGGTGGAGGCAAGTTAGGAAACCCAAATTTCGAAAAAGGAATGAGAATGGTTTGCACATGGTTAGAAGCAGCTTTATTTGAAATTACCAAAGCACAGACACATTTACATTGATGTTCGATGGGAAATCTACCACCCGCACTTTCCTCTTTTTTCTACATTAAAATACCGTCCGTTCTTGTCTATGCTAAATTCTCAAATTTACGACATTTCGTATGTGAAACGGAGCATAAAATCGTCCTTTTATGTTAGTTTTTTTTTTGTTGTTGTATGTATCTCTTTACTTCTTCATCACCATTCCATTTTATATCCGGTCTTGGTATGGTGTGTCGTCCATATTTCATATTTAGATAAAATATGAATAATATACAAAAGTATAAATAAATATATAATGAATACATACATTTACTTCATAAGCAAGCAAAAATATACTTTGAAGTTGAAATTCGATTTGCAAAAGAAAAAAAAAACACACAAAAAATAGTAAGAAAAGCTTTCGGAAAGTATCTTTAAGAAATTTATTTATGAAATAGTTTATTCATGCACAAAAGTCCTGTCCGTCACGTCTGTATCTATATTTATATTTATAAAAATAGGTAGGGAACGTGGTAAAAATAAATATATTCTCGTTCTCATCATGTTAATACAAATTGAAAACATATATGTATATAATAGATTGGGGAATGAAGATACATATTTAACAAAAAATAAATAAAATGACAGATGAATAATAGTAGATTTGGGCTCAACTTGGGTTTCAAAGGGTAACACAGCAGATTATGGACGAAAAAAAGATATTTCTATCAAGACAAATTAACATTATTATCATAAGGGAAGGTTATACAAGGGTTAATTTTATGCTTTTCATTCAAGAAGACTTGGCTAGATGGGTTGAAAGCCATAAATATTGGTGGAGAAGATTGAATTAATTGACTCGGAGCTTCAGAAAAATAAAATAAAAGAAAATAAAATAAAATAAAAGTAAAATATTGAACATAGTGAAATTTAAAAGTCTCGATATATAAGGCGGATGGAAATTTTAAAACGTCATTTTTACAAAGAAATTCTTTACTGCAGGAGCTAAATTCCATTTGATTCGACAGAGTTTTGACAATATGCTCGCTTCACCATTGAGCCCAAGCCAACTCCTTTGGTACCTAAATGCTTTTAACATCTTAGCTAATTAGCAGGTATGTAGCTTTAGCTGGGAAAGCTTCCTGTTAGCAAAAAAGTGTTAAATTTAGCATTTTAATGGTCATTTAAAATCAAGTGTTTTTTTAAACTTACTCTTTTAAAGGGGGTGTGCTTAGAAGTTTTATTTTTAAAGGAATAATGGCTATTATTTATTTAGATTTGTTTTAAATTTAACTTTACGTTGCATTGCAATAGATATATTGGAGTCCCAAAATTAACCTGCATGATTGGCTTGGATAAATTATAAATTCTGTTCTAATTATGTCATTTTCATGCTTTAAAATCTTTAAGTAAGATCTTAAAATATTAGGCTATATTTTCTATAAAAATTATTAAGGAGAAGAAGGAAGGAATTATGAAAAATAATATTCTAAAAGGTTTTTGTCCTAAGTCTTAACCCCCCTCTTCAAAATTGTCAGTGATTTTATAGGGTCTTGTGCAACTGATGAGGTGATAATGTTATTTTTTGATAGATTAAAGCAGTGTTTTTCAAACTTTTTGAGTACGTGACCGCTTTGTTAGTAAAAACATTTTGGCGACCCCCACATTCATAATAATACTTTGTCAGCTATTTAAATAATGAAATGGAGCCTATAAAAATATCCTTTGTCAAACAGAGCTCAGATGGTTGTCAAAAGGAAAAGTATTTAGATTAAGAGCCCACAGAAAATTTTGGGTGTGATTCATAACAAAAAAAAAAAGAAGTATATGCGTCGAAAGCTTAATTAAATGTTATTCAAAAAATCGAAGTCTTGTAGTCCCCAACTGGATTCTTCGTGATAAAACAATGAATCGAAAACAAAAATATGAATGAATCTTCGATTTTAATCGTGTTAGTCGAAATTGGATTTCATCCCTCCCTAGATAAGTTCCTCGAATCCAATATCACGGAATCTGAAATCATTTGAGTATATAGTTCAACCTGCCAGACTGTTAGAAAAAAAACAGTTTTTTATTTAGAATTTTGAATTTTTAAAACGGTATGGCAGGGCGACTGAAATGGTGTCGGATTCCGTGATATATGATCCAAGGAACTTATCTAGGGAAGAGTGAAAACCAATTTCGGCTAACAAGATTACCCTCGAGGTTACATTCATACTTCATTTTTTGCTATCACTCACACCCGAAACCTGTGGGCTCTCGGTCTAATTGACATGAGTTCTGGAATTAAAAGCTGAATAATTGACGTTTGTACCAGATTCAAAATCTGGATAGTCAAATAATAGGTCTGTTTCTTTACTCGCCCGCGGGATCCCAAAGTATCCCAAATCTACCCAAAACGTGTTTCTTTACTATTTTCTGGCACGAAAATGCCAGAGCTTTTGACTTTTTTTCATTTCCCCTCCAGCAAGAATCTACCCGAAAATTTTAGTTACTGCACTTTCTTACTTGTCAAATAAGAAATCAGCTGATCGAAAAATTTGAAATTTAATTTTTTAAGTAGCGTACATAAAATGGTTTGATTTAATTAAATTAAATGAAAATGATACAATGGAGTCAAATATAAAGTAAAATGTTTCTCTTTGTTCTTTTAATAGAGCCCAACATGATCAATGCATGTAAAAATAATTGAAATTGTATAATTTTGTATGCGGTCGAGCCAAGCAGCAATGAAGTCAAATAGGTAATTTAAACCGCAACAAACCAGAAACATCCCAAATGCGTTTCTTTACTTTTTGTTTCTGGTTAAACATTACAACAAAAACACCAGAAAGCTCTATCCCAAACTTTTTCCCGAACTTTTTCCCAAACTTTATCCCAAAAGTAAAGAAACAGACCTAATTTTTCTGTCTCCACTTGGCTTTTAAAATTATCATTTCTCGCTGATCTTTTTGATCACTTTAACATTTTGAATACGAGCCTCCAATGGAGGCAAGAACATATTATTACTGCAAAGGACAAAATCAGAGGACTCCTTATACAACTTTGTTTGTGTTCAGTGTATTTGTAAACGAAAATGTATGATTCCTTTCCCTGGGTTCAGAGAATTCTCGACCAAATTTTATCAGATGAATTCATGCCATGACAGTAAGCTCTCACATTCCTCTCATGAGAGTTTGCATAATTTGGAGCAAAAACTATTAACTGGCCTTCCAGATCTCTATTCTGAAGGAGGAAATTGACAGAGATAGATACTTAATCATTTGTTTGAATATATCAGTCCATCTTGCTGAACTTCCATCGGTAAAGATGACAGAAAATCTTATAGACTTAGCTGCAGATGGTATGCTCTGAATTCAATGTAAGAACTATTGATCATTTCTGGATAATGACAAGAGAAGAGGAAAATATCTAGAGCTGGCAAAAGAGGCTTTAAGATTGCTAGTGTCATTCACCACTTCATACCTATGTGAACTCACGTTCTCTGCCTTCAATAGGAAAATGCTGTTAATTTTTTTTAGTAGGTACCTTGTACCTAATGGCTTGGGACCGCGAGCCCCCTAGTTATTCTTGGCGACTCCCTAGGGGTGGCGACCCGAAATATGAAAAACACTGGATTAAAGGAAGAAAAGAAGTTTAGTTGAAAATATTACCTGAAATGAGTTCGACGCCATGAGAATGATTTCGTTCATAAGGAATACACGTTTAACTACCAAAAAAAACAAGTCTTCGACCGACGATGAATTAATGCATGAATTAATGCATGAATTAATGCCCATTGTCCAAAATAGGACCGTTTTGAGCAAAAAAACTCAATAATTTCGAAGAAGAAGGTATTTAGATATATGTTTATGTCATAAAATATAACAGAAAACAATTTAAGCGCAAATAAACAACAAATATAATAAATTTATTCATATACCTATGTACCTACTACATGATGTACATATCTGGTTTAATTTGTTTTCTGATTCATCCTTTAGTTTTCGTTATGGGTTTGCACTTTCTTATTTTGCATTTTTTTCACAGTAGGTAAGTATTTTGGTTTTTCAATAATTTATTACTCGTGTTTAAGGGTCATTTGTTTTAAATTATAACGGTTATCCATCTTGTTTTCTTTAAATTTATTTCCTTCCTCCATTTAAACATTTTACAAATTTCGACTTTGAGTTTTTGGTTTGACATAAAACAGAAATGTCATAGTTGAATGCGTTTCAGGTAGCGACTATTTTTCTTTCTGTCACAAATTTGTTTAGAATTTGTTCAGAATCTATTACACGTTTGCGGTGTGAACAAAAAATAATGTTGTTCACATGGTGTAGTTAGGAACAAATTTTGTTTGCTTTCGGGTGCAAACGAAAAGAGGACTTTGGTTCACGACATGAATCGGAACTATTTCGTTGCATATTTGAGTGGAGTTAGATGGTTTCAGATTATTTTTAGTTTAATGAGAAGGCAAACATGAAGAGTGCATTCAAAAATGTATCTTAAATCTTTTTTCGAAGTGAAGAATGTAGGTTAATTTTCTAAATCTTTTAAGACAGTCGACTTTAAGAGCCAGTTGTAGGTACAATCGTGGTTCAAATATTGATCGGTGATTCAACAATTATAATTCACGTTTTCAGCGAGTTCAACGTTTGTTGAGTTTTCGAGTTTTCAACGATGGTTCAAGTTCCAAATATGTTATAATAGCCAAATACAAGCTTGAATCCTCGTTGAACTCACCGAAATCAGTGACTTAAAATTGCTGAACCACGGATCAAAATTTGAACCACGTTTGTACAACGGACCCTAAGTGTTCGATTGTTAAAAATGTTCGTTTACTACGTAAATTTAAATAAAGTTCAATAGTTACAGTTACAGCAGTCACTACCGAAGAAAAGTTGGATGGAACTTCTACACCTAAGGGTATAGTAGTTGTCCTTGGCCGTTTTCAAAAACTTCAAATCAACTTCAATTTTTTGTCAAATTATCGTCATTTTTTGATGCGATTATTGCTATCGTCAAATACGCAATCGTTCTATTTGCACAAAATCGCAACGAACACGTTATCTGGCCTCTCAATGTTTGAACCTACGTACCTTACTCACTTCTTAGATAATGAAGTCATATTCTAAGTAGAACTTAATTTTAGTTTCTGTTTTTCTGAACAATTAAGGGAATTTTGATTGGAATTTAAACAATAACAGGGGAACACAATGTCAACTATCCCTATTGTTCAGTGGGATAGATACATGAATTTCATCCAGCCCAAATCTTCATACATGTGTACCTAATCTTTAAAAGCTCTAACACAAAATTCCTTGTTCCAGTAATCCAGACGAGATCTGTCTCCAAAAACTCCATTAAATGTTAACATACATATTCAAACAGTATATACTTATACAACCCTATATAAAAACTAAGTTAAAAAAAAAAAATAAACTAGAAAAAAAACTCACCATTTACAGTAACAGCCAAGCAGCAGTATATCCAGAAAACCAATAAAATTTGGCTTAATCCAAGCGCAGGATATCGTCTGGACCGACGAACGTGTATCCTTGTTAAATTGAACCGATATTGAGACATTTCCAAATCGTTTATCGCACAACACTTAACATTCGAATTTTTCCGCATTTTAAACTCTTTCCGTCTTCAGCAGACCTACATACATCCACACGAGAAAAAGACGAATTTCAAAAATTACACACGCACACACACCAACACGCGACGGTTATAGGAAAAGGAAGAAAACAAGACGATTCAACTACGAACCGAATGACCGCTGATTCCAGCCAAAGCAAAAATGGCTAATGGCATCTTCTTTTATCCAAAACCACCAGACACGGACACAGCACAAGCGAGTCTGTCTGAAGAGTGTATTCCCCGATGTGAAGCTGTTCAATTATTTAGGTTACTTTCATCCAAGTTGACCGTGACAGAGAATACGCGGTGATGCACTTGACGGTGCAATTCCCAAAAGATATCCTTGTTTTTTGCAATTTCTCAACTTCAGACGAAAATTTTGCTGAATATTTTATAAGGATACGACGACCATGATGGCAGATATAACTGAATGTAAGAGGAAAGATACAAAAAAAAAACACACTGAAGTGTTAGCCTTGGATAAAAGAACTCACACGCGGCGCTGTAGACGATGATGTCAAGACCAAGAGACCGAAGAAGCAGTCAAAAAGGATATGACCGGCGGGTGTTGTTTCGTTTTGCTTTTTTTCGATTTTGTATGCCGCTCACTCGTCCTTGGTGGTGTTTAGACGTCTTGTAACCAACAACACATTACATAAATTCCTAGATGAAATTTTTATGAGACTCTCAATTTATCATGTCCTTTTGCTATTATATCGCGCCACGAAGAGGATAAATACATGACAACGAAACGGAAGCTTCTTGAACGCCACAGGATGTGATGTCTGATGTGTGTATTTGTGCAAAAGTCCAGAACCAAAAATTTCAAGAAACCTTATGGTTCGTTCACGGGAAGAAAAGAGAGAGAAAATTCAATTGGGAAGGATCAGTTTTCTTTTCCAATATTTTTGTTTTTCTTGTATAATGTATAGGGATATCCTTTTTCTATGGAGTTTTGTATTTTTTGAAAGTCTCAAACACGTCCTGTGTGACTTTCGTTTAAAAAGGCACTCTCTCTCTATCCTCGTTTGGAAGTGCTACTTTTCTTTTAACTTTATGGCTGGTGTGGGAGTTTCTAGTTATATTCTTGGGGCAATCCCAAAGTGTCCTTGTATATTATTTTGTTCGATGTCCTTGTATACATAACACTGTCTGAAAAAAGAGAAAGAAAAAAATAAAATTAAACATGATAAAATATCGTAAACATGTCAACGAGAAATTTGTTGCAAAATTTTAATGGAACAGGACAAACTTTTGAGGAAAAAAGAAAACAACAACGAAATATATATCTAATGTCCTTGGTCCTTGAACTATAAAATAAAATAAGATCTTCAGCACGGAAAAGGGGCTGGGATTAATCCCTTTTTCTCTTTGAAAATCGTTTTCATTATCTCATTGAAAACTTCGGCTTCGGGATAAAGTCTTAAGAAGATAAAAAAAAATAAAACTTTTTGAAATGTAATCTATGGACCGGGCCAGGAAAAGGCCTGTCTTTTGATAGATTAAGTGAACTCTCATTTTTCATTTTATGTTATCTCTTTCTATACTATATAAGGATTGCGTGGTTGCGGGGATAACGATTTAATAGGTATCACTTTCAAGTTAAAAGAGAATTGAAGATGAAAGGATTTTTGATTAATTGAGTTTTATGTTTGTTTGTTTGTGTGTTTTAGGGTGAGAATGAATGTTTTTCGGTGGATAATCATTTAAAATTGAGGACATTTTGATTAATTTTAATACAAAAAAAAACGATGTTCAAGTGAAGGTAATGTTTTCTTTTCAAGAAAATTTATCAAAATCATTAACCTTTTTCACTTAATTATCATTATTTTTGGCATCCATTTATCTGTTAACAACTGACAGCTAACTGGATTTATAGCAATGTATTTTCTAAATAAATCTTGCGGGGAGTTGCTGCGCAAGGAAGATGTTCATCAAATAATCGGGTTTTAATCCTTGAGTTTTGGATGCCCATATTGATACTGCCAAAATAATTTTTCTATTTAAATTTGTATGCCTTTAATTGGATTTGAATTGAAATTTCGACGTACTTACTAAATTCAGCGCATGTTTTTGAAGAATGATTGGGGTTGAATTCAAAAGAATGAACAAAGAGTGTGGCATCGATCTCTGTTTATTCATCCATAAAAGAAAACACGAGTTCTTATGGCCTTTTCGAGTGGCAATCCGGAACAGGAACACCGATTCGATACGTGTGAACGCTTCTTATTTCGATTCTGAAATCAAACCCACAAGAACTGTCATTCTGTTCCCAATCGAAAAGGCCATTCTAAGAACAAACAGAAATTTCATCCAAAGGCATTCAAATATTCATAATGCAGGAGCTTCAGATAAACTCTTTAATACAAGTATATATGTACCTATTTCAGCAATAATTTGTTCTCCCCTTTTTTCCTCATTCAGGATAAAGTTTTAAAAGTTTTTTTTTTTAAATTTCTTGTACAGAATAATTGGAAACAAAGTATGTAAAAGGTTTTCCAATAAGGACGAGTCCATGTTGACAGTCTGTGGCAGCCATGTTGTTTTACCCTGAGGCCACACGAGCAAGTACTTGCAAGCAAGTTGGCTACATACACTGCCTGTAAAATTCGTAACTTGCATTCCACTTGCCTCCCACTTGCTTTCCACTTGCATTCCACTTGCTTGTCTCCCAGATTGCTTGTCAACTTGCTTCACTACTGGCTTCAAAACTTGTATGCCAGTTGATAAGCAAGTTGCTTGGGTTTGTTTGTGTTAGTAAACAAATTTGTATGTATTGCAACTTTCTTGTACTTGCTCGTGTGGCCTCGGGTTAGCAGTGTCTGTAAAATCTATTAGTGATGCCAAATCACCATGTTTAGTTACAATCTTACAAATGATAAAATTTTATAATCGAAATGTATGTTCTCTTGTAGCAACATTGCGTGCCGATATTACCGATTACATGGCAGTCCTTCCCAATCAACTATTCAACGTTTGCTGTGTCTATTTCAGCCAACACCCGTAAGTCAACGAAGTGCAGGATGTACCGGAAACATTACCGCTGCTCTTGAAAGTGTGCAGTAAAACCCGAGTCAGTAAGCACCGTCAACAATACTTTAACAACGTCAACACCGTCAAGGGTTTTCTAATAAGGACGAACCGATGTTGACAGTCTGTGGCGGTCACGTTGTTTTGGCGGTGTCTGTAAAACCTATTAGTGATGCCAAAGCACCATTAAGTTACAAATGATAAAACTTTATAATCGAAATGTGTGTTCTCTTGTAGCGACATGCGTGCCCATTTGACCGATAACATGGTAGTCCTTCCCAGTAAACTATTTAACTATTGTCTAAGTTGACGTATGTCTAAATTGAGGTCAAGAATTTTAGTCAATAATCAGTCAACATCCGTACGTCAATGAAGTGCAGGATGTTCCTGAAACATTACCGCTGCTCCTGAGAGTGTGCAATAGAACACTGGTCAGTAATCACCGTCAACAACTTCAACAACGTCAACACATCAAACGAGACCTCTACCAATCGATGATAAGCATTTTCTTTTAGTCTAAATTCAATGGATTCGAGGGTAGGGTTACCTCTCGCGAAGTTTAAGTTGGTAAATGGAACACCAAAATTATGAGATTTGACTCTATTAGACTTTTTCTTGTGGGATTCTTTGAAGTCGCAGCTCTAAGGCAATAACCCAAAATCGACTGAAGCCGTAAAAGTCAACATAACCCAACTGAGTCATTGAAAATTGGATCTCTTAGATCTTCAGATCCATGGTTTTACTAAAACAGGAACAATCTTCAGTGTATTTGAGATGATTTATAGGTCCGTCAAGATAGCACCGCCAAAACGCATTGATATTGCAGCATTTAATTAGCACCTAGGTAGAACGTAATTTCTGCATCATTAGATTTTCGAAAACGTATTTTGTGGTGCTATCATGACGTCAAGATAGCCATGTCATATCCTCCAAACTCCACAAGGTTCCACAAGTCTGTTTGCGAATGAAGGGAATAAAAAGTTGAAGTGCGCCTTTTTGATGAGCATTTTTCGGAGACATTTAATTTGATCATTTAATCATTCTTCGCCGTTTTCGGTTTTTGAAATGCACTTTTGGGATGCATTTTACTTTTAAAATTGGAGCACTCCTAATTAGCACTTAAGTAGGAAAAAATTCCTGCATCATTATATCTTTGGATTTCTTTTTTGGTGGTTCTATCAAGTTAGCACAGCTACAGGTTTGAGGGGGGGTGGGATTAAGTGCTCAGCTAAGATTGCTGCACTCAATTAGCACCTCCCAACTAACAAAATTGCTTATCGCATTGCAGACGTTATAGTGTTATTTGTTTCTATAGTGCTGCTATTATCCCTCTGACGGGAAGTAAATACCATATTGGAGCATCTGACTAGCGTTTAACTATTACATCATTAGATTTTTGAATATCCGTTGTGGCGGTGACGGACCTAAAAATCCCCGATGCTTCGGACGATTACTATACCAACAATAGAGAAGCAGCAACGATACAGGACAAAGTTGAAACGTTCGGAACCAATTTCGAAGGAAACCTCACACCCAATCCGTGCCTGATGATCCCGTCTTACTTGAAGAAATTGAGGTATTTATCAAGCAGACACTAATGCCCAACATGAATAGAACAATATTTAGTAACACCAACCTTGCAAGTGATCTAGTCAACAGCCCAAGCTTCAGCTCCCCAGAGGAGAAAGCTGAGATTACTAGCAACTCCAAACTAAAGAAGTCAGCTGAGCCGGATGGGGTATACAACTTTGTCCTATTTTTTCTGTGTTCTGTTCATGCAGTTCGGTTTTCGGGCAAAGGCTGCTAATGAAGTTTCATCATGACATCACAAAAGCCTTACCCAACCATGAAGTTATTGTTGGGTGCTTCCTGGATGTCGGGAAAGCATTGGACAGTGTATGTATGGATTGAAGGCTTAATCCATTGAAATTTTATTCTCTGTTATTTCTGCCAGGAACTTTTTCGTGCAACTTGAAAGGATCGGCAAGTTCCATTCAACGGGCATGTTTTCTATATTTCTTTTATCGTCAGCAGCAGCATTTCAAAAGCGAGCAACTCTATTTTGTGGCTAAGGTAGCGATATTGAACATTGCTATCTGCAAATATTAACTATCTTACGTCATGACGCTACAGTCCGGGGTGGACCCCGGCCTCAACTTACAGGTTTCTCCTGGTGGCTCGGTCTCTAGCTAGCTGTCACCAGTTTCGCACGCTTAGTTGGTTGAGGTCCTCTTCCACTTGAGTGTACCACTTCTTACACTGTCCTCCTCTACGGCATGGCAAGAGTAATTCTTCATGTGATCTCAGCACTGATATCGTGCACCTCGAAACTATAGCTGCCTGTGTCTGTAGGTAGTGCGAGATTCTGTCCGAGATATATTTGGCTTTGTCCTCAATCACCGTTAGACCCATTTTTTTGTCGTCTTTCTCAATTATCATACAGTTTTGCACTATTCTATCAAGAATGAAGTTGAAGAAAGCCTGGAGCAGAAGTAATGAGCCACGTGCATTCTCCATCCTCATTCTGCACAAACGGACGAGTCTGGGAATAATGTCAAAACCAGACATTGCTCATATCTGTTTCTCTGTAGATGCTGCCATATGCGGCCTTGAAACCGATCTGTGTTCTGTAGTAATACGAATATTTTGTGGATGGTGAACTTTCCTGGCTTAATGCCACACTGATATGGGCCTATCAGATTTCTGACGAAGTAATTCAGGCGTCCATAAAGAACGGCAGAGAAGATCTTGTATGCGATGTCAAGGAGACTGATGACATTCATCGGGCATGTTTTCTTTGGACCATATTTTGCAGATGAGCGGGTGCATATTACTAACCCATTCATTGCCAGCCGCTTTGAACAACTCGGCTGTAAGGTCCTCAGCTCCGGCAGCTTTGTTAGACTCTAGATTAGATATAGTTATCTTCATTTCGTCGAGATTGGGTGGGAGGAATTGTTGGCTTACGTCGTCCAGGTTTAATGGTGCAATCTGCATGGTAGCGGAGTTCGATTCGTCATCGCCATTATAAAATTTGCAGAAATGATTTTCCATATCCTTAGCACCGATTCGCGACTGCGACTCCACCACGATGTTCCCCTGATCGTCCTTGCAGGCTTCGTTTCGGGCTTTGTAACCTTGGGAGGTTCTTTTTACTTTTTGGTAAAACTTCACAACTTCATTCCTGCAATGGCATCCCTCTAATTCCTTGATCGTGCGCTTCTCATGCTCTTTCTTTTTCCTTCTTGAAAGCTTGTGTTCCTCTCTCCTCTTCTGCTCGTAGAGCTCGCGAGCAGCTCTGGTCCTTCTATGCGGCGCGCGCCGCCACTTTGTATGCCTGTTGTTTGGCAGCATGTCAGAGGTGGCATCTCTGATGGCTCCCTGGCAATTCCTCCACTGGTTTTTAATGCTTCAAGTTTGCAGCGTAGGGCTATTTAAGGGGGTCCAAGAGACTCGATCGGAAAAAAACCTGGCGATTTCTCGCTACTGGAGCCACCTGAAATCAAAGTTCCCCACAGTATTTCCCTGTTTTGGCTTAAGTCTGCATGTTCATAGCATTTGCTTGGCTACAACGAGGTAGTGGTCCAAGTCCTTTGAAATTTCAAACGTCCTAGACATTATCAATTAAAACAAAAATATCTTTATACCTACATAATATTTGCTTAAAAACCCATTTCGTTATTTCATTGGAGCACCACAAGCCTGGGGCGCAGTCCAATTGCATCAATCTACTAAAACCACATGAACCTTTTTTTTCCAGCCCAATTTAAAAGAAAGCTTCTGCAGAACAGAGGCGCCTTCTGCCTGTGATCACCTTTTAATATCCGATCTCAAAAATTCAACGATTGTAATCATGGCCGGCGCTTTCATGTGCAAAGATTAAACGATTCAAACCCTTTATAAGTGTTATTACCTACTCTGAGCTGATTCCCAGAAACAATAAATCTCCATCAAAGTAATAATTTTCTCCAAAAAATAAAATTATCTCCACACCATCAGGAAGATTGCAATTGGGATATGAAATGATTTTCTCTTTTTTTTTTAGAGTGAATGAGTTATTCCTCGATGAATCATCCTAATTGGATTGCTGGTTTCTACCTTCATACCACCGCCCCATGCTCCTCTAAATAATCGATCGCTTTTGATGCACTCTATAATTTTCCAATATAAATAATGAAGAGTCACGGTTTGGGGATATGACTTGGGTTATGTTTTGATGGTGTGGCACTGGCACGTCGCGGTAGAGTGGATGAACAAAACGACAATGTCTACTGTCTGCTCAAATAAAGGATCAACTCTGGATGTGAATGGAGAAAAAAACCAAAAAAAAAACATTCAGAAAAAGATTTCTTGACAGTAGAATAACACACACAGACAATCCGAGAGTCGAAAAACCTCTACTCAAACAGAATCTTTATTATTTATCCAACGAGGACGAGAGAGGAACAAAAACTTCTTGAACTTCATGCTATGATGGAGGAGCATTTGCTTTTTTTTTGTTCTCGTTTGGTATTGGCACTGCACCAGCATCAAGAGGAATCATCCAAATCCAAATCACAAACAAAAGAAACGAAAATTCAAGAAAAAGAAGTATAAAGTGCTCCTCGGGCATGGCTTGGCGTGGCGTGGCGTGTCGTGGCGACGGATATCTCTTTCGGGAAAGGTAAACAAATCCGAATCTGAAAATGTTTTTGCTATCCTCGCTTCTCTTGGCAATGCTAGTTCGGTACTTTTGGGGAATGGTTGAATCAGCAGAGGGTCTATCACTAGGACTTGTCCCTTGAACCAAATGAGACTTTGGACAGATCCTGGCCCCAATCGCGGTTGCTGTCTCTCTATCGGGCTGCTGATGCTGTATTCAACCCTGGGGCATGTTTGAACTTTTGATAAATGTGATAATTATTACCGTTTTGGCATTCCGGACAAGTGTTTGCATCCAGTTTCGCGGGCAGCCAAATTGGACGTTGCCTTCGGGGACTTTTAGAAAAGAAAAACCTTTTCCCCGTGTCCCAAGTGATGTGTCCTTCTCACTTGCCACCATCAGCTCCTGCTATGCGATGCGCCTCTCTCAAAGAATGGATTCTGGATTCATTATGTGATCTGAATAATTTAATGAGTTAAAGAGGGATTTTGGGTTTAATTTTCGGGCGAACCTTCTGGCGCATTATAAATGAATGCATAATGAACGAAAGGAGTAACAAAAGCATGACACGAAAATGAAACAACTTTTTGTTTTTGTCGGCAAGGATTTTCAATACTGGAAGAAAGTAAAATATTTGTTTAATGTTTCACGAGTTTTCGTTTTTTTTTTTTCTTCTCTTTGCCAAGAAGGATCGAAAGGATTAGTGTGTATGCGTGTGTATTGACACTTTTATATTCGGAAAGGGCCGTAAGGCTAAGAAGATTAATGTTTATTGATTTAAAGTCGGTGAAATCATTAAAACATCAAATAGTGACCGCAACAACAACAGGTAGAAGTAGATACTCCTGTTGGCATGTGTGGAAAAGAGTGCTTAAGTGGTGGTATTTATCTTTGTTTTTTTTTTTAAGGTTAATTGATACTCGTGAAGTGGGTATTTGCATCTTGAGAGATATTATATGCCGGTTAAGTTGATTCGAATGTGTGGATTTAACAAAAAAAAAAGGAAGAAAACACGGTCAAGATCGACCGTCTTCATTTGATTGAGTAAATGCATTTTGGATGCCTGAAGGGAAAACTTTAACAAACTGAAGACCTGTATTTCTATAGAAAAAATACTTTTATAAATCAGTTACTTAGATTTAAAAGAAGGTAAAGGTCTATTAAATATTCACTATTGAGGACTTTTTTGTCCTTTTCTTAATTATGGTCATCCAAGAAGAGGTTTTATCTTTAGTCAGTAAAAAAGTGCTTTATTATTGTGTTATAAACAAATTTTTTTATTTAAACTCTTATTAGACTCTTCTTTAAATGATCTTTATTTTTGTTTTCATCTCCTTTTAGCATAGTTATTGCTGCATTGATTTTCGAACAGTTGCTCTTTAGCTGCGTTTTATTATCTCCGGGTCTGGGTTGAGTTTATCTTTAAACATGTATTACAAAAACAACATGGGATCCAGATTTCTATCGAGGTTAATTTCAATGACCCAGACACAGGTTTTCTCTCTGACCGGCAGGAGGCTATCTACCATGGTGAATGATGTCAGCACTAAATTTGTCAGCAGTGTTAGGAGTAGAGAGGAAAAGAGACAGGCTTTGTATAAAAAGAATAAATAATTCGTCAGTAATATTTTAGGGCATGATTCTTGGGTATCATTTAAGAAAAAATCGTATGGGGAGAAAAAGTTATCTCCGCTCACCCCCTCTCTGAGGCAAAAAAACCCGATGAAAGGATTTGATTATGAATGAATTATTCATGAATAATTCATAGTTAAACCCTTTCTTTATTCATGAATAATTAATAAAAAAACCCTTTTTTCGAGCTATTTTGGAAAATTACCTTGAGTTTTTTTTTATTTCCCAAAAACTAAGAAAGATTTTTTGAATTTGTTTTCGGCAATTGACTAAAAATTAGTATAGGCACATTGAATATCAAATACAAAATTAGAACTTAATTACACAAATTTTTAAAAATATCAACTTAAAAAAAAATCATAATTTTTGTTCAAAATTTTAACTTTGAAGTTTAGTTTGATTGTTGTTTTACAGTTCCATGCAAAAAAAAAACGGATGCTGTCATGGAATTTCATGCAAAACCAGCAATTGTTTTGCGTGCGAGAAAATAGTGTGGTGAATACATTTTTTTTTGTATGGTTGGTTTAAGCTTAAAAAAAAAATGTTCACCTCACAGCACTTTTTGCATGCAAATGGTTTTTGCATCCAAAAATATTTTTTTTCCATTTTTAGGTCTATAGTTTAAAAATTAAGGGTAAGTTTATAGCTGGCTTAGGCCAGGGCAAATATTTTTCATCTTGAATATTATACAAAATTATGCACAGAAAAGGAAGAAAATTGTTAAGAAAATATTTTTTTCCGCATGGAACTGTAAACTATGCTTATAGCTTTATCTATTGTCTTAGATAAAAGAGCAGTCTTAAAACCTAATACTAGAAATTTTCACTATTTTATGATGAAACAAATGTGAAAATTGCCTTACAACATTCTGGCAATAATAAAAAGCGCGCGTTTGGAAAATGTTAAAAGCGCACGCTTTAACAACAGAAATTTGAAAATCTGAATTTTGGAAATCAGAATTTTGAAAGTACAATTTTGCAAAAAGAATTTTGAACCTACCAGAATTTTGACCCCAACCCGAAAAAAACTCTTAAAATTTCATGGAAATCCTTGGAGTAGTTTCCGAGAAACAAAGAAATAAGAAAAGTGGGCGTGGCAGTGGGCGGATTTTACTTTAACAATTTCCTTAATTTTTTCTTTGGTCATATTAACAAATTATGAAAGTTCCATCCGTATCGGTGCAGTCGTTTCTTCATAAACCACGTTTGGAGAAAAGTGGGCGTGGCACCACCCTTGCGGGTCATACCTCCGAAACGACCTGCAAAATCTCAGCCTGCTGCTTTTTTTTTTACTTGGTCAGTAGTAAAATTTCTCTATTTACTGGACTAATAGTCTGCAGAACCTGCCTTCGCTTGGGAGCTGGTTCCTCTGCAAAACTGCTGTTGTGACTGCAGCTTGGGCGACCTCTTGCAGGTTGAACGTGGATTCTATATTTGCAAGCTTAGTTCTGAAATCTTCTTAATTCATTATATCTTTTGCTGCTTTCCCCTTTTTAGTACAAACTTGCTTATATAAAACCCATGAATTTATCACCGTCAAGTCCAGAAGACGATGGAATAGTCTCATTTACCACTTCCAACTTTTCATGTGGATTCTGTACCTGTCCAAATACGAGTCCATAAGATCCACCCCGCCCATAAAGGCGTTGTATTCTCTCACAAATTCGGGACATGGTATAAGCTTCTTCCTCTTTTCAGACTTGTTGTATCTTTCAATCGAAGAAACAGGTTCTGCGCCCACATAAGTTGACAGCAACCTGTTTGTTGTCCTACCAACTTACTGATGATATTTCAATGCCATCATAACTGGTCACATATTCCTCGAAGGATCCTCCTTCTACAGACCTGGCCATTACTTCTTGCTTTGTCGGTAATCTGCAGTTTTTCCGGTTTCTTTGCACTGTGTCCAAGTCCAAGCATAAAATTCCTTCTTTTGCAATATAGTACATAAGAGGCAAAGAGGTATAAAAGTTGTCAAAGTTGACAATATGGTTTACTCTTCTTTGGATCCCCGAGATAGTTTTACAACAACGTAACCCACTGCTCCGACGACCGTCTCATTTTCTAATATAGGAT
Organism: Dasysyrphus tricinctus; assembly: GCA_963921185.1. Taxonomy (NCBI): domain Eukaryota; kingdom Metazoa; phylum Arthropoda; class Insecta; order Diptera; family Syrphidae; genus Dasysyrphus; species Dasysyrphus tricinctus. The sequence goes on from OY992531.1 coordinate 82,379,236, forward strand.
CAGTATCCTTTCCTGGGTATATAATCACAACAAAAACATAAATGCTAAAAAAGAGCCAAGTTCTTATATGTACAAGAAACCTTTTCGTAAGAAGTCAGCCAAAAAAGAAATGAGATCTAAAATATATGCCAAGTTTTATGTTCATGAAGTTTAATATCAAATATCTGAATTAGAATAATGTCGAAACAGCTCCAAATTATGACAGAAATTGGTATTAAATGATGAATGATTAAAATTTGGTGGGTTTACTGGTAAAGTTTTCACACATTTTAAATTTGTGATTAAGTAAGTAATCAAGAGAAAACTTGCCAAGTAAATCCACCAAATTTTAATCATTCATCATTTAATACCAATTTCTGTCATAACTTGGAGCTGTTTCGACATTATTCTAATTCAGATATTTGATATTATACTTCATGAACATAAAACTTGGCATATACATATTTTAGATCTCATTTTAGATCTCGTTTCTTTTTTGGCTGACTTCTTACGAAAAGGTTTCTTGTACATATAAGAACTTGGCTCTTTTTTAACATTTATGTTTTTGTTGTGATTTCACTCCTTTTTGCAAAAATTTTGTTTTGCCAGGTGAAAATCAAGCCTTACCACTCTACATATATTAATTACTCTACGATAACCAAAAGTGCTTCATAAAAATAATAGCAACTCTGAGAAAGTGGGTGGATGCCACACCCCCTGAATGGAAAATTCCAATTTTTCAATTTTGTTCTTTCTATGTACTTCAAGCCCTACCGACCCACCAATTTTTATCATTCCCCAACAATCGGAAATGCTCCATATAATTTGTAAGAATTTTCAAGAATGTGGGTGGATACCACGCCCCTTGAATGGAAAATTCCAATTATTCAATTTTTTTTCTTTCTAATTACTTCAAGCCCTAAGGACCTACCAATTTTCATCTTTCTAAACCAATCGAAAGTGCTCCATATAATTTATAAAATTTTTTAGAAAAGTGGGTGAATGCCACGCCTCCGGAACGGAAAATTCCAAATTTTCAATTTTTTTTTCTAATTACTACCAATTTTAATCGTTCCAGAACAACCGGAAGTGCTCAATAAGCTTATAAGAATTTTTAAGAATGTGGGTGGATGCCACGCCCCCTGAATGGAAAATTCTAATTTTTCAATTTTGTTCGTTCTAAGTAAATACTTTAAGCCCTACCGACCTACCAATTTTCATCATTCTTCAACAATCAGAAGTGCTCCATATAATTTATAAGAGTTTTCAAGAATGTGGGTGGATGCCACGCCCCTTGAATGGAAAATTTCATTTTTTCAATTTTTTTTCTTTCTAAGTACTTCAAGCCCTACCGACCTAACAATTTTCATCGTTCTATAACAATCGGAAGTGCTCCATATAATTTATAAGAATTTTTAAGAAGTAGGTGGATGCCATGCCCCCTGAATAAAAAATTGCAGATTTTCGATTTTTTCCTTTGTATGCACCACAAAGCCTAACGTTGTGCGAAATTTCAAGTATCTACGATGTCGGGAAGTGCTCCATAATTTTGATGATCTGTCAGTGAGTCAGTCAGTTACTGTTTTTGCGATTTTTGAAGTCCTATATCTCGGGAATTACTAATGCTAAGGAGATGAAATTTGGTGAGCCACCTGTGTTTGATCAGCTCAGCAAATAGTGCGAATTTGAAGTTTCGGACTTTATTGGTACTGAAGTTAGAGGAGGGTTGAAAATCGCCTGAGTTTGTTCCTGTAAAAAGGGTGTAGTGCCGCGAACTTGGCTGGGCACTACCGTGCCCTTTGATAAATTTACAGGCACATTATCCCATCAAAGAGCAAAACATGAACAGTTTGAATCCCCACTTATGTGGTTTCACTGCTTCCTGAAGTGTCCTATTTTCTTAGCGCACATTTTCTCATCGATAGACAGACGCTGTTCCATGGGTGCGCTTGAAAATCTTTCTTTCAGGTGTTCTATTACTGGACGAAGCTTATGAAGCTTGTCGTGAATAGGATCGTTTACCGGCCTATGCAAATTATTATTATTGAAATGGAGGATGCACCTTATCTTTTCACGTTTAGCTGGTGTTTCAAGTATACATCAAAACAATACAGGATTTTTTGTTTGATATTTCCTTAAAAAAAAATGTAATGCAGGATTGTTGAAAATGAGATTTTTTAATTGCAATATTATGAGAAGCAGGATTGTTAATTTGCAAAATTTCGTTTTTCGGGATTTTATATAATATGCCAACTTCCGTTATTCGAAGTTTAGGGTGCACGATTGGGTACTACTCCATTTTGTGAAAGATTACCATTTAAATGAAAATTTTAGACCAACTTTGTTTCACCACCCAAAGTTTTCGAGAAAATCGATTTGCAAAAATGGGGTGCCTCCTAGAATACTATTTTTTTTAAATATTAGAAATTTTGTATTAAAGTAGATGCTCGACATAGTGAAGTAATAAAAACTAAGCCTGTTCACTGTTTCGAGATTGTTCACTCTTTCGAGCGGGAGTTTTCTAAGGCTTTCTAAAGGTGAATTTGATCCAAAATGCACATTTCGTTCGATGTGAATGTTTTTAATTTTATAATTATACATTAAACAAGGCTTTCACTCAGGCTTAGACAAAAAGCAGAAACAATACCTCAGAGCTCTCAAGCTATGTAAAATGCTTGCCCGACATTTTTATACAAAATACGTTTTTATATAAAATTTAATGTGTTCACTATTTCGAGATTCACTAAATCGAGCGTCTACTGTATGAATTTAGTTGTATTTAGTCTTTCCAATTATCAAAAATAAGCACCCTTTACAAGTAGAATAAATCATATGTTATTCAAAAAATGTGATTCTTCAAATCAAATTCAATCAAGGTGGGATTAATTAATTTTTGATACAATTTCGTTTTGCTTTTATTCATTAAACTGATATCAAAATAATTGATCAAGGAACCATGTTCGTACAATTTGTATTCTAAGAAATGCTCCATTACTGACAAAAGGACATTAATTCTAACATCACAGAGAAGTTAGCAGTAGTTGGCGAACTGCAAAATCAGGAATAGAAATGCAAACAAAATGCAAAAAAACTGCAAGTTCCTGCCATGGTCCCATTGGTCTAGCTTAAAATTGTTATGCTAACTCCACAGACTTCAGTTGTTTTATTTAAAAAAAAACAGGCATTTATCTTTTATTTTTAATTGTTGTAGCAAAACAAATGCACACAGAATACTTAACTATGGAGCTTAAGTCACAAGGAGACAGGCATTATTGGGAATATGCGGGTATACCCGGCGTATACGTAATACAAAGTACCGAGCGAATTTTTTTTTAATTTAGACTGCAATTAATGATTTTTATATTTTTCTAATTCCGTAAAAGTGAGAATGACTCCCTTTTTTGTTTTGTTATTATTGGAAGAAGTATTTACTTGAAAATACAATATTTATAAGTGAATTTGACAATTTAACTTAATTTTTTTTTAATTTAATTTTCTATCGAAATGATTTTGCAATTTAATACAAAAATATTTGCAGGAAAAGTAAAAACAAAACACCCAACAAATCGTAAAGTTAAACCCATATTCCAGATATGCTGAAAAAAAAGAAAGGCCCTAGGCTTTAAAACGATCTGTTAAAAAAGCTGGTTATTTGAATATTAAATAAATAGTCAGAAAAATAGAGCTGTCTCCTTCAAAAGTTAAAAAAGTGAAGTACCTAGCCGGTTAGAATGATCATTTTGTGACAACCTTTTTTAAGAACTTCTGTTACCATTACCATTTAAATTCGTTCAAGCTCTAAAAGAGCTTCTTACAGATTATTCACTTAAGCTACGTGTATAGCAACGTTGACCACCATTCATACTCCTTACGCTTTGTCTTTCTTCCTGCAAAAATTCACCTAAAAAACATTATAAATAAATGCAATTGAAACTTCGACATCTATGGACGTCGGTTGACTCGAAAATTCAATTAGGCTAAAACAAAAAGTGTCCTTTTATAGATAGACAAGCAGCTGTGCTGCATGGACCGTCCAGCTGGCACCGCCTGATGTTTTATAGTGAAAGTTTGAAACTAAATATAATTGTGAATAATTTTAAGTATAAAACACAGAAATATCTATGGGATTGTTATGTACCTTTCTGCAGATGCCATTTCTCATTTCTAGCCTAAAAAATAAAATGAAAAAAAAAAAACACTATCTATATAGACAATACAATGGCCTGACCATGTTTGAGCTCCTGTGTTGCGCCGACATCTTATCTAAGGCACATAAATTTAACTGGAGGTGACTTCATCTTGTGGCAACAAGGAGAGAAGGAAGCAACAACAACAACCAAAAAAAAGCAAAACAAACATTTGCAACTCCATTTGTGAGACTTGTTAACTGCTGCTGGCTCATGCTGCTGCTTATGTTGGTTGCTGCTGCTCCCCCCAGATAAATTCTAAAGAAGTTCTTGAAGTTATAACGCGCCGGCTGTCGAGAAGAGCGCGTATAGCGATATGGCCAACAGCAGTGGCAGCAGAAACAATCGTGCAGCAGCTACTTATGCGATAACAATGCCCATAAATGAATTCATTTCACTGACATTAGGCTAAACAAAAACTATACAACTGCGGCAGGGGAGCAATGTCGAAGGCGATGACGGTCGGTGGTGGCGGCATACCGCGTAATACACAAAACAACACTCGGACACGAATTAGATCCGTTCAAGAGATTACACGTGTGCTGCTGCATCAACAGAGGTATATAACTGAAGTGAGTCAGGGATATTCATACCTCCAGCCGCTGTGCAAGTTGAGTCTCCATTGAATACGCACGCAGCAACGCAACGGAATTAGGTGTATCTCAACAAGATTTGCGGCCCTGCTTATCCGTGCTCTTCATCAAAATGACATATAGGTATGCCTTGGGTTGGGTTTTGGTTTTGGCTTTTTTTGGGTAAGCCAAGCCGTCTTTGGAGGAGGAAACTCCTGGTGTGTTGAAGGACCGCAAGAGCCTATTAAGCCAGGAGTAAAGAAATTTTATGACATGAGAGGTTTTTTTTTTGTTCATTCGGGACCATAGATCGAGTATGTTAGTCCTCGTTCTTCCTGTGGTGACTTAAATAAAAAAAAAATAAATTGGGAAAGTCTGGAAGAAATCTTCATCCGATTTTTCGAATCTTTTCATAACAATGGGCCGGTGTTGAACTCTCTTGAAAATAAGAGAAGTGCAAAAACCAAAATAATATAAATGACAAAGGAAGTAGCAGCGCGTATTCCTATAGGTATATGAGAGTATTACCTACCTACCTATACCAACAACAAAAAACAAACAAATTCATGAGGGGATTTTGGAAGAATGAAAGAACAAAAAAAGTAAAGTCCTTTTATCCTGTCATATAGAAATATGAGATGTGATTTCATTTCGTGCAGCAGAACACAGATTATTTTCTTCCTACTTCTTTCTCTACGCGCGGCGCGTAGGAAGACATTTATTTTATATTTTTTTTATTTCATTTTTGTTTATCTTACTTTCAGGTTGTATGTACATATCTTTTATTACCTTTTTTTATTCTTGTTCTTTCTGTGTGTTTAAGTGGTATTTTACTGTTAGGATATTATTTTTATTGAAGGTATGTATGTCCTTTCAGTGAGATAACACCCTCTGTTCCTGTAAAGGTATCCTACAGTTATTATTTTCTTTTCGGATGACACACACACGCAAAAAAAAAACTACGAATTTTTGATGAGCAAAAAATATCTTAGCATGATTTATGGGCAATGGCTGTAATATTTTGCAAATGAGGATCCTTTTTTTGAATAGACAAAATGTTAATGAAACATTTATGACTTGAAGTTAGATTGGATAAGATTAACATAAGGGATAGGGCACTCACTCATGAGATGAAAGTACCTACTGTTGACGAACGATTTCGCACAAGGGCGTAAGCAAGGTTGGGCAGTTTGGGGCGCTTGCCCTTCCTAACCAAGATACTTTTCATTTATTTTATACAATTTGTCTTCTTTTGAATGTATCCCAAAGCTAGATTTTTAAATACTTATACAAACTTATTTTGGAATGACTTTCCCCCCTACAAACTAACAAGATCTTTTAGGAGGAATGATCAAAACCACTTTCTGTCTTTTAAGCTTCAGAGAATGACAGAAACGTACCTACCTTCTTTTGTCAGCAGGCATAGACTTAACGTGGTGGGCTTGCTGATAAGTTAAGAGAGACGTGGTCGGCAATATTTCTGCCGATCTCTTGCAATTTTAGCTTTTTTTCACAGCATCTGTTTCCGTTATGGCGCCACCGTGGATATCCGCATACGTACCAGGGATACAACCAAGAAGTGGTCCGAGCCTATGTTTGCCCCTCGGAACGTTTGGACATCTAAGATACTGAAAGCATGTCGGGCATCTATCGCGATGTGATCAATTTGGTTGACGGTTTTTTGATCAGAAGACCGCCAACATATCATGGTGCGGGAACTGAGTGCTAGATATAATGACATTTCACCCCGTCGCGAAGTCCACCATCCTGTGTCCGTTATCGGAAGTTTCGTCGTGCAAGCTGTGTCCTCCGACTATCGGACCCAATATACCCACCTTTCCAAATCTGGCGTTAAAATCTCCCAGAATAATCTTGACGTCGTACTTCTGGCACATATCAAAAGTGTTCTCCTGTGCATCCCTACCAAACTTGTCCGCTTGCGTAGGATGACGATGGAGAAATCTCGCTAGTTCTTCAAAGTCGGTAAAAACACCAATGAAACGGCTTCACGGACTATACATTGACGTTGACCTGGTCAAAAAGCTGAAAATACAGTGGCTGAGATGGATGGGACACGTGAAGCGTATGGACAGCAACGCACCAGCCCGACGAATCTTTAAATCTAACCCTGATGGTGATGTAAAAAGCAGAGGAAGACTCCCCAACAGGTGGCGCAGACAAACGGAAAATGACTTCAACCATCTTGCTGCGCATAATTGAAGGCAGCTAGCTGGTGACAGAGCTGGCTGGAGAGGCTTGTTGGTTGAGGCCGTAGGCCATCTTGGGCTGCTAGCGCCATTGAAAGTATGAAAATATAGATTCAAAATAGAAGGGGGGGCGGGAGTAAATGATTCAGAATACAGAGTTTTAAGGAAGGAGTAAAGGTTAAAGTCGAAGGGAACATGTTTGAGTTAATAATCCGCAGGATACGAGAGATAGGGTTGTTGGAGCCATAAAAGGTTTGCTGGGTGGGTAGATAGAAGCGAGTAGGATTACGCGTATTACGAGGGCTAGTGTTAAAAGAGATTATAGGGTTGTAGAATGAAATACGGTAAACGGAACCAGAAATTAGTCCATGAATGAAAACAATGTTGATAAGCTTTAGGTGGTCTAGTTCGGGGAGCAGCATCAGAGGATTGATAGACCTCAAAGAGCAAAGCCAAGGACGCTTTCGATTATGGAAATGTGAGTAAGGAATGGTCGAAAAAAGGTTATGTATACTGACTGGGTCACATAGGGGTTGGAGAATTCCTTGGAACATCTATGGACGAAGCCAAGCGCTGAATATGCTTTGAGAACGATATTGTCTATATGAGTGAAAAAATTAAGCTCCTGGTTAAGTAATATGCCAATGTTATGGATATTATCAACGGTAGGTATGAATTGATTATGGAGTAGCTAGAGACGAGACGAAAAAAATGATTGATTGGGATTTGGAATCTCCAAGCTATTTTTAAGACACCAAACTGAAAAACAGTCAAGATCCTGTTGAATAATGGAAGAGTCAAGTGTCGAAGAAATGGTTCTGAAAAAATCTACAGGAACTATAAAGCAGAATGTTTAATTATCGTTTCAATATCCATTAGTAAGAATGAACAAAAGTGGTCTTAGGAAACTGCCTTGGGGGACACCGGAGATACTCGTATGCAGCTAGTACGGGCAATAGGTGACAGATCTGAAACAAACGCTGTAATAACGGGTTTCTAGGTACGATAAAGTCCATTTAAACAGAGATAGTTTGAAGCCGAGAAGTATTAGTCTATGGGAAAGTTTGTCAAAGGCCTTGCTGAGATCGGTTGAGAAAACATCGACTGCGTAGCCTTTCTCTAGGGCAGATGGACGATGAGCTCCTTACTATCGTAGATACTCCGTTGATAGCGGAATTTGCAGAGGCTGCTGCTTAGAAGGTTTATTAGAAGAATGTGAGCATTTTTCAGAGCCATGACTTGGAGAATAGAGCCCTGCTTCATCACTTCTACTTTCGGAATAATACTACTGGCAACCAAAGAACCTTGATGTTGCCAGGTTCACTAGAGAACACTCAACTACTCAGTATCATCCCCGATCAAAAACGGCGCCAGTTTCTTTTTAATTTCGAAACAGATGGAGTTCCTGTTCATCTTTGATTTACTAAGAAAAAAGAGGTCAGCAGAAGTCAATAGAATTCCTAACATTGTACTAAAACTTCTTTTTCTGGAAGCTGTTGACATCTTTACCACACTTTATAACAATAGCAACGCTCTGAATAGTGCACATTGTCCAGTTGTGTTGCATCGCCTACAAAAAAATTGAAAAACAACTCCGATTCAGCATATGGACAGAACTCAGTCCAAATGGGTAAAGGATAACAACATGTCATTTTTGGTTTTAAATGTGGGGCATAACATAACATCTTTCATGTTTCTGATATCCAAGGGAACAAATATAAAAAGGAGTGTACGGGTGCCAGTTTGGTCGATTTGCAGAAACCTTTTGGCGCCGTATGGTTAAAGCTAGGCAAAAAACAATGTTATTTTGTGGTTTATGACATGCTTAGTGGTGGAAAGTTTGCTGTTAAAAGTGGCAATGTTACTTCTACTGCAGATTGTGACATCAAAAACGATCTTCAACACAAAGCGCCGATTTTATTTAGTTTTTACACGAGCGATCTGATAGGTTGTCTAACTCAGGTAATTTCGTATACCGATGATCTTATTGCGTACAAAACAGCTCCCAAGGCTGTGGACATCAGAATTATTTTGGAGCGTGACTTCGACTAGATTCAGCCGGCTTTAGAGCAGGGTGAAGATGATTTGCTATACATATCACCCTCATCTAGACGATGATTCCGGTGTCCGGGTTAGTTCAGCGTTGACTTATCTTAAACAGGGAAGATACGGTTGTTTGAGAGCTAGTAGTAGTGGTTTAGAAGATGCATTGGATAAGTTATACAGAACACAAAAGTCGGAGCAAACACTTTATTATTTCATCCATCAGGCTTTTGGCAACGGGCCCATCATAAACAGATTAGATTAAACTTTCTTAGCTTTTTTTTTGGGGCTTATTACCCTTATGCCTAATAAAACTAGGAATACTACGTGAGTGTGCGTCTAAGTGGCTCTAACCCGTCCGATGTATTTCTCTTTCTCATATAGACTTTTTAAGAATTCTGAAGGCGAATTTAAACTATACGAAAATAATTAAACATTTTGGGAACTCACGAAGAGAATACCTAATTTCCCGAGAATCACTTATTAAGTCGTTAATTACTTATACCTCAAAACAACACGTCGGTGTAGGTATCTACTTTCTTTGAAGGTATTGCTTTACAGTATGCACCTTCCAATAATATCGAATTCTCAATAGCTACCGTAAAAGCCCACAATTAGGTGGTTTTAATATGCACTTCAAACATGCACCTTGACTACGAAATAAGCCCTTTGTCTCATTGTCTTTCATTTCAAACCAACAATTTCTAAATATTTAACTGAATTCACTGCTTCGGTAAACGTACCTATTCCTAATGCAGCTGAATAAATAACATACAGGTATCTATCTTTAATACCGAAGTATTGCTTTCACTTTTTCCTTGAATTACTTCAATATTCTTGTCTGTCTTCTCCCAACAATCCCTAAGCTAGTAAGCTTATATTTAGAATTACAAAGTGATCTATCGAAACCCGCTATAGGTGTCAAAGTAGCAACTTATTTAGCTAACATCCGATATTTTCTTTCATTCATGGAAAATAATAAACAAAAAAAAAACAACAACAAATCGAATTAACATGCTGCGCAAGTGACCGTATTTGTAATGAATTCATCATCATCTGCCTTTTCCAAGGGGGTCCCGATCCCAATATATCGTTTGAGGCAATGCGGCTTTTAAGACAGAACAAAGAGAAAAAAAATAAAAGAAAAATCACCTCTAAGAAAAATAAATTGTCACCACTGCACTCTGAAGGAAGGTGCGTCTAGTAGTCGGCTGAGCCTCTGCGCCGCGCTGAGCTGGCCGGAAGGTGGCACGCAATAAATACCCGCATTCCAGTAGCGTGAGGTAAACGTGTCGTTGTCTGATGGCTCTCTGACAACCTAATCCAATCGAAATGCATGTTTGCATCTCTTTTAAGAGTCTCTTGAAGAAATGATACACGCATGCATCTTGAATCTTCATTCATAGAATCAACATCGAAAGGTGATCCGTGATGCGTTTACTTAACTCTGGCCAAATGAGGATGTTTGTCTGTCACACGGCAACGGCGCATAGAAATCTCAAGCTGGAACACACAAAACACCTTGTTTTTCTTCAGTTTTGTGGGAAATCTCTATCGTTCGTTGGTTGATATTTTTTGTCACTCTTACTTCCGGTTGTGCTTGTCAGCTGAAAGAGACATATTATTTTCATGCATTTTCCTTCTTGTGATGGTATGAATTTCACCATAAAATTTGTTGAGATTGAATTATGTTTATTTATAAAATGTGTGTTAGACTTCAAGCCTAGGTTTAAGTTGTGAATTGAAAATAACATTATGTAAATAAAAATCTAACAATTTTATTTTAATGAGCGCTATTGAGACTGAAGGAGTCATAACGATCAGTGAGGAGCATGCGTTTGCCGTTGAGTCCTTCTTTCCAAACAACTGGTTTGCGATCCCAGTACTAGTCAAACAAGCCTTGGGAATCACTTCAATGGCCCAAAAAGGGGGCCATGTCTGGACCGGCAGTCACTTGTTTTATGGGCCACCAAGACGATAAACCTTCTGCTGATCCGATCATCTGAGAACATTGAGGCAGTGAGATCGGTCTTGCAATCCCCACAGGGTTTTGAGCTGCAAGCTCATGAGTCTGTTTTCGGACTTTCCAATCGTTTAGTCAGAGGAATTCTTCACAATAACTTTTACCAAAATGCGAAAATTTCCTTAAAGAGCTATATATTCATGATTCACCTCACACAGTTCACAATGTGGTGTGCAATTTCCTTAGCTGAGATTGTTGGTCCCTGATTTTTTGAAGAAAATGAGCTCACAATAACAGAAGTTAATTCAGACCGCTATTTGAATATGTTGGATGATTTTTTTTTTTCTACAACTTCATGCCCTTAGGGGTTCCATTAGGACTGATGCGGAATTACTGTTCAGACTCCAAGAACATTGATGGCTGATTTAACACTTGAAAACTTCCAAGAGCCCTCATTTCAATAACAAACGATTTTCAGTTGACAGCCCGCTCCACTCAAATTAGTGGAGCGGGCTGCCCGTTGCGATTTTGATTTTTTGGGGGTTTTTTGAAACCAAGCATATTCCCATTATATCACACGAGGTTCCTACCTCATCATCGAACATGGCAGGAATATAATAATCGCCTAATCTATTATGGTGTCATTTTACTAAAAAGCAAGTCAAATGGCACTAATTTCGATATATTTGAATTTTTTGTTAAAAACTCGAACAGTTTCGACAGCTCAGTATCAACCTTAGAAGCTATTCAAGGGTAAATTGATTCGAAAAGAAACCAACAGATGGCCTATTTATTCTATATACATATTTTCAGAAGAAAACAATCGATTTTTAGTTTTCGCAATTTTAGTTTTCCGTTGGGTGGGAAGGGTGAAATGGGGTAAAAACAAAAAGGGTATTTGATATAAATTTTTTTCTTCAGTTTGAAATGGTTTAGTTAGCTTAAATGATAAGTCTATCCTTTAGATGGCCTAAAAGCTAGGCATGTTTTGAGATTTTGCTACAAATATATAAGGTGAAATGGGTCAGCAACAACAAAAGTATCCAATTTTTATTTCCTTTTGCGTTGTTAAGTTATATACATATAAAGGGTAGGTTTTCTGCTACATATTTTTAAAAATTACGCTTCTAGATAGATATTTTTCAAGATTCATATATTATAGGGTAAAATGGGGTACAAAATACGGTATCCAATTTTGAATACTTTTGTGCCTGGAAAGTTTTATGTAGTTAGAGTATGGACTTCAAAATCACTGGCTTGATATTTTTTAAAACGTATAGCTATTCCGATTTAAACAAATATTTTTATATTTGAAAGATGTTTTTCAAAATTTAGATTATAGTATCTTAAGGGTGAAATGGTATCCGCTCTTAAAAATCCTTTTTTTTCTGAAAGTTAATACTTAAGGGTTGGAGGTTGGCTTTCCTTCCAGATATTTTTCAAAACTTACAAAACTTCATACATAGGGTGAAATGGGTTAGAAATAAAAAAGTGACTATGATTTTAAATACTTTTAGTTTTCGAAAGGCAATACTTAAATGAACATCAGAGCTCAATACTTTTAAAAATTTAGAAATTTATAGGGTGAAATGGGGTAAAAAAATATGGTAATCGATTTAAAACGTTCGTTTTATATTTTAAAACTTGTCTTTTCCATCAGAGGTCGAAAATAAAACTCAACCTTTTGAAAAGTCTTTAAAATTTTGCTTTCCTGCCGAGATTTTTAAAAATGATCAATAAATAACCATCTAACTTAAAAAGAACTTTTTTCGTTTTCTCTCAGTGAGAATCTTTTATTTTGATTTTGTTTAGGTTTCAGTTAACCACTGAACACTTATCGCTGAGAGATTAAAAAAAAATCACATTTGGAGATTTGTAATCTGTTTGTCCATTGAAAAGCTCTGCTTTTTGTTTTTCAAGAATTGTTCGGTCATTCATTGTTCAATACTCTTCGAGCAAAGTTTAGTGGAAGTGCTGATCGTAATTGACTCTTTTTGGTCTGACACGCGTCTGAAAAAATCAAAATCAAAATCACGCAAGTCGAAATACCACGTCAACGACGATGACGGCCACAATTACAACGACGACTACACGATGGCGATAGTGACGATTGCGTTTACACGTGGTTTTGACGTTTGTTGCCCCATGGCATACGTCTCGCCATGGTCATATACACGTGGTTTTCTCATTTGTAGCCATGGTGTTGAAATATTCGGGTTCTCACCGTCATATGCATTTATGTACACATACACGAGATTTTCTGGTTTATGGTTATAATTTCATCTCGTTATAGTATTATTTGAAAAATCAGCTTAAAAGGATCTTTTACAGTTCAGCAGTTTTCTTGAACGATTGTGCCTTGGCTGGCCAACGGGTTCTCATTTGGATTTGTACTCCTTTTTTGGGTCCTCTGTGCCACTCACGCAACTCCATTGACCCACTTAGTGTATGTATGTATGTTCAGTCGGCAGTAAGGTGCCAACTTTCTTTGTCAACAGTTTTATTTATCCAGTCAGGCACCGTTGTAAGCAGCTTGACAAATTTAGTTAAAATGAAACACTAATTGCTATATAAATTGGACCTTGGCGAAACAACAGCGAGATGATGATAACATAAACATACAATGACAAAAACCACGTGTAAATGTCAAGGCGCTCATAAAGCGAGACTATTGCGAGAAATGGACGGCGCAGGTTGCTGTGTAGGTGGGCATGGTGAGAATACAGCAAGGCGAACACAGTGAACATGAAACTGAAAACCACATTTGGAATGTTTAACCACGTTTTAGCTTCCTATACCTAACCTTTTTGAAAAAAAGAGAATTGGCGAGACCAAAGCGAGATGATGGAAAAACATTATAAATGACAAAAACCACGTGTAAATACCACGGCAAGACCAAATCGAGAAAACCACGACACAGATAGCCATGTAAACCGGCACAACGAGACAAAAGCGAGATTATCAAAATTACCTTGAAACATAAAACCATCTTTGGAACTTTTAACCACGTTTTAGCTAATTGTAACCTTTTTTAAAAAAAAGTTTTGGCGAGACCAAACTGAGATGATGGAAAAACATTCTAAATGACAAAACACCACATGTAAATATCACGGCGAGACCAAACCGAGACCATAGCGAGAAAGCCACGACACAGATAGCCATTTAAACGGGCATGGCGAGACAAAAGCGAGATTAACACAACGACGATTATATTCGCTTAAAAATTTTATTTTCATGGATTACTACAGCAAGAACTCCCTTTATTCAACACACCCACTCCTAAACTAAGTGGATATAAGAACAGAATTCAAACTATTATTAATAAGTAGAGTTTCTTTTGTTCACTTTTATTTTAAACGAAGAGATTCGTATACAAAATAACACACAAATATTGTCCACCTTATGTAATAAGTACATAGGTACTGTACCTATATTTATTCATAATTTTGTTTTGTTAATATTTTTATTTGAAACTTTTGTCTACTCGAGCGAAACCGGGGCGGGCCAGCTAGTTTTATGATAAAATTTATTTTAATATTTCAGTTTATTTCGAGGTTACCCTGTAAAACTGAGTTGTCTCATTTCAAGGACAAAAAGTGCAACACAGTAATTCTCGTTTCGTGCCACCTAAATCGACCGACACTGATTATACATTTTTGCCTTCTGCCTTGGCCTTAAGCTCATTGTAAATAATACTTTAACAATTGTATACAACCTAGGTGTACATAATGTAGTTTATGTAGGTATCTATCTGTGTCTAGTCTCTAGAGTCTAAGAGAGTATACCTAACCCTACTGGTTGTTCCAATTTTATGAATGTACCTAGTATGTATGAGGATAAAAATTGTGGAAATGCATTTGCAAACAAATTGCTGACTTATACCACCACCTGCGTTTTAAATCTCTCTTGATGGTGTATAAATGACCCGCAGACATAGTCTGACGAACAAAAACACAAAACCAAAACCAAGTTCCAGGAGCGTTTTGCATTGAAATATTTATAACCACAACACTCTCAACAAATTGTTCGCTTTTCATACGTACATATTCGTATTCGATTTCATTTTATTTCATGCATTGGCGCAAATGCAATAAATTTTATTGTTTTTGTGGTTTTATTAAAATTCACAGAACAAGATGTTAGAAATACATACTAATTTATATCATCAACTAGCCTCATGCATGTATTGTATATGAAGTAATATCAAGAGTTATATGTACACATTAATATTATTCATTTATAATACTACTACGAACACATTATATAACTTCTTTTGTAACTTAGCTTTCACTCTTCTTTTAACCCTCAGCAGTTACACTTGTTCATTCCTAAATTTAATTCTTATATATTAGGGTGTTTCATATTTCCAAAGGTGTGATTTTTGGCTGACTTTGCTCACGCCCCGAGTCTAAGTGATGTCAAAGATATGTATGCCAAATTTCAAGAAGATTGGATAATATTTAGAGGTTGCGCATTTTGATCACTTTTATCTGAAACTATTGAGTTTTCTAATATTGAAGTCCTTTGTATTAAAGGGCTTCTCATGCACTTGTTTCATCTTGTGAAGGTTGTGTGTGTCTACAATTTCAATCTAAACTACATTTTGTTAATTTGTGACATCCTTACCTTCAATTCTTTTTAAAATAATTTCTCTTCGAACTGTACCTTCAAACTTCGAGCGTTATGCCTACACGGTTTACCAATTAGAGAGGGCAGGTCGACTTTGAAATGGAATAAAACAAGCTGTGTGTGTGGTATTAACGAAATTCTTATTATTTTTTGAAGGGACTATAAGTATGCTATAGTAAATATATAATGTGGAATATGACATTGTTCAAAATATCTGCCAAGGCTGCGCACGGTGGCAAGGATCCGAGGACCGAAATTTGAATGCCTTTGTTGCATAGTTCGGGCTGAATTTGAACGATGGCCAAAATTATTTTGACTTTGAGGGCATCAGTTGATTGCGGCTCATGAGCATAGACCTCCGACATCAGAAAACCCCACGAAAAGTTTAATGGGGGCAAATCTCACGATCTTGGTGGCCAATTCACGTCACCTCCTCGAGAGATAACCCTATCTTACAGTTATCGTGTACTATGTAAAATGTCTTTTGTTACATAACTGTGTAATACGCAGTGCTGTCCTTTCTAAACAATATGTCACATATTACATCCATATAATCCAATTTTGGCCAAAAGAAATTGCTTGTCCTCTATTGGTAGGGATCTCTTTTGATTAAATTACCGGAATTGACTGCATGGGGTTCACCTATCCCCTTACCCCTGCCCTAACTGACGCAACAAATTTTTTTTTTTTGAAGATCAACTCACCGTTAAGGGTGATGGGAGCTAGACTTTTGTGTTCTTATAAAAAAAAAACACATTTTCTCTAAAAGCTGCAAAAAATGTAAAAATCCTATTTTTTGCCTACTTTTAAAAAAGTGATCAAAATGCGCAACCTCTAAATATTCTCCAATCTTCTTGAAATTTGAAAAAAATATCTTTTTTGTCAGAGAGACTCGGGGCATGAGCAAAGTCAGGTAAAATTTAACATTTTATTTTGTGCCTTATAAAATGAAACACCCTATTATATATACCTAAAATAAAGTTAATCTGAAATTGAACATTACTTTTTTATTTAAGTTCCAACAGGTTATGGGCCCAGGGATTAATAAAACAGTGTCTAATCATAATTAATTTTTATTTTCTTTGGTATAAAATTAAGGTTAAAAATTTTGTCTTGTGTGAAGGAGCATGAACATGAACAACGCGAGTAACATCGAGAAGCTGGGTGATGAAAATTTTGAGACTTGGAAAGTCCAGATGAAGAGCGTCCTCATATGTAGCGATATGTGGTCTTATACAAGTGGCACAAAAGAAAAACCAAAAACGGATAACGCCAAAATTGAAGAATGGGAAATGAAAGACGCAAAGGCACTGGCATTGATTCTACTTAGCATAAAACCAAACCAGCTTGGACATGTGAAAAAGGCTGAAACATCCAAGGAAGCATGGGAGATTCTTGAATCGATATTCAAATCTAAAGGTCCAATAAGAAAGGCGATGTTATACAAACAGCTTTACCACATGAAGAAAAGAGCTGATCAATCAATGGCCCAGCATGTGAACGATTTCATGAATAAAGCCGAGCAGTTAGATGAAGCTGGTATTTCTGTGCCAGCCGAGTTGCAAACTATAATGCTTCTTAACACATTGCCCGAAGAATTTGAAAATTTTCGAATTGCAATCGATTCACGTGATGAAATCCCCAGCCCAGAAGAGCTACGAGCAAAATTGCTGGAAGAAGAAGCGAGACGAGAAGAGAGAAATAATAGAGAAGATGATTGCCCAAACGCATTGTTCTCTAAATCAAAAAATAAAAATTTTCATACGGGAAACACAAAAACCAGATTTAAGAAGTTTGGAGGCAAATGCTTTAAATGTGGAAAGTATGGGCATCGATCATCCGTTTGCAGAAATACAAACTCAGCTCAATCTGCAAATCAATCTAATACCAATACAGTTTTAATATCATCTTTAAGTGTAGATGAAAATAGAAATGATATAATATATCCAAGTGAATGGTGTCTGGATAGTGGTGCTACTGCACACATGTGCAATGATAATGAGTTATTTGTGAGCATCAATACTAGCCTACGATGTCAGATAAAAACAGCCGGTCACACCATGATACACGGAGTTGGTGTTGGTTCAGTTAACATTACAACTACCAATGGAATAAATTTGACACTTGAAAACGTGGTCTATGCACCGAAATTGCGCCAAAATTTAATTTCTGTGCCAAAAATTGCCGAGCGTGGTTATACCATAGAATTTGGGGAAAAATATGCTCATATTCTAAGACACGATGGGTCTTTAATATTTTCAGCAGAAAAACGTGGAAAATTGTACATCGTCAAAATGAAGGAGAAGAGAATTCAGCAGGTGGCAGCGGCAGTGGCAGTGGGAGATGAGACCGAACAACTTTCGTCACAGTGGCATCAGAGATTGGGACATTTAAATCTGACCGATTTAGACAAGCTATCAAATATGGTTATGGGTATGAAATCTTATAAAAATAAAATGAAAGTAGATTGCTTTACATGTCAAAAAGCAAAAATTAAGAGGTTGCCCTTTCAGAGTCATGGAACCAGGGATGCAGAGGTACTTGGCTTGGTTCATTCTGATATTTGTGGACCATTTAGAACTCAGTCACTTGGAGGTGCCAAATATTTCATCACTTTTATCGATGACCACACCAGATATGTGCACGTTTATTATTTGAAGCAAAAGTCAGAGGCTTTTTCAACTTTTCAGCTATATAAGCTAAAAGTAGAAAATGAAACTGGTAAACGTATAAAGCGACTACGAACTGATAATGCAAAAGAGTATTTGTCGAGAGATTTTCAAAGCTTCTTGGATAACTCTGGAATAAGCAGGCAGCTGGCGACAGAATACACCCCACAGCAAAATGGCGTAGCCGAGCGAGCTAATCGGACGCTCGTAGAGATGGCTAGGTGTATGCTGATTCAAGCGAATCTACCCCAGGGCTTATGGGCTGAAGCAACTAATACTGCTGTACATATAAGAAACCGATGTCCTACAAAGTCACTAGTGGATAAAACTCCCTTTGAAGCATGGCATGGTAAAAAGCCAAATATTGCATACATGAAAATTTTCGGATCAAAGGCCATCGCTCTTGACAAAAGGCCAGGCAGGGGAAAATTCGAAGCCAAAGGTAAGGAATTTACTTTTGTTGGTTATTGCGATGATTCGAAAGCATATCGATTATGGGATCGCCAGACAAATAACATCATCAAGAGTCGAGATGTTAAAATATTTGAAAACATCGATACCATGAATATGGATGATTTTTTTAACATTGACATGGAAAATTTTTGCAAGCAAGACGAAAACATCCAAGTGACAGATAAAGAAGAAAACACTGACGAATTGATAACTGAGAAGCTACCAGTTGATGACGTATTCCCTAGTTTTAACGAGGTAAAGGAGGAGGAGAAAAATGTAGTTGCCGATAGGTGTTTGGATAAAGCAGATGAAGATTCTCCTACAACAAAAACAAAACGCAAAAAAGAAGCAAAGCAGAAATTCGTTCGTGAAGGTGGACCCATTAAACTGAGGTCAAAGCAGATAAATACAGATGATTCGGCTACATTGGCGTTAGAGGAAGGTGCAGTTGCTGCCGAAAATAATAATTTGGATCCTGAATCTGTATCGGAGGCTCTAAATGGACCAGAAAGAGAAGAATGGTTGGATGCAATGAAGAGTGAGTATAGTTCCTTGATAGGAATTGGAACATGGAAATTGGTGGATCGTCCAGCTCACGAGAACATAATCACCAACAAGTGGGTCTTCAGGCGCAAACGCAACAACGATGGATCAATAGTCAAATATAAAGCGCGATTAGTGGCAAGAGGTTGTGAACAACGCTACGGTATTGACTATGAGGAGGTGTTTGCACCTGTTGCTCGGTATGAAGCTATTCGAGCATTCTTTGCGACTTGTGCCGAAAAACAATTCCATGTTCATCAGATGGATGTAGTTTCTGCCTACGTGCAAGGTGATCTAAATGAGGAACTATATATGGAGCAGCCGGATCTTTTTAAAACTGATGTCACTAAGGTATGCAAACTATTAAAGCCTTTATATGGTCTTAAACAATCGGGCAGACAATGGTACCAAAAGCTAACAAGTCATTTGGAATCAATGCATATGAAGAAATCTGATGTCGAGCCATGCATTTTTATATCAGGCACAAATGATACAGAGGTAATTGTTATAATATATGTTGACGATTTATTAATTGCAGCTGCCAATATAAATGACCTAAATCGCGTGAAAGAGCTTTTGAAAAATAAATTCCAGATGAAAGACTTAGGACAAGTCAGTACCATTTTAGGAATAAACGTCAGAATAAATAGCACTATTATGGAAATAAAACTCGATCAAAAAAGGTTCATAGGTGAACTCTTGCAGAAGTTTCGAATGGAAGATTGTAAACCGGTTACGACACCTATTGATTTTAAGTCAAAGGTCAGCAAGGACATGAGCCCAAAAACTCCTGAAGACGTTAAAAACATGGAATCCATACCCTATCGTGAGCTGATTGGAAGTTTAATTTACTTGGCCAATGGAACTAGACCCGACATATCATTTGCGGTAAGCTGCTTAAGTCGTTTTTTGGATGATCCTGGTATAAATCATTGGGTGGCAGCAAAGCGAGTGCTTAGGTACTTAAAAGGGACTCGAGAGTACTGTATTCGATATCGACAGCTGAAATCTGATTTGATGGGATATGTTGACTCGGACTGGGCAGGAGATCTTGATGATAGGAAATCTTGTACAGGGTTCATGATTCAGATGGCCGGCGGACCGATAAGCTGGAAGTCACAAAAACAAAAATCGGTTGCCTTGTCGACTATGGAAGCCGAATACATGGCGCTTTCTGAAATAACTAAAGAAACTTTATTTTTGAGAAAACTATTTTCAGATATTGGTTTGAGTGCGTTAGTCTCGGAGCCTACAGTCATTTACTGCGACAATCAAAGTGCAATTCAATTGTCAAACAGCATCAGTCATCATGGTAAAAGCAAGCACGTTGATATCCGATACCATTTTTCACGAGAGGCACAAGATAGAGGAGAGATTAAGATCCAGTACAAGCCAACTAGTGAGATGGCAGCCGATATTCTCACAAAAGGATTACCGAAAAATAAAAACGATAAATGCATCGAAATTTTGCAAATCTGTAATGATTAAAATAATTTTGAATTATTGATTTCTTTTAAATTTTCTTTATAATTAATATTTTGTTATTAAAATTAAAATCGAACATTTAAAGGCTTAGTTGATAGGAGGAGTGTTAGAAATACATACTAATTTATATCATCAACTAGCCTCATGCATGTATTGTATATGAAGTAATATCAAGAGTTATATGTACACATTAATATTATTCATTTATAATACTACTACGAACACATTATATAACTTCTTTTGTAACTTAGCTTTCACTCTTCTTTTAACCCTCAGCAGTTACACTTGTTCATTCCTAAATTTAATTCTTATATATACCTAAAATAAAGTTAATCTGAAATTGAACATTACTTTTTTATTTAAGTTCCAACACAAGATATGTAGGTATACCTATAGGACTAATCCTAGATATGAATTAATGTCATATCGCTTGGTCATTGGACTTAAAAATTCATTTAAATATTTGAAATTCGCGCCAACAGATTATAATTTCAGTCAAATCTTTTCACAACCACACAATATTTTCAACGTAATCAAATTTTTACCAAAAGCGGATATCCTTGTGAACAAAATCAAAGTAAAAACAATACTTTAGAAATTGTTCATCAGTCAGAGTATCTGGCTCAGTGCCATTAGTACCCCCACCAGCATCACTACTCTAACACTGAAGTCGTTCAGAATATAATCGAGGTTCAAATGCGTTGAATCCTTTTTTTTATTTAAATTTTTTTTTGTTTTATTTTAGCCCATCACATTCATTTCTGGAATCCGTTTTGATTTTTATAGCAAATTTTTGCTGATGCATGCAAAACTGTGTCAGGAATTTTCAACTGAACCGGAATTAGAGATATGAGAAAGAGGATAGAAGTTATATGTAGTGCTATTGGTTGGTATAGAGATATAGGTTAGGTACCTTGGCTCTGATGGTTTTGGGTAAAAAAGCTTTTGAGTTTTTACGAGGTTGAATATTCGTGATAAATTGTCGGAGAATTTTCAGAGGAATGTTAAATTTCGGTTGAATGAACACATTCCAAGTTTTTTTTTCAATTTTATTTCTTTTTCGGGAGGAAAGTTTTTTTTTGGGGATTATAGTAGTTGTTAAAAAGCCAACTATATGAAAGTGTATATTTTTAATTTCGTTTTTGAAATGAAGATATTTTAACAGAGGAAAAGCTGGGAATTTTTGTTAGGGCGTAGATATTTGAAATACTTACTTTAAGTGCGTGTTTTCGTTTGATATCAAATAGGTATTTTTGTTCTTTGATATTTTACATTTTTTAAAAAAACAAAATAATATGTGCTTGGGGTGAATCAAATCGTTAAGCTAAAAAAATATTCAAAGTTATACCTACATACGTTTTAGAAGTTTGCACATATGTACATTCGACTGATTCAAAAAAATGAAAATGTCTTCGATTTTCGATGCCACTAGCTTTTTAGTTAAAGTTTAATGAAATACTAATCCTGGCAAAATTTCAGCCCCTTAGGTCAATATTTAGAGGTCGCTCATCGATACTTTCTGTTTTCCATACAAATCGTATGGGAACTTTTTTTTGATTCCTTCCTTATTTTATAACTTTAGAAACGGTTATCATACAGAAATGATCAAGGTAGAATCTGAAAGAAGATTTGATGTTCTTTAAAAAAGGTCCTTACTTCTTATCTAATTAATGTACTCCTTCCAAAGTTATTCAAGGTCAGAGTGGTATTCGTGGTGAATTTAAAAGCTTTTTGGATTCCGTGTTGAAAAAATCTGCTATATTACAAGATGTTTTGCAAAAGTTGTAACAAAAAGCAAGTGCGTGTAAGTTGCACTCAGACAAGAAAAAAATCGTTATAGAGTGGGGGTATATTTCCCCCCATTTAGGCGGGAGGGGCAATTTCCTAAAAAAGTTGGTTTAAAAAAGAAAAAAAATATTAAAAATCAACGGCAATACTTATGGTGTCATGCTATTACTTTTTTATAGCCAACAATCCATTATTTAATAAAATTTTTAAAAAAAGTTGTTTTTGTAAATATATTTTGAAAAAATTAATTTCAAACTTAGATTTAAAAAATGAAAAAGTGATTTTAGTTTTTAAATATCTTTTGGAAACATTTTTCGTTATCAAGTACAATTTTTGTTTATGGATTTCAATACCTTCGTTAATTTTTAATCAGATGCTGAAAACCGCAGGCTAAAATGTTTTGTAGTTTCTGAGAAAATTGAAAATTAAAATACCTACTACTACTACTGGAAATTGGGTGTTTGTAGGAAGGAACAATTTAAATTTCAGGGCGTCAAATAACAAGAAACTTGGTTTTTGTTATTTGCAATTTTCTCAGAAACTACAAATCATTTTAGCCTGCGGTTTTCAATATCTGATTAAAAATTAACGAAGGTATTGAAATCCATAAACAAAAATTGTACTTGATAACGAAAAATTTTTCAAAAAGATATTTAAAAACTAAAATCACTTTTTCATTTTTTAAATCTAAGTTTGAAATTAATTTTTTCAAAAAATATTTACAAAAACAACTTTTTTTAAAAATTTTATTAAATAATGGATTGTTGGCTATAAAAAAGTAATAGCATGACACCATAAGTATTGCCGTTGATTTTTAATATTTTTTTTCTTTTTTAAACCAACTTTTTTAGGAAATTGCCCCTCCCGCCTAAATGGGGGGAAATATACCCCCACTCTATAACGATTTTTTTCTTGTCTGAGTGCAACTTACACGCACTTGCTTTTTGTTACAACTTTTGCAAAACATCTTGTAATATAGCAGATTTTTTCAACACGGAATCCAAAAAGCTTTTAAATTCACCACGAATACCACTCTGACCTTGAATAACTTTGGAAGGAGTACATTAATTAGATAAGAAGTAAGGACCTTTTTTAAAGAACATCAAATCTTCTTTCAGATTCTACCTTGATCATTTCTGTATGATAACCGTTTCTAAAGTTATAAAATAAGGAAGGAATCAAAAAAAAGTTCCCATACGATTTGTATGGAAAACAGAAAGTATCGATGAGCGACCTCTAAATATTGACCTAAGGGGCTGAAATTTTGCCAGGATTAGTATTTCATTAAACTTTAACTAAAAAGCTAGTGGCATCGAAAATCGAAGACATTTTCATTTTTTTGAATCAGTCTAATGTACATACATACTTTGAAGCTACCTACTTTTTACACTATCAGATCTTTGCCGAAGAGAGCTTAGTACAAGCGACATCTTGCGACCAAAGAATTGCCAAACACAAATTAAGTGCTTATCAGGCTCATCACTTAGTGTAGTGTTAGTAGTTAGTAAGCAACAAACTACTTAAGACATACACTTTACAAAATAAAATAAAAACAATAATTATAAAATAACAAATACAATGACATTGAAAAAATTAACAAGTACAAACATTTAAGAGCGTGGTACACTGGTCTTCAATGAAGCTTTGAGTCTATTTTTACTTATATTAAAATCAAAAAAATTAGAGTTCAAATTCAGAATGTTGCACATGCGGGTAAAAGGCTCATGCATTCCATAATTGGTACGGTGTTGAGATATATGCATTAGTTCTAGACTACGAGTGTTGTGACCTCCCCCACGGTAGTTAAGGCTAGTACAAGATAATAAATCTGGTGCATCAAAAACGAAAGTTATCAGTGTTTGAGGGCAAAAATATCTAAATTTTAACTATGAGCTAACAAGGAATTTGAAATATGGAATTTGGTACCTACTATAAATGCTATGTAGAATAAGTTCTGAGGAGCGTAGGATAACAGGCTTCTGAATTGTATGTGTTATGGGAAACCCCACAAACTGCCATTGATAAAAAAAAACAAATGTTTAGGGTGTGGCATTTCACAAACGGTCAAATCCCAATTTTCAGCCGAATGAAGAACTATGAGAGGGGACTGTTCCATTTCAAAAAGCTGGAAGGGGAAATTTTTTAGCTTGATTTAGGACACCCCAGATGCTTCTCAAGACTTTGAGCTTGAGGCAGATATCAACGTGATCCAAGTGATACGTTTCACGCATCAGGATGTGCGTGAAGTTAGCACGGCCATTTTCGATTTTCGAAAAAAAATGTTGTGCTGTAATGGGCGCAACTTGTGCTGCCTTGTGTCGTAAATATTAAAAAAATCACAATATTTCAAAGTTGAAAAATTAAATTTTCCTGAAACTTTGCAATTTCGTATAAATGAAAGTTGTGCTGTTTTGCGCTGCAAAAGAAATAAAAAATAATAACTTTGCGAAGCATGAAATTAGCATCGACATTTTTTAATTCAAAATAATTGTGCTGCCTTCGCAAATTTCACAGATTTTTTTGAAATTTTGCAATTTCGTAAAAATGTTTTTGGATTTTCGGCATCACGAGCACAAATATCATTTGAACGAAATTTTAAAACTAAAAGAAAAATTTTTTTTTTTTTTTTTTAATACCTACTAACGGCAGAGGGCAGCACAGGTTGATCGTAATATGGCGGTATTAACGTCACCCTACAGCGTAGGGTTCCGCAAAGTTTATTTCTGACCGTTAAAGTTGCAATTATGCTAATTTTTAAAAAACTTTTTGGTGAATGGCAGCATAAGCTGAAAAAAGTACAGCACAATTTCTATTTTTGAGGAATATAAAAACTTTTAAAAAAATAAAACAGCATAGCTTTTTTTTTAAGATCAATTAATGGTGGCGCTAATTTCACGTCGAAAAAATGGGTACTCTCTTAAAACCGTACCCTTATACTACGATTTTTTTTAATACGGAAAATATGGAAGCACAATAGTGAAGTTGGACACATTACAGCAATGGCTTTTATTTGAAAATCGAAAATGGTAGCGCTGACTTTACCCACATATAGGGGAATCAGCTTAGAAGCGCAAGTTATGACAATAATCCTGTTTTACTCGGATCATTGTCGGGCTGTGTAAGACCACTTTCCAAAACATAATCTCAATTATGTGCAGTGTGCACTCGCCCTTATCAATGAAGCTGCATATGCATACTCTTTAAATGGTGACTTTTTTGACTTTTAAGACGAAGAATATCAAGCCTGTCTAGACTCTAGAGTACAATGTCCAAGTTGTTTCTCAGCACAATTTCGGAAATAATAATAGGGAGTTTTGGTGCATAAGTTGGTCAGCATAGCCTACACGCAACGATACCAGATAACAGCCTCCTGCACAAGCTCGTAATATGGTGAATAGTGGCACTAGGTTCTAAGGCATAGGATTGAAATAGCAACGTGGAACTCCCCAGAAGGTCAATCCACCAACTATAAGCCGAAAATTTGTGTAAATCGATATATCCCACATCTAATAGGTGTGACCATTTTCTTACTGCTGCAAAATTCACAGCTCCTAAAGAAACTGCGAAACTCTCAGAATAAGAAATTTGACGTTGGACTTTGGATACCTTAGCATGCCTTGAGTTATCATAGTCTACAGGGAGCACCTGAGCTAGAAGATCTCTAACGACAGCACTGATTGGACCTAGAATCGTAGGTATTTGAAATTAACGTAGGCTAAGAACCAACCCAGAGAAAAAACCTGTGGTATAATGCTCAGTGCGAAGGTTGACAGAAGATAAACATTTGAAAATCCTACGCCGTAAAATAAGAGCTGCGCGAGGGAAGAGTATCAAGGTAGAAAAAGATAATAAGAAGAAAAGGCGAGGGTATACGCAGTCTAGCATTTCAATTATAGGTCAAAGAGTCTGGCAATCGAAGCAATACCCGGTTGATGGTCTAAAGACCGAAATACAGGCTCATAGAAACAGCGAAGCACAGATGTATTCAAAGGGCATTTCCAGCTGCTGCTTGGTTGGCATCAGGAGGAACGAGTAAAAGTTCAAGAAGAAAACTACTTCCAGTCAATGAAGAGAAGGCTCAGTTTCACCAACTGAAAATGAATTTATAAATTTGGTGGCGCAACAGCTCGCGCAGAGCCAGGGCCTAGTGGAGAAACAGGGCCTAGTGACTTACAACTCCAGCCATTCCTGTGTGCGTGTTGTTGGCAGGAATGTAGGGGACACATGACAAGTATACTCTTCGAGGACTTGTCAGATTCTCGTAAGAGGAAACACAAATTTCAGTTTTTAGGTGGCAGCGACTGTGAATCGAATCCAGACCTTCGGCATGACGGCCCAACGCACTTACCATTACGCTACGAGGTACTGCATTACAGAAATGTCATAACCTAGAAAAAAGCTAAGAAAAAATAACACCTTAGGTTCAAATGGCTTTACCATTGGAACTTTTGAAATACGGAGGCATATAGGCGTGATATTATAAGATTCAAATCACTGAGAAAGAGTTGTTGGAAGGAATCAAGCCCAATGACTGGCAATATCAACTGCTTGTGTAACATCCAAGGGAAAGGCGATACTATATCTTGACAGAAATAATATCAAAACATGCTAAACGTATTCGCATATAGGAACGAACCATGTGAGCGTCCTAATTGAAAAGTTCCATTAAGGATTTTGGTCCAGCTAATCGATCATAGACCAAATCATAATAACTCCCAGCGAATTTATTTTTATTTGTTTGCTGATAACAAACTATCTGTCTGACAGATTTCAAAGAGTCTCTTCTTGTGAAAAATGCTCTGCTCTTCGACCTGTCGAACAAGGAGTCCCACAGGGATCGATCCTGGGTCCAATCCTTTTTTGCATGTTCATTAATGATCTACCTTCGTGTTGTTCGCATGCTTCGGTCCACTTATATGCTGATGATGTTCAACTTCATCTTGGTAGACCTTTTCATCTGCTTGATGAACTTTCCCTTTCTATAAACGACGATCTCAGTAAAATAAATACTTGGTCCATTGCCAACGGCCTGCTCTTAAATCCCTTGAAATCTCAAGTCATTCCAATTTCCAAGAAAAAGTTTGATATCTCTACTCTACCCGACATTTGGCTAAGTGATCGTATAATTAAAGCAGTTGACCACTGTACTAGCCTTGGTTTTGTTATCGACCGCCACCTCTCAGGCTATAGACACACAAATATTGTTATAGGTCGCATATACGGTTGCTTACGAAAATTATGGCCTTCAGCTCATTTTACTCCACTTGAAACTCGACGTAGATTAATCATTTCTCTAATTGTTCCCCTTATATCCTACGCTGAGGTAGTATACAGTGATCTCGATTCATTATCTAAACATAAATTACAAGTTGCTTTCAATGACACCGTCCGTTATGTCTACGGGTTACGGAGACATGACCATGTTTCGGAATTCACAAAAGAATTGCTTGGTTGCACTTTGCAGCAATACATAAACGCAAGAAACTGTTTATTCTTACATACATTAATTCATATTAATGCTCCGCCATATCTTTTTAACAAACTATTTTTCAACCGATCTGCAAGAAGTATCAACATTATCCCTAAACTAAGCAATTACTTGAACTCCTCCCATTTATTTTTCATACGTGCTGTTTTTCTATGGAACTCGCTCAAATTAAATTAATAATCAACCACACAAGATTTAAAACTGCAATCTTCCTTTACTTCTCTTCTCTCTCAATTCAACCTTAGCTCCCTTCTTTTCCCTCTTCTTTTTTTTCCCTCCTCCTTTCCACTCCTATCACAAAGAATTGTATTTTTAAGTATTAATTTAAATTATTTTCATGTACATATTCTATATAATATTAATTTTTATTTTATGTATATTTCTAAACATACCACCTAAGTACTATAAAAGATTTTATCTTATTGTACATACCATTTTGTCAAATAAATGAAATGAATGAAAATGAATGAATGAAACCACTTTAAAGTCGCTTAGATGATACAGCATTATTCGTCAAGAGCTCTATAAAACGATGGCCAAACAGATCTTGGGAAATCTAATCCAGATATGTCATGTGATATTGGAAAACACGCGGTTTCGGCAAAGATAATATGATCTATCATGTGATTTCTTCAATTTCGTTTTGAAATGGAACACATAGATAACAGGCCAGCTGTTAATACATGAAACGTCACTTTTGATAGCAGCAACTTCGAGGTTGTTAAGAAGTTCACCTTTCTCGTAAGCAACAACTCCACAAATGACATCCTAGTGGAGATTCATCAGTAGAAAATTACCCGACATACCATCACTGCTACTTTTAATTTGTGAAATAAATCGATTCAAGGCTCCTTAGTCCTCATTGTTAGGAACAGGCTCGGCAAAAGCATTATATTCGCAGTCTTCCCTTACCGGCGCCGGGTATTGGTCGATAAGCAGAAAAGGAGAGCTGATACTTGGTTTTTGTATGAAATATTTTTCGACAGATAAGTCGAGCAGAGAAGGTGCGACCATGAACTCTTAGAGCTGTGCAAGGATGTGAATGATGTTCAGAAAATCAAATAACGTTTACATTTCACTGGCCCAGCCATATTAAGGAAATGTACAGCAATGCTCCAGCGAATAGACTTAAAATCTCAGGTTTCGTGCTCAAAGTAACAAGGAAGACCAATACCAAGATTAAAGATGAAGTCATCGCGGATGCCAGAGTGCTTGGTCTGGGTGATTGGAAACATCTTCAGCGTGCTAAGGAAAGAAAACTACACTGTATCAGTCTAAGCATTACTTAATTTAGGGCAAGCATACCTATATTTCTTCCAAAGCTGTTTGACCCAGAAAATCATTATAAAACGCATATATACTTCATTATCACTATCGCAATTGAAAATTAGTGTTCAAAAAACATTAATCAATTTTTAATTATTTTCTATTTCCAATATTTTTGTTCCTTGAAAATACCTCTCTTACTTGAGCCCCCTTTTAATCAATTAGTTTCTTCTATCGACCTAAATTACCTACCTTTTATTAAATATTTGAGTTCTCTTTAAGTAACCAATTAAATTCTAAAAATAATTCAATTCCTATTCAAATAAAATATTTTATATTTGTATTTGCTTACGATTTATCTTTTATTGACAACCCAGGTGGTGGAGGTGGCATAGACGACCGACACCGACGCACGGGGACGGCCGGCGCGCGCTTAGACAATCATCACTCACATGAACAAGTACCATTTTTTTTTTTTTTTAATATCAATCGTCTTTTCAGCAAACTGATATCGTCGTTTTCTTTTGAACGAAAAGTGTCAGAAATCTGGCACACAACAATGATTGAATACCACTTGAGGTCTTCTTCAACTTAAAATCGATTCTATTCATTCATCTAACCTTTCATCCAATTGCAAACAACAGTGCCAGTGTGTGAGTGAGTGAGTGAGTGAGTGAGTGAGTGAGTGATAAGCCAACTTGAATGATAATTTATTTATTTTCTCAAACCACTCAAATTGATAAGGAAGAGATGGCGCTATTAATCATTACTTTTGCAGCGCCATGCATGCCGCCATACAGTGGGGTATCTGTATATCTTAAAAGAAAAAATAGTTATTTTTCATACGAAGATTGAGATTGAGTGGAGATTGAGTTTTTGAGTTCAAAAGGGTGTAAACGTCCACGAGACTTTTAACAACTGACTCTTCGCATATCAGATGCATGAAATAGTTTTTCTTCACAAGAAACAAAAAATTTCAAAAATGATGCCAGGAATCCATTGGGAATGTATCTTAGGTTTTAACCATTGTTTCCAGTTCCAAGCCTAGCCGCTGTTGCTCCTTGTTCACAGCTCTTAGAGCTTGAAATTGAAAATAAAATTAATTAAAAAAATTAGAATTTTGTGCCAATTTTATTAGATAAATTGTCCACTGTTCACTGGCGGGAAATGCCGCACATGACGTTTTATTCAAACAGAAAAAGTTAAGCACCTAAATAACAATCAAAATTGATAATGGCATATAAGTTAAGTTTATTGGACATTTATATTTTTTGTGATTAATAAAATAAAAACAGAAATACACTCCTTTCCACCCTTCTTGCTGATGGGTAAACACCTTCGTTACAAAGAGAGGTATTTATATGTGTGATGGCTTCAAATATAAGCGCACGTTCTATTTAATGGATAAATATTTACTTTTGATTCCCTGGACGACGACGACGACCGACAGGATGAAAATTGCTGTTGGTTTCGGTTTCCATCCAACGACTGTGTCGACGATAGACGGCCAGACAGGGAGAGTCTTTTTTAATGTTGTAAATGTGCTCTTAATCATTCAATTATCACGAGCGCAGAAATTAATAAAAAAAAAAGAAAACACAGAAAAAAACTCTGCCATGGCAATCGTAAAATTACTTGAACCTATTACACAGAGGCAGTTTCAGCTATAGACGACCATATAATAGAGGATTCTATGTAGAAGAAGTAAATTAGATGCAATCCTGAATCCATGGCAATTTGCAGAGATAATATGCAGGCTTTTAATAAAATTAAATTAACAAACGATCAAGAAAAAGAAGGAGGCTTCTGCCATTGCCAATGCCAATGCTAATGTTATACAGCCATACAGCATCATCATCATCATCATCTTCATCAGTATATCGGTATCTCGTGATAAAATAAACATTTGCAGTTGATTGAGCCCATAAATTTCTTTACGGTCGGTTAGTCCATATGTCTTTCACTTTAAGATACAAAAAACAAAATTATTGGACAGAGGTGAATATCACCAAGACTACAGATTTTGTTCTCAAGTGATTAGGTATAGGTATGTACAGGGTGGTTTTTTTTAGAAGAATTTAGCTTTATTATAAAGATAAGGGTTTGCCATTATGTTTTAAAAATAATTTCGGACAAGTGGCCGCCGCGTCTGGATTGAATAAATTCCAACCGAGAGGCCCAAATTTCGGACTCATTCAGGTCTTCTTCGATATTCTGCTCCACGGCAGCAATAGCGTCTTCGGTGCGCACTGTACGGCGTCACTGTCTGAGGATGCGTATTATCCACTAGAGTAAACGTGGTGCGAAACTGATTCATGGTTGCTCGAATTACCGACTCTGATGGGCAATTATGTCGACCGAATATTGGACGCAGCGCGCGATGCGCGAACCGAATCATTATTTTGGTAAGAAATTTGCATGTTTTTCAGGAGTATCTAAGTCTATTCATTATGAAATGGCAAACCAAACTGAAAATAAATCAAGTGACAGCTGTCAAAAAGACCAACTCCCAAAAAAGTATTGCCAGATTGAAAACCACACGTCTAAAAATAACAACCTTTACATAGAAGAACTCTAGAAGACACACTACACAAATTATGTGATTTCGGGTCCTCCTGCCAACAACATGAACACAGAAATGGTCGAGGGTTGTAAGTCACTAGGCCCAGGTTTTCCACTAGCTGTTGCGCCACCAAATTTATTTATTATTTCAGACCTACTTTTTTAAGCCGTCATACCATTTTCAAAAACATCGAAAATAAAAAAAACGGTTCCTTGGGAGGTACACATCATTAATAACCATTTTTTTAAAATGGTCCCCACATTTTACTTAAAGATATTAATGGATTTTTTTTGTGGAAAGTTGTAAAGCCGTTTGAAAATTAGATTTTGTTAAACTGCTAAAAAAATGGAATGACCGGTAGATACCGTTATTTTTGGTTTCCAAAAAAAAAGTAAAGAACGTGTGGGTCTTATGACCAATAAACGCTATATACCAAATTTTAAGAAATTCAAACCAAGTAAGGCTGTAAGCTGAGCAGACAGACAAATAGAATTGAAAGACCCATTTTTTCTCGCCTTTCCTAGAATCATAAAGTCAAAATTTCGACTTCAATGTTTTACAGTTTTACTGCCTGAAAAGAATAGAGTGCTGCAACTAGAGCTACAGCTGCAGCTGGAAGCTGTAATAGCTATCAAAAAGTGTCATACGTGATTTTTCTTTCGCGCCCACAATGCAGCTGTACAGTTTTCTGACATTTCAGTATCGTAAATAAAAATAAAAACAAAATGATGATGAAAGAGAAGCTAAAATAACTTAACGTCTTTATGAGAGATTGAATAAAATTTAAAAATCACTTTAACCCACATGTAAGCACTCTGTTGCGCTCGCAATTTTGAAACGTCAAAAAAACTGCAATCAAAAGTTAAAAGTTTGCCAGCTTGTGCTGCGTCATTGAATTTGAGTGTATTCATCATTTTGACAGCTATTTCAGCTGCAGGTCCAGTTGCAACTGGCAGCTCCATCTCCATTCTGATCGGTCAGTTAACTATCATACAAATTATTGTCGGCATAGTCAACCCAAATGGTCGATACACCAACCAAATCAACCATTTGCTAATCAATGGAAGGCATATCTCATACAGGGCAAACATCGTCTCTTACCATTTCCTTGCTGCTGCAAGGTTCAGAGCTTGCCTGTGAAATGAAACACCTGGAGTCACCAGAGCAGGTCAGCAAATGAGCGAGAAACTCTCCGCTGTGCATTCAACAACCAGTGGTCCCAGTATCGCGATATCATCAAAGATCCTCGATAAATCCCGCGTGGCATGATGATGAATACGTAGAGTTGAGAAAGGACAGAACATGCAAATACGAATATGCTGCAGTGGAAAACAAAAGCAGCGACAGGGGAGTATCGAGCAAGCAAGGATAAGAGGGGAGAAGAAGATCCTGGGTAGAAAGAAGGAGGCGTAAGTAGTCTCCCACCCCATAAAGAGATCGAAAAATCTCGCGATCGAAACAACACCTGGAAGTTTTACAAAAAACCAAGCAACTGGCTGCTGGCTTTAAAGCCAGAACACATGCTCTACGAAACATCCAAGGTAACTTTTCCACCGCAGCACAAAGAATAGTAGATTTTTTCAAGCAGCATTTCCATCAACTTCTAAATCGGAATCATAGACAGAGCGGGGAAAGGGACAAGAAGAGATCTTACCACCTGTCAATGAAGACCTTGTACTGTGATGCTTTTTATTCGAGGCTGAGGTAGGCTCGTCGTAGTCCAGGTGTTTCCTGATGAAAAGCAGATAGAACTCGTGTTAAACACTAGCTTTAAAATATTTTCTCTTTATTAATAAGAAGAGGTTTACAATCTTACAATGTGGGTTCTTTTTGTCTTAAGATAACTAACAAGGTATTTCATATAAATCTAGGCTCGGTTTTGTAGACCTACAGGAGTAGACTCTGCCCACAAAAGCCACTTAGAAGAAACGAACCAGGGATTAAACGGTAGGAATCTGATTCCAGCCCAAGGCTAGTCCAAGGGAGAACAGCGAGTATACCCCTGAACCAACTCCAAAGAGCAGGCAGGGAGAACAACGGCAGGAATCTGATTCCAGCCCAAGGCTAGTCTAAGGGAGAACAACGGGTATAGCCCTGAACCAACTCCAAAAAGCAGACAGGGAGAACAACGGTAGAAATCTGATTCCAGCCCAAGGGAGAACAGCGGGTATAGCCCTGAACCCCCTGAACCAACTCCAAAGAGCAGGCAGGGAGAACAACGGTAGGAATCTGATTCCAGCCCAAAGACTAATCCAAGGGAGAATAGCGGGTATAGCCCTGAACCAATTACAAAGAGCAGGCAGGGCGAACAACGGCAGGAATCTGATTCCAGCCCAAGGATAGTCCAAGGGAGAACAACGGGTTTTTAACGGTGGATGCCAAAAAGGTTTTCTTTAAATGATACACGGATGCACCAAGTCAAGGACCTAAGCTTATCAAAGTTGCTATAAACGATGAACCGCTGGAAAATTAACTCTCATAAAATTCGAAATTATTAATTGTAATAGTTTGGGAATTAATTCGAGGTAGCAAGCTTCGACTTTTTCGGAAATTTTCACCTCGTCATTATGAATTTTGTGCTATGAGACAGTGTGAATTGTAAGGAGGTCAAATGTAAAATCGTATGGCGTTGGCTGTGCTGTGTGCTGTGGCTATTGATCATTCGATGGGTGGAGGCGGACGTATGTTATGCTGATATAGGGTGCTGGTAGTTTATGTTGATGGCTGATAACTGGTCTATGGCGGTTTAATGGTGATGTAGGGTGCTGATAGCTGATATTGCTGGCGGTGGGCGTATTTATGAATGGACGGTGACGGATCAGTGATTAATTGTTGTATGCTTGTTGTGGGGGGGGGGGAGTGAAAAGTGTAGCACTTCGTTACAGTACCACCACTTTGTATAGAAGAGGTAGACTTAACTATAAAGAAGCTCAAGAACAACAAGGTCACCGGATCTGAAAGTTTAAAAGTTGACCTCTTCAAGTAGATATCGGTGCTTTTTCTTTCTTTGTTGCACGTTTCACCCCATTCAAACTTCAAAGACAATCAGATCGATGAAAAAATATCTAACTTCCTACAAAAATTCATCTCCCTTTTATTTTCGTTGATACTCGTAAGCCACAGTGCACATTTGTGTACTGTGCTCGTAAACTACGATAATTCTCAATTTCTTAAAAATTGGTGAAATTCACCTTTTTTCTGAGCAAGCTGTGAGAAAGCTATCGCGTGAAGTCGTTCGATTTAAAATTTACTATAGCACCGCTTGTGGTTTAAGATTAATACGCATCCATATAGTTGCTTGATGCAAAAAGAAGCAGGCAGCTAGCCAAAGACAAGCGACGGACGCGGAGATAACACCAAGCTAGATTGGAATTTAACGCTATAGATGCAGCGCGCCGGCTGGCCGGTGTTGTATATGAGCGCTACTGGATTGGATACCCTATGGTCTTAGTATTTGCACACGGCGGGGCGGCGATGACGGAGAGGAACGACGACTGATGACCAAGCAAAGTAAATTTTCTTAATTAGCAACACGTTGGGATGGGAATACGTTTTTTTGTGTCCGCCGCAAATGTATCATGCTGAAATAATCCTCAGCTATAAAAGTTCCTGATGTATCTTTTCGAAATATCTTTATATCTACCGCCTGTGATCAGTGACAATGACGACGACAGCGCGTCAGACGGGCCATCTCAGCTCAGACTAAGCGGCTGTTCCAACGTTGTACAATTTTAAATTATTTGTTGCAGTATCAGAATTCAGAATACCCTCACGTTGAATACCGCCTCGGAAACGAACCGAAGAAAAGGAATCTGTCGTTTGTATCTTATTTTATTTTTTTTTTTTATTGTATTGCATCTTTTTATATCACTTTCTCATTCTGGATATTGCATATATACAAGAGATGGCAAAGAAGTGTAGAATAAAAACCATTTGGCATGGTTATTTCAAGTCTTTTGTCTTCTTGTGTGACAATTTGCTATAAACTGAGTGCTGCAGCAAAGGATTGCAGCTCTTGGGACAAGTGTTTGCACGTCCTTTTGTTTCCCCAAGACCATCATCTCTACTCCATCTAGTAAGGAGGTAGGTACCGGAATGAAGATAATAATGTGGAATATAATAATACCACGTAGCACATTACGTAATGGGATAAGTAGATGTTATTTGATTTTTATAATAATGGTGGTATTGTACATTATATCTGTGTGTGATTCAGAAAGATCTCCGACATTTTTTTTAAAGCAGAGGCGAATTGACAAAAGCTACGCAGTTAGAAATAAAGTGAACGATTATGGGAGTTTAGAGACTTAAGGCTTATTTGCTACAAATTAGCTAAAATATTTAAATGTAATACCATAGGTACCAGAAATGTATAAGTCAATGCAATCCTTTGTGAATGCAATCTTTTATGAATGCAATCACTAATGACTTCAGTTGAAAGATTGCATTCATTTATTTCGCTTTCAGATTTCCACTTGCCATTCTACAATCATATTTCATTTGGTATAAAAATGATTGCAATCATGCAGGAATCAATTGAATGCAATCTTTTGAGAATTCATTTATTCTTTTGCATTATTTTTCTTTCCATTGTTTTATATTTTCTGCATTCTCTTATATCTTATCTCTTAAATCATATTAATTTTATTTCCTTTGCTGTTCTGATAATTTTCCTAATATAAAATTAAACTTGAGAATAGTAAGCATTAAAACTTATCCATATTATCATTGTCGGGTAAACGAATGAGCAGAAAAGAATATGCAAGGGAACGCAAAGACTTCATGGATTATCAAAAGATTGCATTCAATTTATTGCTGTTTAGCGAATGGGGAACAAAATCATTGCAATCTTTCAATGTAAAATCAGTGGTGATTGCATAATTTGAAGTTGAAGTCACAAAGTAAAGTCAATGAATACAATCTTTTGATTGGATTCAGTGAATGATTTTTGAAGACTGCATTCACAAAAGATAATATTCTTTTACAACTCTGATATCGGTAAAATGAAATGTTTACCGAAAAATTGTAAGAAGAAAAACTACGCCGCCCCATAAATCTGGCGCCCTAATAAGATGGCTTATATTTGTCTGCATTATAAATCCAGTACTGCTTGCAGGATGATGAGGATAATTTTTAATTTTGTTTTGTTTTCTATTTTGAGTGAGATTTAATTTTTTTGGCAAAGCTTCAAATGCTTACTTGGAATGTTAATGCGGAAATAAATGCATTTGACACATCATTCTTAAAAGATTTTGTTGTCTTTTTTTTTTTAATTTTATATATACTTTTCATTCGTTGAGTATTTTTTTGCTCTTTGCTTTGTCATTTAATCCTGGCATTGTTCTTTATACAGATTTATTTAAAAGCCTTGTGTTTGGTGCAGGCAGCAAAGAAAAAATATAAATAAACCTTCATATAAAACAGACAAGAAAAATTGCAGCAGATGGAAAAAGATACATATCTAATTAGAGTAAATTGGAAGGAAGATTGAAATGCAAAAACTAAAGAGAATTTTTGGTAGCAATTAAAGAGCAGTTTATCTTAATCCACTTCTTTATTTTTTTAGGGAATAAGATTGCAAAACAAAATTTAAACATTTGCATTCAAAATATGTTAATGGAATTTTTTTGGTTGACTTGAGAAGTTAACTTCTTCTTACGTTTTGCATTTCAATTTTCCTGGTGAACCTAAGGCAGGTAGGTTGAAAAGCAGATAGAGTAGGAAGGTTTAAAATGTCTCTTTCTGTAAACTGTCATACGTATGTCCGTCAAGTTAGCATTATTACTTCAAAATTTTGAGAATCTTATAATTGGATTTACTGTCACAAATTTGTCGTGAAAGAAAAAAAATTTCGCACTTGTTTAAAAAAAAATAACCCCTGGTAATGCTAACTTGACAGTCAAGTTAGCACTACCACCCCTCGGAAAAGGGTAAAATAGACTAAAAATTATTCCAAGATTGCTCCAAAAAAATTGTCCCTTTTTGTCGCTGAACAATGGTGACGATTTCAAAATTTTGTGATTTTTACTTTTTTAATAAATCATTAAAATCTATTTTTCTTGACCTACCCCTTTAAAATCCCCTACAATAGCACTTACGGAGCCTGCCCGGAGAACGATGTAAAAATTTTGCTCGGGGGCTTCAATGATCAAATTGGAAAGGAG
This sequence comes from Dasysyrphus tricinctus, assembly GCA_963921185.1. NCBI lineage: Eukaryota > Metazoa > Arthropoda > Insecta > Diptera > Syrphidae > Dasysyrphus > Dasysyrphus tricinctus. The sequence continues at coordinate 82,417,235 of OY992531.1, forward strand.
AACACCTTCGGTGGTTTAGTTGGACACAACCTCCACGAGGAGATGAAAAACGATAACGGCCTCCAACTAAGAGACTTTTCAGAAGCTAGAAATACGGTGATAAGTAGCACATGGTGCTCCCCAAATGGTCAATACGCCAACCAAACCGATCATGTGCTTATCCACGGTTGACACACCTTAGACGTGCGTACTTTTTTAGGGGCAAACGTCGATTCTGACAATTTCCTTGTAGCGGCAAGGTTTTGAGGTTGACTATCAAATTAAAAGAAACAATGAACCACCCTAAAGAAGAAATTCGACGTTGGTCACGCCTTAGCTAAAAAAGATGAAAGAAGATGTACTCTGCAGCGGAAAAAAAGAGAGGGGTATCGAGCAGGGAGAAGAGAGGAGAAAAAGACCCTGTGTAGAAAGGAGAGGTTCGTCCCCAGCCTTCCAGCTCAAGGAGATCGAAAGTGGCTCGCGATCGAAACAGCTTCCGGAAGTTTTATAAAAAAAGCAAAGCAACTGCCTGCTGGCTTAAGAACCGTAACGCAAACTCTTCGAGTAACCGAAGCACATGGAATGGTAGATGTATTCAAGCAGCATTTCCAGCAGCTGCTAACTGGCTGAACAGAATGGAGAGGGAGCTGCAACTGGAGCTGCAACTGGAATAGCTGTCAAAATGTTGAATACCCACAAATTCAATGATGCGAACAGAACACGACGCAACTGCAGACGGAGCTGCAGACGCAACTGGACAAGTTGGCCAACTTTTAACTTTTGCTTGCAGCTTTTTTGACGTTTCAAAATTGTGAGCAAAACGAAGTGTTTACATGTGGGTTAAAGTGATTTTTAAACTCTTTTCAATCACTCATAAAGACGTAAGGCAATTTAAGCTTCTTTTTCATCATTATTCAGTTTTATTTTTGTTTTCATTTTTATTTTCGATACTAAAATGTCAGAAAGCTGTACAGCCACATTGTGGGCGCGTAAAAAAAATCACGTACGACACTTTTTGACAGCTATTCCAGTTGCAGCTGCAGCTCCCGTTGCAGCACTCTATTCTGTTCAGCCAGTAAATGGGCACCAGGTAGAGTGGCAAATATGATAAGAAGAGAGCCCACCTGAAGATCCAGTACCACCACCAAGTATAGAAGAGGTAGGTAGTACCTCGTGGCATGATGGTTAGTGCGTAGGACTGTCATGCTGTAGGTGTGGGCTCAGTTTCCAGCCGTGCCACCTAAGAACAGAAATGTTTTATCCGAGGTACTGCCTCTTGCGAGGAACTGACAAATCCTTCAAGAGTATACTTGTCATGAAAAAGTGCTTCTCATTAAGCCGTTCGGACTCGGCCAGAAACTGTAGGTCCCCTCCATTCCTTCCAACAATACGCACACAGGAATGGTTGAGACTTGTAAGTCACTAGGCCCTGGTTCTCCAAGAGCTGTTGCGCCACCCAATTTATTTATTTATAGAAGAGGTAGACTTAGCTATAAGGAAGCTCAAAAACAACAAAGTCGCGAGATCTGATGGTTGCCATCAGAGATGTCGCCTCTGACGTGCTGGGCCTCCCACGACCACTACAGCGAAACCCCTGGTTCGACGAAGAATGCCGATAAGTACATGTAGCCAAACAACAGGCATACAAATCGGTGCTGCATAGAAGGACCAGAGCTGCTCGCGAGCTCTACGATCAGAAGAGGAGAGAGGAACACAAGCTTCTAAGAAAAAGAAAGAGCATGAGAAGCGTGCGATCGAGGAAATAGAGGGATGTCATTGCAGGAATAAAGTTCAAAAGTTTTACCAAAAACTAAAAGGAACCTCCCAGGGTTACAAGGCCCGAACCGAAGAAGCCTGCAAGGATGATCAGGGGAACATCGTAGTAGAATCGCAGTCGGTGCTGAGGATATGGAAAAATCATTTCTACAAATTGTATAACGGCGATGACGAACCAAATTCCGCTACCATGTGGATTGCACCATTCAAGCTGCACGAAGTGACGTAGGCCAACAATTTCATCCACCCGATCTCGACGAAGTAAAGATAGCTACATCTACACTTAAGTTCAAGAAAGCAGCTGGATCTGATGGCCTTGAAGCTGAGATATTCAAAGCGGCTGGCGATGAATTGGTTAGGAGTATGCACCAACTGCTCACCTGCAAAATATGGACAGAGGAAAGCATGCCCGATGAATGGAACCTCAGCATTGTTCGCCCGATCCTCAAGAAAGGCGATCCTCTGAATTGCACCAACTACAGAGACATTAGTCTTCTTAATATCGCCTACAAGATCTTCTCTGCCGTACTTTGAAGCTATTCGTCAACAACCTGATAGGTCCATATCAGTGTGGCCTTAGGCTAGGGAAGTCCACCATCGACCAAATATTTGCATGCCGTAGTGCATGGAGAAAACCTAGGAGTTTCAAATCGATACCCACCACCTTTTCATCGATTTTAAGGCTGCGTATGACAGCGTTTGAGCTATATAGAGCAATGTCTAGTTTTGGCATCCTTCACAAACCCGTCCGTTTGTGCAGGATGGCGATGGAAAATGCACGCTGCTCCATCAAGATCGGTAAAGACCTCATCGACACCTTTGATGTCAAAATAGGATCTAGGCAAGGCAACGCGCTGTCATGCAACTTCTTCAACATCGTTCTTGAAAGGATAGTGCAAAACTCTCACGTCAACATTAGATGCACGATCTTTAAAGTCCGCCCTATTACTCGCTTACGCTGACGACATTCACATAATCGGACGAACAAAGCGTGATGTCAGTGGTGCTTTTGTGAGCATTGAGAAGGAAGCCAAGAAGATGGGTATAACGGTGAATGAAAGCAAAACATAATATATGCTGTCCACAAGAAAGGACACCCAACACCGACGTCTCGGACAGAACGTCACTATAGACAGCTATAATTTTGAGGTAGTCAGAGACTTTGTCTACCTAGGATCCGGTATAAACTCAGCGAACGACACCAGCGCTGAGATCAAACGAAGAATTACTCTTGCCAATCGCTGTTTCTTTGGGCTAAGAAGGCAATTGAGAAGCAAAGCCCTCTCTCGAGCAACTAAACTGTCCCTGTATAAGACGCTTATCATCCTGGTCCTGATGTATGGTGCAGAGGCATGGACACTGCTAACAGTGGATGAGAACGCGTTAGGCTGTTTTGAGAGGAAAATTCTCCGGGTGATTTTTGGCCCCGTCTGCATAGATGGGGAATGGAGAAGAAGATACAACAACGAACTGTATGGGCTGTACAGCGACACCGACCTAGCCACAAAGGTGAAAAGCCAACGACTGAGATGGCTGGGTCATCTAGAGCGAATGGACACCAATGCTCCGGCCCGGAAAGTCTTTGAATCCAACCCCGTGGGACAACGCAGTAGAGGTGGACAGCGTAAAAGGTGGCGCACGCAAGTGGAAGAGGACCTCAACCAACTTGGCGTGCGAAACTGGAGACAGCTAGCTAGAAACAGAGCCGGCTGGAAGAAGCTTGTTGGTTGAGGCCCTGGTCCACCCCGGACTGTAGCGCCACCTTAAGTAAGTAAGTAAGTAAGTAAGAGAAGGAAGCCAAGAAGATGGGTTTAACGGTGAATGAAAGCAAAACGAAATATATGCTGTCAACAAGAAAGGACACCCAACATCGAGGTCTTGGACAGAATATCACTATAGACAGCTATAATTTTAAGGTGGTCAGAGACTTTGTCTACCCAGGATCCGCTATATACTCATTGAACGATATCAGTTCTGAGATCAAACGAAGAATTACTCTTGCCAATCGCTGTTTTTTTGGGCTTAGAAAGCAATTGAGAAGCAAAGCCCTCTCTGGAGCAACTAAACTGTCCATGTATAAGACGCTTATCATCCCGGTCCTGATGTATGGTCAGAGGCATGAATACTGTTAACGGTGTATGAGAACGTGTGAGGCTGTTTTGAGAGGAAAATGGAAATGGAGAAGAAGATATGTACAACAACGAACTCTACGGGCTTTACATCAACACCAACCTAGCCACAAAAGTGAAAAGCCAACGACTGAGATGGCTGGGTCACCTAGAGCAAGTGGACACCAATGCTCCGGCCCGGAAAATCTTTGAATCTAACCCCGTGTGACAGCGCAGTAGAGGTGGGCAGCGTAAAATGTGGCGCACGCAAGTGGAAGAGGACCTCAACCAACTTGACGTGCGAAACTGGAGACAGCTAGCTAGAAACCGAGCCGGCTGGAAGAAGCTTGTTGGTTGAGGCCCTGGTTCACCCCGGACTGTTGCGTCACGAGTTCTTCAAGGAGGGGATTTGTTCAAAAGGTGTACGGGGCAGCTCATCAACCAAGTTTGGGTGGTAGGAAGTATACCCGATGACTGGTCTATCAGCTACAATATCTACAAGATCCTTTGTCAAACAAGAACTATCAAGGCATATTCCTGATAAACATTGCATACAAGATCTCATCCAACATACTGTGTGAGCATCTTAAGCCGTTCTGCAACACTATAATCGGCAAGCACCAGTGTGACTTGGCCGATATCAACCATATCATAAATCCTGGAATAGACTAATGAATTTCAAGCCCAGACTCACCATCTTTTCATTGACTTTAAAGCCGCATATGAGATTTTTCATCGTCAGGAGCTCCTTATGACGATTGCTGAACTTGAGATCCCTAGAAAACTGATCCATCTGTGTCACGTGGCATTGAAAAATACTTGTTGGTCTTCAAGCAAACGACGACAAAACAAAATATATGCTATCAACAAAAAATAAATAATCTGTCAGACGGCTGGAACAAAACTTCACCGGCGATAGTAATAACATCATAGTAGTTAAGGAGTGCATCTACCTCGGAGTTATTATTAGATCCACAAACAACATCTTTGAGGATCAAAGAATTACCCTATGAAACCATTGCTACTTCGGTTCAAAACTCTTCACAAGAAAGACGAAAAGCATGCTCTTTTTGAACCCTAACACTGCCAGTCCTGCTTTATGGCACCAAGTGTTGGGCGATAAGCAAAAAAGGAGATCTGATACTGTGGTCTTTCGAAAGAAAAGAAGAGGGTGAATGGAGGAGAAGATATAACCATGAACTCTGTGAGCTCTATCAAAAAATCAAAAATCAAAACACGTCGACTACATTAGCTTGACCACATCGAGCAAATTGCCAATATCTAATGTTCCAGCCAAGAGAGTCTTTGAATTCCTGCCTCCAGGTTCGAAAAAATGAAGAAGACCAAACCTCCGCTTTAAAGATCAAGGCATTGCTGATGCCAGAAGGCTTGGGCTAGATAACTGGAAGCAGCGTGCTTGGGATCACAGAGGATGCGGAAGGCTACCTAAGGTTGTGATCCTTCATGGATTGTTACTGTTTGTTTTTTTGCGGAAATTAAGATCACCATAAATATTTAAAACAAATCGACAGTTTTCGACATTTATGGTAATCGTGTTAAAATCTATATATTTTCACATACAAATCAAAGAAGTTCCATTTATATACGATGAATTTCCATCACTAACAGAATTAAGATTTCTAAAATTAAAATCCTTTTTTTTCAAAAATTCCATACAGAACTGACTCATTCATCTAGTCATTTGGTTGATATTCAATATTTATCCCATAAATATACCACAAATTGAATCACCACCATATGAGTACACTCAACTCCTTTGTTCGCTGATATACACCATCCATATACCAACTATATCTGATGGACATGGAGTGACATATCTTCAGCTTCATCTAGAAGCAAACATCAAAATTGATTTTTGCTTCTTTTGACATTATGCATCAACTGAAGTCCGTCATCTTAATTAGCATCAAAATGTGTTATGTCTGTGCCTTTTAAAGTATTATAAATGAAGAAAAAAAAGAAGATACAAAACGCCCCAGCATCTCATAATTATCAGGATCGTATATCATTCCATCAAAGGCCCACATAATGCATACGCTACGCTACGCACACATCAAGTGGTTTGTTCTGTGGAAGAGTATTATACAGTTTTCCGTTCTGTTTAGGGTATTATAGCTATGTTGGTGCTTGTTTCATATTAAGCTGCCCGCATCTATGGTAAATTGATACTTTGTCAGCGATTAGTCCGGTCCATAGCTACACATATGTCCATCAGTTTGGGTTGCCCTTGAATATTGGTTGCGTTGCATGACAACAAATCGTTCAATTAAAAATACGTTTGTTACGCATACATCGTTATAATTTCACAGAATCAATGCGAGAAAATTTTCTACAGACATGGTTACCACTTTGGTAAATTACAATGCAATCATAATATGTTATACAGGGTGTTTTGCATAAAGTTTGACAAAATGATAGAGCGTGCTGGGTAAAGTTAGTACTAACAAAAAATAATAACGGAGGGGGCCCTGTTTAGCGGTTGCCGTTGTGTTTTAATATTCTTTTTTTCAACTTTAAATCAATTTTTTTATAAAATTGCCCCTCTCATCTAAGCCAGGGGAAATAGAGTCCTTTTATACGATGCCTTTTGGCACAGGTTATACAAAACACCCTGTATTTTCATGACTTTGCCACTCTTTCCACTGGTCACTTTCACTAGTTTCAAAAAGAGTTGCCACATTTCTTTTTGTTAAGGTCTCTACGTCTATTTTTTTTTTTTCGATTTATGCTTAAAAATAAAGGAGAATGGGCATAGTGCTAACCGAATCTATTCTTGAGGCACTCATTGACTTTGGGGTAGAGGACTACATCAGGGAATGGATAAAATCCATGCTCAACGACAGAAGGATTCATCACTCCTTAGGTAATGCAAGCTCGACAAAATACGTCAGTAGAGGAACACCCCAGGGCGGTGTTCTGTCACCACTTCTATTGCTTTTAGTCATGAACAAAATCCTCGTTAAACTGGAGAGATGTGGTGTGAAGGCGGTTGCGTCTGCGGACGATTTGGTAATATTGGTGTAAGGAAAGTTCACTCCTGTGATAAGCGAAATTACAGAGATGGCTTTGAGAAAAGTTAGCAACTGGGCTACGAGGTGTGTTCTAGGAGTTAACCAGAGCAAAACGGAACTGATGTTTTTTACTACCAAGACTAAGTAACAACCCTTAACTCCACCCTGACTTAACGGACATCTACTCTCTCTATCAATAGCGCAAAATATCTAGGTGTCATTCTGGACCCTAAGTTAAACTGGAAAATAAATATCGAAGAACGGGTCAGGAAGGCCTGCATAGCTTTCTATACGCCTGTAGCAAAACTTTTGGTAAAAAGTGGGGCCTTCAATCAAGGATGATCTTGTGGACGTATACAGCCGTGGTACGGCCAATTCTTACTTATGGTTCGATTGTCTGGTGTCCCGCACTTAACAAAGTATATAATATCGATAAACTCAAAAAAGTACAAAGAATAGCTAGCGTTGGCACCACAAGGGCTCCACGATCTTGCCCAACGGATGCCTTAAGCGTTTTTCTGCACCTTTTACCACTTGATCTCCACATTAAATATCTAGTATCCTGCAGTGCCTTAAGACTCAAAGAATCAAATGGTTGGGTTGCTAAGCCATATGACCACAGCAATAATTTACAAATTTGATTCCCACTGAAATTTTTTCGACTCCCACTGACTGCTGCACTCTTACAATGAGCCTCAGTAAAGATTTTAAAGTTATATTCCCATCCAGAGAGGACTGGGATGATGACGCCGCCACGCCGTGACTGACCAGAGACTTCGACACAACTATCTATCTATACTGATGGCTCAAAGATGGGGTGTGGTGTTGGTTCAGGAATCTTTTCTGAGTCTCTTAACTTCTCTAGGTTCTTTCGGCTACCAGATTTTGCTAGTGTATTTCAAGCTGAATTACTGGCACAGTGGCATTGAGGGAAATGAAAGGGCAGATGAGCTACCAAGGCAAGGATCAGCCCTTCACATCTCACTCGCGGAAAGAGTCAACATTCCCCTTGGAGCTGTGAAGATCATAATATATTATCAATCTTTCTTCGTGAATCCAATCGTAAGTGGAGCAGCAGGAAGATTTGTGAACAATTGATCTGATATGTAGGCACAGGCGGGACATAGTCAGGGCCGTTGCAACCTGTACTGAACACTGGTTAGTAGGGGAACATGCGGCGAGGCTGGGTACTCCCTTCTGTAGCTGTGGAGACCAGCAAGAAAAAGAAATAGTCCTTCATTTTCTTTGTAAATATCTTGCTTAAGCTAGAATGAGGGCACAATCGTTTGGAGTTGCATTTTTTGACAACCTCGACGAACTTTCCGAAACGAAAATCAAAAATTGTCTCTCCTTTCTCAACATGACGAAATGGATCTAAGACAAAAATCGGTTGATTCTGCACCATGTACCCCCCCAGACCACATAGACCGTGAGCAATCGCAACATGGGCCTCTGCTGGGTTTCATGATGCTCAATGACAACGATGATCATACGGCTGGATCACACGCGCTTCGGTGCCATTCTGCTATCTGCCGAGCTTGGCATATCACAGCTGACCTTGGTCGAGTTGCGGTCCAATCGAGTGAGTGTCTTATGTTTAGCCCCCTGTCTTTTGTTCCCACATTATATAGCCATACCCCAAACCCGTTCTACCCAGGGAGCATATCTGGTCTAATGAAGAACGCCGATCTTCACTGAAAACCTCCATCATGCGGAGTGAGCAGACGGAGGCCCAGGAAGAAATCCCGCATCCAATCATGTACCTGGAAGACCCCCTGAAGAATCACTTGAACAAACTAACAAACCATCTTGCCGAGTCCCCCTGTTGTCAACTTCTAAGCATTGAAGATGATTATCAGAGGACGTCTACAAATCCTCACTTTTATCTACTTTCATCCACAGGTCAAACGAGTTATGGTATCAAAACGGCGCAATTCAGCGCTAATTGGGCACCGAGCTAGTATGACGCCCGTGCCACCATTTCTACCTACCTACCTGTGGGCATAATTGTATGATTTGCGTCCCATCTTTATGACCTATATCATTGGAAAGGTCTCAATCAGTGCTATTTTTTGTTGTATAAGCATAAGTGTATTTTGTGCAGAGAAAGTTTTATAACCCAATAACTGTTATAGGTGTTATAGCACAGTGCAAAAGTTATTGGACTATAACACTTTCCTTGCACGAGATACAGACTTATGCCCATACAAAAAATAATAGCACCCATTGAGACCTTTCCACCGATATAGGTCAGAAAGTGTTTCAACATGGGACAAAGTGCCCATTCTCCTTTTGGAAAAAAAACTCAGAACTAGCGAATAATTTTTAACTAGTGGCAACCATGGCCCATAATGGGTGGCTTACCATGAAGCCATGATTGCTGACAGATACAACATTTCTCTACTAATAGATTTATGTCGAAACGTTTCGAATCGAATTAAAATCGTATAGAATATAAAATAAAAAAAAAAATAAATATAATGATATCAATACCATCACCCTATGCGTTGCTCGCCGAGCATACAAGTGAACTCTCGCTGCTCCTATATCTGTGCTATGGTGAATCGGGATTGGTTTCACTTAAGCTGGTTTGAGCTTACAGATTGAAGAATGAGGACATGCTGAGTGCGTTGGGATGACAATTAACCAGGAACGACATTGATGGGGAGATGACGACAACGACGACGACGACGACGGCATCATATCGAAATGCGTGTTTCGTGTTAGATTTTGATGTTTTTTTTTTTAATAGAATTGTGCCATATTGCATGGGAGAGAGAGGATGGCATATCCATTTGGCTATCGTATTTTCATCTACGGATCTAATAATAGCCAGCTAAAAGTTGATGGAAAGATGCATGGTCTTTTGAAAGGGATTATTTTGAGATTATAACTCTCGGAAGTTATTAATGGAAATAAAATCAATAATAAGAGAAAAGGCGACTGAGTTGTGAGAGTGTTCTTCGATATTCAATTTGCCTTGTGTCTGTTTTTATTTTGATGAAAAAGAATTCTCTTTATAAGATTAAAAAAAACTTTACACGAAACTTCAAAGGATAGCGGCATTCAAAATTTCAAAGTCGATTTAATTGCATTTTGAAAATGTCACTATCTTAGGCTGATCATTTTGTTAATATAGGTGTAATCCCCCTCAATCACTTTTAATGTGCAATAATAATGCCAAAGTGCATTTTTAATACAAGTCCCACTGGAAAATAATTAAATCAATGCTCTATATAGTCTGGAATTCAAGCCAAGAAATATCAATTTTAAATCGCATAACTTACAAATTCCTACTAATTGGAGTTCATAGATATTAAGATAGAATAATATCTAGATTGTCGTGCAATCATTAATTTAAATGCATTTGTATATATTTTCATAAACAATTAAGCATTGGTCAAAGCTCATAGCTAACAAATAGGCGCCATTGCATTTACATGCATACAAAAAAAAAATGATACTAATATGGCAAAAGAGTGTCAGCACTTTCCGTGCAGTCATGCATTTCATTAAAAAAAAAATATATAAAGTTGTTTTCATAAAAATAAATGATATCTATTTAATTGACATAGAAAATGTTGGTTTGAACTTCTGATTATTATTGTTTGTAATGGATACACACAAGGGGGCCATATCATTAAAAAGAACCAGTTTTTAAAAAATGTTGCACGCAATCAGAATCAGAAGTGCATTAGTGCAGTTGCAATTGTTTTTTTTTTTTTTTTATAATTTAATTTGCATAACCTACAAATTTAGAATCAGGTACTTACTTAAAATTTCAAACTCATCTAAAATATTACCTGAAAAGATACAAAGAAATAAAAATTGTTAGTTGTTGTTACTTATTTATGATGTTTATAAAAAATTGTATTTTAATAATATAATAAAATATAATAACAATTTAATGATAGCAAACGACCTTAAGTGTCTTAAGGCCTGATTTTTCCAACAAATATATATCACTGAGGGAAAAAATGCAATTTAAAATCTAATAGAAAATATTTGATTTAAAGTTGAATAATATTCAATAAATCATATTTAATTTCAAGTTGAAAACCTGTTGATATAAATAGGCAACGTAGATTTAACAAAGCCAACTTAGTTTCAAAGCGAAACGTATTCAATTTTACATTGAAATCAACTTTTCGAACATTTAAAGTACACTCAACGTAGTTTCAAAGTGCAAGATGCTAATATCTTTCGAAATCGAATTTCAAATTTCCATGCACGTACTTTTGAAGTGTTGCATAGTTAGGCCAACGTAAAACTAAGATTTTTTAATTACTTTTTAATTTATATTTTAGATTAATTTATAGAATTTCGAGAGCGCTTCGTAATTTCACGAAGTATCTACAAAACATTTGTGAACAAAATTAACGCGCACTCAAAATTCACTTAAATTTAATCAAAAAAAAAATTATTACTTTTCTCATATTTATTTTTGTCATTTATTTAATGAATAAGTTTCCATTTTCTTTTAAATCAATAACTGGGCGAAGTTGAATTAAAGTTTTAAAAAAGTATTTTAAAATTTGTATGTATTTCAATCAACGATGCTTGTAGTTTAATCGAAGTTGATACACATTGTTTTAAAGATGGATGAATTCAAATCAACGATGATGACATCTCAAATGAAGAGAAAAAATAGTTAAATCATATTTGTTTTAAAAGAGGGAAACACTTTGAATTGATGTCATTGCTACTTTGAATTAAAAATTTTCGTCTTCGAAGCCAAATCGTTCCGAAAAATATTTAAATCAAAGTTGTTTCCGTTGATTTTACGTTGTTTTTTTTCTCGGTGTATAATTCAATTCAAAATTAAAATTACCTAAGTAGGTACATATTATAATGTCTTCAAGTCCATAATATTAATTAAATTAAATTCTTTATATTCAATTCAAATATCAAAATAAATTGTTTTTTCATTAATTTGAAAACTATTTTTCTTAAAACTGTTCACTCAAACAATTTTATTTGAAAAAGAAGAAATTTTTGGCTTTACAAAAATGTATAACATGGCATTGTAAGTGGTTCTACTGTTTTTTAATATTTTTTTTCTGTTTTAAGTCCATTTCTTAGAATATTGCCCATCCTGGCTAAACGGGCGAGAATAGAACCCCCTCCCATACGGTGTTTTTCTTTTCTCAACCCACCCTACACGCTGTAGCTTTTTGTCACATTTTATACGAGTTATGCTGCATAAACGAAATACCATGTTACGTACCTTCGTCCCCAACTTTCCCAAACTCTTAAATAAATTCCTGTATTATATTTTTTAGAACTGTTTTCTAATTTTCCAACGGGATACCACGCAAGAAAAACTCACTTTGTACTCAACCTCAAATGTGATCTGAAAGAGTACAGAATCCAGTAACTCTACCGATTGAATTATCTCGAAAACGGTTACTCTTTAGCCTAGTTTACTACAGTCCCGTGCGCAAGACTAATATATACGAATTTTATCGATGATTACAATTTACAATACATAACTGCCCTATGTCCTACAAGATTCCAAGATATTGCAACATTAAAGTTGTCAAATTTCGAAAATACAGGTTTTTCGGGGCGTCATAAAGATGTAGGTATCTTTTTCCAAAATTCTGAGTTTAAAATATTTTTTAAAAACAATGAATAGAAATAACTTTTTTGAATATAAAATTAAAGAACAAACTTTCTGACAGCGCGGTACACAGAGTAATGTCCTCGAGCAACCGGTATTTCTGAGATTTGAACATTTTTAAAATCGCAATATCTTGAAACTGAAACGCTTGGATGGAAATACGTCTTCGATATAATAAGCACAAATTATACCTTCACTTCCATTTATTACGCAGATTGGACTTTTTTTTTAATTTTTCCTGAGACAACAGACCAAACCATTCTGGATGCAGGATGTTTGATAATTGGAAATATGCAATCTGGCTTGTTCTTCTCGCCTGGTCTTTAACGCACAAATTTTGCCTTTTCAGTCAAAACTTGGAAATACGATACATCCGAAAAGCAAACCTGTGCAAAATCATTTTTGAATGATTTATTGGTCTTTTCAAAAGATGAAATGTTCAGTTTTTATGCTTTTTATCAGGTGCAAGCTTAAGAAGTGGTGATAGTAAAAACCACTACACCCATTTTTCTTTCGTCTTTGTTTCTTGGAAACTGTTCAAATGATTTGAATAAAATTTTAGTGAAGTGGTTAGCGAAAAAACCTGCCACTATCATGGAAACGACTCTAATGATTAAGATGAAATTCTTAGAGTTGTTTCTTGTTTTCACTAAGCAACTTCAACTGAGAAGGAGCCGAAACAAGAACCGAGAGAAACTTAGTTGTACTTATATTTACATGCCCAAGATCATACCACGGCCAATACCGAAACAATACCTAACAGAAGTCTCATTCAGTACCGTGGCTAGTCCTAACAATTTGTTTACACTTTATCAAAATCTTTTTTTTTCCAAAAATGGCTCCATACATTTCTGTAAAAAAATAATAATCTATTTTGAGTAATGACTACATTGTTTTTATGAAAAACTTTTTTTAAAAAATGGATAAAATGGAAATGGGTATTATGGACTATGTGATGGCTACTACCACAAGCTTTTTTAATAACCCAGAGATGCAATCGTGTGGAAATCTTTTTAACCTTTGTTCAATTTAACCCACCGACATGAACGCGTTTGCGACTTGCGAGTATTGTAAGGTTTTCTAAAATCAACTTAGCTGAAAATAATTTTTTTGCATGAATCAGTTTGTTGTTTGTTTTTTAAAGCACTTAGCAGCTATTTTTCAAATTCTTTGTTACCCGCTGTAAAATTATTTTGAGAGTTATTACTCTTATTTATTCAACGCGTTTTTAAAACCAAATATTTGTCTGTAGTTTTTGAAGTTTTAAAAAAAGTTGTGCTTTGTACTAATTGCCCATAAATCACCTGTCACTTTTTTCAAATGAAGCTTTTGGGTTGAATCATCTATTATTATTTTTATAGTTATTTTGTGATAATTTAATTAATTAAATTAATTAAATTATTGAAAAAAATATTTTATTTAGAAAACTAAAAAAAAATGCAAAAGTGTTCATTTTCTGGCTTTTACTAGTTCCTTCCAACCTCTACCTACTGATTTTTCAACCGATTTTAATCATTTTTCATGATTCAATCATTTTACTCTATAAGGACAAATTTTGGATTCGTGCAAAGAAAACATTTCGAGATAATAGTCAAACATGACTTTATGCCATTACGGTGATAGAGAGCACGAAAAAAGTGGGTTTAACAATTCTGTCTATCTGTCTATCTGCTTATACCTCGACCTTCAGCATAAACTTTAGCGATTTTCTTCAAATTTTGAACTTAAGCTTTTTTGAAATTCCCTAGAGGGGAAATTGAAATTCTTTTTTAACTCCAAAAATAACGGTACTTTTGCCATACAACCGTGAAAGAAAAGCATATTTATTACATAAACGGCATCAAAATCATTAGTTTGATGCCGAAAAATCTGTGTATTTTGTGGCTATGGTGTGTGTACTTTTTGGTAACAAAATTTACAAAAACTGTTACTAACGATTTTCTGATTTTCAATTTGCTCACTTACAGCTCAACCAATTTTAATCAAAACCTTTTGCAAAGTGTTAATCAGAATTTGGAAAAAAAAAATTTTGAAACTAGGTTCATAAAAGTTTATTAATAAATACCCAAAACTGGAATCAATTTTGTGTTTTGTAGGGCTACGCATACAGTGGATGCGTATTCTGACGAACAATTTTCCTGACGAACAATTGTTCTGGTGTGTTCGTCAGAACTGTGCGTCGGAATTGTTTGTCATAAAAGTTCGTCAGAACACTGTAGACAAAATCTAACTGATTTGAACGATCGATCGTTCTGACGAACTCGTGCGGCTTCGGACTAATAAATGCTTGCACTGTAACCGGTCTCATAAGACCATATAGTTTTGTTTGTTCTGACGAATACATTAGAACAGTTACTGTTCGTCAGAATACGCATCAACTGTTTCCAGAATTTTCTGATTAACAGTTCTGTAGAATACGTCAGAACGATTGCTACGCATCCACTGTAACCACTACTTCTGACGAACAGTTCTAACGAATACGTCAGAACGACTGTTCGTCAGAGTACGCATCCATTGTAACCGTAGCCTAATAATACCAACATTTTATATATCAAAAAATTGTTTTTAAGAAAACCGCTCTAACGCATTAAATTTTTTGTTTGCCAAAAAAATATAATATTGATTTTTCATGATTGGTCTCAAAATTTCAGCAGACTCTAAAAACTTTTTATCCTCCTTAAATTTGAGCTATTTATATTGATATTTAGAGGTGGCGCATCGCAATTTTCTGTTTTTCATACACAATGTATGGACAAAAACATGGTCCTGCGTTCTCAGGCTCATATCTCAAAAATTATCAAGTCTATTGAAAACTAACCTTATTACATCGATAGAAAATTTTACAGTCTACAAAAAAGTGCTTAAATTAAATTTACGTACATATGTATATCGCACCGTTTTGGGTTATTCCGTACCCGGATCGATGCGTCAACTTTTTTTTTAGGAGGATTAATATATTTTTGTAGCTTCTACCTAAATTTTGAGACCAATCACGAAAAATCCAAATTTAAATTTTTTGGGCATAAACATATTTTATAGGTACCTACATACCTTTTCAAGTATTCAAATGAAGGGCCCAGGGGAAAAACGGCTTAAGTTCACTTTTGTTGTTTCGGATAAAAATGAAGGTTTTTTTTCTAAAAATCGCTAAATTCAAAGGAAAAGTAATCAAAAACACAAACTATCTTGTCTAGCACAGTTAATTATAAAAACATACAATCATTTTAATTTCATGACTTATTTTTCTAATACATGGATATAGGTCAAAATGATTTCCCACGTAAGAGTCGTCAAAATTTCGAACAAATTTTTTGAAAATTTCTTTAAAAAGTACCCGTTATGGCAATTGGAAACGGTTTTTTGTTTTTTATTCAGACATCTTTAGACTAACAAAAAAATTTCAGAAGCACGACCTTGGACTGTCCTTGATATAAGATTTGTTTTGGTAGGACTTCGATTAGAAGTATTTAGAATATCCAGTAATTTTTGTTTAAATTGTTTAGCTGACATTGTGGATTAGTCTTTTTTTTTACTTTGAAAAAGTGTAACCAATATTAACATCGTTTTAAAGAAATAAAGATTATTGCTCTCGATATTTTTAAAGAATTCAATAGAGTTCGGTGTTCAGCTCTTTTATTATGTAAAATGCGGGCAATTTGGATTTTTTACTGTTCAAGCCAAATTGTTTCATTGGATACTTTCAAGTTTGATCTGTTATCGGAAAATACTACTCCACTTTAATGTTTTTCTAGAACTATCAGCTTTTGATATTCTTTGCCAGACTTTCCTGTACTACGAATGTGGAGCACCAGCATAATAATGAACTCATTTAACTCCACAATATTAAAAGCTTATAATATAAAGTCGCTTAGAATTTTATTTTTTTTGGGAGCTAAATTGTATTCTTTATTTGGAAATACCATAATTAAATATTTAAGATTCGTATGAAAAAACGGGCCCTAGTCATGTAAATTAAAGTTTAAGTTCAGTAAAATTGTATTTAAACTTAATCCTTTAAGTCTTATCTTGGCCCATAATGGAATCGACAAACTACATAGGTATACAAATTTAATACAAACGCCTCGGATTACCCTCTCAATGACCCTTTATTTGCCCTCCATTATACTATTTCATACATCGACCCACACTCAAATGCACTTGCCTTCATTATTGACAATATATGTTGGTACGTATACAAAAAAGATATCAATCCCAATAACACTGTTTTGTGTTAGAAATAAGGATACTTTTCCACACATTGAACTCTCTCTCTCTCTCAAGAACTTAACAATGTGTAGCGGTAAGCTGCTTATTCCACTTGATTACTTTGCATACAAACATGCGACTCTAGACCGACGATGTTTCTGCCGAGGAAAGAGTATAGGAGAGCATTATACATATCTCAACATAAACCTTAACAGAAAGTGCACTTTGAGTACACACAGATGTGTGCACACATGGAGATATAGACACCATTCAAGACCGACCTAGCTATCAAGATATCACTTGAATATATGTATAAGCCATGAGGGTTGCAGGGTTCAGCTATATTTTGACTGACAGGCTGTCTCTTTGCCTTTAGGGCACCTTTGATAGATTGCCTTGGCTTCAAATTTTTATTTGGATTATTACTTTCCAAAAAGCACGGACACACACCACTACCGCCAGGCTCGGCTGTGGGGAGAAGCCTAAATATCAATAAAAAGGGTGACAAATGTCTATCAACCCAAAAGAAAGGCCATATTATGTACACATTGAAAAGGGGCGCAATTTCACAGCAGACTTAGGTGAACAAGAAAAAAAAACAATAAACAATACAACAATCCTTAGGATCAAAAAGGCATTTCAAATCAAACCATCCATATCGCACAGCAAAGAAAAACACTTCAATCAATAAGGCATGCGGAATATAAACAAACTCCCACCCTGTGTGAGCGCGTTAAGCGCCCCCTAACACCAAAAACTGCTGTGTTTGTATGAAACGCTAAAGTCTCCTTACAACAACAAAAAAATCCAGACTAAAAATATGTACATTCGAGCCAATATAACGGTTATTACTCGTTGACACATTATCGCCACTTTCTCAAGTGACAATTTCAATTGCTGCCGCACATTTTGTTCATAGGTTTTAGGAGTTCGAGGGGGAGGAGTAGGTGGAAAAGTGAATGCGAGAGTAGGTGGCGCTGGCTGGCAATGGCGGGCTGTTGCTGTTAATAGAAATTGTATCTTTCACTTCCTATATGACTTTTATTTTTATAGAGATGGCAATTTTATCACCCAAACTTCTTGTGCATGCAATATTCGAGTAAAAGATACCAAGATACAATAATACACAATCGACCCTTTATTAGTTTGAAGCAAATTTATTTTTATTTTTGTCAGAGCATGTTATTGTGTATAGAGTTTAGGTATGTATCTTTTTTTTCTCGATGTATCTTATAGATAATTTTATTTTATTTTATTGTTTGTGAACTTGTTTTGTCAATTGTCTGGTCGTGGGCTTGTTATATGTTTTTTTCCTTTTCCTTTTTTTTTTTTATTTTGCACATAGTTTTTGACACTTTTCAAAAGGAATTAATCTCAATCAGGAGTGAGAAAGGCAAACTGTCAAGATTGTATCTTTTTATTTCCTTTGGATTTATAAATTATTTCTTTTTTATATTCTGTTGGGTTTTGCCTTATTCTCTCTTTTATTTGTTTGTTTGTTCGTTTTATTTAAGCTTAAAGCAATTTTTATAGTGTGAAAAAGTTGAAACAGGAGAAAAACAAAATATAAAAAGCAAATACAAAAAAAAAAGGAAATCTCATTTTTTGAGTGACAGTGGAGAAGGAATGAATTAAGATTGTTTGGCTGTTGAGATATGTAGCAAAAAAAAAAAAAAAAAGAGATCGATATTGGAACACAAATCAATCGCCAGAGGATTGAACGATAAATTGACAGGCAATTTGCTGTTGAAAGTTTTTTTTTCTTGTTTTTGTTTGTTTTTATTTATTTAATACTTAATCATTATACAATTGAATTGAGTTGTTTTATTTTGAGGCGGAAATGAATGAATACATTTGTCTTGTATTATAAAAACTTTTGGAGGACTTTGGGTATACAAAATATTTGCGATTCGTCTGAGTGATTTTACTTGGAATAATCGTCAATTAGCACGAATTTATATTAAGTTCAGTTCAACTTACATGAATTTTTCAACGAAAATCCACTGTAAACTATATCCAACAAGATTAGAATTCCTAATCATTAAGCTGGAAGTTTTTTTGCCCTGGGCCAGGCATAGTTTCTATATAAGAAGGTTTTATAGTACAAATTCTATATACTACTGAAATAAATCAGCCAAGTAGAAGACTTAGCATTAAGGATTGGACTTGTTGAAAAATTCATGTAAGTTGAACTGAACCTAATATAAATTGCGTATGACAAAGCCCTCACTATGTCACTGATGAGTTCAAGTGAGTAAGCCGAACGAAACGCCAATTTATAGGACTAAAGGCCATAAAAAGCTATTTGAAGGTTTTTTGGGAAATTAGGTAATAAAGTAATTTATTGATTTTTTTTTTAGAAAAATTCTGGAACCGGTTTTGATCAAAATACGATAAGATACGCAAAATTGCTGAAAAAATTGTATGGCAGGTACCGTTATTTTTGGTTAAAAATAAAAATGAAAAAAACGTACGGGGGAGTGACCAAAAAACGCTATGTATCTAATCTACCAACTTTGAAAAAAATCGATGATCCGCCAAAAAACTGTAGGTCCCCTCCATTTCTGCCAACAACACGCACAAAGGAATGGTTGCGAGAGTTGTAAGTCACTAGGCCCTGGTTCTCCATGAGCTGTTGCTGTTGCGCCCCCCAATTTATTTATTTTTATTTTATTAAGATTAGTCAGGTAAATCTACGGAAAATATAGGGCTAACCCCGGAGAAATTGTAACAAAAGAAATTCATTTGCAGTTAGGTTCAATGACATATGCCAGAACATATATCCAAAATTAGCCACAGTCCATCACCGGGAAATGGCTTGAATTTGAATGCATTTATGCATGTACAAGGCGTTTTGTACCGAAAAAAGTCATTTTAAAGGGGGTCTTACTGCCCCCCGTTTGAGCGGGAGGGGCAATTTACAAAAAAGTCACTTAAATTAGAAAAAAAAATATTAAAAAACAATGGCAACACTTATAACATCATGCTATAGGTTTTTGTTAAGCCAGAAATACATTCCTTAATTTTATTTTCAAACTAAGTTGTTTAAGAGAATAGTTTTTGAAAAATTATCCTTCAAATTCAAAATTTTGAGAACATAATAAAAAATAGATCGTTCAAACTGATTCTTTTTTCAAATTTTTTGTTATTAAGTAGGTACTATTTTTGACTTAAATATTCAATGCATTTGTCAATGGTCCTAGGACTAGGACCTAGGAAGGAAAAACTAAGTTGATGAAATGACAAAAAAAAACTCTATTTAGAGATCCTACTCATAAGTAAGGATCTGAGATATAATAACTGATTCTTTTCCTTATTTATTTGAAGATTCATTTTGGTAAAAACTGATATTAAGTTCGAATCAGCGTGAAAAATCATTGTAAAAAGATGTATCACAAGTCTGCTTTATAACTGTATACATTTTGTCATATGTGATATTGGAAACAGCTAAATACCAATGATCCCATGGGCTAATTTTGGCTAATTTAGGATATGTCTTAAGTACCAGTGGTCTGAGTCTATTCGCATAAAATTTCATTTTGTTACAATTTGTCTTGGGTCAAACCATTTACTTGATTTACTCGACTAAATATACAATATATGAAATTAAAATCAATTTATGTTTGTATAATTGAATTTCCCCAAAAATTGTTGCCATTATAAGAGAGTCCTATAACAACGCAAGATGCTTTGTTTAACACAATGGGCAGCTACACGACTCTTTCGAAGTGCGGCAGGGTGTGAGACAGGGAGATGTTCTATCGCCAATTCTCTTTCTACTGGCGATTGACGATATTTTGACGGCCAGCGTTGGAACAGCAGAGAGGCAGGGCATTCAATGGAGACCGTTTAAAAGGCTTAGTCGCTTAGACTATGCCGATGATATATGTCTCTTGGCAAATAACATCAGCGGGCTGAACGTGATGTGTCAAGCTCTGAAGGTATAAGGAGAGTCTTAAAATAAATAGCGAAAAGACACAAATAGTGCTTACAGGCCGCTCCACACATCAGCGTATTTTAATATAGGAGACGCCAGTTGAAGAGGTTGTACAATTTAACTACCTTGGAAGTATCGTTTCAGCAAATGGTCGTACTGATCAGGACGTTCAAAGTAGAATAAATAAAGCTCGCGCAGCCTTCGGTTCTCTGTCCCAAATTTGGAAATCCAGTCAAATCTCCTTACGCACAAAGTTGAGAGTCTTCGAATCCAATGTCAAATCCGTGCTGTCATATGCTTGTGAAACCTGGAAAGTCACGACTACCATCTCAAAGAAATTGCAGGCTTTTGTGAACCGTTGTCTACGCCATATTCTAAAAATTCGCTGGCCACAAATTATATAAAACGAGGAATTGTGGCGCAGGACAAGTCAAGAGCGGCTGGACATTGGCATAAGAAAGCGTAAATGGCAATGGATTGGTCACACACTGAGGAAACCAAACGATGAAATTGCAAAGCAGTCCTTTGAATGGAATCCTCAGGGTGCACGGCGGGTTGGAAGACCAAGAACAACATGGAAATCAACAGTTCTAGCAGAAGCAGACTCCCAGAGAAAGACGTGGCCACAGTTAAAATATCTATCTGCAGACCGTGAAGGATGGAAACGATTTGTTGGCGCCCTATGCCCCAACCGAGGTTACAGGACTTGATGATGATGATGATGATAATATGATACCTAACATATTCTTATATATTCTCGGAATCAACCCAAGTGGCCTTAAATCGTTTTGCCCTGGATCTTTCATTAATATTTGTGTACAATTAGCCAGTTCTTGAACTTTGATGGAGCTATAAAACAAGTTCCCAGCACGCTTGGAAATAACTCCACTTTCCAAAAGAAGATTTTTTACTGCCAATCAATTTTCATTTCAAATGGCGAACAGACCAGGAATGCATTAAATGCAATGGTTATGTAGGAACGGTTGGACTCTTGATTGAAATCTACAGGGACAAATTGTCGCCCGAGAATTGTTTTGTCCCATACGCCACTTTTGTGGTTTTTGAGTTAGGGATGCAGTCTATGGTAATTTTGTATGCTCTATCTTAATCTGTGATCCGCTTTGCGCTATGTCTTACCAATCCTGAGATATTGAGCCTCGACTTTGTCCCATATCCAGTAAAATCAACGTTTTCTAGAATTGTTTTGTACCATTAACCATTTTTTGGCGTTTGGGACAGATTTTCCATACAATTTTCCGAAATTTTTGTGTGAGAATTGTTTTGTTCCATGTGCATATCACGGCTACAAAGGATAGAGAAAATATTAAGGCACTTGAGAATTGGTTTGTCCCACGTGCATTTATGTTAAGGAAAATCCATGTGTGTGGGACACCCATCGCAAAAAATATTTGAAGATTGGTTTGTACCACCTCCATTACATGAGTGTAGATACTCGAACGAAATTGCATTAATTAATAAGAAGCAATTTGGATCCAACAAAATGTGTCATTTGCTATGACCTACAAAGCGTTTTCAACTTGCCAAGGGGAAATGCATCTGCATTTTACTATAAGAGGAAGCTGAATATGTTCAATCTTACTGCAACGGTCACCATCCCTGGAACAAGAAGATTCACTTATTGCGTTGTTTGGACAGAAGCTCATAGCGGTCGCTCGGGGAACGACATTGCAAGTGCGTTAATTAAAATCTTGGACATTGGCTGAGCCGGGACATTCTTTAATACAGGAGGTGGATTACATTCATGCGGCAATCGATAAACATTTGAAAAGCATAGAAATTCATAGTCCACTTCATCTTGTAAGACTTTTAACAAATAATATGAATACTGAAAAAGTAAAACTTACAATCATTCAAATGCTTCCAGAAGATTTTAAGGCGTATTCCATTTCAGCTAATTAAATGGACTACACCAAAGTACCTTTTTCCAAAGTAAAAGCATTACTTTATGAAAAGGATTTGGAATTTCAGATGACATTCAAAAAGTCGGCTAAGGAAAATGAATTCCAAACTGTCAATTTAATTAAAGTAGCCACCAAAGGCGCACTACAAACACCCAAAAATTTGCTTAGTGCAAAATTAATGAACACATTTAAGACACCAATATCAAAAGAAACAAAAAAGACCTGAATGATTTGCTTCCGTTCATTCCGGATATCGATAAGCAATATTTTAAAAAATTGCTGAATCTTTAGAGCTTTATGAGACTATAATTAATTATTAAGAAACTAAATGTGATGGCAGTAGAATTGCTTTTATTTTTGTATTTTTTTGTTTTAACAAAAATGCTTGAATTTTAATTATAATAAAGCTGATTGTGATAGCAGTAGAACTGCTTTTATTTTGTTCTGTTTAAATAAAAACTTTAATATTGAAAGGAAACTGATTTTTCTTTTAATATTTTTTATCTTGGATGAGAATTGATTTGTACCATATCCATTTTTTTGTGTCCCACGTGTATAGAGCAAAAAATTTAGAAACAAAATATAGGAGGTGGGACACAAGTCGAAAAAATTGACTTTTACGTTAATTAATGTATCTTCTTAACGCTTTGGCAAAACACTTTGAAAATCGGTATGTGAACTCGAGATTAGACGGACTTCAGAAAAAAAAAATCCTATCGCACAGTTTTGGAATACCAAGTGCGCAAACCTTTAAATTCGTTTTTCTCGAAACAGTGCCAATGGCGTATGGAACAAAACAATTCTCGGGCGACGAAATTATAATTTTTGAAAATCAAAATACAGTAGACGCTCGATAAAGTGAAGTAATAAAAAACAGACCTGTTCACTCTTTCGATATTGTTTACTTTTTTGAGCGGGGGTTAAAGATGAATTTGATCCATAAAACACACTTCAGTCACTGAGAATGTTTTTAAATTTTAATTTAGCATTAAACAAGGCTTCCACTCCTCACGTTTAAACAAAAAACAGAAGTGATTCATCAGTGTTCTCGAGCTATGTTAAATGCTTGCGCGACATTTTTATACTAAATACATTTTTATATATAAAATATAAAATTTTTTGTGTTCATATTTCGAGATTCACTAAGGCGCCAGTTATAGCTATCATTGAAACTCATCATTGAAAATTTTATTGATTGATTTTGAGTCGTATAGGAAGTAAAATCATTTATTATTTTGATGGAGAAATAAAGATTAAGACCTAATTAGTATTTCTAGCCAAAAAAATTATTCAAATAGGCCCAACTTTCCACATTAAAATACTTTTCTTATTTCAATGATTGAACTTTCTTACCAATGGTCATTGAAAAATTGAAAGTCATTTTTAGTGAAAAGTTGGACCTATTTGAATTTTTTTTTGGCTAGAAATATTAATTAAGTCTTGAGCATTAATCGTCTATCAAAATAATAGATGATTTTGCTTCTAAACGCCTCAAAATCAATCATTAAAGTTTTCAATGATGAGTTTCAATGATAGCTATAACTGGCGCCTGAACTCGCAAAACTCTCCAGTTGCGGAGCGAGCATGCAACCACTAGATACATGCCATGTTGGGGTCTTTTATCTCTTTGAGAAGTAAATTGCGACAAGAAAGTCGTGATTTAGGAATTTTTCGTTGGTGATTTGCAACTATTCTCATGGAGTTGCGAATTACGATAAAAAAAACGTAATTCAGTGGTTGTGCAGTGTTAATTACTAAATATTTATCGCAAATCAATATTTTTAAATGCTGTTTGTGAAATTATGCCTTTGGAGAGTAAATTACGCCAAAAAAGATGTATTTTTATATGAAAAGTACAAGCTTGAATCATGGATTTTAATTGCAAATCACGAAGGAACAAATTTTTTTAAATTGCTATGTTTTGAATGTTAAATTACCAGTTTTTGTTGCCTTGATTTACGAATAAAACATGACTCGTAAATTGCAACAGCAAATTTTTCAATTGGTGATTTTTCAATTCTTTCCGTGTAATTATATTTTAATCGATAATCAGCCAGTATTGGTTGTTGAGCTCTATTTAACCAGAGCCTATAAGAAAATTATTACAAATTTAATCCAAACTGAACAAACTGGCCCTAAGATTACTTTATTATTATTCGATGACAAAAGTTCATAGCTTTTCTAAAAATGTTATTTGAATCACATTTGTTCCTAACTAGCCAAACATACTACCTATTTCACAAAAAAGAACATAAGTGTTGGTATTCCTAAATATTTGACGTTTCTCTAAATAACAAAGTATTTCAGCATTTTAAGTTTGAAAGTCAAATTTCCTTGAAAAAACCATTATTGTTCTGGTAATCCTTATAATATACATATACAACTATTTGTTCCAAATACTCTTATTGCCATTTACATTTATATGAAAGATCTTAAACCTTGAACTTCAACAAGAAATACATTTTTATTTCTAGAAAACCAGTTTTATTTTTTAAGTCTTTAAGTGTAAGTATCTTGATTGAAAACTCAAAAATCCTAATTAAATTCTTTGATTGTCAATTCAACAATATGTAATGAACTAATCCATTCAAACTGAGACCTTACTTATCCCTGATAAGTCATCTGGAGCTTATGACACTTCACTTACTGATGAAGAAAGACATTAATAGAGAAATAAATATATGTATTCGTTGTTTTTTTTTTTTTGATTTATGGCCAGAGCTGAATGCCAGAAAACTTAATGAGGAAAAATTATGCAAATTAATAATTTGCTTAATGACATTACTGTCACAAAAGTTTTTAGTTGTATTTTTGGGTGACCATAGTACAAAATACAGAATATATGTATGAATAACGAAGGTTGATCAAATTAAAAATGTATTAACCAAACTTCTATTGAGAAACACGATTTATGTTATACCTGAGTTTATAATGGGCTTTTCAATAGAAAAATAGATATTAAGAAAAAGTGCCCAACTTACAAAAGCTGTTCTGAAGATCTGACGTTTGAATGTAAGTCTATTCCTGGTAAAATGGCAAAATATTCTGAACACTAATCATTTCTCACCAAAATAAGAATTTTCACTTTAAACCCAAACTTCTATCAAAAAAAAAAAAATACCCTTTACATTGATTAGCGTTAATTATAAAACATAAATGTTGGTCACCATAGCTTGATTATGCTTAAAAATAACAAAATTATAAATTGTCTCACACTCAATCAGTTTCAATTTATGTTAAAAAATTATTTTATACAACATTAAATATTAAATAATCCTCATTATCTTTGCTTTTCCAGAAGAGGAATAGTCGTGCTCTCTTATTATGATTAAGTTTTTTTTAATTTTGTATTTTATATTTTAATAAAAAAAAATATAAAAATATTTTCAAGCATTTCGTTCAGATTGTGTCATCATTCTGTCAGATTAAAATGATTTAGCACATTTGCGAAATAAATCAAATCCAGCTACTACTATTGGTCGGTATTGATGTGATAATAGGCGGGAAAATAAACTCAACATTAATCCAAAGTATCACTGTAAAAAATACACCAGAGAGAACCAACAACATCAAAATGAAAAATAAAAGTACAAACAGGAGGAGGTAGAAATTATTTTTGTAAAGGAACATAAATGAGAAAAAATTGTATTTCAAAGTAATTAAATGCACCTACGGGCAATTCGGCATTGTACAGTAGATATTACAGGGTTGTATTTTAACAAAATGGCGCCCGGGAAGAATACAAAATAATAATGCACAACTGGACTGTACAAATTTCTCTTGCTGTCAAAGGCTCTATATAGTGGCCAGGAATTGTAGGTGTAAACATAGGCGTCTTGAGGGGGGGGGGGGCAAGAGGGGTCATTTGTTCCCCTCTGTCTGTGGAAAATACCACGCTACCAGCATATTTTTAGTGTTTTACTATGGATTAGGTGTTTTTTTTTCTGTCGAAGTCCACGATTTGCCAACCATGGAAGATTTGTTCTCCCCCTAAAAAAAATCTTGCCGGCTTCTATATATGTAAAGTTTTAGTTTGTAATGAAAATTTTATCGAACGAATTCAAATGTTTTAAAAAATAATAATTTCTTTATAGTTGTTCTTTAAAAAAAAATATATATACATATTTGTATAAGTTTTGGAGTTCAATATTATGCATACTGCTAAGAAGTTCTGGTAGGAAAAGTTGGACTAAAATTGGTGAAGCTATTAACAAGATCTACGCGGGAAAACCAAAAATTAAGGCAATTTTCTCAAAAAATGTCTTAATCCCGATTCCATTCCGTGTATTTGTCGCTAAAATTTTTGTTTATAATCATTCAGGACATCATAGGTACCAAGTTTAATCAAAATGGTTAGCGTCATTTTGAAAAAAATTAGGGAGCTTACCAACTTTATCGTTGACAAAATCCTTACAGAAACTTTTGTATACAGAAACTTGAAAGTGGTCTTGAGTCGGATCCAAAAGTACGGAGCCTTGCGAAATATGGAACTTGCCCAAAGTGTCGACTTTCTTTGACAATCACCCCCTCAGTCCAGCACTGGTTGAGAACTAAAAGTATTTGCAACTGACATCCACGTACGACCTTAACGTAATTAATCCAATAAATTTATTTTCTCATACAATAAACCCCTACATAAACATTGGCTGTAGGTACGAGTTTATATTGAAAAAACCGTAATTCTCGATTATCTGTTACATATACCCACACAAAAAACGGTCTATCTCTCTGTACAACCAACAGCGAAAAATAAAAAAAATCATTGAAATTTGGTCCAAAATGAATTTTTTTGTCAGCCGTCGAAGGTTTCATTTTTTTTCTGACTTTCAAATTATGTATGCGTAGGCAATCCCGTAATGAACGCATTCACAACCAGAACTTGTATCTGGAACATACAAAGCGAAACAAAAAAAAATTCTCGTATCCTTGGGATACATTTGTAACGTTATACTACAGCAAGGAATTTTCAGAACAACAACAAAAAAAAATATATTATTATGAGAATTTTGAGATATTAATTAAATACCTTCATTAATTGCAATCTCGATTTTTATTTTACCTTAGGCAAGCCACAAATTTTCCATTCGGAAAAGTTTATTATTAATCCCGATACGATTGTATACACAATGTACAGGTAACAATGTATAAATATAGACCTCAAGCTTCACCTCAACCATCGCATACGATACAAAATATATCGGACTTAATGATTTGCAGTGAAAATAATATTGTGAAGTAGATATCTACAAATTCTGCTGTTGAGGTCAATGAAAATAATATCCGTACCAATATTTCATATTCGACATATAATTTCTCTTTTTTAATTGCACTCGTCGACTGTTGCCATATCGCTCCAAGGGGCGACCATTTCGAACAATATATATTTTCGAATAATTGTTTTTCCACTAAGTTATATACCTACTATTTAAAAGTTATACATTTTAATTGAATGACTCTATGCTAAAAATATATAATAATTTATTGTAAAATGAGATATTATTTCATAAATGTGGTGATGGACACATGAATATAATATTTTGTCGGTTTTGTATGTTTTTTTTTTTAGCCATCATTAATTTGAGGTGAACTCATCTCATTCAGTCTGCAATTAAATTAATTTCAGGTTAATTTGGTTGATAATGTCATTTTATATTTTGTAGTTTTTTTCTGTAGTTGTATAATTATGTGAAATACCAACATACAAAGGTAAATTTTCTATATATACGTAGCTAGTGCGAGTGGGAATATTAATTTTCATTTTTGTGGCTTAACCACAGAAATAGTTTTACCTTTTTAATGTTTTGTCTATAACAAAGTGGAAATTTATTTTTGCATGAATTTGATATTATAAATTTGGAGTGGATACGGAAAATATTTTCGGAAAAGCATAAAAATAATTGACAAAGAGTTTATCAACTGTTTTGTTTAATTGGGACATTAATTAAAAAGTCATTATGTGGAAGGTGCTCGATATTAATATACGGTTACATTTTGTTTTAAAACGAATTTGTTTTTTTTTTGCGACATTTTTCACTATAGTTATAACACATAAGTTTAATAGAAAATCATTTATTTCACATCATCCCAAAGTGTATTAAGAAGAATCTTTGTCAGCGGAGACATTTTTGAAATCGAAATGAAAATAGAAATGAAAGAATTATTTATGATTTTTGAAAAGAGAATAGGCCAAAATGTATGGGGGCTGGTCTACCAACTCTGTGTCGCACGCATTGAAAAGAAAATTGCGAGTACTTACTTCAATAAGACCAGAATCAGATGGCTTCAAAGATTTCAGGAAAGATTACAGAGAAAATCGAATCTATCCTGGGAACCTTAATTAAAAACAACATGGAAGTAACACCACCAGCTAAGAAAGCAGAAGCATTTGCAAATTAGTTTGAGGAAAAATTCAAATTCAGCTCATAACTATGGACCTAGTATTTTTGGAAGAAGTCCTCCAAGCATTCCTACAACTCATCATGCTTCAGAACACTCATACACTGGCCACAAAATATTTAGTGAAGCCAATCCAGCCCATACCTGAGCAACATGGATGAAGAAGCAGAGATTATCGACCATTCCAAATCAAAGAATCCAGCTGGACGGCTGAACCAGTGAAAAAACTACGTAATATGGTGATGGCTTTCCTAGCAATCATCATAAACAAGAAAAAAACTGCGTCAACAACTACTACTTCCTCTATAATAGAAGACAGCTAAAATTGAGGCAATCTCAAGGAAAATTGTTTCTGACTTATGATATCTCTCCTTAGCAACCACAGCAAGATCCTGGAAGAAAGCGTCCTTTATTAACAAGGCAGAAGACCTTCTGCACGGAAAATAATATCATTCAAGCATTCGAAAGTGTATGGATAGAAGTCTTTACCCATAAACTGTAATGGTTTGCCTTCATCAGAAATAAAAATGCTTTTTTTTTTCTCTCTTCTAGGAACTTCTTTGTACAACTAGAGAACTGCAGATCATCAATCAAGACACTCAGAAGCGAAATAGCCCAAGGCTCAAAACTAGGACCATGACAAGTGGTCCAATTGTGCCAACTGACTGCGAGACACTTCTTTTTGCTGACGTCTCGCTTAGATATGCCACATCGATGTTACCTTTGATAGCTTTCGAGAAGGTCAAAGCCCACATCAACAGACTGTTCCAAAACCACAAGGAATCAGGGTATCAGGACCAACACATGCACATCCAAGTCATAGCTAGTGTGCTTCAGAAGACCCTTAAATGCAGCTTATACATAGCATAAGGGCAAAAGGCTGAAGTTGAAACTCCCTGATAGATCAACTATCTATTTATAGTAGCCAAAAACAACACGATGTACTTAATGGAAAACTTCAACGATTTTCTGAGATTCAACTCTCACTCTAGAGCTGTGCTGAGGAAAGCCAACATAGATACTGTCTGCACCCTTTAATGAAAACAAAAACTGAATTAATTGTAAGTCAATCAATGAAACCCCTAATCTATACAACAGTTTCTGAGGACAGTCATCAGACATCAGCTATGTACAGTTTTCTTGTGTGGTATACCATCTCAAAGTCAGCAATGGAGGAGCAACAAATATTTGAAAAAAAAAAATCTGAAGGATTTACTCCGGACTTTTTTTCGTACGAGTCGTCGCGTCAGTGGCAGAAACATTTAAGCAACAAACAACTCTACGATTAAGCCAAAATCAAGACATTGGACAAATACCTTATTTGCTTCAATCGACAAGAAAATTTATAGAAAGCATCGCTTACTTCTCAAACCAACTGATGACGAGGATGACCCCTCAACAATGGCATCCCGAACGCAAGTACCTCTGTGCTATGCGTTTGCTCGAACTTTTATGTAAGTTAATTTTTAAATTTCAATTTTCAAATTTAAGAAATAAAGAAGAAAAATGTCAAACATACAGAATTAAATAAATAGGAGAGTTCAGGAAAATGAGATCTCAGAGCCCTCAGCAATCTCAGTCTCGTGAACAGAATTCCTCAGAAATGTTGCTTTAAAATTACTGAGGAAACAAAATATTGGATACGCTTTCTCAGTTGTTGACACTGAGCCGCCTGAGATCTCGTTTTCCTGAACACGCCTAATAAATAAATGTGACAATGAATTAAATTATTGACGTATAAGTCGCAAGAATAATAAAGTTCTAGTAGTTTGGTCTCAGCTTGGTTTCACTGTCTGCGGAGATTAGTCGAACTATGTTCACTCGCATCATGTTCAAGCGTCTCCAGGGCCCTTATATGCTGACAAATTCAAAAATATCAATTTACATAATAATGTTTTGACGGGCAGCGTTGGAAAAGCGGAGAGACAGGGCATTCAATGGAGAACGTTTGAAAGCCTTAAGGCCCAACTATAATAGACTTAACCAAGCTTAAGTTAGCTTTAGCCACCGACCCAGTGAACAGTCTTATATATGTATATTTTCAACCATAATAGCCGTCTGCTTAGTTTCTTTAAGTTTCGTTTACTTTCGCGAAATTAAGAGAGAGCCAATGAAATGGCTCTCAAGTCTCAACTTACGCAAATTTGAGAAATGCTGTTTAAAACAGGAAACAAAATAAACACAAAAGACGAAAAAATGCACAGCTGCTTGAATCATTTTACGAATTTAAATATGTATGTATTATTATGTATTATGTATTAAATATGTATGCGTAATCTTTAACATCTGTACAAGTATTTAGAAAAGCGATCTGAATGTGGGAAGAATAAGTCAATTATGGCCAAAGGAGGTAATTTTCCCAGCATAAGCA
This sequence comes from Dasysyrphus tricinctus, assembly GCA_963921185.1. Taxonomy (NCBI): domain Eukaryota; kingdom Metazoa; phylum Arthropoda; class Insecta; order Diptera; family Syrphidae; genus Dasysyrphus; species Dasysyrphus tricinctus. Next base: position 82,448,585 of record OY992531.1, read on the forward strand.
ATTCTTCGTTGGCTTTTTGACACTAGCTTTTGCCTGTTATGGTTGGCCTTTGGTCATTCATTCAGACTCTGCGGATGATATACATATGTCTCTTGGCAAATAATAGGTTTGTTCGCTGTTCCCTGCCCCAGGGCGCACTGGGGAATGTCATTCAAATGTCAAAAAACTGGGGGCTGCCTGGATTTTGATTTCACATTGAACACCTCAGTGTTACTTTTGTATTTTAAAAATGTTAAGGTGCTTGGATACTATTTTGTGCAGCTTCAAAATCTTTATGCAAGCACTAGATATCCATATATTTTCCTTAGCATTGTATTTATTAATATACAAATTAATAAAAAGTAACAAAATAGTATACAAAATATTTCACATTTATTATTTATAGCGTCATAAAAATTCGCAAAGTTAATCCTTTTCCTTTGACATCTTACTTATACAAACAGCTGATTTCATTTTCGCAGCTCTGATTTCTTTTCCTGAGAAAAAACCTGGGGTGCGTAAGAGCGAGCTTAGTGCTCGCCCCGAACACACATCGAACACAGTGCAAATAAACTGGGGTGAAAAAAGTGTCACATAAAACACATTAGAGCGAGTTCAGGGCGACCCAGTGCGCCCCAGTGCTGACATCGAACACACCTAATATCAGCGCAGCAGGCTGAACGGGATGTGTCAAACACTAAAGGTGAACGAAGAGTCGAGTGGTCTAAAAACATAAAGCAAAATAGACAAAAATAGTGCTCATAGGCCGCTCTACACATCAACGTATTTTTCTATAGGAGTTGAAGCAAGTTGAAGAGGTTGAACAATTTAACTAACTTGTAGGTATTGTTTCAGCAAATAGTGGTAATGATGTGGATGTGTCGCAGCCTTTGGTTCTCTGTCACAAATTTGGAAATCCAGTCAAATCTCATTACCCACTAAGTTGAGATTCTTCGAATCTAATCAGGGTGCACGGCGAGTTGGAAGACCTAGAAAAACATACAAATCAACAGTTTCTATCAGAAGCAGACTCCCAGGGAAAGACGTGGCCACGGTTAAAATATCTATGTAGCTGCAGACCGTGAAGGATGGAAACGATTTGTTGGCATCCTATGTCACAATCGGGGTTACAGGACTTGATGATGCACTAGTTATAAGTCAATTCTTTGAGACAAATTGTCAGAAAGTTCAATAAAAATTAATTGAAATTGAATTGATTCAAAAATTCCGTTTTTGAAAAATTCATGCAAGTCTTTGCAGAGACCAGACAAGCGATTTTTTGCTCGCTTGCAAGCCAACTGGCTGCAAGTACTTTAAAGATCGTCACATCAGGCAAGTTTTGCTTGCAGCGATAATTTTGCTTGCTGGTGAGTACTTTACTTGCACGATGTGACTTCACTTTAAGGGAAAATGACAAATGACTCATCTGTGATAAATTAATGGAAATATGTAGTTGCTTTCCTGACACAAAAATTAGAAAACCATACTAATTATATTTTTGTAAACCCTTGTCTCCATGACCAGGAGTCGAAAGAAACCTATCAAACTCTTATATCCAATATCAACGAGCATGTTCTCTCATACTCATATTTTGGTCTACCTACATTAAAGTAAAATTAAGAGATCGGGGAATTTTAATATTTAATTTAGCCATCAAATTTAGTTTATCTATTTTTATCTTTTATAAAACTTATAGTAGGTAGGTGTAGGTACTTATGTTTATTGATAAAATTATCACAAACAACGATTTGGCTGTTTTTTTTGTATACTTAAATTTATTGTTAATGTTTTCAAAAATATGAAGTCTTTGAATTCAACACCCAAAGAGGCATTTTACACCCAGCTATAAACATGTCAAGGCGACAGAGATTTAAAATTTAATAGTTTACAAATAAAAACAAAAATGATACCCGCCCTTATTTTCTTTTAGCCAAAAAATAATAATAATAATAATCTAAGATCACCCCAAAAAGTATTGCGTTGAAGTGAATCAACATTCACAATATTTAGGAACCTTCCTACATACAAAAGAATTATAATCATTTATCATATTGTATTTATTCGGTATGCATCCAAATTACCCGTATGACAGATAACATATTAATCCCCACCAACTGCTATTATTTCCAATCATAATAATTAGAATTTCACCCCTCTACCCGTGTCATTCATATTATTTGTACCTATTCCAATGCGTCAAAACCACAAAATTAGAGATAACAGGAGAACTGATTATAATCGGAATTAAATAGGATATACTTTCATACTATTGAAAAGGATAGAAAAATCCTTCCGGCTATATAGACCGACGAAAGACCGGATAAACAGCTGGCCCTTACAGAAGAGAGGCGTTTTCATCCCGAACAGAAGAAGGTAAGACTTCAAAACAAAAATTGAATTGAAATAATAATTCACTATGAGCTATCTCTGAATAGAACCATATGTCAACCATTATTGTTCTTTCCTTTCGAAGGCACTACTAGCTATTGTTTTCGGTCTTCGAAACCAATGAAGAATACAAATATGCGGGGCTCGCAATACTGAAAAAAAAGAATATTTCATTTCAGATTAGATTAAGGATAATCCTCAAGAAGGAAATTAGGAAATGAATATAAACATCCGTTTCCACACTCCGATTCACTAGATTGAGCATTGAGTTCGTTCATTTGGGAAAAACATGTTCGAAATATTTTTTTTTGTTCAAGAAGATTGAATTTAGGAACTATTTAATATCTTAAGCCGTGCATACAGCCTTCAAAAAAATATGGTTTATTTTTCCCAATTTTTCAAACCCTTAAAGATTTTGTGGTTTAAGTACCGAGTTTCAGTTTCTTCTGAGTTAAACCTGCCACAAACATACGTTAACAAATCTTTTAAATAATCCTGATCCTGAGTTTACTTATCCAATTTGGCAAATTAACTCTGAGTTACCTTGAGATTTAAATTGACTAAAAAACGTGTTTCAGAGGAACTAACTTGAGCTAAACACAATTACTAAGATGATCACACATTGAAATATTGGGCCTTATTAATGGCCATTCAAAAAATTCTTTACAGAAAAAAAAAATCTCTTAAGGAAACAGGATGTTAATCAGCTGACGAGGAGTGTATTAAATCAGTTGGGGGTAGGGTGCAATGTACCTTTTTTATATTTTTGGGTTCCTATGTCCAATTTACAATGGGGTTGCATTAAAAAAAAAAAAACTTCAAATGAACGGTTTATTAAATTTTGAGTTTCACAGGAAATGCGGGGTGACAAAGCTTAAAAGTATCTCCACCTCTATTGCAAATTACAAATTGATTTGGTTACGGATTTTTCCAAGACGCGATTTTCCTTTTTTCCATGCAGATCTTTAAGACTAGAGAATGTGCATATAACAAAAAGAAAGAAAACCCAAAGGGGATTGCATGATGGAGAGGGTTGGTTTGGTTGGTTGGCTGTTTTGCTGGTTTGAAAGACAACCTTCCTCTATGTCTCATTCCAGTTTGCATGATTTCATCTTCTTAAGTTGAATTACAAATAACCCACCAGGGGGTGAAGTAAATATTGGATTGTTCTATATACACACGTATATTTTAAGCTTGAGCTCTGAAGGTTTGGGGTGGCACAAAAAAAAAAAACTAAAGAGACAAAAAAAAAACAAAAACTGAAATGAATGAAATGAAAATGAAAGAATAAAACGAAATGAATGCCTTCAAGGATTTTAACAGAAATTTTTATTTTGTGTGATTTCAGATTATGGGGTTGACACTTCCATTATTATTTCCTTTCACAACTCCCCTTAAGCTTTCTTTACCCCCAGAGGTCTTTTAGTCACCCTCTATCTATATGTATGTTTTCTTCTTGATGGTGAAAATCTTTTGTTGCAAGAAAATATTTGGATTTTGTTGGAATTTGTGTGCTACTTTAAGTTGTGTTTTAAAGCTTATAAGTCGCATAATTCTTTAATACATATAAAGAATTTAGCTTGTGTTCATTTGTACACATGAACAGTTGTTGTAAAAAGTTTTAGGACAACATTTGTTCTACCAATCGAATTGTTTGAGCTCTACCGAGATAATTTGTTGAAATTTAAGAAAATGCATAACGGTTGACAACTTTTTTCACTGAAGTGGCTTGCAATATTGTAAATATTGTAATGACTTTCGCATTTGAACTATAACGACTCAAAATATCAAACAAACGGGCACAATAGAGCTTAGAGGTCGCAAGGCACATATATCCTTAACTAATTTTAACGGCTCTGGAATGAACTATAACCGGATCGCCATCTTCCGGATTATACCTGATACAAACCAACCTAGAGAGCTTTTGTAAGCTTTAGAGCTTTGATTCTAAATGTCAAAACAAAAGCTTTAGGAAGCGAAATTATGGGAAATTTCCCCTACGGAAAACTCTAGAAGCAGATACCAGAATATTTTATCAACTTTCAGAGTTTGTCAAACAGCGATACAGTTTGATTTTTTATCGTGAATGAATAAAGGTGGTTGTAATAAAAGTGAAAAGAAAAGTTGGTGAATTAATTTCAGTGGTGAACAATAAATTGTTTTGTTTGCAGCAAGAAAAGTGAAGAGTTTTATTTTGTGAAATAAATAAGTAGACGTTTTAAATAAAGTAAATAAGTTTTATTAACGAACCAGAGAAAATATTAAAAAATAAAATAGATTTGGTGGCAAAAAAGCTCGTGGAGAACTAAGGCCTAGTGACTTTCAATTCTCAACCATTCCTGTATGCGTGTTGTTGGCAGGAATGGAGGGGACCTACAATTTTTTGCCGAGCTCGAACGGCTAGATTAGAAGAAGTTATTTATGACACTTACCTATATTTTGTCATTTGTCATTTCCTCGCAAGAGGCAGTACCTCGGAAAAAAATTCTGTTTTTAGGTGGCAGGCGGTGGGAATCGAACCCATGCCTTCGGCATGACAGTCCAACGCACTAACCATTATGCCACGAGGCATTTCGCAGAGAAAATATTACAATATAATGAAATCATCGAGCATTAACACAGAAAGTCTTATTTACCTCAGAGGGTCTTTTAGTAAAGTGCAAATTTGTCTTTTCAAAAGTTTTAAAATCACACAATTGAAAGAATTTGCTAAATAAACGAAGGCTTGAGAAGTCAATTTAATATGTTAACTTGAATGGTATAAATTTGTATCCTACCCAACAAGGTACTTTTTGAAATTGCTACTTTTTTGTTTAAGTACACGATCAAATCTGTGCCGAACAGAGCTTAGTGAATGCTTCATTTCATAATCAGCGCTTTTAGTTGTAGCCAAAACTGATTTTATTCATTGTTTATCTTATGCTGTGAACAAATTGATGGTCAAACGAACTATTGTTTTTTAACTTTTGTTACTTCGATTATACGAATATCAATGTATAAAAACCTTTGAAACCTTTGCTGAAGATGCGTTACTTTTTCATTGAATAAGTACACTAGAGCAGTTTATAGCACTCAGCAGAAAAATCGACTTTTCCAGTACATGAAACTCTGGAATAGAAGACGTTATTTATTGCAAGTCTAATATAGCAAACTTCTGAGATATCAGATTCAATAGGCTAATTTATACCATTCAGCGAACAAAGTCAAGGTCACAACGTTCATTCTGAGATGAAAAGTGACACTTTTTAATAGTCTGAAATAGCATACGCAATTTATTTACAGTCTGAGAAAGCAGATACTTGTTTATACCATTCATCAGATAAATAAAATAAGTCACTAAATCATACTCTTTGTTTGCAGATGACAGTTATTTACAGCCTAAGGTAGCAGATACTACGAAATTACACTCCAATATAGCAGAGATTAGTTTATACCATTCAGTGAATGGACTAAGTCATAAAATCGCCCTCTGAGATAGCGCATGGCACTTTTCAACATCCTGAGATAGCAGCTGCTACCGAACTACAGTTTGAGATAGTAGAAACCACTTTATACCATTCAGTGGATAATTGGACTAAGTCACTAAATCGCCCCCTGAGATAGCAGATGGCACTTTTTAACATCCTGAGATAGCAGCTGCTACCGAATTACAGTTTGAGATAGCAGAGACCACCATTTACCATTTAACAGATAAATTGTCTTGGTCACTTAGCTACATTTTGAGATAGCGAGCATCACTAATTTACAGTCTGAGATAGCAGGTGACATGTAAACACAGTTTAAAATAGTAGAAACATTAGACCAGTTTATACCATTAACCAGATACATTGACTTAGTTATTTAATTACACTCTGAGACAGCAGACGTCACTTATTTATGGTAAAAGATAGCAGACACCATACTAAAATTTAGTCAGAGATAACAGACGCATTAAACCAATTTACATCATTCAGCGGATAAATTGACTAAGTCAACAAATTACTCTCTCTGAAAGTCAGATGTCGCTTAGTTATTACCTGATAAAGCAAACGTTATATAATTATAATCTGAGATATCAGACGTCACTTGATTAGATACAGTTTCAAATAGCAGACGTAAATAAAAATTACAGTTTGAGAAACTACACTTTACTTTTTGTAGTCTTGTATCACTGTTAACTTCAGTAAATTACAATCAAAAATAGCAGGCGTCACAAAATTACCACTCCGATATGGTTAACGTCAGTAAAATACAGTCTAAAACGCTAGCATGAAATCACTTTCTTACAATCTTATAGAAGGCAGACGTCATTAAAATACATTCTGAGGTAACAGCAGATGTCACAAGTGTTGATTTCGATTGGATTTTCTGATAGTTCCGCTATTTTTTGATTTTAATCGAATATCTATGTATGAAAATATTGCGTTGTAAAATTTACTACACGCACACTGCCGAAGGACGCCATTTAACAAAATGGCATCTACGAAAAACTTTACATTTATGAGTGTGTGTTCCAAGGCTCTTAAAAAACAGACCTAAGCCTGGGCTCCCACGTCACTTCTAAAACCAAAGACTTTCAAAATATCGTGTCTCTTCGTGACTCTTGCCCACTGCTTGTTCTACCGAGGATGCACGAAGAATTTCAATCAGGGGGGGGGGGGGGCGGTACAAAAACATTGAAAATATAGTTTTGGGACAGAAATCTAGCTTTGATGCATTCAAAAGAATACAAATTCCGTAATGTATGAAACATATATTGATTAGAGGAGGCAAGTGCCCCTCCCTTCCCCCTCTTGCGTACGCTCTTGTATTCTACTATGACAAAACACAATTTTCTGATGTTCCTGTTGGTATGCTCTCATATAAGAAAGGCCAGTGACGTGGGGATACTCCACATTTGGGTTCGATACAAAACAATGACCTCTTTTCTTGAGCTAACAGTAGCGCGTAGGGCAGACTTCTAGTATTTAAAGAGTAAGAATATTTTTACCTACCACTGTGTTATGCCATATGCAAGTATTCAACCCTCTTACGCACACGGGAGTACTTATTTCGTTTTATTATGATTTTTATTTATCTAAAGGTAAAGATATAATATATGCTGGGTGATTGGCATTGTATGGCTTGTTTTCGGTGGGGTTCCATACATATATAAATACGAAGAGGCTTCATCTATTATTCTAGCAACATCCCTCTTCTTATATTCGTTGTGGTTCGTCGTCATCGTTCGTTTTTCTTAATGCGATTTTTGTTCGTAGAAAATTACACTTTCATAGGCGTATTGTGACAGGTAAAAGCTATTAAAAGACGAGGGTGGTGAAATATTTGGCCCCTTATCCTCCTTGCTTCAACATAAAACCCACATACTAAACCTGGGATTACCCAATGCATATTGTACGTTTGTCCTGTGAATATCAACACACACCCTCACCACACATGCATGTATGTGTCATTTTAAGGATCAAGAAGAATCAAGATAATATTCATTAAATTTTGTGGTCAGTAAAAATAACATCATACCGCTTGTATTTCTATAGAAAGAATAAGGGAATAAAATGTTAATCTTAAAATCGGGTATGTATAGGCATTCGGACTAGAACTATACACCACATGTCCTGACTACAGTTGTTATATTATTACAATAAAAGGTCTCCCTAGTGTTGATTTTGTAATGGTAATGGCATACCTACAATGCGGTTCTTGTTCACATCAGAAGCACAGAATTTTGTTAAGGAATTTTCCGAAGAGTATTTTCTGTGGCGAGAGGACCATATAAAATCGTTTATTTCATGGAAGGAAACGGACATGATGGTTACTATTGTCCATGGTTTTATTAGATGTTACCATTGTCAACGGGGCCTTAAGGCTATATAAGAAAATGGCTTTTGTGAATTTTCCTTCAAGGGTAGGTATATTAAATTCCTTAACTAGGATTCGGATTCCAAGAGTTGGAATTATTTTTTTCAATTATTATAAACTGCCTTGGTACATATAGATAGAAATGTATCTTAGTTGATCCAACAAAAATGTTGAGAGTGTCATCAAAAGAGGGTGCAGGACGATAAGCCCATCAGTGTTGATTATTTTTTGTTTTTTTTTTGTTTTCAGTTTCCAATGTTTTTTTGGACTTATATAGGATTTTGTACAGATATTTTTTGTGTTGCTGAATGGTTGAGTATAATTCCAATGTTATGGATTCTTTTGTATTGATGTTTTTTTTTATAGAATTTGTAATTTTCGATTCTTTTTACTGTCTTGTCCTTTTTGGGGAACAAATTAAAAATCACATTCGATTATTGTGAGTTCAAGATGACATAACATGATGATTTCATTTTATAAGGTTAATTTGTAATGACAAGGAAAGCTTAAAAGGGGAGGAAGGGGGAAGGGGAATCAGACAACATCGTGATAAATTACATCAAACAAAATGGATATTTTGATATCTAAAAGAATAACAAGGAAAGGATGAGTAATGAAATGAATTTTAAAACACAAAGTAAGGGTATTGAGGGACAAATATCTGCTGAATAAAAGCAGTTTTATGACAGTAAGATAATTCAGTGAATGTATATACAGAGAGAGATTCGTATATTAAATAAAATGCGAATATAGATGAATACTTAAAGACTAGGACTTGTGATAAGGTTTAAATAAAAAATAAGTGCGACACTGTTTGCTATGGAAACATGGGGTAAATACCTTTGTTTCAAAGCTTAAACTTATACATAACCTTAAAATTGAAACTGTTACCTACCATCTCCTTCTTGCGAGGAAGTGACATATCAAATCTTAGCCTCCGTAATCCGCTAAGATTATAGGTTTTTGAAACGGACTATGTCGATGCAAATAAAGAGATCAATATCTCCAAGTAACAAAGGAATTTACCTAAGTCAAAACTAGGTATTAGGTATTTTTGGGCAAAACAGGGAACCTTCTGTGCATCACTATAAAAACCAAAATGAAGATTTTAAAAATGGCTGCCCGATGCATTAAGTAAATAGTGGAATAAAGAATCCTTGGACTTCAGAGCGCATTTAATCAAAAATGAGGTGTTCGTAACTGGGAACAATTCAGGGACCCTATAGTTTCCACACATGTAGTTACACCAAAAAAAGGGTCTTGAAGATGTTCGACCGATCAAAAAATAAAAAGCGCAAAATATATCTCGAAATTCATGCATTCCAGAGCGGAATGAAGATCTGGGTTCTAGTTCCACTTTCTGGAACCTGTACCCACGTTCTGTAACTCTCGCACCGATAAAGTCGGTAGAGAAACGTTGAAAAATCGGAACGAATCTTGTGTAGGTACCTATGTATTTTGTTTCAATTTTTATCGTTTCTGGACCTATTTTATCAATGCCCGAAAGCAATGAAAACAGGGGTTCAGGTGGAGGATCCGAATTAGAAAGTTAAACTTTTCCGTTTGCGCTTTAAATTGGTAATACAAAAACTGAGCCTTTCATTGAAAAATATGGCATAGAAAAATAATAAAAAAAAAACGAAGCAAGGCAAGCACGGGTCAGCTAGTATTTTTATAAAAATCTATTTTTTTTTTTGGAATATTATTTTTGAAATTTAAAAGGAGCTTTTGCATTAACATTTTGGTTGAAATCGGTTGAACCGTTAAAAAGAAAATCGAAAATATTATATGGCAGGTACCAGCGTTAATTACAGCTTTTGTTAATTTTTTTTCCAGAAAGTACACAATACCTACAATAATACACACATTATTGTATCAAAATCGTAGGAGCCGTTTTTGAGATAAATAAGCTTTTCCTAAATTATTGTATTTCAAGTTGGTAGGTAGGTACCGTTATTTTTGGAGCAAAAAACAAATTCACTTTATCCTCTTCTAGGGAATTACAAAAAAAAACATTAAAAGTTTAAAATTTGAAGAAAATCGTTTAGGTTGTAGTTCGAGGTACAGAGAGATAGACAGATGACGCAATTCAAACTTAAATTCATGGATGTTTGCCGTCGCAATAGAACAAGTGTCAACTGGTGTGTGTAATGATGAAACAAAACTTTTTGCTTCGTGTAATGCGGCCGGTTTCTTTCTATATTTCAATTTCATCACTCAATCACTGCAAAATGTTTGCATGGTACTCTTCGTTTATTTTTCTTCCTTTTTGGATATAGTCGATGGAAATTATTCCACCCACATCCCAAAAAACTGAAGCTATGTCCTTGCCCGCAGGTGAAAAAGTCTGCGCCTTCTTTGGAGAAGATTCTCCCCTCACAGTTCATCATTTTCACTGCAGCTTCGTCTCAGAACCCATGCTTCGTCCATGGTAAGAAAGAACTCGAGGGTTTAGTTCGATCGACCTTAGCCAAATACTTGGTTGAACATCGTCAGAAACCTGTTTTTGTTCGTTTGTGAGTAGGTAATCGCGGCAGCCAGATCCTGCATACAGCTTTTTCAGGTGAAAATCAACTGTTATATGCGATGAACAGTATTTTTTGTAACGCCTGCTAGCTCAAGCACCTTCATGCGGGAGTCGTTCGATACCACTTTATGGACTTTTTCAGCCATTTCCGGAGTGCTCACATTGCTTGTTCAACCGTTTCGATGTTGATCAAAGCAGTTCGTACAACCTCGTTTAAATTCTGCCACCCAATATTTTACGGTTGTAAGCGATAGAACAGACTCTCCCAGAATAGAATCCATCTCCGCTACGATATTGGCTGTACTAAACCCTTTCAAATGAAAATATTTTATCACATAACGATACCCAATTTTATTCATGTTTAAAAATCTACTGGTAGCGTTCACTTTAAATGGCTGCGAAACAAACAATGCACAACGAGCTGCCATGAAGTTCTTAACTTAAGCTTTTTATGGCGGTTATTTTGAAACATATCTACTAAATTTTGTTCACCTACAACCACTATCTATACGTCATATCGGGTACTTTTGGGACTGCCCTCGTATGTATATGGCAAGTTAAACATTCATAAAAAATCAAATTCGAGATTTTGATCAGACCTTATAGGGAAAACGAAAAAAGTGAGCCTTACAATTCTGTCCGTTCGGCTACAGCCTTGTTGATTTTCTTTAAGCTTGCTTCATTGCACTCATTGATCAATTGCTCTACACGTTTCTTTCATTTCTATTTAAAACTTAAAAAATAACGATTCATACCTACTACCTACCATGAAATTTCTTTTGACAATTTTACAAAATATTATTTTTCTCAAAAAACTGTAGATCATAACTTTTCTTAAAAATTCAATAATTTTCGATATTTAAATAGATATTCCAATTTTTTTTGAACTTAACTGCCTACCTATTTCCATAACAACTTGATTTTTTTTTAACTTTCTAGGTAAACCGAACGATTTCTTAACACACCCTTTAGAATATTTTAAAAATATTTGACTTTTATGCAAAAATAACTGCACTTTTCATAAAAATGTAAAAATTATGTTACAATTTTTTTTTTGAAAATTCGATATTTTAAACGACGCACAGTGGACCGTTTCATACATGCTAGACGTCAAAAATTATAATTTTGTTCCAAACGAATGTTTTTATTAATTTAAGCATAAAATACTCAAGGCATATATTTTTTGCTGAAAAAATAACTAAATTTTGCAGATTTTTTGAAAATTAAAGTTAAATGACAGTTTTTTTAATTGCCCTATAAATTTATATACAGGATGTTAAATATGAGATGTGACAAAAGGATAGAGCCTTTTAGATTGGACGAAGACAAGAACAAATCGTACGGGAGGGGTAATTTTCGAAAACATTTACCTAAAATTAAAAAAATATATTAATAAACATCGGCATAATTCACAATGTCGTGCAATAGCTCTTCTAGAAGCCAAAAATCTATTCTTCAATTTTCTTTTTTAATATAGTTGGTTTTGTAAATTGTTTTTGAAAAATAGTTTTCAAACTTAAAATTAAAAAAAAAACAAAAAATGTTCTTTTACTAACCCACCAACATTTCAGTTTCTCAAAACTATTCTTTTTTGTGCATATTACACTAGCTTTCATAATTTGAGACGATGGCCTCAGTGGGTCGCTGAATACGAAAATACAGATTTTTTTTTCCAAAGATGCGTTTTCGAGATAAGCGCAAAAATAATTTTCTCAGATATTTTTTTAGATACTGTCATAAATCTTGGTAAACACAAACTGTATATTTTCTAATGTCGATGTGTCTCTTTCCGACATTATTGCCCTAGGAGCACATTTCAAATCACAGTGTGAAAAAAGTTATTCGCTAGTCAAATTATATGTTTCAGTACATTTTGGTATGAATGATATGTCTCGTCATTATTTATCACCCCGTAAGGAGCAACCAAAATCTAGAAATTTATCAAAAATTCTAGTTTTTGTAGCTTGGACCTCCGGTAACTTAATAAATAATATCGATCCTATTAACACAAATGGAACATTGTCGGAAAGAGACAGATCACACCATTCTAAAAATATACAGTTTATGTTAATTAGCTTAACAGTAACCGATGTATGCCAGTCAGCGGTTGCCACAAAGTGCCCGATCGGGCCTTTTGGCCCCCTGTTTTATATTTTGGCCCTTGGCCCGGGCCTATTTGAAATGGCCCCCAAATGTTAATTTCAGAAGCTTTAACATAATTGAATCGGTGAGTGGAAGAACAGTACAAGTGCTAAATTAAAAATGTAAGAAAAACAGGCATAATTTTTTATTGCTCAGACGAAAAATAGATTTTTTGGTATGAAAATGTAAAAAGGTTTGCTCACGATTGAAAAGTTTAAAATTTCTTTTTTTAAAACATTTGTTTAAGCCAATAAACAAGTTATTTTAATTTTTCTGCAATGGCACTTGTACTGTTCTTCCACTCACCGATTCAATTATAGTGTTAGTGATAGTTAAAAAGTGGTAAAAATTATAGATTAACCATAGCCATTTTTATTTTAAATACAAAAGTGATGATTTTAAACAATTTCTATTTAATTACACACTTAAAATTTCAAAACTTATTCAGTTGACCTAAAAATAATAATGGAGCTATAAAACTGCTTAGAACAAATAGGTAAAGAAGATTATGATATTGACGCTAGTAAAAGGTGGATTAAGTTGAAAGGATTGAACATTTTTGCATGATTTGCTTTTTTTGCATTTGCTTTTTCTGCAATTAATTTGTTAAGTCTGCCACACAGTTAGTGCATCCGTTGAGCGCGTTTTTTCATCTCTAAACAATGTATAAACGGATAGTCGAAATAGGTCATCGTATAAAATTATTCACTCGTTAATGAGCCTTAAAGATTTTTTGAAGAGCAACTAGATTAATTGGGGTGGTTAAATTCTTAAACCAGATTTTGTAAATTGAAATAAGACATATAATGTGCATACTGGGGCCTTTTTCTTTTTTGATTTAGAAAAAAGCCCTGAAAAGAGTCCAAGCATGGCGAGCATGTTTTGAACACTTTCAAAACCAAGCGTGTTCCGAGTGCTCGGAATTATTTTTGAAAGACTTCTAAACTTTAGCTGTCAAATGCTTTTGTTAAGCATTTAACTCTGTTCCATTATTTTATTCTGAGCTTATTCAGAACGAAAAAAGAAACATATTTTAAGCTCTGAGCACTTGCTTTTGTTAAGCATTTAACTCTGTTCCATTATTTTATTCTGAGCTTATTCAGAACGAAAAAAGAAACATATTTTTAGCTCTGAGCACTTGGAGCAAACAAATTTGAAGCATCTAAGATTTTTGTTTTTGTTTATACTATTTATTTAATGCATTAATTAAATAAATAAAAACAATTAATACAATTTTTACATAATGGGTTATTTTCTAATGAAGGATTTTTTTGTTAAATATTTGGCCCCAGCTTTTTTCAAATGGCCCCCATAAAATTTCGAAAAGGCCCTCACTGCTATTTTTTTCGTGGCAACGCTGATGCCAGTATACGTAAAAATAGTTAAGAAAATGATTTTAGTGCAAAAAATATGCCATGCAAATTCGTGCGAAATGGAAGGAAAGCATTTCCTTTAAATAGAAATGACAAGCTTTACAAGAACACATATTTCATCGTGATATAATGATATACTCCTATTTAGATTATCCAAAATAACTTTTAAAAACACTTTGAGTACACTAAAAAACGTCATTCTTCTATGTATTTTTTTCATATATATAGAATATGCTATGGGTTTTCAAACAATTTATTAATAAACTACATACGTTCTTAAAGATTTCTCTATTTTTTTTTTCTTTTAATTTTACGAATAATTTTAAATTATATGTACAGTGTTATGAAAAGTTCACTTCTAGGTAGTTACCTATTACAGAAAATTGGAGGTTGTCTTTGTTGTACGATAACTTCCAACTTATTCAAGTTAAATCTTTTTTAATTGTACTTTTGTGGTCAGTGGGTTATCGTTACATTTTAGAATTGAACCAACAATGAAAATTCGGAGTTGACTTTTTGACGTCTAGCATGTATGAAACGGTCCACTGTGCGACGGTTTGACACTTTTTTTTAATTTCTCTTTTTAAACACACACTTACAAATAACCCCTACAGATTTGTATACTAAAATGTTTCCTTAAAAATGTTGTAAGAGTTTCAGCGAATTATTTCCCATGTCGTTTTAGATATACAACTTTTAAATCTCTAAACAAGTACATGCGACCCCGATTTTGTTGAAGATACTTCCTAGGTATAGGTTCTATCTTCAAGTTGAAAAAATATATTTATCTATTTTTGAGACCATTTCAATGCAAATGGAAATCCGTTTTTTAGATTAAAAGTATGGTTCTTTTTTATTATGTGCATCAATTAATATTAAAAGATTTAAGAAACAAGAGTGTCAAATGTTTTTTTTTTTGTCTCCCAAACGACGAAAAACAGTTTATCTCAAGAAAATCTTTCCAAAAATATAAGTTAACAACAAAAAAAAAAACCTAAAATACATTTTTCATAAAGAAGTAAAGTGTATCTTTTAATCTCTGCCACCGACAAAGCCTGATAACCCGCCTATTGTTAAACTCCTCACCCAGCTTCTTAAAAAAGAAGGAACCTAAACCCATGCTGCTATTATCTTTTCGAATGCTTTTCATGTCTGTAGCTTGTCTGTATACATAGGTACAGACTCTTTTCTTATGTTGGAACCTACATAAAAAGAAAAAAAAAATATATATAAGCAAAAAATATTTGTATATTAATAAACCCTATTCTAAGTAGGTGCCATGTTGTTACTCTGATGGCATGACTACAATCAGTTTGTTGTGACTTCATTGTTCTCGGATGTTTATATGGAAGCTGGAAGCTTGAACGTTAATGCTCCATCTAAGGTGTGTCAGGAGGTTAACTAGGCTCACAAATAAAATACTCCAGAGGGTATTTTGTTCTCAGAGATGATGATAATACTTGAAGAAAAAGGTAGAAGTAGCTAGTAGCTAAATAGGTTTTCTGATGATGGGCATGAAGTTGCTGTTGTTGTTGGTGTCGCGCATCTTCACCTATAATCGTTTGACATACCTAGTGTACGAGTATAAGCTAAGCAGTATCTTCTACTCCTGATGGTTTAAAGTTGTATATTATAAACATAAAATGAATTCCAATCACGTTCGTTCCATTATTAATCACGAAACTTATGTTTTCTATTTTTTTTTTCTTTTGTTATTGTTGTAAAATTGTTGTGAGTAAATTTAAAACCACAGCAAGCAATATAGGGGATTAGAAGGTTTGGGGTGGTTAATGGTTATAGATACCTGTGACTCTCTGTCATTTGTCGTGGAACGAATCACATTATGGCAAATTTATTATGGGTACAAAAAAGCATCCGATTGATTATTTATTTAATAATTCAATTGAACAAGGAAAGCGTGATTTGATTCGGTAATTTTCAAAAAAAAAAAAAATAC
Organism: Dasysyrphus tricinctus; assembly: GCA_963921185.1. NCBI lineage: Eukaryota > Metazoa > Arthropoda > Insecta > Diptera > Syrphidae > Dasysyrphus > Dasysyrphus tricinctus. The sequence goes on from OY992531.1 coordinate 82,464,789, forward strand.
AGGTGTGGTGTGGGTTGAATGGAAGAGAATAAAGATTACTCCAGACAGAGGCAGTTAGTTGGTTGGGTTGGTCGGGACATGCATTTTTAATGTTACGACATTCTATATAGGAAAAAATGTGTCTATAAAAAGAATAAGCTTGAACAAAACTTCTTCTATCGCTTCTTATATAAAATGAGTTAGAAACGCATTTTTACACCAAAGCGTTGTCAAATTGCAGATTATTTTTTAAGAGGTGGGATTCTTGGACGTTTAAAAGAGATTTCAATAAAATTAAAAAAAAAAAGAAAAATACTAACGCAGGAATACCTATTCGATGGCCTGGTACACACATATACGAATGACTGCGGCCAGTTAAGTAGATCTAAGGCAAAGTTAAATATAGGTTACAAGACAGGAATCTAAAAGAACAAGACAGATTTTTGTATAAGGTACCTAGGTACATTATATGCACGCAATCAAACGGTAATGACTTTTTCCCTTATGTAGGGTGTTCCACAGTGGCATACAGTTGTTCAAGTTGTACCTATAGAGAGGCGGCCGAAATTCTAAGAAATCCGAAGCAGTCAACAATTTAGATAAAAGTTTCAGACACAACAAAGGATAACATGAGAGATCATCAGAAAGTATTACCCCTCACTGACACGCTCCCTTTTTGAAATAGGTTATCTAATCGTCAAAGCTGATGTAAATAAGGCATGTGTTCCTTAGAAAAGTTGTAGTTGTGATTTCTGATAGTTCTTCAACAAAAAACTTTTTGCCACGCCCACTTTCGGAGGCGTTTTTGACTAAAATATGATTTATTGACTAATTTTTATGAAAATAAGACTAATTGCCCTAATAACAGGTCAAACAAAAAAAAAGAAATTATGCAAAATGATTGTCACACCCCAGTTTTGAGGTCAATTCTGACAAAAAAAAAAACAACCTTTTTTAACTGTTTCCTGAAATAATGAAAAAAATACCTAGAATTAATTTTCGTAGGAAATGCCTTTTCCTTTTTTAAAATGGCCATACAAAGTTTCTCACCACGACCCCTTTAATTAATTTTTTGTATGTATGAAGATACTATAAGTTCGACAGGGGAAGACCAGGGATCATTAACTTTCTTTTAGTTGAACTTTTTATTTGACTTAAATAAGGAAAAAACCCAAAAACGAAGGATTCATGTTTAAAAAAAATAAAATGCACGACTGGGTCACACGTACTTGCTCTTATTTTCAAGACACTGCGGGTTTAAGAAATTATGAGAGAAAAATATAGAGAAGCATGAAATACGACATTTTAACTGGCTAAAACAACTCTTTTGACAGTTTGAGGGGAAAAAAAAGAATGCCATCTTAATTCTTGATTGAATGAATGATTTTATGGAAAAAAAAATTTAAAATCGTCGAAGCAGTTTTTTAAAAAAATTATTTTTTATGTAGTACATATAAAATTCTTAAAAAATTTTAAGAACAAATTTTGGTATTCGAATCTTAAGCATATATTCATGTGTATATAAAAACAAAATTAAAAAAAAAATTAACAACCAGTTTTTGAGTTATCGAATTCTCAAAAAAAAAATTGAAACTTTTTTTAAAAATTCAAAAACTTTTTTTTTTGAAAATTTTTGTATGCAATATTATTTAATCTTATCTGAAATTTGTATATAAAAAAAATTCATCTAAATCCGTTAAGCCGATAACGAGAAAACTCAAAATAAAAAAATACGTTCTATGACAGGTACCTACTATTAATAGTTGCTAAGTGTAAAATTTTATAATTTTTGGTAGTAGATCGTACTAATTTTAGTATATTAAAAAAGTTTAATCAAAATCGTAGGAGTCATTTTCAAGCAAAAAAATATTTTCCATTGCGGTTTTTTAACTTTTGTATGGAAGGTACCGTTATTTTTTTCTTAAATGTAAAATTTTTTCTAAAAGTATTTTAGCGAGTAGGTACTAAAAAACTCTTAAATATCGAGTTTCAAACAAATCGATCATGTCGTTTTCGAAACACTTGATTTTCCAAAAAATAATTTGAAACATTTTTTAAAAATCCAAAAAATATTTTTTCAAAAATTTTGGCAGACAAAACTATTTATATTTTTCGAAGCTTCTGCATACAAAAATAATTGAAATCGGGCGTACCGTTTTGAACAAAATAAAAAATTAAAAAAATGGTTCTTTGGGAGGTACCATTAATAACCGTTTTTGAAAAATGGTTTTCCACCCAAAGGAAGCCTTTACTAAAATATATTTTTAGCCGCAGAAAAATAGATCCAAATATAAATTCCTAGGAGATAAAACACGGAACTCAATTAGTTTTATTACTATTTTATTAATTCTAAATAAACTAGGGATTTATAATATTTGGTGACTTGATGCGTACGGCTCGGCTTCATCAATCAGACTGTGTCTTTTCTCCTTCAAGGGCATCGCAATTCGTTTTCTGCATTATTGTTGATTGGTCAGTTGCAGGTGGCTTCTATCAACTCTCGAAGGGTTAGTCGTGGTATTCGCTAATTGGTTCGTAGCGGGCGGCTTCTATCGACTCTCGAACAAGTACTTATGTATTCAGCAGAGGTTGCAGAGTTGCCAGAACCGTCCGCCACAATGGCCCCCCAGAAGGCTTAACACGCCCTAACGATAGCGTTCGGGGGCTCGGACTAGTCGACCTCTAAGGGTGTGGTACGGCTGAGTTGTTGCTTGTGGTGGCGGTTCTTGAATAACCGATGTGGATGAAGAAGACGGTAGAGGGCTGTTGTCTTGATTGGATTCGAGGTATGCTGGCTTAAGGCGGTCTATTGAGATCTTAATGGGCTTATTTCGAATAGAAAGGGTGAAGAACTTCTCGTAGCGCTGCAATACTTTAAAGGGTCCTTCATATGGTGGAATTATAGATGCTTTGATTGTGACATTGCGGACGAAAACGTGAGTTGATGTCTTTAGATCTTTGTGCACAAAGGGTTGTTGTCTTGTGTGCCAAGCTGTCTGCTGAGGTTTAGCCTGGCGCATCGTGTTTCGCAGGTCTTTGATGAACTCGCATTGCGAGCGATCATCGAGCGTTGGTACCAGTAGATCAGCTGGAAGTCTGAGCGATGTACCATACACTAATTCTGCCGGCGTTGCATTGATATCCTCTTTTAGGGTGCACGAAGACCTAGAAGTATGAGTGGGAGGCGTTTTACCCATTGTGTGGAGTCGTTGCAATTTATTGCCGCCTTTAACGTTCGATGGAATCGTTCAACGATTCCATTGGCTTGCGGGTGATATGAGGTCGTCATTGTGTGGTTAGTCCCCATACATGTACATAGCTCCGCAAAAACCGATGACGTAAACTGTCTTCCTTGGTCAGAGGTGATCTGCAGAGGTGGACCAAATCGTGAAATCCAGCCTGTGATGAGTGCACTGGCGCAGCTGATAGCTGACATGTCTGTCATTGGGTACGCTTCCGGCCACCTAGTGTAGCGGTCGATGACTGTTAGGAGGTAGCGATATCCATCTGAAGGCGGGAACGGTCCGATGATGTCGATATTTATGTAGGCAAAGCGCTTGTCGGGCATCGGGAAGTGCTGCAGTTGCGATTTCGAGTGGCGCTGAATTTTTGTTTTTTGACAGGGAATGCATGTCTTTGCAAAGTTAGCACAATGCTGCCGAATGTTTGGCCAGATGAAGCGTTCAGTCATGAGTCACACTGTTGCGCGGCGACCTGGATGTGAAAGGTTGTGTGTTGCGTCAAAGAATGTTTTCCGAAGGTCTTTGGTGATGAATGGTCGGACCCTATTGTGTGATACATCACAATAAATTGGTTGGGCTAAGTGAGGAAAAGAAAACAGAGTTAGTTGCATCGAATGTACTAGTTTACCTTTAAGTAAGTCTTTAAGCTCGGTGTCATTTTCCTGCGACCTTGCAAGTTTTGAGTAAAGATCGTCTTTGCTCTGAACCATGTCGATTCGCGATAGTAGATCGGCTGCGTGGTTGTCTTCCCCCTTGATGTATCGGATATCAGTCGTGAATTCGCTTATGAGTGACAGATAGTTAGTTTGTCGCGGTGATGATTTTTCGGGTCGTTGTCGGAAGGCGAAAATTAGAGGCTTATGATCCGTTTGTATGTGGAATTTGCGACCTTCTAACAAATCACGAAAATGGTTTATGGCTAAGTACATGGCCGTTAGTTCTCTATCGTATGTCGAATAACCTTGTTGCGTTTTGGAAAATTTTTTCGAAAAAAAACCAAGTGGTTCGGGAACATCATCGACCAATTGATGCAGAGCAGCACCTGCTGCTATATTTGACGCGTCTGTTACTAAGCTCAATTCAGCATCTGGTACTGGGTGTGACAATCGCACTGCTTGAGCGAGAAGTTGGCGGCAATTGTTGAAAGCTTCATTCGTGGACTCAGTCCAGTTCAATGGGGACTTATCGTTTTTACGGTTTCCCGGAGCCATTTCTAAAAGGGGAGTCTGCACCTCGGCCGCATGGGGCATGAACTTTCTGTAAAAGTTTACCGTCGCGACGAACCCTCTTAGCTGTTTCACAGTTTCTGGGCGTGTAACTCGTAAGATAGCGTCCACACGCGAGGGAAGCGGTGAGATTCCTTGTGTCGTGATTAGGTGTCCGAGGAACTCCAGCTCTGATTGTCCGAAGACGCATTTGGCCATGTTTATTGCCAGGTTGTGGTTAGCCAGTCTTTTTAGCACTTCACTCAGGTGGCGGCGATGCTCGTTGATGTCAGATGAGGCAATGCATATATCATCCATGTACGGGAAAGCGTATTCAACCCCTCGTAGTACCTCATGAACCAGCCGCTGAAGGGTTTGAGCCGCATTCCGTAACCCAAAAGTCATATGGGTGAACTCATACAACCCAAAAGGCGTGATGATGGCAGTTTTTGGGATGTCTGCTGGATTAATAGGTACCTGGTGGAAAGCTTTTTGTAAATCTATTTTCGAGAAAATGGTCTTACCTCGCAGAATGTTTGCAAAATCGTGGAGATACGGGAGTGGATAGCGGTCGGGTATTGTGATTGAGTTGAGACTCCTGTAATCTCCACATGGCCTCCAAGAACCATCAGCTTTACGTACCATGTGAAGTGGGCTGGACCAGTTAGATTTTGAGGGTCTGCATATCCCAGCGCGCATTAGCAGCTCAAACTCCTTCTTTGCTGCCGTCAGTTTGTCTGGTGGTAAGCGACGTGCTCGGGCGGAGCATGGTGGGCCATTCGTTTCGATGAAATGCAACGCCTCAGAGTTGGTCGATGCTCCCGGGGGTGCGAGACGAGTGATGTTTGGGAAGGTCATTATGATGTCGGCGAATGGCGAGCTCCGATCTATGAGTTGAGGTGAACTTTGATGGCTGGTTATAGCGAATAGAGGTTTTGAAAACGTATTGGTGCGTGAGTCTATAAGGCGAGACCTTTTCACGTCTACCATTAGGTCATGGTGCTGAAGAAAATCGGCGCCAATCATTGGAGAGGTGACGTCGGCGACGATAAAGGTCCACACGAATGGACGGTTGAGGCCAAGTTCAAGCTCGTGAGTAACCTCTCCGTAAACCTTGATGGGCAAATTGTTCACCGCAAACAATTGCATTGCAGTTGGTCGTAGCTTTTTGTGTGATGTGGATGGTGGTAAGCACGAGACTTCCGCCCCGGTGTCATTGAGAAACGACAAGTTTGTATTTTTTTCACGAAGACAGAGACGACTAATCGAGTGCTGGTGGCTTGGGGTGGCATCCGAGTGCATTTCGTGGCGTCACAACTGTTGTTGTAAACTCGATGACAATGAGCGGCCAATTCGGCAAGGTGGGCGACAGTTGGTTGCTTTTTTTCCAAATTTCCGATGGAACCAGCAGTCGTCGAATTGTTCAACTGACGGTGCTCGCCTACGCTGACTAGAAACTTGAGGCTGGCCCGCTCGTGGTGGCGTGCGATCGCGCCGTCGTGGCGATCGTTGGCCCTGTGACAATAGTTTGGAAAATTCTCGGACAATATGGGCGACTTCCGACGAAGAGGACGGAGCATCAGTAGCAAGAGCTTGAAACTCACGCGGTGTTGGTGATGGTGACGAGGCGCTAGGTGCGATGGCATTTAGCTGTCGTAATTCGACATTTTCCATAACCGTGTCAGCCACCCGAGTTTTTTCATCCGCGGTCCCTTGTAGCACAACTACGACTGCATGAACTGATTGTGGAAGGCGTGAGGCCCATAAGTCGAGTAGGACGGCTTCGCTTAGTGAGCCTTTAGCGGTTTGAACCATCTCGTAGAAGAGCTGACTCGGTTTTTTGTCACCGAGTGGCATGTCGTGGAGTACTCGACGTAGCCGTTTTTGCTGGCTGTCCGCAAAATGGGTGGTGAGCTGCGTGCGGATGTATTTGTACTTTTCAGTACTTGGGGCAGCGTCAATTAAAGGTCGGAGCTCAGTAAGACGTGAGAGCGGTAGTTGTGCACAAACCGTATCAAATTTGCGGCTGCCTGGGGCGATGCCGGATGCACGAAAGTAAAAGTCCAATAAGAAAAACCAGTTGTCGACATCTGATTCAACAAACGGCGGCATTTGAAATCGAGCATAATAGTTTGCGGCTACTTCCAAAGGTTGGTTGCTGGCGTCTTCGAACCGCTCACCATCGTTGTGCGGCGAGACATCATCGGCCTGGTTGTTGCCCTCTTTAGATTCTGCAGGAGTAGAAGGCATCACGTCGGGGTCACCACTTTAGCCGCAGAAAAATAGATCCAAATATAAATTCCTAGGAGATAAAACACGGAACTCAATTAGTTTTATTACTATTTTATTAATTCTAAATAAACTAGGGATTTATAATATTTGGTGACTTGATGCGTACGGCTCGGCTTCATCAATCAGACTGTGTCTTTTCTCCTTCAAGGGCATCGCAATTCGTTTTCTGCATTATTGTTGATTGGTCAGTTGCAGGTGGCTTCTATCAACTCTCGAAGGGTTAGTCGTGGTATTCGCTAATTGGTTCGTAGCGGGCGGCTTCTATCGACTCTCGAACAAGTACTTATGTATTCAGCAGAGGTTGCAGAGTTGCCAGAACCGTCCGCCACATATTTATTGAATTTTTTTATAGAAAAGTTGTCGAGCCGTTTTTTGAGAAAAATACGATTATGTAAAATTGCTAGGCAGCATTCTTTTCTATATTCTCCCAGCTTAACTGAACGCCACCCGTGAGATTTAATGAGATAATAAACACCTTGATCTCAATCCACTGTGCAAAATCTTTCCTATCCTCCTACTCTTTCTAACTAGTGCCGTGCAATTAAGGTTGCATTTAAAAGACCTTAGGTCTTACAGGCAAATAGTTTAAAATAAAAAAAAAAATTGTATGGCAGGTACCGCTATTTTTGGTTCTAAGAAAAATGAAAAAAAACAAAATCACCAAAAACCACTATGTACCAAGTTTGAGGAAAATCGATTGAGCTTTTAGGCTGTAGACGAACAGACGGACAGACAGACAGAATTGTGCCACACACTTCTTTGGAGTTCTCTATCATGTTTGATTGTTATCTCAAATTTTTTTTTTGCACGAATCCAAAACTTGCCTTATAGTACCTATATCGCAAATAAAAATAGTACTTCAATCTAGGGTTACCACATTCGAAAATTAAAAAAGGGGGATTTGTGTCCCCATTTCACATTTTAAGTTTTGGGGGTTCAAATCATTTTTGAGATGAAAAATGGGGACAATTTTTTTAAAAGGAGGACGCATGGTAACCCTATCAAAATAACTGATATTCTTTCCAGACCAAATCATCACACGAAATTTTGATGCCAATTGGTCCACCACCTCTTACCACTTAAGGCAGTGTAATTTCTTTCTTTAGGGAATGGTAAAATCTCGCAGGCTCTTGCGAATAAACTAGACAAAATTAGCTGAGCTCAAAGCCACGATCAAAGACGTCATCGCACAGTGGTCCGTTTGATGAATTTTGGCGACAAAAAATATTTCCCACGCCAATTCTTCATACAAATAAATGAAATTTGATACACTCAATGATTTGCGTATGCTGAACTCAGTGGTACTGCTTATTTTGTTCTACTTCAATTAAAGGCATCATCATTTGGAACATAACATGATTTGGGTATGCTGAACTCAGTGGTACTGCTTATTTTGTTCTACTTCAATCAAAGGCATCATAATTTGGAATATAACATAGAACATTGTCCTAAATTTCAAAATAAAAAAAAAGAATTGTCAAAGTCCAGGGACAGGTACTGTGATCGAAAATGTTAAGCAATGTTCCGAAGGGATAAAAACTTATTTTAGGCCAACTACTCAAAATAATCAAAAATTATTTTAAGTACAAATTTTAATAATGTTGATATTTTTTTGGTTGCCTTATTTAAATCTGACATCAGGCTAAAATTTCTGATAGTTGACAGTCAATGCAAAATACAAATACATATCACAACTCACATACGAAATTCGTGTTTTTATCCTTAGATGAAAAAGTGCACTCTTATTGAGACACCCCTTAAACTGCATTGTTGTAGGTGAAGAATAAAACTAATTTTTAAGATGCTTGACTCGATATCACAGTGGAGTGATGCATACAGACGTATACAAACGCACAGACAGACGGATGTTATGAGGACCCAATCTTTGTTAGAATTGTCCACCATCATATTGTTAGATAGGTAGGTACGTAGGTAAGTGATCGAAACCTCGAAAAATTTCTTTTTACTTAAAAATAAATACATTTTTAACATGTTCTACCAAAATCATTACATTATTGATCCATTACCAAAAAACTTTAAGTCTAGTCTAGTCATGTTATACCTAGCCTTTAACCACAAGAGCATAAGTTCGTACAATCCAGGCATACATTTTATTTCATCTGTATTTATTTCCTTATACAGAATGTACATCCAGCTACAATTAAAATCACTATTATGGACCAATCTAATTGAAATTGTTGCTCATGTTCTTGGATAATAAAAACTACTTTTCTCCAAGCAGCTAGGTACCTACTTATATCATTTAACATTAATTAGGTTTCCCTCAAAGATTTCTCTTAGCTATTTTCATTTTTTTTAGGTAGCTATAAGTAGATGCACTATGGTACTATATGGACCACCCGTGCACACATAAGATGCCAACAAAATTCAAAAAGTAAATTTGTCATTTCCCATTTACAGAATATTACCTACAGACCTACATTATAAATTTAATGGTTGCCTTCCCTCGGACATCGTGCGTTGCCAACAACAAGAGAGTCAACCAAGAACATAACATTGCACATCTATAAGTTTAGGTACTCGTACTATATAATAGGTACAACAATGAATGAATAATAAATCTCATCTTTTTCTACTGTGTATAGCAAAGAGACTTCTACAAACACTTTATCTACTACTATAATAATATGAGGTCAAAAAGAGTACACGATAAACAACAACTTGTAGCTTGACAGAAGTATACAATAGTACCTTAAGTTGAACACAACAGCAACAAAAAAAAAACGCATTATCATTACGTCCGAAGTCCGAAGTGATTTATGCACTTTTTGTGTCTGACTTTTTTTTTTTTGAGATTACAAAAATGTTAAGTTGAATAAATAAAACGATTTCCATTTTCTTAAGTGACAAACAACAGATACATAAACGTCTTTAACCTGCCAAAAAAAAACATAACGGGCTAAATTAATGAATGGCACATTAATCAATTTGACAAATACATTCAGTTTAAGTCACATTCGGTTGGCAGTTTTTTTTTTATTATTTCGTGCCGCAGAGAAGTTGACTGGATATTATGTTTTATGTCAAATAGAGAGGTAAAGTTTTTCAGTTTTGGGTAGTTTTAGAACAAAAACAAAACAAATATCAATGATTTTTATTGGGAGGAGAGTTACATACAGTTTGCAATTTTTCGGAAGAAAATCTATCGTTTGATCTTTTCAGAAGCTTCTTGCTTTATACAATAGTTCCATATCTACTATACCTACTAACGCACTTTCTACTTTAAGTGAGGTATTATTTTACTGTAAGTACGAGAACACGTAGATTTTTTCAGAAGCTTCGGTAAAATTAGCCAATATGTATTTTGTTTTAATAATTCCTTTCGGACTTTTACCACCATTTATTTCGTAAGCGGTTCACCCAAGGGACTGTTGTTCAAAAACTTTAGATATATTGGCACCTAAACATATACTCAAACGGAGCAATGCTTAACAAAGGACCCAAAAATGGATCTTAAATCCTGTGATCTATGTACTTTGTACAGTAGACGTATAGGTACTGGTTACATTTCAATTTATCTAACGAATAAAGGACACCATCAACATAGAACTACGTTAGTCTATAGAAACTTAATCACGTTTAGGAACTCAAGGCAGTCAATATGAAGCTACTTACTTACTTACTTACTTAAGGTGGCGCTACAGTCCGGGGTGGACCAGGGCCTCAACCAACAAGCTTCTTCCAGCCGGCTCGGTTTCTAGCTAGCTGTCTCCAGTTTCGCACGCCAAGTTGGTTGAGGTCCTCTTCCACTTGCGTGCGCCACCTTTTACGCTGTCCACCTCTACTGCGTTGTCCCACGGGGCTGGATTCAAAGACTTTCCGGGCCGGAGCATTGATGTCCATTCGCTCTAGATGACCCAGCCATCTCAGTCGTTGGCTTTTCACTTTTGTGGCTAGGTCGGTGTCGCTGTACAGCCCATACAGTTCGTTGTTGTATCTTCTTCTCCATTCCCCATCTATGCAGACGGGACCAAAAATCACCCGGAGAATTTTCCTCTCAAAACAGCCTAACGCGTTCTCATCCACTGTTAGCAGTGTCCATGCCTCTGCACCATACATCAGGACCGGGATGATAAGCGTCTTATACAGGGACAGTTTAGTTGCTCGAGAGAGGGCTTTGCTTCTCAATTGCCTTCTTAGCCCAAAGAAACAGCGATTGGCAAGAGTAATTCTTCGTTTGATCTCAGCGCTGGTGTCGTTCGCTGAGTTTATAGCGGATCCTAGGTAGACAAAGTCTCTGACTACCTCAAAATTATAGCTGTCTATAGTGACGTTCTGTCCGAGACGTCGGTGTTGGGTGTCCTTTCTTGTGGACAGCATATATTTTGTTTTACTTTCATTCACCGTTAAACCCATCTTGTTGGCTTCCTTCTCAATGCTCACAAAAGCACCACTGACATCACGCTTTGTTCGTCCGATTATGTCAATGTCATCAGCGTAAGCGAGTAATTGGACGGACTTTTGAAAGATTGTGCCTCTGGTGTTGACGTGAGAGTTTTGCACTATTCTTTCAAGAACGATGTTGAAGAAGTCGCATGACAGCGCGTCGCCTTGCCTAAAACCTTTTTTGACATCAAAGGTGTCGGTGAGGTCTTTGCCGACCTTGATGGAGCAGCGTGCATTCTCCATCGTCATCCTGCACAAACGGACGAGTTTGGCAGGGATGCCAAAACTAGACATTGCTCTATATAGCTCGTCTCTATAGATGCTGTCATACGCGGCCTTGAAATCGATAAAAAGGTGGTGGGTATCGATTTGGAACTCCTGGGTTTTCTCCAAGATCTGCCGTAGTGCGAATATTTGGTCGATGGTGGACTTCCCTGGCTTAAAGCCACACTGATATGGACCTATCAGGTTGTTGATGAATGGCTTCAGGCGTTCACAAAGTACGGCAGAGAAGATCTTGTAGGCGATATTAAGAAGACTGATGCCTCTGTAGTTGGTGCAGTCCAGAGGATCGCCTTTCTTGAGGATCGGGCAAACAATACTGAGGTTCCATTCATCGGGCATGCTTTCTTCCGACCATATTTTACAGATGAGCTGGTGCATACTCCTAACCAATTCATCGCCAGCCGCTTTGAATAGCTCAGCCGCAAGGCCATCAGCTCCAGCTGCTTTATTGGACTTAAGTTTAGATATGGCTATCCTCACTTCGTCAAGATCGGGTGGACGGAATTGTTGGCCTACGTCGTCCAGGTTGAATGGTGCAATTTGCATGGTAGCGGAATTCGGTTCGTCATCGCCGTTATACAATTTGCAGAAATGATTTTTCCATATCCTCAGCACCGACTGCGTTTCCACCACCATGTTCCCCTGATCGTCCTTGCAGGCTTCGGTTCGGGGTTTGTTACCTTGGGAGGTTCTTTTTACTTTTTGGTAAAACTTCCGAACTTCATTCCTGCAGTGGCATCCCTCTAATTCCTCGATCGCACGCTTCTCATGCTCTTTCTTTTTCTTTCTGAGAAGCTTGTGTTCCTCTTTCCTCTTCTGCTCGTAGAGCTCGCGAGCAGCTCTGGTCCTTCTATGCAGCGCCGCTTTGTATGCCTGTTGTTTGGCTGCATGTACTTGCCGGCATTCCTCGTCGAACCAGGGGTTTCGCTGTGGTGGTCGTGCGAAGCCCAGCACGTCAGAGGCGGCATCTCTGATGGCTTCCTGGCAGTTTTTCCACTGGTTCTCGATGTTTGCAGTTGGCGGCAAAGGACTAGTTAAGAGGGCGCGAGAGACTCGATCGGAAAAGGACCTGGCGATTTCTTGCGACTGTAGCCGTCCGACGTTGAACTTCCTGACAGTATTTCCCTGTTTTGGCTTTGGTCTGGATATCCGTAGCATTACCTTTGCTACAACGAGGTAGTGGTCCGAGTCAACGTTGGCTCCTCGGAACGTTCGGACATCCTTGATACTGGAGGAGTGCCTTGCGTCGATCGCAATGTGGTCAATTTGGTTGGCGGTTGATTGACCAGGAATTCGCCATGTCCCCTTATGAATATCGAGATGCGGGAACTGCGTACTAGCTACCACAACGTTTCGCCCCGCAGCAAAGTCGATTAGCCTGAGTCCGTTATCGGAGGTGGTGTCGTGCAGGCTGTATCTTCCGATTGTGCCACCAAAGACGTCTTCTCTTCCTAGTTTGGCATTAAAATCACCCAAGACAATTTTAATGTCATAGCTAGGGCATTGCTCATATGTCTTGTCCAGGAGCTCGTAGAACTCGTCGTTGGTGTCGTCATCTTTCTCCTCTGTGGGGGCATGCGCGCATATCAGGCTGATGTTGGCGAGTTTAGCCTTGATGCGAATTGTCGTGAGGCGCTCGTTCACATAATTGAAACTCAAGACCTCTTGCCTCAGTCTGCCTCTAACAACAAATCCACATCCAAAAAGACGCTGCCCTTGTGGTCGGTAACAGTCACCGTAGTATACATCGCAGTCTTTCAGTTTTCTTTTGCCCGGCCCATCCCATCGCACTTCTTGGATGGCGGTGATGTCTGCTTTGTAGCAGTCTAGGGCCTCCGCTAAATGTTCGGCTGCACGTGGTCTATAGAGAGACAGAACATTCCACGTGCAGATCCGAAGATCGTTGTCCTTACTTCGTTTGCTAGGTTCGTCAACAGTAAATCCGTCCGTATCCGAGGCTTGTTGATGCTTCGCAACTAAAAATAGCTTTACGTGGCCGGGAAGTCACCCCGACGGCACGACCCCCAACCTGGAGGTTCACTACTTAGTAGTGAAGCTACTAAGTAGGTTTGTATACATTTTACATAACTATGTACCAGCTACATTTGTGATGATTATATCGAACAATACTGCCATCTTAGTATAAAAATACACTCAGTGCAGGCGATATATTGTAACTGTACTGAATACATAACTATGTATCAGCTACATGTAATGATTACATAAATATTTATAAACCAATGACCAACACTGCCATCTAAATAGACAAATATACCTACCACGCAGCAAGCCATGCGCTGACTACAACCAACGCTTACTGAGCAAATATCTAACTTGAAGAAACCATTTCGGAAACTGCAGAGTGCATAAACTTTAATTATCAACTACTCATTTAAACTGAGAATCGGCCTAGTGATTGCGTACTCGCTCAGTTCCCGATGGATTCAAACTCAAATCGAAGTAAGTTTAAGTTAACTTTTTCAGATAAAATTCATTTGAATGATATCAGAAAACTGAGGACATCCGGTTTTCAGTCCGATTCAGCACTTGAACAATATTAGACGTTGTACCGAAAAGCTGGACTGAAAAGTAAAAAAAAAAAAATCCGGTGCTCAGTTCGATGTGAAAACCGTCTTAAGAAGAGGCAACCAAAACAAACACAGTTCAGTAAAATTAGAATTGTAAATGTAAAAAAATAGCGGCAGGCTAAAATTTTGCAGGTCGTTTCGGGGGCAGGGATACAACTTGAATCAAAGTTAGCGACATACCCCTTGCAGGGGCGGTGCACCGCTCAATTTTCTTAAATCCTGGTTTCGGAAAAATAGGTGCACCGTTACGGATGAAATTTTCATAGTTTGTTAATTAATCATAGAAAAAATGAAAAAAAATGTAAAAGTAAAATTCGCCAACTGCCACGCCCACTTTTCTTCTTTCTTTGTTTCTCGGAAATGGTGCCAACGATTTCGATGAAATTTTAACAGTTTGTTCTTATGGACGAGAAATAAAAAATTGGTAAATTGGTTCTAGTAATATCCACCCACTGTCACTTTTGTCACAGGTTTCCCCACTGCAAATTGGTTTACATTTGAGGCCAGCTTTTTGCTAGCCACAAGCGTGTCCTCAATTTTTTGTACATTTACATGCTATTAGGCAAAGACGGGAATTTTAATGAAACAATTTTTTAATTTTTTCCTCGTACACAAGAATAAACACCCAGAATTTCATGCAAATCGTAGGAAGCATTTCCGAGGAATAAGGAAATAAGGAAATAAGAAAAGTGGGCGTGACAGTTGGCGGATTTTACTAAAACCAATTTGCCAATTTTTTCTCGTCCATAAGAATAAACTCTCAAAATTTCATGAAAATCTTTGGAGCTGTTTCCGAGAAACAAAGAAATAAGAAAAGTGGGCGTGGCAGTGGGCGGATTTTACTTTAGAAATTTTCTTAATTTTTTCTTTGATCATATAAAATAAATAAATAAATGAATTGGGTGGCGAAACAGCTCGTGGAGAACGAGGGCCTAGTGACTTACAACTCTCAACCATTCCTGTGTGCGTGTTATTGGCAGGAATGGAGGGGACTTACAGTTTTTTGCCGAACGGCACTTATTCATGACAAGAATACTCTTGGAGGATTTGTCAGCTCCTCGCAAGAGGCAGTACCTCGGATAAAACATTTTTGTTCTTAGGTCATCATAAATAAACAAATTATGAAAACTCCACCCATATCGGTGCAGCCGTTTCTTCATAAACCATGATTGATAAAAAGTAGGCGTAGCACCGCACCTGCCAACTTAGATTTAAGTTGTATTGTAACCACAAAAAATTTCAATTTGAAGGCTAGAACCACTAATGGCCTAGTACCAAAAACTGTACTAAGCCATCTGGCATTTTGGCATTCGGCATTCTGTCATTTGGCATTCGGGATTTTATCAATTCGGGATTTTGTCCATTCGTGACTTTGGGTGTCGAGATTCTTTACCATTTTGGGGTTTTGGCATTTAGGAATAATTTTTAAAATCACATGGGATTTTATAAATTTTATATCATTCCAGATTTAAAACTAAATTCTTCTAGGGGTGTGCAGTAGATATGGTATGAGAGTATCAAACTACTGTAACATTGATTAGGTATATTGGAAATACAAAAAATTGACTACAAATTTAGAATAGATAAATTTAATTATTTCTTTAATTAAGGGACTAAGATATTTTAATGAATCTTCAGCGGCACTTAATAAATAAAATGAGTTGGGCTTGGCTTAAGTCATTTATATTTTTTTCTTTTCTTTTCTTACGTGTTTCGTATAAAAAATCTTATTTAAATACCTACCTACGATTGATGGACACAAAATTTAAATAATTCATTAAGAATATGCATATTTGAATATATCATAAGTGAATGTTTCCAAAATCCATCAGCTTATGCACTATAAATATTTCTCAACACCTTTTTTTCACAGACTGTGAGCTCTAAAATTGTGTATAAATTGGCTTTCGAAAATTTATTGCAAGAATGGGTTGAAAACATCTTCATTAGTATATTTACAAACCCACATCACGAATAAGAAATTGGAATTCAAAATGAAATATAAGAATTTACTTTCTCATTTATAATTACACATCATAATAAATATCCAAAAAAAAAATCCCCTGTTCCAAAAAGATGTATGTATCTATTTGAAATTCAACAAAGTGTTTTTGGGAGATAAATGTCAGCATGATGTGATGAATTTTTATAGCACTTCACCTCAATAAATACGTTACATTTTTATGAAGTTTTTTTTTTCTCTTCAATTTTAAAATATATATCTTCCAGGGAGCAATAAATTGTAACCATAACATTCAAATACAATGTTTACAACTACTGCATTCCGTGACAGTTTTTTTTTTTCTTCTTTTGGATTTCCTGTAATAGATGTCATAACAATGTAACCATAAATTCTTCTGTTTTCAGATTACAAATGGGAAAAAAATACACGGAGATACAAACAATTTACAAAATTCTATGATTTTCTTTTCGAAAAGATAAAAATAATTTACTTTTCCTTAAACCTAAGCCACCCGCCATGGGTAAGTTAAATGTTAAAGATTACTTCACACTTTGTCGTGAGTCTGGTGATATTTGATACAATTTCTGAAACAATATCCCGCTGAACGAGAATATAGGTATGGTAGGTTAGGTATACACAAGGATGTAATGTGAGCACAAGTTGGAGAATATGGATCCATTATCCACACGTTGAGGTGTGAATCTTCTCAAATTACAAATTCTTATCGATGCCCATCGCTGACCAAAACTACTAATTTCCATGTTCGCCCTCGTATCTCGTGTTTCACTCTTTTTTTTTTTTAAATGTTTCAAACTCTGGCTTTTATCCACTAGGTACCATCCACCGCAATGGCTTCGATTTCGTGGAAATTTCTGTTTTAACAAAATTTATGGAAAAGAAAAAGAAATAACATGAACTTTTATGTATCTTGTTTTTTTTTTTTGGTTCGATTAAAGGCCATTGAGGATGTGTGGAGGACGAGCTATGGAGATGATTTTCAACACCTCATTAAATGATTATGATCTTTAATGTTGAAAACTCAATAATTATGGTTCTTTTTTCATTATACCTACGTTGATGGTAAACTGCAGAAAGATATTTTCAAAAGTTTAATAATAATAACGAAACAGTCTTTTGTTCGCCTCAGCGAAAAAGCTTCTTGGTATTCTCGTATGAAAAATTGTATGTTGATTTTAAACAATGGCATCTGAACTCGAAAAAGGTAGGTCACGTCGTCGATTTAAATCGATTTTAGGTCGACTGTGACATGGAGTTATTGCCTCCAGATTTGACAAAAAATTAAAGGTATACAAGAAAACCATGTTTCAAGCCAAGGTTCGTAGAACCAAAAAATATAATTCGTTCTCTCGTGCGAAAAAATTCAAAAAGGAATTTTAATTTTGATTCGATCGTGAATCTTATTTTTTGGTTTCCTCAAAATAAAATCGATTTTGATGTGTAAGATATGATGTTCCCGAATTTATCATGCGAGAGCTAGGTATACCTATTGAAGATCCATTCACGAACCGTTTAAATAAGAAAGAAAAATATAATTTTGCGAAAGGAGAAAGTTTCGAAAAGTTATATATATGTATAGTCAAGTCAACGAAGACTCAAAATTATAAAATGAATGCAATTAATCATGGTTTCTGGATTCTGGATTACTAATTTGTATGTGATAGGGATGACCCCCAGGTTTCACATACTTAAAGTTTCCAGTCCAGAGTCCGTGAGCTCTTAGCATAAAAGGGGGAGGGGGGGGTTAAGGTTTATATTGATTCATGGTAATTTCAGTGACGTCATGAGAGCAAATTGGGTATAAGGAAGGTGGTTGTGTTTTAAAATGTCCTTAGTTTATTTGACTGTGTTTAAAAAGGTAAGAAGTACACAGGAGGTTTCCAAATTATTAGGCAGTACTTTGTGAATCAATTTTAGAACAAGTTCTCGTGACGCAACATGAAAAAAAAACGCAAAAAATGATGCAAAAATGCATTTCTTGGGAGTTTTTCACTAATGGCTCTAAAACTACCAACTATTCGAAAATTACATCAAATTAGGTACCATTGAAAGTACATATACCTACACAATTTCCAATAAATCTTTATTCAAGTTTTTTTTCTGCGACAACCCATTTTGACTCAAGTGCTAGTAGAAAACTGACGTATTTTTACTGTTTTCGAGAATTCGAAATTCGAAAGCGCTAAGAAATTACTTTGTGTGTCAAAATTTGATTTTTTGTCTGTAACATGATCCAAGATATACTTTTCTGATGGTCTTTGATGCGCTGAGTTTGAATCTGGCCCTGGAATTCCTCTAGCACCTTAAGTTTTTGAGATATTCGAATCTAAAGTTTTAAAACAAATCCATTTTTGAAAAAAAAAACTCAAAATTCATAAAAGAAAACAAAATAGAAAAATTTTGTTTGCTAATTATTTTTTTAATTTACGTTATAACGACCCGGTGATCTTCGTATCGCCAAAAATTGATATAAGTGTCCCTATCAAAAGTAAAGCCTCTCTATTGAAAGAATGAAACTCTTTTGGAATTAAATCGATTTCAAAACATTTTATTTACAGACGGCTTTCTGACATGCCCCATACAATTTTCCATGCGAAAAGCAATTTAATCCGCAATTAAGGCTACACACTTGCAACGATTGAATTGACCTTGCGTCGAAGTCTTAAAATGAGAACTTCCTCGCCTTTAAACTTGCCTTTGATAATGGTAGGACTTTATTCAAGTGTTTATTCACCGTCAACCTTGCATAGTTTCAGTTGGTCAGACAAATTTAGAAATCCCCCAGATTTCCACATTTTGAGAAAAAAAGCCCCTAGATTTTTTTTCCAACTTCCAAATTTATTTTTTCTTTCAACGCATATAAGTTCATTACATATTTCAGATGAAATAAAAAAAATTATAATATATATAAAAATTTGCATCTAGCTACATAAAAATATTTCATTTAAAAAAAATCAAGAATAATATCTACGCTCGTCATCTTCATTTTTGCAGTCGTTTTCACTAGTGACATTTCCTCTCATGGCGTAAAAATCTGCGCTCCAGAATGTAAGGAATATCTCAATTACAAATGAGGCCGTGAGTGGAAAAGTGATGTAACCCACTTTTTTTAGCATATTTTTCATTTTGAATCGATCGTAGTATTTGATTTGATATTCAAGAAGGATAAGTCACATTTTTGGAAGGCTTACATATTTAAGAATTGAGTTTTTCGCTTTGATGACTTTGATGCTTAAATGTGGAACTAAGAAACAAAATTATCAATTTTTCCAAAATATGGGTTTTACCACTTTTGCACACACGGCCTCAAATATTATCAGCATACAAAAAATCTAAATACCAGCTGCTTCAATTCCTATAAGACGTTATTTTTAAAATGAAGAAAATGAAGCAGTCATACAATTTTTAAATTTGTACCTCATTTCCCGCCAGCGATGAAAAAAACCCCTAAATCTGGGGGGAAAATCCCCAAACTGGCAACCCTGTAAACTGGGTACATCCAACGAACTCGAAAATTCAATTGGATAGTCTGTTGCTTTGTTTGCAAAAATTCTGCAGGACCAAAATGCGGCCAGTTGAACCAGAATTCAGGCATTTCCAATCGCCAACAGTTGTGTTGGGAAACAATAGGCTGATGCATAGTTCTGCAACGCAACTCGCATTTTTGTCGTCAAATACCCTCTTTTTTATACCAAAAATGCTCCTGACAAATCTCTGTCCCGCTTACTAAGCTAAAACTCGAAAAGAGAAAACATTCAATTGAAAACTGTAAACATATTTTTAAAGAGATTCTCTGTGAATTCATCCATTTGAACTTCAAGATCACTTATATACACAAAATGCAAGCCGATTGTTGGGGCGCAACGTATATTATTTTATGTAACCTGCCTAAAACTAATTTGAATTTGAACTAATATACATACAATAAACTTTCTATAATTATTTAACGAAACATTTAAATTTGCCGCCACAATGTTAAGGCGAGCCATATTTTCTGTATTCAAAAATATGTATTAAACATAGAAAAACATAGAACAAAACTTACTTTAATCTTTTACACAAAATAAAACTTTACTTATTGGTTCAACTCTCGACGCGTACAGTCTTTTCATTTTGCTCGTTTCTCTATACTTTCGCTCTTGGTGGGAAAAACCTCTCATCCAACATTTTTGGCGCCCAAACGTGGAGCAAGTTCTTAAAATTTCTTTTAAAAAGTATTAATTTAAATAAGAAAAATAAGAATTTTATAGAACAATTATTAAAGTTAAAAGTTTTAAAGTTAATTAAATTAATCTAATTCATTATTAAATAAGAAGTTTAATAAGTGTAGAGTGAATTATATCTCCCATTGACATTGACAATTAAAAAGAAAGGAGATCGGTACGCGGTTAATCAGGTTTCGCGTGTGAAATTAATTACAGCAGATCACTTTTAAAAAAGACGATCATCTATAATATAAATAGCAGATTATATCATCTTTGGAATAAGGGATCACCAGCGAACCAAGGAAACCCACGAGAGAACGAGATCATCCATAGTCATTGGATAAAAGGGTAGATAAGTACATCTCCCAAAAAGGTACTGTCTTACCACTTATAACGAACTTGCGTTGCAGTGAATTTATAACCTTGTATAAATTCATAAGGAAAATCCAATTTACCTAAGATCGCTACTATCCAAAAGATCTTAAAAATAATTTAAATCTAAAATCTAAAAATTTGAGTTCTAAAACATAAAAACGCAGCTTTGTCATAAGTTCTGCATATCATATTATACAAATACACAAATATCTTTATTATAAGAAAAAATAAAACAAATATAAAAAAAGTACATCATGCATACATATATCCTACATTTGACCGATCACTTCGTCTAAGAGCTTTGCAATTCTCGTTGGACTTTGTATTAGGTCACACCATATAGATGAGGCAGAATCATTCGATATCCTACACGATCGTCATAAATACGTCACGCCATACAGTTTTACATTCCATATCATACCTAAGCTTTATTCTGCATGATTGCAACATAATTAGTTCCACACAAGTCTATAGAAGTGGATTCTAATCTTCGACTGCCCACACAAAACGTCGTTGGTTCTTCTCAATTGCGCTTATCTCTATATACCTACATATCTTCCACATTCGCATGAAAGCATAGTTGGGCTTTCACTTGTATGCTGTTTGTACTAATCATTGCCGGTTTAATCATCTTTATAATAAATCATATTTTACTTCAAGAAAGATTTTCGGATTAGAGATTTATGAATTGCAAATTGAAAAATAAGTTCATATAACTACGGTAGCTTTATCTTTATATGGGCATTGGCTCTAATTTACATATATTATATTATATATACAAATACATATATATAAATATATTATTTGGACATTCGTTGCAATCATCGTGGGAGTTTTGCTGTTGTTGGAGGATTGTTGTTGCTGTATTATTGCTGCTGTTGGATTTCTGCAGGTGGATTCGTGGTTGCTGTTGGATCTTCATTGTTGTTGTTGCTTGCCGCTTTTGAATACTTTTTCATCTTAAGTTGTAGGGGTTGATAGATTTTTGGTTAGACTTCCTGCTGTTATATTTGTTTCGCATTTTTTACATCACAAAACTACAAAATGCCAGAAGAACCAATTACTAAAATTGAGGAGTTGAAGTCACTTCGTGCATCAACAAAGGGAAACATTACCCGGATAAAAACATTGGTGGATAAGTTAACTAGTGCTAATTCAACAGAATTGGAATGCAGATTAGGAATTCTTGAATCCTATTTTAAGCAGGTCTTATCTTATCAATCTCAAATAGAACGTTTGCAACCAACCGATACAGCAAGGAGTGAATTGGAGGAGCTATATATTTCAACAAAATCGAAAATAGTTTCACTCTTGGGTCCAGGTAGGCAAAGTAGTATTTTTGAAAGTTCTTTTGCCATTCCTGCTTCTACAACCAGTCGTTTGCCACATCTGTCTTTACCTCGTTTTAGCGGGAAGTATTCAGAATACAAGAATTTTATCAGAGTATTCGACAATTTAGTAAATTCTGATCCTTCCTTGAGCAAAATAGAAAAGTTTAACCACCTGTTGTCTTGTCTTTCGGATCAAGCTCTTGGGACAATTTCGTCTTTTCATATAACGGAAGAGAATTATTCTAAAGCATTGGAAAAATTAAATGAGAGATATGATAACAATACACTAATATTTCTCGAAAATATTTCAAATTTATTCGAACTTCCAAAGTGTTCAAAATCATCAGCCCCTCAACTTCGCAACATTGTGAATAGTATATCCGCTATTTATAACTCGCTTTCATCATTGGGAAAAGATGAAGACATCTGTAATGCTATCATAATATATATAGCTATGTCAAAGGTAGACAACGAAACCCAAGAAAAATGGGATGAGCAATTGGATTACTCAAAATTACCAAAATGGAATGATTGTGCCAACATGATAAGTAAACGTTGTCAATACCTAGAAGCTCGTACCAGTAAACAGGTTCATTCAAATCGTAAAGAGAATTCAAATTCCTCTCAAAAGATTTTGAATAAAGAAAAATCCCGAAATTTCACACCAAGGCAACAACATTCACTTACTATTTCACAAAAGAATTGCTCGTTTTGTAAGGAAAGTGAACATTTCATTGTCAATTGCCCTGGCTTCATAAAGCTTTCAGTTCTCGAGAGGTTTTCTACAACAAAGAAACTCAACCTTTGTACCAATTGTTTAGGAAAAGGTCACATAAGGTCGAAATGCCCATCCACTTTTAAATGCAAACTATGCAATAAGCCGCACCATACCCTACTTCACCGAATGCAAGAAGAAGCAATCCATGAAAAGGATGCCAGCACTTCATCAGCTGTTGTTAATACTGCATTACAACCAGCCAAAGTAAGGACTTCAAGCCAAGTCATTTTAGCTTCGGCTTTAGTTCTTGTTCATGACTCTTCAGGAAGCTTTCACATTGGAAGAGCTCTTCTCGACTCGGGGTCACAAATAAATCTTATAACTGAAAGTTTTGCTCGGATTCTAAATCTTCGAAAAACCAAGAAACATGTTGAGATTATGGGAGTAGGATCGGCTCAAACTCATTCTAATTTTCAAACACAAACTCTAATAAGGTCGAGGTTTAATAATGTCGAGATGTCCTTGGAGTTTTTAGTGACACAAGATATCATCAGTCAGCAACCTGATATGGAAATAGATATCTCTAATTGGAAAATCCCTTCCAATATCGAACTGGCAGATGATTTATTCAATCAACCATCAAATATAGATCTCTTGTTAGGTGCAGAAGTCTTTTTCGATGTTTTGTCGGTGGGACAAATCAAACTTGGATCTGGGTTACCAACATTGCAGAAGACCGAGTTAGGATGGATCGTCTCGGGAAGGTGTACTGCTACAGTGAACGTTGCAAGGACACTGTGCTTAAATACGACACAGGGACAGGATGATTTGCTGCACTCATACGTCGAAAAGTTTTGGGAACTTGAGGAATTAAGCTGTGTTAAACAAAGATGGACTGAAGAGCAAGAAGCTTGCGAAGCTCATTTTTTGGAGACGATTGAAATTCTTCCATGTGGTCGCTTATCTGTTCAACTTCCTTTCAAAAGGGATCCTAGCTGCTTAGGAAATTCTTTCGATATAGCTTATAAACGTTTTCTTTCTCTGGAGCGAAGGCTAGAAAAGCAGTCTTTGGTTAAGGTTCAATACTCGAATTTTTTGAGGGAATATGAGGAACTTGGGCACATGTCATTAGTTGAAAACCCAAATATGAAGGAATCACATTATTATATTCCACATCAATGCGTTATTAAGCCAAATAGTACTTCCACTAAGCTTAGGGTTGTATTTGACGCCTCCTGTTGTACTTCATCACAGATATCCCTTAATGATATTCTCATGGTTGGACCGACCATTCAAGATGAGCTCTTTATACTGTTATTACGTTTTCGTCTTCATCGCTATGCTCTTACCGCGGACATAGTTAAAATGTATAGACAGGTATTTGTACATCCAGATCAACGACAGTTCCAGTACATACTTTGGCGAGAAAGTCCTTCAGAACCTATAAGAACTTATAAATTAAACACGGTTACATATGGAACCTCTTCAGCACCCTTCCTTGCTATCAGATGTCTTCGATTCCTGGCCGATAAATACAGTGAGCAGTTTGAAAAAGGAGCTCAAGTTGTAGGCTCTGACTTTTATGTTGATGATATGCTCACCGGGGCTGAAGATCTAGCTTCACTTCAGCGAATCAAGACGGAGGCTAGTGCCATCTTAGGATCTGCTGGATTTGAGTTGTCAAAATGGCATAGCAATCACCCAACAATAGTTGAAGAAGAATCTCTTAACCACACTAAGGACTTGAAAATCGTTGAATCAAATTTAACAAGCACACTCGGAATCACTTGGGATTCCCTGCTGGATAATTTTCAGTTCTCATACACCCCTAGTAAAACCTATCTAAAGGTCACCAAACGATCGATATTATCGCTTTCCTCTTCACTTTTTGACCCTATGGGTTTGTTGGGCCCAATCATCATTAAAGCCAAAGTTATTTTGCAAAAATTGTGGATCGCGAAGCTCGATTGGGATGAATCAATTCCTCAAAACTTATATACAGAATGGATGCAATTTGTTTCGGATCTAAATTCTCTTAAAAACCTTCCAATTGCAAGATATGTTTTGGCAGAAAACAAGAGCGATGTTCAAATCCATGGATTCTGCGATGCATCTATGGTGGCATATGGTTGCTGTTTGTATGTCAGAACAACAGATTTCGAGGGAAAGGTAACCACAAAATTGCTTGTGGCAAAATCCCGAGTTGCACCTACAAAACGAAAGCAACTACCACGTTTGGAACTTTGTGGAGCACATTTACTGGCTAAGGTTTGGGCCAAGATAAAATGTATCTTTGGCGATTCTATTTCAAAAGTCTACTTCTGGACTGATGCCAAGGTTGTGTTGCATTGGATAGGCACGCATTCCTCCAAGTTAAGTACCTTTGTTGGCAACAGGGTAGCTGAAATACAGGAAAAATCCGTGAATGTGTCTTGGAGGCATGTTCCTGGTACGGATAATCCTGCTGATATACTCTCCAGGGGATGTACAGTAGAGGACTTACAAAACTCTATATGGTTTTCGGGCCCCAAATTTCTGCAATACAGCACGAGAAATTGGCCAATTACAACCAAAATTATATTGTCGAACGAAGAAATGAGTCTTGAAGTTCGAAAGACCGCACTAATCGGTCAGAAAAAGCAATCAAACTATCTATTTAATATCATTGAAAACTATAGTTCTTATACTAAAGTACTCAATATATTTGCACGTATTCTGAAAATCTTCAATAAAGAAGGAGAACAAGATATCGTCCATTTATCACCTACTGACGTGGAAAAATCGTTAATTCGAATTGTATGGATTATCCAGGTACAATTCTTCTCGGAGGAAATGTCATGCATAAGAAAGAATATGCCTGTAAAAGGGTCCATTAAGTGGCTTAATCCATTCTTGGAAAACGTCAATGGTGTAGAACTTTTGAGAGTGGGAGGACGTCTAAAACACATCCCAAATCTGTCGTCAGATCAAAAATATCCTTTCCTACTACCAAAAAATTCAAACTTTGTTTTTTCTATGATCAGGCATTTACATTTAACACACTATCATGCTGGACCGAAAATGCTTGTTTCACTAGTCAGGAGAAGATTCTGGATCATAAACGCAAGAGAACTTGCAAGGCGCGTGGTTAGAGAGTGCATACACTGCGTAAGGTATAAGCCAAAACTTCTCGAACAAGTCATGGGCAACTTACCTGCAGAAAGACTGACGGCATCTCGTCCATTCTTAAAATGCGGTGTGGACTTCTGTGGTCCAGTGATGACATACCTGAAAATACGAGGGAAGAGGCCTTACAAATGTTACATTGCTGTCTTTGTTTGTTTTTCTTCTAAGGCTGTTCACTTAGAGGCAGTCTCAGACCTTACATCTGATGCCTTCATAGCTGCTCTCAAAAGGCTTATAGGTCGGAGAGGTTTCCCGTCAGACATTTACTCAGATAACGCTACAAACTTCGTAGGGGCGCAGTCAAAGCTCTTAGAACTTAGTAGCAACTTTTTCAATAAATCAACTCAATCAGACATTAATAATTTCTGTACTAATAACGGTGTTAAATTTCATTTTATTCCTCCCAGGGCTCCTCACTTTGGTGGACTGTGGGAATCTGCAGTCAAGGTGGCAAAGGGTCATCTGATGAGGACACTGTTCAACGCTAAGCTCACGTATGAAGAACTGTCCACTGCTCTGGTCGAAATAGAGGGCATAATGAACTCCAGGCCGATAACACCACTGTCTTCCGATCCAAACGACTACGAGGCACTCACGCCAGGTCACCTTCTCATCGGTTCTTCACTGAGGTCACTTCCTGAACCAATTTGCGAAGCAGAGAACATCAGCTACTTGGAAAGATGGCGACGAATCAACGCGGTCAAGTCCCACTTCTGGAGACTATGGTCAACTGACTATATATCAGAACTGCAGCAGCGAAATAAGTGGACATCCGACCACGAAAATTTACAAGTCGACGCAATGGTGCTGATTCACGAAGATAATGTTCCTTCCTTTAAATGGCTAATAGGAAGAGTCATCAAAGTTTTCAAAGGGAGCGATGAAAGAGTCCGAGTTGCAGAAATACGAACATCGAATGGTATCTTCAAACGCCCAATTAAAAAACTAGCGCTTCTTCCAGCTTGAAAGCAGAGTCCTTTCAAAGGGGGCGGAATGTTGGGGCGCAACGTATATTATTTTATGTAACCTGCCTAAAACTAATTTGAATTTGAACTAATATACATACAATAAACTTTCTATAATTATTTAACGAAACATTTAAATTTGCCGCCACAATGTTAAGGCGAGCCATATTTTCTGTATTCAAAAATATGTATTAAACATAGAAAAACATAGAACAAAACTTACTTTAATCTTTTACACAAAATAAAACTTTACTTATTGGTTCAACTCTCGACGCGTACAGTCTTTTCATTTTGCTCGTTTCTCTATACTTTCGCTCTTGGTGGGAAAAACCTCTCATCCAACACCGATCTTATTTCCAACCCAAAAAAGTTTTACCAATTTATTAATTGTGAGTAAAAATCGGATGATTATCCCTCCGCCTTAAGACTCCATGAATTTTTGTCAGCTGATCCAAACACAATATCCAATCTTTTTGCAGATTTTTTCATAGAAGCGTTTCTTGTAACAATAGGTACTGAGGTAGATCCGATCTATTTTATTTGTTTGAACAATCGCCCTCAAACCTCATTAACGAATATCAATACTTCCCTATCTTCAGTAGTGGTTAAAATTAATCAGCTGATCTTCAGCAATCGTTCTAAAAAAATTAATTGACAAATAAGCTCAGCCTCTGTCCGCAATCTTCAACCTTTCTATCGCAAGTGGTGTTTTTCCTAAGATGTGGAAAGATTCTGTCATAATTCCTGTCCACAAAAAAGGCTGCAAGAATGATATTTCCAACTACAGACCCATTGCAAAACTCTCTTGTATACCCAAACTTTTTGAAAGTATTGTTTATGAGTCGTTGCTTCTTCACTGTAAATCAATTTGTTCCCCAAGCAATACGGGCTCTTGAAAGGGCGATCCACAACCACTAACCTGACTGAATAGCAATAGGTTTTAGCAAGGTTTTTGACAATATTTCCCACGACATCATTATCTTCAAACTAAAAAAGTTTGGTTTTCCACATTCGTTCTTGTCTTGTATCCAGTCATATCTATAGTTGACTGTCAGTATAGAGTTCTTTTTAGAGCGAGCGTCTCCAAACCTATTCATGACATATCTGGTGTACCTTAGGGAAGCCATTTGGGGCCTCTTATCTTTGTTTTGACTATAAATGATGTTGAGCTTATTTTACCCCACACTGATTTGCAAATTTATGGTGATGACATGAGAAAGAATTTAAAAAAAACTGGGTTTTTCGGTCATCAAAAAACAACAAAGGGCTCTTAATGGTATTGTTGAGATAGACAAGGAACAAAATTTGTATTAAAAATTAATAGAAACAAACAATAGTTTACATTTTCTACTTCTATTTGTTATTATCTATTAAAGTACATTTGTGTACACCTTGTACTTTTGTTCCAAAAACAAAAGAATAACCTCCAGCACGTGAATCCAAAACAAAAAATTTCTTCAGAGCTCATACCAGTTTGACAGTTTATTCTTTAGCTCATCTCACCCCAGGAAAAACCCCAGTTCTGCTTCAGGGTGAGTTCAGGGCAACTCCATGTTTTAAGAAACACAGAATTGGCTCGTCCAGGTCAAGTACAGGTTTTTCAAAAAACGCTCAAGGGTGACTCCAGGGTGATTTCAGGGTTCAACAAACAAACCCATTAAACCTTCAATGCTCGCTTATTTGCCATTGTGCATTCACCCAGATAATAATTTTGCAAAATTTCGTAGATTGTTACATGTTAGATCATCCAACCGCCTTCCAACAACATAGCCGCTATTCCAGAAGAAATGACCGCAAATGCAATGTCTGATCTTGATTGAATTGAAATATGCCGCCGTTTCCATCGTCAAACAATTCACTAATGTATCACGCACGTTCTTTTACTGAAGATTCAGCAGTGGGACATTATTTGTGCAAACTGCTTCTCTAAAAAGATCTCAATCAAAATCTTGTTCACACTGCAGTTCTCCACTAAATACAGCGTGCATCGAGCGATTGGGGCGAGACCTTCCCAATTTACGCAAGAGACTGCAGCACATGAGCCGCCACTATCTCCGTTCTTCAAACTTCATGCAAGCAAAGAAACGTTAGCCATATCGTTGGATCATGTACAATGAAAGTTGACCGCGCTATATCGAGACAAAACCGTTTCGTATCAAACGTCAATTAAAAAAGATCGAATATGCTACTCAGCTGTCAACCGTTATTCTGACAACGTCACGCCATCTGTAGGAAATTCCATTTTCGTGAGGAACAAAACTAGGCGATTGTCAATTCTGTAGTGTTTTTCATTCCTTTGGAATATTTGTTTCTTCAACAGCTCGTGGAGAACCAGGGCCTTGTGACTTACAACTCTCAACCATTCCTGTGTTCGTGTTGTTGGAAGGAATGGAGGTGACTTTCAGTTTTTTGCTGAGTCTGAACGGCTAGATGAGAAGCACTTATTCACGACACTTCTACTCTTGGAGGATTTGTCAGTTCCTCGCAAGAGGTAGTAACTCGTATAAATTTTGTTTGTTTTTAGGTGGCACGGCAGGGAATCGAACCCAAACCTTCAAAGACGATTCATAGGTATTTCAAAATGGTAAGCCTTAAACTCAACATTTACAGTTCCGGATAACAATTTTGTTTGATGTATGTGATTGAAATAGGGATGTCAAATCCTAACCACGAATCCCATGACCCAATTCACCTGCCTGGAAATTTTACATACTTTAAGCGGAGCAGCAGCTGCTGAGGTGTACAAAAGACCCAAAACGTTATGTAGGTTTAGAAAAAAAAAACTATATTTATGTATTTAAAATATCGTTTCCTTCTTAAAAAAAAAACTCACTTTTGGGAAATCCCTGACGGTCTGACCATCAGTTCAATTACATACATACCTATGTATTTTTAAGCAAGAACAATTCTTTCCATCGTAAAAGTAATTTTCCCCATAGAAATTCAACAAATCACAAACCAAAGTCAATAATCGTCAATAGGTTTTGTGTATTTAAACACATAGTGACATTTCCTTTAGTTTAAAATTTGAATATTGTAAATTTAAAACAATTTATAACTCAACGAGAGGTCTGACAAACATAGGCGTCAGTCATTGTCACCATATAATGTATAATTTAAAAGTGTCACAACACATCATTTTAGTTTTTTGTTTAGATAATGATCTTAAAACAAAAATCTCACGCTCGTTTCAAACACATCATAATTTCTACCATCAGTATAATTTATCAACTTAAACAATTTTCTTAATTCTAACGGTCAATATAAGACCAACATACTTATACAGTTAGTATTTCCTTTTATAAATGTAAGTGAAATATGATAATAAAAAAAAAACACCTAAACAATACCCAGAGATCAGTTGTAGACAAAAAAATAAAATCAGATTTTCCCTTTTCCAAGTATGTAGGGAAAACCTGAAACCCATATCTATCCTCGGACCGATCCATCTCAATCTTCTTGAATGAAGACAATACCACAGCAGGTTGGACTATCAGTTGACTGCCAGAATAGAACTTAAACTAGACACCCGATCATTTCCTATGATATGATAGATTCCATTCACACTGGCCAAGCCATCAGTGGTATTATATATAAAGGGAGAAAGGCATCTTGGACGTCATAGGGAGAGATCACGCATTTCAGACCCAGCATGTGTCGTCGTCGTTTTTTTCGGGATAACTTCTCAAGAACTCTCAGTGTTCATTAATTATTGTTTTGTCTACTTGATTCGTTAAGATGACTCTTTTTTCAAGATTTAAAGATCTGTTTACATTATCTTTCACTTTGTGTGGTGAATATATAGATTGTCATGTAGCAGCTGCCTCAGACCAATCATCTTAAGAAACAACAACTTCGAAACTTGTCATCCAGATAAACACATTTTTTTAATCGAGTAATGCTCCAGATATAGCTACACTGATATTTTTCTTCGTATTTCTACGTTGGAATGTTTTTGGGCCTACAAAAAAAAGGAACACAAAATAATGACAACATGCTGGGGTGATGGTAAATTGAATACGACAATTGGATTTCGTTTGAGTATAAACCGAAAGCGACCCAGTGAATTATTTCAATTTTTATTTTGTCGCCAAAGTATACATAATATTCGTGAATATACTTCCCGAAAATCGCATGTTCACAGCATGTAAGACGCCTTCTTTTGTTTTTTTTTTTTTTTTTGCCAATAATGTCAAAGTTGTGGGGGAAGTGATGAATATAAATATTTTCCCTTTACAAATGCTGACAGTTTTATTGGAATTCGGAAGAAATTGATTTGGCATAAAGATTGCAAGGAAGATGCTGGGCCCGATTACGTAAGAAATGGAAGACTAAAACAAAATTTATTGACATTTTGTATGGTATTTTTTTCAAAATAGTACATAATTGTTTTTTAAGAACGGATCTTAAGAATTATGAAAATGAATATTCATTTCATCTACTAAAACGAAATTATTAGTATTATAGCTGTTTTAAGTTAGATTTTTCTCTAAGATCAAAGTTACCTGCGAAGACCATTGCAAAGCGCTAAGCCTTGCACCGCGATGAACTGCTATTTAAAAACTTCAAAATATCACGACTTACTTAGATAATTGTTTTCTTTTCTATTTTTTGCAGATTTATCCAATCATTTCGAAATTGAAAAGGTGGGGCTATTTGTTGGTTTCTTTTTGAATCATATGTAACTTGGGCACTTAAAGCTGTTGTGCTCTCAAAAAATTGCTCGAAACTCATTTTTATGTTTCCGCAATACAAAATTTACAGATTTACGCCTGAAAAGAGTTGGGAAATATTGCAAAGCTATATACAAAGTCGATGCTTTCTTGTGGAAATAGTGCGAGTTTTAAATACAAAATTTCCGACAGTATAATGGACAAACGACAACTGCTACTGCTGGTATGCACGTTTGTTAAGAAGAATTTGAAGACTGATTTGCAGCAATGTTGCTAAAAGTGTGCACCTAAGCCTGAGAAACTCGGATGGGACCAACGATCTCAACAACTGTAGGGCACCACTAACGCCATAAATTCAGGAGAATTTTGCATACAAATCTCGAGTTATTCGCTTCTAATTTCCTCAGCGATGGAAGCTAAATGACCACCCGCTTCACTAAATCTTCTTTGTATGGGCTATAAATTAATTGGCTAAGAGTTTGCTCCAAAGATTATCTTTTCGGATGAGGTGCATTTACAGGTAAGTGACTACTTATGTAGTAAATTAACCAAATTGCCGTATTTGAGGCTCAGAAAATCCACATAGGTACCCACATAGTCATAGAAAAACCCATGAAGCCCTAACGGCTGACTGCTTGGTGTGGTTTTTAGACTAGTGGCATTTTTGGCCTTTATTTCTTCCAAGGCGACTTCAACGTTTGAAGGAACGTTTTAGTCAATCCTCGCGTTCCAATGTTTATTCGCTATGCTATCTAGCTATCCCAAAAATTTTGAGATAACTTGAGTTGTTGTTGCGTCAGCTGTTATCAGCTGTTTTTTAACAAGGGATTACAACAACACAAAGCTATCCGGATAACTGAGAATAGGCAGCGGAACGTGCCCAATGACAGGCGCTTATTTATTATGGTCAGAAATTGAGAATTAGGACTTGAGCCAACTATGTTCCCAACGCGATGAGGCTACGTGCTACTTAAGCCATCCAACAATCGATTTATAACTGACTATAAGTACGCAGCCTCCCAGCTCAAGAGCAGATCAAATCCAAGCCAGTTGTTGAAGAGTCTGGTGATCAAAACAACACCCGGAAGTCTTATAAAAAAGCCAAAAAACTGGCTGCTGGCTTAAAAACCGGAACGCACTCTCCGAAACAGCGAAGGTAAGCTAGTCACCGAAACACAGGGCATAGTAAATTATTTTAAGCAGCATTTAAAGCAGCTATTAAGAAGAGAATTCAACTCCATTCAATGAAGACCCAGTACCACCACCAAGTATAGAAGAGATAGACTGAGCTATAGAAAAAATCAAGAACAACAAGGTCACCGGATCTGATGGTATTCCAGTGGAGCTCTACAAGCATGGAGGGGATGTGTTGAAAGGGTGTAAGCATCGGCCTTGGACCTTTGGCACCTCATATGAGGGAAATTTGATAAAAAACTGCCATCTAATTGGTCAGTAATTGGTCAAAAAAGGTAATTGGTCCCAGAAATTGGTCAGTCCTAGATACACGGAAAGAATTCTTGGATCATATCACGAAAAATGAGATGCAAATTACGAAAAATGAATCCCGATTTATACCTTGGCTTCGGATTTCGTAAATTACGACTATTTGTTTGCAATTTGCAAAACTGAGCAAAATGAAGATATTGATACTCAAAAATCGTAAATCAACCCTCTTTAAGTATCAATTATGCTATCGAGAGAAAACTAAATTGCGAACAACAAATCGCAATTTGATCCAAATATTCCTCAATTGCACAATTAAATTTGCAAAAAAGATTTGTGATCACCACTTTTATTTCGTGATATTGCCACTTGGAAAGATCAATCCTGCTTTGCTAACCCTTCATTTGGCAGGTATACACATTTAATTTAATTTATTTGAAATAAATACTTTACGCTGACTCTACTTGGATTTGAACTCGCAACCCTCCAGTTACGGAGCGAGCATGCAACCACTAGGCCAATTTGCATTACAGATCGTTGGTGTCACACATTGATGATGAAATACCTGCCATGTTGTGGTGCTCTATCTCTTCGAGAAGTAAATTGCGACAAGAAAGTCGTGATTTAGGATTTTTTTGTTGGTGATTTGCGACTATTCTCATGGAGTTGCAAATTGCGACAGAAAAAACGTAAATCAGTGATTGTGCATGATGTAAATTACTAAATTTCTATCGCAAATCAATATTTTTAAATGCTGTTTGTGATATTATTCCTTTGGAGAGTAAATTACGCCAAAAAAGTTGCATTTTGCTATGAAAAGTACAAACTTGAATCATGGATTTTAATTGCAAATCACGAAGAAACAAATTTTGTAAATTGCTACGTTTTGAATGTTAAATTACCAGTTTTTGTATTAATTCGGGAACAAAATGCCTTGATTTACGAATAAAACATGATTCGTAAATTGCAACTGCAAATTTTTCAATTGGTGATTTTTCAATTCTCTCCGTGTAACTTGTAATCAAGGCTTAAACTTTCTCAAGGTCGCTCAAAATCACACGCGATTTTTGGAACCTCATTTATGGGAAATTTGCAAAAATGTATACCATCCGCAAGATTTCTAGATCTAGGTCAACTATTTTCAGGAATTGGTCAGCCATAGATTTTTTTTCTATGAATTTTTGAAGTTGGTTTCAAGGTCACAAAAAAAACTTTTGGCACCTCATTTGGGTCATTAAAAAAAAACAAGTATGCAATTTGAAAGGCCTCTTCACGGTTTTAAAAGGTCTGCTATTTTCCTTTTTTCAGTAATTGGTGAGTTATAGATTTTTTTTTTTAATGAATTTTTAAAAATGTCATATGTCATAGCGATTTTTGGCACCTTATTTATGGGAAATTTGCAAAAATTGAATACCATGAGAAAGGCCCTGAGAACTATATTAAAGGTCAGCTAGTTTTAGTAATTGGCCAGCCATAGTTTTTTTTAATGAATATTTTAGTTATTGTTCAAGGTCACGCGCGATTTTTGGCACCTCATTTATGGGAAATTTGCAAAAAGTTATACCACCCGAAAGGCCCTAAGATCTATATAAAAGGTCAGCTAGTTTCAGTAATTGTTTAGCTATGGATTGCTTTAATGATATTTTTTATCCTTATGCCAAAAATCGTTCGTGACCTTGAAAAAAAAAAATACTTTAAAAAATCGTAAAAATGAATGAAGCTGGCCAATTACTGAAACTAGCTGATTTCTCATATGAGGTGCCATAGGTTCAGAGCCTGTAAGCATCAACTCATCAACTAAGTTTGGGTGGAAGGAAGCATGCTTGATGACTGGTATATCAGATATCAGCTCCGAATGGCTCATCTACAAAAAAGGCGGTCCTATGTCCTATAAGAACATAGGCATATCCCTATGATGAACGTCACATATATAAGATCCTATCTTACACACCATTCTGCAACACTATAGGTAATCGACAAGTTCCAGTATGGCTTCCGGCCAGCCAGATTGACCATAGACCAAATACTCAATCTCAGGCAAATCCTGGAAAAGACTAACGAATATTAAGTCGACACTTACCGAACTATTTGAAAAATGCAAAAGCGTTTCGGCAAGGAGATGCGCTATCGTGCGATTTCTTCAATCTCGTTCTGGAGCAAATAGTGTGCAGGGCAGGCGGTAACACTGATGGCACTATTATCAACAGATCTGTTCAGGTATGTCTATGGTATGCCGATGATATGGACATCATCAGACGCTCCCAACAAGCCATTATAGAGGCTTTTACGGCAGTTGAGGAACAGGTTAAGCTTGCTGGTTTAGAAGTAAACGAGTACAAGACCAAAATCATCAGCGAATATTAATCACACGAACGACATCTTAGTTGAGATCCGACGAAGAATTACTCCAGCAAACCAGTTCTGCTTCAGTTTTGCCCAACAGATGGGTTCAAAACTCCTCACACGAAAGACGAAGTTCACGCTCTATAAAAGCTTTATACTGCCAGTCCTGCCTTATGGCACCGAGTGTTAGGCGCGATACCAACTGCATTTATCGAAAACCAGTGAAAGAATTGCCAGGAAGCCATCAGAGATGCCGCCTCTGACGTGCTGGGCCTTGCACGACCACCACAGCGAAACCCCTGGTTCGACGAAGAATGCCGAGAAGTACATGCAGCCAAACAACAGGCATACAAAGCAGCGCTACATAGAAGGACCAGAGCTGCTCGCGAGCTCTACGAGCAGAAGAGGAGAGAAGAACACAAGCTTCTAAGAAGGAAAAAGAAAGAGCATGAGAAGCGTGCGATCGAGGAAATAGAGGGACACCATTGCAGGAATGAAGTTAGAAAGTTTAACCAAAAGTAAAGAGAACCTCCCAAGGTTACAAGGCCCGGATTGAAGCCTGCAATGATGATCAGGGGAACATCGTAGTAGAATCGCAGTCGGTGCTGAGGATATGGAAAAATCATTTCTGCAAATTGTATAACGTCGATGACGAACCGAATTCCGCCACCATTCAGACTGCACCATTCAACATGGACGACGTAGGCCAACAATTCTGAGCACCCGATCTCGACGAAGTAAAGATAGCTATATCTAAGCTTAAGTCCAATAAGGCTGCTGGAGCTGATGGCATTGTCGCTGAGCTATTCAAAGCGGCTGTCGATAAATTGTTTAGGAGTATGCACCAGCTCATCTGTAAAATATGCTCGGAGGAAAGCATGCCCGATGAATGGAACCTCAGCATTGCTTGTCTGATCCTTAAGAAAGGTTATCCTCTGGACTGCATCAACTACAGAGGCATAAGTATACTTAATATCACCTACAAGATCTTCTCTGCTGTACTTTGTGAACGCCTGAAGCCATTCGTCAACAACCTGATAGGTCCATATCAGTGTGGCTTTAGGCCAGAGTAGTCCACCATGGACTAAATATTTGCACTACGGCAGATTTTGGAGGAAACCCAGGAGCTTCAAATCGATACACACCACCTTTTCATCGATTTCAAGGCCGCGTATAACAGCATTTATAGAGACGAGCTGTATAGAGTAATGTCTAGTTTTGATATCCATTAATTATAAATTTAATTTAACAATATATTAACTAAAATTGATTTCCACTAAGTGTTACATACCCACTCTATTGAGTATATTCATTTGTATTTTTTGTCAATACTAATGAAAAAAAAAACATTTAAATTAGATACGTACATCTGTTTTTTAACATTTCAAAAGTATCTGATGCTAATCTAATTAGCACTAGTTTGTCAATTAATCTCAACTATCCAATCTATACCAAATTAAAGATGTTTTATGTTTAAAAAAATGTCAAAAAGATAAAAGAGATTCAATAACATGACTTTAAAATTGAAATTAATCAAATGAAAAATAGAAGAAACAAAAAAAAATAGATGAATGTCCTACAATCTAGGTTAAAAAAGAAAAAAAAAACAAACTCAATTCCAAGAAGGCAATATAAATCAAAAACACTTTTGGGAAATGGAAGTGATTTCATTGAATTTTGGAAATTAAATTTAGAATTCCGCATTTCTATAGAAAGCTATAGATAAATCCCCTAAAAGTTTGATTCTGTTTTTTGTTTTTGTAATTTTATTTTTTTTTAATAGCAAACATATTTGTTTCTATTCGTATGCCGACACACAACGCATCCTGTCACGAAGCGTGACATTTTTTTACGCTTCCTCTCATTCCCTTTTTTTATTTTCACACTTCCCCGAATGATTTGATCAAAGTCTTTCTGCCTATCACACTGACTGGCATGCATACATAATAATCTTTCTCTCCCGTCAAACTTACACACACGCACGCACAAATATGTCGTGAGGAAACCACATAATCCCCATGATCAATCGAATTTAATTTGTATAGTTTTTTTTTTTTGCTTTTTTTTTTGAAACAATTACAATATACCCTTAGATAGAATCATCGCATGGGTGCATTCTGGCTTTTTTATTTAATGTCTGAATGTATCCGTAGGAACACCCTAAATCAATTAAATTTAACCTTAAAATATACGTCACACGCCGAGTACAGTGTGCTCACATATTCCTATCAATGTCAAGGGAAGGGATTTTCCTATCATGAAAAAAAAGAAAATAATAATGAAAGGACAACCAAAAATGCACATCATCACTTATAAAAGAGGGTATAGATAGATGGACAGAATCAGCGATTATAAAGACTTTAATATCCCAATTGGGCACGGCCAGAAGCGGATTTATGAACACCATAGGCCCTTTTTAAAATGCATTAAGGTTAAAACGTTCGATATTTGGTCAATGTTTTGCACTGAAATAATTTATGTATGTATGTTCGGGTCAAATCTTGGAACTGAATATTAAAGCAATAAGTACCTAAGCATCCTCAACCGATTGAGATGAAACTTTGCATACACGTTAAGTTTCCTTGACAATGCATGGCACGTCAATCTTAATCCAATATGCCGGACGGTCTAAAATGGTGGGCAGGTTATATTTAGTGCACTCCAATAATATGAGTACCCATCAAATGAAAGGGTTTGCCAAGAAGAATACGAAAATAAAATGACTTCACTCTAAATCCAATCTCAAGATGGCGGAATAGTACCAAATTAATGATAAAAAACATTTGTAAGAACAAGCTTTTATTTAAATGCCCCAAAAAGAAAGAAAATAAACCTTAAATTCAGTTAAACCCAGTCATTTATCACATTAAACAATGTATGAATGTATTAATGTATGAATGTATGAATGTATGAATGTATGAATGTATGAATGTATGAATGTATGAATGTATGAATGTATGAATGTCAGAGATGAGCTTAGTCGTGATTTTTCAATAACAGGTAAGCCTGTGACTGTGATTTGCAATTCACCGTGAGTTTAACCTGTGATTGTGATTCATGAATTTAAAAAATAATATTAGAAAATCGGGTAAAGTTATGGCGACTCATTTTCTTGCCCGCTTTATTATTAAAAAAAAAACTAATAAGTATAAATCTTTAAGAATAAGAAAGTTTTAAATAAATTTATTTTAAAAAAATCTATCATATTTTTACATTAAAAATAAATGTATCCACATTTATATGAAAATGAAAACTAAATTTTCAAGATAGCTACTAATAAAATATTGGCTATCAAGAAAATCGAGAATCGAGAATCGAGTCTACACTCAAGAGGCATCAAGCTGGCTTCCGCAGTGGTCGATCGTGTGTCGACCATATCAACACCCTGCGTATCGTCCTCGAGCAGTCGATGGAATTTCAATCACCGCTTTACCTCATGTTCGTAGATTTTGAGAAAGCCTTTGATCGAGTTAACTGAGAATGTATATAGAGATCGTTGCTTGGTAGAGGAATTCCACCAAAAATAGTTGCCATTATAAAAAAATCCTACAACAACGCAAGGTGTTTTGTTTTGCACAATGGGCAGCTATCCGACTCCTTCGTAGTGCAACAGGGTGTGAGACAAGGGGATGTTCTATCGCCAATTCTCTTCCTGCTGGCGATAGACGACGTATTGACGGCCAGTGTTGGTACAGCTGATCGACAGGGCATTCAATGGAGACCGTTTGAAAGGCTCAGTCATTTAGACTATGCCGATGACATATGTCTACTGGCAAATAACATCAGTGGGCTGAACGGGATGTGCCAAACACTGCAAGTGAAGGGAGAGTCGAGTGGTCTAAGAATAAACAGCAAAAAGACAAAAATAATGCTCACAGGCCGCTCCACACAGCAGCGTATTATTCTACAGGAGACGCCAGTTGAAGAAGTGGAACAGTTTGACTACCTACCTTGGCAGTATTGTCTCTGCAAACGGTGGTACGGATCTGGACGTTTAAAGTAGAATAAATAAAGCTCGTGCTGCCTTCGGTACTCTGTCCCCAATCTGGAAATCAAGTAAAATCTCCTTACGCACTGAGTTGAGATTCTTCGACTCCAATGTCAAATCCGTGCTGTTATATGCTTGTGAAACCTGGAAAGTCACGTCTATCATTTCGAAGAAATTGCAGGCTTTTGTGAATCGCTGTCTTCACCACATCCTAAAGATTCGCTGGCCACAAATAATATCAAATGAGGAATTATGGCGCAGGACAAGTCAAGAGCGGCTGGACGTCGACACAAGAAAGCGTAAATGGCGTTGGATTGGTCACACACTGAGGAAACCAAACGATGAAATTGCAAAGCAGTCCTTTGAATGGAATCCTCAGGGTGCACGGCTGGTTGGAAGACCAAGAACAACATGGAAATCAACTGTCTTAGCGGAAGCAGAATCCCAGAGAAAGACGTGGCCACAGCTTAAGTACCTTGCAGCAGACCGTGAAGGATGGAGACGTTTTGTTGACGCCCTATGCCCCAGCTGGGGTTACAGGACACAATGATGATGATCAAGAAAAGTAGGGGTGACAGTGCGTGGATTTCTTAAAATTTTACATTCTGTCCTTAAGGCTCTTAACAGCTTATTTACAAAATTTCAGCTCTCTAGAGCAACGGATTAAGGAGTAAAATCAAATAGAAGGAAAGTAGGCGTGGCAGTGGGTAGATGTCAAAAAATTCGCACTTGCCTTGCTGAATCTCCAGTTTAAAAATCAACCAAATCGCAAAACAAATTCTATGAAAATATCAACCCACAAAAAAGCAAAGAAAATCATGATATCGTTCTCATTCTTCATACTTTCACCTTGGTCACGAGATTTGAATTTCTCTTGTGATTATATTCTGGTCGTTATTTTATTTACAGAGTAAAATGAGTCACGATTCACGACTCTTCGTTGTGATTTACGTACTGTGATTGTGAATCTCTGATTTTTCATAGAATATGAATGAACACAGGCAACAACTCAAATCACATTTAAGGCACTTACAGTTTATTCGTGAATTTTCACAGGTCATGATTGCGATTTTCTAATCACAGGTTGGAGATCACAGGTCGTGATTTTTTGCTCTTGGTAATGTCAGGTAATGATAAGTGACTGCACAGCCGGAAGCAGATCCTGATTTCATTAAAATAAAACCACCTTCAATGGAGAGACCCGTTTTTGGATCACCGAGTACCATATAACAAGAAAAATTGCCAAATTTCAGACGATTTCAGTCCATTCGGGCATTATCCGGTCCGTATTTATTCTAAAACGAATAAAATGGCATTTTGGTAGCATCACCAAACAAAGGTGTTAACCAGTTTCTGTTCCCTCAAATTGGCTGATATGGATGCATGTAAATGACATGTGGCAGCAGCAGGACCACGCTAGGTGCAACAATAGACATTTTAGGCAAGTTGAACTGGCCTTCAGTGTCCTCAAAATTGGAATTGCTGCTCAGAGAAGCCATTGTGGCCCTTAACATGTTGTCATATTTCACAAAAAATGTCACTAATATGCTTTTCAAGTAAAACAAAAAAATTATTAATATCTCACATAAACTTACAATTCAACATCATCTACCTTTCTTTATTGGAATAGGTACCCTTCTTTTAGATTAGGGCCTTGAATATGATTTCTAAATAACTGAAACTATAGTAATTTCCACTTGTTTACTAAAATTTTTGGAGTCAAAATTGTATATCAGATTAATTCTCACATAAAATATGTTCGCCCCAATATAATTAAACCCTTGTCATTTGCTTTTATTGATACATATGGCAAATCCGCTCTCCAAACCCAGTGTAAGTATTCCTAAGAACTGACATATACGCCCCTTGGAGAATTTAACTATAATAATAAAAAAGAAAAAAGTAAAATACCCAAAATAATAATTACAATAACTTTCTCTGTTTTATTTTTTCCCCTCTCTTTCTACGTGTATAAAGGGAAAGTCCATCTAAAATATTATTAATAAAAAAAAAGATAGAAAGATTTTTTTTATTTCCTTTCAGTTTGTTAGGGTCAAAAGGAAAATTACAAAAAGGATTTTCATGGCTTTTCCAGCGAGTGGTATATTGTTTCTATAGGTTTTCGTTTTATAGGTTTGTGTTGTAGGTATATCCATCTATAGATATAATATGCAATGCAGTTCCATCACGTCGCACCCCATTAATTTTCTCTAGATGCAATGCACGATCACATTTATTCTGTGGCCTTTTTGTCTATTACACAATTATGGGTAAGTGTAATCCATTAGGAAACATAAGAAAAAAAAGGACATGGACAGGACATGAATTAAATATGACATGTTTTTTTTTTTTTTTTTTCTTTTTTATTATTCGGGTTTTTATTACTATGGAAAATGGAAAATTATACTTTCCATTTCTTAAAATAATAAAAAATATGACTGAATGTTTAACAGAAAAACACTTAAACAAAATTTATTACATAGGTATTATGGTTTTTGAGGTTTGTCTTGAAATTTTTGAAGTCATTTTTATGAATTAAAGGAAACAATTAAAATAAAAGAATTCAGTTTAAATTTGTATTTATTTACCAAAATCTTGCTAAATCTGTTTTTCCATCATATAAAGGCGGAAGTTAGTTCCTACATCCTACACTCTAAAAATGAAACCTTTTTATTATAATTTCCAACGAAAATCAGCCAATAAAAATAGTTGATATGATGGCGATAATCTGTTTTATGAGCCTCTCCACGGACTGGAAAGTGTCACAAATACTCATGAATCTTTAAAATTGATCTTTGCTGCAAACATGAAACCTCGCTGTCTAATCAATCATAAAAAATGTCTCACTCTATATCTAGCTCTAGCAAAAGAAGTTAGCAGCAAGAACTAGGTTTTGTATGTCCCCATTCCTAGCTATATCTACCTATAGTAGGTCTAACGCCATTAGATTCTCATAAAATTCATAAAACTTATGTGGGTCTTTCTGCAGGTACATATATACCTACGTATAGTCTGTATCGGTATACGTCAAATATTTAACTCATAAATCATTCAGCATACGATTTTCTTCTTCGACATTTTGCTACATCATTGTCAGCATTTGTAATAATAATTGCCTGAGCTGAATACCGCTATATAACATGACCTTCTTCCAGAACCGCCACATTAAAAAAATAAAAAAAAACACCTATTATTATGCTAGTCAGTTGATCTGTCGCTCTGATCGACAGTCTTGAATAGTGCAGGTACAGGTATGTATGTCTAAGCGACAAAGGAAAAAAATTATTACAAAAAAAGATAAAAACAAAAAACAAATATTTTCATATGAACATATCTCTCTCGAAATAGGGGAGTGCCCAATAATATTATAGGTAGTGCTGCTAGCCATATCTCTCTCTAGGTGAATTTTTATTAATGGAAATCGATTGATTTGTTAAAAAAAAATTCACCGAGGAGTGAGATGAAGTTTTAAGCTACATAAAGGCAACTTTTCAACGCATATAGTACACCTTTATTGTTTTTTTTTTTTGCGTTTCTAAATCAGTGTAGGTCTCTAAGAAGCCTCAAGCTAAATATTAAGACGGATATAATGCACACTCGATAAATTTAAACACAAAATTCTAAGAAAATCTATCTATCTACCTAATAATAACACGCCTGTAATTATTACCATACCACGCATTTTCTACAGCAATCTTTATGCCTACCTACAAAGAAAAAATAATTTAACCATAAAACCGTAAAATCATGTTAAATATTGACAAATTCATACAGAGCATAACCGCGAGAGGCACTTTACTTTATTATACAGTAGAATCTCTCTAGTCTGAACAAATGACATTCCAACTCTGATTGAGCTATTTAGGTAGAGACAATAAAAGTAACAAAAGAGTATGGGCGATATAAACGTTACTAACATTTTTCAATTTTTATGACGAGATTTAAATGAGACTTATGTATGTCGTGGGAAACCCTAAATTCAAATTCCCCACTTTCTAAACATCCAGTAAGGAGAGACTCTACTGTGTTTCATTTGTATATATTTGTGTATTTCATTTATTGCATGTATATCTATCAAATTCACTTAAATTCGATTCGAACATTCGTCAAATTAGTCCATAGATAGATTAATTTGATGACGTTGTCGTCGGTGCGTGCAAACGAGGGTAATAAGAAGTGTATGAGATAATATGAAAATCATACATGCGACTGCCAACAACTTTTTTATTTATTTTGTTTTGATTGTCATCGATTAATGCTCTGATGACATGAACACATTATTTTTGTTGATACAGACAAATGGGTAGACTAAAAACAACACTGTTACTGCTGAAAAATAATTTATGCTAAGAAGACAAAATATTTAAAAAACAAAAATAAAACATTTTTTGAACATTTTTTTATGAATCGATATTTTTTTATGAGATCTCTACAAGATGTGAAAACACTGACAAAAAACATGTTGTTTGGACTTGGTCAATTTCATATAACAGTGTCAAAATTGTGACTTGTGCGAAATCTAAGCACACCAATTATTACTTGAGCTTTTTTTTAATTTTGAAGTAGGTATATTCCTAAAAATGGTTATTGATGGTAGGTAGGTAGGTCTACTCGCATCTTTTCTTTTTTGGAAAAAGTATGACTTATTAAGGCTAGGACCACACTTGCGATTTCAACCGCACGAAATAGAACACATGAATTTAAATGAGAATGAACGCACATGCTACCAAGAAATCGGAACGATTAAAAGTCGAAAATTT
Organism: Dasysyrphus tricinctus; assembly: GCA_963921185.1. Taxonomy (NCBI): domain Eukaryota; kingdom Metazoa; phylum Arthropoda; class Insecta; order Diptera; family Syrphidae; genus Dasysyrphus; species Dasysyrphus tricinctus. The sequence continues at coordinate 82,508,734 of OY992531.1, forward strand.
GTTCCATTTTTCTGGCAATGCGATTTTCGAAAGCTATGGCTAGGAACGCACTTGCGATTTTCTATCACAGCGACTAAAAAAGTAATCGCAGCTTAGAAGGATTTTTTGGTGTAATGTGCGTTCATTCACATTTAAACTCATGTTTTGTATTTTTTGCGACTGAATAATAGTGCGAAAGAAAATCGCAATTACGTTCCTAGCCTAAAAGGAATCAAACGCACATAGATGTGTGTGCGATTGCGATGCGATTTAAAATAGTCCGACTAAAAATTGTACTCGCAACTAGAACAAATCATGCACATGCACGTACTTGTGATTTGTAATCGTAGGATTATTTAGCCGCAAGAAGTGAGGCACATGGTTTAAAGTGTGAATCCACATATATATATGCGACTTAAAAATCGCAGCGATAAAAAACAGATCTATTTTTCGAGCGTTTTTTCAGTCGCAAAATCAAATATATCTAATGTACCTGTTTTGTTTTATATAATCGCGCGACAGATAACCGCAAGTGATTGCATGAATATGGCTATTTTTAAATCGCAATGATGGAAAATTACAAGGCTAATCGTCAGCAAGATAGGTATGTATTTTTAATCGTTGTAAGAACTTTGACGCATGAGCGTGCATTCACATTAAAAGCTGTATGTTGTAAAAGATGTGTTTTTTTTTAGAGGTATAGAACTTTAAGTTGGCAACACTTTTTAATTGGCAGCCATTTTGTCAGCTGTGAAGTGATTTATTTTTAGTTTGATTTGGCATTTCAACGTGAATAGACTGTCGCCTATCCTGAACAACGCTTCCAAATTGCGCAAATGGGCCCAAAACAAGATTGCCATTGATCCCAATTTTCATAAGCGAATTCTGTTTAGCGATGAAGCTCACTTTTGGTTGAATTGATACGTTAATAAACAAAACTGCCGTATTTGGAGTGATGATAACCCTCAAATGTATGTTGAGACACCGTTACATCCACAAAAACTGATTGTTTGGTGTGCTTTATGGGTTGGTGGAATAATAATTGGTCCATACTTCTTTAAAACGGTGCTGGCCAGAACGTAACAGTCAATGGTGACCGCTATAGAGTCATGATTACTGACTTTTTCGTTCATGAAATGATCAACCATGGTGTGCAGGAGCTGTGGTTTCAACAAAACAGCGCAACATATCACACAGCTCTTGCCACAATTGATTTATTGAAATAAACGTTTGGTAACCGCATATAGTTTCACTTTACGGACCCGTGAATTGGCCTCCAAGATCGTGCGATCGCGCTCGCTTGACTATTTTCTGTGGGGATATGTGAAGTCGCTATAGTCTATGCCGATAAGCCTGAAACGATTTACTTTATTTATTTATTTAAACAAACATCTTTGTTTTGTTCTATTTCAAAGTTCTATACCTCTAAAATAACACCCTTTATTTTTGCGATTTAGGAATCGCGCGGTAGATAATTGCAAGTGGGGTCATGGCCATAATTTCTTACGATACCGATTTTTTAATAGTAACGACTGTAAATTTCAAGTATGCCATCAGCTCTTAAGTGGTTTGAGAGTTTGTAAACAGGCTGAATATCCTTAGCAACAACAACAGTGTCACACTATATTGGGTACTTGGTCACGTTGGTGTCCAGGGAAATAAATAAGCAGATTCTCTAGTGAAGATAGGGGCAATGGCTTCCTTAGTTGGATCTGAATCTTTTTGTGGCATTAGAGAAAATGCGGTAAGAAACAAAATAAAAGAACAAGAGGAGGCTGAAAGATCCAAAAATTGGAAAGAACTCCCTAAGCTGAGGCAGGCGAACCTATTACTTAGTACCTAACTACAACCGAACACGTTTTACAGACTGCATCAACCAAAGCAGGAACAACCTAAGAATAATAACGGGTCTCCTCACTGGACACTGCAAATCGAAAAGGGCATCCAAGCATTATTGGCAGAGTAAGCACTCCCACATGCTGATTCTGCTGCACACAGGCCGAAACACCAGACCATATACTTATTAAGAAATTGCAATGTAATTATGCATCAATGGAAAATACAACTGGGGCGCTACCATATAGAAGAGAGCGTCTTTTCCTCTCTAAAGGTCCTCCAAATACGAAAATTTCTTCTGAGAGAAATAAAATTGGAGAAAGAAGTCTAAGATGAGCAATCTCATCCAGTTTTAGGTGGGGGCACACGCACAATAGAAGGTTGCAGTGCAACAACCCCAATATTTCATTCAATAGGCAAGTAGATACCTATCTAGGGAAACGTGCAGATACATATGTATGTCAAAATTTTCGTTTTGGCAAATCAGACCAATTACAATAACGTCCAATGGGAAGTTAAAAATATCTTGATTACCTATGGAATTAATATTTTGAAATTATTTCTTTCCAAAATGTTAAACAAGTCAATCCATTTTTCTGCATTGATTCAAATTATTTTTAATAAAATATTTTTGTCGCATAAAATTTTCAAAATAATAAACATTGTTTAACCATTAAAATTTGTAATATAAAATGTACCTTAAAAGATGTTAGGTATATCATTACTTCACCAAGTTTAGGATCTTCCACTTACGTATCCTGAAAAATCAGTAACAAAGCCTGGATAGTTTGTCCTTCAAAAAAAAGTCATCTATAATATTTTATTCTCTCCCCAACTTTACCTTTTGAATATAACATCCAACCATCATTAAGGTCACCTTTGAAATAAGCGACCAACAAATTGGAGTCGGATGTCCTAAATCGATTCCTCAAGATACTTTTTTTATTATGTCCGTGTGTACCTACACTATAATTGAATTTACTTCCCTGCACCAAAAGGTGTCTCAGTATTTCCTTCTTTTCCTGGCCGATAATAAAGTTCCAAACATCTCAATCATTCCTGCCCAACGGGGCAACAAAACGATTAAAATTTTTTTTGTACAACTCTCTCGTAAACCTTTAGATATACGATTATATTACCACCAACGAAAGATACAAACTTATAGATATATGTATGGAGGTACTTCAAAGAAATAGCACAATGGACTATGGAAAATTTAAATTCATAGACGAAACGAAAGTTGAGATGTTATGTTTGCTAGGTAAAGGTACCTTTACCTCCTTAACTGAATATCTCTATACAATACGCCACGGTCATCTTGACCAAAACACAAGCAGCTATTACCTCAAAAAAAGAACCCTTGAAAATGAGGCGCTACAAGCGTATATTCAAGGTACAAAAATGGAAATCAAGTATATCTTTTATCCACTTTAACAGTTCCGTGGAAAATGTTCGTCGCTGATATACCAAGCCCGGTAGCTTAGAAAAAAAAAAAACCATAAGTAGATGTTCTTCATCATCACACATCAACAAACTCTCGAGACTTTACGGCGCGCGAAAGGCCAACTACAAAGAGAACTCACGATATAAAGTGTCGAAATAATGAGCCCTTATCTATGTAAATTATATACAGTACTCAGGCGATAATTGGGCTCCAATGGGGGGAAGAGATACTCAATTTCGATTCTGATTGTTCATCTTTTGCTCATCCTTTCATCTCATTTCATTGCCAGGGGTATAAATTCACTTAGAAAACTACTCACAACACATCACACACACTCTTTGTGTATCTTTTATCTACGAGTATCTTTGGATGCAAAGAAGAAGAAGAAAAAGAAAAAAATGATTACGTAGAAGAATTTATTCATGATCACGAAAAAGCTGAATTCAAGTGTTTTTATGGTTTTTGGCCCCAAAAATTGTTCATCCAACTGCGAGAGAGGTAGAAAAAAAAACAAAAAGATACAAATGTTTATGAATCGTGAGAGTTTTCTCATTTCTCTTGGAACAATCACGTTTTATGAATAATTTCGAAGTTCTTTTTCCAAAACATTTTGTTTAATTCAATTGATTATGGTTTTACATTATACATAGTTTTTGGTAGAAGCAAACTAAATGGAAACAAATTGTTTTAAGTTATAAAACAGAAAAAAATCTACATTTTAAATGTCTACCATACAAAATGTTTATTTGTGTATATTCTTTATTTATAAATAAGTTTCAATCTTTTTAATGGAAAAAGCATGTTTTTCAAACTTTCTTGTTTGATTAAAAAAGGAAATGTATGGATTAATGGCGCTACAATAGGTATTCAATTAAAAAAAGAATGGAACTATTTTGAAAACTACTATTTGTCTATCCTGATTCCTGAGGCTTAGTGGGAGTGGGAGTTGTTAAGATTATGAAACTTTTTAACACAATAGGTGATACAAAAAGTTATCAGTGTTCTTACATAAATTATGGAAATGTATTGAGTACCTATTTTATGAAGACGGTACCCCTGTGTCTACCTATATATTATGTAGGTACCTAAGTATAGAAACCCTTTATGTTAAGTACCTAGCTAATGATTAGTGGGACAACCATGCTACGTCGAAGGTCTACAGGGATCGTGACCCAGCCTCCCAGGTTAAACGACTTTAAAGGAAAATGGTAGTTAAGGGAGCATACAAGCATTTTGCAAAGTGGCCAATCTAGCAAAAGTAGGTACCTATCTCATGTCAAGGAAAATCTTTATTGTTCAAATTTGATAGAAAATTCCTTTCCTTCCTATTAACAACACACTCAAGGCTCAACGGAATTGTTTAATGACAAGTCGCAAGACCTTTGTTGTTGGTTCTTTACAAGCTGTTGAAGTGTTAATGTTGATCTACGCACTATTTTTTAATCAAAGGGTGTTTGTTCACGTTTTTTTTTCAGTTTGATTGACAAATTATGGCTCTTCCACGATTCGTTCCAATTTCCTGTCTATTTGTCAATTCACTAATCAAATGTAATCAATGATCAAATTCGTTTTGAAAGTGAACGATAGACGGTCATCTCTTCATATCACGAACCGAACAAAATTCCAGCAAATTATTATGGAACTAATCAAACAAAACTGACTGATTAGTAATTTCTCAAACTACATAATTGCTCAAATCATGGATTCTCTGATTGAAATTTTGGTGAACGAACCATTCAATAGTTATCAACTGAAATAATAATTGATTGAAGATGATTATCTGTCGTAAACAAACTGGCCCTTAATATCAAAGGGCACGGTAGTGCCCAGCCAAGTTCGCGGCACTAGACCCTTTTTACAGGAACAAACTCAGGCGATTTTCAACCCCCTCTAACTTCAGTAGGTACCAATAAAGTCAGAAAATTCAAATTCGCAGTATTTGCTAAGCTGATCAAACACAGGTGGCTCACCAAATTTCAACTCTTTAGCATTATTAATTCCCGAGATATAGGTAAGATTTCAAAAATGGCAAAAACCGTAACTGACTGACTCACTGACTCTAGGACTCACTGACTCATTGACTGCCTGACTCACTCACAGATCATCAACATTATGGAGCACTTCCCGACATCGTAGAAACTTGAAATTTCGCACAACTGTAGGCCTTGTGGTGCATACAAAGGAAAAATTCGGAAATCTGCAATTTTCTATTCAGGGGCGTAGCATCCACCCACTTTCTTAAATATTCATATAAATTATATGGAGCACTTCCTATTGTTGTAGAACGATGAAAATTGGTAGGTCGGTAGGGCTTAAGTTACTTAGAAGGAAAAAAGTTGAAAAATTGAAATTTTCCACTCAGGGGGCGTGGCATCCACCCACATTCTTAAAAATTCTTATGAATTATATGGAGCACTTCCGATTGTTGTAGAACGATGAAAATTAGTAGGTCAGTAGGGCTTGAAGTACTTTGAAAGAAAAAAATCGAAAATTTGGAATTTTCCATTCAGAGGGCGTGGCATTCACCCACTTTATCAGAATTGCTATTATTTATATATACATAGCACTTTCGGTTGTCATAGAATTATAAGACTTTGTGGAGCGGTAGGGCTTGATTTTCACCTGACAAAATAAATCCTTGCAAAAAGGAGTGAAATCGCAACAAAAACATAAATGTTAAAAAAAGAGCCAAGTTCTTATTGTGTACAAGAAACCTATGCGTAAAAAGTCTGCCAAAAAAAGTAATGAGATCTAAAATATATGCCAAGTTTTAAGTTCATGAAGTTTAATATCAAATATCTTAAGTAGAGTTATATCGAAACAATTCCAAATCATGACAGAAATTTGATATTTAATGATTACTGATTCAAATTTGGTGGATTTACTTAGCAAGTTTTCTCTTAAGTACTTACTTAATCAAAAATTTAAAATGTATGAAAACTTGACCAGTGAACCCACCAAATTTGAATCAGTACCTAATCAGTGTACAGTTCGTGCGACAGACGTCATTTGAATTAGTGTGATACTAAAAAATTAATTTATGGACAGACTCTTTCATTATTCCTATCCATAAAAAAGGATCTAAAAGCGATGTCTCAAACTACAGACCGATTGCTAAACTTTCATGCACTCCTAAATTATTTGAGAGTATAACTTATGATAATATACTACTTCATTGCAAATTACTTTTTTCAGATAAACAACACGGCTTTCTCAAAGGTAGATCAACAACATCTAATCTCACTGCATTCGTATCCAATACTATCTGTGCTATGAAATTTGGTCATGAAATTGATGCAATTGCTACTGCTTTTAGCAAAGCATTTGATAAAATTTCGCACAGTGTTATTATTTTCAAATTGAAATTATACGGATTCCCATCACTGTTCATATCTTGGGTTCAGTCCTATTTAAACAATCATCTATATACAGTTTCGTTAAGGGGTTGTACTTCCAACCCTATATACTCAACATCAGGTGTCCCACAAGGGAGTTACCTTGGCCCTCTGCTCTTCTTTTTAAGTGTCAACGACATTGAGCGTATTTTAGAAGGATCCGAACTGGAAATTTATGCTGATGATATGCGTATTTCTAAACAGATTTCATGCACTGCAGATGCTGAGTCACTACAAAAAGATTTAAATAATTTTTTTACTTGGTGTCAACATAATTTTCTTGAGCTTAACGTTAACAAGTGTCAAGCCATCGAAACGCTCACCTTTTCCACAGCGTTACTACTTTTTGAATAATGAACAAGTTTCAGTTGTCACCTCTTTCGTGACTTAGGGGCTATTTGTGACAATCAGCTTAATTTCCGAGCTCATTATGATTCCATTATCAACAGGGCTAATTTTCAGATCCCTGTGTCACAAAATCCTTATATGTTGCTTTGTTAGGTCTCTGCTTGAATATGCCTCTCAGGTCTTGTCCCCTTATCACCATGTCCACATACAGCGTATTGAAGCCATTCAACGTAGATTTATTAGATTTGCCCTGCGCGGGCCTTGGATGGGACGACCCATTTATACTCCCTCCTTACGAAAACCGAATTAAATTGATAAATTTACAAACCCTTAGCGACCGTCTCGTCGTGACAATGCCGACCTACTTTTCTTACACCAGTTATTAACTGGAGGAATTGATTGCGTAGACTTATTTCGAAAAGTAAAGTGGAACTCAAATCAAAGTAGTCTTAGATCTGTACCACTCTTTTCGATACCCTTTCACCGAACAGAATACGGCCAAAATGAACCTCTCACTAGAATGCTGAGAAAAGCCAACAACTCAACCGTTTTCGATTTAAGTTCCTCAAAAACTGCCCTCAAGATTGCTCTCCAATAACTATCCATCCCTGACATTCCACTCTATGTATCCATTACTATTATCTTTATATTAATATAGTTTTAAGAATTTTGATGTTTAGTTTTAAGATTCATATATGCTCGAATTAAGCTTAAATAAATACCTAAATAAAATCAGACTTTGGTGATTTTAACTTTAATGCAAGTGTTTAAACATAAAGTTGGTTTGACATTGTCTATAATTTAAGAAAATGCCATTTTAACCTAATGTTACACTAAAGTTGTTTTAGTATCGTGTTAACTTCACTATAATTTTGCGCCAATACTTTCAGTAATCAGCTTCTAGGAGCTTCCATATAAGTTTTAAAATAACATTCTTATATTTAAAGTTCAGCACCCACAACAATAGAATGACATCATTTAGTGACTTGTCTTAATAAATCATAATTTAGCCTTTAAAGTGTCATCTTTAACAAAGCAAACAACAACTGATAATTCTAAAAAACAATCGAATCTTGTCGAACAACACTCGTTAAAACTTCCTGCCTTCAATTCATTTGCATTTACATTATTATTAAAGAAAGAAAATCTTCCAGTTCAAATTCATTATCTTCTTTAATTAATTAAAAATAAAAAAAATCTGTATTAATTATTATCAGCGAAACGCACATTTCCTGGTCGCTATATCTACTTCGAATGAGGTACATAGAACATTTTTGCATTGAAAAACTTAATTCAACTTTATAATAAGTACTTTATATGAATCTACAATTTACAAGGAACACCGGTCTCAGCAATTTGCTGTAAAATCTCCATGAAGACATACAAAGAGCAAACTGTCAATCAATTGCAGAGCAATTCAATAACAAATAAACAATCATTATTTCTTTTTTCTTTCTCTAGAAAAAACATCTCGTCGTTCTTTCTTTTCATCTATAAAATGTCCCCATTTCAGTATCAAGTCCATATGTATAGGAATGTATATGGCAAAATGAAGGAAAATAATGGAAAAGTCTCAGACCTAGACTATGAGTATACACATTGCACAAATGCGCTAGATAATCCCAATCAAATGCAATCCGAGAGAGCAAATCTGAACAAAAGCTAAACCAACTAAATGACGATCGGCATCGCAGTATATGGTTGTGGTGCGGACCTGAATAGATTATGATTATAGCTTTATGATGTCCATGGGGAGCAGATTCAAGCAACACACAGAGAGGGTTGCATTTTGCAATAATTTAATAAATTATGCGATTTTATTTTATAACAATTTACTGGAGGAGACAGATTGGAATTAAAAATATTTTCTAGGGACTCTAGAGACCAGTTGAACAAATATCAAATCATGAACCCTGGTTAAACATAAGCTAATCCACCAATTTTGGAGGAAGGGTTAAAGGTTCACGTACAAATAATTATAAAGGGTTTTCCAAGAAGCACATGTCGATGTTGCGTGTGAGGTAGGTATTGAAAAAATAAAAATAAATAAATTCGGTGGTGCAACAACTCGTGGAGAACCAGGGCTTAGTGAAATACAGCTCTCAACCATTCTTATGTGCGTGTCGTTGGCAGGAATGGAGGGGACCTACAGTTTTTTTTGCAGAGTCCGAACGGTTAGATGAGAATCACTTATTCATGACAAAAGCTTGTCAGTTCCTCGCAACAAGCAGTGCCTCGAATAAAACATTTGTGTTTTAAGGTGGCACGGCCGGGAATCGAACCCACACCTTCGGCATGACAGTCCAGCGCACTAACCATTATGTCACGAGGTACTAATACGTAGGTACCTGAAACAGGTATTAACGTAATTTATTTCGTTATTTGAATGGCCCATGTTCCCATGCCATTATGATTTATCCATGGAATACATCGCCACTTCGCACGGTGGTTGTGGTACGAATCCAAGAGATCCAATTTGCAGTGAAATACCGCTGGAGAAACTGTCTGCGGTACCGGGAGACCATTGCACCAATTTACTATTATATGCCATTTGAGTTGTGCAATGCAGTCCAGAGTTTATGCCAGTTATTAGATAAGGTGATTCCTCCACGGGTTAGGGATCGTGTCTTGGTCTTTCTTGACGATCTGCTTATCATGGCACCTGATTTTACAACGCATACCTCCCTGGGAAGCCAGGTAGCCGACTGCTAACGCAGAGCTTTTCTCATCATAAACATGAACAAATTCAAGTTTTGCTTCAAGGAGCTGAAGTATTTGGGGTTGCTAGTGTGGAGGCAATTGTGGACATCCCGCAGTAGTTTCCCAGACCCCACGGCATGTTTGGAGGCTATTGGGTTTAGCAGGATGGAATTGGAAATTTATCAAAGATTTTGTGAGTCTGGAACGAAAAGTTCAAAATGACTAAGTAGGCACTGAGATAGTTAGAAGATCTGAAGAAGGCGTTAACCAAGGCACCGGTTCTTTCACATCCTGATATTTTGAAAGATTTTAAATCCAACGTGGTGCTTCGGATGTGCGATAAGGGGCCGGCCGTACCGTTCCAAAAAAAAGCCCGGAGGGTGTAGAAGTTCCAACATTGTAATTCTCTTTAAAATTTAATAAGAGAGAAACCATAGTGTGACCGAGAAGGAGTGTATGGCTGCGATGATGGCTGTGCAAAAGTTCAGGCTGTATGTCAATAAGATATGGACCTTACAGTTATAACCGATCACTCAAGTCTTCACTGGCTAATGAGTAATGGGCATGAAAGTCCAAAATAGAAAATTAGCCGGATGGAGTTTCATGCTACAGTCGTATATGCCACGACATACAGCGCGAAAAGGCAGCCTGAACATCACTCCGGAAACTCTTTCTGTGGAACTTTATTCTCTGGCCATAGAAGAAGTAGCCCCAGAAGTAGACTTTGACTCCCCTGAATATCGAATTTTATGCCTCATTATAGAAAACACCGATGATATACCTGATCTAAAAGCCCAGGATGAATATGTTTACAAACGTGCTTTCAGAAGTGAGGGTGAAGGAACTATGCAAAAGCATACTGGATTTCTGTAGTTTGCTTCAGGGTTAACCAAAGAAATTATAAACAAAGCTCACAAACCTTTTAAAATAACCCTTGGTGGAATTGCTATAACTTTTGTTTGGTATTTGAAATGTGCTAATGTTGTTTGTATAACAGATTTATTTATAGTCTGTGCCCTATATTCAATAAAGAGAATCAAATTAAAGCCAACATTCAAATGGAAAGGTCGTTGTCGTCTTCTTAATTATACAAAGGGAAAAGAAACTTTGAATTTCAGGGAATCAACACTTATAAGGTGGTCGATACATTATTAAGGTGGTAAATGCGATATCCTAGGTGCTGGATGCATTAACAACTTTATTCCAAGTTCGTTAATATTTCCATTGGGAAAACATGACGGTGCAACGTGCAAGTGCAAGAATATGTGTCTATTTTGCATAGAACTGTAACTCTAGAAAATCCCACAAAAAAACAAATACTTCCACATAATCTCGGTGGCCGATTCCCTCCAACTCTACGAAACATTAACATAAGTACTGTCCTGTTGCAACCATACCTGTCGTTTCCATCCATATTATCTTATTTTGGACGAAAGAAATTGTTTATCATCGTTTGGTCTCCATTGACGGAATTGACTACCTTGGGATCTCATGCACGCTCTCAAGCACAACGGCATTTTTTTGGCAGATCCTGCATTTTGCTGCGGTACAGGTACAATTGTTGGAAATTCGACTAGGAAGGACAACCATGTAATTCGCCAAATGGGTGCTCATCACTGAGACAAGAGAGTATCCATTTTGATAATAAAAGGCGTTTTTCTTTTAAGCTCCGAGCATAGCACTGAGCTGTCAAAAAATGATCTGTGCTGTGTATCTTTTTTTAGCTCAGAGCACTGAGAGCGCTCAACGTGTGTGGTTTTTTTTTAATCGGAGCCAGTTCGGAATACGCTCCATGATCTCAGAATAAAAAACCGGAGCAAAGAGCTGAGCGCAGCCAACTTCACTCTTTTTTGAACTCATCTCAAATAATCATGAATTTTAGTTTATTTTTATGAACTTTTCGAGTTTTTGATTGGCCAGCTGTCAAAAAAAAAATTAAAAGACAGTGACTGCTTAATGTTATTGCGGTTAGTGCTCGAAAATATCGCAATCGTATGACAGTTCAGTGCTTGGATAGGACTAAATTTATATCGGAGAGCTGTGATCATACCCTGCTAAGAGGTAACTCCGATAGCTTGAGCTCTACTCCAAGCTATGCTCAGAGGTCAGAGCTAAGAAAGAAAACACGGCTAAAGTTTTATCGCTTCGCACGTGTTGCTCAGTCGCAGTGACCTAGTAATAAACAACAGATTTGACAGACACCGCAGTCAAAATAAAATGGCCTCCAGAAACTGTTAACACTGACTCGTCCCTATAGGAAAACCCTTTAGTATCAATTTCTCATTCTTAAATTATTCTTCAAGCAAACTGTTTGTTCAATTACAAAGTAAATTATTGTGAATCAACCTTAATCAAGTGACTCGCAGTGTAAGTACATATAGTCAAGTCAGGTACCATACATTAAATTTCCGTTCTCGCTTCATAAGTTATAAATGCATATGTTCACTTTACCATACACTTTGTCTCCAATCAAAATATATCTATCTTTTCTGTCACAATCAAAGTGTCGCCCGATTCATCAAGTGACAAAATATAAATTCCTGTCATTCCTCATAAACCGACATCAATAGTCTCGCGATTCCTTTATATTGCTTCCATAATTGATCTGTCGTGACCAGTTCAATGAAATAAAAAAAAAATTATTACCTATACAAAAAAATTAAGTCAAAACATAAAAATACCAAATGCACCCGCTCCTCTATACACCATTCCAACACACACTTCACCACAGCAGCGCTTACAGTCCACAAAAGTGTCAATTAATCATTTAAATATCAAAGCATATAGATACCCCCTCCCCCTCATTTCCACCCATTAAGTAGGTACATTTGAGTATAATATTCATGGTCGTTTTAAATCGACTTAATAAAACCACCGCGCCGCCACCACTGTTGTCTGTCTATGATTGTGGCCACACCATGCAATTGATATCAAACTAAACTAAATAAGGAATTAAAACCATCCAAACGGTTGTGTTTACACCAACTGCTTTACAATTTAATTTTCTACAATAAAAATATTTATTCATCATACACAAAATACTTAAGTCTTTTTTTGTTATTTTTTTTTATGCTTCAAAGCTATGAAGAGAACGATGAAGAAAGAAAAAAAATTACGTGCAAATTACTTTAACGCTCGTGGAATTATAATTGATTTATTGGCGCCTGCTTCGCTCGCATGCCACTGTACTGCTAGTTAGTTACTTTAAACGCAGCTGCATCTGGGCGACTTTTCCAGCGACACACCATTCCTCATAAATGCATTAATTTACACGCTGACTTTTGTTTGCGGTACACACCACATTGTCCGTTTCGATTCGCAGTTCGCACTTCGATTTCACTTACAAATTACAAATCAAAAAATTCACAATTGCACGAAAGACGACAACGAAGAAGAAGTGGTACGAGTATTAAATAAAAAGCCTATCAAACTACTAATCTGGAACGAGTTGGTATAACAAAAAAGAAAAATAAAAAAAAACATGTCGCGGACATCGACACTAAACCTGTCATTTCAAATTGTCACCCGACTTCGATTAGTGATATTTTGATATTTTTATTTTTAATTAAATGTGCAATAAATGATGGAAAAATCTATGATCATCATTGTATTTGCACGAAAATATGGGGTCTATAAATAAAACTATTATTTTCAGAGTCGAGATAAATTACTATCCAGGTGGCATTTTTATTTTTTGAAATATCGTTAAGATATAAATTAAATATAGCAACTGGATGCAGTCATTTTTTTTTACCAGAAATTGATATCGATACCTTCCCGTAAGAATGTATTAAGCGACATTTAAACAAATTTAAAGGCATCGAAAAAAACCTCTTGTTCAGTTATTTATTTGTGTATTTAGACCCGTTTGCTGATACGGTTCTTAAGCCTTTATGATCTACTTAAAAGCTTATGTTCTACTTTTTCCTCTGCATAAACTGTCACATAAGCCCTTTATGTCCTACTTAAATATTTAAGTTTCGTATCAGCAAATGGGCCTTAATGGAATAAAAAGATTTGGCACAGGATTTTCAACTCAAAATCCCTTTACAAATCTGTTTATTACAACAAAATACACAAATAAATAATTAAGCAAGAGGTTTTTTTAAAATTTTAATTTAAAATTTTGAAAATGTCGTTTAGTACAATCTTGCGGGAAGGTATCGAATTGTAATGAATGACTTTCCCATTTCCAGTGTTTTTTTTTTTGTGAAATAAATAAGTTGACGCTTTAAATAAAGTAAATAAGTTTTATTAACGAACCTGAGAAAATATTACAATATTTTGTTCAGCACCATCGTGAATTTTTGGAAAATCAGTGATTTCTCAAATAACTTGCTCATTTTCAACTTAGGGCTTAATACCAAAAATGCATATGGCAAAATCTGTTTCAAATTCAATTATGTCCGTCAAGTTAGTTAGCATTATCACTAAAAAACTTTGAGAATCTAATAATTGGATTAACTGTTATAAATTTGTCATGAAAAAAGAAAGTCATGCTTGTTTCTTAAAAAATATCCCCTGGTAATGCTAACTTGACCGTCGTCAAAAAATTATTTTTTGCGCAATTTATTCTATAAAAAAATTCCTTGAATATGACAAAAAGGCATCAAAATCGATTTTTTTTCAATGCGTCCAGGCTTTTTGTCATAATCAAAAAAATGTTAATAGAAATTATGTCACGACAAATTATTTTTCGACAAAACTTATTTAAAGACATATTATGACGCTTGATTAAACAAATTACATACCTACCTACCAAAAAACACTTAGAATAAAAACGTTTCATATGGCAGTGCTGAATTCGTTTAAGCAAATTCTGCTGTAGGGAATTTTAAAAGTGTAGATTTAGAAAAACTGATTTTAATGAGTTATTAAAAATGTAAAACCACAAATTTTTTAAACTTCCACCATTGTTTAGCGACAAAAAGCCACAATTTTTTATACAACCCTGAAATATTTTTGAGTCCATTTTACCATATTTCGGGGGATGCTAACTTGACTGTCAAGGTAACATTACCAATTGTTAGGTATTTTTTTAAAAAACAAGTTCGACAAATGTTCTGAGGTAACAGCTTTCTACAATTGTTTCTTGAAAGCACCTTGCAGGAACTAAGAGGTCTCTACATCATTCACTTTAATGTTTTCTGCGGAAGTTTGGAAGTGACGTCGCCATTCACTGTCATTACAACATTTATTTGCTGAATAGTGACTTTGGCCACCCAGTCAAAGTCACCCAAAATGCATGCCAGAGTCACCCCACTATTTGGCATTTATTATACAAAAATAAAAATTTATTGTTTATTAAATAGTTACAAAGGTAAAATGAAGAGAATTAGATTTACAAAACAATACACAATATATCGGAGTTAAAGTCATTTTGCAATCATATTTCTGCAACATATTAAAACCATCCAACATTTTCAGGTGACTTTTTTTAGATAAAAAAAAAATATATATTGTATTTTTTAATTTTAATTAAGTAAAGCTAATATTATGATATTTAAATTCATTTAGATTTAAACATTTACAAAGAAGTTGAAAAAAAATTAAATTTAACAATTTCTTCATATTTAAACAATTTTTTTTCAAAAAGTAGATATCCATTCAAAAGCCAAAGTCACCCAACCAGGGCAAAGTGACCCGGGTTGACGGTATATTTTGATGAAACCTTCTCAGGGGGGGGGGGGGTCATGTTCTTCAAAATTCATTGAATTGCACTTAAAATTTTTGTATTGCAAATAGTTTAGGCACCGTTATTTCTGACCATATGAACATATCAATTTTTCGCAGAATAGAGGTAAGTCATCATATAGCTACTATGTACAAACAAAAACGTTCAATTCTGAACAGTTTCTCGCAGGCTGTTAGGTGGGCGAGTGCAAGCAATCAAATCCTCCGGCAAATCGAAGCAAAATAAGGTGGTAATTGCCATCGAAAAATGAATTCGCTACCGCCATTTTCGACTTCTTATTTCTGCGATATTCCCAAAAAATGTGCACTATCTGAAAAGCCAGGAGCCTTCCGAAATACCGCAAACCAAAATCTTGAATAACTTAAAAAATCCCATTTTTAACAATTTCGCAACACAAAGTGTCGGAAATAAATAAAAACCTCGCAAATTAAAATGTTCAATATCAAAATCTCGCAATTCCAGTAATATTTGGCCTGAGTTTGGTATTGAAAAAAAAAAGATTAAACTCGAAGACGAATCTCCAAAGCTAAGTAGAAGATTTTAATTTGCAAAATTTTGGTTAAAAAGTGTAGGTATTTACTGCATTTTACCTGCTGTATTTTTAATCTGTGAGATTTAAGTTTGCGAGATTTTGTAAATGAGTTATTGTTTAAGGTGAAGTTTTGTAATTGCAAGATTTTGTGGCGAGATTTTAATTTTCAATATTTCTTACCCAACTAGAGATGCCACTAGATCGTCATAAAAAGGTCACCTAGTTTCAGTAATTGGTCAGGCATAGATTTTAATTTTAATTTTGTGTTCACTAATTTTGACAAAATCATTTTTACACTAACAATAAGATTAAAGTTAACATAGAGTTGAATTGTTTTATTATTCACTAACTGGCCCGCCCCGGCTTTGCTCGGTTAGGCAAAATTTTCGAATGACATCCTCTACATATAACCTTTCAAATACAAAAAAGAAGTTTAAAATCAGATTCCATATTTTACAAACCCCATTTCATACTATAGGTACCTACCTAAGTATTTAAATTTTGAAATGTTTTCAGTTCTTATGCCTTTAAGAATAACCTTCTCAACTCAAAAAGTATTTTTAATCATATACCCATTTTTAATTTCTACCCCCATTTCACCCTATGTATGAAGACAACATCCTCTTAGCAAACTCTATCAAACAGAAAAAGAATTTTTGTTATCTCATACCATTTGTTTTTACCCCAGTTATCCCTTCAAATTGAATTTTTTAACCGTAAAGCCTTCCCCTTAGAATAATGGCTGATTTACAATGACGCGTTCGCGTTCGCGATGCGTACGTTATGGCTGTTTTACAATGCCGCGTTGGGCGTTGCGTTGAAAGATTTGCCTGTCAGCGCAAAAGTTTAGGCATAGGAATATCTGTTTAGTGTTTACAATGACGCGTTGAGCATTATGTTACGATTTTGCATCCATTAGTAGGTACACAAACCAACGTAACGTAAGCGGCTGCAACGCGAAAGTAGAGATTATTCAACTTTTGCGTGCGTTTTGACATTTCGATTACAATTTAGGTATGTGGCCATCTTGTGTTGAAAAAAGTATGAATTTTTTTGCTCGATTTATCTTGACGCGGCCGTAGCGCTTGTTAAATGTAACGTACGCATCGCGAACGCGAACGCGTTATTGTAAATCAGCCATTACATTTAACAAGCGCTACGGCCGCGTCAAGATAAATCGAGCAAAAAAATTCAAACTTTTTTCAACACAAGATGGCCACATACCTAAATTGAAATCGAAATGTCAAAACGCACGCAAAAGTTGAAAAAATTCTACTTTTGCGTTGCAGCCGCTTACGTTACGTTGGTTTGTGTACCAACTAATGGATGCAAAATCGTAACATAATGCTCAACGCGTCATTGTAAACACTAAATAGATATTCCTATGCCTGAACTTTTGCGTTGACAGGCAAATCTTTCAACGCAACGCCCAACGCGGCATTGTAAATCAGCCATAACCTTTCAAACTCAAAAATAAATCTTGAAATTTCGAAATATAAAAACTAAAAACTCACAAATACCCCAAAAAAAGTACAAACATTTAGATTTGAACGTTGCAATTAATTTGTATCCAAATAAAATTTAGCCTATGTTATTCAGGGACATTATATCTTTCCATTTACCTAAAGAATTTTAAGGAACGGTTGAATATTTCCAGAGGGGGGGAGGGGGGTCATGACCCTCATGACTCTCACCTATATCCGCCAATGCCTCGAGGAATAATATGATCCCAAATTTGCCTAAAAACTCAGTATTTTTCAAAATTTATTGAATTGTATTCCTCAAAAATGTAATGTGATGTGCTAGGAGCAATTCTGATTCGAATTCAATGCACTTATCAAAGTAGTGATGGGACTTCTACCACTTAAGTGGTATCACAACAAAAACATAAATGTTAAAAAAGGAGCCAAGTTCTTTTGCGTACAAGAAACCTGTGCGTAAAAAGTCAGCCAAAAAAGTAATGAGATCTAAAATATATGCCAAGTATTAGGTTCATGAAGTTTAATATCAAATATCTTAAGTAGAGTAATATCGAAACAATTCCAAATCATGACATAAATTTGGTAATTAATGATTACTGATTAAAATTTGGTGGGTTCACTGGTCAAGTTTTCATACATTTTAAATTTGTGATTAAGTATTTAAGAGAAAACTTGCCAATCGGAAAGGCTCCATATAATTTATAGAATATTTAAGAAAGTGGGTGGATGCCACGCCTCCTGAATAAAAAATTGCAGATTTTCGATTTTTTCCTTTGTATGTACTACAAGGTCTACCGTTGTGCGAAATTTCAAGTTGTACGATGTCGGCAAGTGCTCCATAATTTTGATGATCTGTCAGTGAGTCAGTCAGTGAGTCAGTGAGTCAGTCAGTTACGGTTTTTGCGATTTTTGAAGTCCTATATCTTGGGAACTACTAATGCTAAAGAGTTGAAATTTGGTGAGCCACCTGTGTTTGATCAGTTCAACAAATACTCCGAATTTGAAGTTTCTGACTTTATTGGTACTGAAGTTAGAGGGGGGTTGAAAATCGCCTGAGTTGGTTCCTGTAAAAAGGGTGTAGTGCCGCGAACTTGGCTGGGCACTACCGTGACCTTTGATTTCTACCACCTTTGTTTGTTTTTAAAATCCTACCACCTCCAACTCAAAATCTACCCCCTTTTACCATTTTGCTGATAATAATAATAATTTTTCATTTCTATGATTGCATTGCCTTGGAAATCACATTTTACCCATACACATTACACACACACTCTCACCACCAATTCAAAAATTCCAATGTTCCAATTTCCAATCCAACTCATTGAAAATTAAAGTATTAAAATATTTAGATCCAAAAAAAGTCATTGCTGGAACAATTCCAACTTTCATTATAAACAAATAAATATTTTCCGCCAAATGCTACAAGCATTGAAACGCTCAATGTTGAGTGGGGAAAACTCATCGGCAAATTTAAAATATGTAATAGAAAGTTTCAAAGCTGATGATATTGTACCACAGTGGATTTTTATTAAAAATTTGAAAGACGGTATAGGAGATTTAACGTTTGAAAACCTGTCATCATACATGTTACAACTTTCTTGTTTACCACACAGTAGCCCAGCAGCTGAACGTAAATTTTTACAGCTCAAAAATATAAAAAGTGATAAAAGAAATAAATTAAACACAACAACTGCTCACAACATTTTAGATGCGAAAGAACTTTTGGGCAACGGGGAACATTTTGATCCCCCAGAGTTGTTGGTTGCTTTAAAAAATAATAATTTTATCGATTGTGAACTACATGTGATTTATAATTTTTAATTTGAATCGACTGATTTTTTGTTTTTGTTTTTTGATTTAATTATGTATATGAACTTAGCAGGACAACTTTTTCAAAAATGAAGATAATCAAGCTGAAAAAATTTGGTTGTTGAGAACTAGTTAATTGCGAATTAGTTACGCAAAAACAAATTTAATTGCATTTTTGGTTTGTGAAAAAATTGGTGTCCTGCTAACTTCACATGAACTTAGCAGGATACCCATTTTTTCGCAAACGAAAAAAGCAGTAAATTATTTTTGCGTAACTAATTCGTAGTTAATTAGTTTTCAATAACCAACTTTTTCAGCTCGATTATCTTTATTTTTGAGAAAGTTGTCCTGCTAAGTTCATATGAAGTTCGCAGGACACCCATTTTTTCGCAAACCAAAAATGCAATTAAATTTTGTTTGCGAAACTAATTTGCAATTAAGTAGGTAGCAACTAATGATAGGATAGTTTTTAACCTGAATTTCCAAACGTGTCCTGCTAGTTTTATATACATGATTTAATTGTTATAAATAAATGATTTATTTACCATTAAAACATTTTTCTCTTCCACCTTTCTACCACCTTTTTTTTGGGCTATCTACCACCACTTTTGTTTTCCCAAGTCCCATCACTAGACCATTAGAAAAGTATTTTGGCTCTTGTGAGAGACAAAAATTCAAGTAATTGGTGTTTTCGAGTTGAGACAGAAAAACAAAGTCAATTTACAGCTAGCATTTGAGTCCAAAGGGGTTATCAGAGAAAAAATAGGTACCGTAAAACGGGGTTACTTTGCCCCAGCAGGGGTTACTTTGCGCCACTGACGAAAAGAGTTTGTTTCTTTATTCACGTTCAGACATGTTACATTCCTTAAACGGGACCTACCGAATTGTACACACACACACATATGGGTGATTCTCCACTAAAAGCTCCTTTTCGTGGCCCCGTACAAAAATGGTTAAAAACATGAGAAAATTAAAAATATTTTACAGTTAATAATAGCGTAAGGAATGTTTCTAACTGGCCCACTTCTTTAATTTTAATAATTGGAGGTAATTAATTAGAAAAAAAAAATATTTAAGGCCTAAACGTCATTTCCGTAACGTGTCTCCTCCTCGTTTCAGCACAGAAAAAGTGATTTTTTTAGAACTTTTAAATAAATAAAATTAATTCTGATTAGATTCCAGCATACAAATATTGTTGTTTAATATAATTGTCCTTAAAATAAAATTAATTCATTTATAACAATTAACTTAGAAACTTACAAACATGTGTCTCCAGGTATTTGGATCATTTCCGTAAGAAAAAAGTAAATATTTTTAAATTGAAATTAAGAGCCAGCAGTTTATAGAATTCAACCTAAATGAAGAAATTCAACCAAGTTTTCTTTGAAATATATTCAAAACATTAGATTAGAAATCAATTTCGATTGTAATTTTCAAGTGAGTGGTTGAATTCGTCACGTGTTCCATCAATTACGTCATTACCGTAAGTGGGTATAATTTTGTTACTTAAGAGTGAAACAAAATTATTTTGTTACAGTTTTCTGGTATTTTGTTGCGGAATGATTCATACTGCATTTGAAAAATATACAGACTTTTTTTCAAGTCTAAAAAGTTAAAAAACATCGATTTTCGTCATTTCCGTAGCGTCATTTCCGTGCCCTGTCTCTGAATTACGGTAATGACGAGTTGTTACGGAAATGACTTCAGAGTATTTTTCCTTTTAAAAATCATGGATTAGTTACAAATTCTCCATTTTTTACATTACAGTACATAATAAAAACACTTTGAGGGTAATAATGGGCCTTACATCCAAAACAAAATCGTGCATAGCTAGATCTTGTAGTTATATGTGGTCTATGATCAGATCTTTTATACTTCACCATTTTGATATCATTGTTCTGTGCTACAATGGGGAGTTAGGGAGACAAAATTAATATTCTTTTCACCACTATATATGCAATTATGATATAGTTATCTTCCATAGGCCCAATTTTTAAAATACGGGAAACAATCTTTCGTCATTTCCACTGTTAGATTTTTTCTGATTAAAAACGGTTAAGTTGGTAGAATGTAACTTAATATTACCCTTTCCGCTTCCTAACGCTTCCATTTCATATCTTGACTTCAAGTGATTTCAGCGTTGATCATTGCGATTGTGAGTTTGGAATCCTCTAAGCATAGTAAAATGCCCGAATTTTGGCACAACACCGCGTCGGGCAGTAGAGGTAAAGAATTGGTGCAGTAGATTCATCGGTTATCCGTTTTTCTTAGTTTCCATCATTAATGGCGTCTTGGTTGGTTTAGAATCAATATCCTTAGTACTCTTTTTTCGACTGATTGTGTCAGTTTGTGCACTTGAAACAAAGCAGTATCATACTGCTTAAATTTTACCCTCCGATGCCGCTTATTTTGTTGCTTAAATATGTTTTTTAAACATTTATGGGAGGCTAGTATTTCATACAGTTTGCCTTCTTTTCAATGCATCCTTTATATAAAATCTACAAGGATGTATCTCTACGCTAGATTTATATACTTATACCTATTAGTTTTTGAATAAGTCTGCTTCACCCCTCCCCCCATCTGATTCGACATCCTGCCTACGCCCTTGTATGAAACTGTTACCTTCAAGTGGACACATCCCCACAAATTCCTTTATCTTATTTCAAATTACTTTCACACGATTGAAATTGATGCATTTCATAAATGGATTTGTGTCCCATAGGATTCAAATACCTAACCGAACCATATACAGATACGAGTATTTCAATTTTATGTTTAATTGATTTTAAGTAGGTACCTGTCAACTTATTAATTTTAACAAAAACAAATTTGTTATTTGCTTTAATAAGCAGAAAATGTAATTTCAGTACCAGACCATCATTTCCATAAAAAAGGCGTCATTTCCGTAGCAAGACAAAATCCTTAAAAACGCTTAAAATCAAGTGGCCGGACTTTTTAATTATCAGTTATAGTTTAATTTATAACAAACATTAAACGTGCATCACTTTTTTCTTAAATTAAGGTAGGGGACATTTTGGATGCTTAAATGGAGCTTTTAACAGAGAATCACCCATATACATCTGCCACGTGTTGCAACCGATCGTCTACCGGCAGTTAGTGAAAAGTAATCGACCTGTGAAGTTCAGTAAGCAAATTTGTATAATTTTTTAAGTGAAAAATTTAGTCTATAAAAACAGTTGTGTGAGTTTGAATAAAGTAAGTACCGATTTTCTATTTATATTATTGTTTTATTAATACTTTATGCATGCCATTTGTTTCTTTAATTTATAAATAATATTTATTAGATTTTTTTTTTGTAACCATGTAGTTTTTTTATGATTTTGGGGTTACTTTGCTCCTGGGGCAAAGTAACCCCAAAACATAAAAAAGTGATGGTTACTGTATTTTTATGTTTATAATTATTGAAATTTGCTATATTTAATTTAACTAGAAATGCCCAGGAACTACTGAAGGATTTTGGGAGCAAGAAGGTACGCCGATTACACGGACGGTTCCCTACAAAAATGTCTGGAAGAAATAAGAAGAGGCGAAATTTCTCACAGGAAGGCGGAAAAAAAGTATAAAATTCCAAGGAGGACAATCTTAAACAAACTCAAGGGTAGACACTTACATAGGCCTGGAAAACAGCCAAAACAGGTTTCAAAAAGGGGCACTTTTTGTGTCGAAGAGCTAAATTCCATTTTTAATTTAAATGCTTTGTTTTTATGATGTTTTTCGTATTCTTTATGTATATTTTTAAATTAAGTCTTTTCTTAATTCTATATTAATATGTTTTTATTGTTTTTTAAAAGTGATTTATTTTTTTGTTTTGTTGAAAATTGTTTTTATGATTATATTAATCGTATTAAAGTATATTTAGTGAAGTTTTTTGTTTGTATTCTCTAATTTATCAGCTTGATAATGAAATAAAAGAGGCTGTTTTGTTTTTTGTTACAAAAAAGGTTGTTTTTTCGATTTTGAATTTTTTTTTTTACAGATTTGTTTCTTGGAATCAGTAGAATTGAAATAGAATACTAACTTTGCTCCAGCTCTTAAGATAAAGGAAATATAGTCAAAAGTTTGAGATGGAGCAAAGTAACCCCGTCCCTTGGACAACTTTGCTCCACTTTTCAACCACAAAAAAAAGTATTATAACTATTATTTTAACAGTTTGCAATGCATAAATGTATTATCTGACATCTTATTAATGAAACGGGGTGGAAACAAAAATATATAAAAATTATTTGTCTAACATTTTTGAGAAGTTTCTAAAAATAGTGCAAAAAACGGAGCAAAGTAACCCCGTTTTACGGTATGCATTTAAAATTTTATGTGAAAAAGTTGAAATCGTCTTCTTACACTAATTACCTATTATTAGCGTCTACAATTTTTCCGATTTTAGCCAATTTTGGTTCATATTTTTGTCAAAAAGATTTTATTTCACCTGAGACCTTAAAAGGATTTAAAAGAATTTTTTCTTACTGTATGAAGCGACCAAAACAATATTTTTTTTAAATCCACGTTTTTACTTTGAAAGCCTTAAATATCAATCTGATTAAAACAAGCAGTAGGTACATTGCAGGAAAGAGTCACGTCATTAAAAAAAAACAGTTTATGTAGGTAAATTAGTAAATGATTTTTGCGCATAGCTTGAAATCGCTTCTTTGGACAAAAAAATTAGTTTCATTTTCAGTGACAGAAAATTAGGTAGTCAAGAAAATATTTTTTTCAACGACCCTACCATGACCCATAATTTTGTTAACTAGAAATGTTATTTTTTGTGCGTCATAAACATTTTTTTCAATTTGTAAAAAACTAAGAAAGATCATTACATCTAATAAATAAAAATAAATTGAGTGGCGCAACAGCTCGTGGAGAACCAGGGCCTTGACTTACAACTCTCAACCATTCCTGTGTGCGTGTTTTTGACAGGAATGGAGGGGACCTACAGTTTTTTGCCGAGTCCGAACGGCTAGATGAGCAGCACTTATTCATGACAAGTATACTCTTGGAGGAGTTTTCAGTTCCTCGCAAGAGGCAGTACCTCGGATAAAACATTTGTTTTTAGGTGGCACGGCTGGGAATAGAACCCACACCTTCGGCATGACAGTCCTACGCACTAACCATCATACTACATTACATTACATCTGGTTTTCAGTATTTAATTACCTATCTAATAATTTTAAAGACATCCACTTGACAAAAAATTAACCATTTTTTCAAAAATGTTGGTTTGTAAATTTCGATGTTTTCTCAAAAACTATTCACTTAAAAAAATTTGATAATGGACTGTAAGCTTTCAAAAAAGATAGGTATATAGCAAATTATTACCTTTGTAAGTATTTATTTATGAAGGTGCTTTTGTTGATTTTTAATATTTGTTTCCATTTAAAGTAAATTTTCTAGCGCTGGACCTGCGCTGCGCCGCGGTCCGAGTTTATATCGAAGCGGAGTAGACTATACTAACGTAATCCTTTCCAGCTCAAAGTTATAGTTGCCTGGATGTTACCGTTCTGTTCATGACATCACGTCAGTGGCTTACACTGTAGACTGAGGTATACTACCGACAACCAAACAAACATAATCTACTCTACAGAATTGCGGGACTCACTTTTTTCGTGTTCCCTCTATATGATCATAATGCCAGTCTTGATTAAAGCTTCAAGGTCTATTTATTTGTTGAAGAAACCAAAACTTGTCCTAATGTAGGTGTAGGTACCTAAACAAACATACATACATACACTCCTCGTCAACTGAATACGCACAAACATTTTTGAATATATTTTCTCCATTTTTTCCAAACAGTGATGGTTATTATGCCATCTGTTGATGGTAAAAATTTTCGTAACATATAAATAACAGAATTTCAAAGTTTTATCCAAAAACAACCGTGAGTTTTTCCTTCAACCACTTCCAAAGTGTAACTTATGCAAAGTAGAAGTCTTTTTTTGAGTCAACTGAATAGGTACAAAAAATTAAAATTGGTATTGGAATGGAATGAAACAAGTTTTTGTTTAAGTTTAGTAGTGGGTACTTCCACCTTTATTTTTAATTACTTCGTAAATTCGATCCGGCATGGAAAAAATGGATAAAGTATATTAAAAAATGTTTGTGCGTATTCAGTTGACGAGGAGTGTATATCGCAAGAAAAAAATAAGTTTTAAGCTAAAAACGAGAAACTTTGTGATCCTGCTGATGCTAGTTGGGTAAAGGTTAATTAGCGTTAATTAATTATAAAAAAAGGTTAGCAAAGATAATTGCTATTTCTTTGTAAAAGCCGTACCTATACAAAAATATAACATTTGCAGAAGGTAGCAAGGGGTACCCTAAACTTAAAAAAATATAAGCTAATTCATCGACCTTATACATATTTAGAATCTTTACATAAATAACATTCTCACTCAACTCACATTTCAATAAAAACAAAAACTTAATTTTAATTCCTCCAATACAATTTGCCATAAAAATAAAACACACACAAAAAGATCATAATCTATCACAAGCCTGTCAAATTAACAACCGCTGCCGCCTCTTCTATCTGTCAAATGCCTAATCACATTTCATCCAAATTCTTCGAAGTTTATTCTTCTCATTCCTTCGAATAGCTTCTTTTTTATTTTTATTTTTATTTTTATTTTTATTTTTATTTTATTTTCATTTGATTTAACGAAAAAAGAATAAAAAAAGAATAAACCTGAGATACATTTCTTAATTATGGCGCGAATATTTCGATATCAAATATCATCAATCTATTCCAAACAAGTTACCTATACACAATGAATGACCATTCTTATTATGACCACCATGATTAAGATATGGGGAAAATAATAAAAAAAAAAAACAACAGAAAACCGGTCAAATTCAAATCCAATGAATATACCTATCTAGCCCTTTTTTGTTGTAAAGATTAACAAGATTAACAACAAACACAAAAATCTCCTAAGAAGACGAATTCGGTTTGGTCAATCACAGTCGGATATATGTCTTTCAAGTGTGCAACAAAGAAATTAACAAGATTATCAATATCAATGTCATAATTATAAACACACAGATATATTCTACCACCGACTGAGAAAGATAAAGGTTCTCAAAATTTTCATCGCCCATGTTAAGGTTATTCATTATTTATGGATTTTAGTAACGGCTTATTTAGCTCATATCTAATGTTCATAATTTAATAGACATGGATGAGCATCTTTTCCCAGCGCTTTCATTTAGTTCATCAAAAACCCACTCAAATCAAAATATTAAACTAATAATATACAGATACAGTGAGTCGGATTTTATTTCGTTCGATCAGTCCATCAAGATGTTGAACTTGATATTCAATTCCTATGAGATAAAAAAAATCAGACTTGATTATTTTAAGGACATTTTTTAAACGGTGGTGTAAGGGAAAAGGGCCAGGGCTTTTAGGCGATGTGTATATTTTGGGAACCCATAGTTTTTTCAGCCGCACGAAGCACGTTAGAAATGTCACAGTTCAAAGAACGAAAAACTGTAATGGCTGCTATAAGAGCACTTTAAATGGCATTCAACTGTTATAAATTGGCATGTCTCTAGTCTTATACTATATTTTAACTTTTCCCATTAAAATGTTGGAAACCTTCGCATAATTTAACCACAAACCTTTTCAGTTTTATGGAATCAGGAGTACCTACCTACGGCTATAAATTTTACCGACTGTACAAATCAAAGTTTCTCCTATGGGAACAGTAGGTATTCAAACGGGAAGCAATTATCCGGGTTCAATGAATATTAAACTCGGAAATTTCTCTCTCTCAAAAAAACAAAAAAATCAATGTCCCCCCAATTTGCTTGCGTTTGTCTTTTCATCTCTTAAGAGCTATTTGGCGAAAGTAGTAGATATTTCTATGGTTTGTGATGTATCTAATGGTTTGGTTCGTTGAGTTTTATATTCCATAGATACGAATACTCACACACACATACATATACCTTCAAACAATATTATAAACCCTTTTACGCAAAAGAACCCCTTTCATAATTCCATAGTACCATAAAGAGGAACGTCTATTTAAAAAAAAAAAATAAAATAAAGGGGGATGCTTTGCTATGGTATGCTGCAATGTGGGGGTGTTTAAAGAAGGTAACCCCTGGTATTAGATACACTTCATTACCCGAGTTTAATGTTTTCATTTTGGTTGATTTTTGATATCTCTAACTGAGTTTTCAACAACAACAACAAAAAGGAGGGTAACTAGATAATTTCCGTGTATCTCTGGTGAATTATAAAACAACCAAAAAAAAAAGGTTGCATTAACTTTGTTTCTTTGTGTGAGTGATTATTTGAATTTGTCTATCTATTTGTTTGTGTATAGGTAGGTACAGACTGAAAAATATATATTCATTTGTTAACCATCAACCGTTTTACCACCCTCAAAATTTAGCAACTAATATGCAGCAAGCATCACCACGCGCACTAATTCCCTAACAACGTTCTTATTTGTCTGGTGTGGATGCTATAATAATACATTTTAGTGGTATATTATGCTATGGTATAGCGGCATAGGGTTTATTGCATAAAATAATCATCCCTTTTTTGCATAATTATGCGTGGATATAGTAAGTGAATGGTTATTTTGAGCAGATTTAAGCGACACACTTTCTATCGCTAGTGAATCTATTTATCTAACACCCTCATTTGACTTTTCAATATGTGCGTATGCGGTTGATCATTTTGGTTTAACGAAATTAAAATAACCCTTTGCCGAAAAAAAAATTACTTTCCCCATGTTAGATTGTTCAGGATAATTACTCCATTAAGCTTTAACATGATGTTTTTGAATTTGTACGTAGTTTTAAGACTGTCGATTTTTTTACAAAACTTTAATAAAAGAAGGTTTAAACTTCAATAAATTGAAAAAACTAATTTCTTCTTGTGAGAATATTAGTCTATACTGATTAATTCATTCGAAAAAGGGTTAAAACTCTCCCAAACCGATGCGAAACATTCTATAATTGCGAATGATTCACTATGGTGGAACGATGGATTTTGGTAATTATCCTCCCCATGGAATTTTCAGGAAACTGTTAAAAGTCCCCTTCGATGTGAGTGCCGCTAACAATTTTACGGGAGTCGAAGGCCCCCCAAACGGGTTTTGAGGAATATTTTCCAAACGGTATCTAACTTTTACAGAAAAATGTAAAGGTTGTAGCCTAGAAAATTTCCTATACAAAGAATGTTAAATAACTTCTTTTCATAAGAGTAATTGTTTTCGAGATAATTCAATCGATAGAGAGGTGTCAATCTTGACGTAGAAGCAACATTTTAACGCAGCGAAAAATATATAGGTAGGTACCTAGTTTCCATTGATATGTGCACCGGTAACAATCTAACGGGGGGTCAACGGCCGCCAAACATTGTGTGCAGCGTTGCCATAATGGCATTATAAATAATGCTAAATCTAGCATTATACAGGAGTGAAAAGCATTTTGAAATTTTAAAATTATGCCAAATGCTTTTTTGGCACTATCTGTCTTTAGGCGTATTTTACTATCATCGGGATCTGGATCTGGATTAAGTTTTACACGTAATACAAAAACAAAATAATGGGAAATTTTCTAAATTTGTTTTTGTAACACGTGTTAAAAGTAAATCCAGATCAAGATCCCGATGATAATGAAACACACCTTTTGTTTGGCATTCTTGAATGCTAGATTTTATTTAAAAAAACTTCAATTATGTGTAATCTAGTGCCAGATTGTTGCTTTTTACCTGCATTAAACCAAACAATTTTAGCACCTAATAACTCCCAAATAAAAGTCTTCGTCGGGTTCTTCCACCGACTCCAATTTATTATTAATAAAAACAATGAAAATTTTCATTTCTTGATATTTTGTTAAGGAAAAACTAAAGCACCACATTAACCCTTTATCTGAAAAACGTAAGCAAACATAACTAAAAGTCATCTAAATTTTCAGAATTTTTATGACAGCCAACCCCAATCAGAAGCCTGAAAAATTCAGATATCTGAATCCTTGAACGCACGGATAATTATTATTTTGTAAATATCTATCCCCTACACTGTTACGGATATATTTGTAGAGACTCATGACTAGGGCTAGGATTTTCATGCTCTTAAAAATGGGAAACATGCACTTAAAATATGCATTTAAATCCGAATTTTTAACCATATACCCACCTTTATTTCGTTTCAATAAATAAAAAAATCTTGGCATATACCTAGTCATTAAAGCCAAGTCTTTTGTAATCTTAAAAGGAACTAAAAAATTATAAAAGTTTTGTCGGTTGATAAACGGGATATTTCAATTTAAAGCAACACATCCATGAATAAATCAACGATTCGAAGAAAATAAAATGTCCCTCAAGTTAGCAGAGCAAGGTGAGCAGAACATATATTTTGTGATGGCATTATAAAGCGCTTATTAAATGCCCAACAATTAAATTTAATGCTCAAGTACTTTTGGTAAAAATCAATGTTCTGCTAACTTGATTTAAAGTTAGCAGAACAATTTCCTAAAATGGTTAAAACATTAAGTATGAAAATTGGGTTTGGTCTTATATTAATGAGCTATTTAAATGCTCTGCGAATCAAAAAAAAAAATTGAAAAAAAATTGATTTTTACAAAAAAAAAATTTTTTTCCACAATTTTGAAAAAAAAATAAAATAATTTTTTCTTTTAGATTTTTCGATTCAAATCTTTTTGATTAGTTAAATGCTCACCTAAAGGCAATTAAATGCTCCAATTTCGAAACAATTTTCGAAGATCTGAGCCAAAAAAAAAAATCAATTTCCCATACATTTCCATGTTCTGCTAGCTTAAAATGGGGTTTTCTCAAAAAATTCAAACTTTTTCGATTCAAATCTTTTTGATTAGTGAAATGCTCACCTAAATGCAATTAAATGCTCCAATTTCGAAACAATTTTCGAAGATCTGAGTCAAAAAAAAAAACAATTTTGGCTCAGATCTTCGAAAATTGTTTCGAAATTGGAGCATTTAATTGCATTTAGGCGAGCATTTAACTACTCAAAAAGATTTGAATCGAAAAAGTTTGAATTTTTTGAGAAAAACGCATTTTAAGCTAGCAGAACATGGAAACGTAGGTATGGGAAATTGAATTTTTTTTTTTTGCTCAGATCTTCGAAAATTGTTTCGAAATTGGAGCATTTAATTGCATTTAGGTGAGCATTTAACTAATCAAAAAGATTTGAATCGAAAAATCTAAAAGAAAAAATTATTTTATTTTTTTTCAAAATTGTGGAAAATTTTTTTTTTTTGTAAAAATCAATTTTTTTCAATTTTTTTTTTTTGATTCGCAGAGCATTTAAATAGCTCATTAATATAAGACCAAACCCAATTTTCATACTTAATGTTTTAACCATTTTAGGAAATTGTTCTGCTAAATTTAAATCAAGTTAGCAGAACATTGATTTTTACCAAAAGTACTTGAGCATTAAATTTAATTTTTGGACATTTAATTAGCATTTAATAAGCGCTTTATAATGCCATCACAAAATATATGTTCTGCTCACCTTGCTCTGCTAACTTGAGGGACATGAAAATAAAGGTTTTTATTTTAAACCCAGAAACCTCGAAATAGATAGAAAACAAAATCAAAGACACCATCAAATGAAAGTGAAAGAAATTCATTCGCCCTGTCGTCCAAAAGTTGAACTGCCGAAATATTATGAGTTGCAAGGCTTCGAAACCTATATTTTTTTAACTTTATGTTAATTTTATTAAAAATATGTCCCGCATATCCTTGAGTGGCAGATAGGTAGAGAAACAATCGGTATTAATACTTGCTATTAAGGTCAGGGGGAAATAAGTTACCACCCGTGGACCAAAAAAAAAAAACAGCTATGTGAAGGGGAAAGCTGAAATTGAACAAATATAGATAGCAAAGAGAAAAGTAATAATATTACGGTTCAGGGAGTCAGATCCCCAGTACCTATAGACCTATACGTCTGACAGGGGTGAGCACTCAGGCCCCGGGACGTCGTCATCCAGTTTGAATTCGAAACCCCAAAGGTTTCACACCACTTGGCACCCACGAAACAAAATGCTACAAGCGCATCCAGAAGCAATCCAGTTCAGAGAGCCCCTAGACTCAACAGGACACTACCGTTAGGAACTTAAACGCCACTGTTGCCACCAAACAACCATCAGCTGTCCGGAATGTCTTTCAGGTAGAAATAGAGGAAAACGGTCCATCTAAAGGCAAAATAATCGGTGAAACAATTATTGGTCCCACTCCCAGGAAATCAAAAGGATGTTTTCGCTACGGTGATGCAGATGTGTCTTCATTAGGGTGGTCCTTAAAAAACCGGTCATCCCGGATGGGCCCAAATCATCTCTAAATGAAGAAAAAAAAAGTCCCTAATTTGTTCGGATTTTTATTTTCATCCCCTATAGTCGCTGTAGGGGTAAATTATAACTCCCCTTTTTTTTGCATACTAGAAAATTCACGTAAGATCTGCCAAAAAAAATCAGAAGATGTAGGTGGGAACTAGACAAGAAAAAAATCCTACCGGGGGGTAATATCTCCCCCCGCTTGGACAGGAGGGGCAATTTAATAAAATATTTGCATTAAATAGAAACAAATTAATTAAAAAACAACGGCGATACTTAAAGTACCTAATGTTTTGTAGCTTTTTGGAAGGCCAGAAGTCCATTCTTACGGCTTGGTTTTGATTTAAGGTTTTTTGATGAACAGTCTTCTTCTCACCTACATGCCCTGAATTTTTCGGCAGATTTTATGCGAATTTCCAAAAAAAAGGGGACATTTAATTTACCCCTTCAGCGATTATAGGGGATGAAAATAAAAATCTGAAAAAATTAGGGAATTATTTTTTCTTCATTTAGAGCTGATTTAGGCCCATCCAAATAATAAAACTCAAAAAAACCCATTATAACGACAAACGACCACCCTAGTCTTCATGTCCTAGAAATCATGAAGGCGCAGCGTGCTGGAGACAGAAAATATTAGTGTGCATGACACAGCTTGTCCATAGCTCTCTTCCTTGAGACTCCTTACTTCAGTTGGTGTTGCTCTTCGTTCACAGTTTTTTGCCCCCCCGTAGTTTGTGAGGCCTTTTTCGATCTTTTTGACAGCCTCCGGAAGTGGGCTCGACGACACGGTGGCCTTTTGGTCAAAGTCGGTTTATCCTGTGATTATTTTTTTGATCTGTTCTCTTATCCAGTTTCGTTCTTCTGTATTGGGGCTGCTGTATTTGTAATGACCAGTTTTGGTGCTGAGTAGCTTCGATCCGTTAATTTTATTTCTCTTTCGGAACACTCAATCTTATCAATGGTCTCTTCCGATGCTATTTTTGATATGCACCCTGATATTTTTATAATTTGAATTTTATTAGATTGTGTTTTGAAATGGTTGTAGATATTTTCAATCCAAAACTACTTGTGTGCTCAGGCATCCAAATGAGTCAACCTAACTAAAAACAACGTAGGTACCTACCTATGTATTCTAGGGTTAAGAAGGTTTCAAATCCTTCCTTGTTTTCGTAACACTGATGGCACTGTTAAAACCCCCTCGGATAACTGTTAATGGTTTCAATATTATGTACATTAGCACTCAGCCCTATTCTGCTAAATTTTGTATTTTGCTAATCGTCGGAGGGAAAGATTGCTTGCAAAATATGTATAAATTGCGATACAAATTAAATTAAATGATAATTGCCAAATGAAATATTGGTTAAGGTTTCAACTTAAGTGACAAAACATTTTGAAAAATAATTTGAAGAAAATTGAATGAAATATTAGCGTGAATGGAAAGTTTCGATTGAATCGTATAGAGATCGTAGAATTGCGATTTATCTTAATCATAATATCAACCTACAACCTTCAGAACATATTGGTCGTTCAATATGGAATCCAGTGTTACTTTACTTAAGTCAAATAAAAATAAAGACGAAATAGTTATTGACGGGGGTTTGTTATCATTATCATTTAGAAAAGAAACTAAGAGAGGAAGCGTACGAGTGGTCGACAAAAAAACATTACGACTGGACACATATAAATTTCATCGACTATTTTATTTTAATGCACCTATTTTGGATAAAAGTCGATATTTTTTACCGACAACTTTTCAATCGACATTTAAATAGGTAGTCTGGATTTTAAACTGTCAAATATTTTTTTGTCGATCATACTTCAGTCGACATTTTACCAGCCGATGAAATTTACATTTGTCCAGTCGACATTTTTTTTTGTCGACCATTCGTACGCTTCCCGTCTATTTCTATCGACTTTTCTGCAATCGAAATTACCGACTTTATTTTTATCGACTAAAATGTTCACATTGTGAAAACTAGACTTGACGAAATTTCGGCTGCCTTGAAAATATGTCGAGAAAAATATCGACTTGCCGGTATTTTTTCCAATACAATATAGGTACCTCCGTAAATCGACATTTTAACCAGTCGATTTTTTTTCTGTCGGTCATTTGAGCAAAGCCCAAAGAACAACGCCCTGCTTGAAATGCATAAACTCATGAATCTTAAATTCTTGGTCTGACTTGGGATTTTCATGCTATCAAAAACTGTAGACTCTATTCCTGTCTAACTTTAAGATTTAAACAATCGTTTAACAAAGTGCTTGAATGATAACGGGTGACAATGCAAAATGATTTAATAACGACCTGATCAAAATGACGAATCTCCAAATGTTGACTTTTAAAATGTCGACTGTTAAAATCTAGATCACTATATCGAAATTATTTATAAATTACAATTTATAAATTTAATTTGTTTATATGAACTTTGACAGAACTTTGTAAAAGTAAGCAATTTTGGGAATTGGGTACCTACCTAAAATATCGTCGCCTATTGAGGGGGCGTGGAGGCATTGAAAATGATTATGGAATTTGCTTTCTAAAACAGCAAAATTCTCAAGCTTTACCATTTATATTATTAATTCGGTTTTTTCATTTAAGCCTCATCAGCTGTTTTCATAGCACCAATTATTGATTCCTAGGTAGGTATCAAAAATTTCACTTTCCAATTGACAGAAAAATCAATTGTTTCATTTTTCTATTTATTCATTTTTCTATAAAAATCTTAGCTATTTTTATTTTCCGATTTTTTTTGTATCTAACCCTGAGGCCACACGAGCGAGTAATCGCAAGCGAGTTACTAATACATCGAAACTTTTCCTACTCGCTAGTCAACTGGCTTGCCTTTTTCGAAGCCAGTTGAGAAGCGAGTAGAGCAGCGAGTGATTTGACAATTTATGTATGTACCCAACTCGCTAGCGAGTACTCGCTCGTGTGGCCCCCGGGTAAGATCGAACCTCTAACCCCCGATTTCACAGTGGAAGTTTAAACTCAACTTTTAATTTAAACTTCGGTTCAGCGGAACCAACTGAACTCAGTTCAAGATTTAAACGAGACTTGTCAAACTGGCCATTAAAGTCCCGATTTTAAAAAAGCTTATTTGCACCCGTACTTGCACACCCCTTAAATTAAAGTGGCATATTCTTAAAAATTATAATTATAAATCTGAAATTAGTGTCTCATTTTCATACAGACATAATTGTGTGTGAAAAATCAAAATAATTGCCATCTATAGTAATGAACTTACGATTTACTGAACGTACATAATCTTTTATACAGTTCCGGGAGCCATATTTTTTAAGCTGTTTTTATAAAATGTCAATCACAACACTAAACAATGAATGTGGGCCTTAAGATCGATCTTACAACCAACGATCGATTTTTGTTTTCATTTAAAATGGAATCCGAGTTAAAATTTGTTTAATCGATCAAAAAAGTCAGTTGGAGACAAAAGTAACTCTCACGCTCTTAAGCTGGCCATACACGAGTGAGCCATCTTATTTCCGTTCCAATTAGCTCGGTTGGATTTCAGATTGAAAACCCGAATGGATCGACTGCCGAAGTGCCGATCCACCCCACACACAATGGATTTTGGATTGGTGCTGGGCCATTTGGATCGTTGGCTTGGCTCTTTCGTGTATTGCTAGCTTAAGGTCATTCTAAGTAGGTAGGTACTTAACTTTTATTATATGACTCAGAAGTCAACTCAACATCAAAAGGACATCATGAAAATAAAGAAAGCTTCCTCATGATTTTTTGTAAAAAAAAAAAAATACTTTTAGTACCTAAACTATCACTTATTATGCTCTCGCTCTGTCTAAACCAGTGAACAGAATTCTTAAAAATAATCTATGTACCTAGTACATAGCTATGTAGGTATCTGCGCAAATTGTTTTCAAAAGCAATAGAAATTTAACAATTTCAATGTTCTTTTTCTTCAACACTAATTGATCGCAGTGACTCAAACAATAATCAAGCAAAAATTAAACAAAATAGTACTGAGCTATTTCCCCTGTGGTATTTCATCAAACTACTGTCTTCTCTTCCTGTCAAAACTAGATAATCGAAATCAACAATCTAAGTACAAGAATCATAAATTAAATTCAAACCTTTTAAGAAAAAATCCTCTGGCAGCTTGTAGGAATACTCCAATTAATCCGTTACAAATTGCATCTGCTGTGATGATAAAATTGATATTGATGATGAAGAAAAGATATCAAGCACTAAATATTTTTTTTTGTTTTATTCAGAATAATCAATGATGGTCGTCGTTGTAAATATTTAATCACTGATATTTTATTTTTGTTTTCACAATTCACAATTAATTTTCCATTCCATAAGAAAAACAAAAATAATAATAAATAATTTCTTATTCACTTTTCCTTATCGCAGGACATCGATTTGCTTTTAAAACTTCACATTTCCACTCCGCAGCTTTTTATCTCTTTTTGCTTTCAATAAAAAAAAAATACAAATTCTTTTTCAATTAATTTCACTTCGAATATTATTTGAATTCCTTTTTTTATTTAATCTTCACTCGATATTCAGAAGAGTTAAAATAAATTTTTGTTAATTTATCACTTCAACAAGGACAATTCGATTGTGATCCGATAAGATTCACAATAAGGGGAGACAACAAGAACAGAAAAAAAAACAGAACCGAGTTCGAAATAATCGTTAAAAATAAACGATTTATGAATATAAATGGTGGCGCAGAAGGGGAATTGGATGGAGTTCACCGTTTTGCGAAAGGATAATAAATTTCTAACAACCTTTGTTTTTTTTTTTGTATTCCTTGTATACAATAGAAGAAAAAAAAGGAACCAATTTAATTTAGTATCCCGTGATAGAGGGATATACACGTAGATATAGATACTTTATGTGTATCTATCTATTCTATTCCTTGTGAGATATTGTTCCTTTGCACGCGATACGCTCTCGTAGCGACACAGACCCGACACCGAATAGAATTCACAACAAACTGATTCCATGTACTTTGCGCCATCGAACATGAACCAACAGAAACAGAGCGAGTGGCGAGAGTATGTTGTTGTTGATGCGCGTTAAACACAAGACACAGCGGGGGCGGCAGACACTCTTGGAAAACTGATACCGGCCTGGGAATGAGAAGTGACCATTCCAGTAGCGCTAGCGCTTCGATAATCACTATCCGACATTACTGGAAGAAATCAAAAATTTTAAAGAGATTGTCAGTGCGATTGTTGTTGGTGTGCAACATTTTTGCATGTTTTCTTCAGTGTTCTGCTCAGACTCACGCTCTTGGATCAACCAAACATTATTTGAAGAGGGTTGATGTTCCAGAGCATCATTCCATTGTTTGTGTGCCGCCTGTGCGTGCACTTATGAATGTTGTCCACAATATTTTCGTGGAAGTGGATTGCATTTAGAAATTGGAAATAATGGAAGAGATCCAATTGGAAAAAAGAGTTTATTTTTGTAAACAAACTAAAATTGAGTTGCAAATGGAATATTGTTAACTGTTAAAAATGTTCGAGCACTACATGTTTGATGATGGCGGATAATAAATGATAATAATGATAAACATAATTACGTTTGCCTTGATTGGGTTGATGATGGATGGTGTGCGTGTGGTGAAATATGTAAGTGCAATCAGAAAATTATGAATAAATTTTTTTTTTGTTAGGTATTTATCTAATAAGAAAAACATTAAGAATTCATTTGTAATGAAGAGATGTCCTTCTTCTAGGTGTCAACAAGTACTAATGTACTTTGCATTGCTGAACGGTAAAATAATGAAAATTGTGGAGAATTCACAGTTCAAAGTGATAAACTTGTTTTTAAATGGTAAAGGTAGTCTGGCTGGGTGAACTACTTTACTACTCCAAGATAAGGAGAAATTCTTTTTTTGCAGTGTGTGGTCGAGTGTTATCTTGCATTAGGATAAGATTTTCTCCGATACTTGGGGCAAATGGCACAATATTTCCTTCAAAATATCCCTTACATTCCGCTGTCAAGGACACATTTGCAAACACAATGTAACTTCGCGTGGGCTCCCAAGCATAAGCAACTCCAACCCATTATGAAACCTCCACAATAAGTAATGGAACGATGTTGCAATGTGCATATTGCTCATCTGAAATTGAATTCCTTTTTTAGCTCTGAACGTTCAAAGCTTAAAAATGTTTCTATTTATTTTTTGGTTCTGAGCGTGTTCAGTTAAAATACGAGTTAGCAAGTGACATGAAAAAGCATTTCACTAAATTCTACGAGTGTTCAAGTGAGTTAACTGCAGCGCAGCGGGGGCAAAACTACAGAAGATTTCCAACCGCTAATACCTACCTATATGGAACTTTCAAATATGCCACATGAAAGTTAGACCTTCGAGTATGCTAGGTCCCGCTTATTCAATTTAGAACTGAGAACACAGTTGAATAAAAATACTGCTGATCATGTGTGACACAGCTTTTCCAGCACGCTTTTGCAGGTGAATTTTTCAAATGTAAGAAAAGGGGCCACAAAAGTTTCAATTGTCCACAAAGAGGTTCTTAAAGCAATTATTTAAGGAAGAAAGGTTCTTTCTCTAAAAACTCTAGGGACAGTAGTGCTGTTGCATTTATGATGGCGAATTGTAATGTTGAACAAAATTTTTGTTAGACGAAGAAAATAAACGGCATGCAACAAATAATTTGGAGGTATTTATTGACTGAGGTTGAAGAGCTGGAGAAGCATGTGGCAATCAGTACTCCTGAAGAGGGTGGTGCATTGAAGGCAATAAATAAGGAAATGTTGATGAAGGAATACTGAAGGAAAGAAAGTAGCTATGGATAGGCGAAGGAGGTATTATTTTATTTAAAAGAGCTTATAGAGAAAGGTGTCGAAATCTATTGCATTCATGACCACAAAACACTGACATAAGGGCTGATGGTGTGAATTGTCGAATGGTATTGTATGAGCTGAAGTAAGGCAAAGCCGGAATCAATGCAAAAAATAAAATGAGAGAAATGAGTATTTTTTGTTATTTTCCCGTAACACAATATTCCAGTGCATGACAAGACAAGGTCATTCATTTAACTTTCTTACATGATCACTCACTCCAAGACTTTCAATTGAAGTGGAAGGTTTAATCGCTTTCAAATGTGGTTTAAGAAAAGTTATAAAAAAGCTTGGTATTTAAATAGCAGTTTCTTTCTTGAAAATAACGGTAAATTTATTATAAACCATGGAATCGATAGCGTCAGGTACGTAATTTATTATTTTAATACAAAAAATTAAAATCAAACAAGCATTTTTTTATTTTTTTTGTTTAAGTAGTGTGTGCAAGGTTCATAGCCATTTATTAATTTCTTTTCTAAAAGTATAAGCTTAAAGTAAGGTTCCGCACGCTTCCGCATCAAGATTTTAATGTCATTATATAACTTGACTTATTTTCTAAGAGAATCAAAAGAGAACGGGTGCTTATATGTGCTCCATTTTTGTTTACATTTTTTTTTTCTTAACGACCATTTTCTTAGGCATTTCAAGAATATTTAAATATTTTTTTTATATGACTTATTTTTTGGTGTAGATAAAAGTCAAATGACTTATTTCTTACACGGATGGAGTTGTTTAGCATAATGAAGGAGCATTAGAAGAAAAAATTCAATTTTTTAAATTTCACCTGCAAGAACGCACCCATTGCCCTCCAACAAAGGTAAACAAACTTAATTATATATTATATCGCAATTTTCATCGCGGTTCAAACAAAAATGGGCACAATGAATGATCGTAATGAATCCCGATTTTATATGGCTTCAGACATCCATTGGTTTTAAACGATTTAACGATAGCCTATATAAACGAGGTCGTCCGGAAACAGCTTTTGAAAGAAGTTGTGAGCGCTAAAAACGTATTAAAACCGCAGTTATAAGAAATAATTTCTCTGCTACGGAATTAGGATTTGCTATTTCATTTGTCTGCAAGACTACTAGATGACGTATTACATTCGCCTAACCGGGCAAATAGTTATAGAAAAGCTTATCAGTCACACGAAGAAAAAAGTAGGGTGAAGATGTCAGGAGAAGAAGCCCTTTCTACTATTGTGAAAGCGAAGCTAACACGGCATCAGTATGATGGGATTAGAAATAAAGACCGCGATAGATTTTCATCATACAAAGTAGTTCAGGCCGCAAAAAAAAATTGCTATCCACTTAAAGAAAGTATACAGGTTACTGCATCTTCCGCTGAAGTCAATGTTCAGGCTTTAATGAATCACACGACTGAACGTTTGGTTAAAGCCCAAGAAGAAGTTATTTTTCGTTTTCAAAATGAGCAGCTAAACAATTTGTATTTTATATCGAAGTGGGGCTTCAATGGTAGCTCAGGCCATAGTTGCTACAAGCAAAAAAATTTTACCACTTATGTTATGAAAACGCTGGAATCATCAGCATCTAGATCGTTTTCATAACATCAGTGGTACACTTGCAGTTGGTCTGTGAAAATTTGGGCAGGAAAGAAATCGTATGGCAAAGTCCACGACCATCTTCTACCAGGTATTGCCGTCCCATAAAAAAAAATTTGAGACCTTTCGAAGTAAATATAAGTGTCAAACTTGTTCGAGTTTCACACAAACTTTTGTTTACAATGGTAGATGGTAAAGTCTTTAATGCGTTCGCAAATGACATTTCTTCTCGGCGCTGTTTCATCTGTGGTTCGAGCTCGAAAGAGTTTAACGATGTTCAAAAAATTTTGTTAAAGCCCCAGAACCCCGATACGGTGCAGTTTGGACTGTCCGTGCTGCATTGCTGAATTCGAGTTTTTGAGTGCCTTTTGCATATTGGATATAAGCTTCCCATCAAAAAGTGGCAAGCTAGAAAAGAAGATAAAGAAGTAGTGGCATTAAACAAAACTCGTATACAAATGCAGTTTAAAGAGCAAATGGGACTTATCGTTGATCTACGGAAGCCAAGTTTTGGTAACTCCAACGATGGCAACACTGGTCGAAGATTTTTAAGCAATGCAGATGTAGTTTCTGAAATCTTGGGTGTCGAGAAACTGCTAATTGAGAAACAACATACAATTCTGGTAGCCATTTCAAGTGGCTATGACATACACATCGATAAATTCCGAGCATTCGCATTTGATACTGCCAAATAATTTGTAAATGCATATCCTTGGTTTTGTATGCCCCCAACAGCATAAACTTTTAATCCATGGACCAGATGTCATTTCAGCTGCTTTGCTTCCTATAGAACAATTATCCGAAGAAGCACAAGAAGCAAAAAATAAGGATTTTAAAAAATATCGCGAAAATTGTTCCAGAAAATGTTCCCGGGAAAAAAGTAATGAAGATGTTTTAAATTTCATGCTAATAACATCTGATCCTTTGATAACAAGCCTGAGAAAACAACCTCAAAAACAGCTAAAAACTTTTCCAAAAGCAGTTTTTGACTTGATTACCTGTCCAGTTCAATTTAGTTTTGAAACTACTAGCAACAACAACGTAGAAAGTGATGACGATTGCTCGTCAGACGACTTAGTTTTTTTTTTTAGAATTTTACACTTCAATAAAAAATTCAATAATTGTAATACTATCCGTTCAATAGTATCAATTATCAAAGTATAAAATAAAATGTAAGAAAATAAATGTACAAGGTGATTCAAACAAGTTGTGAAATAAAGTAAAATGCGTTTAGGTTGGGTCACGTAAAGAAGAAAAATAATAAAAAACAACAACACTACTTATTGATATAATAGTTTTTTTGAAATTAACAATTTTCGAAATAAGTAATTTTAATTTTTTTTCAAAAAAAATTTTTAAAACTAAAAATTTTGATTTTTTTTTTAATGTACATTGTACATATGTACAACTTTTTTGGCTTCCAAAATGCATTGCTCCTACAAAAAATTAGAAATTGCTTGTAAAATATCTTCTTGTTTTTGACAGACTAAAATTTTTTTTGGAAAGTATTTGGTTCGAGTATTTTCCTAATTTCAATTCTCTCAAGAACTAGAAGATATTTAGCAATCTGATTATTAAATTTCATTTGAAATTGTATGCGGTATTGAATATACCAGAAGCTTGACAAGTACTTTAAATGGAAAAGCTTTAAAAGCTCAGTAACTACCAATTTTCTTGCAACTTTTTTCTTCAAAATTTTGAGTTCGAATTTTTTGTTCTAAAAATATATTTATTGAAATAACTTTATTTCCATTTTAAACTAAGTTTTTTGAAAATCACCTCTCCTGGGATGCAGGGGGAAAAAGGCACTCTTTCTTATAAGATATTTTTACTGTCCTGACCCGATCTATACGGTCTATTTTTTTATTACATGTTATTTGTAACACTCCATATTATAAAATTGTTTTTATTTTTTGTTTCAAAGCAAGCTAATAAGAGTGATTACAAATTAAATATGAGACATTGGAAAAAGGAAATGTGTTTTGTATGTATTTCTGACCAGTTCCTAAATAACCAAACAAAATTTCACCCAACAAATACAACCCATGAATTGATTCCGGTTTTCGAGGTATCTTGCCCCACTTTGCATTGGTGTCATGTTATTACAAAACAATTGACCGGCATTTTTTTGCATGCGAGAAAATAGTATTGTGAATAAAAAATATTTGTTTGTATGGTCGGTAAACTCACAGGCAAAAATATATTCTCCTTATAGAATTTTTTGCATGCAAATGGTTTTTGCATTCAAAAATAATAGTTCTCCGTTTTCAGGCCCATAATTTATAAATAAAGGGTAAATTTATGACTCAATGGGTGGCCTAAACTTTAAATTATTACGATCCAAATTTGTTTTCATTGAAGTTTTCTTCGTTAAACTTTTGTTTTGCATCGAGGGTGTAGTAGTGTGATGTTTATTGGACCGATGCATCATCAACGTCAGTCAATTTTCATGCAAACTCATTTGAAGTTTACGAAAACGCTCTTTGACTTTTCATTTTGTTGCATAATCAAAGACTATAAACAGCAAATCCTTATTTTTGTAGACTTTATGAATAAAATTCAATTTAAAAGTTAATTTTGGCCTTTCCTCCATTGGATGCGTTTCGCCCAGGTATGTTGAGCTCATTCGTTAGATGCCACGATAACCAATCTAAGACGCATTGTTAAAGTCGATGGTTACCCACGCTTTCATATATAAAAAAATTACATAAATAGTGAGAAAACTCTCTTCTAGTTATACGCATATCTTAGATTTTGAAAAAGGTAGTTGTCAACTTTAGACCCTTTTAATTGGCCGCCATCTACAATTTTGTATCATATTCTTTGACTTTTAGAAACTTCTGTACACCTGCAAAATTTGTAATGAAATCGAAAGCAACATCACCAGCACATCTTTTACCTCAATATTTACAAACTGTATAGCAAAAATCTATTCTCTTATCAAACAACAAAGTATGTAAGTATGTTGGCATCATTTTTCTACATCACGGTGGAAAAAGACACTGATAAAGAGAAAAATCAAGTAGACTTCAAAGACTTCATTAAAACCAGCCAGCCCCAGCAGTTTAATCTTTAATAATAATTCTATTATTATTCCATTTTACTCTCCAATTTCCAACTCCAACATCGAACTCAACAGTGAGTCAACACAATTAACTTCATTTAAAGAGAACAAAATTAGATTTGTTGACACTCTTCAATTTTCATCTCAGCCAGCAATAATAATGGTGAGAACTGGAAACTGGAATAATGGAAAGGTCTTTATTATCGTTGATTGGAATGATGGTGCAGCCGGCGCGTGCCCACTTGCGTTTTAGACTTGAGTTTGTTCCATGGAAATGTATCTTTTGGATGCAAAAGATACATCCTCGGTTGATTGTCGTCTGGTTTTTGGTATGGTATTGGAGTGTTGTGTTCTTCTAATGTTTCTGCTATCAATGACGACGATGGCGATGACTGGCTCAGCACACAGCACAGTAGTAGCGGCTAATTCAAGGTTTTTGCAAGGGATTCCTCTGTTGCTGATACTTTTTCTTTTTGTTGTTGTTTTATTTTATTTTTATTTTTTTTGTTTTGTTCCCCATTTTTGTGGCTGTTCTTGACGCGGTCGTTGTCACGAGGAAGTACTTTTGCACTTGGTGTTATGGTCGTCATCGTCGTCTGTTGATTAGGGTTAGACAGCTGGGGTTTAGAATGATTTTTTGTTTTTGTAATTATGTATTGTTGTTATTGGAATTGGGTTTGAATCAAGTCTTTAGTGAATTGTGAATGAAAGTCAGTACATATTTTATTGGAGTTGATTTTGTAATCTTTTTTTTTGAATGGAGACTTTTGCTGCAAGTTAGGGTCACAACGGAATTATTTTCTATATGTAGTCAAATTTGAACTGAGTACTTGCAAGTCAGTATACCTGCTGGGGGGACTACTTGTGTGACTTTTTTTTAGATTCATTGGTGTCCGGAAAAAGCATTTTTCGTATAGGTTCAACACAAAAGGTACTCACACTTCAAAAGACAATTTTTGTTGGCGTAGAAGGTATGCATGTTTGGTAACTTGAAATTTTCACGAAGTCTCGACGCTGTCCACCTCTACTGCGCTGTCCCACGGGGTTGGACTCAAAGAGTTTGGTGTCCATTCGCTATAGGTGAACCAGCCATCTCAGTCGTTGGCTTTTCACTTTTGTGGCTAGGTCGGTGTCGCTGTACAGCCCATATAGTTTGTTGTTGTATCTTCTTCTCCATTCCCCATCTATGCAGACGGGACCAAAAATCACCCAGAGAATTTTCCTCTCAAAACAGCCTAACGCGTTCTCATCCACCGTTAACAGTGCGTCCATGCCTCTGCACCATACATCAAGATCGGGATGATCCTTTCTTGTTGACAGTAAATATTATGTCAATGTTGTCAGCAGCGTAAGCGAGTAATTGGACGGACTTTTGAAAGGTTGTGGCTCTAGTGTTGACGTGAGAGTTTTGCACTATTCTTTCAAGAACGATGATGTTGAAGAAGTCGCATGACAGCGCGTGTCGCCTTGCCTTAAGCCTTTTTTGACAACAAAGAGGTTTCGATGAGGTTTTTG
The DNA here is from genome assembly GCA_963921185.1 of Dasysyrphus tricinctus. NCBI lineage: Eukaryota > Metazoa > Arthropoda > Insecta > Diptera > Syrphidae > Dasysyrphus > Dasysyrphus tricinctus. The sequence goes on from OY992531.1 coordinate 82,553,285, forward strand.
CTGACCTTGAGGGAGCAGCATGCAGGGATGCCAAAACTAGACATTGCTCTATATAGCATACGCGGCCTTAAAATCGATGAAAAGGTGGTGGGTATCAATTTAAAACTCCTGAGTTTTTTCCAAGATCTGCCGTAGTAAAAATATTTGGTCGATGGTGGACTTCCCTGGCCTAGACCCACTTTGATATGGACCTATTAGGTTGTTGACGAATGGCTTCAGGCGTGCACAAAGTACGGCAGAGAAGATCTTGTAGGTGATATTAAGAAGACTGATGCCTTGAAGTTAGTGCAGTCTACGGGATCGCCTTTCTAGAAGATCGGGCAAACAATGCTAAGGTTCCATTCATCGGGCATGCTTTCCTCCGAACATATTTTACAGATGAGCTGGTGCATACTCCTAACCAATTAATCGCCAGCCGCTTTGAATAGCTCAGTCGCAAGGCCATCAGCTCCAGCAGCTTTATTGGACTTAAGTTTAGATAGCCATCTTCACTTCGTCGAGATCAGGTGGACGGGATTGTTGGCCTACGTCATCCAGGTTGAATAGTGCACTCTGCATGATAGCGGAATTTGGTTCGTCATCGCCGTTATACAGTTTGCAGAAATGATTTTTCCATGTTCTCAACACTGACTGCGATTCTACTACGATGTTCCCCTGATCGTCATTGCAGGCTTCGGTTCGGGCCTTGTATAACCATAGTAGGTTTTTACTTTTTGGTAAGACTTCCGAACTTCATATTCCTGCAATGGCATCCCTCTAATTCTTCGATGACACGCTTCTCATGCTCTTTCTTTTTCCTTCTTAAAAGTTTGTGTTCCTCTCTCCTCTTCTGCTCGTAGAGCTCACGAGCAGCTCTGGTTCCTCTATGCAGCGACGCTTTGCATGCCTGTTGCTTGGCTGCATGTACTTGCCGGCATTTTCTGTAGAGGCAGGGGTTTTGCTGTGGTTTTCGTGCGAGGCCCAGCAGGTCAGAGGCGTTATATCTGATGATAGTTTCTTGGCAATTCTTACACTAGTTCTCGATATTTGCAGTTGGCGGCAAAAACTATTTAAGAGGGCGCGGAAAAGGACCTGGCGATTTCTTGTGCCTGTAGCCGTCCGACGTCGAACTTCCTCACAGTATTTCCCTGTTTTGGTTTTAGTCTAGATATCCGTAGATAGCATTACCTTGGCTACTACGAGGTAGTGGTCCAAGTCAATGTTGGCTTGGAACGTTCGGACATCCTTGATACTGGAGGAGTGCTTTGCTCCGATCGCAATGTAGTCAATCTGGTTGGCGGTTGATTGACCAGGAATTCACCATGTCCCCTTCTGTATATCGAGATGCAGGAACTGCGTACTAGCTACCACAACGTTTCGCCTCGCAGTAAAATCGAATAACCTGAGTCCGTTATCGGAGGTGGTGTCGTGCAAGCTGCAAGACGTCTTCTCTTCCTAGTTCGGCATTAAAATCACCCAAAACAATTTTAATGTTATAGCTAGGGCATTGCTCATATGTCTTGTCCAGGAGCTCGTAAAACTTGTCTTTGGTGTCGTCATCTTTCTCCTCTGTGGGGGTATGCGCGCACATGAGGCTTATGTTGGCGTACTTAGCCTTGATGCGAATTTTCGTGAGGCGTTCGTTCACATAGTTGAAACTCAAGACTTCTTGCCTAAGTCTGCCTCTAACAAAAAATCCACATCCAAAAAGACGCTGCCCTTGTGGTCGGTAACAGTCACCGTAGTAGATATCGCATAGTTTTCATTTTTCTCTTGCCTGGCCCATCCACTTCATGGATGGCGGTGATGTCTGCTTTGAAGCAGTCTAGGCTTTAAGCTAAATGTTCGACTGCACGTGGTCTATAGAGAGACAGAACATTCCACATGCAGATCTGAAGTTCGTTGTCCTTATTTCGTTTGCAAGAATTGTCAACAGTTAATCCCTTATAATATAACTCCAAGGGAGGGGAGTCGGATTAACCGCTCCTTATAGGCCTGAGCTCCAAATATGACGTAGTAGCCCGTATAAGGTGTTAAGGTGTTCACTCAGTAGTTCAGCCTAACTGAAACTGTAGACGCCACCGTGTCGTTGCCATCTTGAGAATTCTTCCGCTGCCGGCTGGATGAAGGAGAAGTGCCTTAGTGGGAACACTCCCCCCCTGTCTCGTCTGCTGCCGCCAAAAACCGTTCACAGGGATTGGAACCCCATCTTCAGTTAAAGGTTCTAGGCACCCAATGTTCACCACTTGGAGGTGAGAGTAGGAGTTGATAGACAGAGGTTCACTTTGAAAAAAAGCTTGTGGACGCTTGTGTCCTCTTATATGCACCGTGTCGACCGTTTGAACATCACCGTCACTATTAAAGGCCGTCAATTTTTTTTTTAATGTCGTTATCATTATAAATATCGGAAAAGTATAGTTAAATAAGATCAACTTTCTAGTTAAATACTCTAGTTTAATCCAGTTTTCTTTCTTATCTTCTGTTCTATTTATGATAAGATAATAATTCTTCCTTTTTAGAGACCACACACTGATTTGAAGAAGGTGATTCTTTATACAGGAAACTGTTTAAAAGCCTTTAAGGCTTCTTTCAAAACCAGCACTCTTATTCAGTTGTTACAATTTCGCTTCACAGGCACAAACACACAAAACGTTGCAACCAAATCCGATTCCATTCATCATCATCGTTCTCGGGCATCTTTTTAATCTCTGACATCTTAAGCGCTCCCCGCTTGATGCGCGCGCGTCGTTATTCAATACCAGAAGCAGAATCGCGTAGCGTATCTCCGCAAACACGATTGTCATCATCCGCAAGGATACCAGATCCCACAAAACTTTAACCACATTGGATCCCTCTGCTTTACTGGCCCATGGCCCTGCACTTCCACCAGCATCCACCATCACCATCATCGTTCTAAAGGAGGCCATGTATAGATTGCATGCCATGTGTCGCGTCGCCTCTCTGGCGATCTAACTATTATTTATTATTTCTTCAAGCGGCTAGAGTATCTCCTTTCGCCGAGCCGAGAGTATCAAATGTTATCCGGAACGATCGTTTATCGATAAAAAGCGATCTCATAAATTCGATATACGCCATCAATTGTGGGCGAATATGGAAGTTCTTCGCCGTGCGCTCGTTTTGATGGTAAAGGAGCGAGGGGTCTCTGTTGTGTTCCTACTTTCTATTTACCAAATCGGATTGTTTTTGGTTAGGATGACGGATAGAAAAAAAAAAAATAAGTAAAGGCCGCTATTCTCTAATCTCAAGATCCTCGACTATAGCTTTCAGCTTTGTCCGTTTGATGAATTGTTTGTCCAGTCGGCAGAGTCCATACCAGGAGATAACCAACTATAATGATGTTGATGATGACGATGATGATGATGAAGAAGATGACGACGACGACGCTGACGAGGAAATAGCCTTTTTCCTCTTGTTCTATAGCACCGAATGCGGACTCTGTCATGCAGCAGTTGTTGTTTTTCGAATCTCGCTTCTCCTGGATATTTGGAGAAAGATATATCGCTTTGCCAATGAAGTAGCTCACGGGAAAGGTCCAAAATATGTATATCGTTTTATATTTTTGTTATTGTTGTATTTGGCCGGTGCTGGTGATGGTTGACTCGCAAAGTGGACTGTATAAGCATAGTTATACTCAACAAACATTATTGCAATGTGCTGGCTCTAACAATGATGCATTACCATTATACTGGGATTCCATATTTTATCTAGAAGCCATTAAAAGTTTTGTTTGTTTGGTTATTATGAGAAGAAAGAAAGAAAAGTTTCTAAATGGACCTCTCCGCTCTTGTGTTCAAGTGCAGTCAAGAGGAACCGCTTGGGATTCCCAGGTATTGGTAAAATAAAACAACAGTTTATTGAAATAGCAAGGAGTCGGAGCTGCATAAGGGTGATGAATAAAACGAATTGTGAAAGGAGAGCTTGGTATAGAAATAAAGTAATGGTTATGCTTTGTGTCCAAAACAATACATCATTAAATTATATATTTATTTAAAACAGCAAAAAGTGCTTAAAAAAATTTCATAAGCAAAAAGAGTTTTAAAATTTTGTTATAAATATGAGAACATTTACATAAATGGCACAAAGTGTCTAGAAAAATGAGCTCAGTAGTAAATTTCATAAGGAACTTACTTCTTGTTTGCTTTGGCTCTTGGTCTAGTAGACTAAACCTACATGTTTTTGGAGCTTTTTTTTATCCGATGGAAATTTTCGAGAGACACTTGGTGAGAATGGGTACCAAGTAGTGTGGGACTCTTACCGCACTAGAACCACCGGTGAATCAGGACCAAACTATGAAAGATCGACGAATGATTTTTTTTCATAGTTTATAAATCAAATTGGGGAAAGTTTTAAAGTTATAACACTTTCCCATAGCATTTAGACCTTCAGCTCATGAAGCTTGGTTCTCCTTAATCTCCGAACATTGTCTCGTACATTTAAAATGGTCTCTATTTCGGAGTTGGTATAACTTTGCAGTCGCTGATTATGTGATACAGCGTGTTTTTTTAACCACATCTGACATCTGTAACCATTTCAATTTCAAGGTCACGATGTAGATGGCTTTCAAAGGGCACGGTAGTGCCCATCAGCCAAGTTCGCGGCACTACACCCTTTTTACAGGAACAAACTCAGGCGATTTTCAACCCCCGTCTGACTTCAGTACCAATAAAGTCAAAAACTTCAAATTCGCAGTATTTGCTAAGCTGATCAAACACAGGAGGCTCACCAAATTTCAACTCTTTATCATTAGCGATTCCGGAGATATAGGACTTAAAAAATCGCAAAAACCTTAACTGACAGACTGATTCACTGACTCACTGACAGACCATCAAAAATATGGAGCACTTCCCGACATCGTAGAAACTTGAAATTTCGCACAACGGTAGGCCTTGTAGTGCATACAAAGGAAAAAATCGAAAATTTGCAATTTTCTATTCAGGGGCGTGGCATCCACCCACTTTCTTAGAAATTCTTATAAATTATATGGAGCACTTCCGTATGTTGTTGAACGATGAAAATTAGTAGGTCGGTAGGGCTTGAAGTATTTAAAAAGAAAAAAAATTTAAAAGTTGTAATTTTCCATCCAGGGGCGTGGCATCCACCCACATTCTTAAAAATTCTAATTAATAACATGGAGCAGTTTCGATTGTTGTAGAACTATGAAAATTGGCAGATCGGTAGGGTTTGAAGTACTTGAAAAGTAAAAATCAAAAATTGGAATTTTCTATTCAGGGGGCGTGCCATCCACCCACTTTATCAGAATTGCTTTTATTTATATGGAGCAATTTCAGCTGTCGTAGAATTGTGAAACTTTGTAGGGCGGTAGGGCTTGATTTTCAAGTGGCAAAATAAATCTTTGCAAAAAGGAGTGAAATCACAACAAAAACATAAATGTTAAAAAAAGAGCCAGGTTATTACATGTACAAGAAACCTGTGCGTAAAAAGTAATGAGATCTAAAATATATGCCAAGTTTTAAGTTCATGAAGTTTAATATCAAATATCTTAAGTAGAGTCATATCGAAACAATTCCAAATCATGACAGAAATTTGGTATTTAATGATTACTGATTAAAATTTGGTGGATTTACTTGGCATGTTTACTCTAAATTACTTACTTAATCACAAATTTAAAATGTATGAAAGCTTGACCAGTGAACCCAGCATATTTTAATCAAAAATCATTAAATACCAAATTTCTGTCATGATTTGGAATTGTTTCGATATTACTCTACTTAAGATATTTGATATTAAACTTCATGAACTTAAAACTATACAAATCTAGTTTTAGCATATATATGTAAGCTTATGCCATCTTGTATATAAAAAATTGGTATTATAAGAAATATCCTTTATTTAACAATTATATAGAATATGGAAGACAATTATAAATATCCTTTATTTATTCATTCTCAAATTTATAAAAACTCAAAATTGCAAACCTACCAGCAAGAGCAAAAAATCTCATTTCTTTCAAGTGACGTTGCATCGTCTTCTTGTCGTCGTATCTGGAATGTTGATTCCGGGCTCCTGTATAAAAAGTGTCAATGTCCTTCTTAGTTTTTTTTCTATTTTTAATACAGATTTCCGTTATTTTCCGTTCATCCCGTACCGTTCTTCCTATTTTTCGTCCAGGTTTTCTGACACTTAAAGGCAATGTGCTAGCATTTTTGACTCTTTTTTATAAATTTTATCCACAGGAGACTTTGACACTTTTGCCAGTGATGCTGTCTTCCTCTGAGATTGATCAGTTATTAATTACGATATCGTTTTCTCTTTTTTTTAAGGCTGAAGAAAGGTATTTTCATCTTTCCATATCTTTTGAAGTATCTTTATCAAGATTTCTAAAAAATGTATTGGAAACGGTAATGTTATGCATAAAAATATATTCAAAATTAATAAAAATTTCACTATTTTGCTAAAAACCTTGTTAAAAATGTGCAAAGCCAAAAATTTCCCGAAAAAACTTTCAAAAACTCGGAAAATAAAAATGGGTTTCCATACAAAGAAATAGAGTCCATCTCTAAAAAGCTTGTGGTTTTTTGTATAATTTTTTTTTTCAATTTTTTCAGTTTCTAATCTTCAAAGCTCAAGAACCAAAAATAAAGATTCAATGTCAAAAATATTTTGCTATGGGTTTATACTACAAAAATTTGGACCATATTCTGCAAATTAGTATTTTTTGTTACGTGGCCGTAATAATTTGATCACCCACTGTATTTTATGCAATTATTTTATTAAATAAATATTAAACAGCGAAAATAAAAATCTCAAAAAATTAGGGATTTTTTTTTTCTTCATTTAGAGCCAAATTAGGTCCATCGGGGATGACCTTTTTTTAACTACCACCCTAATCTAAATACATTTCTAGCATTTGTAGACATATATGTATATGAATGTACTAGCCAGATCTTCAGGTGCTAGTATGGTGGTAACGCTTTTTTTTCTTCATTTTTCTTTTAACAGCAAGGTTCATTGTAAAAATTACATCTTTTTCAAGCACTTGAACCTATTCAAAGTCGAGCTAAAGCGGTTTTATTTTGTATCAATAAAATAATAAATATGTTGTCGAAACTGGCCTTACCTACTCGAAGCAGCCAAAAATGTATATACATTTTTCCTTCTTAGTACAGCAGTATTAGAATAGCGGCGCTCACATCGATGGGGACTTTAACAGTTTCCTTAAAATGCCATGAGGAGGCAATATACCAAATTTCAGCTTTCAAAAGCTTAAATGAGAAATGACTGGACTATTTACAAAAGGAAAAAAAAGAAAATACTAAACGTCCCTTACTGCCAATTTCCTTCAGAGATAAGATACTAATTTTTCGAGCTCTTTTCACCAGTTTCACCAGTCCAATTGTTCCCTCTTCACAATTTCCTTTCTTATTCCTTTTTCGAATCAGTTCGTTTCCGAGAACAAAAAAGATAGTCTATTTCACACCGCGTTCGTTCTTCTCCTCCGAATGGAATCAAAATAAAACAAAGTTAGTGAAAAATTGGTGGGAAGCTAAATTACATTTTAACAACATTAGCCGTGTTTTGTTGAAAATATATAAAGTTGCGCAAAAGCTTTTCAACAAAACGATGCGGAACAAATTGGTTTATAAAGCTCTTTTTGTATGAGAATTCCATTTTCCATAGTTCCAATTTGTTCCAAGGCATTCTTCGCTAGTCACATTTGAATGCAGAATAAAGGTAAAGTTATTGGCAGCTGGTGGTTGTTGTTGTACTGCGTGTAAAATTTCAACTGGCTGGGTTGCAACTTCTCAACAAAACAGGGCTATTATAAGGGTGGCAACTGGCAGTAACTTTCTAGTTTGTGAGATTATTTTAAGTCGATGGGCTCTTGCGCAGATTTGGGGGCGTTTAACGTTCCATCTTATGCAAATGAAGGGTCCAGGGAAAAACGGCCTAGGTACACTTTTAAAAGAAACTAAACTATAGATGACATCTTGTAGATAGATTTGAATGAGTCTGATCTGATCTGATGTACTTACTATAGCTCTCTCAACAAAAGACGTTGAAAACTAGCAAAATGGCACATTTTATAAAAAATTTTCTTTTTCAAAAATTTTATTTTTTTATATTTAAAAAAAAAAATTCTTTCTAGATCTAGTGACACCTGACCCGTCAGCTATACAATTTAAAGACAGGTTAACCGACATTTTAATACTCCCGGTCGATGTCCTGCTAAAACAGTTAAATTTCAAAAAACGGTCCTATGTTACGCTTGAGAAAATTATTATTTTTTTTTCTAACTAATATTTTCAAAATCTAAAGTTGTCTGAATATAAATCAAAAAAACGGTTTCCAATTATTATCTAAAGTTCTTTCAAAACAAAATTTCAAAAAAATACATTCGAAATTTTGGCTCCTACGTCGAAGGTCCTTTTGACTCAACCAACGGATCAGCCCAAAAAATCCAAAACATGTGCTTGCATAGGTAAGTTAGTAATTTGTGCCAGATACAATAATTTGTTACTTTCATTAATTTCCCTTTGAATTAAGCCTTTTTTAGTAAAAAAAAACTTACAGTGTGATTTTTATCGGAATCGACCCAACTGGACTTAAGTCGTTTTTCCCCTGGACCCTTCAAATTTAATTTATGTTAATACCCAAATTCCTTAGTTAGACTCAAACAGTTTCAGACCGCCATATTAAGTAATTTTTAGTGCGGACCAGTACAATTTTTCACTTGTGGAACGTGTTCTCCCTTAATTTGGCTGAACGCTGAAACAGTTTGAAACTGGGCAAGGAACACAGCAAGTATCTTGGGAGCTCGGCAATTCCCAAAATGAGTAACTTCTAGCCTACGGAGAGAAATGTCACCCGAGCTTCGTATTGGTATTGGATTTGTACAGACCGAGCTGTCTGTCATTCATGAGGACACTCAAGGACCGACAGTCACCCATGCCTCTTTTTGTTAGATTTGGTTTCAAACAAGCCACATCCGTCTGTTGATCATGAAGTTATTATAAAATTGAACTTTTCCACTTGAAGCGCCAGTTACATCGACTTTTGTTCTTTTCAATAAACTGAGAGAGACTTCCAATGGCTGATGGTGATGGCCTATGGCCCTACTCTCTTCCAGTACAGTAAATCGAAGGAAACACCTGTAGAAAAATGAGTAATAGAACGACAGGAACAGGGATTTGGAATATGAAAAGAATAGTTTTTGTCACGATACCTACATTTTACCGTGACAACCTTCCAATTTGGGTAGGACAAAGAATTTCTCTTTTGATGTGTAATCGGGTTCAGTGAAAGTATTAAATCGATTCTAGGTGTTGAAAGCCCCACCACTAGGCCATCATATTGGAAAAAGAGTTCTAAAAAGTTTTCCGTGGTAACTTAAGTATTATTATTAGTCTTATAAAAGGAAAAACTTTAGTACCTACAAATTTTTAGCCTGAGAATGTCCGTATGCAGCCTGTACTCATTTCCCAAATGCCAAACCTTGTCAAAGGATGGAGCAACATCTTAGAATATAACCGAGCATACTTGTTTTTTTTCAAGTGCCTTTTCCAAAACATTCGTAATTTGATGAACTTTGTCTATCGTGGAATGTTTATTTCTAAATCCAAACTGATGGCTCGGAACTAGTATTCATTCTGCTATTATTTTTCTAAGTCTTTTGAGGAGCAGTTTTTCAAAAACTTTTGCTCAAATGCATACAAGCAGGGTTATCAATTCAAAACTGGATGGCTTCTCAGCAAGAAGATCTCTCAGTAGGGGTACATTGCAAGGCGGGATTCTTTCTCCCCTTCTTTGGAACTTAGTAGTTAATGAGCTGCTGAATTGCTTAGAAGCGGAGAGCAACAGAGTGATGATTGCCTTTGCGGATGACGTGGCTATAACAATATCAGGAAAGCATCCTAAAATTTCAAGAAATCTTCTACAAAACGAGCTAACACAAGGGCAGATCGGTGCGGACTTGGAGCTTACCCCCAAAAAACAGATCTTGTCCTCTTCTCCTCGAAATACAAAATTCCGCAAATAGACCTCCCTTCTATTAAAGGTGTGTTCCACTAACATTCTCAGACGAAGCTAAATACTTGGGTCTCATCTTAGATAAGAAGTTTAGCTGGAAACTTTACATACAAGAAAGAGTGAACAAAGCCACAGTGGCACTTTTTTCTTGCAGAAAAGCCGTTGGTAGTAAATGGAGCTTCCAACCACGCATTACTCACTGGCTCTACATTTCGGTAATTAGACCGATTCCAACTTACGGCGTGTCAGTATTTTGGACTGCCCTGGATAAAGCCACACACTGCTATACAAACTAAGCAAAGTCCAAAGTACAACATGTCTATGTACAACTGGAGCACTTCGGTCGACTCCTTCCGCTGTATTAGACACCCTTCTCCATCTGACACCTCTCGATATTTTCAGCAAACAAACGGCTGAGGGCACATCCATTCGCCTCAAAGCCTCTTGACAGTGGATCAATATTGAGATTGGTCACTCCGCTACTCTGAATTCATTCGGATCACTTCCTAGTAACACTGACCTCACAACCCCACTATTGAATTTCGATAAAAACTTTGAAGTAACCATACCTTCCAGAAAATACCTTTGAAAATTGGTGACCTTTTAGTTTTAAGTATTTGTTTCATTTGACCTAAAGCCCATTCAGCAATTATTACTACATACCTTCCAGATACACCTGGGAGGATGTGGAATTCTTAGAAGATCATTCTATTCACTTCTACACCGACGCGACGGATCGAAGACCAAAGATGGGGTTGGTAGAGGCGTGTACTCTGATAGACTAAATTTAAGTTTCTCATTCCGTCTTCCCAATCACTGTAACGTATTCCAGGTGGAACTTCTAGCGATATAAGAAGAACTATTTTGGCTCAAAGAAAACGTGATATCAACCTCGGATATCCGCATCTTCTCTGATAGTCAAGCCGCTATTAAATCCCTGGATTCTGTCTCTACAAACATACTCTAAAACAGCCCTTAACTGTAGATCATCTCTTTTGGAGATGGCACAACACTTTAATATTCACCTTTGTTTGGATGCCGGGCCATAGTGACATTCCAGGTAATTGTAAAGCTGATGAATTCGCTAGAAGTGGAACATTGCTACCCATTTTACCTGCAAAGTTAAATATTGGTATACAAATCGCTACGTGTAAACTTTTGCTGAAGCAAGATGCGTTGGAGAAAACAAACATTAGGTGGGAAAACATCGCTACTTGTTTGGCAACAAAACAAGTATGGTCAAACCTTGACCTCTAACTTGCCCTGCTCTTTCCCAGAGACGTAGGCTCCACTTAGGAGTTTACTTTTATAACGATCCTAGTGATCTGGCAAACCCAGACATCTATAGTCTCGCACGCTTCGTCAGGAGCTCTAAGTTTTCAAGAGTCATGTGGTATCACAACGGACCAATTTTGGTGTAAGTGTGTCAGTACTAAGTACTGACAGCCACTTCTACCTAACCTAACCTAACCTTAGGAATTCATGGTTTTCATCGGCGGCAGTAACTGTTGGACACCTACACCCTGTATACAAGAATTATTCAATTCAAGTAATAAGATTAAACTTAATATTTGTAGATTACTATTAAATTGAAATCATTTGTTGTTTTTTTTCTTTACTTAAAGTATGTACTTTCTACTTTGCATCCTGTTTTGAATGAATCCAAAATATTTTCATAGAAAACTTTAACAAATAATATTTTCCATAAACCATAAATAACAATTCATAATCGGATTAAATATGAATTAGAATTAGAATAATACTTTTTTCAATGGTAAACATTAAAATTCCATGCATGACTTCTTAAGATTTTCCAACCAAGCAAACAAAGCCTTTTCAAACTTTGCCACTTCTTATTAAGACCTCTTTTGGGGGAAAAAAAGCGTGAACAAAATTAGTCCCACACATTAAAATTTCCCTAACAATAACGCAGGATAATCTTCGAATAGCTACTGAAGCTTCTCCAACCTAGGTGTTAACATTCACCTAAATTATAGGTTTTTATTCATTCATCTAATTTCAAGTCTAAACAATATTAGGTTAAGCCTCATCCCATCCCACCACCACCGAATCCCTCCGATCGACCATCTGCTGACCAAAGATGTAACCTGGTAGCAGGAAGCTTTCACATTTTTCATATAAAATTCTTTTAAGCACCCGAAGCCGTTATCGGCTTCATTTTATTGTCCATTATCATTGTGATGCATTTTCTTAAAATGTTCAATAAGTTAAGCATCTAAAATACCGAGTAGTGTCACCAAGCGGTACCTTCGGCCTTTCATAGTTATGTTTAAGAACTGTAAAAGCGCGTTAAGAAGATGAACCTATGCGGTGTCATGTGAGAGGTATGTTAATCGATGTGGTGATTAGTTTGGTTGCATCCGATTACCATCATACGTATTTGAATAAAACACCAATAAATTAACCCCACATGCTCCCGCATCAACTTCTAAGGCTTCATTATTCGATCCAGAAGACACTGGACACTTTTTCATTTTTTGTTTTGAAACATTCTGGTGATCCATAAAAAAAAATACTCGTATATCGATGAAGTCAATGATAGCCCCAGTGTTAGTTTAACGCGTATTAAATTGTCTTAAAAATATTTTGAGTTCGTCCGTCTATTTGAATTGTATGGGCTATTATAGACGTTCTAGGTGCTAGAGTCTATTGGCAACTGGCAAGTTGATGCCATACAAGATAATTATCGCAGCACATATCTTCAAAGACTTTTATTGAGTTTTAATGGTATTTTTCACCTGCAAAATAGAAAAGATGATCAATAGGCTATAGTGTATGGAGAAATGGACGTAGGCAGTAAATTAAGGGATTTGTGCCAATAAAGCGGAAAATAAATGGGAAAAAGTCAGGATGGATGATATTGGACGGGTTGGCTACGAAATCTCGCAAATCAAAATCTCGCACTCGAAATCTCGCATAACGAAATCTCGCAATTACAAAATCTCGGTTTTCATAACCCCGCAAGTACAAAATCCCGCTTTTCATAATCTCGCAATAATAAAATCCCGCAAACTAAAATCTCGCATATCAAAATCTCGCAAAATTGAATTGGATTGCAACAAATACATTTTTTAAATCAAAATCTCGCAAATTAAAATCTCGCGCGAGATTTTAATTTGCGAGATTTTGATTTAAAAAATTTATTTGTTGCAATGCAATTCAATTTTGCGAGATATCCTACCTACTGCAAAATATATAATCCAGTGTCTGGGTACTTTAAGACCACAATGTTATTTATTAATTTGAGCTTTTGATTTTTCAATATTATTGTTTTTAAAAGAACAAGAAGGAGAGAGAACATAGAGATGGTATATACAGATGGAAAATGTCATGTGCAAATCGCATTACTTGTATTTGGCCTTGAACTAGAAAATACTTTTAGTTCCATTATAAACGCATAAAAGACAACCAAAATGATTATAGAGGTTATTAACAGCAATAAAGGATGTACAAAATTTTTTATTGACAGGTATAGCTATTATTTGGAAAGAAAAATTATCCAAAGTGCTCTTGGGTAGGTATATTTTTTTTTATAAATTATATATACATTTTTCTAAAAGCCGTATGCCATTCGTTGCTGTGAAATTTGAAGTTGCGAGATTTTGATTTGCGAGATTTTAAATTGCGAGATTTTGGTTGAAATTTGCGAGATTTTTTGGTTCAAGATGTAAATGCGAGATTTTAAAAAGCGAGATTTTGTAATTGCGAGATTATGAAAAACAAGATTTTTAATTTGCGAGATTTCGTTATTCGAGATTTTTAAAAAAATGCGAGATTTCGTTATTCGAGATTTTGGTTTGCGGGATATCGTAGCGCTCCCATATTGGACACCCGATAAGACTATATGGAATTGAGTGTTCGTATGAATAAATCACATATTTATTGGCAGCCTAAGTTTTATATTTTTGTATAAACTTATATTTTTTTTATTTTTTGTTTATATGTGTGTTCATTCCATATGTAATGTCTTTATCGAAGTCGTTTTAACAATTTTTTGTTTGTGGCTTAGATAAACTTCTTTATTTATTTCTTTTTTCCATTTTATTTGGTGTTAGTGGAATTAGTTCTAAGTGTGAGGGAGTTATTTTTTCTTGACGTGTATACCTAGGAATTGGAATTTAGGTTGATGAAAGCTCTAGATTGCTTAAGGAATGCTTCTAGACTTTAGAAAAAAAATCACATTTCACCACGCATTAATTAGGTTATCTGCAATATAAGCCATGTCAAGTTGAAACGACAACATAAGAGAAAATAACTTTTCACTAGGATTTAAATTTTCGAATATATTGTAATGACTTTCACATTTGGGCTAAACAGCTTAAGGTCGCAGGTCACCACATACCCTTAACTAATTACGAGCATAACGACTCTTGAATGGGCTGTAATGACTCTCTAATGAAGAAGCACCATCTTCCTGATAATAATTGATAGAAACCAACCTACGGAGAGCTTTCGTGAGCTTTAAAGCTTTGTTGATTTAGAAGGGAGACTATGGGAAATTTCCCCTACGGAAAGTTCTAGAAGCTGATATCAGAACATTCGGGCAGTAAGAGTTATAAAAGGCGCATGTTTGACCGGTAGCGACACGGTTTTTTTTTAATCGTGAATGAATAAAGTAAGTTGCAATAAAAGTGAAAAGTAAAGTTGGTGAATTAATCTCAGTATAGTTGACTGGTGAACAATAAATTGCTTATAAAGGGTGGTTAAATTTTAAGGGCCGATGTTGATATTGAATTACACACAAATAATTTAGGAAATTACTGTAATTTCTTTTTATTATGATAATATTGGTATGGTTCAAATATGTATAGAACAAAATATCGGCCTAATGGCCACCGTCACCTCGGCGGCACACCTCCATCCGATGATGGTCCAAATTTTCGATGACGCTGAGGCTTAACTGAGGTTCTATGCCGTTAATGTGCCGAATTATCTCATCCTTTAGCTCTTGAATTGTTGCTGGCTTATCGACGTACATCATCGTATCATCTCACGATAGCGAACACCATTCACAGTAACTGCCTGACCGGCCTCATTTTGCTCATTTTGCAAAAAATATGGCCCGATGATGCCGCCAGTCCATAAACCGCACCAAACAGTCACTTTTTGTGGGTGCATTGGTTTTTCGACAATCACTCTTGGATTATCATTCGCCCAAATGCGGCAATTCTGCTTATTGACGAATCCACTTAGGTGAAAATTTGCCTCATCACTGAAGATGATTTTCTTCGAAAGTTTTCATAATAAGCCTGAATAACTTTAACGCGTTGCTCGATTGTGTATCTTTCCATGGTTCAAATTGAGTTATTCTGAAATTGAGAAATGTAAAATGAAATGCAGAAAAAAACTTGACGTTTAGGTGTGGTTCACATTCAACATCGGCCCTTAAAGTTAAAATTTAACCACACTTTAGTAAGAAAAGTAAAGTGTTTTATTTTGAACGTTTTAAATAAATTAAATAAGTTTTACTAACGAACCTGAGGAAATACTACATTGGTGTCAGAAGTGGGATACGACTAAACTTATCTGTGCACTCAGCTAAGTTAATTTACTGTGTGTTAAGAGAAAATAATAACGGAAGGTAAACGTTGACTGTGGAAAGTGA